>OY728131.1:1980029859-1982429859 GCA_963277665.1 Viscum album
AATATTTCCAATTCAATCTTTTGTATATTTTTTTTATAAACTATGTCATGTTCCCTTCTAGATTTTTTTATCTTTTCAATATTATGAATAAAATTAATCACCATGAATTTTATTAATGATTTTTGTTTTCAAAATCCTTTTTCTTTATACACACATTAAACACGAATCATATTCTTTCCCAAAGAGGTCGCAGATGTACATTATAAAAAATATACATTTATTAAAATTATTATATCATTTAAAATAATAAAAATATTATGATTTATTATATTCAAAACAATATATGTGGGGGATAGTATATCCATGGTTGATAAGGATATAACTTTATGAAGAGATAGTTTTGGGTTTGTCTGTTTGTTGATTGGGGTCATGTTTTAAATGTATGTTATTTTTCTCTTAACTCTCAATAATGAAATTATATATATATATATATATAATTTATAATAGTTTGAATCATGGGGTGATAAAAAACCACTATATCCATATCGGTTTTATTTTTCAAAATTGTATTTAGGTTTTGGATAAAATTGATTTCTAAAATAGAAATTTTGAAAAAAATTGAGAAAAGAAAAAAACCTAAGTGGGACACTCCTTCATTATGTGAATTTTTATCTTCTAACCACATTGAGTTTTTGTGATTTAGAGATGACATATTCATTGCTACAAGAGAAATTAATATGGAATATTTTTTATATAATTCAATAATAATTAACGTAATCCCCAAATTTGAGAAATATTTTTTCATTACCCACCTACATTAATCCTCATAGGAATTTTAACCACAATAGAATGTACTCATTAATTAAGTTTTTATTGAATTATACAATGGTAATGTTATATTCTTTAAAATTATATGGTAATGGACATGTACTTACAGTTAACTAGAATAATACTTGAAAACAATTCAATGTGATTAATATTTCATGTGTAACAAATATTAACAATGAATTAAAAAATGTAAATGGATGAATGAAGATGCAGGGTTAATTAAAGAGGTGAATAATAAAATACATGGTTGTCTAGTTTTGTGGAAATGTAATGAGATAACTAAATTTACCTATATGATTGATTAATATTTAATTCCCTATGTTAACAATTGATTTTATTTAAATTTTCATTAAATTATTTTTAAATAATGATAATGAATGTATCCTTTTTAGTATGATCATATTACATCCATGATGAAAATCGTGAAGTAAATTGTGGGGTAATTTGATACTTTAATTTAATGCATTTAGTTTTTATATTAAAATAAAACACTATTATGATTCTAATTAATAATATTTTGATTCATGTTTTAGTATTTATTCATGTATGATATGTAAAAATGATTTATTGAAAGCAACCAACATGGTTCAACTAGTTAGGAAACCTGAACTGGCTCGTCACATAATGTTGGTAAAAAATGATAACAAAAACCAATCCTGAATATATATAAATAAGACATAAAAAAATGAAAAAAGTTTAAAAAATATAATATAACACAAAATGATTTTTGTACATGTATAAATACATAAAAATAAATTAAATCATATACACATGTGACTGATTTTCACCTCTTGAATGACCTAAATCAAATTAAACAATACCAAGAGAAGACAATATTCCATATGATCCTATTCCCATTACATAAATCATAATATAAACCATTTGTAAATTCCAAAATCCATGTGTAGGGTTTGAACATAATCTCAATTGTATATGACTATAGTTTTTATTTATGTCTTAATATCATGAATGAAACAATTATATCTTTAAAAATAGTTATACGAACAATTATAATGTCATAAATCCAATAGTAAATCATTTTACCTTTGGAATTCTTAAAATTATTTCATATGCTATTAAAATAAATATGAATATTATAAGTGATTACAATAGGAATGAATATCCATGTTATAAGAGGTGTACAAGGAAGTGAAATTGATGAATTAACCTACCATGCGATGCATTGTGATGAAACCCCACATATAAATACATCTGAGAAACATTCCAAGATTAAAAAATATATAGTAAAAATAAATAATTAAAAAAGTAAAAGAACCTATTATTTGGAACATACTTAATGTATAATGTGTAATAAATACTAACAATCCAATTCAAACATACATTGGATCCAAATGAAATTAACTCTTACTATAATATATTAAAAAAATTTACATCCTAGTAGTGCATCACACTCTATGGACATATAAGTCTCTATTATGACAAACTCATGGTTCTAACTCTGAATTATTCCTAATTAAAGGAAAATGCATTGTCAAAATATTGTAATTTTTTTCTATGTCTCGAAAACCACTTCATAGTTTAATAACCAATTTCTCAATCATGAAAATTAATTTTTAATGAAAACCCACCTTTTCAAAAAAAAAACAAACTTTGAGATCATAATATATTAGTTATAAATTAAAATCAATGAAAAAATAAATATATTTATCAAAAACTACATGAAATTCATCATATTAAAAATTTTTATAGAAACACCTAACTCAACATGACAAATTATATAGTTATTTCGAAAATGGTGACCATAAACCATGTGAGAAACATTCTAATGGAAAATAATACCAATAATCTGAAAAATAATGATATACATCATTATCCATTAATAAATCCAAAGAAAAATTGTATCTAAAACCAAATAAATAGGTGTTTCAAAGTGGATTGTGTAACATGACAAGAGAAATACAATCCCAAGGGAGATCAATAACTGAATGAATTGAGTAAGATGTAAATGATTCCCCTAAAATATCCTATGATAAAAATGAGTTGAAGGAGTTTAGCTATAGATCAAATGAATTGAAAATTATCCATGTCACCTAATTAAAACCATAGAACATGATAATCACTTTTGGTGTAATGATATAACATGTCATGTTACTATAAAAGCTCATTAATTCATAAAATCATGTATCCTTTTTATTAAAAACCAAAATATTTTTTACATATAATATACATAATACACTTCATGTAAACATATCATTCCATTAATACAATTCATGAATTCTTTCAAAAATCTTTTATACAACATGTTACTCACATACACGACATTTAAGTTCCCTATGAGAAGAAAAAATTGTAATCATAAGTGGTAAATTAAAAAAAATCAATTTCTTCTCCATTAAATGTATCCACCCAATTCCTTTACAACACTACTCAACCAAATAATTAGTATCACCAAAACAATGGTAAAAATATACATGAATAAAACGTTACAGGGTGTTACAATCTACATGTTATAAATTCATTATTCCCCAAGAAAGCCCTCATGATTCTGCAACTATTATACGAGAAATACATTATTGCCTAATCAGTGAAACCCACTCCCACATCTCATGGTTATCGTATTCTCCTTTCCACTCTACCTAGGCTAGGGGGAATATTTTACCATGTAGTACAAAATCATATGGTCCCAAAATCATAACTAGTTTGTTAACTAAATTTTTATTGGGCTCAATATCAATATCCTCACATATAATTAAACTGGAATGATCTGATATATACATCCTCAGATATGGAAAATGAATCACCTCATAGATAGTTTTCTAAAAGATGAAATGTGCCCCTAATAGGACTCTCACCCCAATTGTCCAATGATCAAAAAGGGTCCTATTAGCTATTGAGGAAACATACCCTGCTTACCCTACTGGCTTTTTCCTAATCTACATGAATCTCTGAGAAAGACCACATCACCAAACTCAGACTCTATAAGAATATGATGATGGTCTAAATATAATTTCTAATGATTGTATTCCTTCTTTTAATTCCAAATTATTAACTATACCATCTCTTTCACCTAATCAACCAGACTTTACCCAACTAAGTACCTACCTCTAAACCCTTCCCAATATAATGATGATCCACAAGGACATCCATAAAATCACTCATAGAGTTATACATTTATTAAATCCTGATAACAATTTTCATTAAAATTATAATCCATTTAATAATGAGTTTCCCGTGATCCTATAAAATAAAAAACACCATCTGGGAGTGTTTCCTATAGATATTATATATCCATATCTATATATCCATCCTTTTACAGATGATATGTTAGGAATAATTTAATATGGGATTCCAGTACCTCACATAATCCACTACAAGCCCTATAATTTTATCTAATATCCCTACTATATACAACTTAAATAGGAATCCCATCCTGCCTCATAGTCATTTGATGGTACAAGTCCCCAAGATGTTCCACTTTTTTCATCTCCTTATAAGGTACAAAATGCACATATTTAATGATGTTAAAAATAATCAAAAAAAATTCATCCTTCTTGATACATGATTGTGTCCAACAAAAGATGAAATACAAGTAAATATAATCAATCATTTAATGAAAAATGGTTAATGGTTTCAATAAACTTTTAAGACACTAGTGCTCTACATTAATTAGTAGATATGTAGGGAACCACGAAAAAAATACAATATCATAAATATCATCCCTTTAAACTAATACCAAAACCTAAAGTTATGATGCATATTGACATGCAGATTTTGGATTTTTCAATAGGATCTATTTGCACTGTAAGAATAACAACTGTCTCAAATAAAATGAAATAATCAACCAGGTGCTAAATCACATTGTAATATTGTGATTTCGATACTAATCCCCTAAGGTATCTCCAATATAAATTATTTTAAAAACACATTTTCACTATCTCCCTTCCTCATTATCACAAAATCTATCTCATCTAAAGTTGTGTATTCTTTCATGAAATCAATGAAAAATTTTCAACCGACCACATACAATTGGAATTTCATATCTATAAATAAAATCTTAAATAACCACTCTTCAACTGATTCCTTCATGTATTATGTTGGTAATTTACTTCTCAAGTCATCAATAACCACATTTCCATTCCAACTGTTAGAATAAATATCAATATAAAATGTTTTTAGATTCTCTAACCACTATCGTTAATGCAAAGTTTGATTACTCTGAATAACAATATCATTTGGGATATTATAATCAGAAATATTCTATATACCACACCTAAAGAGATAATGCTTTCACATTTGGAATGCATAAATAAAAATTTATAACTATATATTATGGGTTTAGAACCCCCATTTAAATGTATGTAACTGTTCATTTATGATTTATATATATATAATGTCATTGGTTTATTTTTTAGAGGATTTGGAATAATTTTGGTTGTTTTTAAGGGAATTTTTTAATTTTTTTTTTGATTTTTTAATTTTCTTTAATACCATGAAAATCATATAAGAAATCATGAACAATTGAAAAAGGGCTAAGGGGAAGGTGCGTAGGTAGGTTTATGGAAAATACAAGCCATGTGTCTACCAAGGAGAAATACTGAACAGATGGATGCTATCATATCTCATGTTTGGAACATGGTTTTTTTACTGTGAGAGCCAACCAATCAGGGTTCCCCCTTTAGGTAGTGGCCAATAGATGGTTAGAAAACAATTTTCATAACCATGTTGAAAACCATGATCAATTTAAATACAAGTTTATAAAAAAGTGGATATATGTAGAGTTTATCTTTTAACCCCTCATTATTTCTCCATTTCATCCCTATATAGGGATTTCTACCTCCAACTGGTTTTAAAGGATTCCCCCGTTGAATTGGAAGTGATATGAAACGTTTTTATTGTTCGATAAAGCCGCATTCTCATGGAAAGTCATTGCTTAAAATATTTTTCATGGTTTTTTATATATATACTTCCATCTCTCTATCAGTATCATAGATATATTTCTATATAGGATAGATTTAAGGATTTTGATTCTAATCAAAATTATAATATTCCATATTAATGATAGGGTAGGATGACCAATGTATTTTGTTGGATATTCATCTTGGTTTCATTGGAGTTTGAGATTTGTTATTAATTATTACCACAAATCCCACAATTAGTGGATTCAGTCTCAGCTCATATGGATATTACATGAAGGTTTTAATTTAAATTTATTGTCTTGTATGAAAATTTAGGTGATATTTTTGAGAAATTATTTATCGAAACCATATTTGGTAATGGTTTATTGATTTTTTAAAAATTGGTGTTTTGGTGGAAATTGAAAATGGTAACATGATTTTTAAATTATCATTATAAATTGTAAAATTGGTTTTTAGTCATGGTAAAAAATTTCAAAATAAGGGATTTTTTTTGAAATGGTATGTGGGAATAGTGATTTCAATAAAAAGTTATTTTTAATGAAGTGGTTTTTTGTTAGGGATATCTATAATACTGAGGTTTTATTGAAATTATCGAATTATTTTGGAAAAGGTAGTATTCGAATGTAGTTAGATTAAATGGTTAAGCATGGATCTAATGGGAATGATAATGTTCATGAAGTACCCCCAACAATATAATTGGATATATATATATATATATATTTTGTTTCACCATGAATGGTAACTCTATGAATATGTGGTTGTACAGTTGAGAATAGGCAATTTTGGTCATGAGAAATTTAACATATTTTTCCTACAAAGAAATGTAGAATTCATTATATGAATTTTTTCTTTTATTTACAAAGAAATTTGATTCATTGAGAATATTTTTGGTTTGGAATTGTTTTCCCCCTTGGATAAATTTTTAAACTAATTTAAATTTTTTTCATATAAATTGTTCTATATAAATGTGTCTACGTGATCTATCCTAGTGGTGTGAGAAAGGATGAGAATTTTTGAATTCATGGTATATTTTATTACAGTCCCCTACTTTGGAAAATAGGTTATTTTGCAGAAATCATTTATTAAGAATCATGAAATATAAATGAATCGCACATCAATAGTGATGCATAATAATACATAGGGTGTATTTTGAAGTGGATCAACATTCATTATTGTGTAGATGGAGTTTTTTTCAATTAATTTGGTTTTCTTGGTTCTTTATTTTAATAATTACAATAATTTTTTATATTCTTATATTTCTCTACACTTTTGTAGTTTGATATATATTTCTATAGTATTTATTCAAGTTGTTTCATATGATAATCCTTAATTATGTAGTGGTTAATTGGTTATGGAATATTTGGTGTAGTTTATTTAGTTTATAGTGGGAAAATCATCCACCACAAATTCATTAATCCCATATAATCTATTATTATCATTTGGAATCATGGGGATGTTGCTGAAGGAAATGTAATATACATCCACCTTCTCAAAACAATGAGGATGGTCTGGATTTTAAAGGTGGTAATATCTTGTTTTATCCCTGAATAATTAGTATTATTTAGTTCTCTTGGTCATAGAGTACAAATCCATTCTTCTTATTCATTGTGATGGATTTTACGAAAGGAATAAAATTTTTTGGGACATGAAATATTGAGCATAAAAGGAATTTCTATCCTTTTTTATGTTTAACATCATGTTAACAGGGAATTTGATACATCAGTGTTTTGGAGACACTTATAAGTATTGAAATATCATTTTCATGGGTTTAATCAATGAGAAGAGACTGACATGAATTAGATAAATGACATGGCACTAGGAGTGAATATTTTATTCTTATTAATGATTTATTATTTTATGTAAATGTGTTTGTTTTTGAAAATGTGTAATATTGTTTTCAATTTTGAGATTTTGAAAAGGTATGATATGGTTATTTTGGAAATGGTTTGATTTTAAAAATATGTCAAAAATTTAAATACAATGTTGAATGTGGAAAATGATTAAATTTTTTATGTAATGTTTTGATCATATGATGTTATAAAATTTGAAATTTTTAATCCATAAATTTCTGGAGAGTAAGGCATATGAAATTTGATTCCTATTTATAAAATTAATGCTAGTAGGAATCATTGAAACCAACCAGAGAACACTATAAATAACATCGTATCACCTAAACCACATGGGAACCAATATATAGGTCTACTCAAAGTCCTTGATTTGCATGATGTGGATTAAGGAATAAGTGTAATGATCTAATTAATCTATATTATTCAACCCAGTTAGAGAAGAAGAATCCACTAAACATTCATGTTGAGTTGAAACTAAAAATGCAAGTCTTGTGGATTAGTAGTATTAATCGAATATTCATGTTCCATGGCATACCAGAATAGATGGAACTCAAGATTATGATGTATATTTAGTATTATCATGCATTCCAATGGTGGGATTTAGTAGTTTAGGAAAAATTGGACATGTCCCTTGAATGGGTGGATTTTTATGACTTTTCAAACAAATTATTATATCACCACACCTTAATAATTCAATGAAATAAGGAGTTATTCACCATGAATCTTTAAAATCCTCATTTCATGGTGTACATTGATAAATTCATGAATTTAGTCATATTTTCTCCCAAAATAAATGCTAGTGCATCATTTAAGGAAGACATATTTGAATCTAGGATAAGGTAGGATATTCAATTGAATATTGTTGTGCTATATATTATAGATTATACAGAGATGGTCAATAGATCCATATTGGATGAAATGGACATATCAAGAGTTATGGGGGGAGAGATTTTTCATAACTATAAAAAATTTAGGGAACACTAACACCAGCATAATAAGGATTATGTTCACCTATTTAGATGGGGGAGTGTGTCATAGAATGGGATGGTAATATTATAAAATATTACTATAAGACCCTAGAGAAGGTCAAGATTTTTTCAGTGTGGCTCTCTTTGTCACACGAAGTGATAATATATGAAACTGACTAAAGCATGAAACAATTGATATTTAATAGTAAACTTCAGTGAAATTTTCAATGTGCTCTATATTTGGGATCTCAAGATACCTCACTAGTTCTACAAACATCATTTTCATTGATTGGATGAGGGCATGATAATTCACCTCATCCAAAGAAAAGAACTAGCTATGCAGATTCTCAAAATCCAATGACCCTTATCAAAGGAAATATTAACATCAAAACAAATGACAATGTGCCATGAGAAATAAAATATATCGAGAAGTGCATGTTACTATGGATTGTAATGATAGACCATCAATGGTGAGAGGTACAATTCTTTTGAATTATACCCTTGTGAAAAATTTATTTGATAAATGTTTAATACATTACATTAAATCTTCTTGTGATATTTATTTTCTATGATTGTGTGATGAGAAAATCCCCACTAAGTTAAAACTAAAAAACCATATTGATCAAAGAGAATGTAGATCCTTCTGTTTTAAAGTAAGTTATGTAAATTTGGATGGAGTCGACATGATATAGGATTTAATTTGGTTGAATATAGATATATAGGGCATTATCTTGGGTTTCATTGGTTTAAACTTTCGAGTTTTACATCTAATATTATACCTGATGGGATTGATTTATAATGGATGATGGTGTTGAGAAACTCTTTTAATGTGACCTGAATGTAATGGAATGTACATCTGGATAGTTGGTTAAAACAGTTGGAACAATCTTATAATAGTCATTAGCATTGACTTCGACATCGATAAAATAGATTGAGATACCAATATTTTCGTATTTTTTACTCTATTTTAAGATTTTTGTCACAATATTTTTTTTGGGATTCCACCCACATCTGAATTGGTTATTATGATTGATCTACATATAAGGACTATTATAATTTAACTTATGTATTTCTAGATAATACAAACAGAATATAGGTAATTGAAAGTCTATTTGGGCGAGCAATAATGTAATGGTTTCATTCAGTTGAGCATGTCTCTATGGGTAGTAACTATCTGGTTTTTCAAGAAGTCATATGGAACACTTCATCATTGTGTTGATTAACATAAGATTATATATGTCAGGATAATGATTCGGTATCCATTTTCATGCATTTATGATCTATTAGATCAATTGAGGGGGCCTAATTGGTTCTATAAGATTTTATTTCTATTAGGATATTAATAATTATGTGTGCTATAAGTGGATATTCTAGAGACAAATATCCTAAGTAGATATGACCACTTCCAATATATGCTAATGCCTTTGGGTATTAATAATGAACCAACAGAATATAATGAATTGAAAAATAAAATATTTCGTAGATAGGGAGAATCATTTTGTGTATTGGGGGGGGGGGGTTGGGGATGACATATTAGTGTATTCAATGAAAAGGGATGAGTAGGAAAAACACATGGAGATAGTAATGTGAATATTAAGTGATCATTTTTGTATTAAAAATTATAAATGTGTGATTTTTTGATATTCAAGGAACATTTACAAGGCCATTTAGTATCATAAAAATTTGTTTATGTGAATCTAGAAAATACATAATTTTTTATATTTCAGAATACCCAAAATATTTTCTTTGAGATACACAATGTATTTGGAATCAATTGTTATTATTGATTATTTGTACATGGTTTTTCATGACAATAATCTCTAATAATATCTTTGGGAATGTAAAACTTTCCATTACAATGCAAGGATTAATTTAGAAATCATTTAAAAGAGCATAATTTTATCCTTAAAAACACTAAAAATTATAATTTTATAGAATCGAGACTATAGTATGTGGTATATTTTAATTCATTAAAAATAGGGTTGGGATTTTTTCTCATTTAGGGATTTCATTTTTTGATTATAAAAGATGAATATTTTGGTTTCATGAAAATAACATACCCAAACACTATTTGGATTTATCCTCCATAGTCAATGATTTGATGATATAGCATCATTACCTCATTTTTGAGAAACATATTATGTTTACGGATAATAGGAACATGAAATATTTTATCTCGCAAAGGGATTTGAACTTCAGAAATTTAATATAGATGTATTATCTAAATTTGTTTAGCTTTAAGTTAATGTATACCCCAGTTAATGGAAATATTACGGTATATGAATTTTGAAAAAATGTATATGCTTAATTGGAAAATTATTCATATGATGATTAATTGTTAATATTTGTCCTAGTAGATATGTACATGGATTGTGAAGACTACGTTGATGCTTTGGTTTTCTTTTTAGTTTTTTTGTTCTTGATTTTGTAGAGTTATTTAAATAGGAATAGACAATCGATTATGAATGTGCTGTGATGAGGTACAAAATCAATGGTGGGGAGACCATTGAGGGACTTAAGATGGATTAGGGTTAGGGTTGTGGTTTTGAAATCAGATGATAGTACCTATTTCTATTAAAAAATAACATCATTACACACATCACTATTAAAAATGTTTTGTTCAACCTATAGTACTGATGATGTCTAATATATTGAAAACAATGTTTTTGTGGGATGTTAGATAATGAAAGGATTCTATGTTCGTTTCATGATACATAACTAGTAAGAAAGTTACGGGTGCACATCAACGACCAACAAGTTTGTTGTAGTCTTTATTTATCCGTATTTAGAAATGGGACAATCTTGATATGGATTTTCTAACTTGTGTCCCATGAATATTTCAGAAACATATTTCCATATAACTAATAGTGGACTTCCACACAATGTTATCCCATTTCATCCTCATTCGCGATTCTCATCTAATCGAGGATTTGTAAAATATCTATATGCGAGAAGTGGTAATGTTGAATAGCTTACCTATTTCTATATTCATAGATAGATATACTATATTTTCCTCTTGTTTTAAGAAATCCATATATAAATCCCTTGGGACTCAGTAGACTATGATTATGATGTATCATCCGTAGACAGATGGACAATCCGATAGGATGATACAAAATTTTTAAGACGTGCTTATGTCTTTTATAATATAATATGATGGATTATTAGATAACAAAATAGGATTATTGGAGTTCTTATATTAAAAATTTTCAAACCATGATACTTAATACTTCTTTGAATAATTTCATGGGATTCCATATAATTCTCTAAATTTTTTTGTTGGAAATTGTTAGACTACACTGGTAAGGCCAAGCCATGTCCAAAAAAATATGGAGATGATTTAGGTTATCATGAATGGATGGAGATAGAATAGTTTTATTAGAAATGATATATCTATCATTGTGAATGATTATTTTCAATTGGGGTGAGGGGTCATGTGTTTTTAGAATCTCTCGAGGACTTTTAAATTATAATTTTTGGAAGTATGGAATGTTATATCCTTGATACATATACAATTTTGTGAAACTAGAATAGGCTGTTGAGGTGGAATACCGGTAAGAATTAACAAAATTATTTTTCACTGTACAAAATATGTTCCATGTATCTCTGTTGAAAATTTATCAACCTGATCCTGAAAATTATTTTATATGGGATCACATTGACCTAGTGCCTAATTCCTCTTTGGTTCATATCCTGATATAGATCATGGATAGGAATGATAAAATTCATATGTGGAAAAAGAATCTGTCTAGTGCTTCTGTTATTGATATATGTTCATATGCAAGAAGAGACATCAAAACTAGTGAAGGAAATGAAGGATAAATGGATAGTAATATTTCATTGTAATGCTAATTTTCTAATTTATGGTGATGAAATAGCTAATATTGGGGAAAATGAAGCACCACCGATTTCATGTAAGTAACCATTCATTTATATATATTAAATTTATAGTCTGTTTGAGTGAACATTTGGGGGATTTAGAACATATTTTCATTTTTTGGGATTTTATAATGGATCATTATTTGTGGAAACCATTGGAAATCTACATGAAACCATTCATAATGAGATAAAGGCTATGGTAAAGAAGCACATACAGGTGAAATGTATGTCCAAACTATGTAGCCACCAAAAAGAAAACATAAAAAGTTGGACATTTGGATTTTTCATGGTTGGAAAACGTTTTTCTAACCATTTTATCCAACTGTGAGAGGTTACTCCTTGAGGAAGATTTTTATGCACAATTAGGAAATGGTTTACCTAATTGTGTGACTACCCATGCATGGTTTAACAACTACATACTAAAAAAAGTAGATATTGTGTAAGATAATGTTTTAACCCCACATTTTGTTCCATTTGAGACCTAAATAGTGATTTATCTATCCTAATGGTTGTAATGGCTTCCCCCATCGATGTGGAAGATATCCAGGGGCATTTCATGGTGTTTTGAAGCCCATTTCTCATGCTTGGTCATTATTTATGGAATATTTTCATGGTTTTTCTTAAAAATTTTTCACACTATCTACCAATTTAATAGATATAGTTAATATGTAGAAATATCTATTGTTTTTATTCCAATAATTATTTTATTTGGCATTATAGATGATATGGGAAGATAACTAAAGGGTTATTTTAAGGTTTATCATGGATTCATTAGCGTATCGTCCTTTTGTTGATTTTATACAAAACTCTTGAGTTTGATGGCTTCATAGTTAAAAAATCATGTACTAAAATGATGTCTAAATATCATATTGATTGTTTTAATAAATTTTTAATATGATATTTTAGTGAAAGTTTTGATGGAAAACATCTTTGGTGACATTTTCCAGAAATTTATTGCTTGGGTGTTTTGGTGGGTTGATAAAAAGGTAAATTAATTTTAAAATTATCACATTAAAATATCAATTTGGTTTTGATGCATGAAAAAAGGTATTCAATAATTGTTTGGTTTATTGAATGGGTTTTTAGAATAGTGTTTTCAGTAATAGATTTGATTTATATAATTTATTTTTTAATGGTTTTTAGTAAATGTGCGGTTTTATTAAAATGATGTAATTGGTTTTAAAAAGTTGTATTAGCATGTGGTAGTTTAAAATGTTTAACGATTGATAGAATGGGATAGATAATGTTTATGAAGTACATCCATCATAGAGGTGGTATGTGGAAGTCATGTTCCACCATCAATGGTAAGAACAATCTTGCATTGTTTTGTGGTTGAGAATTTTTGGGTGTGGTTATAAGAAATTGAGTAGGTTATACAAACATGGGAATTTATAAATGGTTATATAAATTTTTAGGGAACTATCAATAAAAATAGATTTATTTCAGAGAAATATATTAGTATAGAAATCATAAAAGTTGTGTAAAATGTTGAAAAAAATTTAAATGGGTTTTATATAAATATTTATAAATTGATTTGTTGACTAGCTTTATAATAGTGGTATATATAGGGATGCCATTTTTTTAATGATAATGAGTTTCATTACACACCCCTTATTTGGAACATTAGTGATTTTTCAAATATCTTTTATAGTTACCTAGGAAATGGTATGGTATTGCAATTATATAGTGGTTCACAAAATATACTTGGTATGAATTTTGGAGTGGAGTATGGTTAATTATTAGAGAATTAGAGTTTTGTTTTGCAGTCGTTGGGTTTTGTGGTTTATTTCTTCCTCTGTTTACTTGGTTATTTTTTAGTATACCAATGTGGAACTCTTTTGTAATATATATTTGAAATATATGGTTTGTAATTAAGTTATTTTATATTTAAATCATGTATCATGTCGTGTTTACATGGTTTTGAAATTTCTGTTTGGGTTTTTTTATTTTCATACAGAAAATCATCTCCCATCAATTCAAGATGCCCTTAGTATTTATTACCAACCTTTGACATCATGGGGATGGTTCTAAAGGGTGTTTAATTTAGTTATACATTATAAATCCGATAATTATTGGTGGTATATTAAAATGGATAGGGTATCTCATCTCTTGAGGGAGTTATTTTTAAGAGCTATATGCCACAACCTATTTCCCCTACAAAAAGACCAATCCAAAACCTAGACCAGATAATTAATACAAAGATCATATGTTAGAACTCATTCCAAATGAATGAAAAATAGTTCTGAATGAAACCTCACCATAATATCCTTAAAATATCTCTAACACATGTCATTCCATTCGATCATTACACTATTATGGGTAGAAGATGTCATTGATGATGCAAGAGTAAATAATTAGTGTTCAAACCATATATTGTAAGTGTGAATACAAAAAATGTTTTATAACTCAATTACATTTTTTGGATTCTCCATGGACATTACCACATGTACAGTTTTTGGATCTAGTGATAATCCCCTCTCAGATATCACATTCTACAACAACATCACCTCCCAGACCTAAAACAAACACATTGAATGATTACCATATAGATTTTTCCCCCAAAAGCATATATAATTATTTTGAAATTGCACCTATTTTCCTCCTGAGACATGGAGTACAATAAATTATCATCCACAAAATAAACATTATTATATTCCAAGAACATTATAAATATCATATTTATCAAATCAATTAGCACCACATGAAAATTAGTGAGATTGAATTACATAAATAGAAACATTAAATACCCATATCTACTGATAAATGTTTTCATAGTTATATCCACTTATTATAATATTATATGGTGAGACACTGATAGTAGTTCAATAATTGATAACAAATTACCCCCTCTAATATGATCAAATAGACTAGCAGTCCTTAGAAAATATATACTTTTTAGTGTCCAATAGATTTAAATTTCGATAATATTGACAAATTATATCAAAATTTTTATCCTTCTTAAGAAAGAGGATAAATGAAGCCCATGTTGACAAACTAAGAATACTAAGTCCCTTTTTATCTAGGACCTCATGATTGTCCTCAAGTTCCCCAAACATTGATGGTTTCAAATAGTAAGATTATATAGATTTTTAATCATACCTGGTATAGGTTTTAGCATAAACATATCCTATAACTATGAAAGAAAGCTAGAAAAATCATACAGAAAACCCGAGTTTTTTCACACACAACTATTGGATGTTATCCACCCAAAAAAGGAAAAACTACATAATGAAAGATCTTTTAATACTGATAAGATAATAACACATCATAAGGATGAACAAGCCCACACATTCTAGATCTATTGTCCCAAACACCATGAAATATGTAGGTCACCCCATTAGAAGATACAAAATGAACATAGAACTGATAATGTTCTATCTGGTACATCACACTGACTTTATAATCCATGTTCATAATTATATATAACATGTCACGATCAGGTACCAAAAATTCCGACCCAACCTCACAGTCACCTATAATCACCCAACACGTGGGGTATTAAACCCTTGATCATACCACATTCCCATTGGCGATGAATGATTTAATAATAAAGGAATATGTTTTCAATGAAATTATAAATCACAAACAAACATTGATGATATAAATGAATTAGTGGCACCTATATCAATCAATGATATGACAATAAAAGAAAAAAAATCACCATACCTCAAATAGCCGATGGTTGTTATTGTGGTTAATATTGTGTATACACTATTGTTTATCGAAACCCAATATTATCCATATGAAAATATATATTTGATTTAGTATTAAGAAAACCTCTCTTAGAAGCAAATGTATAATCCTGTTATCCCATGGGGAATGTGGATCTTGTGCTACCTCCAAGAGTTATCGTTTCACAAAAATTCCCTAGATTAAATATAGTATAAAAAGATTAAAAATCATAGGAACATCCAAAAATATATCCCTAGTACGGAATAACCATCCAATCAAGTATATATCATCTTTTTATTTACCAATAATTTCCCCAAATACTATACATTAGAAAAATTTACAAATTTGATTCATCCTTTTCTAGCATGAAGGTGCACCCTGGTTATCCAAAGAACTAATTGAAGATCCACCCAAAACAATCTTCACACCTATATTTACATAATCTAAATGCACCATTTCAACTACATAGACAAATTATTGAAGGGATAAGACTATCAACATGAAATAAATATATTACTTATCCCTAACTCAATCCTTGGAGCCATTAGGTAATCATTAGTTAATGGATCCAGTGAATGATGAATTAACTCTGAAAAATTGGTAGAGTACTCCAGAATGGTTCTCTCCCCCATATCTAATGATATAAATATTTTTCCTTCACCATAATTACTTTTTCAGGATAAAACTACTTTTTAAAATACTATTCATGGAAGGCCACAAAATTTCCACATGCATCATAACAATCACTATAGAGTATCATCATCTTATTCCTAGTCCCTTGAGAATATATTTACAAAATCCATACATAAAGCCTTTAGGGTTATTTATGAAGTTTAATATCATTTCTATATTATCATTCCAATCTAGGTATCACTAGGTACATTTTATCCACATGATCTGAATGGATGCCACTTAGTAAATTTGGATCCATGATCCACTATGTGTTTGGAGTTCCTGAAACCCACCTCTAACATTGTCTGAGTAGTTTGGAATATATCATTTACAGTATTTTGATACATTGGATGTCTCACATATATAATCTATCTCATAGGATCATCTCTCATATTTGGATGAGAACTCGTTAGTGGTATTTTATAACAAAATTCATAGACTAATTAGTCAAAAGAAAATTATGATATAAAAGGTCCAACATAATGGATAGATACAAAATCAATAAATAAATAAGGATGTAATGATTCCATATAAAATAATTAAAAAGGGAGAGATTAATGTGAATAAAAAACCATGATAATTCGTTCAAATTAAGTCATACTCCAATTAACAAACCTAGTAAAAACCCATGTCCATGCTTGGTAACACAGTTGCAGTCACATATGTGATCCGGCTAGACACAGTTTTATGCACCCACTATCTGAATTCTAATGGTTCAAACACTAGTCAACCAATTACATAGAACCCAAATCAGACAGTGTTGTGACACTCCAAACTATGAATCCCACTCATACTAAATTGTATGGATCCACACTAGATCAAATAGAAAGGACACAAAAACAAATCCACCACATGATATGGAAGGATAACAAATAACTAGTATTTAATACTGTTAAACAAGATATAGAACTAGAGTATGAAGAGGAAAATGAAATTATATTAAAATAGACATATAATCCATGAAAATAATATATACTAGAAATAATGTTATACCCATACATGAAACACAATCACCTATAGAAGAAAATGATCATAAATCAAGGGAAAAAAGATAATATATCATTCTCACCAATGTTCTTACCCTTACTGGGATCCTAAAATACAACATCTACAAACTCGTAATGACATATGTAGGATGTGATCCAAATACAGGTCTTATACCATCATATTTTATATACATGTTCTAATATCCGGAATGAAAATATCAATGTTTTACAACAAAAGTCTCTTATAAAGAATCTTTATAATATAAATACAATTTAAAATCATTTTACCTTCAGCTTTCTGAAAATCATTTCATATTATATGAAAATAATTATTTAAATTAAAAGTGATAAATTAAAGAATGATTATCCATGTGTTATGATGTATTAATGTAAACACATTTCCATGTATCAATATATCATGTGATTCTATGTGATACAACCCCACATAAAAAACCTATGAGAAATATTCAATGATAATCAAACATTCGATAAACAACCAAAAAATAAATATTAATATTCACCTAGTATTTGGCTCGAAAATGTGGTTCAATGATTAATAGACACTAAGTTTCCTAACTAATAAAATTTTGGATCCTAAATATATTGATTCCTTCTAGTAAGTATCATTAAAAGTTAGCTTCTAATTGTATAACACACACTAAGGCTACCCATTCCACTATACCTTCACAACCATGGTTCCTGTTTCTTAATTTTTCTCAATTGAATTCAAAACCATGCTAATAATTTTATTAAATGTTATCAAAACCAGGATAATATAATTTATATTTTTAAAATTCAATTTTAAATCAAGAAAATCTTTTTTCAAAACATAAATCATATTAAAAAAATTATATTCAAAAATCATTTGAAATAAGATATGACAAAGAATAAATAATCAAAAAAATTATTTATCAAAATTACATTCAATTCATAAAATTAACCAATTATATATATTCAAATACCTCATTAATATAAAAACCTTTCTTATTATGGAAATGGTGACCAAAATCCAATAGAATAATCTTTAAAGGAAAATTCATTCCAATAATCGGGATTGGTTTAATTGAAAACACTATAAGATCACAAAACCGTAGTTATACCATATTTAAACCACAAACAAAATAATAAAAAAGAGGATTACATAATTTTAGAGAAGAAAACAAATCCCAAAGATGTCCATTAATTTAAGAAATTTGTTAGGATGGAATGGAGTCACCCAAAATATCCTAACGAATGAATGGATTTCAGAAGGGTGAGCTATAGGTTGAATTTGTTGAAAGTCATCTTACTCTAGGCTTAAAATAAAAAATAAGTATAATTACAAGTTTTTTGATCATATTAAATGTCGTAAAACTCTCAACGGTCATATATGATGAATAAACTGTCGCATGTGTTTTAAAAACTTCAGTATTACCACTACACTTAGTTTACCTATTACACGACATGTATAATGTTTACTACATTTATTTAGTTCATTGATTCTTCACAAAAACTATTACACAAGATATAATTCAATTCCAAAAAATATAATCATCCATCGGGTAGAAGAAAACATTGGTTCTACGAGGATTGTTCCAAAAAATACATGATTTATCATTAATATATTTCATCATAATTCCATTCAAATGATACTCAATATATGAAAAAGGAAAACCATAAAAATATTGGAACACAACTTAATGAATCGAAATAGGGATTAACCTAGATGGAAAATTTGAAACAATGATCCCCAATAGATCAATAATTTCAACTCAGTAAGACATCACTCAATTAATGATATCCAAAAAAGTACAAAAATGATCAAAATTGAAGAGTCGAGATAAAATAGATCCAATCATTGTCAAAAAATGACCTCTCATGTAATGAATGGACTTTAGATTTGATTTGTAATATTCATGTAACAGAAATTTTTTTGAGAAATGTTTTAGAGGAAAACAAGATAAATCCAATCATGACACTATGGCCACACCCTGAATCATGCTATATATTCTTTGAATTGTTCCCTAACACCCTAATTTTGATGAAAACATACTGACATAATATTCTAAAAAATATTTTAAAAAAGAAAGATGAATTATTTTAATTATATATTTGATGTATTCACCTTCACATACCTATTTTTTATGTCTGTCCACCCATATATAAAAATTTATAAATAACTAGTTGAACTAAATCATGAGATACATAAAATTTATGATGTGAATCCCCAGTAAAATAAAAAAAATTATTGTTCTATCCCAAGACCTATTTCTAGATTACAATATTACCTATGATTCATCTAATTCATGGGATACATGATATTACACATATGATGGATGATGACTACATCATAGTAGTGCACTATCGAAGAGAACTTTTATCACTAACATTCACCACTACCTAGAAACAATGTCTAAATTCCTAATATGGTTTATAATGAGGTTTTTCTTCTTTGGTGTTGGATAACCTGAATGTATGATTTTTAATACTTGCATATTATATTAATATATCGATTAACATTTAGGTTTTTATACATTTGTTAATAGATTCTAAATCTATTTCCTTTTTCATTACAAGTCTATTATTTTTTGATTTGGGGAGTTTCATTTTAATACATTACTTTTTTTTTCTATAGGTTATATACGAATACTACAGAATTTAACATGAATATAATTAAATATATATTTAGATCGCATAGTTCATAATCAAAATATGTAATTAACAAATAAATTTTGAGATTAGATGATTACATATGGTTACGCAAACTGTGGAACCCTTAGTACCAATTATGGAAAAAAAATTGAGTGAATATATATATATATACATTTAAATCCCTAAAAAATTTATAGAAAACCACTACACATTGAATTATTGAATATATGATTACAAAACCATTATTGTTATCAACATTATATTTTTATCTTCAAAACATAACCCAATCAGATTATAAATTTGTAGACCAGTCCTTATACATTACTTCTTGTTACCTCTGAATCAACCAAAAATATGACATTACTGTATTTTTTTTAATATTAATACTCACGGTTGATCATGTAAATTTATACATTGATTTACCAAAGATAAAAAAATGATGCTTTCAAAGGACTAGGGATACATTCAGGGAAGGGATAAAATTCATAGGGGTGTTGTCAAAGTTTTATTACAGGGCACTATAGTATTTCTATAGTAGTGGTGGACTCTAGTGGTGGAGACACTATATCGGTGGAATAAATGTAGTGGGAATGATAGTTGTGGTGGAATTGTAGAAGGAAGTGTAGCAGAACGGGTATGGTAGAAGTACTATTCACCAATGGTCCATTTGGGCAAAAAAATGGGGTTTTATTCCCCTGGTACATAAGGATATGTAATCAGTTTCCCTCTACATAGTTAAAATATGTATTTGATTTGATTTAATAATATAATGAGGCTTTGTCACCATATTATAAAATTTGGTTATATAAAATATTATTCCATGAGAATTTTTTTTAAAATATGATATAATAATTTATTCTCATAAATTAATTCGATGAAAGTGTTTTCAATACATAAACATGTCAGTAAGGGTCGATGTTTTAATTAATAATTTTTTTACTATAAATTCATTTTTGAAACAATTTTTGGATTATTGATTCTAATAACTAAATTTACATTGCAAGGTGTATAATTAGTATTTATTAAGAAATGCGATAAATTTTCATCATCATAAAGAAATGTGATAAATTTTACCAATAATTGTAAGATGAATGGTTAATACTACTGTGATAGTATATGCACATAAATATATTGAATTATTAATATATAGTGATGCTTCTACGAATTGATTCAGTAGTTTTTTGGTATATTATGATCATGTAATCATGAATAATAGCATCAATTGAAACAATATAGGAATAATTATCCCCAACATGACATTAAGATGGATGTATTTATTATTTAGTTTAATAATCGATATAAATACTCAACATAAAGGAAACATTGAAATATATATTGATATTAAATGTCTAATGTATATATTCACTCAATTTGAATTCAACATGAGGTAAGAAAGACAAATAGACCTAATTAGGGATTTAGATTTCATAATTCCCTATCATCTATAAAATACATAAAAGGAAGATTATTCCTTGAATATAAATGATATTTCATCATTAATTACATTTTTTCTATAACATGATAAAAAATAAATTACTTAAAAAATGTTGTCTAAAAATTTCATATAATGAAACCCCATATCGATTTTATTAAGTATTAGTGGATTTATTTTTTTCTGTTTGAATAATGAATTCCACAAAAGAGATCAATTGTTTAATGAAATAATATTATTTTTATAATAGGTATGTTTCATTACTGGAATATTTACAATAAAGGGTTTGTTATACTTATATTGTTTTTTTTATTTTTACGGATTCATTATTAAATAAGGAATTACTAATTAAAACAGTAAAACTATACTTTTTGGTTTATCCTATAATCAGTATTTTTTTCTTGAGTTTGTTAATGTTATTTTTTTAATGTATGAATCAGTGCATACATGATATTTCTATAAAAAATTGAGTTTTTTTATTCGTTATATATGACTGAAAACTACCCAAGTTGATTCCTTATCCCTTAAAAGATCAGAAATCTTAATTTTAGAACATATTCATCGATTTCATGGTTTTACTAACAAAGAAATCCATAGGTAAAATGTTTTTTTCATTGTATTGTGGAAAGAATTATTAAATATTGATATACGTTTCCTATTTTTGATAATTTCTATTTTGATAAAATTTATAGAATTTATTTTAAAATGATACTAATATTACGTTAGCTCCCTCTATCTTGATGAATGTAATCTTATTCCCAATAATATATTTAAATTATTGAAAGAACAACATACATCAAAAGGTAGTGAATTAAAATTTATTATAGTTATTTCTCCTCTATATGATAGAAAAATATAAAATTCAATATATATTTTAATTTTTATCATGGATATGTATTATTAATGTATTATATAATCCAAGAAAAAAATAGTTCCTTCCATGAATTTACCTAAAATAATAGAATTAATTCAATTATACAAGTAGTGACTATTGAGGAATTATATAAAAACCGGGTTATCATCAATATTGTTGGTTTAGACACTGAGATAAGATGTTTCTAAGTATATAATTAGTAGGTAATATGCTTTATAATGTAATGACGATTCAATAGTACATGGTGGAAGAATATAATATGCTAAAAAGTTAAATTTATTTCTTTGGGTAAGACAATTAATTTTAGGTATGTGATCACATCATTATTCAAATACCACATTCGATTATAGTAATAAGATTTCATAATTATAGAATGATGACCCCAAAATTCATTTGAACCTATGAAATTTACATTAAATTGTGATCTTAAGCATATATGGAAGCCTTATAGCCACTTTTATCTTACATTCATAATTTTATTCATGTTTCATTACAATCAATGTGTATACCAAATGTATCACCTGTTTTGAGAACTGAACAGACACATTTAATGTAGAATCAGTTATATTAATAAAATCTGGTTCAGTTTGTGAATACTTGAGAGTGGGTAGTTTTAGATAATTTTTATCATCTGGTTTTGGGATTACATAATAATAACTTGATTCTTAAATCCATATTATAATTATAGTATGACGTAATATAAAAAGTTCATTACTTATTAATGTAATTGAAGACATTATTATGGTATAATTTACTAAATTTGTAAATAATTCGAAAAATTTTGTAATCTTTTTAACAAGTTAGTCTTATTTTTTAAAAGGATTTATTTTATTGAATAACATTTACCATATATTTATAAAAGAATGATTATAAAATTTCAAGGGTAATTAACAATTTTATTTAACCAAATCGTTTTAACACATATTAGTAACTTTTCTATTGATAAATTTATAGATTATATATATTGAAAATTTTAAAAATTAATTCACTTATTATTCAAAATGTTAAAAATATTACTGGATTTGATTTTTTTTGTTTTTCAGAATATATTATTCTTTGAGTAATAACTGAAAAAATGATCAATTTTGGAAAACTAACATTAATTTTAATTTAATCATGTAATCTATCTCATTTAAATATTTTTCTAACATAACATAAAACAAATTTGAATAACAATAATATATATAATAAAATAAGAGACATAACTATATGTGATTTTGGTATAATATTATTTTTTTTAATTTTTTTAAATTTCTATTAATGTGTTTTTTCATTTATATTAATTTTAATTTATAAAAATTCAAAATGTTGAATCATTTGAAAATATATTAAATATTAGGATTCAATGGGCTAATATTTTTCAATGAGGTTAAAATAATTTTCATCTCAATAAAAATATTAAATATAAAAAACATGAAACAAAAATAAAACATAAATATTTATAATTAAGGTATTAATTAATTTTCAATCCCAAAAAATAGAATCTTATAAGTATTAATTGTAATATTGTATTTTTAACCTTATAACTATATATCCAATATTTTATTGTTTTTGAGAAACATGTACAGCATAATGAAATTTGAAATAACTAATTATTATAAAATTGAATTGTTCAACACCTTTTAGGAATACTAGGGAACCACCTCTCCTTGATTCTTAAAAAATTTTGAGTTCTAATTATCAGAATGTCCATGGTTCCCATATTACATTATAAATAAACCAATAAAGTATTTCTCATAAATATCAATAGACAATCTAGATTTTCATTTATATCATTCTTATTTTACTTCATGATTTTATATGAAATGAAAAAAGGGTGATCAAATATGCTCAGTATGTGTTTAGTATAATATAATCTATCACGTATTAATAAGAACAATGAAAATGAAAATGTAAATAATAAATCATTGATTACTATTAAATAACATGACTATCATAATCAGATAATTAATATTAAAAATTAAATCGTAAAAAATGAAGAGGCATGAAATTTAAATAATTTCACTACCATTAACAGATAGGGTGCAAATTAATATGGCAGGGTAAATACAAAACACATTCAATTAAATAGATAACATCAATATCATGATTATTTTAGTAAAAATCATCAGGGCATGGTAAATATCTTAAGACACATGTCATATAATAATAAATTATAAAAAAATTAATCCATAGATTATATCATAGTGAAAATACCATGGATCATAATAACTGAATTCATATAGAAAGAAATGATTAATCAATTGATGTGATGTTCTTAAGAACATGATACATATTATATCAAGATATTTCATAATATGATTTACTACTATAGGATGAAACCAATTTTATGATAGTTTACAAATTCTCCTCATGGGAGTATGAATGAATCAAGGGGATATATAATTTTTTACCCCAAATATTAATACATTTCCATTACATGGATTATATATCTAATAAATAATTTATTTTTGAAACAATGTTCATTATCATAAAATTTTTGTATTCTGTAAATAATATATATTTGTCAATATTTTCTATGATAATCAAATAAAATTCAATGTGGATCACTATATTAATAAATGATAATCAAATTATGATATAATCAAATTGGGGATATGTAATACACATATTTAAGGGAAATTTAATATCCAATGATCATAGAAAAATGAATATTTCAATGAAAAGATAATGACTGTAAAAAGTAATTCATAAAGTGAATGTATAATCATTACTGGGTTTAAATGATCATAAACCATCTGTATAAATAAAAACAATGGTATTAATAAAAAATATCCCTTGATTTGTATAAGTAAAATAATTTTTTTTGATGTATATGAATGGAAATTACATAAAAAGATCCTAAAATTTATCTATAAAAAAATATCCTTTTTAATTTTAAATAATACATTGTTTCTTTAAATTTCACAAAATATTTTCAAAATGATTATATTTTAAAATAATCACTGATACATAAAACAGCATCATTAAAACATCGATTATATATAAAGGTAGGTGAAACGAACCAATCTATTATGAATGAAAATTCTACTTGATCTAATTAAATGTCTTGTTATGTAAAATGGTTATATAAAATATTAACCCCCTTGTTTTTATGTTTTTGGATTTTAAAATACCATTAATAATTTTGACCATTTCCAATATAGTCATTAAATAGTGATCACATGATTGGTATCAATATAGGTCTTTAAGAAATAGTATTTACTCAGAAATGTAATTGATGTCCCCATCTAGTAGAATTTCTCAGTAAAAAGCCCTTTTTCAGATATCAGAATAGAGGTTGAGTCATTGGGCCTTACTCTAGACCAATTCTCAAGATGATCTTCGATATGTTAAGCTCGAACAATACCTCATATGGGATAAGTCGATGTTGATAGGGATTACCAACCAAGCGATGTTATCTGAGCCACCATAAGGTTCTGTCACCATCACACACCTTACCATTCAGTATTATGAGGGTTTTATAAAGGGTTATGTAACAATACCCTAGTACTATGATTATGTACATTATATTTTAATAGAGAATATACATTGTTTTATTATTTTTACTTGTTAATATGCTTTTAAATAAAAGGTATAATTTTTTAGCTAATATTCAATTAAGAAATCTATTGTGATTAATTAATGGTTTTGTTTGAATTAATTAAAATTTTAATAAAATATTATTACTGAATTACATTTTATTAAATACAAATGATCATATAATTTTTATGAATAAAAAATTAATTTTTATTAAATAATGAAATTTATTATTATTAAAACTTTTGAATATTTGAAAATTGACACTTTTTATATTAATAGAACAAATTCAAATATTTAGAAATAATTTAAATTATTTTTGGAATCAGGACGTTGAAAATATCTAATTGTGAATTTTTCATAATTTTTTGATACAGTAGAATTTTTTGGGTAATAATTAAATACCATTTAAAAATATAATTTGTTTTATGACATCATAATGTCCCAGTAGTTATGTAATTAAGAACTATAATCTTTATGTTCATCCAATATATGTTTCACCAATAGGGTTTTTTATGCAATGTTTTTTGATACAGTCGAATTTTTATGTTTTACCATTAAACAAGACTAATGTTTTAATAAGTTCACCCATAGGCCCTATGAAATAATTTTTTCCAGTCTAATTTGGCCAAAACCGTGTAAAAAAACCACGGGTTGGTTTTAGGTTTTTCTTAGTTTAATGTGTAGTGTCCAAAACCTAAATAATAATGAATTCCCTCCCCTTTCCTATATAAACCCCCCAAAACTGCTACTTCCTATTCACTCAAAGTCATTGTAGCTTTCCTAAATGGTGCCCTCCTCTATCTAGAATCCCTTTATTTCCCCCAAACTCTCAATAAGCCTCTCTTAAGCCCCTCCCAAGCCTTTTAGATCATACCTTTATGATAAGGATTTATTTGTTTCTCAATTTTCCCAATTTCATTATGTTGTTATACCATTTTTTCAAATTAAAAATGATAGGGTATGATTTCACACCTCCCCCATAATTCCCACTTTATATTTGAATGATTAGAGACCCATTTCTCCATCATTAATTCATACCATGTTCACATGTTACCATGCTAAAATTCCAAAATAGATTTCACTCTCCTCATTCTCATTAAAGGAATTCTTTTGTTTTATTAATATAATTTCCCATACATATGTTAGGTAAATATATCTAAAATACCCCCTTAAATTACATTTCATGTTAATTTTATGAAACACCACTTCCACTCTTAACAACCAATTTTATAATTTATTAAGTCACCCCATGATGCTGCCTAAATTGAACTATGATTTTCAATCCAATGTCATCATGTAGTGAATACCATGAACATTTCTCTGTTAAGTGTATTCACCTTTATTCATCTTTTCATAGTGATTATTTAGTTTCATGTATGAATTCAACATTGCTTTATTATAAAATAAATAATTATATTTAATGAATCCATGTTATATGATCTATGTGGCACACTTTTTCATGAAATAAAATGATTAAGAAGGGTGTTCCATGATAGTTGTCCAATTCATTCGATAATGATTAAAATCATGAGACGTCAAGTACAATGAGGGTTTACTCATACAAATTCCTGTTCAATGAGGTTTTACTCAGGGTCCATGTGCAACGAGCTTTGGATCATGCCAATACCATGTCAACTATTGTGTCCACATTTCCATGTTATGATAATATAGAAATATCATTCCTTTATGTTCATATTTCTTTTATATTCAATTAATATTCGTATTTCCTAACAAGTATTGTAATGTTATGAATTTTTACACCCTTACTGGTCTTTATATCACACACTTTTTATATGCATGTGCTCTGGTGATCCCTTGCAATATTAAGTATGACGGAACGTAGTGGTCATGAAAAAGATGTTTTCAATAAAGATGTTGTCTTTCATATTTTAATTCATTGGGTAATTTTCCTAATATACAAAGAAACCATGCCAATCTATCTAATATGTTTTATCATGTGATTATTGTAAGTAATAAATCATGATTATGTGTGTAATAAAATGCAGGGTTTTTATAGTTGGTATTAGAAGACAGGTTTAATTATTTTTGGTATTAGGATTAAAAACCCTATTAAAAGACTTGGGGATAAGACTAGGTATAATAAAAACATTTCTATGTTTTGATGTGTATTTAGTAATAGGTTTATCAAGAAAATACATCCCTGTCAGGATACGAGCAGGTAGAGCCATCTTTGTAAGAGATGTACCTATGTGTAAAAACACTAACAAGGAGTTTAGGGGCTAACCCAGGGTATCCTTGTATACAACAAAAATATATGATATCGTTAATTCAAAACCATAGTATAAACCATTGTTAAGGGAATAAAAAAAATCTTCAAATAATATATATTGGGAAGTAGATAATGGATAACATAGATTGAATCCAGTAGATTCATAATTAAAGGAATAAAAGTAATTTATAAGTCTTCTATTTTTGTCCTTCGATTACCATTTATGTGTTATCCATAACATTTCTATTATTCCATCTAGTGGAATGTAATTGGAGGACTCGGGCTAACAACCGAAGCGAACATCAATGTGATGAATATTCTAATGAGATTCCTAATCTAATACGGGTGGGAATAATGAAATTTTTCATGATTATATCTTAGATAAGTCATGTTTTGAATAGATAAACGAGTTAAGGAGAACATTAAACCCCTCCTTATAAAATAAAAATTCACAATCGAGAGATCCTTAAATGTTTCAAACAAGAGAATGTTATTTGGGATTCTTATCATATGGATGGTGAGGCCAATCAGTGGTACAAATTGTTTAACAATACAATGTTTGAGTAGGAGATCACAACATTGGAATGGAAGGATTCCCATAAAAAAAATTTCGATATATATTTTCCTTGCACCATCCTATATAATATGGAAATGGACTTCTTTGAACTTATAAAAAAAGATGACGAATCCATTATAGTGTATGCGGGGAACATTAAAAGGATTGCACGACACACCTCTATCTTTGTCGTTACCCCCAAATGCAGGTTTGACCATTTCATGGGAGGTAGAAACCTACCCTACATTAATCCCTGGTGATCCTTGACTTCAATAGTTATGAGGAAATTGTCCATTCTTCCCACAAGGTCAAACATAGAGATCAAAAAATCTTAGGGGTTTCATTTGGATTATAAGTATTAGGTGGACTTAAATTATAATAGTTTGATGGATTAATCCAATTGTGCTTAAAAAATCTATCACCCCAATTTCCAATGTTACAGAAAAAAGAACCCCAAAAATTTCATGAAGGTGAAAAGGATATGCTTTATGTGTGGAAGAGAAGGGAACCTAGTCATTAAATTCCGAAAATAAAAACCAACATCTACGATAGAGGAGAGGAACAATCCCTTCAACCCTTAACATGGTTCTCACTTCTTCAACTACAATGAACTAGGGCTCCTTGCAAATTATTGTTCTAATACAAGGGATTTTAGAGGCCACCAACATCCTACAAGGCAACAAGGGTGAGATTTATCCATCCCTAATGCCGAAGTGAGCCTCAAAATCATTGTGGTTATATGTATGCTAGTTACTCATTTACTAAAAGTTAACATACTTTTTTATTGTTGTTCTATGCATTATTTGGTATCCAGAATGTTTTGTAGAACAATCCAAAGACCCCCACAAGTACTGGATGTAATGACGTCAGTGAGAATAGAAAATAGTTAAATCATTGATTCCCATGAATATAACTCATCCCATGTAATAATTTGTGGATTGAAGTTCTTATAGAACCTTGTTATACTCACTCTAGTGTAATTTGATGCAATTATCAGTATGATTTTTCTTTCCTTATATATAATCAACATGAATTTCCATGAGAGGGAAATCACTCTCCATATAGATAATCCACCCCTAATTATATACAAGTGAAAGGTGAGAGATGAATCTTCTTTAGCACCATCATATCAAGAATGGATATTACTTTCCTATGGGCATACATATCTGGCTTTGATGATTGAGTCAAATGAAGAAACAATCCTTTGTGACGTGCCTACTGTGAGGGAATCCAATAAAGTGTTTCCTGAGAAATTTTCTATTCATCCACATAGAATATGTGTTGAATTCTCAATTGAACATATACATGGGGTGTTTACAATATACTACTATATATTGAATAACTATTTTGGGGATTGAGGATATGTACAAACAACAATAAGAGAATATGGATAAAGGGTTTATACTCAAATGTGCTTCACCATGGGTTTCACCAGCCCTCATTGTCAAGAAGAAGGATGATTAAATGTACCTTTGAATTGATTAATGTAATCTAAAAAAATTACAATAAAGAAAAAGTATCCTATACCATGAGTTCTTCACTTTTTTGATCAGCTACCTAGAGCACAATACTTTTCCAACGAGGATTTGTGGTCAGGATATTACTGATTAAGGGTGAAGAAGTTGGATATCCCCATGACCGATTTTTGTAGAATGTAAGGGAACAATGAATTCATAGTAATTCCATTCAAAGTCACCAATTATCCATTAATCATCATGGATATAATTAATATAGTCATTAGATATTATATTGAAAAATTTGTGGTAGTCTTTATAGAATGTATTATTATATAATCCAAAACCAAGGAGGATCCTGATATGAATCTAAGCACTATACTAGAGACCTTGCCAAAGGAGAAGGTCTATCCAAAGCACATCAATGATTAGGTCAGGTTAAAGGAGGTCTCGTTCATGGGTCTTATCATCACATGAAATGATATATATTTGGTTCTCTTTATGATAGCTACAATTAAGGGATAGTCAAGTCCAACATTGGTAATGGATATCCAAATTTTCCTGGGGTTATTTGGATATTATCGCTGATTTTTTTTTAAATTTCTCATGATTGTCCAAAACTATTACCAAGCTATCTCATAAGGGTGTAAATTTACATGGGGTTATGAATGTGAAGAGAGTTTCATGGAGTTGATAAACAGGCTTATCACTGCGCTCGTGCTCATACTACCCCCAAGTGGATAACCTTTTTTGGTATTTATGGAAGCTTCGAAGAAGGTTACGGGTTGTGAGTTGATAAAAAATAACAAAGTAATTACATTTGCTTCAATGAAATTGAATGTTCATGTGAAAAACAATCAAACACAAGATTAGGTGTTAGCTTTTGTGATCATTACTTTATAAATTTTGCAGCATTACCTATATAATTTTTACCCCAAATATTAATACATTTCCATTACATGGATTATATATCTAATAAATAATTTATTTTTGAAACAATGTTCATTATCATAAAATTTTTGTATTCTGTAAATAATATATATTTGTCAATATTTTCTATGATAATCAAATAAAATTCAATGTGGATCACTATATTAATAAATGATAAGCAAATTATGATATAATCAAATTGGGGATATGTAAAACATATATTTAAGGGAAATTCAATATCCAATGATCATAGAAAAATGAATATTTCAATGAAAAGATATTGACTGTAAAAAGTAATTCATAAAGTGAATGTATAATCATTACTGGGTTTAAATGATCATAAACCATCTGTATAAATAAAAACAATGGTATTAATAGAAAATATCCCTTGATTTGTATAAGTAAAATAATTTTTTTTTATGTATATGAATGGAAATTACATAAAAAGATCCTAAAATTGATCTATAAAAAAATATCCTTTTTAGTTTTAAATAATACATGGTTTCTTTAAATTTCACAAAATATTTTCAAAATGATTATATTTTAAAATAATCACTGATACATAAAACAGTAGCATTAAAACATCGATTATATATAAAGGTAGGTGAAACAAACCAATCTATTATGAATGAAAATTCTACTTGATCTAATTAAATGTCTTGTTATGTAAAATGGTTATATAAAATATTAACACCCTTGTTTTTATGTTTTTGGATTTTAAAATACCATTAATAATTTTGACCATTTCCAATATAGTCATTAAATAATGATCACATGATTGGTATCAATATAGGTCTTTAAGAAATAGTATTTACTCAGAAAATGTAAGTGATGTCCCCATCTAGTAGAATTTCTCAGTAAAAAGCCCTTTTTCAGATATCAGAATAGAGGTTGAGTCATTGGGCCTTACTCTAGACCAATTCTCAAGATGATCTTCGATATGTTAAGCTCGAACAATACCTCATATGGGAGAAGTCGATGTTGATAGGGATTACCAACCAAGCGATGTTATCTGAGCCACCCTAAGGTTCTGTCACCATCATACACCATACCATTCAGTCTTATGAGGGTTTTATAAAGGGTTATGTAACAATACCCTAGTACTATGATTATGTACATTATATTTGAATAGAGAATATACATTGTTTTATTATTTTTACTTGTTAATATGCTTTTAAATAAAAGGTATAATTTTTTAGCTAATATTCAATTAAGAAATCTATTGTGATTAATTAATGGTTTTGTTTGAATTAATTAAAATTTTAATAAAATATTATTACTGAATTACATTTTATTAAATACAAATTATCATATAATTTTTATGAATAAAAATTTAATTTTTATTAAATAATGAAATTTATTATTATTAAAACATTTGAATAGTTGAAAATTGACACTTTTTATATTAATAAAACAAATTCAAATATTTAGAAATAATTTAAATTATTTTTGGAATCAGGACGTTGAAAATATCTAATTGTGAATTTTTCATAATTTTTTGATACAGTAGAATTTTTTGGGTAATAATTAAATACCATTTAAAAATATAATTTGTTTTATGACATCATAATGTCCCAGTATTTATGTAATAAAGAACTATAATCTTTATGTTCATCCAATATATGTTTCACCAATAGGGTTTTTTATGCAATGTTTTTTGATACAGTCGAATTTTTATGTTTTACCATTAAACAAGACTAATGTTTTAATAAGTTCACCCATAGCCCCTATGAAATAATTTTTTCCAGTCTAATTTGGCCAAAACCGTGTAAAAAAACCATGGTTTGGTTTTAGCTTTTTCTTAGTTTAATGTGTAGTGTCCAAAACCTAAATAATAATGAATTCCCTACCCTTTCCTATATAAACCCCCCAAAACTGCTACTTCCTCTTCACTCAAAGTCATTGTAGCTTTCCTGAACGGTGCCCTCCTCTATCTAGAATCCCTTTATTTCCCCCAAACTCTCAATAAGCCTCTCTTAAGCCCCTCCCAAGCCTTTTAGATCATACCTTTATGATAAGGATTTATTTGTTTCTCTATTTTCCCAATTTCATTATGTTGTTATACCATTTTTTCAAATTAAAAATGATAGGGTATGATTTCACACCTCCCCCATAATTCCCACTTTATATTTGAATGATTAGAGACCCATTTCTCCATCATTAATTCATACCATGTTCACATGTTACCATGCTGAAATTCCAAAATAGATTTCACTCTCCTCATTCTCATTAAAGGAATTCTTTTGTTTTATTAATATAATTTCCCATACATATGTTAGGTAAATATATCTAAAATAACCCCTTAAATTACATTTCATGTTAATATTATGAAACACCACTTCCACTCTTAACAACCAATTTTATCATTTATTAAGTCACCCCATGATGCTGCCTAAATTGAACTGTGATTTTCAATCCAATGTCATCATGTAGTGAATACCATGAACATTTCTCTGTTAAGTGTATTCACCTTTATTCATCTTTTCATAGTGATTATTTAGTTTCATGTATGAATTCAACATTGCTTTATTATAAAATAAATAATTATATTTAATGAATCCATGTTATATGATCTATGTGGCACACTTTTTCATGAAATAAAATGATTAAGAAGGGTGTTCCATGATAGTTTTCCAATTCATTCGATAATGATTAAAATCATGAGACGTCAAGTACAATGAGGGTTTACTAAAACAAATTCATGTTCAATGAGGTTTTACTCAGGGTCCATGTGCAACGAGCTTTGGATCATGCCAATACCATGTCAACTATTGTGTCCACATTTCCATGTTATGATAATATAGAAATATCATTCCTTTATGTTCATATTTCTTTTATATTCAATTAATATTCTTATTTCCTAACAAGTATTGTAATGTTATGAATTTTTACACCCTTACTGGTCTTTATATCACACACTTTTTATATGCACGTGCTCTGGTGATCCCTTGCAATATTAAGTATGACGGAACGTAGTGGTCATGCAAAAGATGTTTTCAATAAAGATGTTGTCTTTAATATTTTAATTCATTGGGTAATGTTCCTAATATACAAAGAAACCATGCCAATCTATCTACTATGTTTTATCATGTGATTATTTTAAGTAATAAATCATGATTATGTGTGTAATAAAATGCAGGGTTTTTATAGTTGGTATTAGAAGACAGGTTTAATTATTTTTGGTATTAGGATTAAAAACCCTATTAAAATACTTGGGGATAAGACCAGGTATAATAAAAACATTTCTATGTTTTGATGTGTATTTTGTAATAGGTTTATCAAGAAAATACATCCATGTCAGGATACGAGCAGGTAGAGCCATCTTTGTAAGAGATGTACCTATGTGTAAAAACACTAACAAGGAGTTTAGGGGCTAACCTAGGGTATCCTTGTATACAAAAAAAATATATGATATGGTTAATTCAAAACCATAGTATAAACCATTGTTAAGGGAATAAAAAAAGTCTTCAAATAATATATATTGGGAAGTAGATAATGGATAACATAGATTGAATCCAGTAGATTCATAATTAAAGGAATAAAACTAATTTATAAGTCTTCTATTTTTGTCCTTCGATTACCATTTATGTGTTACCCATAACATTTCTATTATTCCATCTAGTGGAATGTAATTGGAGGACTCGGGCTAACAACCAAAGCGAACATCAATGTGATGAATATTCTAATGAGATTCCTAATCTAATACGGGTGGGAATAATGAAATTTTTCATGATTATATCTTAGATAAGTCATGTTTTGAATAGATAAACGAGTTAAGAAGAACATTAAACCCCTCCTAATAAAATAAAAATTCACAATCGAGAGATCCTTAAATGTTTCAAACAAGAGAATGTTATTTGGGATTCTTATCATATGGATGGTGAGGCCAATCAGTGGCACAAATTGATCAACAATACAATGTTTGAGTAAGAGATCACAACATTGGAATGGAAGGATTCCCATAAAAAATTTTTTCGATATATATATTCCTTGCACCATCCTATATAATATGGAAATGGACTTCTTTGAACTTATAAAAAAAGATGACGAATCCATTATAGTGTATGCGGGGAACATTAAAAGGATTGCACGACACACCCCTATATTTGTCGTTACCCCCAAATGCAAGTTTGACCATTTCATGGGTGGTAGAAACCTACCCTACATTAATCCCTGGTGATCCTTTACTTCAATAGTTATGAGGAAATTGTCCATTCTTCCCACAAGGTCAAACATAGAGATCAAAAAATCTTAGGGGGTTCATTTGGATTATAAGTATTAGGTGGACTTAAATTATAATAGTTTGATGGATTAATCCAATTGTGCTTAAAAAATCTATCACCCCAATTTCCAATGTTGCAGAAAAAAGAACCCCAAAAATTTCATGAAGGTGAAAAGGATATGCTTTATGTGTGGAAGAGAAGGGAACCTAGTCATTAAATTCCGAAAATAAAAACCAACATCTACGATAGAGGAGAGGAACAATCCGTTCAACCCTCAACATGGTTCTCACTTCTTCAACTACAATGAACTAGGGCTCCTTGCAAATTATTGTTCTAATACAAGGGATTTTAGAGGCCACCAACATCCTACAAGGAAACAAGGGTGAGATTTATCCATCCCTAATGCCGAAGTGAGCCTCAAAATCATTGTGGTTATATGTATGCTAGTTACTCATTTACTAAAAGTTAAAATACTTTTTTATTGTTGTTCTATGCATTATTTGGTATCCAGAATGTTTTGTAGAACAATCCAAAGACCCCCACAAGTACTGGATGTAATGATGTCAGTGAGAATAGAAAATAGTTAAATCATTGATTCCAATGAATATAACTCGTCCCATGTAATAATTTGTGGATTGAAGTTCTTATAGAACCTTGTTATACTCACTCTAGTGTATTTTGATGCAATTATCAGTATGATTTTTCTTTCCTTATATATAACCAACATGAATTTCCATGAGAGGGAAATCACTCTCCATATAGATAATCCACCCCTAATTATATACAAGTGAAAGGTGAGAGATGAATCTTCTTTAGGACCATAATATCAAGAATGGATATTACTTTCCTATGGGCATACATATCTGGCTTTGATGATTGAGTCAAATGAAGAAACAATCCTTTGTGACGTGCCTACTGTGAGGGAATCCAATAAAGTGTTTCCTGATAAATTTTCTATTCATCCTCGTAGAATATGTGTTGAATTCTCAATTGAACATATACATGGGGTGTTTACAATATACTACTATATATAGAATAACTATTTTGGGGATTGAGGATATGTACAAACAACAATAAGAGAATATGGATAAAGGGTTTATACTCAAATATGCTTCACCATGGGTTTCACCATCCCTCTTTGTCAAGAAGAAGGATGATTATATGTACATTTGAATTGATTAATGTAATCTAAAAAAATTACAATAAAGAAAAAGTATCCTATACCATGAGTTCTTCACTTTTTTGATCAGCTACCTAGAGCACAATACTTTTCCAACGAGGATTTGTGGTCAGGATATTACTGATTAAGGGTGAAGAAGTTGGATATCCCCATGACCGGTTTTTGTAGAATGTAAGGGAACAATGAATTCATAGTAATTCCATTCAAAGTCACCAATTATCCATTAATCATCATGGATATAATTAATATAGTCATTAGATATTATATTGAAAAATTTGTGGTAGTCTTTATAGAATGTATTATTACATAATCCAAAACCAAGGAGGATCCTGATATGAATCTAAGCACTATACTAGAGACCTCTCCAAAGGATAAGGTCTATCCAAAGCACATGAAGTATTAGGTCAGGTTAAAGGAGGTATCGTTCATGGGTCATATCATCACAAGAAATGATATATATTTGGTTCTCTTTATGATAGCTACAATTAAGGGATAGTCAAGTCCAACATTGGTAATGGATATCCAAATTTTCCTGGGGTTAGTTGGATATTATCGCTGATTTTTTTTAATTTCTCATGATTGTCCAAAACTATTACCAAGCTATCTCATAAGGGTGTAAATTTACATGGGGTTATGAATGTGAAGAGATTTTCATGGAGTTGATAAACAGGCTTATCACTGCGCTCGTGCTCATACTACCCCCAAGTGGATAACCTTTTTTGGTATTTAGTGAAGCTTCGAAGAAGGTTATGGGTTGTGAGTTGATAAAAAATAACAAAGTAATTACATTTGCTTCAATGAAATTGAATGTTCATGTGAAAAACAATCAAACACAAGATTAGGTGTTAGCTTTTGTGATCATTACTATATAAATTTTACAGCATTACCTATTTTTGGAGAAGTGTGAAATATATTCTGACCATAAAAGCCTAAAATATATATTCACAAAGAAAGAGATGAACATGAAGAAATGGAGATAGTTGGAGCTAATAGAAGATAATGAATTATCACTCCATTACCACCCTGGGAATGTGAAGAATGTGGAAGATGCTCTATATAGAAAGGTCCCAGTGATTCTATCATTGATGAGAATTTTAATCAATCCAATCTTATTAGATTTGATGAAGATGGAAATGGAATCATAACGAAAGAAAGATCATCAATCCTTTTCAAAAATGATTTCTCAACCGTATATTTTGGGAAGGTTAATGGATTCTCAAAGGATGAAGTGGGAATTCATGAGGAAATTATCACAAAAAAATCCTAAGAGTTCAATTTCAATGGATTAGGAATTGTGAGATTTTGGACAATACTATATGTTCCATCGAATCCGGAGTTATAAAATGAAATTTTTGATGATGCACATAGTTCAAATTTCTCCATTAACCTAGGATAAAGAATTCATATTGAGATATACAATATCATTATTAATGTGATAACATGGGGAAGGAGATAGCTCTGTATACATCAATATTCCTCATATGTTAGAAAATGAATGTTGAGAGGCATAATTATAAGGGTATTAAGAAACCATTACCTATACCATCATTGAAATGAGAAAACCTTACCATGGAAATTGTAACTAGACTTTTGAAGACATCCAATGAAAAAAATAAAATCTGGGTTGTTGTGGGTCATCTTACCAAGTCTATACACTTCACTGAAATTTGGGGGGACTTCTCACTACATCAACAAGAAAGAATATTCATTAGAGATCTCATGAGGATACATAGAGTACCTCTATCAATTTTATATAATCGAGATCTAAGATTTACCTATATTTTTTTCAGAGTGTTCAACATGAATTGGATATTGGGATGAAATTAAGTATTGCTTACAATCCATAAAATAATGTCCAATCTTAGTATAATAACCAAATAGTTTAGTACATGTTGATATCATGATCAATAGACTTAAAAGGAGTATGGGTCAACATCTCCCACTGGTTGAGTTCTCTTACAAGAAAAGTTTCAACTCATGAATCCAAATTGAAAATTTTGAATCTTTGTATGGGAAGAGATGCATAACATAAGCATGTTGGGATAATGTTGGGGAGAGAAAACTCACAGCTCCAGAATAGGTTGAAGATATGCTAGAGATGGCTAAGACCATCGGGGAACACATAAAAGCTGCTGAGAGTAGAAAAAAGATCTATGATGATAATCGTTGATGGGACCTAGAGTTTTATGTTAGAGAAATTTTTTTTCTCTACATATCTCCATGGAATATAGTTTTGAGATTTTGGAAGAAGGGAAATCATATTCCAATATACATCATCCCTTTTTAGATCCTTGATCACATTGGAGAAGTTTCATATCAACTAGAACTCACACAAAACCTATGTCAAGCACATGATGATTTCCATGTATCACTCTGGAATAATTACACACCTGATATATATCATATATTCAATCCCAAGGTGGTACCATTGGATAATGAAATATCCTATAAAGGGATTGCAGTGAAGATATTTATTATAGATAAAAAAATTTACAAAATAATACAATTCCCATTATCAAGGTTTTGTGGTGAAACAACATGTTTGAAAAGGAACTGTGGGAATACGAGGAAGTAATGAAGTAGAGTTTCCCACATTTATTTTAGTATGGGAAAAGAAAATTTCGAGGGTGAAATTTTTAAAGGGGAGGATTATAATGACCTAAAATTTTATTAATGAAAATTTCTCTTGGTCTAATTAAATTTCTTATTATGAAAAATGGTTATATAACATATTCACTTCATTGGTTTTATGATGTTGGATTTTAAAATACCATTATGAATTCTGACCATTTCTAATATAGCTATTAAGTAGTTATCACATGATTAGTATAAATATAATTCTTTAAAAATCCAATTTACTCGGACAAAGGAAATGATTTCCTCATCCAGTAGAATCGTTCCATACAAAGAACATTTTTCAAATCTTGGAAAGGTGGTGTCATCATTAGGCTTCACACTCGACCAAGCCCAAGATGATCATCAACATATTAATCTTGAACAGAACTTCTTAAGGGGGAAGAGGATTTTGATAGAGATTACCACCTGGGGGATGTTATTTGAGCCACCCAAAGATTATGTCACCATCGCACACCTTACCCTTCGGTCTATTGCATGTGTTATAAGAGGTTATGTAATGATACCCTAGTACTATGATTATGTGTATTATTTTTTTTATAGATAATATAGATTCTCTTTATTATTATTAATTGTTAAATAGTTTTTAATGCAAAAGTAGCAATTTTTTTAATATTCAATTAAAAAATTTGTGTTTATAAATTACTGAATTTTTTGGAATTAAAAAATAAATTAATAAAATATTATTAATAAATTAATTTTATTAAATATAAATTATAATATATTTTTCATCATTACACTTTTAATTTTTATTATTGTTTGAATGATATTTTTTATCAACCCCATGATTTGTTATAAATGTCACTTTATATAATAAAGGTAAAAATTAAAATATTAAGATAATTATTTAGAAAATTATAATATTATTTTTTTAATCAATACGTCGAAATTATCGAACGGTGAATTTTTCATAATTTTCTAAGACAACCGAATTTTGGGTAAAAATTTAATACAGTTTAAATAGATAATTTGTTTTATGACATCATAATGACCACATAGTGATATAATAAAATAAAGTAAACATTATGTTCGGAAAATATATGGTTTAATAATAAAATAATATTTTTATAGGTTTGTGAAATTTATTTGACAAAGATTTAGTTGACCCTATGAGACTTATAAAACATTTTAACTTTTTGAATTGATTTCCTTGAGAGTGTGACATACCTCTACATAAGAAATCCTAATAATTTATGATGATAGGACATTGGACATATATAATAATTTTTTTCACTCCCATTTGGAAAACACCATTGAAAAAAACCATCAGTTTTTTGTGGTTTTAAATTGTTTAATGTGTAGTGTCCTAAACATAAATGATAAAGAATTCCCTCCCTTTACCTATATATACCCACCCATGCTCCCACTTCCTCTTCCATAAAAGCCTTTTGAGCTTGGGAAAAAACTACCCTCCTCCCTCTAGAATCCTCTGAAGGTGCCCCAAGATCCCAAGAATCTTCTCTCAAGACCCTCTCAAGCCTATGGGATTACAATTCCATGTTAGGGATATCTTCCATTCTCATTTATGTCCAAATTTCATTATGTTTTTATACAATTTTGTTTTAAATTAAAAACTGTTTAGGTATGATTTCACACCTCCCCCAAACATCCCTCCTTATTTTTGAAAGTTGAGATACCCATTTCTCTCGCATTAATTTCTTCCATGTACACCGGTTACCATGTCGGGATTCTGTAAAGTATTTTTCTCTCCTCATTCACATTCAAGAAATTATTTTGTTTTATTAATCTAAATTCCATTACGTAGGTTTGGAAGATTATCTATATGACCACATTACATTTCATTTCATCTACAAATTTTGATACACCCCTTCCAATCTAATCGACAGTTTTTATGAAATCATTTGTCGCGACGTTATACTACTGAAATTGCACCATGATTTTCCAAGACAAATTCATTGTGTAGTCAATACCATTCCCGTTACACTATCAAGGGTATTCACCTTTATACACATTTACTTAATTATTTTATTGTTTCATATATATATGAATTCCAAATTACATTATCATGGAAAAATGATTATTTTTAATGAATCCATGTTATATTATCCATGTGGAACACTTATGCATGAAATAAAATTATTAAGAAGGGTGCACCCTGATAACGCTACAATGAATTTGGTAAAGATTTGTATCATGATACAATGTGTGAAATGAGGGTTTAATCATGATAATTAATGTTCAATGTGGTTTTACTCGTACTCTATGTGAAATGATCATTTTCTCATCCTAATACCATGTTAAGTGTTGTTGAAATATTTCCATGTTATGATAATCATGGTATATCATTCCATTATGTTCATGTTTTTTCTGATCCATTGATATGCATATTTACTAACATGTATTGTGTTATTCAGGTTGTTCCTTTTTTAATCCCTTAATGTGATTTGTATCTCACCATTTTCATAGGAATTTCCTCAGGTAATATGAATAAATTCTATGTTTGAGGGAATGTAGTGGTCATGTAAAGGTTCTATTCAAAAATGATGTTGTGTGTCATGTTTTACATCATTATGTAATGTCTCTAAGTCCAAAAGATATTATAACTCTCGATATTATTTGTTTTATAAAGTGATTATTTGATGTAATAATTCATGGTTAAGTGTGTAATAAAAAGTAAGGTTTTTATTGTTGGAAATTCAATTCTTACTGTACATGTAATGTAAATCATTGATTAAATTTTTCGGAAAAACCCAAATTTGAATTATTTTGAATATTAAATGAAGATTCAATTTATAAAAAATTTCAAAAATTAAAATATGGTTAAATTTTTATTTTGTAAATAATTTTAAATAATTGAAAAATATTAATTTTTATTCCTAAATAATGTTTTTAATGAAAATGGATGTTCGACCAGAGAGAAATGATCTTTTATTTTATTAACTACTTTTTATCCATAATTTATACTACCAAAGTGTAAGAAATGACTTTATTGCTTGACCGAAAGGATAATTGACAAAGTATAATAAAAATAAATGGGTTTTTTATAGTGATCAAAGAGTTTACTTTAATGAAAAATAAATAATAAACCATCCTTATTAATTTGAGATTTTTAAATAAACCCATATAATGAACATATCATTAAATTAGAATTAATCAATGAATTTATTGTGTGTAACAAATATACATCCCAAATAAAAAATTATAAATAATAATATTAAATTTAAATGTCATTGAACAAATAATATAATAGAATAAATGATATATAAGATGTAATATTACACTATGAAATGAAATTTAGTAATGAAATCATAACACATTTTAATTTTCATGTCCAATCCACATTGATAAAATTATTAAAATTTAAACTAAAAATATCACGATTATTTATGTATTATTTATATTACTTAAAAAATTGTTATTATGTACACTATATAAAAAACATTCTGTAGAATATTACAATATGCCTCCAATAATGGAAATTGAGATGAAGTATCAAACCTCTTGATTCCATTATGAAGAAATAATATAAACCAAATATATAGTTGATTTATATGTGTTAATATCATATACCAAAATAACAATATTATTTATAATATCATTGATGATAATTTTATAACAAATTATGACATTCTCATTTATAATCAGTTAATTTTTTGATTGTTTTATTTATTAATTGAATTGTTGAGTCGTTTATGATTTTTCATGAATGCTCATTTTTTTATTAATATTATGTATTACTATCATATGTAGAAAAAAAATCAGGAAATAATTTTCATAATTAAAGAACAATTATTATTTTTTGATTAATCATGAATAATTGTTTTGAGAAATTAAGTATATTACGATCATGAGGTCGGTAGTTCATGCATATAGATGAGTAAAATTTCCATTATTCAGTGATCCCTATGGAAAGGAGGTAATTTATAATTTATTTTTATATATTGATAATAATAACATAAATACTAAATATTTTCCTTTAATAAACATATAAATGTAATCAATGTAGTGTGGTGATGAAAATAGAGTCAAATCGCTTATTCAGGGTGGTAGTCTACACATACATAAACATTATTATCATATTCTAGTGAGTGGGAAAAAATAAAATGATATATTGTGTTTTTTAATGAAAATTTATTCATCAATACCATGAAAATGTAATGTAAATCACATATATTCATTAAAATTATAATTACCTTGAACCTAGTTTCCTAGATGTGATGTTTTCATTATTAAATTATCTTTGATATAAAGGGTCACATCGTGAGGAGAAAAAGGGTTATTATTTTTCGAGAACCAGATACCTAAATGGTACCCATTTTATATTGATTGTACGAAGTACAACATTTAAAACAAAAAATGAAAATCACTATTCAAATCACAGTCACAGATTTCTTCTTTATATAATGGGGAAAGGAAAAAAATAGGGTGACCTGAAATTCTATGTAAGGGTTATGTATAGTGGATAATATTCTGAATCCATAATGAGTAATAAATATGGATAGGTAAAAAAATAAAAATTATTATTATTTATATAACTTGACTGCATTTAAAGAAAATGTTTAGTCTATATGGATAGGTAAATATTTGAAATCACATTACAATTGGTCAATAAACATCGAATGAAATAAATCAAGAGATAATATCATTAGAATAGTATCATGGATAGAAAAAATAATTCCTAAGTAATAGAAAAGTAAAATAATAGGAAATCATTTTTCATGTACATGAAAACTCTGTCATCAATTCCTCTCATAAGATGATTTAAACTATATTCATAAACACATATAATTTTCCCACTTGGTTTGTCTCATGAAATCGACAAATGCTTTGAGGGGATATATAATATCAGTACTGACCCATCAATATTTGTTGAAATAATTCCACCTAAGTAGACTAGTAAATTGAATTCGTGATCAGAATTCTGTATTAATAAATATCTACACTAAGTAAATGAAAAATAATTGGTCAATATTACAATAATTAATCGAATAAAATTTATTATAAATAAATTTTTTTAAAATTTAAAATTCTTTAGGAAATAATAATATCCATTTATTATATTTTGGATATTTAAATAAAATGTAATTTATGATGATAAATTATGACAAGAATATTATTTTTTTGGAGAATGATAACCATTAAAAAAATATTGTGAGAATTCACATTAAAATGCAGTAAATATAAATTTTCTAAGAAAATCACATTAGATTAAACGATTCCAAGTGAAACATTAAATACCCCCGAAGAATAAATTGATCATTTTATTAGAAGTCAATAGGAATTATATAAATCTAATATATGTGAACTAGTGGATATTAACAAATAAGTCTTAAAGGAATGTAAATGGAGAAGAAACACCTTACCCCACGCATCATTTTTAAGGAAAATTCATTATCATTCATTATAATTTTATTAATTTTTTTATTAATGTATAACCAAAGAATAATCATAATTATAATATGATATGTGATCTGCTTATAAAATTTTACTATATGTTTGATAATAATATTATTTCTTCGGGATTTAATTTACTTTTTATCATTGTTGTTTTATTTTAAGAGTTATATATCTTGTACGTATTAAATAGTTTCATCACCTCTAAAATAATAAAAATAAAATAATTATCATATTTATACATCAATTATAATTTTAATAAAAATAGGGAATGATTTTTTTTGATAAATGATGTATATTATGCTCATAGTGATGGCTTATCGTACGTGTGAATAAGTAAATTTTTCATTTCCCATTGATTGTTATGGAAATAATGCATGAAATATATTATCATTCAATAATATTTTTAATATAATATATTCCATATTAATTTGTTGAATATTTTTATTTTTATATATATTTATTATTTGAGTGATGTGTGGATGAAAATATAGTCATATCACTTCATGAAAAAATAGTACAAATGTACAGGAATTTTATAAAAAACATTTTATTGTATAATAAAAATGATATATTATCATTTAATAATAATAAATGTTTCATGAGTATCATAATTATGTATTTTATATCACATATATTCATTATCATATTCTATTTCACCATCAAAGTAAATAAATAGTGGAAGACGAATCACAATACTTCATGAGGTTGTAGTCCTCTGTACACAAGTGAGAAATTATTATATCAATTAATTATGATGGAAATAAAATGATATATATGATATAATGAATCCATATGTAGTATGTCGTACACACAAGAGACATCATCGTATCCCTTATAAATGAAAATTAAAAAGTTATGTATGATATAATGAATCTAGTTTAATAATTATGTTAGATGAATCATACATGTTATTTATTTCAATTATCTTACATAACAGAGAAAGGTGATAATTAAAAAATAAATGACATTGATTTATTCTGGTAAATATAATTAAAATTTGCCTAATAATGGTATAACACACACTAAGGATACCCACTCCACTAAACCTTCACACCATAGGATACTATTGTGAATTTTTCTAAATTCAATTCAAACCCATCATCATAATTTTATTAAATATTCTAAATCTTAGATAATCTACTTTAGAGTTAGAAAATTATATTTTTAAATAATGATAATCTATTTTAAAAACATAACCCCCTTTTATAAATTAATGTGTATTTATAGTTTATTTGAAATAAGATATCACTTAAAATCAATAAAAGAGAAAAGATATTTTTTTAAAAAAACATTAAATTCATAAAATTAACGAAATATATACTCCCACATACCTCAATACCGTATAATCCCAGCATCATTTGACAATAGTGACCAGAAACCAAGAGAATGACTTTCGAAGGACAATTCTGGCCAATAATCTGAAATGGTTTTATAGAAAACACTTTATGATCACAAAACCATAGCTAACCCATTTATAAAACAAAAAAATATAATAAAAAAGTTGATTACATACATTTAAAGATTAAATCCAATCCCAAGAAATCTTCTTAATTTAACTAATCAATTAGGATGGATTGGAGTCACCCAAAATTGGCTAGTGAATACTTGGATCTAAGAGAGGTAGGTTATATGTTGAATTAATTGAAAATCATCATATTCCAGGATTAAAATAATAAATAAGTACAATTACATGCTTTAATACCATTACATGTCATGTCGCTCTTGAAGGTCATATATGCTGAAAAAACAATAGCATATTTATTAATAACTCGATTTTTACCATTACACATAGTTTACCTATTACACAACTCGTATATTGTTCATTCCATGATTTAGTTCATGGATTATTAATGAAAACTATTACCCAAGATAAAATACACTTTCACAAAGTATATTGATCCATCAGGTAGAAAAAACATTAGTTTTAAGAAGAATATTCCAAAAAAGACTTGACTTAACTTTAATCGGTTTCATCTCATTTCCATTCAAATAATAATCAATAAATGAAAAAGTAAAGTAATAAAAAAAGTTGGAACACACCTCAATGAATGAACTTGGGGTTTAAACTATATGGAAAATTAGAAATAATGATCCCCAATAGATAAATAATTTCAAAATGGTATGACATCCCTCTATCAACCATATCTAAAAAAATCACATAAAGGACTGAAGATGAAGAGTCATGATAAAATAAAGAAAAACTATATAGAAAATTGATCATTCATGTAATGAATGGATTTTAGATGTGAGATGAAATATTTATGTAATGACAAATAATTTGAAACATTTTATAGTGGAAAACAAGATCAATCCAATCATTACACTATGGAAACACCATGAATAATTCTAGATATTCAAGAAAATTTACATAAAAGTCAAATTTGGATAAAAACAAACACCAATAATATTCCAAAAAGTTATTTTTTCTAAATATAATATGTGAATTATTTTAATTATCTATTGATACATTCACAAGTCCATTTTGGATTGTTTTCACCCACATATAAAAAATTATAATGAACTAGGTTGAACCTGATCATGAATGAAATTAAATTTATGATGTGAAACCCCAGTAAGGTGAGAAATAATACTGTTATAACTGAATACATTCTTCAAGATTACAATATTACCTATGATTATTCGTATTAAAGGGATACATGATATGCCACATATGATGGAAGATGACTATATGATAGAAGTTTACTACCTTAGAGCACTTATATCGTTACCATTCACCACTAACTAGAAACCATGTCATCATTGAAAATATTATATAGCATGTGGGGGTGCCTCCTTAGTGTTAGAGAATGTGAATATAGTGGATTTAATACTAACATATTATATTAATATATCCATTCAAATTTGGGTTTTTACAATTTCATATAAATTAAAAATCTATTTCCTTTTACATTACAAAACTATTATTTTGTGACTTGGGGAGTTTCGTTTTAAAACATCAACTCCATTCCTTCTGTCAAATATGAATAATATAAAATCTATCATGAATATAGTTAAATCTAATTTTTTATTAAATTGTTCATAAAAAATAAACTAGATAAACAAATAAATTATGAGATAATTTGATTAAAGATGGTTACCCAGACAGATGAACCATTAGAACCAATTATGAAAAAATATGATTGACTATATATTTATCTAAATCCATACAAAACATACCATAAAACCATTATCCATTGAATGAATCAAAAACTGATTACAAATCCATTAATGTTATCATAAATCTATCTATTTCTTCAAAACATAAACCAACCAATTATAAATTTAAAGACCAGTCCATATGCATTTCATCATCTTCCCTACGTATTAACCAAAAATCCAACATTAATATATTTTTGAATATTAATAGTAATGGTTGAGCATTTAAATTTATACATTGATTTTCTAAAGATAAAAAATGATTCTTATAAACGACAGATGATAAATTCCAGGAATGGTTGAAATTCCTGGGGGTATTGTCTTAGTATTGTAGCAAGGCACTTTAGTAGTATTGTAGTAGCAGTATAGTGTATTTGTATAGACAACGTCCTGGAAAAGGGAATGTTGGGGGACCTATAGTGATGGTGTTACATTAGCCAGTAATGTAGAAGCTTAGATACTATAGAATTATGATTCAACAGTGTTCCCTGTAGGCCATAAAAATGGGCTTTCATGCCCATAGGACTTCATGCTATATAATCGGTTTCCCAATTCTGATTTTAAAGAGGTCATTGATTTGATTTATTAAAAGGATGAGGCTTCGAACCCAACATTTAAAACTTGATTACATAAAATTTAGTTACATGGGAATATTTTTTTTAAATATTATATAACAATTTATCCTGCTAAATTAATTGGATGAATGTGTGTCTAATACATAAACATATTAGAAGTATTGATGTTTTAATGAATTATTTGTTTACAACATAGTGTTTTTTGAAAAAAAAAATTGTATTATAGATTACAATAAATAAATTTACCTTGCATGGATTATAATTTATCATAATTATAAAATGTGATAAATTTTAATATTCATAATAAAAAGTGATAAATTTTACCAAAAATATATAACATGAATGGCTAATACCCCCTTGAAAGTATTTACACATAAAAATACTGAAACAATTATTTATCATGTTGTTATAATGATCTAATTCTGTATTGTTGTGATATATAATGATCATGTAATCATGTATGAATGAAAAAAACTAAAAAAATATAAGAATAATTATCCTTAACATGAAATTGAGTTTGATGTAGTTTTTTTAATTGAGATAAGTAATAAATATGGAGCAAAACATGAATTATATATTGATATTAAATTTTTAATGTAAATATTAACTCATAGAGAATTAAAAAAGACGTAGGGATAATAGATAAAACTAGTTAGGGATTTAGATTTCACAATTCCCTTTCATCTAAAAAATTAATAACAGGAAGATGATTCTTTGATATTAAAATATATTGCATCATTATTTACATTTTTTCAAGAACATGATAAAAAAGTAATGACATAATAATTGATTTTTAATTAATATCTATAACGAAACCCCATATATTTTGAATGATGTGTCAGTGGATTGTTTTTTTTATTTGAAATAAAACATTCCGAAAAAGAGATCATAGTTTTCTTGAAATCAGATATTTTTTATAGTAGATATTATTTTATAATGTATGTTTTCAATGAATGGTTTGTAATATTTATATTGATGTTTTTTATTTACTGGGATTCACTATTGAAGAAGGAATTTTTAACTTAAAAAAAATCCATTTTTGGTTATCTTATAATTGATATTATTTACTGAGTCTGTGAAAATTAGTCATTGTTAGAAGGTATGAGTAAGTTTATTGATTATATAATTATGAAATTTTTGAATTTTATATATGTTAATGCGGAAAGAAAACTACTGAAGTAAATTATTTGACCCTCCAATGATCATGAATCGTAATTGTAGAGCATATTCATTGATTTTATAGTGGGACTAAAAAATTAATCTTTAGGTAAAAATTTAATTTCAGAGTATTGTGGATGTAATTAATAAAAATTGATATACGATTCCTATTCTTCATAATTTTTATTTGGATAAAAATTATAGAATTTATATTAAAACGATAATAATATTACTTTGGATCTCTCTATCTGTTCAATGTAAAAATTTTCCAAGGAATACAAAAAATGTATTCAAAGGACAACATCCATCAAAATGTAGTGAATTAAATTTTTTTATAGATCTCTCTCCTCAATATGATAGTAAAACAGATAATACAATTTGTAAATTATGGGTTCCTCATGGATATGTATTATTAATGTATCATAGAATCCAAGAAAAATATAATAAATTTCTTGAATTTACCTAAAAAAATATAATTAATTCTACTATACAGGTAGTGATTTTTGTGAAATTATATAAAAAATGAGTTATCCTCAATCTTGTTGGGATAGATACTGAAATAATATGTTTCTTGAGTATATAATTTTAAATTATATTCCTTATAATGTAATGGTTATTCAATAAAACTTGTTGGAAACATATAATATGCTAAAATGATATGTAGATTTCTCAGTGTAAGATAATAAATTAGAGGAATGCGATCAATCCTTTCTTAAAATACCACCTTAGAGTGAATTAATAAGATTTCATTAAAATGGAATCATGAGCCCAAAATTCAGTGGAACCAATAAAATAAACATGAAATTGGGATCTGTGTCATATAGGAAAGCCTTACCTCCACGTTAATCATATATACATAATTTTCATCATGTTTCATTTCAATGGAAGTGTATACCAAATTTATCTCAAGTTTTGAGCACTAAAGATTGAAATTTAATATATAATCAATCATATTAATAAAATATAGATCATTTTGTAGATAATAGAGTGTTTGTAGTTTTATATAAGTTTATTTTTTTGGTAATGAGATTATGTAATAATCACTTGATTTTGGAATCCATATTGGAAGTAGAGTATGAGTTGAGAGAAAAATAAACTTACTTATATATGAAAGAAAAACAATTCTGGTGAAATAATTTCATAAATTTATAAATATTCTGACACCCTATTCAATCCTATATATAAATTTTTCTTATTTATTTAAAGATTTATTTTGAGTAATAGCAATTACCATATATTTAGAAATTAATTTATATTTCTTTTCAAATTAATGAAATAGTTTTATTTAACTAAACCATTTTAACACGTATTAGAATATTTTTAATGATAAATTTAGTTATTTTATATATTAAAAATTATAAATATAAATTATTTTATTAATAAACATATTTAAAATATTATTGGATTTATTTTGATTTTTTCTAAATACATTAGTTTTTAAGTAATTAGTGAGAAATTATAATTTTTGAAAAACTAACATTAATTTTAATTTAATCATTCAATTTATCCCATTAATTTTTTTAATGAAACATTAAATAAATTTGAATAATAATAATATATATAATACAATATGAGAAATATTTATACGTGATTTTTCTATAATATAAAACATTATATTAATTGTTTTTAATTTTTGTTTTCTTAACTGTGTTTTTATCATTTATTTTAAATTAAAATAAAACAAATAAAAAAATTAATCGTAAGAATATATATTCAAGATTTTGATTTATTAGGGTCATATTTGTCAATGAGTTTAAAATAATTTTCTTGACAATAAGAATATTAACTATTCAAACGAAATTCAACAACAGTAAAACATAAATATTGTTAATTATGATATTACTTAATTATCAATCCAAAAAAGTAGAATATTATAAATATTAATATAATGTAACATTTTGAGCATTGTGACCTCATATCCAATATTTTATCGTTTTTGAAAAATATGTACAAATTTGTGAAATATAAAAAATATAATTATTAAAACATTTCATGTGATCCAACCATTTAGTTATAGTAGGGAAGTGCCTATCATTATTTTCTAAAAAAATTTGAGTACTAAAGTTCTAACTATCCCAGGTAAAATCATTAAAAATGACCCAAAATATAGTAAAATGGAGATAAAAACATACATAAATACATTGGATTAAGGTGCATTGTATCAGATTTTGAAGTACGATAAAAATAGTACTATAGGTAAACTATATAAATACATGGTTCACATATTACATAATAAATATAAATTATAATATTTTATCAAAAATATCATTATTCAATCTAGATTTCCATTTATATCATTCTAAAATCACTTCTTACATTCCAATGAAATGAGAAAAGTGTGTTCCCAGATGCTCAGTAAGGGTTTAGTACAATAAAAGCTATCATTATTTAATAAGAATAATCATAATGGAAAAATATATAACTGGACACTTATTCTTTTTAAATAACATTACTACCATGATCCGATAAGTAAATAGAAGACACATTCAATTAAATCGATAACATCAATATCATTATTTTATAAGAAAAAATCATTAGGGTGTGGTAAATAAAAAAACCCAGTTCATTTGTTTAATAAATTAGAATAAAATTAATCCATAGATAATATCATAGTGAAAATATCAATGTTCATAATACCTGAATTTATAAGGACATAATTTATTAATCATCAGACATGATGTTCTTAAGAATATAATACCTCTTCTTTCAAGAAAATTTATAAGATGATTGTAAACTATATTTTCAAACCAAATAATGTATAGTTTACTAATTCTACTTATGGGAATACAGATACATCAATGGAATATATAATTATTGTTCCCACCTATCAATACATTTCCATTGTAGTCCTTATATATTTAGTAATTATTTTTTTTATTAAACAATGTTCATTATCATTATATTTTAGTATTATGTAAAGATAACATATATGTCAATATTTTCCTAGATGATCAATGAAAATTCAATGTGGAACAACATATGATCAAATGATAAACCAATTATGATATAATCAAATTGAGGATATATAATAAATATATTTAGTGGAAATTTAATATCCAATGATCATAGAAAAATCATCATTTCAACAAAAATATATTGACTATAAAAATTAATCCATGATGTGAATGTGTATACATTCATGGGTCAAAATGGTCATAAAACATCCATATATATAAAAATGATGGTATTAATACAAAATACCCTCGATTTATATAACTAACATAAATGTTGGTTTTAGATTAATAGGAATCCCATAAAACGTTCATTAAAATGTTCCATAAGAAAAATATCTTTTCCACCATGCTATTATAAAATTTTAACTAAAATATCAAAAAATATTTTAAAAATGATTATAGTTTAAAACAATCCATGATATATAAAAAATTAGAAATAGAACATCGACTCACTATGAAGGTAGGGAAATCCATTATTACTGTACATGTTAAGTAAATGTTTGATTAATTTTTTTCGAAAAAAAACAGATGGAAAATGTTTTCAAAATTAAATGAAGATTAAATTTCTAATAAATATTAAAAATAAAAATATGGTTAAAGGTCTATTTGGTAAATAATTTTTGTTCATGGTAATAAAATATTGATTTCTCATTCATAAAGAATGTTTTTTTGGTGAAAATGGATATGCATCCAAAGAGATAAATGAATATTGATTATAGTAACTATTTTTTATCTATCATTTCAGTTATCAAATTGTTAAAAATGGTACTATTATTTGGCCGAATGAAGAATATACATAGTATAATAAAAATAAATGGTGTTTTTATCCAATTATAAAAAAATTTTATTTAATAGATATTCGAGATTAAAAAATCCCAATTAAATTGATATTTTGAAATTAACCCTTATATTGAACATTAGAATAATGTTAGAATTAATAGATGAATTGTTCATGTGTATCAAATATAGATTAAAATAAAAAAAATGTAAATAAATAATATAAAATTTAATTGTCATTGCACACATAATCTATGAAAATAAATGAATTAGAAAATGTAAGATTTTCATATGAAAAGAAATTTACTAATGTAAGCATAACACTTGGTAATTTTCATTTCCAACCCTCATTAAAAAATTAATTAATATTTAAACTAAAAATACCATAATTATTGAATTATTATTCATACTACATGTAAAATTATTATTATGTACACTATATAAATCAAATTTGGTGTATAACGATACAATATGCCTCTATTAAAGGAAATATAGATGAAGTCTCAAACCTCATGATTCACTTATGAAGAAACTATATAAACCTATTATATATTAGATTTAAACATGTCATTATCTTATTCAAAAATAATATTATTATTTATACTATCATTTATGAGTATTTTATATCAACTTACCACATGCTCATTTATAATAATTTAATTTTTTTGATTATTTTAAGTGTTAATTGAAATGTTTTCTCATTTCGAATTTTTCAAGAATGTTCATATTTTTTTTAATATTATATATTAAAAATATATGTATAATAACAATCCGGGAAAAATTTGATATTTAGACATCAATTATTACTTTTTGACCAATCATGAATAATGATTTTTATAAATTAAGTATATTTTGATCATAAGAACGGCAGGTCATATATATATATGAGTTGCATTAAAATTATTCAATGATCACTATGCAAAGGAGGTAATTAACAATTTATCATTATATATTGATAATAATATCATAAATATGAAAAATTTTACTAAAATAAACATATAAATGTAATCAATGTGTTATGGAAATGAAAATAGAGTCACATAACTTCTTTAATGTGGTAGTCCATATGAACTTGAACATTGTTATCATATTTTAGAGAGTAAAAATAAAAGAAATAAACTACTATATTATGTTTTTATAATGAAAAATATTTAATTAATACAATAACAATGCAACATAAATCACATATATTAATTAAAAATATAATGAACCTAATCCTAATCACATATAATTTATGTTTTCATTATTAAATTATCCATTATAAAAAGTGTCATATCCTAAGGACCAAAATATTGGTTATTTTTTGAGAACCAGATACATAAATGGTACAGATTTTATATTGACTGTAAAAATCACAACTTTTTTTTGTGATAAATATTTTATTTTTATGTATTATTTTATACAAAACACCAAAGTATTCTTTCACATCACACAACATTATCTTGTCTTGCGTTACACGCAAGAGCAACCTTCCTCGATAGCTTTCATTGTACGCAATACCAAGTTTCACTAAATAACGATATGTAATTAAAATATTATATAAACTAGCTGATATGAATAGTAATACCCAATTTTTGAAATTCTATAAATTTTATCATTCAAAATGGACTACATTTTTGGATTAGGAATATCGAAATTAGCTTACTGTAAATTTTTGGTATTTTTCTGAAAACATTCAATTTTTGATGAATAGTGAATAACACAGAGTTATAGTTTAAAACTGAATTTTTAATTAAATAATTACTTATTTTATTTAAATTTATTTTATGTCAAAATAGTTACATAATACCTATATAAGTTCAATTTAATTCATTGGAGTCATTTTATAATAATTTTAGATATATAAAACATTCATTGTACTTTTACTGTCTTTTACCCACCTCTTTGGAGAAATTTAAAATTTACATAATACTTAAATTTACCACTTCTATGAGTTGAATTTGAAAAATCCGAGAGAGATGGTTAATATCATCGACTAAAATTGAGTTCAATAAGATTAAAATATTTTTTTGGTGAATAATAACTTTTTTTATTTACCATGGTAAAATCTAAATAGTGTAATTAAGGGTAAAATTGGTATTATTATTACCCCAAAACATGTACAAATTCTATTGGATAAGTGTAATTTTATCAAAAACAACATTAGTAATAAAATACTACCCTTTAGGTCCACATGTATTAGATTAGTACATTTATTATTATTTAATTCAAAGAAGTGTTAAAAGAGTTAAAATAAATGTTTAATAAGTTAATCATTTTTAATATAGGATTATTCAAAAGATAAATTAGACTATTAATATTAATTATAAAGAAAAAAATATTTCCTACATTATTGTATTTTATTTATAATTTTTATACTATAAATAATTTAATTTATTTATGACACAATGATGATGTAGTAATTACCTTATTAATGAAATATTAACATAAATAATTTTATAAATACCCAAATAAATGTAATTTCAGACTTTTTATGAATTAAACTAATTTTATATTTTAATATAACATATTAGGTTTTGTTAGGTGAATTTTTTTTGAATTAATAATGCTATTGTAAATTTAAGGAAAAACAAAATACCAAATTGTGTCAAAATTGACATAAAAGAGATTTTTAAAAAAATATTAATTTATTAATTTATATTATATTCCTAAAAATCTAAGGATCGGCCAAAAGACTTATATAATAATATATATGAAATTAATGAACCATTGGGGGTTCTATTGGTACTTAATAGTATGTTTATTAACCATATAATGTAAGAATAAAAGAAGACACGGTAAAAGTTAATTTATTTAACATAGAGTTAAATCGAAATGATAAGGTTAAAATGGTAACCTAATCTTGTCTAAAACCTATTTGATGAAATTATTTCGACCCATCCTTATTCTATCCTAGAAATAAGTCAATTTTGAGCCATTATAAACATAATATTAATTTATTATAAAATAATATTTTTAGTTTTTTCTATGGTTCCCCTCACCCCTCTTATAAAAGGGAACCTCCTCCCTCTACTCCTCACACCATTAGGATTCATAAATCTCTGAAAAACCCAAACAATTTCTCTTCTTTACTTCCCTAGAAACATAATATAGGTCCTTGTCTTCTTCAATGACCAACTTTAGTACCCTAAGAGGATGTTTAAAAGAGTCGCGTCGAAGAAGAGGTAATATCCTTTATCGATCCTTTCAAGTTTATTTCTTCTTATACTTCCTCTTCATTATTGGTTTCATTCTAAAGTAATAACATCAGAATCACAAATATACTGATATGTTCTTTATAATTATGAAAAAAACCAATTTCACCTTCTATCCATCTTATGGAAAATGAAATCACAACGCTTGCGTACGTACGGAATACTGTCTCCACACCATGGTGTAATATATTTTCCACCACCACCATACTTGGACGTGTATAAGGGTGTAAAAAATAACTACATATGATTATTATAACATGGTACTAATTCTGAGATATTATATCATCCACTACAAGACCGTTAGATAATTATGGGAATGATATCATCACTCGTGCATACACACAGCTTACCGTCTCCACGATGCGATGTGATTCGTTCTACATGATCTTAATTAAACCATGATTATATAAACGAATTGAATGAATAAATATGATATATATTATACTACTACAATTCGATAAAATATGTAGATATTACCTAAAAATTGGAATAATAATTTATTCGACAAAACACACATAAGAACATAAAGAAATAAACACACGAATAACAAGTTACAATGAAATATTACTAATAAGAAGCTAAAAATATGACCATATCTGATATCAAAAAAATGAGTATGATTATAGAATAACTCAATGACAATATTTAAATCATTATATAGGAGGTTCGGATACATACAAAGTATATTGGTCCTAAGATATGGAAAAATATCACAATCTCATTTTTATATGAGATTGTTTATACATTTTAATTTACTTGGGCATATTTATCATCCACGTACATTTTTCCTAAATATGTAATATTATATATATCCTACTAAAATTTGTTAAATCCAATTTTACATATTGGGGAATTTATAGTAAAATATATGAAAATAATCTTTTTCTATTTTCAGTACGAGATACTTTTTGACTTTTCCAGCCAAAGTACGAGAAAAATGTTTTTTTATCTTATACGGCATAAATGGATTTTTATGATTTCATAGAACATTATTTCCATTAGGTTACTTTACAAGTTTTCATGTTTATTTATAATTAAATTCTTTGAGTTTAAAATTTTATGACATTTTTAGAAAGGAAAAATGTTTTTGATGTAGAAAGTATATTTTCCTCAAGAATGGAGTTCAAGTGTTTTCTCAAAATTATTTACCATCTGAGATAATATAGGGTTCTGTTTCTATCCCAATTTTTACATTGTTTTGATTATGTTATGATGGAATTATTTTTACGAAGTCCTTTTCTCTTATATGGACTATGATATGAAGGCATGATGATTATGAATCCCATTTTTATTACATCGGTTATGCTATGATATATGATTTATGATTTAGTGGCACAAATAAGAATTGTATCATTATGAGATGGGTGGGAACTATATATCCCTCTAATGCATTGGTTAAATATTTATATCTCATGAGATAGACATCGATAGAATGACAAGTTAATCTGGTTCAGTGATGTAGGACATGAATGAGGAGTGAACTCGGTTCAGAAATGGACTTTGTCCACTATGATAGTCTTGGCAATGAGTCTTGACTAATAAGAAATTATTTTCTATGGTTATGTGTTTATGCCACAAAGTTTCATGTTTTATGTTTTGATTGTTGAGATTACATTTCAGTACTATGATTTATCCCATGTTATGATATTATGATCTCTTTTGTAGGTTAAGATTTTCAAAATGTTATGTTCTTATGAATATGATATGATTGATATTTCTTTTATTTACAATTACTGAGCATTTAAGCTCACTATTTTTTATGTTTTCTTTCCCCATGTTAGGAAGAAGAGTATTAAGTAGGATATGCCAAAAGGGACTCTATTTATGATGAAATAAATGGGAGACAATGTAGATTCTTTATGAACCAGTTGTTTATGTTTCCCAGTTTCTAAAGACATTATACCTATATGGTCATATCATGGTTTTTTATATGTTGTAATAAGTATGCATCAATTATGAAGTAATAAAAATGTATGTAAAGTATGGGTCATTATAGTTTGTATCAGAGGAAAGGTATAGTAATCATTTGGAATCTAGGATGTGAAAGCCTTAGTAAAAACCCTAAGGATATGTCTAATCATAGAACACAATATTAGTGTTTTAGAAATTCCCATGAATAAATTATGATAAGACCTTAAGTGTGAATTTGTTTTTCATGATTATGTGGTTTTACTATTATGATCAATATTTGTCACACTATTCTTATTTGTTTTAGTCAATGGATGGAACCCGAAGGAACCGTGTCAATGCTGAATATGACGGGCATTACAATAATTGTACCCCTGAGAACCAAACGTTTTGGGATATGGATTGAAAAATATTTTAGCCATGATAACACAAAGTTCTCAATCTTTGAATCATTCAAGACTTCCAAATGATCAAAAGAAAGAGAAACATTCTGTTGAATCCTTTATGAGGCAGTGTACACCCTCATTCAGCGGGTCTATTGATCCATTAGTTGTTGAACAATGGATCAATACCACTGAAAAGTAATTTTCAGTTCTTCAATGCTCTGAATATGATAAAGTTATCTTATCATTATAACGTTTGGAAGGTGACGCTAATAAATGGTGGAATCTTATCAATAATACCAGGTAAAGAGATGAAATTGAGTCCATGGAATGGGACAAGTTCAAGAAAATATTTTTCAATAACTACTTTCCTTGTATTCTTCGAAAAAAGATGGAGAAGGAGATTCTTGAACTAAAACAAAGGATGATGAATCTGTTGGTACCTAAGAAGAAAATTTTACATGACTTGAAAGGTATGCTTCCGAAATTATTATCTAACCTGAGAGTAAGATCGATCGATTCATTAGTGGATTAAAACCAAGTCTTTGAAGTGCGTTATCCATAAGCGACTTCAAGATCTACGAGGAAATTGTTCGATGTGATCTCACGGTTGAGATGTATATTGGAGTAACCCATCAGTCATATGGGATTGAAAAGAATAGGAAAAAGGAATTCAAAGGGAAATCTAAAGACCACACTGAAAAGAAGATGAGTTGTCCCATGTGATCAAAGTGTGGAAATAAACATAATGGGAATTGTCTTAATGGGACAATTAAATGTTTCAAATGTGGAAAAGATGGTCATCGGGCATTTCAATGTTGCAATGTTGGGATAAAGATGTCTAGTGATGCGAATAAAGAAAATGATACACAGAATTCACCCACTACACTTCAATGTTACAAGTGCAAGGAAATAGGGAATTATTCTAATCAATGCAATAATCCAAGGGTTGTTGATGGTGATCGACGTCAAAAAACTCTTAAGGGAAATGACAAAGGAAATTCACATTCAATTTCTATCAGCTATATGGAGTACGATAATGAAGTGGTTAAAGGTACACTTACCATCCACTCTAAAGTAGAAAATGTTTTATTTGATTCTGGATCCACCCACTCTTTTGTTTCTAAAGAATTTTCTGAGGGTATCATCGTATTAACTCAATAATTATATGTTGAGTTAACTGTGAGAACCCTTAATGGAAAAATAGTCACATCAAATGTTTACAATTCTTCTACATTTGAAGTTTGTGGTAATGTGCTTCTTGAAAATATTGTGATCCTTCCTATAGTAGAATTTGATGTGATTATTGGCATGGATTGGCTTTCATTATATGGAGATCATATCAATTTCCAAAGAAGGGAATTCACCTTTCAAATTCATAATCAATCTATGATCATCTATCAAGGCAAGGGTGAATATTACCTTCAAGTGGAAATTTCATCCATCTTATGGGTCTTAATTCCAATAAATGGTGGTTATTTATCTCAAATGGTTGGAGAAAAACTCATGATTAAGAATATTCCAATTGTATAGGAGTTTTATGATGTATTTATAGAGGAATTTTCTGGTCTTCCACCAAATCATGAAGTTGAGTTTTCAACAGAACTCATACCGAGTGATATTCCCATTTCAAATACACCTTATAGAATGACCACAATTGAGTTGAAGGAATTGAAGAAGCAACTCCAAGTGAATTTTGATAAGGGATTCATACCCCTTAGTGCATCACCTTGGGGATAACCTGTTCTATTTGTTATGAAGAAAGATGGATCAATGAGACTCTGCATTGATTATCAAGAACATAACAAGATCACTATCGAGAACAAATATCCTCTCCTGCACATTGATGACTTATTTGACCAACTACGTGGAGCTCAATACTTTTCCAAGATTGATCTTTGTTTAAGGTATCATCAATTAAGGGTAAAAAGGGAGGATATACCAAATACAACTTTGCATACAAGGTATGGACACTATGAATTTATAGTGATGCCATTTCCCTTACTAATTCCCCTGTTATCTTCATTGTTATAATTAATAGAGTCTTTAGAGACTATCCTGATAATTTTGTGGTAGTCTTTATAGAAGATATTTCTGTATATTCAAAGAGAATTGAAGAACATGAAGATCACTTGAGGATTTTATTAAATACCATATGAAAGGAAAATCATTATTTCAAATTTACCAAGTGTGAATTGTTTCTTCAAAAAGTTTCATTTTTGGGTCACTTAATCTCAAAAAAGGGGATATCTGTGGATCCCGCAAAAACATAGGTTATTGAAAGATGGTCGAGACCAACAAAAGAAACTAAGATCCAATGTTTTCTTGGTTTGGATAGATATTATCGACGTTTTGTGAATTTTTTTTCACAATTATCTAATCCACTCACCAGGTTGACTCGAATAAGATTTAAGTTCATTTTGGAAAGTGGAGTGTGAAGAGAATTTCAAGGAGTTAAAACAATGTTATCTAGTGCACCTTTTCTCACACTACCTTGTAGTAGAGAACGGTTTGTGATATATTATGGTGCATACAAGGAGGGATTGGGGTGTGTTCTCATGAAAAACGATATGGTGATAGCTTATTCCTCACGACAGTTGAAAATCCCAGAGAAAATTTTCCCAACTCATTATTTGGAATTAACTGCAGTAATCATTGCATTAAAGATTTGGAGGCATAATCTTTATGTTTAAATGAGTGATATTTATATTGATCATAAAATATTAAAGTATATTTTCACAAAAAAAGAGCAGAATGTTCCCCAAATATGATGGTTGGAGCTACATAAAGATTACGACTGCTTAATTCATTACCACCATGGGAAAGAAAACAAGGTGCCTGACACATTAAGTCGACAAGACCATGCTAGTTTATCCATGATTAGGATGACAAAAGATCCAATATTTATGCATTTAAAAAGGATGGATCTATGAATTATAATTGAAGGGGAAAATCATATCTTTATCAATTGAATGTCCAACCTTCTAGACATGTGAAGATTAAAGAGTTACAAAAAGAATATATAGTGCTACAAAAGAAGGTGAGAAATGTTCATGAATTCCACATTAATTGTGATGAAATGATAGGGTTTAAGAATCAGGTATGTGTTCCTCCCATACCAGAATTAATGATGGAAATATTGGATAATGATAATAGTTCTTCATTGTTTATTCACCTTGGAAGCACACAGATTTATTGGTACCTGAAAGAGTACTTCTTGTGGGATGGCATGAAAAGAGGTGTTTTTTAATATGTCTCTCGATGATTGGTTTTTCATCAAGTTAAAGCTGATACACAAATACCTATAGGAATTTTACAACTATTACCCATACTAGAGTGGAAATTGAAAACATCACTATGGACTTTTTCCCTGGATATCCTAAAACATCCAAAGGAAATAATTCAATCAAGGTTATAGTTGATCATCTTACAAAGCCGGAACACTTAATTTCTATTAGAGAATATTTTTCTCTTGATCAGTTTTCCGGGACATTTGTAAATGAAGTGGTAAGATTGCATGGAGTACCACTTCCCATTATATCTGATCAGGAATCGAGGTTTACCTCAATGTTCTAGTGATGTCTTCAGCATACTCTAGATACAGAGTTGAGTTTAATCACTGCTTATCATCCTCATACAGACAGTCAGTCTGAGAGGAAAAGTCAAACCCTTGAAGACATGTTGAGATCTTTTTCTGTGGATTTCAAAGGTTTTTGGGATCAAATCCTACCTTTGGTGAAATTTTCATATACTAATATATTTTACTCATGTATTCAGATGTCTCCTTATGAAGCTCTCTATGGAAAGAAATACAGAACTTCATCTTGCTGGGATGAAGTTGGGGAATGAAATCTATTAGGACCTGATCTTGTTGATGAGATGGCAGAAAATGTTCGATCTATTCATCAAAACATAAGAGCAGTTGAAAGTCGACAAAAAAGTTTTGCAAATAAACGAAGAAAAGACCTAGAGTTTGAAGTGGGTGATAATGTGTTCTTATGAATATCTCCCTGGAAGAGAGTAATGAGATTTGGAAAGAATGGGAAAGTTGAGCTCTAGGTATACTGGTCTTTTTGAAATACTGGATAGTGTTGGGATGGTAGCTCATCGATTGACACTTCTACATAATGTCTCCCAAGTTCATGATGTGTTCCATGTGTCTCTCCTGAGAAAGTACATAACTGATCCTTCACATGTACTAAGCTTAGAAGTTGTACCTCTGGAGAAAGATCTTTCTTATAAAGAACAACCAATATAGATTCTGGATCGTAGCAAAAAATTTCAATGAAACAAGACCACTTTCTTGGTTAAGGATTTATGGAGGAACCACCAATTAGAAGAAGCTACATGGTAACTTTATGATATGATGAGGGAGAGGTATCCTCATCTTTTGGTTACAATGTGATGAATTTCGATGGCGAAACTCTTTTTAAGGGGGGTAGAATGTAACACCCTGAGATTTTATGAGAAATATTTTGTTTTTTATGTATTATGTTATATGAATCACCAAATGAATATTTCACTACACACAACATTGTCTTGGCTTTCGTTACGTACAAGAGCAACCTTCCTTGGTAGCTTGTATTGTACGCAATACCGAGGTTCATTAAACAATAATATGTTATTAAAATATTATATAAACTAGCTGTTATGAATATTAATAAAAAGTTTTTGAAATTTTATAAATATTATCTTTAAAAATGGACTTCATTTTTGGATTCAGATTAACGGAATTTTCTTAGGGTGATTTTTATGTATTTTTCTGAAAACTTTCAATTTTTGATGAATAGTGAAAAAAACTAAGTTATTGTTTAAAAGAGAATATTTATTTAAATAATTTTTTATTTTATTTAAATATATTTTAGGTAAAAATAGATACATAATATCTATATAATTTCAATGTAATTCATTGTAGTCATTTTATAATAATTTTATTTATAAAAATATTTTATTGAACTTCTACTGTCTTTTATCCACCTACTAGGAGAATTTGCAAATTTACATAAAACATAATTTTACTGGTTCTGTGAGTTTAATTTTGAAAATATGAGAGACATAGTTAATATGGACGAGTAAAATGTAGTTCAGTAAGATAAAAATAATTTTTGGTGAATAGTAACTTTTTACATGTATTTACTATGATTAAAATTAAATAGGGTAATTAAGATTAGAAAGGGTATTATTATTACCATAACACATGTATTAATTCTATTGGATAAGTGTAATTCGACCAAAAACGTCCTTAGGAATAAATTATTACCCTTTAGGTCCACATTGATTAGATTAGGACATTTATTTTTATTTAATTCAAAGAAGAGATAAAAGAGTTAAAATCAATGTTTAATAAAAAATAATAATATAGGGTTATACAAAAGATAAATTTGACTATAAATATTCATTATGAAGATAAAAATATTTCCCACATATTGGTATTTTATTTATAATATTAGACAATAAATAATTTAATTTATTAATGAAAGAATGATGATGTAGTAATTATATTAATAATGAAATATTAACATAATTGATATTATAAATACACAAATAAATGTAATTTGAGACTTTTTATGAATTAAACTAATTTTATAAGATAATATAGGATATTATAGTTTCTTAGATGAATTGTTTCTAAATAATAATTCTATTATGAATTTAGTAAAAACATAATACCAAATACAGTCAAAATTGACATAAATAAGTTTTTAAAACAAATATTAAATTATTAATTGATATTCTATTCCTAAAAATATAAGGTTCAGAAAAAAGACTTATATAAAATAATATATGACATTATTGAACCAATTGGGGTTCTATTTGCAGTCTATAGTATCTTTATTTACCATATAGTGTTAGAATACAAGGAGACATGGTAAAAGTTAAATTATTTAACTTAGAGTTAAATGTAAATGATTAGGTTAAAATGGTAACGTAAAATTTTATAAAACCAATTGGTTGAAAGGATTTCTACCCATACCCACCCTACCCTAGAAAAAAGTCACTTTGGAGTCATTATATGCCGAATATTAATTTATTATAAATGAATATTTTAAAGTTTTTCTTAGGGTGCCCCTCACCCCTTCTATAAAAGGGCACCTCCTACCTCCCCTCCTCACACCATTTTGAGCATTCATGCTCAGCCATCCCCTGCCAATTTATCTTCTCCACTCACCTAGAAACATACTAGAGGTCCTGGACTTCATCAAAGGCCATCTTTAGTGCCCTAAGAGGATGTTTAAAAGAGGCGCATCGAAAAATAGGTAATATCCTTTACCGATCATTTCAAATTTATTTCTTCTTCAACTTAATCTTCATTATTGGTTTAATTATAAAGTAATAACATCATTATAACTTATATACGGATATGTCATTATAAATATGAAACAAACCTATTTCACCTTTTATCCATCCTATGGAAAATTAAATCACCATGCATGCGTACGTACTGAATACCGTCTCCACGCCATGGTGTAATCTGTTTTCCACCACCACCTTACCTGGATGGGTATAATGGTGTAAAGAATAACTATATATGATTATCATAACATGATACTAATTCTGAGATATTATATCATCCAGTTCAAGACAATTTAACTATTTTGCGAACCATATCATCACTCGTGCATACCTACGACTTACCGTCTCCACGATGCGATGTGATTCGTTCTAAATGATCTTCATTTAGCCATGATTATATAAATGAATTGAATGAATAAATATTATATATATTATACTACTACCATTCTGTAAATGATGTAGATATAAACTAAAAAGAGGAATAATAATTTATTTGACAAAACACGCATATGAAAATAATGCAATAAACACCCGAATTACAAGTAGCAATGAAATATTACTAATAATAAGCTACGAATATGACCATATATGATATCATAACAAAGTGTGTGATTCAGGAATAAGACAATGACATGACTTAAATATCAAGAACCAACCCGGGTTGACCCTGAATCGGTCCCCTGAGCCAGCCCGCGACATGGCCCGAGGGGCGTTCCTAATCCCCAAGGGCTGCAAACTAGTGTCGGGCATCAAAATTAAATAGGTGGGAATGATTTGTCCCAAAATAAAATAAACTAAGTAGCAGAAAATAAATAGAGAAGAAGAATAAAAATAAAGAACAACCAACAATGCTACTGACCTGACCATGACCAAAACTCCACATGACCCCATGGGTCACTCTCCAATACCAAAACCAATGTCGCTCATGTTGAACAACTAAAGTTGGAACCTTCAAAAGAAATAAAACAAAAAAACACTATAAGCGTGAGTATTAAAACTCAGTAGGCTAGCCCGATAAATCTATTCCCAATGCAGTACCACTAAATAAAGAATTTAATAATTAAATGTTTGAAAAAAATTATATAAAATATTGTTTCCACACACACTTTCATTTCTAAAACGTGTAATGGCCCATTGACCTTTTTAATATAAAAACAAGTTTAATGTTTGAAAGAAAGAGGTGCATTGAATTTTAATACATTTTTGTGATCAATTTAGAAATCCAAAATTTTGTTTTTAGTCAAATGAAAAACTACACACAACACATAACACACACTATGGTAAATGGAAAAAAGTGGCACAAATGGGCCAAAAAACCGAATTAGACATCTCATCCATCCTCCACATACAAATAAACACTGAAAAATAACATGGGTTGAAGCTAGGATCTCATGAACAATCTAAAACATACCATACATGCGACTCATCCGGAAGGCATGCCCTCACTCGATGAAGTCATAATGCCCAAATTCTTGGCATATCCCTACAAGGCCTAACCATGGGGCCCAATCCCCATAGTAGCAATAACTCAGTTACTCCGACTATGGGGCCACTAGCTAGTGTGTAATCTAAACTAGATGCAACACTAGTTCACAGAAGATTCACTCACTATGTGAGGTTCCCATGTCAACACATGCAATAAAAAGGGATGCATCCATAATGGAAGTTAATCAGTCATGATACACAAATATCACACAAACCTCACGCAATCAACGCACACCAAACATCACCCCTTAGTAACCCCGAAGTGAGTTTTTCAATATAATTTATTTTATTAAAGTGCCAAACATGCCTTCACCAACATTAAAGAAAAAAATCATTACTCAAGTAAACACAAAACACTTATTCAGATGAAATCAATTATCATTTAAAAAAAATTACATTTTAAATTCTGTGAATTATGTTTAATATTCAAATGGGAATTCTTTCACTACCAGGTGTCCGTTCGTGAAGAAAATTTTCCAAGTGTCATGAATAAAATGAATGGATCTTTTTACACCAAATAATAATTTAAAAATTACTTATATTATATAAATTACTTTTTATTAAAATTAATAAAACATCATGAAATTAAAAAATTCTAAATTTAAACGTGAGTGCAGTGGGGGACCTACCTCGGCTCATTGTCCAAACACAATGGCACGACATGCCATGCACATGCGTGAAATCAAGCACATGCTGGTGACCACAATATCGTAGGGTAACCTTGAAATCGCACTGCAACAAACATAAAGTAACTACAATTACACAAACATGGACTGAAAACAAGCCAAACAAGACAAAAACACGAGAGAACCACCTTGACACATTTTCAAATCACAACTCGAACCATTGAAACTATTTACCAAACCACATAAAAATTTATAAAACATCTTTTAAAAGTTATCTCATAGTTTTACACACCCAAAAACCATTTCAAAACACTATTAATAATTAACCACACACTTGGAACACACTGTAACAGAACATACCCCATTTTCTTTTGTAAAATGAAAAACTGTAGAATTTAATAATAACTGTTAAACATTTGAAAACTAGATTCCATAAAAACGTACATTAATTCCCATGAGCAGGATAAAAAATATTAAATGTAAACACAGTTCATTTAAAAATAAATAATTAAACATCACACAAACCAAACATCCCAAAAACACATTTTGACAACATCAAACCAAAATAACACAAATCATTGACATATACTTAATCAAAAACTCATTTTTAACCAACAACACACCAATAATTCTAGAAATTCCATTCACACAAAAAAAGTATAATAAAGAACACATTTATAAACTCATCATCATAATAAATTTTTAACACAAAAAAACAATTCACTTAGATAATTAACGGAAGGCCATGCTAAAATAATCAGACATTCAAATTAATTTATCAAACAATAGTTATACACGGAACCACCTACCTTGGGTGCCGAAGACTCCAACACTCGGCGTGAAACATCAATTTCTCGCTGATTAGACCACAAAAAGATAAAAAATAAACCCTAAACAACATGAAACGCATACCCGTAACATTACTAAAAAGGAAGAACACCAATTCAGAATTTAATGCACCTGGTTGGGAGTTCAGGGAAACGTATCAGGCTGGTTCGCCAGACGTATGGTAGGGAACCAGCCGGGATTAGAGAGGGGAGTTCTGACGAAGCGATATGCTGGCCGAGGAGGGTAAGGAGAAGAGAATCCACGAGTAGTCCATTGGATGGCCGAGGGATTTGTAGGTGGTCTGGTGTAGGGAGGTCACTAGACATGAGGAGAGGGGAACGGTCAGACAGTGGAAATATGGGTATTCACTTTCTCAAGAGGAAAGGGAGCAGGGTGTAGTGGAATTTAGGAGGGAGGGGGGGTGCAGCGTGAGTCCGGGAGGCGAGCGAGCAGGCTTTCCGAGGGCGCTGGAGGGCTGCTGGAGGTCAAGTATGTAGGTGGTTCACGGATGAGGTTGGTTGGGGGTGTGTGGATAAATGCGGTTTGTGCTTGAGGGTGAGTTCGTGCAAGGGGCGAGTGAGACGGAGGGATGGAGCGTTGGGCCTGTGCAAGGTGGAGGGCCATCGGGGACAGGGAGCACTACTGGAGTGGTGTGAGGTGTCAGTGCTTGCCGGAAGGGCTGAGTAGGGAGAGCCAACAAGGGGGGCATGGTCCTACAGAAAATGTGGCTGGGGCGTTGAGAAGTGAGATGAGGGCAGGGGGTGGGAACCCGGGCGAGCGCGACAAGGACTTGCGGGCGAAGACAGGTGCAGGAAGAGGGTCGGTGCAAAAGGAAAGGGTTCCGGCAAGGCTGATGTGCGCGAATCACACATGATGTTGGGGTGTCCATTGCGGCGCATGGGGAATGAGATGGGGGGATGGGGGGAATGCAGAGAATTAGGGTTAGGAGCTCTTATTATTATTATTTTTTCATTTTATTAAATAACTAATGATAATCCAATAATAATAGTATTAATATAAATAATAATTATAAAAGTAACAATATGAAGAATAATAACAATAATATATAATGAATAATAATGATAATAATAATAATAACAATATTATTATATTATCAGTATTATTATTATTAAAAAAATTATAATATTATGTTTAAATTAATTTAACCTACTATATTTTATTTATATATTTTTTTCTTTTCATTTATCATTTAAATTAATTCCTTTATTTATTTCGAAAACTGGGGCAGTTGCACTGCTCGCCTGCTGTCCGACGCATAGCTGAGAAAACTGTGCCCTAACTGTGCCACCTAGCACTACCCACTTGTAGGGTCAAGCCACATGCTCTCCGCGCGGTTCTATAAATTGCGCGTAAGTCACGCGTCATAACTCTTACTCACCTATAAATCTGTGCGGGCACCGCGCTGTTACTCATAACCACATGAGATGATCGTGAAATAGAGGAAAATTTTCTAAAACCCAAATTAATAATTATTGTAATTAAAAATAACAGATCTTGGGGGTGGGGGTGTTGCATTAAATCATTATACAAGAGGTGCAGATACGTACGAAGCATATCAGACCAATGGTAAGGGAAAATCTAACAATCTCATTTTTATTCGAGATTTTTTATACTTCCGAATTTACTATGGAATATTTATCATCCGAAAGCTTGTTTACTCAATATGATATATTATTTATATACTCCTACAATTTTCTAAATCCAGTTTTACCTATTGGGAAATTTTTAGTAAATGATATGAAAGGAATCTTTTGTCGTTTTCAGTACGAGATACTTTTTGACTTTGTCGTCCAAAGTACAAGAAGAATGTTTTTTAACTTATACAGCATGAATGGATTTTTATGACTTCATATAGAATTATTTACATGAGGCTTCATCTATAACTTTTCAAGTTTATTTTTAATTAACTTCTTTTAGTTTAAAATTTTATGATATGTTAAGAAAGGAAAAAAAATTGGAGTAGAAAGGATATTTTACTCAAGAATGGAGTTGAAGTGTTTTATCAAAATTATTTTCCATATAAGATAATATAGGGTTCTATTTCTATCATTATTTTTAAATTAGTTTGATTATGTTATGATGAAATTATTTTTACGAAAGTCTTTTTATATTATATGGATTATGTTATGAAGTCATGATGTTTAAGAATCCTATTTTTATTACATGTGTTATGATATGATATATGATTTATGATTTAGTGGCACACATAATAATGGTATCATTATGAGATGCGTGGGACCTATATCTCCCTCCAATGCATTGGGAAAAGATTTATATCTCATGAGATAGACAAGGCTAGAATGGAAAGTTAACCCGGTTAAGTGATATAGGACAGGAACGAGGAGTGAACTGGGTTCATAAATGGACTTTGTCCACTATGATAATCTTGGAAATGAGTCTTGACTAATAAGAAATGATTTTCTATGATTATGTGTGTATTCCACCAAGTCTCTTGTTTGATTTTATGATTATTGGTGGTAAAATTTCACTACTATGATTTATCCCATGTTATGATATTATGATCTCTTTTGCAGGTTATGATTTTCAAAATGTTTTTTTCTAATTAATATTGTATGATTGATAATTTTATTATTTACCCCTACTGAGAATTTGAGCTCATCATTTTGTATATTTACTTTTCCCCATGATAAGAAGAATGGTATTAAGTAGGCTATGCCAAAATGGACTCTAGATATGATTAAATAAACTAGAGAAAATGTAGATTGTTTATGAACAAGTTGTTTATGTTTCCCAGTTTCTAAAGACACTATACCTATACGGTCCTATCATGGTTTTGTAATATGTTGTAATAAGTATTCTTCATTTCTGAAGTAAAAACATTGTATGTAAAGTATGGGTCGTTATACTGTCCTTTCAAAATATTGGAATATCTTATGTTTCATGTCTTCTTCCCTAATAAGAAATCCTAGTCCTACTATTTCAATGAATCATTTACATTTCATGTTTTCCCACAGTGCTATGTTATTTAGAATTCATAATCCTTAATTAACATAAACTAAATCATCTATCTCACACTCACAAATTTTTATTTGGAAATATACTTTACAATTTTCTATCAGTATATATATCATGAAATTATATGAAAATAAAATTTTGTTATATAATTATTTAAAAAATAATACCACAACATCAAAATCATGAGTTGAATAATTCTATAGATAAACCATTAATTTTTGGACCACATAAGATATCACAATATAATTATATAAATTTATTCATCCATTTTCATTATTGGATGATTTGTTGAATTTATTGAGTCATTCTCATATAAAATATTTTGAGAGGAAAAGTTTAGTGACCAACATTCTCTTTAGCTGGTTGAATTGCTCCTCAAATTCATCCATCCAAATGAAATTGGATCCTTTCGGAGTGAAAATGGATAATTTATTTGATATCCATGAGAAAATGTACACTAAGTAATAATAATATCCATCCAACCAAGAAATACAATAGATCATATCCATTATTCATGGAATGGAATGATGAAAATTATATCTTTTCATTGGAAGATCTACTAATTTACAATTAGTTTATAATATCTGTATTAATAACAAATGTTTATAACTACAAAATTCAGACTTTGTAAATTTTACATAAATCTTATACTTCCTCATTTTTATCATCACAGTCTTCATGTGTTCATCATTGTCTTCTTTTCCCTTTGTATATAGAACAATTTATTCTTTATATACTATTTCCCACAAATCAATGTAATATATAAAGACTATATTAAATAATAAAATAATATATATAGAGAATTATAAAGAAAAGATTTACTAAATATAAATTTATAATTTATATAAAATAAATAAAATTTCATCTTGGGCATATGCGTAACCCTCAAATAATGAAATCCAAATTAAAGGCTACTCTTATAAAATTCTAGATATTCATGGCATTTATCAAGAAATTAATAAACATGTGGGAAATGATACATGTTTCTTATACTAATTTTTAAATTTATTAATTATCAATACTGAGTCACGTTGATCCGTCTTTATTTTCAATAAAATGACCATGTTAAGAATAAGGTCATTCCCTTGAAAAAATGAATAAAATGTCAATCATCTCGAAGAGTTTCATCATAAATCCCTACAACACAATTTGGGAAATTATATATAATTTCTATGAAAGATGTATTGATATATATATATGAGTTACATAGATAACTAAACATACAGATTAAGTATAAGGGCTTAAAATTCTTCTATATTTTCATTGATAAACCCTCTCACAATGTTCATATATTCGATGTTGAGTGTCTCTATGACCATTAATGTTAAAATACACATTTTAATTGGAATCAAAACTCATTCAATGTATTTGAGTTCAATAAGAATTTAATATTTATCAACACAACAATAGATGATCATTTTCTCATTTTGAATATTAAATGTGAATTTAATTTCTAATTAATTTATATGGGATCTATATTAATAGTTTTAATTCATTCCTTGAATCATATCAAAATATTTTAAAGGGATAATAAAAACCATTAAATGAGTCAATTTAAAAAAAAAATTGAATTGGAACTACAAAAATTCTTTTTGATTGTTGATCCAATAAAACATTTCACTAATAACTGAATATCTGATGGTTGTGTAGGATATTCAATGAACATATCAAATTCATTAGCTATAATATAATGGGTAGATCAATAATAAAATAAGTCAATATATGATCTTGAGTAGGTGATAAGTAGACATTTCACCACAACATTAATGTAACCCATTTAACCAATTATGATCACATGTTATTCATATTTGTCATTGGGATTACTAGGTTTTTTATGTTTTTCATCAAAATCTTTATAGTTAAATTAATTTTGTAATAATTAGAATAGTTTATTAAAATGATTAAATGGACTATTGGAGGCGCATTAGTTGGATCCATCTGTTCCTCCATTGTTTCAAATTTCCATTTCACCACTTTTGTAAATTAACTAGATCTTTTCAAATCCTTCCTACATTGAAAACAGTTCCAATTGCACTCAACTAATTTCCATGATCTTTCAACAAACATTTCAGTAATGTAGGTTACTATTATTTCATAAAACCAAGGGATTTATATTATCCATCATGAGGATCAATCATAATTTTGATTTCAAACCCATGGTATTAGTGGGAATCTCTGATTTCCATTTGAACATTGAGAGTACATAAACAATTATCCATAGCCACTAAATTATCTTATTTATAGTTATTTTCAGAGTGTTTTTTTAATCCACCAAAGAAACGATACATTTTTTTTAGAACTGCTGAATAAAAATCTTTTATACCATTAATTTCTTATAATATTATTATAATAGTAACCAACAGTTTTTTCATCTTTTTTTCTTGAAAGGTTATGAAATTCCTTATTCATCATTGAATGAAGAATACGATGGATGTAGTCACTGAAAAAATGTCTACTAAAAACATAAAATTAAATAGATTGAATATCATCCACTTCACTCATGTTGTTAATAATGTTCCACAATTGATATTATTTACCTTACAATGAATAAAATTGTAGGATTAATATTTCATATTTTGATCACTAATGAATAAAAAATACATTCCAGGTGGTGTTAATTCATTATCTCATCAACATAAAGACATGAAGATGAATTAAAAGAAGGTGGATGTTCAATATAAAGGATTAAATAGAACATTGTTATGTCAATTGATAATTAGGAAAATTGTATTGATCATTCTCTTGAAAATGATGTGTTATAATTGAATTGTGATAATGTGTTCCATATCCCAGAAATTATGGTTTATCAGGTGGATAAAAATATCATTTTACATAACATGTTAAGTTATTATGAAATATTCATGATCTAACCATTATATAAAATTGATGTTAAATGTGTGAGAAACAATAATCAGAGTGTAAAACCACATAATCATAAATAAAAATATATAATATTTTAATATTAGGATACCTTCTTCTAAATATTAAAATATTTCAGTTAATCATAGGTTATCCATGGTCCATAACAAAACATTGTTATATAATTATTCACCTAGACTTATCCCTAGGGTTCTCACTAATGTTTTTACATTATATAATTTAATAGTTAACTAAAAATTAATCTTAAACCATCTATAATGATACAAACTTTTCATACAAATGTATTACATATTATTAAATGAATATTCATTACATTAAATTATAATCCATGCACAAATCGTATTGATCTTTTATATTTAGATTCATGGATACATAAGAAACATGTTCATAATATTATCATATAATTTTCTTCTTAACAAAAACTATTCATAGACATTTTATTCCTAAAAAATCATCAAACAGTGGGGAATGTACACATAATAAAAGGGTAAAAAAAATTTCTAAATAAGGGAAAGGAAGGGAGGTATCAATGATCAGTTATATTCAACAAGATCATAAATGAATGAGAACACGATAATCACATTTGAAATCCACAACTTACATATAAAATATCATAATTAGAGTTCATTTAATAATACATGTATGTTTATTACAAATGAATCAAAAATGAATAAATAAAAAGACACATCAGACAATAAAATTGGTATAATCCATTAAATTATGGAGTATTAATAAAAATAAGAAACCATTTTGGTGTAGTGAAGGTTTTTTGGAAGGAAATCATTGTGAAATGTATTCACTCTACAAAAAATCATATTTATTTGGGATCACACCTGAGAGTATGTGAGTGGAACGTGATGTGGCCTTAGAATATACATATTTTCCACACATTTTTATTATGTTTTCAATGATTTAATTAATTAATTTCTCACATTATATTAATTAAATTCATTTTTTAGTTTTTAATTTAATTCATTAAAATTTAAAATTGTATAACAATTTGTTTATTTGTAGTAATAAATTATATAATTTTATCTATAGTAGTTTTTAAATAAATTTATATATACTTTTTAAATTTAATTATATATATTATAATTTTATGACTCTTTTTAATAATTAATTAATAAATAACATTATCATAATAATTTAATTTAATAAATATTCTCTAAATTTTGTTTTCCTAAAATAAATCAACATTAATTATCAATTCACCTATTTAAATTTCATTGAATTAATAATTTCAATCTATTTATATTTATACATTAATTAAATTTATTATTTCCGTTTAAAATATTGAAATTATTTTCTTCATTTATAATTATTTTTCAAATTATATTTAGGTTTAGATTTTATTATATGAGTTTTCAATATTTAATTGATTTATTACTTAAAAGTGTTAATTCAAATTAATTGATTGATTAAGTTATTTAATAAAGTTACTAATTTTCAATTTAAATCATTATTAATTTTTTTAATGACGTTATAAATTGTTAATTAATTTTTCTTTGATTTTACAGTTTGATATTAAGTCACTATTATACACTAGAAATTGAGGCAATTGTGACTCAATGAGGAAAAATTTCGACCAACAATCATGGTTGAAACCACCACCATCCCCCATTCTTTTCAGCGATTCACTATTCGATACACTAATCACTACAAATCCACTATGTTCTATTCACCGCCACTATTACCTTCATAAGCTACTGTAACGCCCCAACCCTAGTTACCCAGAGTCGGTGCATTATTACATAACATTGGCATGATCACAAGAAAGATCAAATCTCGAAAGACCGATTGGTTTAGTGGCCTTGGAAACACTAGATATATTAATAAGTCTTACATTACATCATAAAATGAAAAACTACTACAACAACATATTGTCTCCACAATCCACACTCATATCCCCACATAATATCCCTGCAGGTCATTCATAATTTACTTCTTCACTTCCTGGGAAAAATAAAACATAGAAAAGGGGTGAGCTCAAATGCCCAGTAAGGATAACAATATAGCGGAAACTTTCATAAATAAGAATAAACATTTAAGGCAATGTATAACTAAAACAAAAGCCTTTTAAACTTGAAATTTTAACATAGTATGGCATAAATAAAATGAGATAATGCCATTTACTTATTCACATGGTTAATCTACTAATCGAATAATCACATGCAAAATCAATAACCACTTTCATAATGATGGAATGCATAATGCCAGACTATCATAACCACATAGCCAAGGCCTCGTGCCAAGACTACAAATAAGATTTTGTCAAGGCCTTGTGCCAAGACACTAGTTTTTCTCATGAGACCTACCGATGCATCGAGGAGCTATAGCGGGCTCCACCCGTCACATATTAAGTCCAATGCATTCCCATATGAAAAGGTTTAAACATAACATAAACATTTGTATTAAAACTAGCATACGAAATGTAAATACTATCTTCATAAACTATGAATGGTATAAAAATAGCACATCCATAGTCAAACATATCACAAAACCATCAATACAATATAGAAGTTTTGTATCATATTACATCAACTTCAAATAATCTTAAAATCCATCAAAGGATGTTGACATAGATGAAATCAAAATTCTTTTTAAAGAAATATCTCCTTTTATTTTGAAATCACTTAAGATCCATATAAAATAAAACATTTTCTTTGAAAATATTCTTATAAGCTTGTAAGGGAAGCTTTGAAGATTTTATAATGGCGGAAAATAGCCGCACCCGCCGTATAAGTTAAAAAAACATTCTTACCTTAATTCTGTCGAAAAGGTTAAAAAGGACCTTGTTTTGAAAACAACAAAAAGATTCCTTTATAAACCTCTTATAAAAAGTCAAAAAAGGGTATAAATGACTTTAACCCATATTCTTGTAAATAATAAATATGTTTTGAAATACATTTCGAAGAAACATGGATGTGGATGATAAAGAGATCCCAGTAGATTATTACATATAAACAACCTCGGATAATGAAGAGATTGTGAAATAACCCTTACCTTGTACTTTTCCTTGGTTGGGGTAGGTTAAACTCCTGTATAATGGTGAAATAATTGTTATTAAATTATACAAGAATCATATATATTAATATGATATCATATATGATCTTTTAACATTGATTTGTTAATAATATCTTAGAATTATCGTCGTTTCGGGTGTTAACTTACTCATTTTCTATTATATGTTTTGTTACATAAGCCATGTTTGTTGTATATTATTCATATCCAGAATGATATCAATTCCTTAAACATCATTTTTTAATCATCAAATGATAATTATACTTCAATGGATACGATGGAGAATGAATCTCATCGCGTTCGTGGAGACGGTAGTCCGTACGTACGCACGAGCGACAATATCATTCTTTTGATATCAAAATAATATATAAATGGATGGTATATCATATATACAGAATCATTAACATGTTATATTTATTATTTACATGAGTTACACATCATTATTATACCCATCCAAATAATAATATATTGAATAACAATTACACCACGATGTGGAGACGGTAATCCGTACGTACGCACGTATGGTGACATGTTATTCAAAGGGTGGATAGAATACTTAATATGGTTGTACCATATTTATAATAACATCACAGTATATGTAAGATACTGGATTTATTATTTTAGAATGGTAAGAAGAAAGAAAGAAGAAGTGGAAGAAGAAAGGAACTTGAAAAGGGGTGGTGAAAACATTACCTCTTCTTCGGGTTCTTCCTTTTGATTTGATCAAAAGGGCTCCTTAGGTTGGCTTTCTGATCAAACTAAGGCCTCTAGGTTGTAGTGAGGGATGTTGGGAGAGTATTTGGGCAGAGTGTGGCCGAACCAAAAGGATTTGAAGGTGTGAAGAAATGATAAGGAGGAGTTCCCTTTTATAAGAGGGGTGAGGGGCACCTTTGGAAAAGCTAGAAATATTAATTTATAATAAATTTATATTCGGTTTCTAATGGCTCCAAAGTTGATTATTCAAAGGTTAAGGTGGGGATGGATCGAAAACAACTCAACCAATAGAATTTAGACAGTTTTGGGTACTTATATTAACCTTATCTTTAACTATTAACTCTAAGTTAATTAGTTTCACTTTTACAATGTCTCTTTGTATTTTTATATAATATGGTTAATAAACTTATATATACATCCAAGCGACCCCCAAGTGGTCCATTAATGATGAAACTATCATGATATAAGTCTCTTGGCCGAACCTTAGATTTTTAGGAATTTAATATCAATTAATAATATAATATTTGTTTTAAGAACTCTTTTATGTCAATTTTGACACTATTGAATAGTTGATTTTTGTGAAACTCCTAACAGATTGATAGCACTGATCCATGTAGGATCGCTGAGTTCTGTAGTCGTAGCCGTCAAATCCACTGAGAATCTCTGTACAGTCGTCATCGTCGTCGCAATCGCAGCCAGATCTAGGGTTCCCGCACACAGCAAGCTCGTTCGGGAAGGTCTGCTCCACGAGCCGAGAGGCTGATACATCAACTGAAACATAGTCCAGATTTTATGTATCCAAAAGTTTAGTATCGTCAACAGGAAATCAACGTCACAAACAGTGCATTAATCGGACGCCCGGTCTAAGAGTTATTGGCTTTTTTGTCCTAGGGCCCCGGTTGGTTTTTTAAGTCAAAACCAACCCAACCATTCTCCAACTACGTCCAAAACCCGAGCGGAGTAATCTAAAATATCCATCTCACTTATAAGAATCCAAAAAAGTCAACGGCATGTCAATCGGACGTTCGGAGCCCAAGTTATAAGTGTTTCCACTCCGAGGGTCCGGTTAGTTTCGTGTACGAACCAACCCAGCCGAACTCAAAGTACTCCGGAACCTTGAGTACGATATACCGAAACGACCATATCTATCCAAGGATCGAATCGCAACTGACGGTGAGTCGATATGAGACCCGTAGTTGATGTTATGGGAAATGGACCGAAAAAGGTTCGGTATTAAGGGGTTCGGGCCTGGTCCGACCTGGCCCGATTCCCCCAAGGTCGGCCCAAACCGGGTCGACCTGAACCGGGTCCTGGTCTGGCCCGACCTAGGCGGCTCGGCCCGGCCCAACGGCTCGGCCCTGCGCGCTGGGTGCGCCGAAGCAGGCCGGGCGGTCGGGCGAGCCGGCCCGACCGTTACGGCCGAGTGATGCGGGCAGGGGGTGCGCTACCCCCGCGTGGAGAAACCGTGGCCCCTTTATGGGGCTGCTCACCTGGCCGGCCGGGGGTTTGTAACCCATTTCATTTCCCTTTTCCAGCCAGCCCGCTCCGGCAGGCCGGCTGTTGCCTCCACGGGACCGGAAAGGCTGGTCCCCCTGCTCCGACACCGGCGACCCAATTCCGACCGCCGGTTCCGCTGCTCCGCCGCGGCCTTGGTCTGTCCGGCGCCGCGCCCCTCCGCGGCGGCCCTGCTTCGGCCACGGTTCTTTCGTAGTTCTCCGGTGTGGCGCGACGGCGCCGCGTCTTTGGTTCGTCTCTATGGCGCGGCGTGACGGCGATGCAGATTGGTTTGTTTCCAACGGTGCGGTGCGACAACGCCGCGTTTCTCCGCCCTTCCTTTAAAAATTTCTGCGTGGTGCTTCGTCACCGCGTTGCCTTGCTCATGCCGCATCAATATCAACAACCAAAAAGGGGAGGAGTGTCGGCCATGTTTGTGTGGTCCGACATTTTCTTGTTATTGCGATAACAGGCGGTTCTATTTGAAAGGAAGAAAACTTCAGAAGTAATCATGAAAAAGAAACGCATTAGACCCCTACCTCAACGTTGTCGTCGAATGGGAGTTCGTCGCGGAATTAACCATCGCGGAAGAAGAGGATCATCACGGAAGAAGATAATCATCGCGGAAGGAATGTCATTGGCATTAGGTGATCTCCAAGGAAGGCATCTCTCACCGTCGTCCGCCGTCGGAGGCCGACGTTCTTCGTTGGCGGCGGTGCATTCTTCTTGTTCTTTGTCGAAGAACGGAGAATCGTCTCTTTTCTCCCAAAGTCTTAACACAACACAAAACCCAACATAATAAAATAAGTCCTTCCCTTATTTTATTATCACAACATAAGACTTTGAAATTCAAAAGATAAGAAATGAACAATTAATTCAAAGATTTAATTGTAACGAATAAACCGCCCAAATTAATGAGGCGTTTCTTAACCAAAATAAACACACGGTTGACCTAATTAAAAAGGGGGGTTGCGGGTGTGATACATAGAAGGAAAGAAACAGTGGGGCTCATGCGGGCCCCACCTCACAAATATCCTACCAAGTGGGTAGGATATTTTGGATTCCACCTTATCCGCTTAACTTAGGTTAAGCCGCTTTAAGTAAAATAAAATAAAATATTCCGCACCACTTTTATTTTATTCTTTAACTTAACCCCAAAAATTATAAAACACACCCGAGCAAACGCAACTCCGGAAAATGTGTTTCTAAGCAATTACTGGTGCTGTGATTCCATCGGTGCCCTCAGAATTCGATTTCATGCACCAGTTCAAAAGTTAGAAAAACCCTCTTGTTCGTTCACAGAACGTACCCGAGCTAAACTTCAGAAAATGATTCCAGGCACACCGGGCGTCGGAATAAGGTGCCGTCAGAAACTGCGTTCTTGTAAAATTTTCAAGAAAATTAAGAGAGAAAAAATTCCTTGAATTTTTCGTGTATTTACATTACTCTTACCTTACGGATTTACGTCCCTGTAAAGATAAATCAAAAACTAAGGAAACAAATGTGCGTACTGAGCACGCATCTGAGCCTCCCGCTCCCAAGTACTCTCCATGAGGTTCCCGTACTGACATCTGATGCACACTAGAGGGATCGATCGTCCACGTAGGTGCAGCTCCTATCGATCCTCGATCTCCACTGGGACCTCCACAAAAGTCTTCCCATCATCAATGTCCAGCTCCCCATGGTCAATGATATGCGTTCGGTCGTGCACGTATATCCTCAGCTGAGATACGTGGAAGACGGAGTGCACCTAGTGCAACTGAGGTGGTAGAGCCAGGCAATAAGCCACCTCGCCAATCCTGCTGAGGACCTAGAATGGTCCAATGAATCATGGAGACAACTCGCCGCCTCGGGCAAATATCTGTAATCCACGTTGAGGTGAGACCCACAAGAAAACGTGGTCTCCATCCTCAAACTCTAGTGGCCTCCGCCTCCTATCAGCATAAGACTTCTCCCAGCTCTGGGAAGTCCTCATACACTTCTGAATGACCTGGACCTTCTCTGTCCTGGCCTGGACCATCTCTGGTCCCACAAGTGCTGGCTCTCCAGGGTCTGTCCAGCACAGAGGCGATCTGCAAGGTCGACCGTACAATACCTCGTATGGTGCCATCTCGATGGTGGAGTGGTAGCTATTGTTGTACGTGAACTCCACCAAGGGTACGTGGTCCTCCCAGCTGCGACCAAAGTTGAGGACACATGCGCGGAGCATTTCCTCGAGTGTTAGAATGGTCCTCTCCGTCTGAACATCCGTCTAAGGGTGAAAGGCGGTGCTCAGACATAGCTGCATCCCGAATGCCTCCTAAAACCCCTTCCAAAGCCGGGAAGTAAATCGAGCATCTCGATCAGATATGATAGATGATGGCACACCATGAAGCCGCACAATCTCCTGAATGTAGAGACATACCATGCTCTCTATTGAACCCTTCTCTCTGATGGGTAAGAAGTGTGCCGACTTGGTGAGTCAGTCGACAATCACCCAAATGGAGTGGTGAACTCTGGAAGTGCATGGAAGTACAGTAATGAAGTTCATATATATGCCATCCCACTTCCACTCCGGGACCTCTAAGGGTTGTACCAAACCTGTTCGTACCTGGTGCTCTGCCTTCACCTACTGGCAGGTGAGGCATCGAGAAACGAACTCTACCACAGCCTTCTTCATGCCCAGCCACCAGTGCTGTCGTCTGAGATCCTGGTACATCTTCGCCACTCCAGAATGTACTGCTAAAGGAGAAGTGTGAAACTCTCTCAGCACCTCCTCCAATAAAGAAACTTGTACCAAGGTACGTCCTATGAAAAGGATGTCGTACTCTCCTCCCACGGAGAATCTATCAGGTGCCTGTCCTGAGGATATCTGTGCACGCCGTGTCTCACAGATGGCGAATCCACGCTATGCCTCTCTGACCCACTACAGTAGTGGAGGAGTCACTATGAGTGATTGAAGGAAGGATGCTCCATCTCTATCCATGAAGGATATATGCAAAGTGGCTATCTGCTCTGTCACCTCCTCAAGTAGCGGAATACCCATTCTCCTGCTGAGAGCACCAGCTAATACTTTCACATCCCATGAGTATAGACTATCTCGAAGTCATAGTCCTGGAAGAACTCGAGCCATCACTGCTATCTCAGGTTCAAGTACTTCTGAGAGAAGATGTACTTGAGACTCTGATGGTCAGAATAGACTGTAAAGCGCTCGACCATCAGATAGTGTCACTATGTCTTCAGAGCGAAGACCACTAATGCTAACTCCAGGTCATGGGTAGCGTAGTTCTGCTCATGCGACCTCAACTGACGTGATCCATATGCGATCACTGATCGCTCCTGCATCAGGAAACATCCGATTCCGGTCCCTAATGCATCGCAATAGACTACATACTCTACTCCCTCATCTGGTAACCTCAAGGTAGGTGCACTAGTCAATCTCTGTCTCAGCTCCTGGAAGCTCTGCTGACATCTGTCTAACCATCCAATGTGTTTCCCCTTCTTTATCAGAGCTGAGAGTGGTGCCGCAACTCTGGAGAAGTCTGGCACAAATCTCTGGTAGTTCAGCTAGTCCCAAGAAACTCCGCACCCCCGTCACGCTCATAGGCGGCTCCCAAGCTAACACTGCCTCGACCTTTGCAGGACCCACCACAACTCCCGCCTCATCAATGACATGTCCCAAGAAGTGGACCTCACGTATCCAGAACTGACACATAGAGAGCTTTCCATAAAGATGGTGCTCTCGGAGGGTGTCAAGAACAACCCGCAAGTGGTAGGGGTGCTCATCCTCAGTCGTCGAGTATATCAAAATGTCGTCGATGAAGACCACAACAAATCAATCGAGGTATGGCTGAAAGATCCTGTTCATGGGGCCCATGAACACTGCAGGAGCATTGGATATGCCGAAGGGCATAACCAAGGACTCATTGTGGCCATACCGACATCTGAAGGTTGTCTTCTGCACATCCTCGTCCCGAACTATGAGCTAATGATAGCCTGACCTGAGGACTATCTTTTAGAACCGCCATGCTCCCTTGATCTGATCGAAGAGGTCATCAATCCTCAGTAGCGGATACATGTTCCTCACTGTCACCTAGTTCAAGCGACGATAGTCGACACATAGTCGCAAGATGTCATCCGCTTTCTTGGCGAACAATATCGGGGAAGCCTAGTGTGAAACACTGGGTCTGATGAATCCCTTTCCCTGCAAGTCCACCAACTGTACATGTTGCTCTCGAAGCCCAGTGGGAGCCATCCGATATGCTGGGGTGGATATCAGGGTTGTCCCAGGGCACATGTCAATATAAAAGTATAGCTCTCTACGAGGAGGTAGTCTTCGAACGTCGTCGGGAAAAACGTCCGCATACTGATCCACAACTGCAGGAAAAATAGGACTCCACACGTCAACTGCTCTTAGGATGAGGCTAGCCAATTGATGAGTGATGGGTTGTCCTCTACTCTACGAGATTCCATCCTGTGCTGTGAAGGCTCCCTTCTCACCGGTGAAGGTGAACCTGCTACCGTCGGTGCGTACACATCGCACCTTGCGCCTAATACAGTCAATCTGAGCATGGACTGTGGATAACCAATCCATGCCATTGATTATGTCGTAAGGCCTCGACGCCACTACAAGAAGATCACATCCGAAACTCTCGCCTGCTAGAGTATACACACACTGCCGGCACCAGTTCATAATCATCGAGTCTGCTCCCGTATGAGTCTCTAGTCGTAAGGATCGATCCAACGGCTCTGTCGGAAACTACAAGCTCTGAACAAGGGTAGCGTCTATGAAAGAATGACTTTTTCCTGTGTCTATAAGAACTACAACAAGGGTGGAATAGACACAGATAGTACCTCGAATCATCTCGGGCGCGCCGTGGTCATAGGCCTGCACCGCCTGGAGCTGTGCCTATCTCTGCCCGCCAGCTCCCTTTGGCCGGGGTGGACCTCCTAGTGGTGGTGGTGGTAGAGCCTCAAAGCGTCACCCACCACCTGTTACTCGGCCAAATCTTCTTCCTCATCTTCCTGCTCCCTATGGACCGCCACGATCCACCCTCTACCTCTGCCTGGGTGGCCCCTCAACCGTCTTCTTCTCCTCGGCACGGCGGGTCGGGTAGTCATGAGCCATGTGGCCCTGCCCGCCGCATGTGTAGCACTACCTGCCTCTCGAAAGACTGGCTCCACGCTGAGTGCCCCGTACTGCTGAGCCAGTGTCCTGATGTAGTATGCCTGAGGGTCTGGTCTTCCTGGACCCATGAGTCATTCGTCGACTGCCTGCTGAAGGAGACTCTACTACGTGCCGCCCCGCGGTAGGTCTCGCTACTGAAGTAAGCTCAGCTAAGAAGCTATCAATCAAAAGGGCTCTCTCCAGCACCCCTTCCTGGGTCGGAATACTGAGGGAGATCAGTGATGCCCTGATCTCATATCTCAATCCCTGCTCAATGGTCTGGTCCCAGAAGAATGTGTCTCATACCATGTCTGTCGAGTAGCATGAGAGATCCCTAAATCTCGCCGAGTACTGGGCGACCGTCAAGCTTCCATGCTGCAGCTGAAGAAGCTCATGCATGTGCACCGTAGGGAGGGTGGATGGGACGAACTACGAGCAAAAAAGGCTCTCACAGTCCGTCCAGTGGAGAGATGCCTCATCATGCACCTAAAGCATCAAGCTCCACCATCTGCCTGCTACCGCGTGCAGTAGGCTCGCTGCGATGATCACCATGAGGTATGCTGGTGTCCTCACTAACCTGAAAACTTGTACAACTGCCTCCAGCCAGTCCTCGGCTCTGGGGGTCCATCTCCCCGCGGAACCTGGGAGGTCGCTGGTGCTGAAACTCGTGCAGTGCACTATGGCGACGTGCATCGTCAGTGGCTGGGGCTGGTAGCATCGGTGGCTTTGCGGGTAGAGGTGCCGCCGGTGCCCCTAATGTCAAAGGACCATATACCGAGGCCTCGTCGCTCGGTGGGCTGTCGTCACGTACAACACTCGAAACCCTAGCTGGCTGCCGTCGTGGGGCCATCCTGAAAAAAAAAACAGGTTCACCATGGTCAAACAGTATACCTCGGGAGATGACATAAATTAATAACAAATAAAACTTGAAAAACACATGCAATCAATGTTTTTGTGCATTAAGTCGGAAATCAGAAGTCAGGGCCCTGGTGTACGGATAAGTCGGTCGCCGCACCAATACTGGACTCCCTGGACTGATAACCACACTTAATACCCTTAACACTATTGCTCCACATAGAAAAAGATCAGAGTCCTGAGTTCTGTAGTAGAACCGAACTCCTCTAATACCAATTTGTCACGACTCCTCATCGGGGCCCATGCCGTGACTACCCCAAGCCCACCTTCCATAGGCCAGGGGCTGGCGACTAGCACCAAGGAGTAATTCCCAGTAAAAAGGGAATGTATTGCCTTTCTAAACTAAACACCACAGAGCAAGCAAGCAGTAGAAGTAAACACTAAGTAAAAACTGAGGACAAAAGTTACTGCGGAAAAGTAAGTGGGCCAGAATACAAACCCAAACTGAAAGTAAAGACGCAATGTCGAGCTGTCCACTGGAAGTCCCACCTGAAAGGTGAGTACAGATAGCCTCCACAGCACCTCGGTTCCAACCGTCCGCTCCGAGTACGTCCCACCTAGTGGTCCACCTCCAGGTACCGTCCCTCTCCATAATCCTCAACCACGATCAGCGATGTCCATCGTCTGCAACCAACACAATGTAGTGCGGGCATATCCCATGCAGGAGTGAGTATAAGCTACCCAGTAGGGACCCCGAGGCCCCCAATGATCTCCCAGAATCCACATAGGATAATCCACAAAGGAAAGATACATTCACAAAGTAACATCCGACACTGCTTAGGTATATTCCCATACATATACCTAAGTCAACAATTCCAGTTCGGCTCCAACATCCGAGCTCAAGTAAAACCGAATCCACACAGGAAAAAACAACCCAGTCCACACAGGAAAGCAAAACGTAATCCACACAGGATAGCACAACACAATCCACATAGGAAAAGAAAAACATGATTTAGGTCACACATGTATACTTCTTCGTATGACGATAGAGATGATCAGATATAGCCACTAATTCATCTATGTCGTCGGACCCACAAAGGATCGATAGGTACTAACCCCCGCAATGACACACAAAGGATCTGACCCACACCGGATTGATAGGTAACTAACCCCCACAATGACCCACTCAGGATCTGTAGGCATTGGAACACACAGGACCGCTGAGCGCTGACCCACATAGGATCAGACCACACATGATCGATAGCACTGATCCACGTAGGATTGTTGAATGTTGTAGTCGTCGCCGTCAAATCCACTGAGGATCTCTGTACTGTCGTCGTCGTCGTCACAATTTCAGCCAGCTCTAGGGTTCCCGCACACATCAAGATCGTTCGGGAGGGTCCTCTCCACGAGCAGAGAGGCTGAAACATCAACTGACACATAGTCTGGAGTTGATGTATTCAAAAGTTTTGTATCGTCAACAGGAACTCAACGTTATAGATGGTGCGTTAATCGGACGCTCGGTCTGAGAGTTAGTGCCTTTTTTCCCAGGGGCCCGGTTGGTTTTTTAAGTCAAAACCAACCCATCCATACTCCAACTGCGTCCAAAACTCTAGAGGAGTAATCCAAAAGATCCACCTCACTTAGAGGATTCTAACAAAGTTGACGGCACGTCAATCGGACGTCCGGAGCTCAAGTTATAAGTGTTTCCGCTCCGAGGGCCCTTGTTGGTTTCATGTATGAACCAACACGGTCGAACCCAAAGTACTATGAAACCTTGACTGCGATTTACCGAAACAACCATCTCAATCCAAGGATCGCATCGCAACTGACAGTGTGTAGATATGAGGCACGTAGCTCATGTTATGGGCAACGGACCTAAAAAGGTTCAGTATTAAGGGGTTCGGGCCTGGTCCGATACCCCGACGGTCGGCCTGAACCGGGCCGACCCGAACCGGGTCCGGGTCCGGCCCGACTGGCGTGGCCCGGCTCGGCCTGGGTGCGGCCCGGCCCGGCCTGGGTGGCACGGCCCGGCCCGGCGACGCGGCCCGGCGCGCTGGGCATGCGGGTGCTAGCCGTGAGACCGGGTGAGCAGGCGCGGCCGTTACGGCCGAGCGATGCGGGCAGGGGTCGTGCTGCCCCCTCGTTGAGAAACCGCGGCCCCATTATGGGGACGCTCAGCTGTCCAGCTGGGGGTTTGTAACCCCTGGCTTTTCCCTTGTCAGGTCGGCCCGCCCCGGGTGGCCGGATGTTGCCGCCACGGGATCGGCAAGGCCGGTCCCTCTGCTCCGACACCAGCAGCCCGATTCCGGCCACCAGTTCCGCAGCTCCGCCGCGACTTAAGCCGCAGCCTTGGTCCGTCCGCTGCGGTGCGACATCGCCGCAACCCTCCACTGTGTCCCCGCTTCGACCGCGCTGCTTTTGTAGTTCTCCGGCGCGGCGCGACGGCCCCACGTCTTTGGTTCGTCTCTACAGTGCAGCGCAACGGCGCCCCCGACTGTTTTGTTTCCAACGGCGTGGTGCGACGACGCCGCATTTCTCCGCCCTTTAATAATTACTGCACGGTGCTTCAGCACCGCGTTGCCTTGCTCATGCCACATCAATATCAACAACCAAAAACGGGATGAGTTTCGTTCATGTTCGTGCGGTCCGACATCCTCCCATTATTGCAATAACAGGCGGTTTTATTTAAAAGGAAGAAAACGTTGGAAGTAATCACGAAAAAGAAACGTATAAAACCCCTACCTCAATGTTGTCGTCGAACGGGCGTTCGTCGCGGAATTAACCGTCACGGAAGAAGAGGATCGTCACAGAAGAATAGGATATCCACAGAAGGAACGTCGTTGTCATTAGGTGATCTTTGAGGAAGGCATCTCTCGCCGGCGTCCTCCGTCGGAGGTCGGCGTTCTTCATCGGCGGAGGTGCGTTCTTCACGTTATTTATCGAAGAATGGAGAATCCTAACTTTTCTCCCAAAGTCTTAACACAACACAAAACCCAACATAATAAAATAAGTCCTTCCCTTATTTTATTATCATAACATAAGAGTTTGAAATTCAAAAGATCAGAAACGAACAATTAATTCCAAGAATTAATTGTAACGAATAAACCGCCCAAATTAATGAGGTGTTTCTTAACCAAAATAATCGCACAGTTGACCTCATTAAAAAGGGGGGTTGCGGGTGCATTACATAGAAGGAAAGAAACGGTGGGGCTCGTGCGGGCCCCACCTCACAAATATCCTAAAAAGTGGGTAAACTATTGTGGGTTCCACCTTATCCGTTTAAATTAGGTTAAGCTGCTTTATGTAAAATAAAATTAAAAATGTCGCACCATTTTTATTTTATTCTTTAACGTAAACCCAAAAATTAAAAACCACACCCGAGAAAATGAAACTCCAGAAAAGGTGTTTCTAAGCAATTACCGGCGCTGTGATTCCATCAGTGCCCTCCAAATTCGATTCCGTGCACCGGTTCAAAAGATTGAAAAACCCACTCATTCGTTCAATTAACGTACCCGAGATAAACTTCATAAAATGATTCTTGGAACACCAGGCCTCGGAATCCGGTGCCTTCAGAATATGCATTCTTGTAAAATTCTCAAGAAAATTAAGATGAAAAAAAATTCCTTGAATTTTACGGGTCTTTACAATTCCAAATATGCCTTATCCAATGAAACATTCATTTCATCATATGATATTTTTTATCCAATAATGATAGGAAAGGATCTACCAATAACTCATTCAATTTTCCTAAAATTGGTTGTTGTTACAATATATTTAGGATATGTATACTAACAAGTTAAATATTCCCACCCAAAATTTTGTTTTTAAATTTTAATAATGGTATGTAAAGAGTCTGTGAATTGAACAACGCATATCCCCTTGTATATTTTGGCCATGTTTGTAGTGTTAGTCAGAGACATGACACACTAATTGAAGGACATATAAATGGTTAAGTTTACATTTTTATAGGTGATTACCAATATCACCAATATTTATAGTACCTCATAAAATACCAGTGTATAGACTCGAATGTAATTTCAAGTAGACCACTTTAGGATGTTATGTAATGGTTAAATACATTTCTAATAAAAAACCATATGGTTTCAAATAATTTTCAGAAATACTAACAACAATAATAAATAAATGAACATCAAGAATAAAAAATCCATTATTTGATACAAATTTAGCTTTCTAGACCCACACTCATGAGTAAAATGCCAAAATTTTCTAAATATTACCATTTTTAAAAATTTAAATAAACCGATATTTATTTTTTAAATTTTACATAATACAACTATTTCAACTCTAAAATCATCTCATAATCCAATGAATTTATTTTTTAGTGTCATTGAGGTAAAATTATATTCGAAATGTGTTTTTCAAAATATTGGAACATTTCTCCATAATAAAACCAATCTAGACTCCTTATGGACATATCATTTGTATCACTCTTATTAATAATCTATAGAATGGTGTCATAAGCATTTGGAGTGATTAAATACATTTGATTCATTACCCTCATCAAATTTTCATGAACTATTAGAAAAAAATGGTATAATAGGAGTATGATAAAAACTTGAAATTAAAAAAAAGGTAATTTTACAATAGGAGTAATCAATAACTAAGTACAAAATGAATTATAATATTCAAGAAATAAAAACATATCATGTAATTTATTGAAAATCATTATTTATTAAACATGATAAAATAATAATAATCATATATAACTGATTAAGATATAAAATATTGGTATCAACATATAAATTAACATATTTATTCAAAACCATCATACAATATAGTCATATGATACTATTTATAGCCTAGAAATCCATGAACCTTATTGGGATTTGAAAAATCCTCATATGGACTATTATAATTTGGATACTCCTATAATATACCCCTATTCAAGGGATAATGTCCCTGCATACCCCTTGGAATAGGGAAAATCTCATAGTGTACCAATTGGATATGGATTCAAAATAACTTATAATTGTTTTATTAGGATAAATACTCTATAAAACCCATTGTATTTTGATAAATAATTTTATGAACCCCTTAAAATGTGAGAAATCTTTCCATGTACCATTTATCTTCCAATAAATACTCCCATTTATCTTATATATTTGAAAATTTCATCACATTTAACCTCTATCATGTGATATATCCTCCAGTGTGGTCGTATCACTCATATAAATTCTCTCATGTACCCATTTTAGATCATGAGATATTCAAATTACATATTTATTAGAGGATGATATAGAACCCCACTCTTAATTATTCTAACATATATTTTTTACATGAAATGAATAAATCATCACATCATTGATATCCCTTGGGAAAAAATGGATTTCATAATAGATTTATCTCGTGTCATTGTAATTGACCTCAATAATGTGGAAAATTTATTCCCAAAATTATACAAATACAAAAATTTATATCATAAAATAATTTAGTTAGTGAGTAATGAAAAAAAATTAAATGATAACATATCCTTTATTGGTAAACTGAGAAATGGTAGTGACTTTATTTAAGAATATTTAGAAATTAATTTAATTGTTCTACTAAAATAATTTTTCATATTGGATTTAAAGATTTATTTTATAATTATATTAAATGTACAGTATTGAAAAAATGATTCACTTTGGATAGAACAATAAAGAATGGGTCATTGAATATGAGATTAATGACTCGATAAGGTGATATAAAATCATTGGAAATCTATCACTTTTAAAAATAAAATTAGTAATATATCCTTGTAATGATATAATGGTAATAAAAATCATTGTGACAAAGATATAACAAATAATTTTTTAGGGATTGAAACAATTTTTAATATTTTTAGATACCATTGTAGTAATTCTACATCATACATAGAGTAAAAAACATATTATTTAAAGAAATTAAAGGAAAATAAGAAGTCCACATGAGTAAACACATATTCTGACTTGATAATATTAATATAAATCATTTTTTTGAACAACGAGCATTAAAATAAATGGAAATCCCATCTTTCATAGAGTATATATATTTTTTCAAAATAAAAATTTATTCACCATTATGATAACAATATTATTATATTTAAAATATATTAGTTCAAAAATTAATTTCACTACTGAGAAAAGAATATATATATTTTGTTGTTTAAATTTATATCCCATGTCAGTAAATTGATAATAATAGCTACCAAATCAAACCCAAAATGATAAAAATATATTTTTAATGGGTATAATATGTAAAATCATAAATAAATGAATAATTATTGAGCGTCCCAAATACCATTAGATTAATGTGAACATATATAATATAACTAGTTTTTAAAAGTAATATCTAGTTTTGTTATCTTACATGACACACCACATTGAGCTTAAATGAAGAACTATGAATTATTATTTAATTGTTTCTATGATAAACTAACAATTAGAATAGTAAGAATAATCATGATTTTATTAATAATGTAAACACGAATTACACATTTAAATATCACAAATTATTTTCTGACAAATTATTTATAAATTAAGATAAAACCAATCAGGAAATAAAAGTAAATATTATTCAAAAATATATTTAAATGTGCACAACTAGGTTTTATAAAAAAGGTAAACTTTTTATATTATATTATAGATATTTATATGTTTTCAATATAACATTTAACGATTATCATATATATTTTATAGACATAATATAAGAAAAATACAATTTTAAGCATAAAAGATGTATTTTTTTTATAAAAAGACATTTTTACCACCTTTTGATAGAACAAGTGTTTTAAATCTTGTTTTTTACACATTAATAAATGACATTTTAATAAAATAAAATTCTTCATTATAATAGTAATATTAGAATTTTCATTGATTTATTTTTTGGGGTTTTCAAATATATTTCTTGTTTTGAGGAACTCAGAAAAATTCTAATATTTAATTTATAATAGCTCATTCATCTAAATATTTTTTATTTTTAAAATATTTATTTTTTGGTTTAGAACATAAATAATATAAATTTTATATAATTTCTCCAATGGTGGTCATTATTATAAATTTCATATTGAATTTTTATATAAAAATATTTCAATCATTTCGAATTTTTCACTTTGACAGCCCATTTTTTCACCCGATCAATGAGATTAAATTTAAATTAATTTTATCCAATTATTTTTTAAGAAATTTGATAAATGGATTCAAAATTTATTGTAATTTTTTTAGATTTTTCTAAATTTTATTCATTTATTTTGGACAATATGAAGAATAAAATCAGTAAATTTTTACCATGATTAAGGATTAATCATATAATGAAGGTTAAAAATAATTTTATAAATATTATTAAATCACTCTAACAGAAGTCCTAATTTAACTGGATGTGTAATTATCAACCAAAATCATTTTTGGGTTGATTTTATGGCCTCTTGGATCCATTTGGTTGACTTTAAGCCTTCTTGAATATTTTATTTTTCCGAATATCCAATATATCACTCATGTAATTAATAATCATTAAATTATTCATATGTGGTTAGTCTTATGATATACTAGACTATAATAAATTATTTTAAATAAAAATTATTTATATTAATTATGTTAATTTATTTTTAATTTTATTGAAATAAAAAATTACCTTAAATCCATAACAATGATGATGAGTTAATTGTTATGTTAATCGAAATTTGAAATAAATGATATTAAAAATAAAAATACAAATAAAAATTGAGATAATTAACATTATCCATGAATTTTATACATTAATTAAACATATTACAAATTTATCAAAGAGGGTTTTCAATGTAATCTTGTGTATTCATATTTTAAAAAAGTCATGAAATGGTTACTGTAAAAATTGACATTAATAAAATCTTATAATAAATAATATTTAATTAAATGATAAATAAATCATAAGAATATATTCATATTCAAAATTATTGGTATAAGGTTTACAATATCATTAATGACTAATTTCTTGTTTGTTTTAAATTTTATGGTTTCTATATTTACTCTAATGGAGTAAAAAACACATGTTCTCATGATATGAGTTAATATGAATAAATAAGGGTCAATGAAAAATATAATAGTAAAAATATATCTTAACCTATCTAAAAATTATTTTTGTTGAGTATTTATTCCCATATTTATTTTCTATTCGGTGTTAGTCACTTTTTAGATATTTTGAAATTAAAATGAATTTATATTAAATTAATATTTTTAGATTTCTCAAAAGTGCCCCTCACCTCAATTATAAAAGGGAACCTCCTCCCTCACTTTTTCACAATACATTGAGCATTATATATCAACAAACCCCATTCCGATTCACATAATATATATATATATATATATGAATCTACTGGACTTGAATTCAAGAAGCACCTATTGTATATCCCTTAATAAAATATATAAAGGAAGTCCATCAAAGAAGTGGTAATACTAATGCAAAATCATTCATGATCATTACTTGTTATAAATCATCTTCATTTTTTTACAAGATAAAATAATAAATCAAGTATCATATATATTCGAAGATTTAATTATTGTTAAGGGAAAACCATATTCTATGTTATATCCTTCTAATAAGAAATTAAATCACCGTGCAAGCGTATATACATTTTATTGTGTCAACATCGCAGTGTAATCTATTTTTCATCACCACATTACATGTATGGGTATAATGTTATAAATAATAGATATATATGACAATTATTACAATATATGGATTCTAAAAAAGTAAAAAACACTTAAATTCCTTACCGTTTCACCATTATGGGAATGATATCATCGTTCATGCATGCATACGACCGACCGTCTCAATAATGCGATGCGGTTCATTTTCCATGTCCATGGTTCTGAATGATTATTAAAATAAATATAAAAAATAAATCTGATATATATGACCTTAAAATAATTAAGGATATTGTGGAACTATATTTTATACACTAGAATATACACAGACATGATGAAACATACATATGAAAATGATGGAGTTAACAACATAAACAAGAGAAATATTGAAATATTATTTAAAAAGGTGATAAGATAATATAAAAATATCATAAATTGTGTCATATATAAGTATATGGTTCTATTATATGTTAATGTAATTCTTTACCCCATTATATACGAGGATAAATAACATTCATCTAAATGAAAGTGCAATGTCAGGGTAAATTTCACAATCTCATTAGTATTTTATATTATTTATATATTAGTATCGAAGAGGGAATATTTATCTCCCATATGAATGTTTCATAAAAAAAATATGTTTTTATTATTCATCTTAATTTTTTAAATTTATATTTAAACAAGTGAAAATCTGGACAAAACTTTTTGAATGGGATCCCTTATAATTTTCAAAACGATGTTGTTTCTGGTTCTTTCGGTAGAATTACAAAAAGAATTTACTTTTTATCGTATATGAAATGAATTTATTTTTGTAATTTCATGTGATATTAAATACTTGATGATTTTTTACAATCTTACAAGTATATTTTTAATGAAAATTTAATCTTTTATAATTGTGTGGCTTTTTAAATAAAATATTTTATGATAAATATATGGGTATTTATATTATGAATTTTTCAATGAATTTAGTATATTTTTTTAATATATTTGAAAATTATTTAGTGTATATTATACGTTATTTATACTTACCTATAATGATATCATCCACTAGATTTTATTTTAATTGTATCAGATCAGATTGATTGTGGATGTGTTATTTTCAGACAATTAATTGTTTATGGTTAATGTATTCACATGTCATATGATTTTTTTCAATAAAAATGATTATGTTGTTTATGATTTACCACATACATATGAGTAATTAATTAGAAGTAGTATTTTATAGATGGCCCCTCTATATCCCATTGATGCATCGATAGGTCTCATGAGACATCCAAGTTTGGGTATTGGTTGAGGCCTTACTTTCTTGTAAAAGTTTCCATCACTTAATGATTGATGGTATCTTTATGATGTCCATAATTATGAATTCCATCATTATTATATTAGTTGTTGATATTCAATGGGAATATAAAACATGTAGAGTATCCACGATTATTTTTTGTAGCTCATGTTATTATATAAATAGCGTGTGTTTCATTCATTTATATTTCCTTAATGTTTATTTTTTTATATTTATGATAGCATCCGCTATATGCTAACTATTATATAATAGTTTTTATCTCCCCTTTAATATGTTTCAATTTCCAATATTATTGAAATTTTTATATAATGATTGATATTCATAATTACATAAATGGTTAAAAATGGTAGGCTCTTTATATTTTTTTTGTGTATTGCATGTTTACAAAAGTAATATTAATTTCAATAATGTATCTAGTTTACTAAAAATAATAAACTATTTGTTACATTAGTGTGTTTATAACTGGGTAATATTCCAATGATACTATGTAAGGCACTTACACTAGGAAACTGGGATTAAGTTATTACAGTCTCTACCAAATCTATTGATAGTATAAACCTTGGGAATTAGATTTAGGACAATATATATTTTGGAAAATAAATGGTATATAATGATAATAAATAGATAATAAAATCTTATGTATATATATTTTACATTATGATATGAACTAATCTTGTGTATCATGTTATTTAGAAATGGAACCTAGGATAATATATGTGAACCTCTTCAAATCACATTGTCATAACAGTAAGAATGATAACGAATTTTATGATCATAATCAAATCATTTAAATGGAAATAGTTTCCCAATATATTTTTTCTTCTAAGTAAATAGTATGTTATTTTGACTAGATAGTGAATAATTGTTTTATTAATTATGACTTTTGAAGGACTGATAGGAAGAAGTGGATGAAATGGAAACAATTAAAAAATGTATGATGGGAGATAAGGTTATTCTTACATGGGATAATTGTGAAAGGAATCCCCATAGTATATTCATAAATGGGAAATGGATTTTCATCAATTGTGGATTAAAAAGACACCATGCTCATGATTGTAATAGAAAAATAATTTCCATTGTTTAATGTTTCAACTCTAATGATATGGTGCAATACAAAAGAATATGTATCAACCATTTGATAAATTTTCCTCCAAATAAGATAATGGATTATGTCTATAAATATGATATTACAACATATGTAGATGAATTATTAATTTAATTTTGATTTGGTAATAATATTCTGCCACTTTAGAATTTTATTTATGATTTACTATTGATATGAAAGGTGGAATAAATAAGGATTTTACTGTAGTACATCATCTATAAAAATAATAATACATGGATGTTTTCATTAAATTTTCAATGTGATCAAAAATTTGTTATATATCAAAAACAAATTCATTATAATTTTTATGTAGAATCTGATTTTAAGTTTATTTTGGAAATTTATTGGCCTTCCATGTTAATTTTTTGTCTTTGAATTTGTATGGATGCATTTTTTATGAGTTTTATGGTAAATAATTATAGATGAGATTAATGAAAAATTTATAATTTTTTAATGTTAATGTATGATTTATCTTATTTTATGGCTAGTTATATACATTTTCATTTCAGTTATTCATTAAGGGGATTCAAAAATACTTTTTTTATATTATTTTCTACATGAATGGGATGAATTGAAAATAGATTGAACCATGAAAAAAGGATGTGATTATTCATATCTCATGGAATGAAATAATTTGTGTTTTATTTAGTTCATTACATAGATATTATAAATACACCCGATCCCTTGGAAATGGATTTTCGAATGAAACTTTTTTCTAATTAATTTTCTTACAAAGAAATCATTAACCTTATAAATCCATCACAGATTTGTTTATTTGTGATTTTTAACATTAACATGACCAAGGTATCTATCACAATCCATTATAACATGATTTTTTTCTCTTCCAGGCCTATTTTATCCTACATGGAACCCTTGTATGTGTTATCATTGGTGACCATCATGCATCCTATTCTTTTTTTTAAAGTGAAATATTTAGTTTTCTCTTTTTGATGTGGGATTTCAAAAATGTTAATAAAAAAAGTAAAACCTCTTGTTTTTTATCATATGATAAAATATTGATGGTGAAATTTGTAAAATGGGGGAGATTTTAATGTAATAAATTTTTGAAAGAAAACACTATGTTATTTAGAATACATGACACGCCACATCAAGCTTAATGAAAAATATATATAATTTTTTAATGGTAATATTGTATAATCACCGTTATAATGGAATGAATAGATATGATTAAATAAAATATGAAATTATGGTTACACATTATGATATAATGAATTATTTGTAGAGTTATAATTACAAATGTAGATAAAACCATTTTTAAAATAAAAGGAAATGCTTTTTAATTAATCTATTTAAATTCAAAAAATTGAGTTTTATAAACATATAAAACATTAAGGATTTTATTAATGAAATATATATATATTAAAATTAAAATAATATTAACCATCAATTCAATGTGTTCTAAATTCATGATATTAGAACAAATCGAATTTTACGCTTATAATATGTGTTGTTTTCTATATAATAAATAGTTTTTCAACGTTTTGATGGAGCATTTGTTTTAAGTAATGTTTCAAAAAAATTTATAATTTTTATTATAGATATTAATATTATTCATTGAAATATTAATATCATAGATGTCCTTGATTAATGTCTTTTGGTGTTTTTCTGATAAGTTTCATGTTTTGATAACTAGAAATAATAATAATAATTTTCAATTAAAAATATATATTTTTATCAATTTTAATTATATTGTTATAATTAATTTTTGAATGGTTGTAAAATATAATTAGATTTATTTTATATCATTTAATCTAATTTAGATCATTTTTATCAAATTTAAAATATTTTTTTATTTAAAAATATCCATATTTTTTATGATTTCACTCTATTAACCAATTATTTCACCCCATCAAAAAAATTAATATAAAATTAATTTTATACAATTGTGTTTTTTGAGTATTATAAAATGGATTCCAATGTTGGATCTAGAATTCCAAAATTAATTAAATAGAACTATTTTAGTTTTTTAATGTTTGAATATTATATTTTTGGATTTTTTAGCATAGTTTAGGGTAAATCATATAATTTATGGTAAAAATATTTTTATAAATATTAAAATAATATCATAATTTTTATTTATTTATCAGTAATTATAAAAAAATCATCTTTGTAATGATTTTATGCCCTTTTAACCCCACTTTTAACATATTTTTCATATTTAGTATTTCATAAAATAATGTGAAATATTTCATACTCTTGTATTTCATAAGTGTTGTATTTCGTTTATATGTGGTTACCAATAAAAAATATTAAAATAAAAATAAAAAATGTAAATATGAATTTAATATCATATTCATCATAATTTATTTATTTTTATGAAATAAATATTTACTATAATGTCATACTCAATGATGATGCATTAATTGTTTAATGAAAGGAAATATAACATTAATGATATTAAAAATATTAATATAAATATAAATTGTGAGAATTAATATCATACATGAAATTTAAATATGCTCTAAAAATATTTTCGATTTATTAAAATCATTGGATCAAATTAATCTTGTGTACTGATATTTTTTAAAAAAGTCATGAAATTAGTACTTTCAAAATTGTGAATAATTATATTTTCAAATAAATAATATTTTATTAAATGGTATAAAAGAATCATATCATAAATAATTATATGTGATCAAATGTGACATTTTAAAAATATGTTAAATAATCAATTGATATATTCAATAATAATTAATTAATAATTATTTTCACATTAACTAATAATAATTATATAATGTTCTTTCTTATTTTCGTCCTTGATAGTGTTTTATAGAGTTATTAATATATGTTTTTAAACTAACACAAATTACAATAAACTACAAAAAAATGGGTGAGCATGGTAAAATTTTTGTTTAATATCAGAATAATACAAAAAAAATAGATTATATATATATTTAATTTATTTATTTATTTTTGAATATGTTTTTTATAAAATAAAAAACCAAGTGAAAATTGAAAATGAAACATTATTGAGGATTTTATCTATATATATATATATTAAATGGAAACTATTATCAATTAGTTATAGGATTTGGGAGTATTTAATACTTTTTTTAGTAGTCATAATTATATTATAATTTTCATATTTATTCGTCAATCACATTATTAATACCATTGATGAGAGTAGATGATATGAAGTTGAAGAAATTGTTTTGTTGATGCAGGAGTCCATATATTCGCAAGATTGATATTAATTTATTTTTTTGAATCTAATGGTAATAAATATAATATGGTTGTTTTATCAATATAATAAAATGATAGTAAAAAAATAATTATCCCATTATATTCTAATGTGTCAGATATGTTTTATGTTAAAAACTAAATAAAAAACATGGGTTTAAGTATCTATTATGATGGTTCCTTGAACCTTGTGTAAAATACCACCATTGAAATTAATGTAATATAACAAAAAATATTGACCATATTATATTCAAAATGATAGATTATTATTTTAAGGTAATATTTCTATTTCTATAATTTCATTTAATGCAATATGGTTTTTGTGATGGGTTGGATGTGTTCTAATTATATATATGACGAAAATAGGATCTTTTCATAATAAAAATTCTTGTTCATTAATGGTCAAACACGATTTAATTCTTAATAGTTCCAAAAGTGAGAAAGAATGGAAAAATTGGATGAAGAAGGACTAATACATCTTCTATTACAAATGTGCACATGTGTTTTATCAAAATTTGAACCAATTTTACAACTTATCTTTTACATGATTAACTTTTTTCCTTACATCAATAACTAATTTTTACCCAACTAATTAGAAAAATTTCAATAAATATTTAATCATTTTAAAAAATATGGATTAATAAACCTAGATTTCATCACCATATAATCTAATTCAAAATATCAATACAGTGATAATATATTTTAAAATAAAACATATATTGTATTAAAATATCATTATTCAAAAAATATATAATTTTATCATTTAAATTATATAAAAATAATTTATTAATAATGAAAATTTTAAAGGATTATAATATCTATATATATTTAAAAATAATATTAATATCAATTATTATAAAATATTTATTAAAAATTAGACAATTCTTTTGAAACATTTATAATTCAATTACCTGAAAAAACTATTATTAAAAAATTGGAAATAAATCATATTAATTATTACTGTCATAGTGATATTGAATAAGAACTCCATTTTTTATGTTTTTTTCTATATGTGTTGAACATTTTATATAACTATATTAGACAATTATAACTAATTTTGATGAGAATACTAATAAATATTCCTAAACAATAAAAATAAGACTAAAAAATAAAATATTTTTAATATAAAACATTTCATTTCATATTTAAAAAATATATCAAATAAATATTATTGGGAATATAATAATTCCATATTGTGTTATGAAATTTTCATAAAATGGAAGTATATAATGATTTAATATATTTAACAAGTCACCTTTGAATCAATTAATTTGAAAACAATGATTCACTTGATTCAGTATTTTTCAATTGGAATACAAAAAAATAATGCCTTTTAAATTATTATTTTTGATATTATATATTTATATTTTATATTAAAATCCATTTCAATTTAATTTTTTTTAAAAAAATAAAATTTTATGAAATTTTTTTTATTAATAATATTTTGTAGAAAATTTTAATATATTAAAATATATTTTATTCACTAGAGTATTTATTTTTCTGAGTTTTATTAATAATAAATATGTAATCAATTGTTTTAGTTCAGTGATAAATGTGGATAATTTTATTGAATATAAAATTTATTTTTATGATATGGTATATAAATATATATTCCAAAATCACATACTATTACAACTCACTCATATGTCATATTATTTAGAGTATTTATTAACACATGAGATATTACACAATTACAACATTATCCACTCTCTAATTTTTCCTCATATTTTTCATCATTTCATATTTTATTAATTCATCTATCACTTATCATAATGATTTTATAATTTTTATAATATATAATCTTCAAATAATATTGATATTTTTCGTCAAAATTATTTAAAACATGGAAAATATCAAATTGAGAAAAAGAGTTTCTTCTCTCTTTCGAATAAAGAAATATAATTTTCTTTTTAAATAATCAAATTTATCAATCAAGGATCCTCTAAAATATGCATGTTTTTATATTTAATTATCTCTCAAACTCGTTATTTCACATCATTCAAATTTCCATTAATATCTTTTCTGTTTTCCATGATTTCATGATCACCTATTCAAATAGTTGTGCAGAAATGTTTGAGTAAATTTAGGAATATTTTATTCATATATCATCATAAAAAACCAACGCAAATAATTGAATTACCATTAACAATACTGTTATATTAATCATGATTGTTTTTATAAAATCTTCTGTTTTGATCATTCATTTAAGAGGAGAAATAATTTTAATTTTAAATAACATGAAATATGATCATATCTGTTAGTGGAAACTATTTCTTAGCATTTTAATTCCTCATAATTAATCTTATATAAGATTCATGTATTCATGTTTAATCTTATGATTCATCTGATCAATATAAATTTTTCTCGAAGAGTCCCTACCATATCAGTGTGTGAATATATATTTATTAATATATTTATATATCACTGATTTTATTAATTTTATCCCAAAGAGAACATACATATATGGTTACACATTTTTCATTTATATCTCAAATATTACATATAAACTACATCCATATTTTAATTTAATTAAATAAACATAAAATACATTATAAATATTGGAAAAATAATCTAATAAATTCAATAAAAGATAGAATAATAATCATCCTTACCAAAATGTGTTGATAATATTTTTCCACACATATAAGCTCCAATGACTATTTTAAATGTATTTAAATCCAAAAAATACATCATTTATTATCCATATTTATCCAATTCTATAGAAAATAATCATTATTCAATTAGAAAAATACAACACACATGTCATTGCTACCAAATCATGGCATTTCAATCGTGATCCAATTGAATCAAACTCATTAGGAATTTTTTATAATAACAAAATCACAATGAGGAATTCTTCATAGAAATAATTTCAAGCATTAATCTTTGAGGAAAATTCAATTTTCAATAAAATATTTTTAATTTTCAATATATATATATGATATAATATAAATAAAATTTAAATATTATATCATTTTCTATCAACAGGAATATACAAAATCTTTTTTTAATTATCACACTGAATCCCCTTAACATTATTTTCACATCTAATCTATTTCCAAAACAAATTAGTCAAACACTGTTACAATTATTATTACCTAAACATGCACATAATTTTCTAAAATCCTAATATTAAATGATTCTCTATTATATAAACTCCTCAACATCTATTATTTTTAATCATATCCATTCTATGATTCTTTCATTAATATCATACAAACTTTTATATTATAAAGGAACCATATCATATTCCAATATTTTCCATTATCAACTCCTCTTTCACACTATTGATGATATTTTATAAGAAATAATCAATTAATGTGTATAAAAAATCAATGATGAAATATATAGAAAAAAATAATTAACCAGATTAAAATAATTTATAAACATAAAAATTATATAACAATCATATTTACCATATTTCTTCTTCATCCATCAATATATTTTAAAACTATTTCTTGTCAGAAAAATACTAACATCATCATTCGAGGAATATATAAAATTCACTCTTACATTGGAAATCAAAGAAAACAGTTGTCATATATGTTGATTTGATAATACTTTATTACCCTAAAATTCATTAATTATCAAATATACAGAATTCTATATATGAGAGGAACCGATTAAAATAATTTTTTTGATTATATAATAAAAAAGACAAAATGATTTTATTAGAATTAAATTTTGTAATGCCTATTTTGGTCTATGATTACGTTGGAATGTACATAAGAATATATTCAAGTTGCATGATTATTTGTTTTATATTTATAGATCATCATTATCATTTTAATTTTTGTAGACGGTTTATAATATGTGAAATAACTATTATATAGATTATTTTCCGTCATCTATAAATACAAGAGACTATGTGTCCTAATTTTTTTATCTATGTTATTATACAGTTACTTTTTCATATCTACAATAATTTTGATAGTGGTATATCATAATTAAAGGTTTAAATTGTTTTCAAATTATGATAGTGGGGATATTCCACCTATTGATGAGATGGATTCTTGATGTAATGGGATCAAAACACTTTAAATCATTCTACCAATAATCCTCACTCATTTGGGGTGAGCAGAATGACTTCCATGACTCATTATATAAAATTTTTATTCTATATTGATAGGTATTTAACCCATAATCATTTATTGTTATTCATAGAAGATCCCATTTCGAGGATCATTGTATGAAAATATTTACAGATCCATATAGAATTGTGTCATTATTATAGTTTTTATCATATTTTTTTAACGATAATAACCAAAAATTATTGATGCTACATTTTCAACTATTTATTTAAACTATTACCTATAACAATTTAGTTTCTGTTCGGCTAAAATGTATTTTTTATAATGACAAAATAAAAGGAAGTTTTATTCCCATTTGTTGTATCTACCATCATTTAATAATTGATTATACTTTTACCAGTATGCCTAGTAATTATAATATTCTTTATCATGTGGATTCTTATAACATGGAATCTATATTATAAATAGTTTTTTTCAAGGACTATTTTGACAAGTTGATTGGAAATGGACATTGAAATTTCTGATGATTGTTGTTATTTATTATGTAATGAAAATGGTTTCTTTATATGTATTTATATTATTTTTTCACTTATTGAATATGAATATAGATGTTTAATAGACCCACAAACTATGTGTATTAATTTATGGTTTTGGACCATAGTTTTTTGGAAACTGATAACCATATAAATTAATAATTTATGATTATTCACATATTCTACTATATAAATTTGTAACATGTTGTTCAGACAATATGATTTTATTTCTTGATTGGTGATTATATATAAATTAATCAAAAAATAATGTTTATTTTATCAACTATAATGGAATCATATTTCCCATTAACATTTTATTCATCCGATAATGTTTTCAGTATAATCTGCTAATTGAATTGTGTTCTTGAGATGTTTTGATAGCATATTATGGGTTAATTTACATATTTAGTTCCAATTTATTATAGATAATATATGTATCTAAGTAAAAAATAATAACAAATAATGATAATCCTCAGTAAAATTCCTATCCAAATTTTTGGTAAAATATCAACTTCAACATAATGATATAATAGTTAATAATTCACCAATGAAGTGATTTACATTCTCAATAGAGTGAGAAATGTTTTCTAGACATCCTCTATGAATCATGTCTGATGTGAGAATAAAAATAATTGTTCAAATATATGATGTTTTAACCATATTTTATTCATTACATATCATAGTTCATATAAAAAATATTTTTCAATTTGATAATTAAAATAACATAGCAATCCACATGTGTAATTATAGTCATAATATGATTCAATGAAGCCAAACAACATCTATATCATCTTATTATAGAGAATATCTCCAATGAAAATTACATCCACAACATGACGTAACATGATATAAATTCTAAACCCTATCCACAATACACATTAATTGGTACAACACAAATAAAAATTCCTCCATTTATAGAACTGGGTATGTGGAATTACAACCCTCATCATATACCCATATAAATGTATCCAACAATAAAATTTGATTCATAGGTAATATTATCCTTCCATTATAAAAGTATTAAATCACAATAGGATCAAATGACATATCACCTTTAAAAAAACACAAGTCTATTAAACCATTACACATCCATCGATATAAAATATAGAGCTTATATTCAAAACCAGTTTCTAAAATTTCACACCTCCCATTTCTAATGGTAATGTCACCCAAATTGTATCCCTAGAACACTTGAAGAATATTTAAACATTACTCTGTACTAGATATCAATAATTATATCATTTATCATTATATACATTATTTATTTATTCCTCAAATATATTCTTGTTTCAAGGTATCATGTTGAAATAATCCATTATGAATCTACAAAACGTGTCAAATTTTCATATTCCAAAAAGATCCATATATGGTTTAATATTTTTATAGTATATATATGTCTACCCATTCCAAAACAAGAAAAATAAATTAACCCGATAAAAATGTTATAGAAAAATAATGACATTATTCATCAATTTTGAATATGATTATTTTTGAAATACAAAATTTTTTCTCATTCATAATATAATAAAATTTATATTCTTTTAAATATAAATAAAAATTATTATTTAGAATTATTTTAAATTATAATAATATATATTTAAATGATTAGAGTATTGGATTTTTTATTCACAACAATATAAATAAAATAAAACAAATACATGTGATTCATAAATAGTAATGGGTGTTCAGAGATGTCCCAGGGGATATAAATGAAATGTGATTCCTTCTCATGTGGATTCCATGGGTGGTGGGAGAATCATTTTTTAATAATATTTATGAGATAGAGGATAAATTCTATTTGATGGAAGTGTCAAAAATATAATACTATATTATATGTAGAAATTATCTTATAACCTTTGGCTAGCTGGACATGACATCCAAGGACCTTACTATATTGTTAGTAATCTAGTTATCTTTTTATTCCCATTGAAATTTTAATAGGAAATCATCTTCACTAAGTATCCAATGAGGGTTTCTAATATTTATTTTTACTCAACCCTTGAACCAATTTAATATAAAATTTTTGTAAGAAATTTAATAAAACTGCAACTTAAATCATCGATTATTTATTTTTTATATAAGAAAAATTAATATTGAAAATTAATTTAAATAATGTGTATATACATGGTTGAATAATGAAATAAATGTATATTTTAATATCAAAATGAAGTCATGGGAGTTTTAGGGGACATAATGGGAATACTAATTTTTCTATCTATACTGGACCCATGAATTATACATAATAATTAATGAGACAACTGAAGTACTTTAGTTTATTAATTTAATGTATATAGCTTTTAAAATTTTAATTATAACCTATAAACATTCCATTAAGATATTATTGTTTTTCAAATAAATTACAAAAGCATATAGATGTGCACATTAATATTCACTTTACCATTCCAATATTACCATATTGTTCATAATTGTAGTAGATTTGATTTTTTTACACATGTAACCTAAAATAATATAACCCAATAATTATTTCTATTTTAAATTTAAATTATATTAATAAAAGATTTCTTTTATTATTATCATTATTATTTGAATTCAAATACAAACACAATAAAATAAATTCAAAAATATAGAATAAAATATTAATATTACCTAATGGGGTAGGTGATTAAAAATAAAAATAAAATTTTTATGATTATTTAATTTGGTTAAAATTTATAACAAAATCTCCCAATAGTATTATATAATATAACTAATCCCATTTCAACAATTAAATGGTAAAAATAAAGAATTATTTAAGTCATTATAAAAAATTTACATTCATTAAGATAAATAATTAATATTGTGATATCTCCCCTCTAGATTGCTTATTTTTATAAATGTATTATTTTAAATAGAAAATATTTGGGAATAATACATTTTATCTCATATAATTAAACATAATTATGTATCACATAAAAAATATCCATCCATGTGTTATTGTAAATTTTTTGTGCCAATTACAAAATCACATGTTATACAAAAAAATTTATTGATACCACATTTTTATGATTACAAAATGTGATGAAATTATAAATATTTTAGTCAAATAATTAATATTATAATCAGAAGAAATATTATATATATCCCTATTGATACACGGATATCAAAATCACATATTGAGATTTAATCAAAACTCATCTCCCATAATATTTTGAGTATGATGATGGAGAACTGCAAATGAAGTGAAAAAAAATCATGTGACATATGAAAATAATAATCACATACTGTTTTAGTTCATTTTAGTTTAAACACATCTTATAGGGATGTTTTGAATTTTATTTTTTAGGATTACATACTATAAAACCCCGATTATCTAATATATAACCCACTATTTATGCTTTCCAATTATATAAATTATTAATGTGATGTTTGGGAGTGTGTGGGGATCATTCAAATATTTTTTGGGGATAAAGAGAAGTTGCACGGGCTGCCCACAGATTTTCTAAACATTGTGGAATCCTAGGAGAAACCATGCAGCATTTTAGATGTTGGACAATAGCTTCAACATAATGGGTGCTCTGTTAGGGTGGCAATATAATGTGGACATGCATGGGTCTTCCTAGACAGTTGTCAACACATGGTTAGTGCATGATTTTTCTAATAGTACGACTAAACCATATGCAGGGTCAATGTGGGAAAAAGTGAATCTCCAACATTTTTTAATATACATGGCTAGTTTTTCATAATATGTAGAACTAACTGATGTTTATCCCCTATTTAAGGTTTTATAAACTCTCTTATGTACATTGGGATCAGTCCATATCCATTCCTTGGAATTTAGATGCATGATTCTTGCGGTCAGTGCTTGTTATTCACCGTTCTTGTCATGTTTTCAAAGATCTAATTTCCCCCTATTATTATTTACTTATATCTAAACCTTATGTGGGTAAATAAGTGATACTGGATTCCATTTATGACTATATTTGAACTAGGTTTTGATAGGGGTGGGATATAAGGCAGTATCATGGAATTCATAACAGATTTCATGCGCATTCTTCATCTGTTTACTGTTTTCATCAAAACACATGATGTATGTGTCCTAACTCTCAAACCCAATTAATATAAATTGTTGGAATTATTTCATATTTATTACTTTGTAATGAAATTATCGTTAATTGTTTGTTTGTTTAAATTTTAGAAACATCCATGAATGATATTTTGTGGAAATCTAGAAAATTATTGTTCTTAAATAATATCTGTATTTCTGGATTCTTAAATGGAATTTTTATTGAATTGTGTTAAATGGATTTATTTATGAATTTTCAATATATATAATTATTTTAATGAAATGTAATGGGTAATTGTAATTTGTTTATTTAATGAATTTCAATAAAATAATGATTTTATTAAATTGGGTTAAAATGGTTATTTGAAATGCTACTGAACAATATGTGTAATTATATGAGTTCATGTTTGAGGGGACCTGAATTAGGGACGTCTACCAGTGTTATACAAGGATCACAACCCCAGATTAGGGTCGTGTGTTAGTGGTACACAAGGTTGTTTTTTTGAGAGACTACTCTTGATTATTTAATTATCAAAAATGCATTCTTGCAGGGTGTGTTGTGAACCATGGAGTGGTTATGCCAATATAAGTTTGAGAAATTTGATTTAAAGCCATTTATGGTTGTTTTATTTGGAAATAAGAGTGTATGGAAAATTGGATAAAGTATAAATTTTTGACATTTCGTTATAAATGGTTTTAGAACATCAGTATTATAATCCAATTTTGGATAATTTATATATATATATATATATCTAATATTTCTATAATAGTGTCATGAGATGGGAGGTCATTATCAAAAGCCTTATGAGTTTATAATAAACTCTAATGTTGAACTTTTTTTCATTTTCAGATTATATATTCTTGGAAATGGGAATAGGGAAAGTATCAAATGTATTTAGCAGCACCTCACGATAGTTGGGATATTTGAAGATTGGATCATGTAGCTTCTGAATCATTAAGTATTATTGTCATCCCAGAATTTATTTGTGTCTTTTAGTTTTTTACTTTTATATTGTGAATGATTGGAATGAATCATTGTCTAGTTTTTTTGGGTATAAAGGAAATGGTTGAGTTCTCTTGTTTTTATCTAGCATCATATTGTTATTTTTCTATGATGATTGGTTGGTTTGTGTTTTGTTTCATAAAGGGTAAATCATCCCCAACTTGTATTTAAACATATCTTCATTTATTTCTATTCATTGTCATGATAAGGATGTTTATTAATTCCATGTAATGGATCACTACTCTCCCATGACAAGGAGAATGAGTGAGTCACTACAAATGATATCATGTTTTTCAGTCCTTAAAAATAATCAGGTCTTCAATTTCATGGTCTCGGATTTTAATTTATTCAAATATACTCCTTTGGTTGCAATCATATAAATTATTATGATTTTTGTGACATGAAATAGAAATCATAAAAATATGTCTCAATCCATTTTATACTAAACTTCACGTTACAGGGTTGTTGGGAATGTAAGTGTTTTTGAGACACAAATAATTTATTAGAATCTCATTGGCATGGGTTTAGACATTGAGACGAGCATGACATGAATCAAAGGAATGAAGACCCACTAGGATTTCGTATATCACTTTATAGAAATTATATGTGATGTAATTTATTTCATTTAATTTTATGAAATGTCGAAGTTGTTTTCAAATGATTTATTTTGAAAAGGTTGTGGTTTATAAATTTTTAAAAAGGATTTTTTTTTCAAATGTAAGAATTGATTTTTCAGAAGTGCTTAAAAATAGAAAGGTTTATTATATAAATAAATATATTCAATGTTTATGGGATTGAATTTTAAAAGCTAATCCATCAGTTTCCAGATATTGATCCTTATAGAGTGTGATTTTTGTTTAGGAAATGGAACCTTGTAGTCATCATAGAAACCAATCAGAACAAGATATAGAAAATGTTGTTGAACATGATCAACAACTGAATGAAGATCGAGTTTCTAATATCTTCCTAGAATTATAAGTTGTGAAAAAATTAAGTGATAGGGTTGAGACAAGGAATTTTTATAATTCTATTAAGTTAATGAATTGGAATCCACCAACTTTTTTGTGGGATTATGAACCCGAAAAGGAGTAGTTGTTGATGAATATAATGAATTATATCTTTTGTTTCATAATCACACTTGTGGAGGTGAAATTTAAACTTGAATCATATAAGGTTTATAATCATTAACTAACGTGGTAGGACCTAGTGGTATAAGAGAAACTAGCTCAAAGTCTTTATTTGGGTGAGTTTGAGGAAATTTTTAACAAAACATTTTGTCCTCACATGTTTAGGATCCATATAAATATGGACTTCTTCATCCTTAAGAATGAAAATATCTCTATCATAAAATATGTGGGTAAATTAATGAATTTAGTTTTCTAATCAACCAAAGTTGAGGTATGTGAGGACTTGAAGGCACACAACTTCAAATCAGTTCTAAGGAAGGATATTTGATCAATGGTTATGGTGCTATGTATTGAAACATCTATAAAGATGGGGAACAGTGAAATAGTGGGTGAATGTTATATCTTAAGAACTATGGGAGGAGGATGTATAATGATAACTATGAGAAATGGTGGGAACTCAAATGCTTGGTGAAAGTGGATGAGAGACCCCTATTTCTATTGTGGAAGCAGGACAAAAACTAAACATTAAAATCAGTAATCCTTCCTCAATGATCCAAGGTCAATGTAGATTGTTTTTAATATGGTTCACATGACCATATAAAGAGATATTGTATGTCATGACCTAAAGTATGTCATAAACTCAAGAATTAGGGTTATATTCAGTGCTATTATTGAAGTGCTCAATGCTCAAGTTCTTGAAACACTTTTCAGGTTTTTGAAGAATCATGTGCTTCCACTGGACAAGGGAACAATAATAAGAATCTTTAGTATGTTGGGCTTGTTATTATGATTTTAGGAATACGATGACTCTATAGCATGAGAAATATCCACAAGGAAACAATGACATGTGTGTAACAACAATGAATTTGTATGGATCAGTGTATGTTATTGTGGATGATCATGAAAGATAATCTATGGTGGGAGGTGTGATTCTATTTAATTATACCTTTGTGTAACTGTTGTTTGGTACTGCTGCATCAAATTCCTTTATTGATTCTCATGTATTTAATTATACCTTTGTGTTGAGAATTTTATATAAATAATAATGTAGGTAATGAGAAATAGGATTTCATAGTGTTAGACATGGATGCCTATGATATAATCCTACCTATGAATTGGTTGAAAATGTTCATGGATCACATTGACTATTATTGAAGAACTATTAGTTTTACAACTGATTACGATGTCCAGAATATCTTCAGAGGAAAAGGTTTGTAAATAAAGGTGTAATAAGCTTCTTGGCACCAGCAGTGGGAAAAATATTTCACCATTTGGCGGCACTGATTGTGGCATCGATGGAAGAGATCTCGATTTTTTGTTTTCTAGCAGCCATGGATCAATTTATAGATGTATTTCCCAAGAAAATATCAAGGTTACCACCTATAAGGAAAGTGGTTTTTCCAATTTATCTCAACTAAGGGACCATCTCTATTTCCCTTACATCTTATATAATTTCACCAAAATAGTTAAGGGAATTTAATGCGCAATTGAATGAGCTAGAAAAAAATTGTTCCATTCAGACAGGCATGTCTATGTGGGTTGTACTAGTATTATTTGTAAAGAATTTATAATGAACTATAAGTCTATGTGTTGATTATCGTAACCATTACAAAGTCATGATAAATAATAGATATCAACTTCCACACTTTTATGACATGTTCAATAAATTTAGCGAGATTAGTAGTTCTATAAAATTCTATTGTAAAAACGAAATCCCCAATTAGGGGAACTGAAGGGGGATATTCATAAGAGAAATTTTGAGAAGCATATATGGACATTTTGAATACATATTCATGACTTTTGGTTTTACAAATTCACAAGACACCTTTATGGCATAGATGATTTAGATATTTCAAAGATATCGGTGTTATTTTATTGTGGTCAATATGGATGACATGTTGGTGAATTCATGGAAAATGGATAATCATGAGAAACACTTGGATATATTTTAGGGAATCTAGAACGATCATTGGTTGTATAAAAAATTATCAATGTTTGATTTTTGGATAGAATATTTATGCATTCCTAACCATGTAATTTCAGAAAAATATGTTTTTGATGATCTGAATATGGTAAAATCTTTTATCTTTTAGAATATTTTGAAAAAAATCTTCGAGATAAAAAAAATTTATATACCTAGTCAATAGTGATTCTTTGTTCTTGATTTCTCATGAAAAGAATCACCAATTACAGATTTGACAAAGAATAATCTTCCATTTTTATGGAGTGGGGAATGTGAGATGTGTGTTCAATAGCTCAATTTTTTTCTCACATCAATAGATTTATTATTTTCTCAAAAATCAGTACAATAGATTGTAGTATATTGTGACTAATCAGAATTTGGGTTGGGTTGTGTTCTCATTCATGGAGACAACATGGTTACTTATAGTTTAAGGTAGTTAAGAGCGAAGAAGGACATTTACCCAAATAAATTATTTGGCGTTAGTTATGGTTGTTTATGCCTTTAATACATGGCATCACAATCTCTTTAGTGATAATTTCACTATGTTTATAGATCATGGTTTATTGAAATATAAATTATCACAAAGAGTCTTGTATCCTAGAAAAAGGTGAGGGAGGGAGTATCTAAAAATTCTTGTCATTGACTTGATGTATACACCAGGTGAAGGTAATTCATTGGCTGATGCATTAAGTAAAAGGTCATATTCTTAATTGAAAATATATGATTTACATTAATGGATGTTGATGTCAGTCATAGTCAACATGAATGTAAAAAAGCAGTGATCAAGGTTATGTTGTGTTTTTATTCATGGTTTCCATTATTCCTAATTTGGTAACTATTGATAAAGAGGTATAATAATATGTGGTAAAATACTTAGTTATGAGTTCAATACTAAATGGTGGGGAGAACATTAGGGGATATAAACTTAATGGGAGTTTAGATTTATAGATTGTATATCGAATAGATGTACAAAAGTCTTTTCAAAAACAAATTCTGCCTATTTACCACCAATAGATATGGGTTTTATATCAAAAAATAAAACAGATGTAGAGGAAATTACAGTCACAGTTTTGGTTGATTGGTATGAAATATAATATAGCTGAGTTTGTTTCAATATTCTCAACTTTTCAAAAAGTTAATTAAGAAAATCAATGATGGTTGGGTATGTTCCAGTAAATATATATTTCATTTTTGAAATTGGAGCAGATAACTATGGATTTTGTTATTGGTCGCCTAATAATGGTTCAAAATCATGATTATATATGGTTGATATTGGATCAGCTCCTAGTGATAGATCCTTTCAACCATTTACATGAACCATATATGATGAAGGATATGTCAAAATAAATAACCAAGGATTGGTAAAGAGACATAGAATATGAGTTTCAATTGTACCGGACCGAGATCTGAAGTTAAAATATTATTTTGGAAAATCCAGACAAAAATCCCTTGAGAATCAGCTAACTACAATAATATTTTATCGTCTATAGAAAGACGAATGGTATGAACGGTCATTTAAAATGTTGAAAGGTAGGATATAGGCTTGTGTAATAGATTTTTGTGGCTCATTGGAGGATCATATACATGTAGTGGAGTTATCAAATATTAAAATCTACAAGGCTTCAATACCTATAGCTCTATTTGAAGTGTTTTACGGGACTGATTTTCATTCTCCACTTTTTAATGTGCAAACATGAGAGACTTAATTAGTTAAGATGAGCCTTGTCCATGAAACAACTGACAATATTTAGTCATCTAGAGAGAGAATGGTGATAGCACATAGTCGTGATAAATCATATGAAGATCGTCATCAAAGGCCTTTTTTGTTCGAGGGGAGTGATCATGTGTTATTAATGATATCTCCAAGGATTGAAAATCGTCATTTTGGGAATTACAGAATGATATCTCCTAAATACATTAATCCTTGTAAAAAAATACGACGGGATTGAGTGGAGACAAAGAGGTTGGTGTTACAACCATTGATCTGTTCAGTTCATAATGCATTCCAAGTATCGATGTTTAAAAATTATCAGATTGGTCTTAACCAGGTGATTAGATGGGATCAAGTTGACCTGGAGTTAGATGCTTCATTGGTACATATCATGGTGTATATTATGTATAAGATGAATAATGTAGTCCATTGAAAATTCATAGGTATAGTGCGTGTTTTATGAAAACATGGTTAGATTTTGGAAGAAACTTGGAAGAATGAGAAGGAAATGAATGATAAATGGTCAAATCTATTACAGGGAAGCAATGGTTCTCTACATTGCAAGGATGGAAAGACCAATGGTCGATATAATTTAGCACCCCTGGATTCTGGTATTTAATGCTTTATATTTTCTTTTTTGGTATATAAAGAATTTACGAAATTGATGGGAGAATTTGGGGGATCTTTCATGGAGTTTTGGGGCTAAAGATAAGATGCACGGGTTGCACAATGTTTGTCTATAACGTGAATAATCCTAATAGAAACTATGAAATTTTTCATTTGATGGATATTAGCTTTATCACGATGGTTTCTTGTTTAGGAAAACTATGCATGGAGGTTGTGTGAGGGTCTTCCTAGAGAGTAGCTAACACATCATTAGTGCATAGTTTGTCTAACTGTGTGACTAAATAATTTGTGGGATAATGTGAGATCTTAAAAAAGTGGGTCTCACACTTTTTTGTTTATATGTGTCTTTTTTTTCAACCTATGCGACCCGAACATGGTATTCATACCTCTTGATGGTTTTAAAACATCTCACAAGTAGATTAGAATCAATCTAATGTATTTCCATGGTGTATAGATGCGGGTTTAATGCAATAGGTTCTTATTCATCACCGTTATTGTCACACATTCTTAGATACACACTACCCACATCTCAATTTTTTATATATACAGAATTTTTGGGTGGATATAATGTTGAAAATTTCATTTATTATGGGATTTTTCTCTGCTGTTGAAAGGGGAATATTTCTAAGGTAGTTTCATGTAATTCATTCCTAGTATCATGAGTGTTTATATCCCATTAATCATTTCCACCAATACACTCAAGGAAGGTGACTTTACCCTGAACTCATATTAGTAGAAATGATTGGAATGAATTCAAATTTATTACATTGTTATAAATTGTGGTCAATTGGGCATTCTTTTATTGTTAGAAACCATCTTTTATGATGTGTTTTAGTAATCTAGAAAATTGGTGTTCACAAATAATGTGACTGATTCATGATTTTAAAATGCATATTTTAAAATTGTAGTTTTATGAATTATGGTAAATGGATTTTATTAATGTATATTAAATAAAATGAATCATTTTATTAAAATGAAATGAGTTTTTTGATTTTTTTGTACAATGTTTTTTAATAAAAGAACAGTTTTATTGAAATTGGTTGAAATGGTTATTTGAAATGGTTTTGGCATATATGGGTTTTTGTGAGTTCGGGCTAAATGGATCTTGAATAAGGGACATTCACTAGTGGGGTACAAGGTACATCACCCTTGATCCGGGGTTTGTGTTAGTGAGACACAAGGTGATTTGGACGAGTGACCGCTCATGAATATGGAACACTCAAACAATAATGTATGTGGTGGTCTGTTGTGAAACACAGAATGGTTATGAAAAAATAATATTGAAAAATGGGATTAAATATTTGTTTGGTGGTTTTTCTAGAAATATAAATTTCATTATATTTTGTTAGAACATCACTTGTTTTCTTTTTGTTTTAAATGGTTTTGGATTTTGATAACAGTTAGTTATAATCTATTTTGGTAAATTGTTTTATATAAACTATTTTATATAATTGTTTCTAAACATTCTATCCAATTGGAATAAATGATATTTTCCTTGGGGAAATCCTATTGATTTTTATACTCACCCATTCTTTGGATCATTGTTTATTTTACATATGATGTCTTCCTAGACATGTGAAGACGTAATGTATCACGTATATTTAGAACCACCTCGTGATACATGGGCTTTTTTGGTGAATGGAGCATGAAGATTGTGGAGAATATTGTCCTTTTGTTATCCTGTAATTTATTTGTGTCAGAAGAATGTTTGTGGTGTTTTGTTATAAAAATGATTTATATTAGTTGAAAACATAATTTTTTTAATGAATGTATTTGATATAAAAGAAGTTGAAGCGGTTGGTTGCTAGACGTTTTTCTATGTCACTAAGAATGAAAGAAGTTTCTAATTTTAAGGAAGTTTCTTAGAATGATTGATTTTTCATAGTATGATGGATGTTTCTAAAAATTAATAAAGGTAATAATATTGAATGATGTAGATAAGCCTGAAGGATGATTTTGGATACCTTCTTGATGGTGATTATTCATGAAAGAGGACATGGTTAAAGTGTCATAAGTTAGAATGTTTCACAAAAATTATTAAAAAATTAAGACGATTCTTTTCTGATTTTATGGTTCTCACAAATCACAGAAAGATTCATGTAAAAAGTATTTTGAGAAATTTTGAAAAGGTATGAAGACATCCAATGTGAAACATTAATGGACAAATCAGATCCATAGTTTTGAGAAACATTTTTAGAAAAATTGAATACATAATTTTGACCAACATTTTGAGAAAAAATGTATCTAGAATTATGAGAAACATAATGAGAAAATAAGATTCGGATTTCTCAACATCATTTTGAGAAAAATAGGTTCCATAATTCTGCGAAACATTTTAGGAAAAACTCTTATTATATTTTGGAACAATTCAGTACCTAAATTATGAAAAATTTGGAACATGATTTTGAAGAAATTTTGTACATAATTTTTGAACAATTCAATTCTTGAATTATGAGAAATACGAAACATGATTTTGGAAAAATTCAGAACATGATTTCTATACATTTCAAAACCTGATTTCTGATCAATTTGAAATCAAATTTCAAAACAATTCGGAACCTGATTTATATGCAGTTCAGAAACATATTTATGAAAAAAAATCAACCACATTTCTGAGCATGTCTCCTTGAAAAACTAAACTACATTTCATAACATGTTTCTTAGAGAAACTCAACAAATTTATTGAGCATGTTATCTGAGAAAAATAAGAACCAAAATATATCATTATCATTCTGAGAAAGATATGATGTGTTCAAAAAGGCATACCCAAATTTCAACATTACGTAAATGTTTGGGAAATTTAAGAAGTTCTGATGACATCAAATATTGAAGATTAAATGAGAGAGTTTGGATATGTTTTTGATATTTGAAGAAGAAAGAATGATTTTGAAGATTCTCACCATTGTTTTCTGAGTTTCCTATAAATATGTTCTCATTTCAATTTCTCATTTGTAACTTTTTACACATACATAAATGGGGGAGCTCCGGAGAATTCAATGTGAAATGATCCCACAATATTGAAGAAGTTTTATTTTAGTGTTAAAATAAAGGAAAACCCATTAGAATATTTATCGTGCTGAGAACATTTTACTTTGTAAAATCAGATTGAGGATTAAGAATGAGCCTTTGTAGAGAAGATTCAAAAATATTTTTATTCATCTGTTTTTCTCAATTTTTTATTATGAAACCATTGTAAAATGACAAGAGTAAGAATTATACATCTTATCGGGACATAGAAGGTGTATAATGTGAGATCATACAAGTTGTATTCACTTTTTCATTATAGTAGATTTCCATAAACCCATTAGAGTGGATCTCTCAAGGACGTAGTTTATCAACTTTTTGACATTCATTGTGAATTGTGTGTGTCTTATTTTCTTTCCAATTCTTGCATGCATATATAGTTTTTAATGGTTGACATTGAGAGAAATATTATATGGTTGTAGGTGATATGTTTTTTATGTTTTTGAAACATAAAAATAGTGAACAACTGATTCAAACCCTACCCCTTCTCAGTTGATATTCGATCCTTGTAACATCATGTGGCATTAGAGAGGGGTTTCCTTGTTTAATCCTTATCATGGAAAATATCAATTTTATCAACTGTTGCAGAATTCCTATATTAGATGGAATGAATTATTATGTATGAAAAAATATAACTATTCCTTATATTCTATTTGTTGGCACTGTAGTTGTTGGTGCTGTTACTTTTCATTTTCCCCCTGTTGAGAATGATGCACCTATGATGTTTGCGGAAAAATGATATATTGAAGTTGATGGAAAGGTTAGAAATTCTATTACAATTTCATTCCCAGAAAATTTTTATCATATGTTTATGGGTTTTGAAACATTAAAAAAATGACGGATAAGCTGGTATGTGTTTTCAAAGGATATAAAAAAGTCACGGAGGCCAAGCTACTAATCTGGAATATTAATATTGGAGATATAAGAATGATATATGATCAATGAATTGTTGAATATATCACTACATTTAATGAAATTGTGTGAAACATCAGAGGATTCAGAGATGTCTTGGTATATTATAAAATTGGGAAGATACTTATGAGAAACATTCTGAGAGGGTCCAATTATAAAATTTCTTCCATAGAACATATATATGATTTAACTATTGACTAATTGAATAACATTATTTTAGCTTATTAAAAGATAATACCACTAATATTAATGATGAGAATAAATTTTGAAATGGATTTTGAATCCATATGAATGATGAAACTCCATGAATCTAAAGAAGCTAATCCTTATAAATCTGATGATAAAAAAGATAATAATCTTAATGAAAGAATCATGCCTCTTATATCTATGATCAATCAAAGATAAAGAGTTAATTATTGAGGTAAAATCCCTCTCAAATAATTCTATTTTATCTGAATCAGGCACTTTGCAATGAATTTTCCCAAGAAAATATTTGAGAATATCTAGAAGATTCCAAAAGAAAACCCTCAGTGGAAGAAGTAGAACAAAAATGATTAAGAATAGAAGTCTTCTAAAAAATTCAAGAAGAAGTATATTGGAATGATCAAAATAATACTGAGAAAGAAAGTTGAATTAGACTCAACTGAGAATGATTATTCTGATGAATAATGTTCACAGAAATTTATAACCATTATTACAAATGTTTAGAAATCAAAACACTCTTCATGGAGTGAATAAGGTGGAGAATAATCTTATTGAGTGTATCCACTAAAAACTATACTTCATTAATTTCTTCAAGAAAAAAATCTCTCATTAAATAAATTAGAGTAATGAAGAAAGATCTGGAAGATGTTTATGATGGAAGAAAATATGTCATCAGGCAAGATGATGAACACATTCCGGAGATTCTATGCTACAGACATTGAAATGATGAACATGGAATATCGACCGATGATCTTAGCATGAAACTGGAATCTAAGGAAAAACAAGTTATCAATTTGTAATCCAAACATCATGAGTTAGAAAATAACTTGTGATATATGAATGAAAACATCATCAAATCTATATAAGTAAAAAATGAGACTGCTAAAATTGGTGAGAAGGCTCATTACGAGAATCAGGCGAAATATTCTCTTAACAAAAATAATTTTTCATCTGATTCATCTAACACTTATGGTTCAGGAAGAAGTGTTTGGAAATCACATGTGGAAAAAGGTTGTGAGAAAACTATACGAAGAATGTTTGGGCTGATAGAAGTAAACATTCTCAAGAAAACTTCTACATAGAAATATCTTTCTTTAAAAGTAAATTATGATTTGAGGGATATTTCTAGTGATGTGGAATCTTAGGGCATAAAGAAAATAATTTTTGACACAATTTATATCAACCCATAATAATTATTGAGAAATGTGGAAGAAATAGTTAACAATGAATGAGTAACTTTCTTCACTCAAAAAAATATTGAAAGGTGAATTCTCAAGATGTTAAAAACATTACAAAAAAGAATCAATTTGATTGTCAGGAAGAATAATGTAGAAGATTTCATATGTTTGGACATCATTCTAGAAGATGAATAAAAATCCTTCAAAAACATGTTTCTTATGATAAGAAAGAAAATAATGCTGAAAATAAGAATGTTGGTGAAAGATCTTTTCTTTTTGAGACTGCTTCGAAAGTAAACAAGAGGAAAAAACCATTGATTTTTTATAGTGGTAGTTCTTCACACATGATATGTGATATGAAAATCCAAGAACATGTTGAAATTCACGATAGTGGAGGGGTTTTTTTGTAGTGATAGTTTGTTAAGTATTAATGGAATCAGAACGACAAAGATTGATTCAGAGAAATGGAAATATATGCAATTTAATATTATTAATGTGATAAAACATACATTAATTAGTTTAAGTCAAATTTCAGATAATGACAATTAATTAATCATTATAAAGGTTTCATTAATCACAAATTGTATGAAAAATGGAAAACTCATTACAAATGGATAGTGAACTAGTTAGAATCTCTTTAAAATTGGAGAATCCAATAATGATGGTCATTTGAGTGCGAAATATGTAAACCATTTGTGGTACTAAATACTTGTCCACCATTGGTAGAAGAACACGTATAATATTTCTAAAATATATTTTTTTTAAATTTGATAGAATTGAATAGAAGAGATGAAGATGTTTGTTTTAATTTCCATAACGTAATGATGACTAAAAAAAGTCATAAAATAGTTATGAATCATTATAGAAAGAAACTTGAGCATATTCATTCTGAACTATGTGGGCTGATGATATGTTAATAAAAAAACATGATTTATACTTTATCGCCTTTATTGATGATTCCACCTAGATAACAAAAAACATGTTGATGAAGAACAAGTTAGAGGCCATTAAAATGTTAAAAATATTCAGAAAATATGTTGAAAAATAATTGGGGCTTTCAATAAATAAAATTGGAGTAGATAATGGTATAGAAATCACAAACAATTCTTTTCAACCCTATCCTATAAATAATGGTATCAAAATTATTATAGTGCTCCCAGTAATCCACAATAAACTAGTATAAAGGAATAATATGATATTGGTTGAATTGGGTAGGAATAATTTTATCAAAATAAAAACATTCAAAATTTTGTTAGAGGGAATCTGTTTGTACTGATGTATTTGTTCACAATAGATTATTTTTTAGAACATAAAACATCATAACTCCTCATGAAATGTTGTATAACAAAAAACCTACATTGAAAACTTAAAAGTTCTTTAATCTATGTGTATATTTAATGTATAAAATTCAAATTTTGGAATGTTTGATGAAAAATATATGGAAGGAAAATTAATGGGTTATTCACAAAATGGATTAATGTAAAAATTTGGAACAAATATTTATAATGTTTTGTGGACTCATATGATGTTAAGGTAATATTGGACAAAAGCTCCTTAACAAAAGTAATTAAGAATGATGCAAATGAGACATTATAGAAACAAAACAGTATGTTATATTATTCAAAACTACATCATCATGATTCTAATGAATCATGTGGTGAAAAATTGATTCTAAGGAAGAAACTATGAGATTTCATACCTTACGAATGCATGTTGAATCCGAAAACATTATTAGAAATCTGAAATCTATAGTTTAGAGAAGAAGGAATTTGATATTAGAATATCTGACATAACATATCTCAAATGTTGATCCAGAATATGTTTTATAGGCTATTAAACATAAATAATGGGTTGATTCTATGAATGAAGAGTTTGATCAGATTGAGAAGAATGAAATATTTGAACATGTTCTAAGGTCGGCAAATAAATTTTTTATTATAACATAGTGGGTTTATTGAAATAAATTTAATTATCACGGAGAATTTTCAAGAATTGAAGCTAGACATTTTCGTAAAACATATTTACAAGTAGAAGTTGTGGATATTAATGAAACGTTTACCCCCATCCAAAGGCTAGAAACTATTTGAATGTTTCTTGCTGTGAACGTTCTTTGTAATTACAATGTATATCACATAAATTTAAAGTCAGCTTTCATAAATGGAAAAATTTGTGAAGTTGTTTTCATTGAACAACCTTGTGTGTTTATACATGAGGAGGATGAAAAAAATACTTTAAGTTGATGAAATATTTTTATTGGTTAAAAATTACTCCGCATTCATGGGATTCGATTCTTGACACTTGTTTGAGAAATATTACCATTTCTAAATGAGACTTTGAAAGAAATGTGTATTTGAAAAATGTCGATTCCAAAAAATTAATCGTAATGGTTTATGAGGATGAGATAATTTTTTATGGGGATCAAAAAAAGAATTCTGGATAGTTTTCTTGTGAAATGAAGTACAATATTGAAATTTAAATTTTTGGTGAATAACTTTCATCCATGGATTACATGTTCAAAAAATATAAAGATATATTTTCTTATATCAGGAAAAGAATGCTAGGGAATTTCTAACAAAGTTTGGAATTGATGAATAAAAAGAAGTTGCAACTCCAAGTTATTGTGAGAACATAGTTGAGAAAAGGTTTGTCTATAATATATGTGAATCGAAAAGTCATTTGGAAGATGATTGTAAGTTTTATTTACCATACATCATCATGGAATAATATTGTTTATGTTGTGACATTATGTGTAAGGTATCAAAGAAATCCAAAAGAATCACATATCTTGAAAAAAATAGAGGAGTTTAAGGTATGTAATAGGAATAACATCACTTCGGTTTTTATATAAAATAATCAATGATTTATATTTTCATGGTTTCATTGATTCTGATTGGGCTGGTGATTGTAATCATAGAAAATCAACAATAGGAGGAATATTTTTTTGTATGAATTTTGGGTGAATTGGCATAGTAAGAAACAATGTTTAGTAACATTAAACACAATTGAATTAAAATATGTTGCAACTACACAAGATTGTACTCAAATGATGTGAATAAATATTCATAAGGATTATTTAAATGCAATCATCTCTAAACCATTGAAAATTATTTTTGGTAATGAGAGTGGAATTGATTTTCTATGCATCCAAAATAACACTCAAGGTCAAAAAACATTGATATAAAATATCACTTCATAAAATAGAACATTCATGTTATCGATGTTTTGATGGAATTCACAACAACAATGTATCATATTTCTGATATAGTTACAAAATCAATGTTAAATGAATGTATTGTCGAATTTTGTAAGCAACTCCATTTTCATATTCCTCCGATGTCATCCTAAAACTAATAATTATGTTTCCCACCTAGTGCATTTTTTCCACCGGGGGAGTGTAAGAAAAAAAAATTTACATTGAAAGACATATTTTCCATTATTTTATTAGTCTGTAGATATTGTAATCATATAATGGGTGAGATAAAATGAATAAATAGAGGTTAAAAGAAAATTGATTAATAAAAAGCTAAATGTATGGTGTTTTTTCTTTACATGGATACAAAAAATTCTTATTATTAAGGGATGTACATACTTAAAAAATTTTATGTTATCCAGTAGTGTGGTTTAATGAAACACTATTTAGAGGAACTCTATATTTTGGAAAAAGTCAGAATCATGTGTTTTTTGAAAAACTAGGAGAGTTGGAAATGTTCTTGGAATGTATTTTCAAAAAATACAAAGGGGAGATTGAATAAACTCTGTGGTGTTTTAAAAAAAAATATGTTTTAATTGTTGAAAACTATCCTTTTTTTAAGAACTGTTTTGATATACCAGATGTTGAAGTTGATAGTTTCTATAATATTTTATTCTTTGTTGAGAAAGAAAGAATTTGATGTGATTAAAAAAATTACCGAAAAAGAAATAAGTTGCTGAGTATGAAGGGAGTTTTTGAGAATAAAATAAGCTAGTATGTTTGAAAGAAGGTTCAAAGTTCTATGGATGTTTCTGAAGTCCTTTTTATTACTGATGATTATCGAATGTGTATGTTGTTAAAGTGTAAGTAGTTATAAAGAATCTAAATAATTATAAAATGAATCATATGATGCTTTTCTAATCTAAATGTTCTCACAAATAGAGAAAATTTCATAATTATAGGTATTGAATAAATGGTGAATATGTTTGAAGACTTCCAATGAGCATCATTCTGGGAAATATTTGATTCATACTTCTCAGAAACAATATGAGAAAAATCAGATCCATAATTCGGGGAAACATTGTTGAGACCCAAAGCATGACGTACATGGAAATTACATCACTTTTTAAGAATAATTAATACATAACAAAAACAAACACACAAGGACAGTAATAGTTTAGTGTCTTTGGAAACTCGGATCAGAATCTTCTAATCGTGGTGAAAGATCTACAACATCTCCCATAATGATCTTCCACTTTTTTTTCTTACCTAAAACCTTTGTTTATATCCTGGGGAAAAGAAAACATATAAAGGGTGAGCTCAAATGCTCAGTAAGGATAAACATATATAACATAAAATAATCCATAAACATTTGAATGCAAAAACTTGAACAAAAAATCTTAACATCAAAATCTTGAGCAAAGACATAAATCCTGGAAGTACATGAGGCATATATTATAAAGGAACGTCGATCAAGATAAACTATCGTGGGAACAAAACATGTAATTGTGGAAAACCATTAATCACATGATATTATTTTCATAGTAGCCAAGGAATTGCTGCCAAGACCATCTTAGTGGGAAAAGTCCCTTTTTGAATCGAGCTCACTCCACGTTCTAGTATTTTATTACTGAACCAGATTAACTAACCATTCCATCCATGTCTATATCATGATATATAAATCTTTACCAAATTAATTATAGGGAGATATAGGTCCCACCCATCTCATAATGAAATCATTCTCACTTCTGCCACAACATGAACACAAATCATTCATCATTACCCAATGTATAAAATGGGTTTCATAAACATCATCCCATCATATGATAATCCATAAAAAACAAAATGGATATCATTTCATCATAATAAAAGAGAAACAATGTAAAAAATAGAGATATTATACTTGAAACATACACATATGAAGTAATTAAAATTATATTGAAAATGGTCTTGATAAAACACTTGAGAAAAATTATTGAGAAAAATATCCTTTCTTATTCCAAATCATTTTCTTTACACAAAATGCCATGAAATTTTAAAAGAAAAGTAATTTATTGAAAATAGTCATGAAATATTGTAGAGTAAGCTTAATGAAAATAAGGTGTTATGAAACTGTAAAAATCCGTTCATTACGTATAAGTTAAAAAACATTCCCCTCGTATTTTTAACGGAAAAGTCAAAAAGTTTCCTCGTATGGTAAACAAAAGAATGATTCCTTCCATAACACAAAGTAAAAATAAAATAGGGGTAAAAATTACATTAAACATACATGGAAGAATATTAAACATTTTATGACAAGAATTTTATGGGCATGGATGAAAAATATAACCCTAGTAAATACTTATGTATAAGCAATCACGATAAAAAATGTGGTTGAAAAATTATCCCTTACCTTAGATCTGATATGCTTCGTACGTATCCAAACATCCTGTATAATTATTTAAATAATGTCATTTACTTATTACAGAATAATATTCATTGTTATTATATCATATATGGTTCACTTATGACTTTATATTACCCGTTCTTTTGTAAATTCCATGTTAAAGAAGCTTTTTGGGTAAAATCATTTTATTTATCGTACTTGTTTATACATGTTGTTCTTGATATTTTTATTATTTATATCATGATTTAATTACTTCCAGAATGTAAATCATGATTTATATATATCATATATATTCAGTATATATATATATATATAATAGATAGATAAATGAAATGAAATACACCGTTCATGGAGACAGTAGGCCGTACATACGCATGAACGATGTTTTCCATTCCTTATTGACTTGAATGGAATTAAATAGATGACATAAATATATATATACATTAATTTAGTATCATTATTATGTCATATATTTCATTATTATTCATTATATATTATTTATAATCATTCATGAATGGTTAACATGGAGAATACATCTAATCACACCGTGGATACGGTAGTCCGTATGTACGCATGAGCGATGATATCAATCCCACGATTGTGGAATTGTATTGAAGTGTATGTATAATATTTCAGAATCAATATCACTTTACAATAATCATGTATAGTTATTTATTTACACAATTATACCCATCCAAGTATGGTGGTGGTCGAAAATAGATTACACCACGATGAGGAGACGGTATTCCGTACGTACGCACACGCAGTGATTTCGTTTTCCGTAGGATAGATATAAGGTGAAATAGGGTTGTTTCATATTTTTAATAAAATATCAGTATATAATTAATACAGATTTTATTACTTTATAATGAAACAACTAATGAAGAGGAAGTAGAAGAAGAAAGAAACATGATAGAATCGAAAGAAGATATTACCTCTTCTTCGAAGCACCTCCTTTATGCTTCCTCTTAAGGAAGTAGAGTTGGTATTTTGAGAAGACCAGAACCTCATGAATGTTTATAGAGATGTGATGAGGATATATGGTCAGGGGTTTTCCAAGCTTCAAGGCTCAAAATGGTGTGAAGAAAAGAGGTAAGGGGTTCCATTTTTATAAGGGAGGAGAGGGGCACCTTTGAAAAAACATAAAATATTTTTTTATAATAAAGCCATATTGGGTTTTTAATAGCACCAAATTGATTTATTTCAAAGATAAGGTGGGGATGGGTCTAAATCCTCTCAACCAATTGGTTTTATACAAGTTTATGTTACTATTTTATCCTTATATTTTAGATTTAACTCTAAGTTAAATAATTTAACTTCTACCGTGTCTTATTGTTTTCTTACACTATATGGTCAATAAACATACTATAACCATCCAAATGAACCCCAAGTGGTTTATTATTAATATATATATATCCTTATATACACCATTTGGCCAAACCATAGATTATTAGAAATAAAATAACAATTAATAATATAATATTTGTTGTAAAAACTATTTTATGTCAATTTTGAAACTATTTTATGTCAATTTTGAAACTATTTGGTAGTTGATTATTGTGAAGATCATAACATCATGATTAGTTCAAAAAAAATTAAATTAAATCAATAATAACGTTTTATATTAACCTATAAAATTAGTTTAATTCATAAAAAGTCTAAAATTACATTTATTTGGGTATTTATAACATCAATTATGTTAATATTTAATTAATAAGGTAATTACTGCATCATCATTGTGTCATAAATAAATTAAATTATTTAATGTCTAAAAATTATAAATAAAATACCATTATGTAAGAAATGTTTTTATATTTCTAAGGAATATTTATAGTAGAATTTATCTTATGTATATCCTTATATTAAAAAAAATTTAGTTATTAAACTTTGATTTTAACTATTTTAATTCTTCATTGAATAAAATAATAATAAATGTCCTAATCTAATCCAACTGGACCTAAAGGGTAATATTTTATCCCTAAAGTTGTTTCTGGTCAAAATAAACTTATCCAATAGAATTGAGACATGTTTTACGGTAATAATAATATCATTTTTACCCTTAATTAACCTATTTACTTTTAACCGTGGTAAATAAAAGTAAAAAGTTACTATTCACCAAAAATTATTTTTATTTTAATGAACCAGATTTTACTCCTTGATATTAACTGTGTCTCTCGTATTTTCGTAATTCCACTCACAAAAGCGGTAGAATTATGTTTTATGTAAATTTTCAAATTCTCTTAGGAGGTGAGTAAAAGGTGGTGAAAAGTTCAATATAATTTTTATATGCCTAAAATTATTATAAAATGACTCTAATGAATTACATTGAACTTATATAGGTATTATTTATCAATTTTGACATAAAATAAATTTAAATAAAATAAATATTTATTTATATAAAAATTCGGTTTTTAAATAATAACCTAGTGTTTTCAGTATTCATCAAAAATAGAATGTTTTCAAAAAAAATACCAAAAATTCACACTAGGATAATTTAGATATTCTGAATCTAAAAATGAAGTTCATTTTGAAAGTTAAAATTTAGAAAATTTAAAAAATTGGGTATTACTATTAATAACGGCTAGTGAATAATAATATTATAATAATATCTCGTTTAGTGAAACTCGATATTGCATACAACGCACGCTATCGTGGAAGGTCGTGATTGTGTGTAATGCAAGCCAAGTCAGGGTTGCGTGTAGTGAATGATTCCTTTGTTGTTCAGTGTAATATAATCCTACCATATTTCCTTTATACATTGAATATATATATATATATACACTCAATGTTACGTAGAATAACTTCTATCAAAAAAACTTAAAATTGTGTGTAACATGATCCACAATTAGTGTTGCGTATACTGCAAGATAATATGGTGTTGTGTATAACGCAAGATAATCATTGTGTAGTGTATAATAGAAGACATCAATTAAATTTAAAAATAATATATCTCATAAAATCTCGGTGTGTTACATTCTACCCCCCTTAAAAAGAATTTTTTCCTCAAAATTCATCAGGGTTTCTAATGGTTTACTACTTGAAAGTTTCTTTCATTGAAAACTGCATCGTAAAATGGAATACCAAAACATAACTTTGAAAACTAAAGTATGAAATGTAACGGTTACCCAAATTAACTAATCACTAGGTTTCCACATAGGAGAACATAGGTGAAAATATGGATATGGAAGAGAAATCTAACAATCAATTTATAATGGAGAGTGGTAGAGAACATGGCTATGAACAAGCCATCAATCACAAAGCCATAAATTTGTGATGATCTAAGGTACCATCTGATTCATCGTATATGAATACAATAGGACAACATTTTTTGTTTTCATGATCATATCTCTAATGTTTAAGAATTAGAAGAAATACTTTCCTTATTTCGGTACATTCTCAATATTTTTCGTGCCTTGAACAATTTACACTTAATCTCTTAATGAAATGAAGTTGAATTTTTCATTCTTGAAGTATTAGATGATCATGTGATAGAATGATGGGTCATTCCATCTGTCTCAAACTAAAGGTTAGAAAAAGTTATAAGTCCATCTTATGGTGAGATTAATTGTATATGGTTCCAAAAATGGACTTATACATCATATACCATACCACTTAATAAAATAAAACTAATTTTTACTAACCAGGGACTTCCTATAGGATAGTGGTAGGTGATAAAGGCCTGTCACACTTCGGGTGTGGGTTCGATTCCCGCAAACTTATCCGACGTGATGGGTTGTCAACCGTCCTACATGTTTTTTTTCAAAAACTATACTATCATAACATTTCAGAAATAAAAACAAACATTTATATCCTTAAGCAATACTATATGATGTCTATTCCAACCTTTAGGCTTAACAAAAATACTTCTATCCGATTACTAGAAATTTCATCTACCGAGCATGTGAATTCCTTCATTTGTCCCCCATATATCATAAGATATATCATTTTGTTGGTCATATTCGAAACACGTGAATACCTTAACCATGTATTCTCTTGAAAAAATCATAACCCAATGAAGTTATGTGAAAACATGAATGTTGTCAAAATTTAACTCTTTCCACATACCAAAATCCCGAAATTTCTATATACTCAACCCATGATATCACATTATACTTATATTAGTCATGATCTCATTAATTCTATCAAACATCTCATTATCTCCTTATCCCTTTATTATGTGCATATCATCTTCTTTCCAAAAATATTTGAATAACCATTCATGGTTACTGGTACCATTCAACATATATTTTCAAATAATTTAGGAAATAAAATAGTGTAACAATCCTTAGATGTTTCTTTATTCCATAGTTTCATTACCTATACAAAATTACTCTTGATAAAAATAAATCATTTCACTACCTTCTTAAACAATTGACCGAGCTTGAACAATTATTTCATCTTACATATCATTTTTAGTCTCTTCATCATCATCAACATAAATACTACCCATACGACCATGTTAATTCTCTTCATGAGACTTTCCCTTAGGGAATTGGTTTTCATAATGGCCATATATTCCACATTTAAAACATCTAATCATTTTTTATGTCATAGCAATACTGTTATCTTTCTCCATAGTGTTAACCGAACCTTTTCTTTTACACTTACTGGATTTGTGCCCTTCTTTTCTGCACCTAATGAATCTTTCAGTTCCTTTGAATCATTCTACATTATTCCTCTTCCCACATGATTTACATAAGAGAAATTGAAAATTCTTTCGTTTATGATCATCATGAAACTCCATCTTTCTCTTATTGGCTGAGTCGGGAAACATACCAATGTTGAGATTATTGATCATATTATGAGATTGCTGATTAGACATAATAATGATATGTGAACTTCTAGATCCAATTTCATTTCGTGGCTCATGAAACATATCATTCCATTGTCCATCATATCCTCCATTATCATGAATCTTCCTATTTCCAGCTATTTTCTAAAACCCAAAAAGAATAGCGTGAGAGGCAAAATCATGCAAGGGAAAACAACATAATAAAGGGAGAGTAACATCAATATATAACATCTTAAGGATAATACTAATATTGTTACTATAATTCTAGGACTATAACCTATACTTATACTTATCCTTAGGGACATCCCTAGACATACCTTAGAAATATCTCTTGGAATCTCACTGAAGTTTACGCATCCTAGTTTCCAATGGTTGTCTAAACCATTCCTCTGATACCAATTGTAGAGACCCAAATTATAACGTACATGGACATTACATTACATTTTCGTAATACTTAATTCATAAAAAAACAAAAACACCAGGACCGTAATAGTTTAGTGTCTTTGGAAACTCAGATCATAATCTTCTAATCGTGGTGAAAGATCATCAAAATCTCCCATAAATATCTTCCCCTTTTTGTTTTCTTACCTAAAATCATTCCTTATATCTTGGGGAAAAGAAAACATATAATGGGTGAGCTCAAATTCTTAGTAAGGGTAACCATAGAGAATATAAGACAATCCATAAACATTTAAATGCAAAAACTTGAACATAAAATATAAACATAAAAATCATGAGAAAAGACATAAATATTGGAAGTATGTGAGGAATATATCATAAAGGAACATCAATAATGATAAAATATCATGGTAAAATACATGTAATTGTGGAAAACCATTAATCACATGATATGAATTCCATAGTAGCAAAGGCATTGCTGCCAAAACCATCTTAGTGGACAAAGTCCCTTTCTGAATCGAGTTCACTCCTCGTTCCAGTCCTATATTACTGAACCGGATTAACTTACCCTACCAACCATGTGTATCTCATGAGATATAAATCATTAACCAATGCGTTAGAGGTACATATTGGTCCCACCCATTTCATAATAAAACCATTCTTACTTGTGCCACAACATGAACATAAATCATTCATCATTACCCAAAGTATAAAATGGGTTACATAAACATCATCCCATCATAATATAATGCATCCAAAACAAAATGGATATCATTTCATCATAAGAAAAGTGAATCCATGTAAATAATAGAGAAACTATACTTGAAACATACACATATGAAATAATTCCATCTTATATGGAAAATGGTTTTGATAAAACACTTGAGATAAATTCTTGAGGAAAATTTCCTTTCTTATTCAAAATCATTTTTTTCAAAAAATGCCATGAAATTTTAAAAGAAAATGATTTTGTTGAAAATATTCATGAAATCTTGTAGAGTAAGATTCATGAAAATAATGTGTTAGGAAACTATATAAATCCATTCATGCCGTATAAGTTAAAAAACATTCTCCTCATACTTTTAACGGAAAAGTAAAAAAGTTTCTTCGTATGGTAAACAAAAGAATGATTCCTTCCATAACACAAAGTAAAAGTAAAATAGGGGTAAACATGACATTAAACACACATGGGCTAATATTAAACACTTTATGAAAAACATTTTATGGGAATGGATTAAAAATATAACCCCAGCAAATACTTACATATAAGCAATCTCTAATAAATATGAGATTGAAAAATTATCCCATAACTTCGGTCTGATATGCTTTGTACGTATCCAAAAATCCTGTATAATGATTTAAATAATGTCATTTACTTATTACAGAATAATATTCATTATTATTATATCATATATGGTTCACATATGACTTTATATTTTCCTTTCTTTTGTAAATTTCTTGTTAAAGCAGTATTTTGGGTAAAATTGTTTTATTTAGCATACTTGTTTGGACTTGTTGTTCTTGATATTATTATTATTTATATCACGATTTAATTAATTCAAGAATTTAAATCATGGTATTTATATCATATATATTCAGTATATATATATAATAGATAGATAAATGAAATGAGATACACTGTTCATGGAGACAGTAGGCAGTACGTACGGATGAACACTGTTTTCCTTTCCTTATAGACTTGAATGGAATTACGTAGATGACATGCATATATATAAATAAATAAATCCAGTATCATTATTATGTCATATATTTCATTATTATTCATTATATATACTTTATAATCATTCATGAATGGTTAACATGGAGAATGAATCTCATCGCGCCGTGGAGACGGTAGTCCGTACGTACGCACGAGAGATGATATCATTCCCATGATTGTGGAATTGTATTGAAGTGTTTGTATAATATTTCATAATTAATATCACTTTATAATAATAATAAGTAGTTATTTATTTACACCATTATACCCATCCAAGTAATGTGGTGGTCGAAAACAGATTACACCCCGATGTGGAGACGGTATTCTGTACGTACGCACACGCGGTGATTTCGTTTTCCGTAGGATGGATAAAAGGTGAAATAGGGTTTTTCTTATTTATAACAACATATCAGTATATAAGTAATACTTATTTTATTACTTTATAATGAAACAACTAATTAAGAGGAAGTAGAAGAAGAATGAAACATGAGATAATCGAAAGAGGAGATTACTTCTTCTTCGAAGCACCTCCTTTATGCTTCCTCTTAAAGAAGTAGAGTTGGTATTTTGAGAATACCAGAACCACATGAATGTTTATAGAGATGTAATGAAGATAAATGGGCAGGGTTTGGCAGAGCTTAGAGGCTCAAAATGGTGTGAAAAAAAGAGGGAATGGGTGCCCTTTTTATAAGGGAGGAGAGGGGCACCTTTGAAAAAAAATTAAAATATTATTTTATAATAAAGTCATATTGGGTTTTTAATAGCACAAAATTTATTTATTTCGAAGATAATGTGGGGATAGGTCTAAATTATATCAACTAATAGGTTTTAGATAAGTCTGGGTTAATATTTTAACCATATCTTTTATATTTAACTCTAAGTTAAATAATTTAACTTTTACTGTGTCTTCTTGTTTTCTTATACTATATGGTTAATAAACTTATTATAAGCAGAAAAAAGAATTCCAAGTGGTTAATTATTAATATATATATCCTTCTCTACGTAATTTTGCTGATCCTTATATTTTTAGGAATAAAATAACAATTAATAAAATAAAATTTGTTTTAAAAACTAGTTTATGTCAATTTTGACACTATTTGGTACATGATTTTTGTGAAAATCATAACATCATGATTAGTTAGAAAAAATTTAAAAAAATCAATACTATCATGTCATATTAACATCTAAAATTAGTTTAATTCATAAAAAGTATAAAATTACATTTATTTGGGTATTTATAACATCAATTATGTTAATATTTCATTAGTAAGTTAATTACTGCATTATCATTGTGTCATAAATAAAATGAGTTATTTAATGTCTAAAAATTATAAATAAAATAAAATTATGTAGGAAATATTTTTTTTATTTCTAATGAATATTTATAGTCGAATTTATCTTATGTATAACCCTATATTAAAAATGATTTAGTTATTAAACTTTGATTTTATCTATTTTAATTATTCCTTAAATAAAATAATATTAAATGTTATAATCTAATAGAAGTGGACCTAAAGGGTAATATTTTATCCCTATGTTTGTTTTTGGTTGAACTACACTTATAAAATAGAATTAGGACATGTGTTAGGTTAATAATAATATCAATTTTACCCTTAATTACCCTATTTAATTTTTACCGTTTTAAATGAAATTAAAAAGTTACTATTCAAAAAAAATTATTTCTATCCTATTGAACCACATTTTACTCCTTCATATTAGCCGTGTCTCTCAAGTTTTTGAAATTCCACTCATAGAAGTGGTAAAATTATGTTTTATGTAAATTTTCAAATTCTTCTAGGAGGTGTTTAAATGACGGTGAAATGTTCAATAAAATTTTTATATGTCTAAAATTATTATAAAATGACTCCAATGAATTACATGGAACTTATATTGGTATTATGTAACAATTTTGACCTAAAATAAATTTAAATAAAATAAAAAATTATTTATATAAAATGTCAGTTTTTAAATAGTAACCAAGTGTTTTCACTATTCATGAAAACTTGAAAGTTTTCAGAAAAATACCAAAAAATCAACATAGGCTAATTTTGATATTCTGAATCCAAAAATGATGTCCATTTTGGAAGATAAAATTTATAAAATTTGAAAAAGTGCGTATTACTATTCATAACAACTAGTTCATAATAATATTATAATAATATCTTGTTTAGTGAAACTCGGTATTGCATAAAACACACGCTATCGTGGAGGGTCGTGATTGCGTGTAATGCAAGACAAGTCAGGGTTTCGTGTAGTGCAAGATTTTTTTGTTGTTGCGTGTAAAAGAATCCTACCATATTTCATTTATAGATTGAATATATATATATATACATACACACACACACACACTCAATGTTACTTAGAATAACTTCTATCAAACAAACTTGAAAATGTGTGTAACAGGATCCAAGATTAGTGTTACATATATTACAAGTTAATACGATGTTGCGTATAACGCAAGATAATCTTGGTGTAGTGTATAATAGAATACATAATAGAAATTTAAAAATAATATATCTCATAAAACCTCAGGGTGTTACAAACATTCTGAGAAAAAATAGAACTGGAATTTTGAGAAACATTCTAAGAAAAATCCAATCCAGAATTATGTCCAACATTTTGGAAAATATTAGAACATGTTTTCTAAAAATATTGGAACTTAATTTTTTCACAATTAATAACCTTATTGCTGAGAAATTTGAAAACTAATTTCAAAAAAAAATTCAAATCATGATATCTAAGTAATTTATAGAATGATTTCTGAACAATTCATTACCTGATTTCTTCCAAATTCAGAACCTAATTTTTGAGCAACTTGAAACCTAATTTTGGTAAAATTTAGAACCTGATTTCTGAGAAATTCAGAACCTGATTTTTGAGGAAAACTGAAAAACATTTTAGAGAATATTTCTAAGAGAAACTGATCCACTTCTGCTAACTTGTTTTTGATAAATGGCTGATCAACATTTCTGAGCAAGTTTTTGATAAAATTGGAACCCAGAGCAAACATTAACATTCCATGAAAGATATGAATAGTTTATGAAGGAAAACCCAAATGTAAAAATTGTGTAAATATAATAGAAACTTAATGATGTTTGGAGAAGTCAATGATTGAAAATTGAATGCAAGATATTTTTTTATTTCATGGGATTTGAGGGAACATTAATGATTTTCAATATTTCTTACTTTTTGTTTCTAAGATGACTATAAATATGAGCTCAGATCATTTTCCCATTTCTATATTTTTAAACACATGGACAAGAAAGGGCACTATGAAATTTAAATTAAAAGGTTCCATAAATTTTGAATAAGTTTTCACTGGGTATTAAAGGAATGAAAAAATCATAAGTATCCATACTTAACTAAGAAGATCAGACATATCCAAATAAGACTGAGGATTTAAACAAATCATTTCTGGAGTAGATTCAACAATTATCTTATTCTTTTGTTTGGATCAATTTATCATTTAAAACCATATTAAACTATAATGAGTCATTATAATATTTCTTATCTAGAAATAGAATGTTTCTAACAGGATTTGACACAAGTTGTATCTACATTTTTATTATAGTGGATTTTCGTAGACCCGTGGGAGTGGATATGAATTGGATGTAGGATCTCACAGTGGGTCTAAACCTCGTAAATTTTTTGTGCCTTATTTTCTTCACTATTATTACTTGCTTAAGTATATGTTAACATTTGAAAACAAAATAAATCTTAACAAGTTGTAGGGGTTATGTTTCTTATGGTTTTAAAACATATAAAAAGTAAAAAACACATTGAACCCCCTTCTCAATTATTATTCAATCTGTGGAACTTAACATTATTTCGTATATTTAATTTGTTATTATATTTTCATCCCCTATAGTCCACATTAGTTATCTTAGATTTAATGTAAATTTTTGAGTTGTCTTTGATTTATATTAAATTATATTTTGATTTTTCAATGATGGTTGGTTTGTTAGTGGTTTTCTTCATAATGGTCAAATAATCACCCACTTTTATTGAAACCCTTTGTAAGTTATATATATCCTTTGGTTTCTTGGATATTTCACATAAGGCCATGTAATGGATCACCACTCTCTCAAGTGAATGATAATACATGGGTCATTAAAAATACTTGGTAATGAATAAAAGAAAATAATCTCATTAAAAATTGTAATAGGATTTTATATATTAAATTACATATCTTTTGACAACACATAACAATGATAAATCTTATCAGATTAAAAAATTATTTATAAAATTGATTTTAAAATTTTAATTCATTGAATAAGATAATTTTTTGTATGATTAAATCATTTTTGGAAATGATAGTTCTATATAAAAATAAATAATAGGTCTAATGGATCATCAAGATGAGGATTTATACTAATCTAATGATAAAAAACAAAATTTTAAAATAAAAAAACACCATTAAAAGTGTGGAAATTAACACTCAATGATCACCTAACTACATATCACTAAAATTGAGAGCATTTTAAAAAGATCATGTTATTTTTGTTATTTTTTTAAATATAATTCTTATAAATAATTATCAATATCCACCTATTGGAAATTTCTATTCTATAACAAATTAAAATTATAAAATATATTACTTAAAAAAACATCTATAGATGACCATGATTATTTCGTATAGTATAACATTTCAATTATATAAGAAATAATTTTACATTCTATGAAAAAATGGTAATATATTTTTAATGATATTTGGAAAAAAATTACATATTTTTTTACTAATATAATAAATGATTCACAATTAACATAAATATTTAATATTTTTTATTCGGCATAATATAAGTAAATTATTATTCAATCATTTTTTATTTTTTCTTTGGTTTGTATTCACCTCCTAAATAATTAATAAATTTTGGAATGAATCTAGTGATAATTCCTTGTCAAAAATATCACATTACCCAATTTGTACCTTAATGGGAGACTCACACAACATCTAAATCTTCTTGGATCCTTATTTATTTAAATATAAATAAAAAATTTATTATTTAAATTTTTAAATAAAGAAATTTTGTTACTAAAGTATTTCAATCAATATAAATATACACACATATTAAATGAAATAATAATCAAATAAAAATCATCATTATTTTACATGAATCCTGAAATATATTGATTAGAATGATATTATAAAATGAAGCAATTAATAGTGTTCTAAAACTGATATTTTTACTTGAATATTAATAGAGTCATGTAGGAACATCTTCAACATTTATAAAATCAAATTCTTAATATTTTATTATATACAGGGCTTGATGAACTATATAAATAAAAATATGAAATAATTTTTCAACATGAGATTCCTCTTATTTTTGATTATTTTTTAACCTCCCAAATAATGGTATATGAAAATAAGAATATATTTTTCAGGTAATATTATTTTGAAAAACAATTTGAATATTGATAATTCTATAAATTATTATGTTTATTTGATTTACATAATCAAATAAAATATCAATTATTATTCAAATTTTTTATGATTACAAAATTCCCATGGATTTATGTTCAACTAATAGATATGTTACTAGTGTAATTTTCGATATTATTGAGTTATTAGTAGGGATGCCCATTTGCAAAAAAAAATTATCTAAAAAATTTATGTATTCAATTGATTATACACACAAACCTTTTTGAATGAACAATTCATCAAAATATTAATCTTTTTTGGAAGAAATTAAATTACTTTAGTAATTTTTTTTATTATCTATAACTATCTTATTATCTATTATAGAAGGATATATTCTTAATATATCACTCAAATTTAAATAAGTAACACAACAAATTTTTGAAACCCTCTTAAACTAATAATGAATATCTAAATTAAATAATTAAATAATTATTGGATATGAATATCATATTTAAACAAATCATCTAAGAAAATTTGAATGATTTTTAACTAAATTAGGATTGATAGATACATTCAAAGGATGAATAAATATTATAGAATCATGTATAAATCATTATTATACTATATTTAACTCAATAAATAAATTAACATTTAGTGATATTAATTTTATATACCCATAATTTTTAGTATTTAATATTAATTATTATGATATTATATATCATTATATTACATAACTATCCACTCCATAATTGTACTTATCGAGTAGCTTTTAAAACATGTATTGACAAACAAATAGTTCACAATTTAACTACATTATCACAGACATACAACATATTAATTATATCCTTTCTTAGACATATCAAAATTAATACGAATATTTATAACCCTGGGAAAGGAATAAAAAGATAGGGTGTGCTCAAATGAAAAATAAGGGTAAAAAAGGATTCATAAATATTCATATAAACATAAATTCTCCATAATAGAATGAGAACTAGAGAACAACATCTAAAAACTTAACCATGATATCATTCATAATATTGTTATGTAATGGAATAATTATTTGCAGTTCATAAGATGAGAATCATAAAGGAAATCAAGATGACTGTCCATGAGATCATAACATATGAATAAGAGATTATTTTGTGTCATAATCATATTAATACGAAATAATTTCCATAATTTTCTAGGATTTTTCCCAATACAATAATAGTGTATTGGATTCAATACATGATCCATCATATTATTTATTGTTCACTTCCAAGAGTAATATAATGGAAAATCTCACTTAATAATATGGGTTCACCCTCCATTCTAGTCTTATTTATCTCAATAGATATCCATCATTAAGAAATTAATTTTATGGATATAAAATTATGGGGACCCCAATCACATAATTCAAAGGAATTGGGATTCAAAAAAAATTCATTATAGTATACCATGTGATTTCATAAACATATTTTCATCATAATAATAAAACAATCATTTAGTTGTCATCAATGAAATAAAAAGCATCCGGATCGTATATTTTAATGTAACAATTACTTTAACACTTTATTAATAAGTACAAAACAATTTCATTCAAGAAAAGTTGAGAAAATTCCTTTTAATCTATTTTTTTAAGATAGTAAATAATTTAAAAACGACATTAAAAATGCATATCTGAATATTAAAAACATTTTTCAAAACATTTCTCAACAAAATAGACATGGAAGATAATGATTTTGGACTAAAGAGAGACTACATGATGGTTTTATTAAAAAAATTAGTCTCTATAGTACATACAATGAAGAAAATTAATATAAAAAATATATTTCAATATATTTCAATAGAATAAGAAAAATTATGTGTTTATTTTCTTAATCTTTCTGGATTTCATCCTTAGTAACATAAAAAACAATCTCGGTAAACAATACGATTTAAATATAATATTGAGAACCACTTTCATTGATTGATCTCTATCATCATTTATAATTAATTTAATTTTTTATTCATATATAAATTAATAACAATTATATATATAATAGAATATATTATATAGTCTTAACAATTTACCACCCAATTAATAACAATTCATTACTAAAATTATTGTGTTGGTTGATAACTACTTTTTTTCATTTATGTTTTGGTTAGATAGGTTTGGTACATTAACATTGATTCTGTTACTCTAATATTAACAATTTTAAAAGTTATATATATTTGAAATATATTACATATATATATATATATTTAATTTCATCAATAAAATTCGAGATAATTTTTATTATTAAATTGTTCTTGGAAACTATAGGACAAACGAATGCCTGAATATATTTAAAACTTTTTAAAGTTTAGAAATAAATAAATCTATATAATAAATATTCTTTCCTTAATTACAAATATTTCATATTCATCATATATATTGATCATATATATTTCCATTATTATCCATGTGATGTAAGAACTAAAAATGAATCACATTGCTTTGCGGATGCGTTAGTCCTTATGTACACCCGATAAAGATTATTAGTTTTGAAAGGATCAAGAGGAATGAAGTAAAATGAGATATAATCATTTCATAATTATTATCATGTCAAAAATATAATAAATAGATCTAAAACACATCATCAAACTCAAAAATAAAATATTTTTCTGAAAGAGGAATTATATCACCATTGGAGATTGTAGGACATACATACACATGAGAGCTAATATAAAATCCACTATGTTAGGAAATATGGTTGATAATATTGATATATTGAGAATATAAAATTTTTTATATATTTATTATTCATGTATTATATCTTTTAAAAATGGTGCATATTTATAATAGGTAAAAGGAGAAATTAAAAAATCTTATTGGTTATTTAAATTACCTAATCATCAAAATAAATCAATTATATATCCACTCAATGACCCTAGGGTTATTATTTTGTGGATACCCAGACATATATAACATGTATATGAAATTTGAAAAATAATAATGTAGGAGTTGGGAGAGAAAAAATTCTAGATGTAGTTTAATGAATATAATAGAAGGATGTCCTTTTATAATATAGTGAGAGGACATGATATGATTTTCTTAATAAATTAAATTATAATATGATTATTATCAAATAAAATTATTCAAAATGGAAATGAATATTTTTTAGTTTTATCATACATTGTAAAATTAATCATAAATTTTACGTGGATAACATTTTAAACAATATTCCATTCAATGGGGCCAATATATTGTTTTTATGAATTTCAAATAATTTAACAAAATATAATTTATTATAAAATTTCAATAATGTTAATTTTTAAAGAATTCATTTAATTTTACTTGACTGTAATCATGAAAAATATAGAATAAAAATAAAATATTTTCATACCTCTCTAATATGTGATATGTATCAAAAAAAATCTTTGGAGTCACTAATTCACTTAAATTTTATTATTAATTTAAAAAACTAGATTAGTTAATTTTAATAATAATTAAATAGATAATATGTCAGAATTATGTATGAATTTTCTAGACATTATGTAATTAAAATAATTTGAAAAACTATAGAAATTTGAGTAATTTAATTATCCAGAAAACTGTAATTATTATTCATTATCAAATATTTTTTCACATATATGAACATATATGATATATTTAAATATAAATCAGTGTTTTTTTCATGTAATTTAAATATTATAAATATAATTTTCAAAGAAATATTTATTTTTAAAAATTATATTTCAAATCTAGTATTAAATAGTATTAACTCAATTTATCAAATGAATATTATGAACGAAATTGATAACCATTCCATTATTTTTAATATAGGTTAACCTAATTTAACATTTATCAAGGTCATATATTATACTAAAGTTGTTATTAAAAACTCTTAAAAAATAAAAGGGTCATATATACCAATTTTGGATGACAATATTCAAAATATTTTATCCATTTTTCAAAATTTTATATCAATATTTAGATGGAATTATTTTTTAAGTGTAAAAAATGTGATTAAAAACATTTTCCATAATGAATCATTTTTCTGAATAATGAATTATTAATTCATATCCCATGCGATGAAAAAGAATTAGATTAATTTTAAAACATTTAATATAATTATTTATATTAGAATAAAATTAAAATTATTCATCAATTGTGATTAATTTAATTTATTTTGAAAAAATAATGCATAGAATGATTATTTATTTGAAAAAAGAATATTTTCAAAAGATCATTATTATTATTTCTAATTTTTTGATATTGAATGAATTTAATTTATACATAAATTTTAAATAACTTATTTATTCTTATTCATACCCAACAATCCAAATTCCCTATAATGACTAATTTTTTAAATTGATATATTTTAACTATGTATCATGGTTTATCTAAACTAGATGATGCAAGAAAATCTAGATATCAACGAAATAAAAATTATGTATTGTGAAATAAATTATAAAATCATTGTTTATTAATAGTGGCACCAAAATTTTACATATACTATTTCATGTTTTTAGAATACATATCCATGAAATAAAAACCAAGTATCAAAAGGGTTGTTGTCTTTAGAAAACCATGTACGTTATTAGAAACCATAAAAGTAGAATAAAAATAAATTAATTAAACCCCATAATGAACTCAAGAATCATACTGATCTCATTTAACTATATAGGATAAACTACAGAATACATATACATAAGGGATAAGCTAAAAATCATAATAAGAGAATAATAATCTGAATGAAACATGGAATATGAGTCAGAATAAATAACGAGATAATATAAATGGCATGGCTCATGAATACACATATAATGGAATCACATATTGAACATGGAATCATATGATGATTTCAATGATAAATGTTATATTAAACCATAACATGACATAACTTTGAGTAAACTATGTGTACCAATATTATATCATGTGGTGGAAGAAGCCGCATTATGGATTTAGTATACACATGAATCCCATATATAACATCTCATGAGAAAACAAATTCCGGAATGAATTGGTGTTCTAGCTTGGAGAAACCATGATAAATTGTAAATGAATGTTGCCTTCACATAATGATATCAAACATAAGGAATAATCATAAGGGTTACCCCTGGAATAGAATGAGTTTCATAATCATACCATATAGAAAAACCAAACGGTGTATCATAAAGGTATCAATGAGTGAAGATATTTCAAATATTCATCGATATTAATAAATAAAATATTATAATTTATTATGTATATATATTTCCAACATATGTGAAAACCATAAAATTTGTTCCAAGATAACATTACAAATTTTCCATTGAAGCATATTTTTAGGGAAATTAATGAGAAAACTCTAAATATAATAACGAAAAAATTATTTACGTAAAAAAAATTTAAATTTTTTTTTCATTATAAAATGAATAATATTAGAAAATTTTGGTTCATAATTAATTTTATTTAGTGACCATACATGTGTATATAATCCAGTTGTGTTCTCTTTAATTGGGTTTCCATATTTATAGTAATTGAGAAAAGAAAAAATTAAAACACGTATTTTGCAATCATATAAAATGGAATTGAGATCAATATATATTTTTGGAACATATATAAATAAGACAAGATAACTATATAAAAATTAATATGCGATAAACTAAATAAATGAGAGAAAAATAAACTCCCAATGGAAATTGGGAGGTTCAAATAAATCCCTTGCCTTATGTTTGAATTCATTATTCACTTGCACATAATGTCATATAAATCAAATTAAATTAACTACTTAATTTTTTAATAATATCATTATAACATTTATGAATTATTTTAATATTAATATATTCATTTATGTACATTTTGATTAGTTATAATATTTGATCTTGAGGTTCTAGTAGTGTTTTATTCATTATTTAGTGGTCTATTTTCTTTTATATAATTATTTATTTAAATTAAAATAAAAAATAAAAAATTATATGGTAAACGAAATGGTATAAAAAAAGTTAAGATATTTACTTTTAATAAAATATAATTTTATCTACATGAGGATGATTTATTAAATAAATCATGAATTATAAATGTTTTCATTATTTTGTCTGGTTATGGGACTATCCCTGGCAAGTTTTGTTTTATTTAAATTTACTGACATATTATATTACTATAAATTTAAACCAGATATAAGATAAATAATTATTTAATGTTGAAAAATTATTAGTTAATTTAAACCATCCATTAAGTACTTATTGGAAAATGAAAAATCTTCTTCCACTACATTGGTTAACTGGAATTATAGGAATAATGGATTCTTTTTTCATTGAATTAGAGGATATATGGGGGTGTGGATAAATTTTATTAAATTATAAATAAAAAATTCCCAGAAATAAATGATAATATAATTATTATGTTTTTCTGGAAGAATTGGGTGAGGATAAGGTAAAACAAATGAAATTAAAAGTGTTAGTTTTAGAATGTTACCTCTAGAAAATCACATACTTGAATGACAACTTAAGAAAAATTGAATTCGTACCTCGGTGAGACATGAATCACTATAATGCGTTCACAATAGGTATGTGAGTGTTTGAAATTGATTTTTAATAATTTTTTTATAAGATGTGAGGATTAGAGGAGGTGGGGTGGAATTTATAAGGGTAGGAGATGAGGTTTTTTTATTAATATATTCACTAGTTTATTATTTTGGATCATTACTATTAGTGTAATTGATTATTATAAATATATATAGTAAATGATACATGTTATTTTGAACTAACTATCCCTTCATCATCCATGAATCAAAAATTCATGTAATTTTTTTAACATGAAAAATACAATAAATTACTGTATTTCACTATAATGTTTGTTGTAATTTAGAAAAAAAATTGAAATATTTTTTTTATAATAATGTTATAGATATTAAAAAATTTAAAATGAAATCATATTTTATTTTAAAAATATCATTTTAAATACTATAATTGATTTAATGACACATTGAAAAATTATTTATTGTCTCAAAAAATCATATAATAATTAAATAAAAATAAAATAATTACATACTAATCCATTTTATGAAAATAATTTTTCTTTTAAATAATTATATTAATTATAAAATTTCAAAATAAATTGTTACACTATAAAAAAAATATTAAGATTCAATTTTTCATTTATAAAACATTTATTTACCTACACCGTATTATAAATATTTCATATTTTCATTTAATAATATACATAAATATTATTTAACATGCCCATATGTGAGGTCTATATTCTAATGGTCAGATTACCATTACTTTCTATCACATTATTATTCGAATGGTTAGGTTACTATACCAACTATCTAATTATTATTGTAATGGTCAGATTTATAATGGGCATATGGGTTACCTACTTCCTATAAATACATAGTATTTCATTAATTCATAATTATATATGTGTTATATTTACATTAATATTGAATATAAATATTTACTTATTAAAAAAATTTTTTATTTCAATTGGTTTATTTGTCAGTGTATTCATTCTTGTGGGTCACACATATCGAAATTATTATGATCTTATTATATTATTTTAAAATTTTAATCATCTTGTAATATTTTGATTTGTTATTGGTCAATTTTATGACTAATTCATCATGTTTTAGGTATGATAATAATTTATAGTTGGGTATTAATGTGATGTATGTTCATTATCCTACATGGAATAAATAAGAAAAATATAAATTTCCTTGATATAATTATGGTTCGTTACATTCCTCAACCCTAGTGAAATTTTAGTATCAAATTTTATTCCCTCTTACTAATGTGAATATAGGTAAGGGTTCTTCTATATCTTTTCTTCATCTAGTTCCCATGACACCTCTCCATATGTATGTTTCATCCATAGTAGTTTTACCAGGTGAGTAGTGTTTTTGTATTAAACATTATATTTACAGTCAAAGATTTTCACCAGCTACTATGCAGAAGAGATGTGATTTTCTTGATGTATTGCCTCTAAATTCAAGATATATTATTGTTGTTGTATGTACCTCATCATGATGTATATGTGGATGCATCAAGTACTTGATACATAGTTGGTTTAATTTCTTGGTGATTTTCCATATATCTTATGAGATCTTGAATCCCATAGGGGACGTTGTACCTTGGTAATAATGTTCCCTTATTCCAAAATCTCAGGAATATATTACCTATAAATATGAAAAGGTAATACTTCTGTCCAACATCAAACTCAAGGCCACATCGATGATTTTTAGGATAGAAATTTTGGTGAATTAGTGAAGCATTGTGGTGTTACTGTATACTATTTAAATTTTTTAAAATTTTATAGACTATTTCAAGTCCCAATAATTTGGCAATAAAAATTATTATCCCATTTTCTAGATGTTATACATCTCTTCCCACAATGATCATTATATTGAGTGATTTTGATACTTGAGTGGAAACTATTATTAAATGATAATTAAATTAGAGGAAGATGTTGGTCCCATTATCATTTGAATTCTATTGACAATGCTCTCAAAATCTCATCCAGTTTATAAGTATTTTTTTCAGTCTAGATATCATTATATAGGTGGTAAGACATAAAGATGTTTGTCTTAGTGATTAGTGATGTTATAGACTCTTCTGATACATGTACATAAATGTTCGATATCGATCAGATAAAATGGATAATTTTACTTTATGAAGCTTCACCGCATTAATGAATTATATCCATGCATGTTGGTAAAGAGATAAGACTTATACAATTTGAACAAAATGAGTAGTCTTTGTATAGTGTTCCATTGAAACCCATATAGTAGTATTTTAATTGGATGTCCTTGGATGATTACTGAAAATGTACATGGTGATGATTTTACATGTCTATTTAGGTATGGGTAATTGTTGCATTATTAACATAGACTTTTTACATTTATCCTTCACTTGATGACATACCATACAAATGGATATATATTCATCGATCTCATTCAACATATAATATAACGAATAGTGTTCATGGAGATCATGATATATCTTTGGGATCCTAGGATGGATGGATATTGAAGGTCTAAGAGAATCATTAAAAATATCATCCTTTATCATATGATTTTATGGTAAACATATTTCTCACCCAAGTCATATGATTCTTTACTCATCAATAATGAAATTGAAGGATTTCACATTTCTGATATTCACCACCATCTTCTGAATTTCCACATCATCTATTTGATAATCCTTCATCTTATCTAAAAGGTATGGTTGAGAAATCATTTAAGAAAATTATTATGATTTCATATCCATTATGATTCTTGTGACCACCATTTATATATCTAAGAAGGTTGTATCCTTATTAGATCTCATCATATATAATAATACATGATCCTTTTTACTTAGCGTATCTCCAAATTTATTCTATTTAAACTGATGATAGTTGATTGAACTATCATAATCCATAAAGTTCAATAACAGTATTCATTGAATCTTATTAATCAATTTCTATGTAAATATATACTTGAGTATAATATAATCAGTATCTATCTCACTAATCTCCCCATAGAGATAATGACACCATATATTCAATGCAGTGACCATATCAAATAACTCCAAATCAATTTTAGAATTTTTTTCTAATTATATTTTTCCTAACATTATGAATAGGCTATAAATTTATCTTTTAACATTTGTAAATTGTATTATACCTTCTTTTATTCATCATTATATATCTAAACTAGTTCCCTGCATTTGGTTACTGTATGTATTAGTGAATTTTTTGTACTATTTTTCATCTCTTTGATGTTTTGATCAAACTCACAAGTCCATAAAAAAGTTACACCCTTTAAATTAATCTTGAATTTTTGATTTTATAATTGTAATAATTTACTCACAATTCATCATAAATACCCATCTAAAAAGAAGTAAACATCATATTATCATTACAGATTATTGTTTGGGTGACACCTCCATTTCATTAGTCTTAGTAGTTTCCACTGACATCCCTTTTCTAGTGATAAAATTTTCTAAGAATTATACTTCCTCCACCCTAAAAAAGAATTCATTGTACATATCATATAGTTACATTCATTGATAAGTCATTATTATATTATTATAATTCTCCTTATCCTCCTTCTTTGTCTTGGATTATCATTATATTATATATAATGAATACAAAAAAATTTATGAGGTAATTTCTATACACCATATTCATAATGACCATAAAAATTCATAGATAATTAGTGAGTCATAATTTAATAACAATGAACTCTTAATCCTAATTCATTTTTTGAAAAGAATTCTTTGGAATTTCATTCTTATTCACTATTTAGTTATGCTATCCTGAACGATGTTCCATTGAAAAGTAATACTTCCCTCCATGTAGTTGAAAAGAGAAGTCATATATCTAGTGAAAGGAATAATTTTTCATCATAGTAATTTTTTTCAGAAAAACCTAATTAATATAGAGGCACATTCATCCATCCTTTTTCTTGATGAAGAGGACCAATTCACCACATAATGAAGCACTCTGAAATATTAAACCCTTGTATGTATTCCCTTAAAACAACTTCTTTGATTATTCATACTCAATTGTGGCCATCCTATTGGGAGTAATTGATGATGGTAGAGATACAAAAATATGTTTCGTTGAGAACTCAACCACTTTTTATATAGGAAGACTGATAACGTTTTCTAGGAACACGTCACTATAGTCCATTACAATAGAAATGTATTCTTGAATGGTCATCACCAATTTATCAGTCATTTGAGCTAGATTGTAACATCCCATATAAATAAAGAAATATGATATTTTCATATTTATTAATATATTTGAATTAAATATTAAATTTAGTTCAAAAAGGATGCTATATTCAATGGAATACCTGATACGTAACAACAAGTTTCTTTGAAGTATTATGTTGCACACAATGCTGAGTCATACTGAAAAATAATAATATAATATTATTTTAAATGGTAGTTAATGCCTAGTCGTTGTATTGGCGGGGAAGAACCGAACTAAATACAATATGACTATACATGTTTATTAAATCGGTTTACATTTATTCAAGAAATTTTAGAGGCTTAAAATGTGTATGAATGTAATTTTAAGGATAAATACTCTAATTTTCTTAAAAAATAGATTTAACTCCTTTTAATGGAAAACGATTTTTAATTATAGTTATTGACACTTTTATATGTTATATATTACAAAATAAAATATTTCATTAGAATTGGGATATCAAAATTTACATTGGCTTAATTTTTGGTATTTTTCTGATAAAATTCATTTTTTAAAGAATAGTGAAAAATTCCGTAATTCATTTCAAAACGTCCTTTTAATATAATTTATTTAGATGGATATATATTATTTTCAATTGAATTTATACTCTAATTAGATTATATTTTTACCATTTAATCCAATTTTTGTCATTTGAAATATTTTCACATTGAAATTGGACATAAACCAGGGTCAATCTTTTGATAGTTGTTATTTTCTAAAGACATGTTTTCAGTTTTGAAAATTGGAATTAATTTTAAATTTATAAATGAAACTTATATGTTTTGAATTTGGAAATATAGATATCACTCTTAAATTTGGAATTTCAAATATAGCTTATGAATTTTTTTGATAATATTCTGAAAAAAATCATTTTTTGATGAATAGTGAAAACACTTAGTAGTAGTTAAAACCCCAAAATATTCATTTAAATGATATTTTACCACTTTTATAAATTGAATATAGAAAATTTGACATACATGGTACTTATTAGTTTGTAAAATTTTGATTAATAATATGAAAATAGTTTTTGGCAAATAGTAAATTTTGGCTTTTATTTACTGCAGTAAAAGGTAAATAGGGTAATTCAAGGAAACGATTATATTATAATAATATATAATTACCAAATCAAGTGTCTGAATCCTATTAGATGATACATGTCCGTCTAGTTGAATCCTTTGGTCTATTTGAGGACCCCATGGAGCCACTTAATAGTGATAATGACAATTTATATTAATTAATTTAAAGTAAAGATAAAAATTATAAAGTCATATATCTTTTAGTAAACCATTTTCTACAGGAAGTTATATAAATTATCTATTGGACTATTAATATTCATTAGAAATTTAAAAATATTTCCTACATCGTGGTATTTGTTTTATAATTTTTAGATATCAAATAAATAAAATTATTTATGACAAAATAGTGATGAAATGTTTACCACATTAATGAATGATTTAAATAAATAATATTATAAAGATCAATAAAATATCCAAAACCTATCTAATTATTATTTGATGATTCTATTTCAACCAGGAGTTGTCGTATATTCTACTTTAAGGAGTTCTGGACATTTATGAACTAAAAATCATTATATAATAAAATAATAGCTTCACACTCTCTTAAAGAGCCCCTCCTCCCCCTTATAAAAGGACACTACTTATAACACATTCCTCGCACTTCTAAAGCCCCTTGGATATTAAAATATCTACCAAATTAAGTTTCCTATATTCCTATCTTCCTCTTAGATGCCTAACATTAGGCAGAAGGCACTTAAATTAATACTTTTGGTTCTATCCAAATAGAGATACCCAATTTAAAGGTAACGACTTCTCTTAAGTTATTTTGTTTTATTTTACTTATCCAACCCCATAAAAAATGTTATTCCTTTTATTTATAAAAAATAGTATCCGAAATATACTAGGTTGTTTTTGTGATAATTATTCTAACTACACATACTAACACCTCCATCTAATGTGTAAAGAACATATTGTTTCTGTGGACAGTGAACTACTGCCTCACGAAACAATGATAGTTCAATTTTCCCTTACCACCTCATGTGGTCGCCAATAAGATGGTATTTTATTGATATGTGATATATATTATATTTTTATTGTTTATAATCTTTTTTATTTTTTTTATAGAATAGCTTTATGGTTTCCATAGTGGGTTAATAAGATAATTCATTTCAGGATGTGCGGACTACCTCCCCATCAAAATGATATGACTTGTTCATGCCATACATGGAACATGTGAAGGATGTAGTTACTAATATTATATATAATATTATAAATGAATTATATTATTAATATGTATCATTAAGTTTTAATTCTATTAAAATATGAAAAATAAATGAAAGTGGCGTTCATGCGTACGTACGGCTTACCGTCTCAATGAACGGTGCATTGCATTTCTTACCCCCTAATGTTATGTACTATTATAAATAAATATATATATATATATAATGGATATATATGATATATATGATATTTATATAAATAATATAATTATGGAGATAATTGAATTTTTACTACATGAACAACTTGTAATTATAAGAAGTTCATTTTTGACTAAAGTACCAAATGTCAACAAAATGACCATTATTAACATAACTTATTACATTATGTTTATAACTTGGTAATCAGTTATATAATAGGAATAATAAAAATGGAAAATTTTATTAAGTATGTATAAATTATATTTATTTTATTATTCAAGACACTAAATAACGAACGGGTCAAGTCAGACACGAGGTAACGAAACTACTTAACCCAATTCACATTATTTGGGATGAACCTGTTTTTCTTATTTATGTCGTTAATTGATTATGTTATAAATGAATTCATATATGTTATCATTTATTTATTATTTCATTATATTTTTTTCATGTGAATACACATAATATATCTATTTAATTTAAAAAATGATCTTTGTAATGCACTTCGTCTCAATCTCCTTTAATTGAGGCATATTTTTTTATAGAAGACTTTATTTTAATTGATGTATGAACACTTTGGACATTTAATTTCATTCAAAAAGAATATTGTTTCTATGAGGTGTTTTAATAAATGAAAACAAATAATGTTTCTTTTTAATGTATGTGGTGACAATGACCTTTCCACCACCATGGGTATTATTTGATATTTGGATTCCTTAATAAGTCGCTGAGTTATGAAATTGAAAATAAATACTATATACTGGTTTTTTGTATTTTGTTATTGAAAATATTATTGATAATGGATTTTCTATGTAAATATATTTAAATGATATATTTTAATTTAAATGTAGAAATGCAATCTTATCTTTATGTTTTTTATATGTTATGATTATGTTATGGTTTTTGGGCATTGTTTACACATAAGGGTGGTTTTGTGAAAATCGTAGGGTGGGTGAGCTTGAGATAGATCTCCAATGCATTGGTAAACATGAAGAGGGTAAACGTGAATGTTTCTCCTAAGAGATTTATGGAATATAATGTGACAGGAATTCCAAATGTAACTCCCTATGTTGCCTTTTTGGCCACCCAAGGATCCAATGTCACCTGCATTCATAATCTCAAGATTCAAAACCCAAGGGGAGAATCTTATTCGATGGGATTCCCTTGGTCTTCACTAATTTCAACCCCCTAGGACTCAGCTTTGTTTTTCTATTCCCCTTGACCCTTGTTCCTTTAGAATAAAAATATAATTTTATGATGATGATATAGTTGATATATTATTTCTTCTATTTGTATATTTACTTTTCTACTTATCTTGTATTGTGTTTTAATTTAGGATGCATATTTCTGAGTTGAAATAGGAAAGACCTTAGTCCATTGATCATTTGTTCTGATAAAAAAGTATGATATTGTTCCCACAAGTTACAATTATGATTTTTGATTACTATGTGTTATTAATAAATCTTATGATTTCATGTGGTATGTTAAATATATTATGTTATGTAAGTATTGGTGAACTAATGTTTTCTTTCATTGCATTATAACCCTTAATGTGATTTTTTATGCTCATCCCAAGTTTTGAAATGTTTTTAACAGGAACTAAATTTGAATAGGGTCAATGATGGGATCAAGGACATGTCATGATGTCTAAAACATGGGACTATACATTAATCTTTTTTTCAAGAGTATTAATTTTATAAAAAATGGAAACTGAGTAGAAGTGTCCACATTGAAATTCTTAAGATTTAATGTTATAGTTATGGATTAATAATCTAAAACACTAAACCTGAAAATATACCTAATGTGAATTATTCATTTAATTTATGATTATGAAAATTTTTAAGGCTGAGTCATTATAGTTGGTATTAGAGGTCATTTTAGATAACTTTTGGTTTTAGAATATAGTTTAATTAATATCTATAAATTAATTTATGATAAAATTGAAATGATATTGAATTTATTGATTAAAATGTTGCTTCACCTAGGATATTTTTGTGTTCAGAATTTTTTTTCCACAAAGGAAATAGGGTAGCTATGATGGGATGACATTAGGAGGAAGACAACCTTCCAAGTCCACATCCTAAGATGGTCAGAATGTGAATTGAATTATTTGTTGCAGTGATGACTCCACTGTTGAAGGTTATAAATTATGGGTGTTTTTATAGATGATATTTGGGATCATTCGCAAAGTAAAGAGAAACATAAAAGTCATTTATCTGTTATTTTGAAAACCATAAATGAAAAAAAAGTCTGTGAAATTCAGCCTGTGTGACTTTTGGTTACAACAAATTTCATTCCTTGGTCCCATTGTTTTAAAAAAATGCATAATTTTTTATCATGCTAAAATAAAAGTTGTTCAAGAATGGCCAAGACCCACAAATATTACTAAGATATGTAGTTTTCTTGGGTTTTAAGGTTATTAGCAGATGTTTTTTGAGAATTTTTAAGGTTATCTAGCCTAATGACTAAGTTAACTCAGAATGGTCTTAAGTTCATTTTGAAAAAAGAATGTAATGATTGTATTTAGGAACTAATAAGAAGATTGGTGAATGCTCCAGTTCTGGAACATCCCTCTAGAACTAGTGTGTTTGTTATCAAAAATGATGCTTCATCTAAAGGATATGGTTGTGTCATTATGCATAATGATCAGAAATTTTTTTATGTTTCACGTTAGTAGAATCCTCATTAGTTAAATTAACCTACACATGATTTGAAATTAGCTGCAGTTGTTTTTGCTTTAAAAATTTTGAGGCATCATTTGTATGGGGTAAAATATATAATATATACAAAGAACAAAAGATTAAATAATATATTCACTCATAAATAATTGATCCTGAGATAGAGGGGATGGATGGAATTAATCAAGGATTATGACAGCACGACTCATTAACATCCAAGAAAAGAAAATAAAGTAGTTGATGATTTGAGTAGAAAAGTAATTCTTCATTAACCATGCTACATTTGGAATGAAATAATTTGGATTTTTATGAGATTAACTTTGGAATAGAAGTTGTTGGTGTAAGAAATTCCTCTGTTTTGGTTCATGTGTCAATGAAATAATCCTTATAAAACGAAATTAAGCAAGCGCAGAAGGAAGAAAATATGTTGCATAAAAAGGTAGAGTTGGTTCATAAGAGTGTGTTGCCTGATTTTTAACATTGATAATGATTGTGTTTTGAGGTTTGGGAAGACATTATGTGTTCCTGGTGATTTATAGTTGGAGATAATGTTATTCTGTGAATCTCATAGTTCATCATTTTCAGTTCATCCTGGCAGTTCTATGATGTATATAGATCTTCGAGAGTATTACTGGTGGGATGGAATGAAAATAGCTATTGCTTATTTTACTGTGAATTTTTCACTTGTCAAAATGTTAAGGTAGAGAGGAAGTTACCTAAAAGGATGCTTCATTTTTTTACTGGTTCCAGAGTGGAAATGGGAAAATATATCCATGAACATCATTGTGGGAATACCAATGACATCATGAGGTAATAATGAAATTTGGGTTATTGTTGATCGATTGACTAAATCTTCTCATTTCCATCATATTTGAGATTCATTGTCTCGAGATCAAATTTCTCGGTTGTATGTTAGAGTTATCGTCCTGTTGAATGTATTACCCCTCTCCATTTTATCTGATCGTGATCCCAGGATTACTTCTACCTTTTGGAATGACCTTCAAAAAAATTTGGGTGCTGAATTAAATTTTAGTAAATATTTTCATCTGTAATAAGATGTGATGTTATAATGAACAACTAAATCCATGGAGTATATGATATGTTCTTGTTCACTAAATTACCATAGAAGTTGGGAGTAACATATTTCTTTGGTTTAATTTTTTTATAATAAAAGTTTTCATTCCAGTATACAAAGGGATCCATTTGAGGAATTATATGGGAATCAGTGTTGATCTCCATCTTTTTGGTATAAAGTAGGATAAAGGAAACTGATGGGACCAGAATTGGTAGAATTGGTTGGAGAAAAATTTCAATTGATTAAAAAACACATGATAATAGCTCAGAGCAGGCAGAAAATTTAGTATGATAAATGGATAAAGGATCATTCATTTGTGGTAGGTGATCATGTATTCCTTAATGTTTTTCCCATGGAAAAATTAGATGCGTTTTGTAAAAAAGGGGATGTAGAGTCTGATGTTCGTTGGACCTTATGAAATCCTTGGGAAATTTGGAACAGTAGAATACATAGAGGATTTACATTCATGTTTATCCTAGGTATGTAATGTTTTTGTTGTATCAATTTTGAGAATGTATATGCCTGATCTATCTCAGGTTTTGTGCTCAAATGTAGTTCCATTGGAATAGAATCTCTCTTATGAGGAACAAACTGTCCAAATTCTTGACTTAAGAGAGAATGTGAAATAGAATAAGGTAATTCATCAGGTTATGGATTTGTGAAAAAAAACCATATGGTTGAAGAGGCAACGTAGGAATCTGAAAATGGTATAATGGATAAATACCCCCACATATTTGATTAATTAATAAAAATTGTGAGGATGCAATTTCCAAAAAGGGGTAAGGATGTAACAATCCAGATAATAAAGAATTATGATAAATTTATATTAATTAATATTTGTGAATCAAATATTTATTTTTCTTTTGAATGGATTCTATGTTTGATGGAGTACCCGATATTCAATAATGGGTTTATTTAAAATCTTATGTTTCACACAATGCTGAGTCGTACTGAAATATTATAATATAATATTATTTTATATGGTAGTTAATGCCAAGCGATTGTACTGATGGGAATGAATAGAACTAACTAAAATATTATTATACATGTTTGTTAAATGATTTTACGTTTATTCAATAAAAGTTAGGGGCTTAAAATGTGAATTAATTTATTTTTAAGCATAAATTCACTAATATTCTTTAAAATGTCGATTTACCGCATGTTAATGGTGAATAATTATTAAATATATTAATTAAAACTTTTATTTATTCTATTTGTAAAAATAAAATATTTCATTTGAATCAGGATATCAAAATTTACATTGAGTAAATGTTTTTTATTTATCTGATAAAATTTATTTTTAAGGAATTATGAAAAATACTGTATTTTAATTCAATAAAGACTTTTAATCTAAATTTTTTATAAGATTATATTATCTTTTTAATTTATTTTAATGTATAATTTGATTATTTTTATACCATTTAATCCAATTTTGGTCATTAGAAATAACTTCACTTTGAAATTTGACATAAACAAGTGTCAATCCTTTGATAGTTATTATTTTTTAAAAACATGTTTTTTGTTCTGAAAATGATGTTTAATTTGAAATTATAAATGAAACATCTATGTTTATAATTTGGTAAAATAGAAATAATTTGAGAATTTATAATATTATATATATACTAGGATGAATTTTTTGTATTCTTCTAAAAAACATCAATTTTGGTTGAATAGTGAAAACACTGAGTAGTAGTTAAAATACTAAAATTTTCATTTAAATCAAATTTTACCACTTCTATGATTTGAATTTCAAAAATCCATCTTACATTTTTATTATAATTAAATAAATTTGGTTAATTAAAATGAAAATAATTTATGTTGAATAGTAAATTTTGACGTTCTTTACCGTGGTTAAAGGTAAATAAGGTAATTTTAGATAAAAATCATATTAAAATAAAATAAAATTACCCTAACATGTGTCCTAATTATATTGGTTGATACATGTCCAAACATGGGAATCCTTTGGTCTATTTTGGGACCCCATAGAGCCACTTCATAGTGATAATGACACTTTATATTAATTAATTTTAAGTAAAGTCAAAAATGGCATAACCATATATTCTTTATTAAATCAACTTTTACATAGGTTTATATAAGTTATCACTTATCCTTGATTATTTATTATAATGTTAATATTATTTCCTATAACATGGTATTTTTTATAATTTTTAGGCATAAAATAAATATAAATATTTATTACAAAATAATGATGTAGTGTTTACCTCATTAATGAATGATTTAAATAAATAAGAATATAAAGATTAAAAAAAATTCAAAAACATGTCCGATTCTTATGGGTTGATTTTATTTCGACCATGAACCATATTATCTTCAACCTTAATAAATCTTGGACCTTTAGAATCCTAATATAATTATGTAATAAAATAATATTTTTACACATTCCTAAGGTGCCCCTCTTCCCCCATATAAAAGGAAATGACTTCTATCTCATTCCTCACACTTCTCAAGCACCTTGATTAATCCATCCTCTAACTGATTATCCTCAATAAATACCACTCTTCCTCTTGGAAGCCTTACCTTAGGAAAAAGTAACCTAATGTAAATATTTTGGTTCAAATCAATGAGAGATACTTAATTTAAAGGTAATGTCTTCTCTTAAGTTATTTTGTTTTATTTTATTTCTCCTACCCCATAAACTATTTTTATTCTTTTACATTATAAAAAAAACAGTATCCTAAATATACTATCTTTGATTTTATGATAATGATTCAAACAAAACTTACACACACCTCTATCTAATGGGTAAATAACATACTGTTTCTGTGGACGGTGAACTACTGCCTCACGAAATGAGGATTGTTAAATCTTCTCTTACCACCACTTATGGTGGCCATTATGATGGAGTATTATTTATATGTGATATATATTAAATTTATATTGTTTTTATTTTTCTGAATTTTATATTTATATAATAACTTTATGGTTTCTATAGTGAGCAATATGATAACTTCATTTGAGGAAGTGAGAACTACCGCCCCTTCAAAGTGATATGACTCGTTCATGCTATAGGTGGAACATATAAAGTTTGGATTTACTGATATTATATATGATATTATACTATAATTATAATATAACTATGTATCATTATGTTTTCATTTGATTAAAATATGGAATAAAAATTAATGTACCATTCATGAGTACATACAGCTTACCATCTCCAGGAACGGTGGATTTTTTTTCATACCTCAAAATGTTATGTACTTCTAAAAATACATACATATATATTTATATACTGGATATATATTATATAAATGATGTCTAAATCATGAATATAATTCTTGATATAATGGAATTTTGACCAAATTGCCAAGTTTTAATGATAAGAAGTTTATTTCTGACTCAAGTACTAAATATTGTCAAAATGAAAATTAATAAACTACATGATTACATAGTTTTTATAACATGATAATAAGTGAAATACATGGAATAATAAAATTGAAAATGGTTCTTAAGAAATTATAAATTAACTTTATTTAATTATTCCGGAGATTAAGGAATGGACGGGTCAATTTGGAAACAAGTTAATGGAACTTCATAAGCCAATTCCCATTCATTGGGTTAATAATATCATTCTTATTTATGTTGTTCTTTGATTATGTGAGACATGAATTTTTATATCTTATCATGTATTTTGAATTTCATTATGTGTTCTTATAGTGAAGACACATAATCAATCTTTTTTATTTACAAAATGATCTTTTTATGGGACTTCGTCTCAATCTCATTTGATTGGGCCATATTTTGTTTTATACAAAACTTTCTTTTATATAATATATATAAACATATATGAAATTTCCTTTAATTAAAATGGAATCTTTTTTTACGTGGTGTTTTACTAAATGAAAATAAGTTTGTTTTTTTGTAACGTAATCTATGACAACATACTTTCCAGCACCATTAGTATTATTTGATCTTTGGCTCTTTAATAAGACGTAATGATTTTAAAAGGGAAATAAATACCATATAATCGTTTTCATATTTTGGTATTGAAAATGGTTTTAATCATGGATTTATTATGTCAATAAATTAACATTATTATTGAGATTAAAAAGTGTAAATGTTATTTTTTTATGTTTTTTATGTGTTATGATTATGTTATGGTTATTGAGAACTGTTTTCTCATACATGTGGTTCCATGATAAATCTAGGGTGGGTGAGCCTGAGATTCATCCTCAATGCATTGGGTTATGTGACTATTGTAAAATTGAATGTTTCTCCTAAAAGATTTTGGGAATATACTATTATGGTTATCCCAAACATAACTCCCTATGTAGTTGGGATAGCTACAATGTATGTATGATATGGATGCCATAAGTAACCTTTGTGATTGGTGATTACTATGCGTTATTCATAAATCTTATAATTTCATGAGGTATGTTAAATAGAATATGTTATGCATGTATTGATTAATTAATGTTTTCTTTCTTTGTTTTATAACCCTTACTGATATTTTTATGCTCATCCTATGAATTTAAATGTTTTTCACATGACTTAAATAAGAATTGGGTCTAGGATGGGATCAATGAAAAGTCATGATGTCTAAAACACAAGAATGGTCATGACACTATTTTTAAAAAACTTTTATTTTGTGAATAAAAATGAATCATATTAGAAGTGTATACATGGAAATTCATGATATTTAATGTAATAGTTATGGCCTAATTGTCTAAATCTCTAAACCTGGAATGATCGTCAATGTGAATTATTAATTTAATTCATTGATTATGTAATGTTTAATACTAGGACCCTATATAGATATTACTGAAAATAATGATATAATGTCTTCACATGAGATGATGATTTTAATGGAGGATCATCATCCTCGCTATAATTATACATAAATGGACGATTCCTCAAGATATGATCAATGATCTCCCTGTCCTAACAATTGATGTTGGATTTTTTTAAAGATAGTTATTCCCAGAACAATATATTTTATAAATACACCAAAGATTTATTATACGATTTTATGGGAAGTTAAATAAAAACAATTATACTAGTGATGAATTATATAAATTATATGCAATAATTTTTTAATTTTTTGTTATCATAGATAACTCAAACTTGATATTTTCAGGTGGTGTTTGAATAGTTCTGTTAAACAAGTTGGATATTAATGAATGAGTAGAAACGGGGTATATATATATGTTTACTTTTCTATAATGAATAACAGGAAAACCTATAACAACATCAATATTAGGATCCACCTCAGCAGTAGTGACTGTGTTTTCCCATAAATATTGATTTAGGGGTTGTTTTCACTAATTATCTCAATAAACCATTGGATTTGGTATTTGACTCACATAACTCCAATGTTCCTTTCCACCGAAACAGTATTCTGTAACCTATGTGTTGATATGAAACATCAATTCATCTTCTATATTTATTGGATTATTTAATCCCATTTGGAAATTAATAGCCAGATGTCCCACTTTTCAACATTTAAATGATCTATAATTTTCATTTAGATAGTTTATATGATGAATCTTACTACAAAATTGAAATATGGGATTTAATTTTTTATTCCACCCATATGATTTATTTTTAAACCCTCCCATACTACACTCAATTTTCCTCTTTTTATCTATATGTCCATGATAACACTAAGAGTTTCCAATCTCCATGTCCACCTTATTATCCCAACTAACAATCTTTTCATCACTCTAAATATCCTTAATCTCAAAGGAATTTCAGAGAGTTATATTTAATCAAATAATAATTTTATCCGCCACACATTCAGTATTATTTACAAAACCAGAGGAGTATCATGAAATTATTTTAAATTTTTCACTGTATTCCCGAATGTACACATCTTCCTTTGGATTCAATTTTAGGATTGTAATATCCATTTTATCAAAGATATTTCTATGAAAATATTTATTTAAAAATATTATAATGAATCATTCCCATTCTATAGAATCAATTTCGTCTTTACAATTGAAATTTGCTATCATTTTCCACCACTAATAATATTCCCCCTAAAAATGAATGAACACTCACATGGATTTCTAATATATTTTTTTACAATAGGAAAGGGAATATCTTCTCAACTGAGTTAATCCACTATTCTATGATTAGGTGATCAAAATATCAACAAATGATAGGAGGAATTTTTTATATAAAGAATTTATTTTAAACATAATATATGTTATCAGAATGATATAATTCAACATGATTCAAGTAATTATTCATGACGTAATCTAGTTATTTCATTAAATTAATGATGATCAGATCTCTCTTTCCCATAAGGGTTGGATTCTCATTATGGGAATCATCGGATTGTATATCACTTTTTTTCATCATGGGATCTCATATTTACAACCCTTAACAGAAAAAATAAAATAATAAGGGAAGTAGAATACATATCTAATGAGGATAATAAATAAAACTATGATAATAAAAGGAAAAAATTATAAATTAATTGTATATTTTAACATAGTATCCCTTAATTTCAATCCTAGTTATCCATGGTGATAGAATTATCCAAATGGTTTTTATTAAATATTTATATCCTTAATCCAACAAAATTAACATGAAAAAAATTGATACCAAAAACAATAACTCAAGCCTTATACACATATTATTACTTAATATTATTTATTATTATCATTAAATTAGGAAACAATATTGAAAATTCTAATAAATTTTGAATAAAATGTATTAATTTTTAAACAATTAACTATAATATTTTTATATTTATCGAAATAATGAGTACCAACCTCTCATTAATCTAAAAAAACCTCATAGGATAACTCAAGGAATATATAGACAAAAGGGGTGATAGAAAACTCCCAATAATGGAATAAAAATTGGAATTAAATTAGGAATAAGAGTTATAAGGACTAACATAATAACATTAATGGAATTTTTTATGAAGAAAAAAATAGAGTCATAGAATATATAAAAGGGAATAATATGATCATGGAACTATAAGAAAGTGGAATAATCACATAACATGAGATAATAAAATTTTCAAGGCATGCAAGAATAGTGATATCACATGTTGGAGAAAGTCCCATAATTGAGTGGCTATGTTTCTTTTCAAAGGATCCGCTTAAGAATATTTTTTGGGAAAATAATAATGATTATTTAGATAAGTTAAATGAAACATTTTTTCCATAAATCCATAAATAAAATAAAATATCTATATCATTATAAAATGACTAATTTAAAAAATATATGTGGCATAAATCATTTTATAAAATGTACATGGAAATGGATAAGTAATAGAGAACTTCCATTTAAACATGAATTATAATCATAAAGAATTTAAAATGGGAAATTATAAAACATATATTTAACCAAAAAATAATATTAAATTTACCTAGGTATATAATAATATTCTAGGGATAAATTGATGAAAATGTATATAAGGTGTTACTAAAGGAAATATAGAGTTTCCGTAAGATCCATTACATTATGTCTAGATGCCTCTTTAAGTGGAACTTAATCTCTTATATAATAAAATTTGATTCATTAATTGATGTATTAAGAATTAATTAATCATATATTTTATTAATTTCAATTTTATTAATTTCATTTATGGACATATTGATAACTTATGAAGTTCAATTTCATTTTTTGGGAGCACACTTTTCAGGGTTACATCATTTGTTCAATTGTATATAATTATAAATGTTCATTCCATATGTAAAATAAACATTATAATTTAAAGTATACTGTATTAATTAACATAAAAGGTTTATATAGTTTCATATATATTTGTTTTACATGATGGTGATTCATTTGGTAAAAACCTAATGAAAAATGATAACATTATTTTGGTGGGTTTTTGACCATTCTATAATAATTTCGTTGTATTTAACATTAACAAAATATACACATTAATTTTATTGGAAACTAATATTATAGACATTAGTAGTCAAATTTGAACAATTATTTGTGAATTATAACCTTCTATAATTGATTTAGTGGAAATCAAAATCAAATTTTCCTTGATGAAATGTATCTGACATAATATTAACAGTTGTTTTGTTTTCATTGAATATGAGGATATTCGAGGAGAGGTGGATTGAAAATACTCAATAATAAATAAAAAATTACTTTATAAAAATTATATTAGTTTTAATATTTTTTTATGTATGTATTAGTTGTGGATATTTTAGAAGAAATAAAATTATAACAAGTAGTATTAGAATGTTACCTCTTTAATATCACCTTTTTGAGGGGAGAATTATTGAATTTGAAGTTGGTCTTCTGGTGGGACCCAAAATACTGTGATGTGGGTGATTTATGAGGAGATGTTTTTTTCGGGATTTGGTAATATTAAATTATTATAATTTTAGAGAATATGGGGTGTGAAGGGGTGGTATTTATAAATAGAAGATATATTTATTTTTATGTTAAATATTTTTTTTATTTTGGATCATGACAATCAATAGTAATGATTATTATAAAATAGTCATTAAACATTTCATGATATTTTGAAATAATAGCTACTAATATCATCCATAACTCACTAAATAATGTATTATGCCTAAAATGATATATACCGTAAATTATCATATTTCACTATTCGCCAACAAATCTTCAATTTTAGAAAAATACTATAAATTCACCCTAAGCTTTTTTATATGATTATATTTAAAAACTAGAATCAATTTTATGATATTTAATATCTAAATATGATAAATTTAATCATTAAATAATATCATCAATTATTTGAAAAAAGTGGTATTATTTCTAGATCTTTGTTCCTGAGTGTGGCCATTCTGATGAATCAAGAAGATACCAATTTTCATATTTTTGTTCTATTTTTTCGATTTAAATACATTCTATAATATTTTTCATTCTTATTGGTTTATATTCTGACTAATATATTTTCATTAACATATGATAATGGTGTTTTGTTTATTTCTCTTTGTGATGTTTGTTTATTATATTACAAGACATAATTATAATAAGGGAAATTTTATTTTAAAAATTCTAGGTTACTAAATTTGTCATCCCTTATCAAATTCCACCTAAAAGATTTTTTCATCATACTATGATGAGTACATGTTAGTGAAATTCTCATTCATTTATTCCTTACATTCTCATGTCACCTCTTCGTATTTATTATCTCCTTATTAATCATTGACTAGGTGAGTAGTCTTATATAATTGAACATTATATCCATGGTTTAAGATATTCAATGAATACTCATCATATGATAAATCATTTTCCACAAATACCACCTATACATATAGCATATTTGAGGGATATAGTATTTCTGTTCACTATATGGATACATGGAATACATCATGTAGTTAAGACCTGATTGTTGGTTGTGTTAGAAATATTGTCATAACTCTAACATGATCTAGAATCTAAATTGGTATGATGTACCTTCAGATTATATTTCCCTTCATTCCAAATATCATGAATCAATTCCATAAATATATTCATAAGAATAAATTATCTCGAACATCAAACTCCTAGTCCTATTAATGATTATCAACATTAATCTTATATTGACATTGGGAAGCCCTTAATTGATTATAGATGGTCTTCCACATTTCTAAAATTTTGCAAAACCATTTAAGATCTCAGTAGATGGAGTTCACCAAAATCATCTTTGCAAGAAGGTGTTTTAAATATCTATTAAAATAGGGCTTCATATGGATTCATTTTGATAATTAAGTGAAAAATAATGTTGTAAGATAATTTGGCCGTAGGAATTTTTTGGCATCATCCAATTTTGATGACCATTAAAAATTATCTCAAGATGTATTCCGTTTTCTTAGTATTACACTTAGTCTATCAATAAATCTAGTTATGTTAGGTCATTGTGAAGTTATCATCATTTTTATATCATTTGGGGTTTTTTGAAAACTTATAGGTAAATCCAAAATCTCTATCAGATAAAATCGATAATGGTACACCATATAGGCTCACCGCTTCTTTGATGTATGTTTGTGAATGTAAATCAAGTGAAAAGAAATCTAAATTTATAATAATTTTAGAATTCTATTGAAGATTATCCAAAAAAATACATACATCATTATTTTCCAAATATATCTTCATAATTATTGTGTAAAAATATATGGTGATGTTTTAACTTTTATATATATGTATAGGAAGTGGTTGGAACATTCATTTACTCATTTTTTCTTTTCATCCATCCCAAGAAGACATATTAGGCACTTTTATGTATATTAATCAACCGATTTTTCATATTTCCAATCAATTATTGGTTTAAGATGTATTAATGAATCATTTTAGATCTGTATGTAGATGGAGAAATACATTCAATGTGTATCATTCAAAATCACCCTCATTGTCTCATGATTTTAGGGAAAATATATTAATAAATCTAATTTTATGAGTACTTTATCATAAATTTTGAACTCAGATGATATACCATTTTCCATAACATCCACCATCTTCAACATTTTCAGATATTCTATTGGATAATCCATTGTCTTCTCAAACATAAATGGTTGAGAATTAATTTGATAAAGGAATTACACTATTCCTTCCATTATGATTCCCATTTCCATCATTTTCTTGTCCATTAATATTGTAACATCCTCAATTATGATTGATGATAAAGTTACATGATCCTTTCTATGTATGGTATATTCCAATTTATTCACATTATCGGTATGGTAGTGTATTTTTCAGTCATAATCATTGATGAGATCAACCAATCTTCATTTTTTTATTAAGCTAGTTCAATGTGAAATTTTTTTTCACCTTATAATAATTTTATCTCTAAAAACACTCCCCATTGTGATAATGCCTCTATATTTGAATATCAAAGATTGTAGATACCATCTTAAAATTATGTGAAGGACATTTTTTTCATGATATTTATAATTCCATTGGTTTTAGAAAATCACATTATCAATTTTCACCAGAAAACATTCTAATCCCTAAATTTATGCTTCGTTGTATGAAAAAAGATTTCACCACATTGTGGGTAGTGTATGTATGTGTATAGTGATTAACCCCTTTCCAATCTCTTTCATATATTCTTTACAATAAATATTCTAGAAAACATTACTCCTTTTCAAGGCATAATTGTTTGGTGGTATGACATTAACATGAATTTCCTCACAAATCCTTGGTAATACCCGGCTAGACCGATGAAATTATAGATTTCTATTACATATACTGGTTTTATGTACACCATGATTGCATTATTTAATAAGGGTTGAAAGGAATTCCTTTACTGGTGAAAACGTTACCCAATAATGATACTTACTCCATCCAAAACAGATATTTACATTAATTATTACATTGTTTATCCATTCAAATATTATTTTCCACAATATTCAAATTTTCCTCATGCTAATAATTTCTCTTAGAGTATATCAGGATATCATATTTACCAACTACACAAAAATTTTCATCGTACTATCTAATTTCTATATTAATTAAGTCAACAAAAAAATATATATAATTACCAAGTTATGAGGGTATTTAAATATAATCATAATGCCAATAATTTTTTTTAAATGCTTCATTTTAATATCTTTATTCGTGCAAAATTATTTGGTGATATTGTGACTGAAGGCGCACCTAACCGAAAAAATTGCACCCACATAGTTGAAAGAAGTCATAATCTATCCATGTAAGGGGATACATGTTCCTTATCAAGATTTTCTTGAACTCAACTTAATAAATATATAATACCATTGTTGTATCCTTATTCTTGAGGAAGAGGACTTGAGCACCCCACGGTGAATCACCCGTTAGTATAAAACACCTATCTGTATAATCATGAAAAAATTTATTCATCTAATCCATAAACATGGGGGCTATCATGTATTGATTCATTGATATATTATGAAATTAATAAATAAGTTCAATTAATAACACAACCTCGGTGAAAATCGGATGGAATTGAAAATCATTATATAATACTTTGGTATATTCCCCTATAATGGCCATATCTATTTGCATGATCCTCTCTTTTTTATTATTCATTTGAGGAAAATATTATTAATAATAAATAAATAATATCCCGAAATAGGATGTGGATTATAAGAGAGATTCATAATTCTCTTTATAAATATATAGAATTTGGGGATGCATTGGGATATTAAGAGTGTTCTACTTCTATTGATATTTGTTGTTTTTAATTTATAGAGATAGATCATTCATGAATAATATAGAATAAAACTTTATTAATGTATGTAAGATGAGAATTTATTGAAGGTTCAATAAAAAATACTAATCATTCATGAGTTATTCACACTGGGTGAAATAAATTCCACATTTATGTTTTCATGGATAACTCAAACACCTTAATTTAATGTCATGTTTAAATTGTTTGACTAAACATGAATGATGTGAAAGAATTCATAGAACTATAATAAAAATAGTACATTCACAATAATTTAATGAATAACTGACAGATATATCACCACAAAATTTTCATGATCCACCATATTAGTAGTGATAAAGAATGATGTTATGTGATTCCATAGAGGTTTTTGATATTCATTGTATCTAAAACTAATAGATCAGGGATTTGGAATGCATAATGCATAAGTTACATATACATGAAACATAGTACATTGTTATGAGTATTTCTTTATTCATCCTTTAATATTACACATTTTTTGATAAGATTATTATCACGGTGAAACACTTTTCCCCATTTATTTCTAATTCAGGATCCCTGAAGATAGATTATATGATGTTTTTACTCACAAATGTGACATTTTAGAAATTGGGTTTTCAATACTTAATGAGATTTATCTATTGATCCACCCATATTGAAATAAATTTTATTTATTTTATCATTTATCCCATGATACCACCAAGAGGATCCATTTATATTTCTACATTAATGGAACAATGGATATTATCTTCATAAATTTACTAGATTCAATCTCATACAATTTTTTTAGAATCATCAATATTCTACTAAATGGTATATCCACATTTATGTTAATGCTCGTGAAACATACATTGGAATATTATAAAAGCCTATTGATTTTTTCCTCACACACATTGACTGACACATCATTATTTTTCATCATTCTAAGGAACTCACTCTCCATCTTATGTGGGAAAATTCAAGGAAAATATTTCTTGAAAAATATTTACATGAATCCATCACATTATGTTGAATAAACATACAATTTTACTTTATGTTATTTTTAAACATCCCCCATTGATCATTTTCTCCATGTAAAATATTTACCCATAATATAACATTCACTTCAACTATGAACTGAAGGAATGATAATACCTTACCAATGGAGTCAATCCATTGTTCAATGATGATGTGTTCAGAAGACCCACTAATGGTATCAGAACTTTTTCAGATAATGGAATTAACCACAACATGATCATTTCATATTGAAGGGGGTATTCCCACATGATTCGTGTTATTATTCATAACATCATCTATTCAATATATAACTTTCATGAATTTATATGCTCCCATTCTGAATAGTTTTAGAATATCACTAGGTAAATCATCACATTTCCTATCACATTTATTGGTATCAATGGTTATATTTTTTCTATCCATTAACGTTAAAATGAAAAATAATATTTGTGTTGATCGAATACATATCTAATAATCATGAAACTAGGATAAAATACAAATATACGGTTAAAATACAAATGAAAATCATATTCAAACTTATGAAACCCTTATTTTCAATCTATATTATCCATGGTGATAGAATTAACCCTAGGGTTATTAATAAATTGTTATAGTCCTAATTTAAAAAATAATTAGACCATACCTTAATTCCAACAATAATTACCCATACCATTTTCATATAATATTAAATTATGTTTAGAATAATTTCCAAAAAAACAAAAATCAAAGATTATATCTTCTAATTTATTTGGATGAAAAGATTCAAAATTAGAAATCTTGAATCTATAAAAATAATTAAGTATTAATCAATGTAATGGTATCCTAACTCTCTTTGATCCCTTAAAACTACATTGGATAAATGGGGGAATTCATAGACAACATGGATGAGCTAAAATGCACTCTATGGAAATAAAAATTGAAACGAAACATAGAACATGAGTTATAATGAATAACATTATATCAAAAAAGGAATTAATCCTTATAAACTACATGGATGTATAAAATATATGAAATACGATCATATGATCATTGAAATAAATAAATGTGGTAGCAACACATAACAAGACTTAAACATATTCAAGGCTAACTACTAAGATAATAAAACATAGTGGGAAACTTCCCATAATGGATAATTTTTTATACATAATTCCATTAATAAAATATCAATAGAAAAAATATTTTGTAATTCATTAGAGTTATATATTAGAGAACATGTCATTAAATTTACATTCATATTATTTACATATTATGAAATCAAACATATGGAATAATCAGATGTGTAACCCATGGAATGAAATGGGTTTCGTAATCATGTAATAACGTAAAACCAAATGGCGTATGAAAAATTTATCCCTCATAGAAAGGATATATATTATACATAGAAATTAATAAATTAAATTTAATAAAGTATCATTAATATTGATGTCTGAATTATGTGAAAACATTAAAATGAGTGGCTATGTAACTTTAGAAATGTTCTACTTAGGCAAGGTTTTATGGAATAAAATGAAGAGTATTTATGTGGATAAAGGCATAATTATTTCCATTAACTAAAAATCAATTGAATTTATTTTTTATTGATAAATATTTTGTTTTTTTAATAATTACTGGTTGCTTAAAACATTTTTTACAGTATACAAGATAATGGGAAAAAAAGAAAGAAAATCCAATTTAATGGGTTTTCTTATATAGAAGAATTGAGATGGGAACCTTCTCAAACATGTATTTCCCCATAAAATAATAATTAAATGAGAAGGATATATATGTTTGGAAACTATATACATAATATAGAAGAATTATATAAGAATAATGAAGTGATAAATTGAATTAATTTCATATAAATTCTTACCCAAAGAAATATAGAGGTTGAGATTGGTCCCTTACCCTCTGTTTTATTATGTTCTACACATCCACACAATTTACTTGATTATAAAAATAGATTAATAATATATTTAATTTTTAATCTAATTCAAATAAATATTAGTTATTAAAATTTTATTAATTTCATTTAAGGTTATTTTGATTTCTTATAATGATCAATTTCATTGTTCTGAGATCATTCCATTCATGGTTTCATGGTCAGTTCCATTGTACATATTTATAATGTTCCTAAAAAAATAGAAAATATTACATCAAAAATGAAATGAAGTGGTATTTATGATGTTCAAAATTTTAATATTTTCTCGTGTTTCATTTTCTGTGTGAGGATTATTCTCCAGATGAAAAATTATTGAATAATATTTAGTGTGTTTTGGTAGTTTCACTGGGCATCCCAAACATTTTTTGGGGTTAATTTTATAAAAATATATCCATAATTTTAAATCATTTGAAATATAAATAATTAGTTAATTTTTAACAATTAGTAATTAATTTTAACATTATATTAATCAAAATAGTGGAAGATAAAAATTAAGCATCTCTAACTACGGTTAACCGACATAATTTGGAAAATTGTTTCTTTTTTCATTAAATTAAAAGATATGATATAATTGGTGGATTGAATATATTAAAATTTAAATATAAAATTTAAATATAAATATTTATAATTTTTATATTATTTACTATTAGATAAAGGAAATCGGGAGAAGGTAGAAGAAAAAAAATTAAAATAAATTGTTTTAGAATGTTACCTCTTGAATATCACCTCGAGGAAATTACTATTAAGGAACATGAAATAAGTATTTTTGATAGAAAATAATCACATATATGTGGGTATAGTGTGGATAAGTTATTCTCAAAGGCATCATGGATTAGAATGTGTATGGTTAAGTGGTGTTGAAGGGTGGTATTTTTAATGAGAGGAGAGAGGTGGTTTTTATTATCATTTTCATTAGTTTATTATTATATTTCAAGATTACCAATTTTATTGATTCATGTAACCCTCTATACTATATAGTTCATGTAATTGTGAACTAATTTGTTCTTACATCATTCATGACACTATAATTATAGTGTTTGAATAAAAAGGATAAATCTTATATATTACAAAATTTTATTATTAAAAAATTAGATATTTTAGAAAATTATTAAAAAATAACCCTATTTTTTTATTATAATTAGAAAAAGTGAATCTATTTATGAAAATATTCTAAATAAAAAATTTATTATTTTAAAATAAAAGAAAACAATTTTGGTAAAAAATATTTTAATATTGTAATTCATTTTTTGAAAATTTAGAAATTTACTTATGGTCACAATTAATTATATTTCAACTATAATAAATAATAATAATAATTTATGAATGCATTTTTTGGAAATAAATTTTTCATTAAATTATTATATTTATTATAAAATTGCAAAAAAAAATTCTATATTTTACAAAAATAACAACATTAAATTTGTAATTTAAAAAAATTACTTACATGTTCAATGATATTTTCATACCATATTTTGTTCTTATAAGATATGAAAATTTTACAATATATAACCCTATGTGAGCTTAATATTATAAATGTCAAAATTATATTCTGAATGGTTAGATTACTTTTCCAATTCTCTAGGTACTATTCCAATGGCCAAATCCTTATTCTAGTAGTCATAATTATAATTGTCATGTGGAATGTCTATATATTATAATTAACACTTATTCAAATTATTAAATATTCACTTATAATATCTATAAAGGTTATATTTACCATCTTCTTCAAAATGTATATTGTTTTCTTTGTCATTATGATTTATTTTTAAAATTTTTTTAATGAATGAGGTCATTACGATGGATTGAGAATATCTTGATTATCTAATTACTGTTCTCTTATTTCATATTTATTGTATGACCTTTTTTTTAATAATTATTTCTTTATTTGATGAATAATTTATCATTATTCATATATGTTAAATAAAATTATAGTTCGACTATGTTTTGTGTGAGAAATAATTTCACCCACATAGTTGAATGAATACAACATTTATCCATGTAAGGGGATACTTGTTCCTTATCATGATTTTCTTGAACTGAAGTTAATAAATAAATAGGATCATTATTGTATCCTTATTCTTGAGGAAGTGGAATTGAGCGCCCCACAGTGAAGCACCCAGAAGTATAAAACACCTATCCATATAATCATGAAAAAATGTCTTCAGTTCATCCATATACATGGGGGCTATCATGTATTGATTCGTTGATATTTGAAGAGATTAATAAATAGGTTCAATTAATAAAACAACATCTGTGAAAAGAGGATGGATGGGAAAATCCTTATATAATACTTTGGTATAGTCCCCTATAATGGTCATATATTCGTGCATGATCCTCTCTTTTTTGTTATTCATTTGAGGAAAATATTCTCAATAATAAATAAATAATATCCAGATATAGGATGTGGATTCTAATAGAGATTCATCCATCTCCTTATAAATATATAGAATTGGGGGATGCATTGGGATATTAAGAGTGTTCTCCTTCTACTGATATTTATCATTTTAAATTTATAGAGATAGATCATTAATGTATAATATATAATAAAACTATATTAATGTATGTATGAAGAGAATTTATTGTAGGTTCAATACAAAAATATTAACCATACATTAGTTATTCACATTGGGTGAAATAAAGTCCACATTTATGCTTTCATGGATAACTCAAACTCCATAATTTTATGTCATGTTTAAATTGTTTGACTAAACATGAATGATGTGAAAGAATTCATAGAACTAGAATAAAAATAGTACATTCATAATAATTTAATGAATAAACTACATATATATCACCACATAATTTTCATGATCGACCATAGTAATAGTGATAAAGAATAATGTTATGTGATTCCATGGAGTTTTTTGACATTCATTGTATCTAAAAACTAATAGATCAGGGAATTATAATGCATAAAACATAAGTTACATATACTTGAAACATAGTACATTATGATGAGTATTTATTTTATACATCCTTTAATATTACACATTTTTGGATACTATATCTATGTTTGAAAATTATTATCATGGCGAAACCCTTTTCCCCATTTATTTCTAATCCAGGATCCCTGATGATAGATTATATGATGATTTTACTCCCAAATGTGTCATGTTAGACATTGGTTATTCAATCCTTAATGAGATTTATCTATTTAACAACCCATATTGAAATAAATTGTCTACGTTTTATCATTGATCCCATGATACCACCAAGAGGGTTCATTTATATTTCTACATTAATAGAACAATGGATATTATCATCATTAATTTACTGGATTGAATCTCACACAATTTTTGTAGAATCATATATATTCTACTAAATTATATATCCTAATTTATGTTAATGTTCATGAAAATTCCATTTGAATATTATAAAATCCTATTTATTTTTTCCTCACACACATTGACTGACACGTCATTATTTTTCATCATTCTATAGAACTCACTCTCTATCTTATTTTGGAAAATTCATGGAAAATATTTCTTGAAAAATATTTACATGCATTCACAACATTATGTTGAATAAACATCTAATTTTACTCCATGTTATTTTTAAACATACCCCATTGGTCATTTTCCCCTTGTAAATTATTTACCCCTAATATGATATTCACTTCTACTCTGAACTGGAGGAATGATAATATCTTACCAATGGAGTCAATCCATTGTTCTATGATGATGGAATCAAAAGATCCACTAATGGTATCAGAACTTTTTTATATAATGGATTCTACCAAAATATGATCATTTCATAGTGAATGGGGTATTCTCACATCATTCATGTTATTATTCATAACATCATCTTGTCGATATATAACTGTCTTGAATTTATAGGATCCCATTCCAAATTCTTCTTGGAATATCACTAGTGAAATCATCACATTTACTATCAAATTTATTGGTATCAATGGTTATATGTTTTCTATGCATTAAATATAAAATGAAAAATTATATTTGTGGTGATCGAATACATATCTAATGATCATCAAAGTAGGAATCAGTGAAAATATATGGATAAAAATACAAAGGAAAATTATATCCAGATATATGAAACCCTTATTTTCATTCTATATTATCCATGGTGATAGAATTAACCCTAGGTTTATTACTAAATTTTTGTAGTCCTAATTTAAAAAATAATTAGACCATCCTCTAATACAAACAACAGTGACCCAAACCATTTTTATATAATATTAAATTATGTTTTGAATAATTTCCCAAAAAACAAAAATAAAAGATCATTTCTTCTTTTTATTTGGATGAAAAGATTATAAATTAGAAATCATGGATATATAAAAAGAATTATGTATTAATCACTGTAATGATATCATAACTCACATTGATCCCATAAAACTACATTGGATAACCTGGTGAATTTATAGACAACGTGGATGAGCTAAAATTCACAGTATGGGAATGAACATTGAAACGAAACATAGAACATAAGTTATAATGAATAACATGATATCACAAATGGAATTAATCATTAGAAACAAAATGGTTGTATAAAATATTTGAAATAAAATCATGTGATCATTGAAATAAATAAATGTGGTAGCAACACATAACATGACTTTAACATATTCAAGGCTTACTACTAAGATAATAAAACATGGTGGGAAACTTCCCATAATGGACAATTTTTTTGACCTAATTCCATTAATAAAATATCTATGGTAAAAATATTAAGTAATTAATTAGAGTTATATATTGGAGAACATTTCATAACATTTACATTCATATTATTTACATATTATGATATCAAACAGATGGAAAAATCAAATGGGTAACCCATTGAATGAAACGGGTTTCGTAATCATGTAATAACATAAAAGAAAATGGTGTATCAAAAAGTAATCCCTCATAGAAGGGATATATATTATACAGAGAAATTAATAAATTAAATTTAATAAAGTATCACGAATAATGATGTCTGAATTATGTGAAAACATTAAAATGAGTGGCTATGTACCTTTATAAATGTTCTACATAGGCTATGTTTTATGGAATAAAATGAATAGTATTTATGTGGATAAAGGAATAATTATTTCCATTAACCAAAACTCAATTGAAATTATTTTTTCATGATAAATATTTTTTTTTCATAACTACTAGAGGCTTAAAACATTTTTACATAGTATACAAGAAAATGGGTCAAAAAGAAAGAAAATCCCATTAATTGGGTTTTCTTATATAGAAGAATTGATATGGGAACCTTCTCAAACAAGTATTTCCCCATAAAATATTAATTAAATGAGAAGGATATATATGTTTCGAACCTATATGCATAATATAAAAGAATTATATAAGAATAATGAAGTGATAAATTGAATTAATGTCAGATAAATATGTACCCAAAGAAATATTGAGGTTGAGATAGGTCCTTTACCCTCTGTTTTATTATGTTCTACACATCCACATAATTTAATTGATTATAAAAATAGATTAATTATATATTTAAATTTGAATCTATTTAAAATATATATTATTTATTATAATTTTATTAATTTCATTTAAGGTTATTTTTATTTCTTATAATGATCGATTTCGTTGTTCCGATATCATTCCATTCATGGTTTCATGGTCGGTTCCATTTTATATATTTATAATGTTCCTAAAAATGTAAAATATTACATCAAAAGTGAAATCAAATGGTATTTATGATGTTAAAAATTTTAATATTTTCTCGAATATCATTGTTTGTATAAGGATTATTCTATAGATGAAACGTTATTGAAAAATATTTAGTGTGTTTTGGCGGTTTCACTGAGTATCCCAAACTTGTTTTTGGGTTAATTTTATGAAAATATTATTTTTCTATAATTTGAAATCATTTGAAATATTAATAATTAGTTAATTTTTAAAACTTATAATTTAATTTTAACATTCTATTAATGAAAATAGTGGAAAATTAAAATTAGGCATCCATGACTACAGTTAACCGGCATAATTTTGAATTTTTTTCTTTTTTCATTAAATCAATAAATATGATATAAATAGTGGATTGAATGTATAAAAATTTAAATATAAATATTTTTAATATATTTATTATTTATTGTTAGATGAAGGAAATTGGGAGAAGGTAGAAGAAAATAAATTAAAATAAATTGTTATAGAATGTTACCTCTTGAATATCACATACAGGAAATTACTATTAATGAACATGAAATAAGTATTTTTGATAGAAAATAATCACATATATGTGGGGATAGTGTGGATAAGTTAGTTTCGAATGCATCATGGATTAGAATGTGTGGGGTTACGTTGTGTTGAAGGGTGGTATTTTTAATGGGAAGAGAGAGGTGGTTTTTATTATCATTTTCATTAGTTTTTTATTATGTTTCAAGATTAACAATTTTATTGATTCGTGCAACTCTATATACTATGTAGTTCATTTTATTTTGAACTAATGTGATATTACATCATTCATGACTCTATAATTAAAGTGCTTGACTAAAAATGTCAAATCTTATATATTACAAAATTTCATTATTAAAAAAATAAGATATTTTAGAAAATTATTAAAAAATAACCCTAATTTTATTATTATAATTTGAAAATTTGAATCTATTAATGAAAATATTCTAAATAAGAAATTTATTATTTTTAAATAAAAGCATATATTTTTGGGAAAATTTATTTTAATATTATAAATCATTTTTTTAAAATTTTTAAATTTACTTATGGTAAAAATTAATTATATTATAGTTATAATAAATAATAATAATAATTTATGAATAAATTTTATCTAAATAAATTTTTCATTAAATTATTATATTTATTATAATATTGAAAATAAAATTGTTATATTTTACAAAAATAATAACAATAAATTTGTCTTTTTATAAAAAAACTAATTAAATGTTCAATGATATTTTTATACCATATTTTATTCTTATAAGACACCAAAATTTTACAATATATTCCCTTATGTGAGCTTACTATTCTAAATGTCAAAATAATATTCTGAATGGTAAGATTAATTTTCCAAATCTCAGGTTACTATTTCAATGGTCAAATCTCTATTCTTGTTGTCATAATTATAATGGTCATATGGGATCCCTATATAATATAATTAACACTTATTCAAATTACTAAATATTAACTTAAAATATCAATAAAGGTTATATTTACCTTCTTCTTCAAAATGAATATTGTTTTGTTATCATTATGTTTTATTTTTAAATATTTTTTCATCAATGAGTTCATTACTATGGATTGAGAATATCCAAATTAACCAATTACTCTTCTCTTATTTCATATTTATTGTACGACTAATTTTTTTTAATACTTATTGCTTTATTTTGATGAATAATTTATCATTATTAAATTATGTTAAATAAAATTATGGTTCAACTATGTTGTGTGTGATATTAATAATACATGAAAAAATTTAATAATATATAATTCACTGATAATATTAAATGTCATTACATTCTCCCCCACTATGAAATTTGAATATAAAAATTCTAATTTTTATATTAAGGTAAATTAGGTTGGCATTCATCACCTTCGTTACATCATCTAGTTCCCTTGGCAATTCATCTTATTTATTGTTCTACTAGTGTAATTTATCTAGGTTAGTACTCTTGTTGTGAAGGGAATTATCTGTAATGTTCAAGAACTTCATCATGTTATCCTCATAATGGAAATAGTTTTCTATATGTACCACCTATGAATTCAGTTCATGTAAAAGATCTGTTTTTTACTTTCCATACATCGAATCATGTAATACATCATGTTCCTAATATTGGGTAAGTGAATGTACTAGTGGGTATGCTACAATTTTGATGCAATCTATAATCTCAATGAGTTTAATGTACTTGTGACTTAACACTGTCTTCTTCTCAAACATCACGACCCAATTCATTTGGTATATGTGGAGGAATACCTTATCTCTAACCTTAGACTCCATTTTGAGTCGAAGAATGTATATATAGCCATGTTATTGTCATTGTTAGTCCTTAATGTGATGATGAATGGTATTTACATATTATACCATTACTCAACCACTTTAGGACCTAGATAATACAGTTCACCAATAGCATCCTAGAATGTAGGTGTTCTGTATCTCGTATCTCAAACGACATCATATTGAACCATTGGGATACATGATTAGATTCTAAAATTTTAAAAGAATTATACCCTCAGAATAAGTTGGTCCTGTCCTCCTTTTATGTACATTTAGAATAATGTTGACAGTTCATATAGTGTATGAATATTTTACTGTGACTGGACATTATTCAATGGGTGATATGTCAAAATGAATTTGTTCATCGTGTGTAGAGCATGTTGGAGAATCTTTTTAAACATATAGGTGAATAAAATATCTCAATAAAATACAATTTAAAATGTTACTCCATGTATCCTCACTACTTATGTAAAAATATTTATGCTTGTTGATGGAGTGATAAGTACTCTATAATTAAAATCAATAGATCAATATTTGTTAGATGATCCAAAAAAACCATGTAGATTTATTTACACTAGATAACTTTGGATATCTAGTGACCGTGTTTATGATGGTTTTTTCATATTTACATTTAGGTATGGGTAATTTTTTCATCATCCCCATAGAAGTTTGCCATTTTTGAGTTCAGAAGATGATACACTGTGAACATTGGTGTATATTTAATGATCTACTTCTCCATATTTCCCCACTTATTGTCACCTCGGTGATATTAAAACATATTTGTTCTCCCTAGGTGTGTGAATAATGTTGATTTGTGTGTATCATTAAAAATATCACTATAAATTATATGATTTTATTATAAGAATAATAATGTCCAAAATCATACGACTCATTCGTCATCAATTTTGAACATTAATGATTTTGAATGGCATATATCATTAACCATATTTTAAATTTCAACCTCATATTTTTTAGAATCATTAATCATCTCTCAATGGAATATTTTAAAAAATATTTGAGATATGAATTACTATATTCATTAATTTTTAATTAAAATGTCCACAATTTGTATGTAAAATAATGATGGATCATTATTAATTATCATCATTGATTAAGTTACAAGATAACTTCTATATAGAGGATCCTAATATTTATTCTATTTACTAATATAGTAGTTGATTGAGTAGTGATAATCTGTGACAATATATAACAATATTTATTGGAAAATATTAATATAATTCTATGAAAATATATATGTGATTAATTTATGACTAGTTTATACCTCACACATCTCAGAATAGAGTAAATTTCTCCAAACTTTCAATTAAAATATCATAGTCACCAATTCCAATTCCAATGTGGGATATTTTTTATCATTAAATTCTAGATGACATAAGGTGTATTATATCACATAATCATTTATCATGAGTAAAAAACTTATTATCATCATTTATGCATAACAATAGACCACAAAGAGATCACAACTTGCAGGTAGTGTACATACTAATATATTATGAATCCTCTTTTTCAACTCATTGATACATTATACACATTCATTGATACATAAAAATATTCCCCCTTCCGAGTCCCCTTGAAAAGTGGATATAAAATTGTGAGAAAATGATCATAATTCATTAGTAATAACCATATATACCAATGAGAATACACATTTCTATTATAGGTTATTATTTTAGACACTCCTCAATTGAATTTTTTTTATATAATGGTTCACATATATCCCTTAGAAGGTGATTACATTCCCCATGAATAATACATCATCCATTCAGAACTCATATTAGATTTAATTTTCTTGCATTTTGAACCATCACATACTATTTATAATAGTATTCAAATGTTTATCATGCTCTTAATTTTTATTGGAATATATCAAAATATCATAAATAAAGCATGTCAAAATTTTATTGAGATAATATCTAATGACTACATTCATTATATGCAAAACTTATATAGAATTACTAATCCCAAATAGAATAACTATAAACTCATAGAGTATATAACTTTTTTGAGTGGTGGCCATTGTAATGTCTTCCATTATTACAATTAATTGATGATATCCTAATCAACGTCCCACCATATGAAATATTTTTCAAATATATTTGATAGAAAAATTCATCTATCCTGGGAAGTTGATATTTTTTCATTGCCATGAATTTTTTGAGATCATTATAATTAATGCAGTGGTACATTGATCCATCCTTCTTATTGATGAAGGGGATTGAAGTAACCCATATAAAATCAACCACGCATATAAAAACCTCATGAATTTTTTCTTGTTAAAAATACTTTATTAATTACTACTAATTGTGGTCATACTATATGAAGTATTAAATATTAGAAGAGATATATAAATAAGATAAAGTGTGTAACGACCCAAAGTTTTTTAATGGAAATCACCTTCTAATATTTATTTCATAAAATAACATGAAACCATAGCACAATGAACTACTAAGAGATAAGTTACCATTAATCATAATTTTTTCACTTCTATGATTGGAATTTCGAAAATCCGACATACAAAGTTGTGTTCAAGATGCTTTTTTGAGTCGAATGAAACAAAAATAATTTTTGGTGAATAGTGACATACCCTTATGAATATTTATATGACCCTTATGAATAGTAAATCATCAAACATAAGAGTAACATTAACAATGAATAATTATATAAAATTTAGGCATCTTAGAAATTTCCAATTTGACCTTAGTAAATGTTTTCGTATTTTGAAAGTCATAAATAATTTATTATAAATAATTAATTAATTTTCCTAAAATTTATTTATAAATTATTGAATCAATGTCTTATAGTTTTTATATAATTTTACAAGGCCTTACATAATTTTTGAATGCTCTATAAAATCAGTTTTATTCTTAAAAAATGTTTTTATGTAAATTATGATTTTAATTAAATATTAAATTAGTAATATTTATAACATTATTTTTGAGAAATTGACTTCATTTTTGGATTCTACACGTCGAAAAATCATTGGGTTAAATTTTTGGGATTTTTCTGAGATACGTGAATTTTTTATGAATAGTGAAATACCGTAATTTACAAAATAAGCTAAATAAGCTAATTATAGGGTCATGTGTTATGTTCTGCTGATGTAATCCCACTTAGTTCCATATTACATTATAAAATTACTATTCTTGGTCTCTCAAGAATCACTATTTTTTTTATTGTGGGGAAATAATAAACTAATGAATTTTATATTAAGGAAACCCCTCTCCCCTCCACTATAAAAGCCACTGTTCACGCCCTCATTTCCTCACACCTCTCAAGCTCCAATCCTTCTCTAAAATCTGTCCAAACACCTTCCCTAGCCCCTCCCCCACGTCCAAGAGCTGTTGGTCTCATCAAAAGACCAAGCTTAGGCCCTTCAATAGGTTCTCAAGAGGATGATTCTAGATGTAATTTCCCTCCCTCTTCTCCTTTAATTTACTTTCAAGTCCAAGTTCATTTCTTAATCTCTACCCACCTATATTCATCCAAATGCGATGAAGACAAAATTGTACAATTATCAGGAAGTGAGCATGAATCACCAGATGAAAAGGCTAATTCGAAAATCATTAAGGGCAAAAAATAGTGGTGGATACCCCAACAAAAGAAATTTTGCGGAAAAAGGATGTTGTAGGTTCTTCCAGGAGAAAGCTGGTGGAAATAGAAGAAGAAAAATCTCCATGTAAATTGTCAGATTCAAAGTCACCTGCCTTAGGGAATTATTTTAAAGTTCAATCTCTGAAAATGCTGGTGGATACCATTTTGATCGTTCCATCAATTGAGTCCAGATGCCAGATGATTCAGCATAGTATGAATGAAAAGAGAGACTCTATATCGATGGTGAGGGATAGATTTGTTAAGATAGAGGCTGATCACAAAAAATTTCTTGATCAACTATGAATCCCATTGGAAATCATGCAAGAATATGAACAAATGGTCTAAAAACCTATTGAGGATATGGAAGAGCTGGATCAGTTCCAAGAAGATATCAAGGAAGCTTTTTGTACTAAGGATGTGAAAATCAAAAATCATTCAAACAGTTTTCAGGAAAAGCTATGTCTAGAACAAAGTTCTCAAATTTAGGATTTAAAAGATCTGAATGGGAATAAGAGCTATTTTTTTAAAATCTTAAAAATGGAGAAGGATCTCTAGAGTGATATGAAAGAAAATATTTTGAAGCAAGATGAATTGCTAAAGGATCAGGAAAAGGCCATGAAGGCTAAGGCAGAGGAACTAAAGGCTAAGTAAGACAGGATCATGGCATTAGAAAAGCATGCTGAGGAGGATCATAAAGAGATGAATAAATTGAAGACCATTTTCAAGATGCTAATTCCCAATGAAAAATAAACAAAATAGACCACTCTGATATTTTGTTGTATTTTTCCCTTGTACTAATTCTTTCAATCATAATGGGATTTTCGTTGTGTGTTTGGTTGTGTATACTAATATTTCAGGAAATCTATTATTTTTCATTCCCATAAACTCTTTTTAAACATCACAAAGGGGGAGAATGAAAAATAATTATAAAAGGGAGAAAGAAACATGTCTAAGTAAAGATGAACTATACCTAAGTAAGGGGAGTTTATCTAGGGGGGTTCTCATTATGAATATTCCCACATTCAATTAAAATTTCTCATTCTGGAAATCTAGAATATGATCCTTAGATTTTCAAATCCTAAGGCAGAGCTAGTTGTATTCACCATTGACCATAAAAAATGGAGATAAGCATTAATTTCAAAGTCTAGAAATTAATTCTAAGTTCCTATATTATTTTTCGTAAGGATTTTTGAGCTTTCCAAAAAGGGGGAGATTGTTGAGTCAACAAGGTTTTCCTTATGAATTTTCCATTCCTTCATATAAGGGGGATATTGATAAGTCATCAATGTTTCTTTATTATTTGATCGTTCCTCTTGTTTTGAAAATCAAAAACACCTTATCTTAAGGAAAATTTTATTTTACCCCTATAATGAAAATTTCCTTCCCTAAGGAAATTTATCCTTACCATGTTTTCTTTGCTCAAATAAAAATTCTTCCAAGTGTATAATTCGAATCGAGTCCCTAAAATCATATAATACTTAGATATGAGGTATTCTATTTATGAATCTGAATTTTGGATACGAACACTCATGAAGTTCAACTCTGAATTATGGATACGAACATTCATGAAGTTCAACTCCGAATTATGCATATGAACATTCATGAAGTTCGACTCCAAATTCGGATTACAAACATATGTAATGTTCGACTATGAATTATAGTCATGAATTCTGATTACGAATTCTGGATACGAACTCTTCTAAGTTCCGACTCTGAATTCCTATTACGAATTTTGATTACGAACTTGTCCAAGTTCTGACTCTGAGTTCTATGAATACAGACTCCGAACTCCAATGAGTTTTGACTCAGAATTCTCATGAACTCCGACTCTGTACATTGTAAGTTCATGTTCCTAATTCTGGTGAATCCAGACTCTGAATTTCCTTGAAATTCAGACTCCGGATTTCTACAGAATGTAGGTTCCGAATTCCTTGAAAACAGAATCCAATCATCCTTGTGTTGTAGACTCCAAATTCAGTTTCTTACTTAGACTCCGAACTTTTATTTTGGTTTTAATCTGAATATTAAAATTTCATTATACTTACACTCATTTTTTTATCAAATGATGTCATGTTTTCAGTTATTAACTAACTATTGTTTGAGTTACATGTGTATAGGTTCCTCCGAAATTCAAGGAAAAATATGACCATTGGAGGAGGGAGCCGACCGTTTGAAAAACTGTAATCGCAAATATCAATCCCTTTATTACCAAAATCAATATTAAACTATTAAGAGGTAATATATTTCAGCTTGGTATAATGTAATACAATGAGATTATAAAATATTTACATTTTAATCAATATAGAATCTGACACACTCAAAATATTATATCTTTACATGCAATAATGAGATTTATTGAACAAAAAAAGCATACTACTATTTTTATTTTTTAATATTAACATCCTACTTATTTGGATAGTGGGATTGAATGGTAATAACTAAATTATAAAAAAAATTCTGTTTACTATTATAAAAAATGTAGTGGTCATCTATTGATTATAACTAAAATAGGAAACATTTACATTAGGAAATATTTTTATGAAAAAATGTATTCTTTAAGTGATGGATTAGTCACACTTTGTAAAGTTGAATATAAGTTACTTTATACAATTTTTATAAAATTATACTTCAAAAATGAAATTAATTTTTGTAAATTACAATATCAATTTTTTATTATTTTTATTTTATTGGTTGTTTCTGAAAAGTTTCATTTTTTAATTAATATTGATAAATAATGAATTTAAATTGAATGAAATCTTTTCATTTAAATAATATATGACGATAAATTTTTTAATTAGTTTTAAAAAATAATTAGTGTAGTTTTATATAAATTAATTATATTTATGTAATTTTATTCATTTTAATATTTAATTTTGATAAAAAAATACATTGTAAACTATATAACATTTTAATTTTAATAGCCCACCTTTTATTCAACTCGACATGAAAAATTTTAAATTTTATTTTACAAAATATGTGAATAATTTATTTAAAATTGACTATTTATTTGGAATTAAAATAATTTATAATTTATAATATTTTTAATATAATATTTTACCAAAATAAATGGTGGAAGATAAAAAAATTATTTAATACAATTAATGGGTAAACTTATTTATCAATAGTTAATTTAAATACATAATAAAAAAATAGAACTGAAAACGTTTTAAATACAAACTTGATATTCTTATTTCAATAAAACCTCTTATATGTTTGATATTTTAGCACTTCTAGCCTTTTTTATAATACAATGCTTAAATGTTTGAATGTTTTAAAAGAATTACATGTGTTCTAGTCACCTCGCCTATTAGTGGCCACTCCCTCTCATCTCTTCATTGCGACCTAAAAACATTTTTGTTTTAATCAATACATGCACTAATCACATCCCAGAATCCCACCTAAAATAATTGATCAATTGTGTTGGGCAAATATCAAACAAACAATGGATTTTCTATAAACCTAAGGAGTATACATAATGAAAATGTAATGTTCTCCAGTGTGATTTTTATTTATTTTTTTCATCCACATCCCTCAATTATCACTAAAGAATTATAGTAAAATAACCTCATGGTGATAAAATAATAATATGTTATTTTAAAACTATAATTTCATACCACCATATATACATCCATCAAATGAGTTAGGAAATCATCAATCTTGTGTATGATCGACTACCACCATAGAAACCAGTGTCATTGGTTTCTCCATTAGCAACTCTCAAAGGTTGGGTATAATGATAAATGTAAAGTATATATATGATATTTAATATATAATTATACATATGGATTCATTACAACATATCTAAAAAAATTTACATTCCATTCTGTAGAGAATATGATAAAATCCTATGTTTGTAAGGAAGACTAGTAGCTTGTGAAACAATTTGAGTCGTTTTTACTAAATATTTACATTGAAGGTGAAAAATATAAAAATAATGAATATATGATATCTACATCAGGAAATTATTATATCATAGGAATATTTATTGATCATAAATTATTGTCACGACCCATTCCCCGGGGCCCGTACCGTGACTACCCCAAGCCCGCCTTCTATAGGCCAGGGGCTGACAACTAGCACTGAAGGCGAAATCCTTAAAACTGGGAAGGTATTGCCTTTATAACCTATAACACACACACAAGAAAGTACAGAGATGGATGAAACACTAAGTAAAACTGTATTAGAAAAGATTTGTGAATGTAAAAGGGGGGGGAATTCAATCCCAAAAGGAAAGTACAAGAAAATGAAAGTACATGTACAAATGAGGAAAAAGGAAAAACATCTACTATGTTATCCTCTTGGTTCCTACCTGAAGGGTATGTACAAATCTCCTCTTCATTACTCCTTGTCAATCTGTCTCCTCCGTTTACCGACATGTCGTATGGTCCTCCTCCGGGTACCGTCCAGTCCTTGTACTCTCAGTCTTAGTCAGTGTTGTCTTCCTTCTTCAAACAACACAACGAGGTGCAGGCATAGCCCATGTAGAGATGAGTATAATGATATGTAGTAGGGTCTTAGATACCCACAAGGTCTCACAAAATCCAACAAGGATAATCCACAATTTATGAAATCAACAGATAACCCCACTTAGTTATATTCCCCTACATATACCTTTGTTATCAAGTAATCCATCTCAAACATGAGGAAAACACAAAATTTATTGACTTAGCTAGAATGAGGATTTATTCTAGGGTTAAAACATTTGGAACCATTTTACTGTGGGAGAATTCCTCCTCTATCTAGTTTAGTGGGATTTCCACCACAACTAGGCGCTTCCCAATATCCTTAGACTACTGAGGTACACCTCCTGTCGAGTATCGTGGCTCTGCTTCGTCACACAGAGGTGCTCCCCACAGAGGGTCTGCCTCCACATCCAGACGCTCCCCCTCATAGCATGCAGAGGTACTCCTCCGGTTGAGTACCATGGGTCTTCTGCCACAACCTGGTTCTCCTCCTCGAGGGGTCTTCCTCCATAACCAGGCGGTCTCCACTGGGCTAGTTGAGTGACATAGAGTCAATCTGTTAGCAATCGCCAAGTCTAATATAGTTACTAGGTTCCCACACAAATTATTGCTCATCTCCGAAAGATCAACTCAAAAAGTTATTGTTCGATGCTCTAACTTCCATGAAGAAATATCATAAATGTCTACAATATCATAGGGGTCTCAATGCATCTAACGATGCGTAAATCGGACACCCAATCTATGAGTTATTAGCCATTTAGTTTCGAGGGCCCGGTTGAATTCCTGCACGATCCAACCTAACTGTATCTCAACTATACACCAAAATCCAATATGGTATACTCAAGGAGACTAACATGCTCCAAGATTTCTAGCTCTATTGATGGTTCATTAAATGGACATATGGTACCAAATATATGACCAAAATAAATTAAAGGGTCATAGTGGGCCCGGGTCCACTCTAACACGGTCGGCCTGACCCGGCCCGACCCCGTATGGGTTGACCCGGTTTGGGTTGACCTGGCCTGACCCATTGGGTCTTTCTTGGGCCGTAGTGTGGGCCAGAACATTGGGTTCGGCCTAGCCCAGTAAGCCGTGAATGCGCGGAGAGCAGCAAGGGCACGGGGCATCTCAACCCAGCCTGGGGCGGCTCAGCCCATAAGGGCACCGTGAGGGGCCGGTTCAGTCGGGTTGTTGCTATGGCAGGACTACTTTGGCTGGGGCGCCGTGAGGGCGCGGCCGGTTCGGCCAGGTGCCGCACGGTCGGGGCACAGGGGTGGGGCCAGCGGGGACTGCGCGGCTGGTGGTGAGGGGCGGCCGGCGTGGAGGCGCGGCCGGTGGCGTGGCGTAGTAGGCGGGGCAGCTTGACCGGCGATGGTTGTGGGGCTGGCGAGTCAGTGCGAGGGACGGTTTGTTCGGCGGTCGGAACTCTACTGGGGGGAACGGGTCATTGAGGCCATGGTGGTGCGTTCGTTGCCTTCGTAGCCTTTGTCGTCTTGGTCGCTGTTTCACACAATACAACAAAGAAGATCAGTGGGGGGTCAGGCGATGATTTTTTGGCCCACACCCTCTGCGTTTAGAGTGGTAGCATTTGGATCATTCAAAAAAAATCAAGGAATGAGTGGGTAAGATATTTTAAAAACATCAATTCCCATAATCCCTCATTAACAATATAATCCCAACCCGCAAGGAAAAACATCCACAGATCAACTTGATAATTAGTTGTTCCACGATATTTGTTTTAGATGGAAAGATTAAGGGAATAATATCATACATAGATAAAATCCCTACCATTCTCGAAGTTGGTTGACGTTGACGCAAGAAGGCGGACATCGATTCATTGTAGATGAATATGTCCAATGTTGAGGGAAGCTCCGAGAAAGGAATTCAAAGTCATGTCATTCTTCGTAGTCGAAGGCATTCCGCGTCAGCGTTCTTTGTTGCTGGAATGTTCTTCATTGGGAGCCTTCTCCATATATTTCTACAAATAGCTCTAATCCTCCTTTTCCAAACATTTTCCAACAAATGAATAGATATCCCTCGTAAATAATAGATAATCCATTATTTAGATTGATGGGTTTAAAATTCTAATTGTATCATTTAATTAAATGAGATGTCCCAATTAATTAAAGGGGGAGGGTTGACACCATTAAAAGAGGGGGGTGGTGGCACCATTAAGTTGTGGGATGTCAAGAGATTCTCCCTCATTTATGAGGTTGTAAAGAAGGTTTCCTTAATTAAATGGGGGGTTTACTCCTGGGTTGTCCCCACACCGTAACCTCTCATGGGAGGATAGGTTTGGGTGGGACCCACCACTATAACCTTTAATGGGTGGTTAAGATGTGGTGGTCCCCACCTCTAACATCCCCATAGGTTTTCATAATACATAAAATAAAATAAAACATGCTTTTATTTTATTTTATTATTTCCACGAAAAACCCAAAAAATAACTTTCTCCCTTGACCAACTGTCGTTGAGGTGAAAATATCTTTAAGTGAATATTAGCAATGCGAGTTCAATAGTGCCCTTAGATTTCAATTCTGATCACTAGTTTAAAAGTTAGAAAAAACCCGCTCATATGTTTATTGAATGTACCTGAAATAAATATTAGAAGTTGATTCTGGGCACATAGGGCATCAGAATCATGTGCCGTCAATTTTTGCGGACTGAAAAAATTACCATATATTTAAAAAAAATTACATGTAAATTCAATGTCTTCAAAATTTTAATATAAAATTTTATTCATAAACATGAAAATGATATCATTCTTTATGTATGTGTGGAATACCACCTTCATGAAGAGATGTAACCATCAATTCCATACAAAACCACATGGATTATATATATTACAATATTTACTGAACTAATATTATAAATATTATATATTGATAATTATGTAATAATGAAATATTACTTACCTCAATCCCATAATGATAAATGAAATATGTAATGTTTACACTTCTATAATATGGCTTAACTCAAACCATGATTTTATTATTTTTTGGAGGGAAACATTTCGGATACGTGGAGACCTAACAAAACCAAATTTCAACAAAAAATCAAAACAAAAAATAATTCGAAATTTGAAATAAAATTTTTAAAATTCATCATTCAAACTGCAAAAAACATCACCACCTTTGTCCACCACCCACCTCATTTCACATACTCAGACACGCATCAACCATTCATATAACCCGATTGACGGTGATGAAGACCAGTAAAATCTATCATCTTCATTATTCTAGCAACATTAAATTATTTGAAAATCGCCCAGATGAATAGAATATAACATTATATTGATTATATATGAAAATACACTTTGACTGTTGAAGCTAACTATAAATGAAAACGACATTTCCACGATAACCTTATTGAAACATTGACGAAGAGAACAGAACATCCAAAATAGTGATCAATAAGACCTCATCATCGACCAAAACTATTCAAAATAACATATAAATAAATTTAAATCCAAAAAAAATTGTAGTATCCTAACCAGAGTGAAATTCAAAGTATCACAGGATCTCAAAATTCCCACAACTCCGCCTAGAAATCACTAAAATAAAGACAAAACACCAAAGTGAAAGAACCGTCCATTGAGACAGCTCCAAAAAACCATTCAAACATCAACCATTTCTAGAATCATCACTTCTAGAAGCTGATACCATAAAATCTTGTCATATGATCATATAGACGAGCAGTCCCCTAATATGATCACAAATAACCCTTATGGTTTAGAAAATCTAACTAAATGGGACTAGGTGAGGTGAATCTGGTGGAAAGTGTAGAGGTAGACTAAACAAAATCATACATTTTTGAAAAAATAACCAGACATATAATGCCACAATAAAATTAATCTATAAAGATCCTGGTCAATACCCAACTCCCAATCCCAATTCATCAAGTGCAATATCATGATAAACCATGAATGGGGACTAACATTATGGGGAATGTGAAAAGATATGTGATGGAGTTCGATGATAACCTCATATAAAAAACAAAAAGTCATTCTAAAATATTATCACTAAAACTAATGATATTCAAAACATTTAATGATATAAAAACCACAATCTGTAGGTGGAAGAATAAAAAGAAATTAAGGATGAGCAAGATTCAGTGAATAGAGGGCTGTTACCTTGGGCAGAAGATAAAGAAGCTCATAATTGTAAAGAGAAGAAGAAAAGGGAACCTGAGTAAGGGAGATGATGAATAATACATAAAACTGGAATGTATAGTGGAATAAAAAATACGAAACTATCACCGTGTTAGGGATGAAAATGGGGAATGAATGGTGAGAAGGGGTTGAGATGAGATGCATCGTCACTAGGGCCACAATGAGATTCATTAATTTTTTAAAAAAATTTATTTATGTTAAAATATGATAATTATGTCATATTTTTTTAAACATGATGTATCTAAAATATATTCAAAAGAACAAGAAAATTCATGATTAATCTTGAAATACATAATACGAATATTAACATACAAAAAATGGAAATAATTTATAAATATTTCTGAATAGGTGATAAGAAGATATAAAAGAATAATATATGATTTTAAGAAATATTAACATGGTTCTATAATATGTTCATAACATGTTTTAAGAAACTATAAATGATGATAAAATACACTAATCTAAAAGCATGTGGGAGGTAAGATACTTCATCTCAATTACCCTTTATTTAAGAATTTTGTAATGTAATGCAAGTTGTTTAATTTTTATGGTGTATATACTATCATTTGACATGTGATAACATTTTTAATTTATAATTATTTTTTTTTCAATTTGTATTATTTCAACAAAGTGTATTTTTCTTGAAAATTACTAACAGTTAATATTTATTATGCAATCTCACTTTCTTGTGTGATTGTTAACATTCTCTTGAAATAATTAATTTCATGTGATAATTTTTCCTTATAAATTATGTTATTAATAAATATATATATTATTGGGTTATATATATGATTATTTACTAAACCATATTCAATTTTTTCATATGGTGTTTAATTTGAATGTTATTTGACTAACATGGAAAATATTGATAAGTTTGAAAACATTTTTCATTACAGATTCATGATGATAATAAAGTGCATTATGTATTAAATAAACTAAGTGATATATGAAAATACAATTAGCACATATGAATCAATTGGTCCCATTTATAGATAGACCCTAAATTCATTAGAACTGTCATGATATTAAATAATTGGCTAGAAATAGTTTAGTGGGTTTCTACCCACAATTTATAGACTATATTATGGATATATCTTAATGGAAGAGGTATGATATACAAAAGATATGATTTCCAATAATAAATAATTTAATTCATTCAAAATTCATTTATGCATATCCATGGGTTGTTAACAATGATATTATCTTTATTTGAATTTTAATCTATGTTAAATATTACATGCAATGTCCTTTCAGTTATATTCTTTTATATATTTATTATTACTTATCCTGTTATGATGGTAATGTTATGGATTAATTGGTTCTCATTTTTAGTTATGTACTTTCCCATATTAAATCTACTCCATTTTAGTATCACATTGATATTGTCTTTTGATGCACAAATTTCTCATTTTATAGATTACATGTAATTTAGGATCTGTAATTTTCCATTCATTATTTATAATAATAAATAATGTTTTAATATTGATACTATATCTAGATGAACTTCCTACTAATTTTATAAATTACATGACATGTGTGTTATTTAATTAGACATTCAATATTTATTATGCTTATTAATTCATGATTTGTTCTATTATACTTAACCCTTTCCTAAGATTCCAACTCAAACATATTGTTTTCCTTTATTTGGAATGTTGTATGTGTACTATAAATGTTATATATGAACATTTTACAGAGAATAATGATATTATTGAAAAAATATTATTGTAATTTTGGTTTACAAATGTAATTAAAGACTCATTTATGGATCTATTTTACCAAACCCATTAATAATTTAGTGATTTGGGATGTTATTCCTTGTATCTTATTCCAATTTAAAAAAGTAGAAAAAAGATCTATGCTACTCATATCGGGGACTCTAAAATCCTGATAAATAATTAAATTATAACACAAATCGCTTACCACATGTTCAACTTTATTATAATGTTATCTATTCTCCTATATAAATTTTTTTTATTTAGCATAAATATATTATTGAATCATATTTATATATATAATACCATATATGATTTAGTTATAAATATTTATCTGCCATTCCATCACTGTATATAATAAATGAAAAAATAAAATCACTTTGTGGAGGTGGTATTCCCCAAATACATATGAGAAAGGATATAATTTTCCCATAAAATATAAGGTAAGAAGGTATATTTGATATAAATAACGATGAAGAATAATAGATTATATAACTACCTAGAGACAGTAATCCCATCATACAAACAAGCGATACATTCACAACCCAGTTGATGGGAGATATAGAAGATAATGTTGGACTCATAATTGTAATAAAATATTAATATATTTATAATATTTATGTTATTATTTTATGATGAATACCAAATATATTGATTAGTTAAAGAATAAGTAAAAAAATAATGTGATCAGTTTGGGTGATTATTCTTCTTTGAAATAAATTATATAATTATAATTTTAAGGACTCTAGTGTTGTCCTTTTAGATAGATCATAACCTATATAATGCTTTAATTAATTTTTATAAGTTTTTTTTCGATTCTTAGAGTAATAGTGCTCAAAATTTTGTAAACAGGTGAAAGTATTGGTATGATTTTTTTAGGTAGGGAGAAGACTTAGATTGAATTTCTTAAAATATTAAAGCATGATAAAGTCATTTTATTTCTAAATTATTCAAAAAGGACATGAATTTTAATTAAATGATGATATGGTAAAAGTAAAAGCATCCAATTAATTTTTATATTCCTTTTTGTGTCTTTTGGAAAACTATATTTTTTATCTACCAATATATTTACAATTATTGCATCAAATATGGTAGAAACTATTCCAACATTTTTGGATTAGGAATGATACCGTTAATTGAATCACGACACATATTTTTCGATTGTGGGTATTATATATATATACATTACTCTACCATCATGGATGAATATATGATTTTTATTATTTTTAAGTATATCAATTAATCTTTATTTATTTCAGAAATAAAATTAATGAAAAATTATTCACATAATTTGAATTAAAAGAAAAAGATATAAATATGGAACATGAATATAATATATTAATATATACATAACATAGTATAAATATCCGTAATATTTTTGTAACAAACTATTATACTTAAATAAAATGAAATTTAATGTATCTTAAAAATCATTTATTTTATTTTCCAATCAATTGATTAAATATTGAGTTGGAATTACATAAAAATTAAAGAAAATATAGATGTAGTAAAAATCTTAAAAATATTATCTTCACAAAATTAATTTAATTCGTCTAAAAATAATCACTCATATTTATTCACAACTTTTTTTGTTCTGTTGTGAACACATATGAGATATTCAAAAGTAATAACATGACATTTTTTATTTTTCATTAAATATTGATAATACATTTTCATGGACATGTATCCTTAAAATTAAATTAATAAAATGGATAACATGATAAGGCTATAAATACATTTAAAAATTAATAATTATGATGATATATAATGACCTTACAATTTAGCTTTTAACTATGTTTGATAGATTTACAATTTACTACATTGATGAATTTTTTTTACAGTCATTAATCATAATACCTAAAAACATTGAACTACATTGTCACAAATTATGGATATATGATTTCCAAAAAAAAATCCATTTTTTAAAAATTAGTTTAAATATGTAGAGGGGATTTATATTGAATTAATTTTGATAAACATGATGATATTTTTTATATTTAATTTTAATGAATCAAACTAGATTTATTCATTTCCCATTCTAAGGGAATTCTTTTTGAATGTTAAATTTATTAACTGAATATATAATATATATATTTAATTAAAACTATTCGCTGATGTTGATTAATTTAATTTATTAATATAAAATCACATGTCCTTAAAAAATTGTTTAATAAAAAAAATGCATCCTTTCTATTCAGATTATATTTATTATCATTTTTAATTAATTATTAAGCATTCAACATATTACATTGAAATAATTTTTAAAAACATTTCCAGTAATATTAATACCCTTTAATTTAATGGCTTTGAAATAAATTTCCTGTTAAATAATAATATTTTAATATTGTATCATTATACATTTAAGCTCAGTCTATCATGTAAAGAATGTTATCACATAAATAAATTCTATATAAAGGGTGATATATTATTAAAACATAGTTTATTGCATAAAAATATGAAATCGAATTTAGCATAATTACCCCATGGCCATTTGTTCGTTGTCTTTATCATCTAAAAGTACATCTTTTCCTATTATCTTTTTGATTGAAAATAAGAAATGTCAATATAAACATAAAAAGTAGTAAAAAAGGGAGTGTTTCTAATAATATAACCCTAAGTAAAACAAATACCATATATTCAATAATTTATTTATACAGTGTTTGGAAACCAATAGAGAGCATTATTAATAAAGAAACCCTAATAACAATTAAGAAGATTAATATCAGATATCTTTTTTTATGATATAATCTAATTTTATCAATATATAATCTCATATAAGGATAAATTCATAAACCATAGATGATATCTCGGTCATTAAAGGGTAATGAAATATACTTGTAATTATATAACTAATAATTCTGAAAGAATAATCAAGGATATATAATTATATATTATTTTATATAATATAATACAATATTTTATTTAAATATTTATGGTTGTTATTGTTTTTTATATAAAATATAAATTATAACTCATTGTTCTATTATTGAGTTATGGTAATATACAAATTACAATAAAATCCAACTAACTAGTGGATTTAGTGCACTTCAAAATGCATTGGGATAATTGATTTTGTTATAATATAGGTAAAAATGTAAACATTTCAATATAATTATTATGAAATAAAATTAGAATATGATGTAACTAAAATAAATTCCTAAATCCATTATTGGTTTCCATACATTATCATCATGACATTGTCATTAAATATAAAAAATGTAACATTCAATATAGATAATATTGGAAATATTTTTCTCATTAATGTCCATGATTCCATGAAGCACCTCAGGGAAGGGAATTTCTATATTATAGTTAATTCTAAAAATGGTCTCTATATTGTAAAATAAAAATATCATTAATCATCCAATATGATTTATATATTTTCTTAATTAATAGATAGGTTATGAAAATATTAAAATTGAAATTATTGTAGTGGTTTATAAGTAGCTTCAATAATCATTATTAATTAATTAAATTATTCGTAATGATAATCTCACATTGGTCAATTATCCTAGTTAACAAATAGAATTTCATTTCCCACTAAATCGGGTATCCATAGTATTGACATCTAGAATCATAAATGTTCATATTACTAATTAAAAACACAAAAAATATATGATATGGAAATAATTAATCCAAATATAAAATACTTTAATCTATAATTATTCTTCTGATGTATAGAAGGTTAGATCAGTTCACTATTTTTATGAACATTAATAAAAATCTGGCATAGATTGAATATTCCTTGAGTAGTCATTTATCATAGGAAGATTGTTGTTATCATGTTACTTTAGTTTAATAATAGTCAGGTTTATATTAATTGAATACATTTTCTATATCTGGACCCATATTATTGTATTGTATTTTCATTTATATGATGATTCTTATAGTGTATTAAATGGTATTACCATAGGTGTCCTGTTACATATAAAAGATATTTTTCTGTGGTGGCATATATGTCTTATTTTTATTTGGGTTTTTTATTAAAATTATTGTCTTTCATTTTTAATTTTATTTTCTTCTACAGGATTCCCCCATCACCAATAATTTTATTAGGCATATAATCCTCCAATTATTTTTCATTACAACATATAATTATGTCCCATTCATTATATTTAATTCCCAATATCATGTTTAAAATAAAAATATATGGTTTTGGGTGCTATTATATTCCAATTTATGAATTTTATTTATGAAATTATAATTTCATTATTGGTTATATGTTTTTAAATCGTTTTTTGAAGAATACATATAACTTAATTATATTTTTTCTTCATATTGGGATTCAAATGGATTTATCCATTATTATTTGTACATATCAATCAATATAATTAATATTTTTATGTAAATGTGTGTGTGATGATTTTTATATAACACATAGTGTTAATGTATTATCAAAATTAATTGTGTAATTTATTTATTATATTACAATGATTCTGTATGGGTAATGTTATTTTAGAGTCATTTACCCAAATAATAAATAAATAGAATTCTCATTTATTTAATTGTTATTTATCTAGAAATATTTTTATTAATTAATTTTATGAATAATGTATTTAACACATTTTTTTAGATTTTATTTTTTGTGAAATGAATAAAAATTTGTTACATTTTTTTATGTATTCATCTATATTTTGTGATGAGTATTTATTCAGTGATACTATAATTTAAATGAAATTTTAGTAGAATATTATGCACTTATTTATTTCTATATGGTTTCCTCTTTCATAAGAATGATCTATATTCATATTATATGTTATTATATAGAAGTTATAATTGTTTATATAAGTTATTTTACTCAATAATAGTCTCATATATAATCGCTATTATAAGAAACAAATAGGAAATTTATTTAATGACCTCTTTATTGATTTTTATAGAACATTTATATCACCAATATTTTGCAATGGGATTAATTTTATATTATGACTGATAAAAATGATAACATATTTTATCAATGGTTAATGATCCTATTACCTGTAATACTAGTTGAAATATTTCAACAAAATATACAAATATTTTTTTTATTTAATGAATTAAATTATTTTAAAATAGAAATTAACAATAATTCTTGAATACATATTATTCACATCATATTTTTTTAGATTATTTCTTAAAATTATATTATTTTATATTTAAATCTAATTAAAATAGATATTTTATTCCACATGGTATAGGTAAGGTAAACGGGTATACAAAAATCAAATTATTTGTGTTAATTTATATTAATTTGGAGATCAATTGGTTGGAAGATAATGAGGAATATTTTGAGAGAGTAGTATTTTTAATTTTTCTACATTCATAGTTTATATGGTTCTTTGTATATATATTTTATATATTATAAAAAAATTTATTATAAATTATTTTCAAGACATTAAAATTTATAAAATGGGACATCATATAATTATAAGTTAATCTAATTTCATTATATTAATGAGTTATTATTTTCATTTAAATATAAATTTTTTCTTTAATGTATTTTATACCGTTATAATTTTTTTTATACCCTAAATTGAAGTATAAATTAATTTTTCAGAAATGGATTACCATGATTCTTTTTAGATGGTCAACGTGGTATAGTGATAATGTTATAATAGGGTTTTACAATATAATATCACATAATTTCAATTTTTATTATTATATATTTTTTGTATGCTTTTTATAATTGGAATAAAAAATATAAATCTGTCATGATTTTTATATTTCTTAAAGTTGAATACATTATTTATTCATATTAATATTACAATGTTGTGTGATATGTGGTTTATTAATTTTATGGGATGTCTGTTTATCTAATTTTAAAGATATATTATATTTAATTTTTAATGATTTTTTATGTACTATTATATTATTATTGAAATACATTCGACATTAATGTTTAATGAATAGAATAGATTTTTTTATATAAATACTGAATTGTAATTTATTTACTAATTTCAAACATTAATTTTAGTGGATGTTATGTAATCATATATTCGATGTGTTTGAAATGTCAATAATGCCATGATTGATTTGTGAGATTAGTGTGGATATAAATTTCTTATAAGAACATTATTCTAAAAAAAAGATATTATATTTCATTAATTATAGAGTAATAAGGGTGAATAACATCAAGATTCACTAGTTGAAATTGAATTACCCATGAATGATTTTAATTTCATAGTGATCCAGTTAAAGGGAATTCTTCGATTTAAACATGGATTATTTATGTTGTTAAGAAAAATTTTGTTATATCACATATGAATGTCATATGAGATATTCTTTTATCTTAATTGATAAAATGGAACCTATGATTAAATTAAATTTTTTAAGTGGTTATGTATACTTTTATAGATTATTGATATACTATAAAATTATAATGTTTAAAACTGATATTTACCCGAGAATGTCCACCATGGAATTGGTGTATCTTTTAAGTGATAAAAAAATTAAATTATTATTATATTATGGATTTAATATTTATTTACTGATAATTCTTTATTTATTATAATGGAAATTGATAAATCACAGGTGTTAGTGGACATGAATATAGTATTTATGATAATAATATAATACGTATTGACATTTATTTATTTTAATATGTTTTTGTAATATTTGGGAAATGATAAATCACTAATATATCTATCCATTAGAATTTAATGGAACCAATACTCTATTTGTTTGGTGACTATTTCATATATACCTTCTTATATAGTAATATTTTATTAATATTTATTATTGAAAGTAACATTAGAGGAGTTCAACTAGGTTTTTTATTTCAATAAAATTTTATCATCATATCAGACAATAGACAGTGCATTGGGGATACTTCATAATATACAATAAATTTTTTAATTAATATTTTATATAATAATTTTTTTTACCCGAACCTTTTTGGAAAAGTGTTATTTCAATACTACCTGTATTAATTAGTATGATATTGTATATTTTTCAGTGAATATCAAATGATTAATTCTTATTGAGTGTGGTGAGACATATAAAAATTTTATTGTGGTATTTATGTGCGTATAGGATAATAATATATATTGACATTAGATTCACATAAAATTTTATTTCTAGCTCAGTATGATCGTTTTCATTTTTTTTCTAGAAGTTTAGGTCATTTAGGTATATAATTATAACTTGAAAATCCATTATTGGGAGAATATATTCTATATATCAAAAATACATTCATTGGTTTAATGTTAATAGATTGGGTCTTTATTTAAATATTATTATAACCCATAATATTATTTATAATTTTAGTGAATTTTATTTTAGCTAATTCATTATATAATTTTGATGTGTTATCGTCATTCAATTGTTCTCAATTTTTATTCAATATTGGACTAGATGTTTAATTTTATATAGAGTGTAAAATATTTATACGTATATCTATGTTAAATCCATAAAGTTCATGAAAATCGAATCTTATAGAAATTACATGATCATGGGTTAGAATCCCAATATTATTTTGAAATTTACATTCTTATTTTGGTGTATTTTTCATATAGAATGTGTTACATGAGTTTAAGAAGAGAAAAATACAAAGATATTATAAAATTACAAGTCATGCTAATATAAGAAGTTTTACCAAATAAAATTTGATGTGTTACATATTTTATAGTAGTAATGGTGGAGGTTATACCGTCTATTACTATGTATTTGTAATTAAAAAATAGGTCAGTATTGGTGGAATATAATTTCAAGGTGTTTGAATAATGTTTTAATATAATTTGTGAACCCCATTATAATAATGGATATAAATATATTATTTATGTAATTAAATACTATATTTCTCTTTGAGGGACAATATAGTGGTAGATTTGATATAAAGAGTTTCAAGTAACTGGATTTTTCATCCCTTTGGATAACTTAAACAATATCATTAATTAAATAAAAATAAAATCCATGGTTATTGGATTGGGTTCATTTAAATGTGTATAATGTAATACCACAACCTTTTCATTTTTTTGAATTGGTTTATTATAAATAATGTTAGAATTGTATTTTTTGTAATATTACAATAAATCATCTAATTAGAGAGGCATTAGTTTGTTTCATTATGTGATATAATTCACATAGTTGTTTAATAGGTTTCCTCTAGTACCTATGATGATATTATTTTGATTCATATTGTTACTATTCAATATGATTTACATACAAAATATATGAAGTTAAAAAATAGTTCAATGTATTATGATATTAATGAATATATAATGATAATCCCTTATGGATAAAGATATCATTATATAGGGGATATCTCAATTAAAAGGTGTCAAGATGATGGATTTTTATATGGATCCACTGAATAAAACTATGAAAATAGTATACATTTTCCATTAATTAAATTTAAAATAAGAAGTGTCTATATTATATTATTTTCTCCCACATAAGAGTTGGTTGTTGGGAATTTTAGAATTGTACAGTGAGAATGCATTACATTTTGTAATATTATTGTGTAAAATTATATTCATTTGATTTATTATTTTTCAATTTATTGTATTTAATAACTATATTAATTTCAGGACCTATTGAGTCATTTTTATCAATAATTAAGTTATTCTGATTAATAGTTGTTGGGCTATAGGAAATAACTTTCTAACATTCCCATAGTGATGAAATGTTGTTATGGTCATTGGAAACCAATAATTGAGGTCAAAATACGGTAAATAATTGCAATTGTCAAATGATATGAATTTTTTATTATTATTATAGACCATTTTTATCTCGGTAGAATATCCAATTAGGATGAAATATACTATTTTGGTATAATAGCTACACTAATGTGGTTATGATAGGATATTTGGTTCAAAATAATATGATTATAATGTATAAATTAAACAACAATTTAATGATAGTTTATTATAATTATACAATTTATAGATTATACTAGATTGATGTTCCAATATTATACAAACTTCATTCTATTGGGTATCATGTTAGCTTTGTTTTTACATTGGATCATTACATTACGTTTAATAATTTGTACGATCTGTATCAAATCACAATGAAGAAATATATTTAAGCATTTCAATAGTTTTATTTGTGGTAATGAATAGTGATTTAATAGTTACCCAATCTATGTGAGCCTAATTTAAATTCCAAGTTACTAATTTAAAAATTAGTTTATAAAAAGAACTAATTATGTGTGCTAGAATTTTCTATTTGAAAAAATAGTATGTGGATTGGATAGGTAAGGAAAACATGCCCTGGGTTTTTTTTACCATAGTTTATGGTTAGTCGACATATTGTATATATTTATGATCATTAAATATTTATATATAGGTTTTATATATGTATGGTTATAGTGACCTCATGTTCATGTATTTAATTTTTTTATTTGTATTATTTATTTATTAATTATTTCATTTATTATACTATTTTTCGTGATTATATTATTTAATATTAATATATTTTATAAAATTAGTGGGATAGGATTCTCAAGTTATAGATTATGTCATTTCCTACATTCATCAGTAATTAGAATACGATGAATTATGTTTGTGGTGTTATGGAATAACCATATTGATAATAAATTGTCGGAGATGTTATAAAATATTAATTGGTCCCATGTTTTTTATATAATAATTTATTTTCTTGAATTATATATAGTTTATATTAAAATTAATATAGTGATGTTATTTATATTTTTTATATTTAAAATGAATTAAAATAATTAAAATAATTTAAGACATTTATAGATTTTAATGTAGATGAGGGAATTAACCCATGTTGGGTGAATAAGGTTTTTTTGGAAAAAATATATTATAGCATGAATAGATAAAGGAAAAAATTGTTATTTTTTTATTCATTATATTAATACTATATTAATAAATTTTATTTATATTGTAAATCATTTGTTATTTATATGGAGGTTCTATTTGGATTCTTTTCATTAATACCTATCAAAGTATATAAATTTAAAATCATTTCGGTATTATTTATTATATAATTTAGTATTTATATATCCGAAATATTTTTTATTTTTATATTATTTTATATTAATATATAGTTAAAGATTATATGGAACAGAATCCAAATGCGATGGATTATTCTGTAATTTCCATTTATTATCATTTAAAATATTGGTCATCTTATGTAATGTATTTTAGAAACCAAATATTGAGAATCCTATATATGAGAAATATGAAAATAATAACCAAACACTTATTATAAAAATTATATTTATTTTCCCTTTATGAATGACAGAAAATATTGGTGTTCATCATTTTAATTGATGTTACTATTTTTATTATAAAAGATTATATAAGTGATCATAGAAATCGTCTCACTAGATGGATGTGTTTATTTTTCCCTATGGATGTCAATAAATTTCATATTAGAGTTCATTTTTTTTGAGTGTGAGATAAAAACACATGATAATGGACATCGATCATACAAAGAATGAATTTAGTACTGTAAATATATGTTTTTATTTTTGGACATGGATGTATCAAAGTCAATAAATTATAATTTGTTGATATATTATTTTTCTCTTTATGTTAATAGTATATTAAATATATCATTGAAAAACAATCATCTAAATAATAGGATTTGGTATATTAGTAGACATTATCAATGATCTAAATGAAATTATATATGTGCTTATTTTTATATTAGATCCCTTTTTATGTCTTATTTAAAAATAATAACTGACATGAACTAGCAAGAATTATTATGGGTCCATGTGGATTTCAAATAAAGGTATATATCCTATAACTTTGGGATATGTGATTGTTATTTAAAAATATATATATACAAATATATTAAATAGTGTTATATGATGCAATTTTATTCAAATTAAATCCTTAGAGAGAGTGTATATATATAAGGATTTTTTCTAATTCAATTATATGTTTTATAGTGAGTATTGAATTAGAAATCATTACTTTATTTATTTATCTATTTCTATATATTTTCTAGATTTATTTTGTAACTTATCCCTAAAGATGTTGTTATTGTTTATAATATTCCTACTACATGTATATGGGAGACATATCCAACCTGAAATTAGATTTTTTTGATAATTTTATATCATATAGATAACTATAGTGAAGAATATAAATATAATGTCTATATATTTTCTGATCAATATATTTTATTGATAAATATATTACTACATTGTGGTGTTAAATGAAAACATTTCTGCTTAGTCCCATTATAAAAAATAGAATCACAAAGACATTGATATTATTCTAAATTTATAATTTGAATATAAATTTTAGGTAAACATTTCACAGTGAAATTTTAAAACAATTTGTCATAAGTCATACTGACATATGATATTTGAGTTTCCTATACTTGATGATCATAATTGTTTCTATACTATTATTTATTTGGTGGTTCCAATGAATGATTAGGAGATTATTGCATTCATAGCATAATGGTGATATTAAAATTAATTTATACTATTTTTTCATTGATGTTTTAACAGATATGTTCTCCAATAATGTAGGGACCACCATTTCAATATTTCTACAGTATTACTTTTCATTAAATATTATAAATTGGATATTAATAGTTGTGATGAAATTTAATTTCAAATAGTTTTCATAGATTTACATGGTGTATATTCACAAATTAAGATAAGTGTAATGCTTCATCAATATTGAATGTTGAAAATATAAATAATTATATGTCTAACAATTAAAGATATATAATATTAAACCATTAAAATATCATTAGTTTAGTGAATATGAATTTCTATGAATTTATGGGGACATTATATTTTTTAGGAGAAAATATTCATGTATACTAATCTAATAATACTGAGACACATCTTCATTACAAGGGTCTGAATTTGTTAATTGATGGTATTGTCCTTGTACATTGTGTGATATATCATCAGGATTTTATATATTTCATGTATGGGAAATTTTGTTGCTAAATACTTGATCCAAATATTTTTCATAACTTTGTTTCAGGAATTAAAAGATAAATTATTGTTGATTTTTTATCATTTTTTATAAAACTACTCTTTATACATTATATATAGTAGATGTTTTGTCACTAAATAGTATAACATTGACTATATGGGACTAGGTGAATGGTGGTCATCTTAAAAACTGTGAATATAACCCAGTGTATAGTATTAGTTATGGTATAAAGTAAAATCATATTTAGATATATTACACTAAGTCAATTTTATTTTTATCTAGATATTTATTAGTGTTTATAAATTTGAACGATTCAATGATATGTGATTGGAAAATATCATGATGAAAATTTTATCCTAGTAATTGAATGATATATCATTATGTAAAGAAATAGAATTGTTGTATAATTATTAACTAGGACCCAATGATACGCATATTGCAGGATCATAAAAAACAAAAATTGAATTCTAATAACTTGAAGCCAATGGGTGCATTACAAAGTCTCTAATTCATATTTTTAGTGGATAAATTGTAACTATTATTATCATTACTGTATTTTCATTATTAGTTAGTATTGATTTCATAGTATTGTTTTTAGTCATCTAATTGATTAATTTTCTTTGTTATAAGGATTAAATTATTAAAATAAATTAATTATATTTTTTTCTGACATGGAAAAACAGTATGGAGGGAATGTATAAATTTTTTTAGTCATGATATGAGATATACTAATATTTTCTAATTGGTATTATAAGATAATTGTTTTCTATTGTGATGTATTATTCAAAATTTTATCCATATATTGGGTGATAATATTATAATACTATTATGGTTTTGATGAATAAGAAACACATATTTCTATAATAAGAATTAAAAAAAATTATTGGTGAGTAAATTAAAAAAACATATTGGTATGAAATTGTTGAATGTAATTTAATCACCTAAAAATTATTACTATATTTAAATGTTGGGAAATAATTTTACCAAAAATTTATATACTGTTATATAGAAGATCAATGTATGAAAATATATTGGTTTCATTATTATGCTTGTTCTATATATGTATGGAGAGCACCTCGAGTTGAAATATAATTTTTCACTATTTGAACAAATAAAAAACATACCTATTGGTGGGATATTATCCAAACATGATGAAAAAATGAGTGCCTTGTTTTAGTCCACAGTATAATCATATACTTTGAATATTTTTCAAATAAAAACCACACAGTTTTTTTCAAATATTGTAATGATGTTTTTCCATCCTCTATGTATTTTTTATAATTCAACGCCTCATACGTCATATAATTATAAATGAAAAATAATTAATTGAAAATATAATTATAATAATCATCATTGTATATAAGTTTGAATCCCATCATTTTTACCATCAACAATTCCAAGTTCTCATTTCCAAATGACATGAAACATTATAGGGTGATGAGATGTATGAAAAAAGATCCAATAAAGATATAGATCTTCTAGAGGAGGGAAAACACAAGTCAGCAGTATGAAAATATAATTTTTGTCAATGAGGTCATATATTAGAAGGATCCTAAATACATTTCCTCAAACAACAAATCTCAAATAATAATGTAACTTAATATATAAGTCACAATTTTATTCCTTCGTTGGATATCGATTAAAAATTTTTAATGTAGGATGAAAAACATTTTTAAATTAAATAAAAGATAATGTTGATTTCTTGTCTAATATAAGGTACTTACATTTTAAATCTAAATATAAATATGTGATAAATTGATGATATTCTATTTTTAATTACATATTAGTACAACAAAATCATTTATAGGATAAATTTATGACATTGAGATATGATGTATTTTTTTATGTGATGTACTTATATTTTGTGAGAAATCTTGGAATTATTTTGTAGGATGGAATTGATTTATTCCAAATAACCTTCTGTCATATATCCATGACATAAAAAAGTAAGATTTTTTGTTAGAACATGATCTAAAATAGATTGAAACTGAATGTGTATAATAACATCAATCTGTCTTACTGACCAACGTTATATTGAAATTTAGATCCTTCTAATAATCTTCCTACAAATCACTGATAGTATAAGGAGCTTAATTTCATAATCAAATATCATGTATAGATAAAAGATCAATGGGATAATGATTTGTTGGAAAACCCATTTTTAATCAATTAATGAGTTTTCCGACTTAGATATGATCTACATTCAGTGCTTGAGAAGATTATATATTGAATAATTAGTGTTAAAATATATTTTAGACTATATAATAATTTCTTTATTAAATTTGATATAGATTAATAAATTTTTTTCAAGATACGATTTGAAAATGATGACATCCATAAATAACCATCATCTGAATGATTTTCCACTATTCTATACAGTATTTATTGTATCCTTGATGTCTTAATACACACTTTTTATAATGGTTTTAGATGTCATGTAACTCAATTTTTGGGGTAATGTAAATTTTTATGGGATTTCATAGAGAATAAAATAAAATAATTCTTTATGTTCTTATAGATAATATTTTGGATCCTAAAAATAGAAGAAATGAACATTATCATGGAGGAAATAATACTAGTGATAAAGGAAATCATTTCCATGAAAGAAGGAATCTTCATATTCTTGTTATAATTTTACCTTATGAATCTCTACACAATAACTTCAAAACAAGGGATATAAATCTCCTATGGATATAGTGACACCCCTAAATAGTAGAATTTATATTTATCATTAGAAACACAGATCAATATTTTAATTTATTAAGATAATATAGATATAGAAATACTATATATAAATATTCATCTTTTTTTAATTATTAGATGTACACTCTCTGAATATTAGACATTCATCAAAATCAATATGTCCTGGAATTACTAATTTCAATCATTATGGATGAACTATATTTCATTTAAAAAAATTAGATACAATATCGGTACAAGTTGATTTAATCATTGGTAACAGTTATCTTACATATATTTCCATCATTAGTGATTTTTTTAGTGAGGAAATGCTATTATGGAATGTGATTACATAAGGAAAGGGGATCTAATTTGTAAAGGACATGACATGGATTAAGAAATCCTGATATCCATCCATTCTATGTAATCAAGAACAATATAGTGGAATATATATGGAATAATTTTTCCCAAACCGACTCTATGGAACTATAACATCACATGATATTTAAAATAAAATTAAGCTAAATAATATCATTGGAATTCTCTTTATTGATGTTAATGAAAATAATTTCCCAAAAAGTCCTTGGTCATGTTCAACCTTCATCTCTTGTGCCATCATAATTTCATCTATTCAGTTCCACACCTTTATAAAGTAATTTTTATCTACCCACTTTATATTAGTATGGGTAATTGATTACATATTATTTTAAATCATGGTTATTTATTTTTATGATTGGTAATAGAAACTAATACGATAAAACAAGATGAATTATATGTGATATTGATTCATGGTAATATATTCTAGCATTGTAGTAAATATGAATCGGGTGTTAACTCATCCTAAGAATATGTAGATAAAATATTTCATAACCTCAATTTTGATAATATTTAAGGCATCAACATAAAATGATCCTGGGGATAAAACCATACCTTGGTCATAATCATGGATAATAAAAATAATATACTTTATAGTATCTTACAATGTATGGTTTTGCATTATGTAATTATCTAGTATCTCAATAATAAAAATAATATATAATGTAAAATAAGATCCACCTTCATCCTTGTATGGTTGTCCATAAATCCAATATAATCATAGAGCATATCTTATATGAAACTAATACAAGCCACACCCATCTCGTTCCATATAGTTAGGTCGTGTACCCTCACTGCTTCAAGCTTTCTATGAAAAATCTCCTCTATCTTATTTTGAGCCTTCTCTGAGAAACCCAGTCTTCGAAAACACTCAAAGGGTTATTCCACATGGATCTGGGGCCTTATTATGATGTAGTTTCTGATAAGCTAATGGCATAACCATCAAATCTCTAAACCACAATATGTTAGTCCTTTATAGCATCTATACCTCAATGGTATCACCATAGTTGAGTTTTTTTCATCATGCTAATACATTATTTCATAGCTTTATATTCCTTTCCAATATACTAAAAAAATTATGATCCCATGAAAATGAAAATAAAATGTCTAAATTACCTTTTACAGAGAAATTTGAATACATATTATCTATAAATGACATTATCTACACCTAATCCAAATAATATTGTGTTAATTTACCATAGTAATTATTATTTAATTAATCATCCATATAGTTATATTTACATTTGTATACATCATATCAATCTCAAACATCTACAGATACTACAACCGTATGTTCGGCCTTAAATATGAATCTCTTAGTGAGATTAACTATTTTTAACACTTTTTTATCTATTAACATAATGAAATTCTCACCAAATAATTAATGACACCATGTCCTCAAAGAATATACCACTACATGATATTACCAGTCGTCTTTTGTGTAATAATTCTCATTCATCAACAGTTTTCATGAACCATATAAAACAAAATTATTTCCCTTCATGAGAAAAAACAAGTCCCATACCTGGATGCATTAAATTAGGGTATATATCATTTTACAGAATCAAGAAATATGATGATTGGTGTGGGTGTAGTCTAATATTAGCTTCATGAATGTATTTATTGTATTAATATTTCCACTAGAAATGAACTCGTTTCCTCATCAATTTCATCATTAAATAATCAAAATATGAAAATTAAAATATAAATAATCTACAATATAAAAAAATATTATGGAATATATATAAATTTGTTGATAGATTCTAATTTTTAGTACTTTTATCCTTTTATTATCCATAAAACTCTTTTTTTAGAAAATACATAGACAAGGGAATACACTTTTTTATCCCTGAATCATAATTTTATAACAAATAATTAATCTGTTTTGATAGTAAGATACAAAAAACTATAGTTATGTGTTGAAAAGTTTACCCTATTGTTCAATAATATGAAAACATATCATTAAATAAAATCAAAAATGCAATCCAGACACCAAGGGAATAACATATTCATCAATTCCATAATAATGCCATGTGCATTCGTAAGACCAAGAATCCTAAAAAAATACCCATAATGGTTGCATTTTATTTTGAATTTTTCTTAGAATATCTTCTATATGAACTCAATGATAGTGATACACCAATTATATGTTAATTATTTTAGAACCATTGGTGTCCCTCAAATTGATCAAACAATTCATCGATTCTTGGAAGAAGATGCTGATTTTTTATCATAACATTGTTAAACATATGATCATCTATACAATGACTGAGGGTTACATCGAAATTCCTCGAAAAAATAGTCGATTATTCACACAACAACATGCTATATTGATTTGACTATTTACATTATATTTATTTTTCCTAAAAATTCATCTCACACAATTTTCATTGGTTGCATGTTATATGAAGAATGTGAATTTAGACTGGTCACTTGCGGGAGATCAATTTTAATCTCTACTTATATTATTTAGTGATATAAGTATCATTTCATAGGAATAAAATAAGAAAATTAACCAATGATATTGGAAATATATATACGTCCATTATAATCAACAAATGCATAGGTAAGAACTACTAACTTATAAAATATTAGTTCAACCATTAGTGCCACATTCCCTAAATCAATTAGATATTACTATCCATATCCTCAAAAGAGATACATGATTCCATTAATAGATTTGACACTATATTTTAGTGCATAATAATAAATGTTTTAATAAAATTAAGTCAACTATTCCATACAAAAAATAAATTCATTAATAACCAAATCATGTATTCCGATATTTAAAAAAACTCAACCCCATTGATAGTTATGGAACATGATTCACAAATAAATGATCGACATTTTATATGTCCAAGAGAAGTCATATATACCAAAATAAAATTTTTAATTACAACAAACATAGTCTTATTGTCAATAACATGATAATAAATAATTGATTTCGATAAACCAATATAGAACAAGGATATCATTAGGGTAAAAGTCAATAGAATAGTACCTCTAACTGTCAAAGGCATTGAATGATAATTTGTGATCACATTATAATAATCATTTAATATGTTTTTCATTATTCAATAATGTTTTACACTATTTTTATTTTATATGATTAGGATTCATGTTGATCCTAGAATCACCTTATATCACTTGAATTTTATAATGTTAAAAAGTTTTCTGAAATCATTTGGTCGAAGTTTACGACGTATATGAAATGTGAGATGTGTTTGTAGAACTGAACCATGGGAAAATATGTATATAACTATTAATATGACTAATATTGTTAATATGTTGACATTATCATGGTGGAGTTAGACTGTATCACACCATTTCATTGAAAACCACACATTTAAAATATCTTCTTTTATGATCTAATCAAGGAGGTAGATTTTATATTCACGTGGTTTTATTAACAATTTGCTGACCAATATAGAAGTGGGTGTCCCTCTTATACTATTCCCTACAATATAGTTCCAATATTTTTTTATTGGCGTAAACATACTTCTCCCCAGATTATTTCTCAGGGTATCCCTTTATTCAATAATCACTATATTAACAATTTCAGTGTAGTACATTATAAATATTATTAAATTCATGGTATGAATATACTGTCATAACCCCATATCAAAAATCAATGCCTTACTTCATTCAACTACAACTAAATCCAATGAAAATATGAAAAAATTAATAAATGTAGACACACACTATTTCCATGATATTTTCATTCTTTGTGATGAAGGAGTCTTTTGTTTTAGGATCTCAAATGTGTGCTTATATAATTCATTATTAGAAATTTCTTAAAAATAGTTCAATGTTTTTCCTTTATCAAAATTATCCTATGAAACCAAATCCAACATGTGGAAATATATATCTTTTAATATATATGCTTCCCACATTTCTATCAACTCTCTTGGTGACTTAAAAGAAACAAAATATTTTATTCATCATATACAAACCACAATCTATTCTATCTAGGTAGTTTTATCCCCAAAATATAAGATTGATCTATGTTTGGAACTAAAATTAATATTCTAGTAAAAAGGGTTTTCATTTTTACTATCCCTATCCATGATATGAAAATCCCACACAATCCATTTAAACAACACTAGGTTAACTTTTTTCTCAGTTGTAAACTCATTTTCAACAGCCTCTTCCTTTTCATTCCTATGATTCCTTCCTTTTGTAATACTCTATGATAAAAAAATAACATTATCTCATATAATAGAAACTTATTTCCTAGAAATAAAAAAAGTATCATCTAAACAAATTAAACAACCATTCATTTCAAAATCCAATCATTCTCACCATTTTAATCATTTTTAAAAATATGAAAACAAATTATTTAAGAAACACCATATTAAACTATTATAAAAATAAAAAAAATCCATCATTTCATAAACCTCCATACCCATATTGACCAATTTATTAATATTTTGAATCCATAAAATCAATGTATCACCTGCAATTCACATAATATAAATTGATTATGATGTGGTGATAATACACCTAATAGTTTCTGAAAACACTTATCCTCCCAGACACCCACGTTACTATATGTTTATCACAATAAGGGTAGTTGATTCTTTATATTCTATTCATTTATATTTCAAATAAACTATCTATATGCTACAATCCCAAGGATTGATCGATTCCATTTCCAAATCATGGTCCAAAAAGTCTAATAGATTTTACCCAATAGTGAGTCTGATGGACCAAGAATAATATCATTTATAACCTAACACTCCACTTCATTAGCATTATGAGTGATGGGAGAGCAACAAGGACATAGGTAACATCATGAAGACAACAATCGATTGAAATATTTCCCAAGTACCATAGTAAAATTTGGATGATGATATTCTATTTTTAAGACAAAACACTTCAACAACATAAAAAAAATAAACATCCAAACCTCTATTTGATTCATGAGTATATATTAAAAATAAAAAACATAAAAAAATTCTCCCAATATCATAATATAATAGGAATCCAATATAATTAATAGAAATGACCAAAATTAATACTTAATACAAAGACATCAAAGTGGCATGAAGACAAACAACACCCATCATAGTCAAAGCTATAAATCAACATGCTAATCCCAAGGTATCGAAAATAATTATTATGAAATCACAACATGATTCCTTTATATTTTTTTTATTGATGAAATATGAAAATTTTCATGAGTTCACAAGAATGGGCTGATTATAAACACATTAATATATTCCCAAAGACATCACAACTCATGTCAGTAAGTCATGAACTTGTTAGCACGTTTTATATAGACATGTGTTAATAATTTAAATGAATTTAGATAAATTATATAACAATTTTCATTAAAATATACAAAAGTTTTCCTTTAAAATAGTTCACAATTTATTTGGCATACTGATAACAACGCATCCACAATCACACCATGCATACTCATGTGATAGTTCCAAACTCAAGAGAAATCTCCCATCAATCCACAAGTTTTTATAAGGTTACCAATACCTGATTCCTAAATGTAACATTCTCCTTCCATAATATCATGTCAATGTATTCACTCAAATGAACAATGTATGTCAATAATAATTCCAAAATAAATATCATGGATGGAAATAAATATTTTCTATAATTAATTCAATAAAATTACTTTTCATCATTAATGTGTTTTATAATTTTAAAAAAAATTTATTGAAAACTAATTTTGAAATAAGGTTTTACTAAAATTCATTAGGTTTAACAAAACTATTTAACAAAATAATAAATACTATTTCTATGATGAATCAAAATTGGGTTTGTAAAAGATCAGTAAAAAATTTAATCAAAACTTATGATTATTAATCATGAAATAATACCACTTTCTTATGATTGTTTTATGATAAGATTTTGATGTATAATATAGTCATGAATTTTCTCATGGAATATTTATTATGATTAAAAATGAATAAAAAACATGCTAATTTTTTTCCAAAAAAATGAAAGTAATAAATAGTGAGTATAAGTGTCTAATTTGTAATATTTTATATATTTTGTATGAGTTATGGCCAAATTATCTAAATATATAAACATTAAATGATCCTAAATGCTAAATAATGTCAATATAAGAATGTAATTCATTATTATGTAATGCTTAAGTTCGGGGCCTTATAGTTAGAATGAAGGTCACTTTTAGGTAACATTATAGGTTACGGTGTTATTTATGCAGAAGTGTCATGTTGTAAATTACCACAATCATTATCATATTAGAAAGAGTTATATTAAATTTTGATAACATGCTTGTGTTTCCGATAACAAAAATAATTATATACTACTATTTTTCTTCTTCATAAGATATTATATGATGATATTATTATTATACTCACACTAAAAAAATTCATTTATTAAATGGTTGGATCCACCATGAACCAAATTAAACAACATTGTGAAGGGTAATGTTGTGTTATTACGAATAAGAAACCAAATTAAATGTGTGATAGATTGAGAAATCTCTTGGATATTATAAACCAACTATCCGGAGAAATGATTAACCACTTGAACTTTAGTGATTTTAGTAATGTCACATCTATGAGAGAAATATATCATATTGGAAGTAAATGTAATGATCTTAAAGGTATGTTTATTATATGACATATTTATCAATGGTGTGGAATGAAACACCAAAAAAATAATTTATGCGAAATGTAAGAAGTTATAATTTTTGTAATGAGGGTCATAAAGAAACAACATTCCATGTAAAATGGATGTTTTTAGTTAACTCAAGTAAATGGAATGATCTTTTTTCAGTTTTTTCAATTTAATGTTTTAAATATGTGGAGTATGGTCATTATTAAAATAGATATTCTATGACGATGTTTCTTAAATGGGATTAGATGGACCGTAAAATTTTATTTTCATAAATACCTAATTACATTCCTATTGATAATGAGGAAACTAAAAAATACATATCAAAGGTATGGAATATTTCATGTCTTGTGTGTTGAAATTATTAACTCTTAAGACATGATTCATGTGTTAGATTTTTAGAATATGTTAGAAAGGAATTTATGGTGTATCATGATTAAGGATTAATGATTATGAAGTATACATATAAGGCATTCAAGACTAATGTAGGATGATGAAATTAATAAAATTATTTTACCCTTTAGATGATGGTTGTAATTTGGAATACTTTATTTATTTTATGATATATGTAACAATTAGTATTGATATTTCAAAAAATTATATTTTGTATAATTATATTTTTTATTGTGTAAATACTTTCAAATGTATGGATAACTTTTATCGTTAATCTAAAAATTATTTTTTAAGGTAATTGTGGGTTATTATTTTTTTGGGATGAAATTGATAGGTAAAATACAATATTTGCGGTTAAAACTTGTTATGATTATTTTTTAGGATTACATCTCTATTTGGGAATTTTATAATAATTAAAATATAGAATCCTGTAGAATGGGTGAAAACCAATCATGTCAAATAAGACTGTCGGGATTAATCTTGCAACCAAAGGGGGATAAGGATGCATCACATACCATTGGACTATGTGATTTTCTTAGTTATAATGACTTTATATTTTTAGTTAAATGATTTGATGGAATAATAATTAATTCATTTTTTGAGCTTCTGTTTTATCAAATGGATATCCTTGGTACTAATAAATGATTTTTGGATTAAGTGCTAAATATTATTTTTGAATAATTTCCCTATTTTGGGTTCACTACATTACTATGGCAAATTAAATACTTTGTGATTTTATCTGGGTTGTACTTGTTTAATATAATATTGGAATAAAATGTGGATTTTTTTACTTATTTAGATTCATGTTATTTATGGAAATTATTATTTAATATTAGAGAATATGGGTTTTGGAAATTACTTTTTCGGTGTGAGACATTATGAGTGATCAATGTTATTTGGAGATTAATGTGAAAATTTATCTTAGAAGACTACGTAATCAAATTATTCAACATTTTTTATTTCCTAAATAGATTGGATTATTTTCTAGAATTTTAAGGACATTTAATTTTTAAATGTTGTTTGTTTATCTTTTGGTATTACAGCTGAATTTTGGATCATAAAATTAGTTTCTCTTCATCCAATGGTTTATTATTTTTGGATAATTATTTATCTTATACTTACAATGTTCATTTTTGTTAGTGTTTCAAGATATGAGGAATAAATACTTAGTCTTTTTTGGATTATATGGTAATATAAATGTTTATTCTAGTGCATGGGGCATAAAGAATTCGCGTTTAATACTAATTATTTGGAGAAAAGGATGAGTTTTTGGTGGAATTTGATTAATGGATGAATCTCTATATGTCATGTAATTATATTCCTATATTTAATTATTCAATGATTTAAACTAATTATAAAAGACCAAGAGATATATCATTAAAAATAATATCATAGTTACATCATTTCCAATGAATCAAATGTTCTTAGAGATTATCCAAAACATATAGGTTTGTAATTGTTAACATTTTCCTAAACATTTTTTCAATCACTCTCCATCATAACAAGATAGTTATTTTCTTTTATATCAACTATTTTCCACATTTAAACCTAATTTGTGTCATCTCAAGTGATCTTCATACTTCTCTTTTAATCATTTAAAGTGGTTGTTTTATAAATTATTTTAATGATGTGGGATTAGAATGATGGTATTTTGAAAAGTCAAACTATAGTTACGAAGACAAAATTAAAATACAAAGGATTACATTTCCTAATTGGTAAATGAATGTAGCATCATGATTCTTATGAATGAAACACTATATTTCATAACATACAAGATATGCCACGTCAAACTCAAACGAACAATAAAATATAATTATTTAAATGTCACCAATATAACCTCTCCATTGAAATGAATGAAATGAATAGAATTAATTGAATTATGAAAATTTAGTTTACACATTTTTATACAATGATTCATTGTAAAACATATTAATTATAAAAATAAATAAAAACAAATTGTATATAAATGATGTGATTTATGGAAAACTATTTAAATAAAAATAATTTTGAATGTAAAATTGTAAACCACTATAATGGGATTTTATTAATAATATATATATATAATATAATCAATGAAATTTTAATAATTAATTTAATATGTTTTATATAAATTATATAAGAATAAATTCTATTTTATGTATAGAAGAAGTGTTATTCAAAAACACCTTTTTCGCCTTTTGATCGTAAACCCGTTTTCAATGTAGTTATTAACAAATTGTAAGTTATATTTGATAAAATGAACTTATTATTTATAAAAAGGATAGAAAATATTACTTTGAATAAACTTTGGGTATTTATTTATAATATTAATTGTTTAATGAATAGTAACTAATAATGCATTTTAATTGAAAAATAAAATTGTATCTAATTTATTTATATATTCAGATATAAAAATTAATTGGGTTTATAGTGTAATTAGGATTATGGTTTTTCATTTAATCCAATTTAAGGAACTTTAATCAATTTCAAAATGAAAATATATACAAAAAAGTCCAAACTTTTCTACATTTCACATTAAAAACAAGCCTTTTCATTTTTCTGTGGAATTAATATTAAATATTATTATTCAAATTATGTGAATAAAATTTGTTAAAATGGATTCCATATTTGGAATTGAAATGTCCATATTTGGTTGTATGTTTAATTTAATTATTATGTATAAAAAATTTACCATCAAAAAAATTTCTTCATCGTGGTAAAGGTAAAAAATGAAACATATTAATGTTCAAAAGATATTGGCTTAAAATACATAAAAATAATAACATTTAATGGTTCTTCAATTTTTCGATCAACCTTGAACAACATAAAAAATTAATTTGATGTTTAATTTTTTGATGTTAATTCCATCTAAATGTGGTTATCTTTAAATATAAAAAAAATTAATAATTTAATCACCTGAGCCCGCCTATCCTAAAGTATAAATACCCCACCACTCCACCACATTTAAACAAAAAATGAAGACATGATTATTATCAAAACCCAACCAAAACCTCTCCTCCTCACTCTCCCCATATCCTACCTCTTCTGGTATCACAAAAACTCAATATATTAGGTTTTCAATGGTATTTTAAGGCGGGTATATTCAAGAAGTAATTTTCTTAAAGTTCATATCTAAATTTCAATTATTTTTTACATTATCCTAACTATCTTAATAAATCAATGAATGATAAATCCATTATCATGTATATCATAGAGATTTATTTTTATAGTGGAATATCTCAAATGAAATTCATTTTTAACCTCCTGTTACTCCATGAAATCAAATTGGTGTCCATGTTATGTCGGTTAATCAACTCTGTGAAGAATGTTTTTGTTCTTTTTCCATCACCTCCTTCATGGATGGTTTTATAAATAAACTATCATCAAATAATTTTTTAATATTTATATTATCAATTATTTAATATTCTTTAAATTTCATATGAAACATACCATTATTCTTTCAATATTTTTGTTATATGATAACATCATTAGGGGATGTTTGGACTGCCGACTCCTAAAAATAATGTGATTCATTCTCCCATCACATAGAATGTATTAATGATTTTTTCATAAAAACATATGATATAAATGAAATTTTAATTATAATTTAATTATATAAAATAAATATATGAACATATTTACATTCATTTCATTAAATTTAATTTTTGAATATGATAGGAAAAACGAAAATAGTGTTCATGCATAAGTACGACCTGGCATCTCCATCAATGATTTCATAGTTTCTCATTATATAGTATTATAAATAATTATATAATAAATATATAAGATATTTATATAATATTAAATATTATAAATATTATGGAATTATCACCACATGGATTATAAACTTTTTATCAATTTCATTATCAACTCCAGTAACGAATATCGAAAAATCATCTCACATGAACAAAAATAATTTTGTAATTATTATACCATGCTAATTAATGATATAAAATGAATAATAATCATGATTAATTTCCAAATAATGTTTAAATTAACTTGTATTTTTTATTCAATAATAACAAGGAACATAAGAGATGAGTCAGACTCACAGTATGTTAATTTCTTAACACAATTTCCATTTTTGGGGTTAAACTAATACCTATTGATAAATTTATTCAACTATTATGCGTGTAATGAATTTTAAATATATTATCATTTATTTATACTAATTTTATGTTGATTTATAGTGAAAAAACATAATCATACTATTTTATTAACAAAATAATCTTTGTAGCGGACTTTGTCTCAATCTTCTTTTATTGAGGTATAATTTGATGTCATACAACACCTTATTTAATGAGGTGTATAACTAAATAATTTTCTATGTATTTTGGAATTGAAAAATGTTTTGAAATCGATTTATTATTTTGATAACTTTAATTGATTTCATGTGATTTCAAATGATATTTCATGAGTAAAATGTTGACAGTTGAAATCTTTTCTTTGTTATTATTATATCATTATACTTGGGCATTTGACGAGTGGTCGCGTGAAAAACCAAAAACATTTGCTTCGGTGATAAAACAAATAAGGGTGGTTACATTATATCCATTAATGAATTAGTTGTGGATGTTGGTCGTATGGCTATTTTATTTGTAAGAGTGATATGTGTGGAAGTCAAATGCAAGCTTATTCCATTCATGTTTTATTGTGTCATAAGTTACTATTATAAGTTATAATCTTCTTTATATGGGTTCTATGGTAATATTTAGATTAGAGAAAAAGTAATCAATGGGATTGTATTCAATTGAATTATTTAACACCTTTTAGGAGTAATATTTATTACATTATGTTATAGTATTCATGGCTTACATGTTATCAAAATACTAACAATTTTTATTCATTATGCATCCCTAACTAAGATTTTTATGCTCATCCAATGATTTTAAATGATTTTTGGAGTATTTAAAGAAAAAATCGAGACAAGGATGAAATCATGTAAAATTTATGATGACTAAACATAGAACAAAACTATGTTTCGTATTAAAAGTATTTCTTTCATGAAAAAAATCTGTGGGTAGAAGTGAATACATTGTTATTTTTGAGTTATTAGGTATGACTTATGGCCTAATTATCTAAAGCTATAAACATGAAATGATACACCATGTAAAATTATGTAAAATACATTAATTATCTCAACATTATGTAATGTTTGACTCCAATACCTTATTTCACTCATCAATAAACCTTTCTCTACAAGATAGACTACAACATCTTTAAGTAACTACTATTTGTGATTCAGCTAGTGGAGAATTTAAAACAATATAATAAAGAACAAAATAATATGGAATAATGAATATATGAGAAGAATATATAAGATAACTCCGTATGTTGATTGGGAAATTAAGGGCTTTTTAAAATGGAATCATTTAGCTAATTTTTCTTTTTAATTTGTGATCATTAATTGGATTTTAAAACATTCATACTCATTAATTATTCATATGTAACATGTTGGTATTTGTGATGTGTATCAATTATATATACATAAGTGTTATCCAATGGACATATATTTTCACAAAATGAGTAAATATTATAATAAGAAATTACACATTGAAACAGTATTTCAATACATACCAAAAATCTTAATGGAAAATGTTACGTGTAATTATCTTCAAAATACATCATTTTTAAAAAAAACATATGTTATTCACATTTCATATTATATGATTAAAATAATATAATACATGTACAAATGTATCACGAAAACAAAATAATAATTTGACAAGGCTAGACTATATCAACTCTAAAAAAGGCACTAATAAAGGTACGATTAATCATTGGTAAAACAAGGGTTGCTAATTATTACATTTTAACTTTACATTTTTAGCCGTGATTAAAGGTACACTTAAGCCACACTATTTTTATCGCTGATAATGTTTAACCATTGTGAGGATTATTATTTATCACGGATAATGGTTTCGAATAATATGAAATAATTTAATGAATAAAAATTAAAAATGATAACATTAAAAATATATTGACTTTTTTATAAAATAATTATTTATTAATGAAAATAAATAAATTTAATATAAAATATGTAAATCAGAAATAATAAGAAATGTTATATATTAAATATATTATTATGTAAAATGGAATAAATAAATAAATAATTGTATAATTTATGAAAAATATTAGAAAATTTATTAATTAAATAATAATTTGTAGAAATGAATAATTTTAATATACATATATATATCGTAAATATTAATTACTAGTGTATATTAAATATATAAATATATATATATTCATGTATATTGTATTTCTTAATTATGATTTATATAATTCTAAATATTTATGCCTTACATTATAGAATTCATATATCTAATGAAGAATGGTTTATAATAAAAAAACTAATATAAATTAAAACTACTAACTATTTGCATCGAGTTATAGTTATAATATAAAATTGTTTGATTTTTTATTTTAACATATGTCAAACGTTTTTTATATTGATTACAAATAAAAATTTATAATTAATGAGTTTTTATATACAAAACGCATACATATAAATATTTACATAACTATAGAAATATTTTATAAAAACAAAAACACCAAATATTAATGTAATTTAAAAGTATTTCAGTATTCATTTTAAATGTTTTTTTATAACATTCCAAATTTAATATATGTTTTTTTAAAATCGATATTTTTTTTAATTTTAATTTTATTATAGTTATGTATTAATTCATTTCAAATATTTTTTATTTTTAATTATATATAACTTTTTCATAATTTATTGAATTTATTTTATTTAACTTTCTATGGATAGTTATGATGTTTTAATATTTTCTATATTTATTTCTATTTATTTCAATATATATCATTTTCTTAATAACTAATTTGTAGTTAAAAAGGATCAGCTTTCAATTTTATTAATGTGTAAACATTTTTTAATTATTCTATTTCAATAATTTCTAACATTTATGAATTTAAGATAATATATTCACTAATAATGTTAAAGGTATATGTTTAATTATGTATTAATAATTATTTTTCTAAATGTACTTTTAATATATATATATAAACAAATAAATATTATTTTTTAGAATTTTATTTATATAATTATTAATATATATATATATATCTAAATAATATAAAATTTATAATAAATTTATTTAAATATTTATTATTTTTACTATATTTAAATTTATATTTAGTTTTTATATATATATTTATAATAATATATAATGATATAAATATATAAATATAAAATTATTATTTTCTTGAGTTTATAGAATTATATATTTAAATAATAATAATATTATTATAAATATATATAAATAATAAATAAATTTACTAAATTGATTTTCTTATTTTTATATATTTATTAACTATATATAAATATAAGTATATAATTAAACATATTCATAAACATATAATAATAAATAAATAATTTTATTAAATATATTTATGTAATGAAACTATTTACTATATATATAATTATTTAAATATAATATGAATTATAAATAAATAATTATATATTTATATAATTGGAAAATAATAATAATTATATTTATTGTTATATAAATATACATACAATTATTAATATTTAATTATAATAATTAATCATTTAATAGTGATAATGTTTCATAACTACTAAATATTTCATTTACCAACGCATATATAGCACTGATAAAGTGGCAATTTTATCATCACTTTTTTTCACTGATAAATCTCAATATTTATCAGCACATTTTTTGGAAGTGTGAATAAAATTTTCCCTGATGTATATAATATACCCATCAACAACTGAATATATCACTTTTTCTCTAGCTATCCAGAAATTCCACCTCTTGTTGTCACTCCTTCTCAATAAATACATCCTCTAATCAATCCTCTATTGAATCTAAGGGTTGAACGCTTAGCTCAATCAAATTATGCCTGGAAGAATCCATGTCTTTAAGGAATGTTGTTTTTTATGTGATATAACTATTTCTCTTGGATGAATCAAATCTTCAATTTAATGTATATAAATTTGTATCCTTCTCCTCACCCATTTTTCACATTTGACGATACAGTTTTATGTTTTTTCAATATGTATTACTATTCCTCACCCATTGAGGCTTTCTTACTTCAATTACATTTACCTAAATTCCTCTCCACTATGACTACTTCCACAAAAAAACATCAAATATATTTCTAATAATTTCAACTCTAATTGATTTTAACATATGCATATTAATTTACTATGGATGTGGCTTTATTTGAGAATTTTTCTGTCTAAAAATTTCATTAATTATACGGTTAGAGTTCATAAATTGTACAAAATATCCAATACAATATATCAATATTTTTCATAGATAATGACAAGAATCTCAATCCACGGTTTCATATTTTAATCCATCTCTATTCTAGTTCTTCTCAAACTAGAATCTTTCATTTTTCCTAAAATTTTATTAGTTTGTTGGAAATTATATAAAGAAAATATAGTAATAAAATTTATAACATCCACCATAGATATAGTGGAGCCTCCTTCATATGTTTTCATCAACTATTTATTCAATAATTTAAGTTTCAAAATTGTTCTTCATGTTGAAAAAACGTTTTCACCAAAATTATAATCTAAAATAGATGTTATATTTTTCCTTTTGGTATAGATATATTGGGATTATTAGGTGATATATGTATTTTCATTCCCCAAGATAGAGTTATTTCACATGAAAAATATTCCCTGAAATATTGTAGGCTATGATCATTCACATTTACTTTTTAGGAATTCAATGATTATATTTATTAATGATTCTATAAATTAGTAGATATCTCTAATCATTTCATTTTTAGAATAATTTACCCATTCATTTCTATTTTTATTTTTCCTTCACGAAATTTTATTAACTATCTAATTTTATATTAATGAATTTCCATGTTTTCATTTAGTAGATGTTCAGTCTCTTTAATATTTTCTCCTATAAATTCCATTTAAGCATCATCGATAATATTTAATTATTTTAATTTATAGGTTATCTCATTATGACAATCATTGTCATATTAACTTTTTTGATATTTAATGAGACAATAATTGTCAAAATTCAATCATTATTTTTTGAATTCCAGAACCATTGTATTTGTGTGTCATACTTGTTTAAATAGATTAAAACAGCTTAATATTCTTTCTATTAAATTCATATCCATTAATTTATTTTCATCTTCATTGTTAGTGAACATATTATATGGGGTTCTACAAATTCATGAAATATTAGTGTCTATTTTAATAGAAATAGTTTTTATGTTATTCTTCCAATAAGTTTTATAATATTAATATTATTCCATGTAGATTTATTTATTTATATTTCCTTTCAAAAATACAACTTTAACATCCTCTAAATAAACAAAAAATGATTTATCAAATTCAGAGGAAAATATTATCCTTTCATTCTTAATTTTAACTAAATAAGTATAAGTATATATAATAAAAAAACATTAATTTTTTTTCAATTTGATGATTACCAATCATTTTTAAGAACTTTATTGTTATCATTACATTTGTACATGATTCAAAATATATATTTACAAACAATATAATTTTTATGTTTTATAAAAATTATAAAAATACAAGTATTATTACACATAATTGTGTCTATTTCACTATTAAATGAATCATTCAACATTTATACATATTTTGAGTACATTTATTCTTTATATAACTTGATATTACAATATATGGATATCCCCATAAGATATTATTTTAGAATATAATAATGTTTAATGTTATAAATAATAAAAATGAACGATTATATATATATAAATTAATGATATCGATGTTTCTTATTTTGATTTCATGTACTCAATTAATGTTCAAATGAGGATTCATCATTATTCTCTTGTATTATATATTAACTAGATGAAAAACTATATCTATGTCAATGAGGTAAAATTTTATTTTACATATCTGCATTAATTTTTTTTATAATGAATTTTAATTCTCGGGACTAATAATTAACATTAGCATTTATGATCAATAGTTGATTTTATTTAATATTAGATTTCAAAGGGAAAAAATTATTTTATTGTTGTATTTTTAGTTTTCGTTCCTTTCAAAATTGAAACACTAAATAATTATAAACACCTATATTATTTATGAAAAAGGAGTTTGGTTTCCCCTAATTAAAATCATCTTCTGAACCGTTATTATTGAATGTTTCTTATGTATACTCGTCCCCCATTGTTTCTTTGTTTTTTTAGTAATCCAAAATGATCACCACTACTCACTATGTGATTAATTTAGGAAATATTTGTTCAATGAAGATTGGTGGATGTCCAGAAAAGTTGGGGGATGGGTCCCAAGCAACAAAATTTAGTAATAACTGTTCGAGATATAATGTTCATGGGGATAAAACTTGTATATAACATTCACCATTTGATGATTTCTTAGGATAAAATCCAACACAGTGGTATAATTTTTTATATAAATTCAATTACCAACTCCGATGTATAAAATACATATCTTATATGACATAATCAAATGTTTGGTTCCTCTTATTATAATTATCTATAACACTCATAATTGAAAATGAATATCCTTTCTGTATTTTTTTATTAATTATACAAAATGAATATTTTATAAACCAATTATGATTTATATAAATAAAAAATTATGTTCCATACTCATTTTACCATTGCATATAAAGAAAAAGGTAAAAAATTTATAAAAAATTCAATGGAGCATCCATATAAACCTTCCAAAATCTATATATATTGGGATGATATTTTGATTTATATATCATTTGATACCAATACTAGTTTAAATTATTATGGATATTTGATGGAAGAAATGACAACAAAAAATTAATATGACCTTCATTATTATCAAAATTAGTTTGATAAGTGTTATATATTTTTAATAGACGATTGTATATCAGTTATAAAAATTAAAAAATAATCATTATTATTGATGTAATATACATTGAAAACTCATATTGAATGATGTGACACTAGTTTTACTCAACAATATAGTCACTTGAAAGAAACGATTCCTGGAGAATTTGAAAATCCATGTCCAATATATTATGATAAACCAATTATATGTTCTATACACATGACCACTAATAAAATACATTCATGTAAAAATGATCACATATTTTTTCTAGGAGCATGAGTCATTCATTAAATTCCATAAGTGTGGTGTGAATCAAGAAAAGAAAAATAAAACAAGTCCTTCAAATTTTTCATGGTACATTTTTATCATTCAATGATTTAAAAGACAATATGGATTTTAGGAATCCATGAGAAAATTGACATGGAATATAGATGAATGAATTAAATATTAGAAAATAATTGATACATAAAATTCTCCCCAGTAGGAAAAAATTGATTTCAAGCATCCTGAATTTTGAAATGAGATGAAAAAAATTTCATCTTTCATTAACTACAGATGCAATTAATCTTTTTGTTATATAGATCATTACTTATAATACATTTTTATATTGTATTTAAATTATAAATATCCACCATGGTTATGGATGAAGAACAAATAAATTATTTTTTCACTACATATATAGAGACCAAAGTGATTTGGTAATTATATTGATTTCAATTTGGATCCTTTGATCGATGATATGAATGTTAGGTTGGATATAGGTGTTACAATGTCTGATGCTCATAGAAGTAGAGAATACACATTGAGGCCTATTTTTTATAAGATAATAAAATAGTTTCCTATTTATGGAATTTATCATGATATATAATTAGATAAATATTGGTCTGTCCCATTTTTGAAGAATTTAAACAAGTAGTTCGGTTGATAAATCAGTCAAATGATTTATTTTTAGGGCATTAAAAATATTTACCTCCATTACAAAAAAAATAAAAGATGATATATTTCAATAGAAATATCTTACAATTCACATCTATTTATCAACTAATGGGAGATCAACATTTCGAGAAATTAATATATTATGATATTTGATTGGTAAAAAAAATTAGAATCATTAGAAAATCATGATAGAATAATGTATTGTTTTTATTAGAAATATCATATTGGAATTACTGAGTGTATTACATTTTTTTAATATCATGATCATTTAAATACATGTATTAGATGGTTTTATTTTAACATTACTAAATTTTAATGCAAAAAAATTGATGGAAGAAAGGCTGGAGTTGATATGTTTGAAATGGGGGTAGGGGAAGATTTGACATTGGTGAAGTCTAATGGGAATAATTTTTTTCATCAATCTTCTTACACTCTATACAGATCGTAAAAAATTTCATTTATTCCACATAATTGTGTAGAATATTAATATCGATATTAATAAAATATCAAGAATTTAATGCCAAAGATTAATATGAAGTTACGCAGATTAAATCACAGGACTATCAAGATTTGATGCAATTTATGATGCGTTTTTACTTCTATTAAATTCTTCCTAAAAATGTACGACATAGATTTACTAGACTTCGATTCTTTTACATAGCCATATGATGTAATATTATAGACGCAATAGAGTTGAAAATATTTAATAAGGCGGTTAAATTAATATTATGTGTTTTGGATAGTAATTCCTAACATCGTCCATTGATATAATGATACCCCTAAGGGATTAAATGCATATAGAGGCTCAACATTATTGTCATTTCTATTATAGATGTATTTAACCCCATTATATAGTACATGATGATTTTTAAATGGAATGTATAAAATATAATTTGACAAGAAAGTTATATTGATGAATGATATATTTTTAAGAAGATGTTGATTTATATACCTATTACATATCAGATGTTGATATAATTTATCACCCAATGTATCAATACACTTGACACCTTATGGGAAATTTTATCTCTGAAAGAGATGTTGTTACAATTACCATCACAATGTTGGAGAAATTACATCATTAATCTTTAAAAAATAGTTAATATGTAAATAAATAATTACAAGCCCAAAAAGAAATTCATAGATATTTTAATTCATCAAGGGATGAATAATGGATGTAAAATACACATAATCCATAATATATATGATTGTTATGAGATCCACATAATGAGGATTTATCTTATCATCCTAATTCAAATGTTGAGTGAATATGATGTATTTCTACATGACCAAACAATATAATTATATCATACACTAGAATTTAAGTCACATGTTCTACTTTTTAGTAAAAGAACATGATGATATCAGTTCGATGAAAAAAATGTACTTATGATTATTGTTGATGTGATGCACATATCATGTTTTAATAATAGAAATGAAATTTATGTAAATATTTAAAAAAATTACATTATCAAACAAATATAAGAGTTAGATTATACTACATTTGAAGTGTTGATTTTGCATTACAAATCGGTTGAGAATAATATTTATGTGAAATTTTATGAAATGGGATTTATGGAGGTGAATTTTAGGGTGGAAGGGGAAAAAGAATATCAATCATAATGGAATATAAATCAATGAATTCATTTTATGTCTCAAATCCAACAAACAAGAAAAGAACGATTATCTTAATAGAGACTAAAATAATTATCTGGTCATTTGAAAATTTAATGGAGGAGGACCCTTTATTTGTGAGAACACAATTACTTAACATTGGTAGCAATATTGATAATTTATTTTATGTTATAGGGGATCACAACTAGGAGGTTTGGATTATTTTTAGAGGATTAAAACCCCTAATTTGTTTTAAAAAAATTATGGGAGTTCAATGAGAATGTTAATATGTTTTTTAATATATAAATCTCATCATCAAAATGTTATACATTCAATATTTTGTTAACATAATATAAATTTATATTTGGACTTCTCATGTAGATAATTACTTCTAAATATGATGATTTTTCCAATCCCAAAACATAATAGACTATAATAATGGAAACCCATTTAGAAGATGTAATGTTAATCATATGATATGCTTTATCTATTTTAATAGAAATTTACATAATGAAACATTGATTTAAATTTCATTAATCCTCTTTGATTTTCTACAATTTAAAATATTTTTTCCATATTTCTATTGTGTACAAAAACAAGCATTGAATTTGTATACCTGAATTCATAATCACCCTTTAATATTGGATTTTATGATTTTCATCTATATTCTCTCCACTACCATTGCATAAAGAGAAATAGAGAGGCCTATGCTCCATAACAATGTCAATATTACGGTTATCATATTTGAATAATATTAATTTCTATTAATATATTATTTCATATTAATGTTTAATTTATTTATATTTTTTATTGCAAAATTATATTCCTATATAGGTGGATTTTTTTAGTTCTGGTGGTTTGTTGACTCTCCTCATTCCTGTGATATAATATACATTGAGGTTGCAATTGGTTTAATGAAAACATGGAAATAGGTCATGAATTTATACAACCATCATGAAAACCTTAATTTCTAACACATATTTTATTTAATTTTTTATCATTTTGTATACCAAATTTAAGAATACTTCTTTAAATGTTTTATATAATATTGATTTCTTTCACATATCTTTTTAAAAGTCATGTTTTTCATTCAACTATCTGAAGGAATACAAAAAGAAGATAACACGTTCATTTATATCATGGTTACTAGGATTTCCATTTTTTTATTTTTCAAAATTCAAACACTGCATATTGAGTTAATGTTCTTGAAAGGAAAAAAAATCAGCTAAGAGCATCGATTCAATTTATAGGATTGTCAGTCCGCTAATGAAGTAAATGGAATGTGTGGTAACATTGTATGTTTAAATTTTTATGATACTTTAGGATGAGTAGGAATCAGCTAACCCTTAATATGATAGACGATGTGACTATTATTTCTCCAACTACTTCATTTCATTAAAATCAGCATTAATTTTATTAAAACACTACTTTGATATAATCAAAATGGAGAAAAAATAATTTTATTATTTTTTTGCTTTATTCAAACTATTCATAATTCATTTTTGACATGTTGGATTAAGTTATACCTCTATTTGATACATGATGTACCATGTATGACTCAATTTGTGTGTTTTCTATTTAGAATTTACATTTATGTTTAAAGACTTTAACTCTTTGATACAATAGAAAAAGATCATGAATATCATTATAAATTAGGTAAAAATCATATGTAAATTTTGATGTGTAGGAATAATAATAACATCAAACTGACAAACTATGTCACATGTATGATTAAAAATGCTTGTTTCAAATATAAAATTAATTTTTAGTAAAAATACATGTGACATACACTAAACCAATAATACACATTCATATTGATTGAATACATTAGTACAAAAATACATTTCTAATTGGGGATGGGTTGGAATTGTCCACACCTCAAACAGACACAAGGTGGTACTAGTATGAATCCATTGTAGTCATTTAATTTAAAATATATATTAATTTTTGTACATATGATGACTGAATACATCAAAACAAAGAAAAAACTTTTTTATTATTTTGATACATTAGAAAAATGATCCATTTGTAATTTGTGACATATATTTATTAGTTGTACCTTAATCTAATACATGATGTGCCCAGTATTACTCAATGTTTATATTATCTATTTAAAATTGAAATTTTAGTTCAAATATATTCACTCACTAAAACCAAGAAAACATGCTTGGATAGTCTTGATAATTTATGGAAAGAATTTATTAGTAATTCTATGAATTTGAAACCAATTTCACATAAAAATGACACATGATGTGACCAGTATGAATCAAAGTGTGTGTTTCCAATTTAAAAATACATTTTAGTAAATAATATAATAGTAACCTACTTATAAATATTAAATTGAATTTGTATTGGTTAGATAAATTAAGAAAATGATCAACATATTATATTAGACATGTAAGAATCATATTTTATTCCAAATAATGTATGGTGTGACATCCTGAAATTTAATGAGAAAGACTCTAATTAATTTAATTAATTAATTGTGTTGTACGCTATGACAATTTTATCTTGATGTGTATGGAAGATAATTAATGGCTTCTGTTACGAGCAAGAGCGACCTTCCTCGATAGCTAGCGTTGTATGTAATACCGAGTGTCACTAAACATCGATATATTATAAAAATGAGATTATTTAATGGGATTCAAACTAGCCATTATTAATTTCATTAACCACATTTTTAACTGTAAATATCATTTACATTCATCTTATTTATTTTCTGTAAAGGATATAAGAACAAATTCAAGTTATCTGATAAAAGAAATATTTCCAAAAAAATGCAGTTTGTCTACCTTTTGATGGCACGCCCAACATAAATTTACTTTTTAACACTTTTATATATTATATCTTTATAAATAAACTTTTTATTTCAAATAGGAATATAAAAGTTTACTTTGTTTTAATTTTAGGTATTTTTTTGATAAAATTCCTCATTTAATGAATAGTTAAAAATTCTGCATTTTAATTCAAAAAAAATCATCTAAATTATATATATCGTCAGATTATATTTTTAATTGGATTTAATGTTTAATTGTATTATGGTTTTATAATTTAAACAAATTTTGGTCATTGGATGAAATTTCACATTTTAATTTCACATAAAAACATTATAATCATTTGATAAGTTTTTACTTCTTAAAACCCAACTTTTTATTTTTAACAACAACAATTAATATTAAATTAACATATAACGATTCTATATTTTCTATTATGATAAATGGATTCTATATTTGGAATTAGTGGGTCCATATTATGTTTATAGTTAACTTTTATTTTTGGGAATTATAAATAGTTACTTTAGTAATTATTATTTTTTCATGGTTAATGGTAAATCGCGTAATTAAAGGTAAAAATAATACAATAAAATTACCTTAAAACATGTAAAAATCTGATTAGAAGAATTAATTATCCCTTTATCATCTATGGTTTGAAATTTAATCACCTAAGAGCCACATACCCATGAATATAACATGAATATAAATTTTTTTTGAATATGACAAAATATCACACTCTAATTTTATATGAGTATATTAATTTTAATTTCTGTATTTCCAGTGAATTAAATTGAATTTAGTTATTATATATAATTAAAATATAATTCCCACAACATATAAATTTATTTATAATTTTTAGAGATTAAATAATTAACATTAATGACGACTCAATAGTGATGTAGAAATTATTTTATTAATATATATATCAAATAAATGATATTAAAAATATTAAAATAAATTAAATTTTAATAAATTAATGTCACACACTAAATTTATGGATAACATTGACATGTAATTTATGATTTAATTTAGTTTTTATAACGTATCTGTTTTAAAATTCATAAAGAAAAAATAAAATTCGGCCAAATAATTATGATAATGTAATATATGTCACCAATGGTCCATTTATAGCTCCTTTGTATTTTTATATTTACTATATTACCCCTTAATAAATAAATGACATGTTTCCATAATAAGAGTTAATGAAATTTATTATGGGTAAATCAAATTATAATGCATAAAATAAATCCAAAACATGTCAAAAAAATTATTGGATGAATAATATTTAATAATTATTATATTTAGATATATTTTGTGTAATTTAATGGACACGTGTACCTGAAAAAACATTATATATTATTTAAATCAATGATAGTTACAAAATATCACTTTCATTTATTATAAAATATTTTATGTTTTCACACAGGGAAAAAATAATCCTATGAATGAATATAAATGTCTATTTTGATATAAATAAAACCCTTTTCATTATGTAAACTTATTTTGAATTTTTAAAAGTTGTATAATTACCTTAAAACTCTCATCAATTCTAAAACAATATTTATTCAATTAACATAACAATAGAATAAATTAATTTAATTATATAGATTTTGTAAAATTTTGGATTAGATCATGTGTATAAAAAAAATCTATGATCTATAAGTTATATTAAATATGTTTGAAAAAATTATATTTCAATTCCCACTTTGTCCTATTTTATATTATATCAAATTAAAGTAATAGTATTAAATTTGGAAATAATAATATTTTATTGATTTAATTTGATATTAAATTAGTCAAAATTCAAAAAAATGTTAAATTATAACAAGGGGATATGGTATGGCCTAAAAGGTATTTTAAAATTTATTTCTGTTCTATTGTTTATTATTTATATCTAGAATAGTGTAATTATATTTTAAAATTTTTATATTTTCATAAAGTGCCCATATCCTCCCTTAAAAAGGCATATCCTCCCACATTCCCTCACAACTCCTTGAGAAATCTAGTTTGACCAACCCTACCCAATTATCCTATTAAAATTGTTAGTTAACTTTTAGAGGTTTTGGTTTTACAAAAAAGTCCACACCTAATGTCCATAAGAGGTGATCCAAAGGAAGTCCAACAAAGAATAAGTATGTGCTTTACAAATTCAATTCAATTAAATTTTTATATTATACTCCCTATTTGAATGTTTATCCCATGATGAATTAATAAATGAATTATATAATATATAATTATATGTTATTATAAATATTTTATATCATTTTACATCCATTTATTCATCCTACGAATAAAAATATCATTATGTGTGTATACGTATAGATTAACCTCTCCACACCATTGTATAATATATCATTAAAAACATTATTTGGTTGGGTATAATGATGAGTATAATGGATTTATATAATTAATACAACATTATAATTATTGTTTATAATAAATATACCATCCAATTAATTACCATTTATCCATCAAGAGAATGATATCATCGCTCGTGCATACGTACGACCTACAGTCTCCACAACTCGGTGAATTCATTATCCACATTAATATTTCAGGAATAATTATAAAATTTATATTATGTGTGAAAATAAGAATTATGAACATAATTTGATGAATAAAATACATCATATGCATAACAGACATGTATTACATGGCCAAAAATGAAATGTCAGAACGATGCTGTTAACAACTAAAATAATGTTAATATTGAAAAATTATTATCAAAATGATATAATATGATCATATATGACATCTAAAATACAGATATGGTCCTGGTATAATTTAGTAACATTCTTTAAAAATTATAAAAAGGTTACCACACCCTCGACTATCAAAAATTTCAAGGTAAGGGATAAATTTGTAATCACATTTTTTATCTGAGATTGATTATATATAAGTAATTGGTAGGTATATATTTATCATCTGTGTCCTTGGTTTCTAAAAAAATTCATAAAATGTTTAATATTAATATATGTATGTTAAAAGACATTTATTTTAAAAAAACTACTTTTACAATATTGTATGGAATGAATTTTTCATTAATTTACCATACGAGTTACTTTTTGACCTCTCCGACAAAAGAATGAGGATAATCTTTTTAAACTATATGTCATGAATGGAATTTTACTATTTAATGACACCTTATTTCAATGAATCTTATTCTATAATATTTCTATTTTATTTTCAATGAAATTTATTTCTTTTAAAATTGTGTCGCATTTTGAAAAAAGAAAATGACTGTGAAAAGGAATTTATATTATCCTTAGGAATTAAGATCAAGTGTTTTATAAAAATTATTTTTCTTCTAACATGAATCTCTTTAAATATGGTTATATTTAAATCCCTATTATTTCTATGATTTTATTGATTTAATGATGTAATGATATTTTATATGCAGTATGTTATTATATAACGATATTTAAGTGACCGATTTTATTTCATGGATTATGATTTGATGCATGATTTATGCTTTTGTGGAATATGTAATAATTATTTCATTATAATATGGGTGGTACCAATATATCTCTCCAATGCATTGTATGAAGATTTAAATCTCATTTTATAATCATGGATTGAAGGGAAAGAAAATCTGATTTAGTAATATGGGGCCAGAATGGAAAGTAAATCATGTTAAGTAATACATGGCAAGAAAAACCAGTAAACTCGGTTCAGTAAAGGATATTATACACTACGATGGTCTAGGAAGAAATGCCTTATCTACTATTCATGTCATATTATGTACTTATTGTTTTCCATAATTATTTATTATATGTTAATTATATGTTATCATAGTCATGTTCACGGATTAGTTATGCCTTACAAACTGCCATAATTTATTTCATTACTCAATATTTTGATATTTAAACATTATGTTCATGTTATGACATTATAATGGTTGTGGTTTGCTTTCTGTTCTCAATGTTTACCCTTACAGATCGTTTGATCTCACACTTTTTTTCTTTTCCCCATGAAATAATGAACGATTTTATATAGGAAGACTATTGGGGAAGATCTTTATGGGATATGTTGAAGATCCATCACCAATATAGAAGAATTTGTTCTGAGTTTCAAATGATACTAATCTAATCTGGTCTTTCGGAATAAATTTGTTTAATGTATTATGTATTCCTCAAATTAAATGTAATGTCCATATACGTCAATATAAGGTCACTATAGTTGGTATCAAAGAAAATTTTTAGTCAACCATTAGAACTAGTATGTAAAAACATTATTGAGATTACTAGATATACTTCTATGAAATTTCTAGGGATTTCCTAAACGTTACATATAACTAGAGGCTAGAGTACAAGAATAATGGTAACGATCATGAATAACCTAGGATTAAACAAATTTGATAAATATTGTATGTACTCTACCATGATTATGTTGTTTTCTTAGTATGATTTTTTCCTCTCAGACTATAATTTTTTGGGTTTTAGAAAATTGACCAAAAAGAGTGGGTTCATGTTAATGGAGAATATATGATGGAAAATGGACGATATTATTAATGGAAAACAAAATGAAATGGGTGTTTGAAGGTGAAACATCATTATTATGCCTAATCGTGGATCTCATAATATGATCAATAATAATTACTTTGGTGAGTTTCCTAACCTAGCTAATATAATAAAGATGGAGATTTATCGTTATCATAAAAGAAATTACGTTCAATATTCCTCATGTAAATCATGTGGGAAGAGGTATCAATTAGAATTTTTCAAAGGGACTGGAATATTATTTGGGTGTCGAAAAGTCAGACACAAACCCAGTAATTGCAAAAGAAAAAGATTATTTAAAATAATAGACAAGGATGATGGTATTTTTAAGACATTGACGACTATCATATGTGTTAAATGGGGAATGTATGAACATTATGAAATTCGAGGCAATAAGGGAAAATATCAGGAAGGGAATAAGCATGGTCTTATTCGTAGTATTTATGTTGATGACTATAGAGAGACTATAAATGATATATGAGATTAGAAAAGTTTTTAAAAATTAAACTATGAATCTCAATCAATGTTTTATGAAATGTGTGGAATGATTTCATGTATATCATGAATAATGTATGGTATAATATAATAACGTAACATCCAAGCATTGTTTTAGTAATTTTTTCCCTTAAGTATTTGAATGTATATGTTTATTGATATCGGTAACCGTTAAAACTTATTTACATGTTATTGGAAATCACATGATATATGCATAATGAAGCCATAAAATGATAATGAGATGTCTGATTGTATTACTAAGCTCATGACAGATATATGGAAAAATTGAGATCATGGATTGAGTATATAAAAATTTTGGTAGTTTTGGTGTGAGTAATGAGTTAATATTGACATAATTCGTGTTTTCACAAAGTTCAATAACAATTCATGTTATTATATTGTTTCAAGAGAATACATGTTTAAGGTATTTAGTTGTTTTGAATGTGACAACCAAGAACAATCAAATGCGATATGGGAGAAAATGTTAAATATATTTAGTTCACCACTTTCTAAAGTTTTATATTTTTATTTTCTTAATGTATTGTAATGTTATCCATTTATGGACAATATAAGTTATATTCATGTTAAAGTTATATAGATTAACTTTTTTCCTAATGAAGGAATAATTATACATATTTTATAACCTTTTCTAAACTTTTTGCTGCAATATATAAAATGACATATCATTCTACCTCATGATCTCCTAAAACTTCAATAATTAATAATTCTAATGCATTTATATAAATAAGTTATTATGTTGAAATTTTTCAGGGGATGTTCAACGGTGAGATAATAATAAAATAATGTAATTATTTCATCTCATGAAAACATATATCAAATTTAGGACAATGATCATGAAACCCAAACTATTATCCTAGTACCTTCTAATCAAAAAAATTAGATGGTCCCTTAAATTATCAGAAATTTATGGATTACAGTTAGTTTACATTCCCCAAACCCTATTCTATAGGACTATCAATTAGATCTTGATGGTTAGATTTCTCTTCCATATCCATATTTTCACTTATCCCTTATGTTATTCTATGTGAAAACCTAGTGATGAGTAAATTTTGGTAAACATTATCTTTGTAACATTCCATTTTAAAATGAATTTTTATTATTCCTTTTTATGATGTGGGTTTTAATGAAAGAACCTTTAATGTAGTAAACCATTAATAACCCAGAAAGATTTATGGTCAAAATTCATTTTAATGGTGATATAATGTGAATCCCCTATATATTATGAGATAGATTCTTTTTATTTTCATTTATTTATTGTTTTGTACCCTACAACAATATTATCTTGTAATATACACAACACAATTCTGGTCTTGCCTTAATGGCAAGAGTGACATTCCTCGGTAGCTTTCATTATATGCGATACAGACTTTCACTAAACAACGATATATTATAAAAATATTTTTCTTTAATTGGATATAAACATGCCATTTTGAATAGTACTACCCACATTTTGAATTTTATATAACATTACCATTTAACTTATGTATTTTCTAGACGTGATGTAAGAAGAAATTAGATTTTTATAAAAAAGGATATATTTTTCAAAAATTATAGTTTTTCCACCTTTTGATGGACCACACATTTTAAATTTAGTTTGGAACACATTTATTTATTCTATTTGGAAAAATAAAATTCTTATTAGATATTTGAACATAATTTTTTTTTTCAATTTTTGGAATTTTTTCTGATTAAATTCATATATTAATGAATAATGATAAATACTACATTTTAATTCAAAACTACATTATCATCTAAATTATTTATATATTTAACTTGTCTTATTTTTTTAAAAGTTTAGTTGGGTTGTATTTTTATCATTTAATCATATTTTGTTTGTTGGAAGTAATTTCACAATTGAATGGGACATATACACATGACAATCTTATGATATGTTTTTACTTATTAGAAACCCGTTTTTTGGTTATCACTACCAGAAACAATTTTAAATTAATTTATGAAATTTTTCTATTTTCAATTATTAAAAATTGATTCAATATTAGGAATTAGTGGGTCTAGATTATGTTAATAGGTAACTTTTATTTTTTGGCATTAAGAATAGTAACATTGGTAGTTACTTTTATTACCAAGGTTAATGGTAAATCGCGAAATTACATGTACAAATAATATTATAAAATATCCTTAACATGTGTAAAATTTCTATTTGATGAATAAATTAGACCCTTATCATATATGGTGAAAACTTAAATCACTTAATGACTATTTTTCATTAATATGACATGAATATAAAAATATAAGGAATGTGACAAAATGTGACACAATCATTTTATATGAGTATATTTATTTTAATTTTGGGATTATCATGAAATCAAATTTAATATATGTAGCATATAGAATTAAAATTAAATTTAGTACATCAAAGAAATTTATTTTTTATTTTTAGAAATTATATAAATTTTATTACTAATGACTCAATAGTGATGCAGAAAGTCTTTTATTAATATTTATATCATAAATATATTATTAAAAATATTAAAATAATTATAAGTTGATTTAATTAATGTCATACACTAATGTTATGGATAAAATTGACATGATTTTAATGGGATAAAGGAGTATTTTTAGTACATATCTCTATGTTATGATATTTCTAAAAAGTAATGTAATTAATAGTGTAAAAGTTGAAACTATTCATATTTTAAATAAATAATATTTTATTAAATTATATAAATTTTCAGAAAACTATAATATTCATCCAAATAATTGGGATGATGTTAAATATGTCACCAATGGTCCATTTATGGATCCTTTGGTAGTTTAGGGTGATTATATTAATCCTTAGTAAATAGAAAGACATGTTTCATTGGTAAGAGTTAAATGAATTAAATAAGGGTAAATAAAAATTTTAATTCTTAAAATTAAACCCAAACATGTACAAAAAAATTATTGGATTAATAATATTTAATTAATGACACAATATTATATAAATTGAGTTGTTTAATGGAAACTTTTACATGAAAATAGATTATATATCATTTAAATGAATGATAGTTACAATATATCACTACATGTAATTTAATATATTTTATGTGTCCACATAGGACCAAAATGATAATATGAACGAATATAAATGTCGATATTGATATAAATTAAACCATTTTCCTTTAAAACAATTATTTTGAATTTTCAAATTTTATATAACTTCCTCAAAATTATCATTAATTATAAAACAATATTTATAAAATAAATAGAAAAATAGAATAAATGATTTTTATTATATTATTTTTGTTATATTTTAGATTACATAATGTCTCTAAATAATTTTAAAAATCTATAATATATATTATAGATGTGTGAAATCATTATATTATAATTCCCATATTTTATTATTGTATATTTAGTCAAATTAAATGAATGGAATTAAATATGGGAATAATATTATCCTATTGAATTAATTTATTAATAAATTATTTAAAAATAAAAAAATTATAAATAATCACAAGGGGATCACATAAGTTCTACCATGTATTATAAAGATCATTAATGAGACATTTTAAATTATTTATATCCATAATAGTCTTATTATATTGTAATATTTTTAGAGTTTCCTAACGTGTCCCTCTCTTAACTTCTAAAAAGGTATATCCTCCAACAATTCATAACACCCCCTTAAGTCTTATATCATGAAAAAACCCATACCAATATTCCTATCAACATTTCTAGTTAACTTCTACTGGTCTAGTTATCATATAATGTCTATCCAAAATGTCCCTATGAAGAGATCCAAATGATGCCCAACAAAGAAGTGGTAGTTCCTTTACCAATTCAATTCAATTTTTTTCATCTTCTACTCTCTCTTTATATGTTGATTCCATACAAATGTAATAATTCCAGAGTATTATAAATTTTTATATGTCATTCTAATTATGGGAAACTATATACCTCCTTTTATCCATCATACGAATAACAATATCAACATGTGTGCATGCGTACGACATAATGTCTCTACATCATGGTATAATTTGTAATTCAAAAATAATTTATTAAGATCTGTATAAAGATGAGAATAATTGATTAAAAAATTAATATAACCTGATAATTACTATTTATAGTTTAAATACCTTACAATTACATACAATTTAACCATCAAGATAATGATATTGTCGCTCGAGCGTACATACGACCTACTGTCTCCACAACATGGTGAGATTTTTTATCCATGATAACAATTCAGGAATTAGTATAATATTTATATGTTGATGGAAAATAATATTTATGAACATAATTTTTTGTATAAAATACATCTAGTTCATAACAAACATGAATTACAAGGCAAAATAGGAATGGGAAAATGAAGGAATTAACACCTGAAATAACGGTAATATGGAAATACTATAAAAAATAATATAATTGGATCAAATATGATATCATAAATAATGATATGGTTTCAGTAAAAATTAATATCATGATTTACCCATTATATTGGAGGTGAAATAACTGTCACTAATGAAAAGTATAAGGTAAGTGATAATTTTGCAATCTCAACTTTTTATCCATCATTTTTTATACGTTAGTATTTACAGGGGATATATTTATCATCCAAGTCCTTGTTATCTAAAAATGATTTTATAAAATTTTAACTATTATTTTATGTATGTTTTAAGTATTTTTTATCCTCTTTTTACATTTACTAAATGGTATGGAATTAATCTTATTTTATTTATCATATGAGTTACTTTTTAACTTTTTTTGAAAAAGTATGCGGATAATGCTTATAAACTATATGGTATGAATTTAATTTTATAGTTTCATGAAACCTTATTTCCATGAAGATTACTCTAAATAAATTCAATGTTATTTTCAACTATATTAATTTCTTTTAAAATAACATGGCATTTTGAGAAAAGAAAAAGAAAGTATATTTTCCTTTAGAATTATGTTCAAGTGTTTTATCAAAATTATTTTCCATCAATGTTGATGCTATTTAAATGGGTTTATGTTATTATTCATATTATTGCATTTTTTGTTTTTTTAATGATATAATTATTTCTTATATGGAGTGTGTTATGATGTAATGATGTTTTTGAATCCAATATTATTTCATCGGTTATGATATGATGCATGATTTATGCTTTTGTGGAACATTTAATAATGATTTTATTATGAGATGGGAGGGACCTATATCTCCCTCCAATGAGTTATGAGTCTCCATAGACAAAAATCTAATATGGTATTTGGGAATCAATTTTTGTAATGTAAAAAGTATTCAAAAACATAAATGTAATGTCCAAGTACATCAAGCTAGGGTCGTTAAAAAATATGTGACCAAAATGAAATGATGAGCTTATTTTTATTTAAAATTGAAATTAATTTTGTTGAAAAATGAAATTGAAATACAGAGAACCACTAATGAAATTGGATTTATTTTTTAAACTTTTGTAAAATTATCCATTTCTCATTTATATGTTTTTATAAACAAATGGAGACACGAATTGGTCACCCAATTCATCCATAAGTAAATTTTCTAAATCAAAAGTGTTACAATACATTCACAAGGTGTAATGAGTTTACACAAGCACACAATTGAGAGTGAAACGTGATGATATAACAAAATAGCTCATTTGCATAAATTTAAGAGTGCAGTAACTCTAGGTAAGCTAAGGCTTTGGGATCTACAGTCTTCAAGAGGAATGAAAAATGAAACAGATCATCTAAAGTGGCTGAATCTACTACACTTTGTGGTTTTAGTGAGCATGAATCATTAATAAACATGTTGTGGGACATGCAGTAATGACCATGAAAAAAATTAGAAGGTAGTACACCTTCTGACTGAAAAAACAATGCAACATTGGTCATAAAAAAGAAAGAAGTTTGATTATACTCTTTCTCCAACAACTTATTAAATCATTTTCATTGGAATTCAAGATAAGTTTCTGTAGAGATTTCACTATCCCTGATATTTTGATAAGCTATGATATCTTGTTTTTCAGATTTCAAATTAACATTCACTAGGTCAATATACTAGTTTGCAGCTTGCACATCATGGTCAGAGGATTTATTCGGGATTTCATGAGGATATGCAATACTAGATTCATCCTCATTCATAGAAGTTGTAAATGTATTGTTTTCCTTTTTAGAATCACTGAGTTATCTCATTACAATTTATTTAAATGATGAGAGTAATTCCTATGTTTCCTCATTTTTTTAGGATTGGGAGTAATGAATCCATCATCATCCACTATTTTTTCCCCTTCTTAAAGCTTTATTTTTTGAATTCTTCTTCAATTTAAGTGTCTTTATCATCATATTCCAGTAGGGCTATGAATTGAGTCGGTGCAAGAAAAGTGTCCATGGAAGATTTAGATAGAACATCCACATTTTCATTAGAGTGTTCACCCTCCTCAATAAAAGAAGCCTTATTAGCCTAATTATTACACCCATTGTCTTCATGAATTTTTCCTCATAAAAATTATTTGGTGAATCAATAGAGCATAAGGCATTGATTTCATCAAATGGTTTATCAATAATAACCAAATAGTTCTTCTATATGGAATTCTTCTCCACCCAAATTAACAATAAACCTGGGAGGTGAGGTATATCCCTTTGTGTCCCACATTATTTCATAAGATGACCAATTCTAGAACTTTTTCTAGAGTAGGCTGTAACATTTTCAAATACAATATCATGTATAAACCAGTAATGTAATGCCCCAACCCTAGTTACCCATAGTTGGTGCATTATTACATAACATTAGAATGATCCTAAAGAAATCATGTCTTGAAAGACCGATCAGTTTAGTATTATTAAAATGAAGATTCATACATATGTTCAACTTTACAATATGAAATGAAATAAAACACAGATTTATTACATTAGATTCATCCATGCATCCTAGATTATTCCTGAAAGTCACTCATAACTAACTTCTTAATATCCTGGGAAAATAGAACATAATAAAGTGGTGAGCTCAAATGCTCAGCAAGGCTAAGCAATACAATGGAAGATAACATTAATATTAAGCATTGTGAATAATTGAAACCACTTGCCTTTACCAATAATAAACACGAATACTTTTGTGGCAGGAATATGAGATGAGTAAATAATGAAATAATAAAACATAATCATGGGTATTCTACTAGTCGAATGAAAACATGAACCATCAATATTATTTTCATAATGAGGGAATGTATAATGCCAGACATTCTGAAACATTTAGTCAAGGCCTTGGAAAAGTCATCTAAAAATGATAAAGGCCTCGGCCAAAACCATATATCAAATTTGGAAAGGCCTCGACCAATTCCACATCTAGATGTCCCATTAGACCAACCGATGCATCAAGGAGATATAGCGGGCTCCAATCGTCACATAGTATGTCCTATATATTCCTCATATGAAAATGTTGAAATATAACATAAACATTCGTATTAAAACTAAAACATGAAATGTAAATACTTTAACCATAAACCATGAATGGTATAAAAATAGAACATCCACATTGAAACATATCAAAAAACCTTCAATACATTGTGGATGTTATGTATCATAGTAAATCAACATCAAATAAACATAAAATCCATCAAAGGATGTTGACATAGTTGAAATCAAAACCTTTCTTAGAGAAATATATCTTTTTATTTTGATATAATTTAAGAGTCATATAATTATAAAGAAAAAATTTATTTTGAAAAAATTATTATAACCTTGTAAGGGAATTTTTGATGATGTTATAATAGTGGAAAATAGTCGCACCCGCCATATAAGTTAAAACACATTCTTATCCTAATTTTGTCGAAAAGGTCATTAGGTACCTTGTTTGAAAAAAGATGGAAATATTACATTCAAAAACATATAACGTCAAACAAGGGTATAAAATAGTTTAACCCATTGTCTAGTAAATAATAAAAAAAATTCAAATACATTTTAAGAAACATGGATGTGGATGATAAATAGGTCCCAGTAGATAATTATGTATAAACAACCTCGGATAATGAAGAGATTATAGAATTAATCCTTTCCTTGTACATCACCTTGGTCGAGGGAGGTTTATTGTTCTATATAATAGTTAAATAATTGTTATTATAATATACAACAATAATATAAATTAATATGATATCATATATGATCTTTTAACATTTCTTTGTTCACAATATCTTAATATTATCATCATTTTGGGTGTTAACATATTCGTTTTCCTTTATATTATTTGTTATGTGAGTTCTATTTTTTATTGATGGGATGTATCTTATTCATATAAAGAATGAAATTAAGTATTTAAACATTATTTTTAATTATCTAATGAAAATTAGTCTTGAATAGATACGATGTGGGATGAATCTCATTGTGTTCGTGGAGACGGTAATCTATACGTACGCATGAGCGCCAATTTCATTCTTTTGTTATTAGAATAATATATAATTGGATTTTATATCATATATACATAATAAATATCTTGTTATATTTATTATATACATCAATTACACATCATTATTATACCCATCCAAATAATAATGTATTGAATAACAAATACTTCACGACGTGGAGACGGTAAACTGTACGTACGCATGTATGGTGACAAGTCATTTAATGGATGGATAGAATAATGAATATGGTTGTATAATATTTATAATAAAATAATAGTATATAGAAGATACTAGAGTTATTATTTTATAATGGAAACAAAAAAGAAAGATGAAGTGGAAGAAGAAAGGAACTTGAAAGAGGTGATGAAATATTTACCTATTCTCCAGGATCTTCATATTTATTTGATCAAAAGGGCTTCCTAAAATGTCTTTATGACTAAAGTAAGGAATCTACGATGATGTTTGGATAGTTGAGAGGTTATTTGGGCAGGGGTTGGCAGAGCCAAATGGCTTTGATGGTGTGAATTAGAGAGAAGGGGGATTGTCATTTTATAAGAGGGGTGAGGAGAACCTTAGTAAAAATTAGAATTATTATTTTATAATAAAATCATTTTAGGATTATAACTTCTCAAAAAAAATTATTAAAAGTCTAAGGTTGGTATGGGTCAAAACCCACTAAACAATAAGTTTTTTATAGGTTTTCGTTACTATATTAACCTTATCTTTTTTTAACTCTTAGTTAAATAGTTTGACATTTACCATGTCACTTTGTATTTTTATATTATATGGTTAATAAACATACTATATAATTCAATGAAAACCCCAAGTGGTTTATTAATGATACACCTATTATTATATAAGTTTTTTTGGCTGAACCTTATATTTTAGGAATATAATATCAATTAATAATATAATATTTGTTTTAAAAACTATTTTATGTCAATTTTGACACTATTTGGTATTTCGTTTTTTCTAGACTCATAACATAATAATTATATAGAAAAAACTAATCTAATCAATCCTAACATGTCACATTTCATTAAAAATTCGTGGATTTAATCAAAACCTTCATATTATATTTATTTTAACATCTATAATACCATTTATTTGATTCTTTAATAATTAAATAAAATACCACATCATCGTTGTGTCATAAATAAATATATCTATTTTGTGTCTAAAAATATATATATAATATAAATAGGTAGGAAATATATTTAGATTTCAAATTAATACTTATAGTCAAATAGATCAATTATATATCCTCATATAAAAATTGTTTTATTAAAAGATATTTGGTTTTGTTATTTTTGTCACTACTTTAAATTATTTCATATATAATGTCATTATCACATCCAAGTGGCTCCATGGGGTCCCTAAATAGACTCTAGGATTCCCACGGTTGGACATGTATCATATAATAGGTTGAGGACACATGTTAGGGTAATTTAATATTGTTATAATATTATTTTTTAAACTTATTTACTAACAATGATAAATAAAATATTTAACAAAGTAAGTATTCATAATTTTTAAACTAAAATTAAACTATTTATAAAATTTGGACCTCTTGATTCAAAATAGAGAATCTATTTTTCTAAATAAATAACACAGAAGTGGCAGAAATTAATTTAAAATTAATTTTCGTTGTCAAAACAAGAAGTGGATTTTTAAGAAATAATAACTATCAAAAGATTGACACTTTCTTATGTCCAGTTTAAATGTGAAATTACATCCAATGAACAACATTGGATTAAATTATAAAAATATAATATAATTATACTTATTAACCACTCAATAGTATAATTTATCACTATAAGTTATTATGATTAAAGAAGATTATTTTAATTAAAATTTAGAATTTTTCAACATTAATTAAAAACTGAATGTTTTGAGAAAAATACAAAAAATTCACCCTAAGGTAATTTCGATATTCTGAACCAAAAAATGAGGTCCATTTTGAAAGATAAAATTGATAAAATTTCATAAAGTGGGTATCACAATTAAAAACAGCTAATTTGATTGGTCGTGATGTGTTAAAATCTCAAAGTTGTGTACAACACAAGTTATTGCATTATTCAAAGGGAAACGTACCACATAAGCCTGGGGTGTTACATTCGCCCCTCCTTCAAATAATTTAGTGCTTGAAATTTCTAGAATATTACTACAAAAAATGAATCGGGTGGTTCTTCATAATATGTTCCTCGGGTTCCCATGTTGCCTCTTATATCTTATGGGTTCTCCATAGAACATCTACTAGACGATTCGTTTGGTTTCTTAGAACTTGTTCTCTTGTATCAAGAACATTGAAAGGTTATTCACAATGAGACAGATTGGGATCCAGCTCTAATTTTTCATATGTGAGTACATGAATTGGGTCATGCATTTATTTTCTCAACAGTGATATCTGGAACACATCGTGAACTTTGGAGAGATTTGACGGCATTGCCAACTAGTAAACAACAACCACAATTTGTTCCTCAATTTTGAAAGGTCCGATTACCTGGAACATAATTTTTCCTTCTGACCAAAATGTATAACACCCTTCAATGGAGATACCTTCACGAAAACAAGGTCTCCTACCAAAAATTCCAAATCCTTCCTTCAGTTATTAGCATAACTCTCTTGCCTACTTTGAGATTCTTTGATATGGGTTTGGATTACCTTCACCTTTTCAAATGTTTCCTCAAAAAGTTATGGGCCTACAATATTTCTTTCACCAACATCATCCCAACAGGTTCGTGTGAGATATAACTTTCCGTATAATGCTTCATGTGGTGCCATCTAAATACTTGAATTGAATCTATTGTTATATGAAAATTCTACCATTGGTAAATATTGATCCCACATACCTTGAAAGTCATGTTAGCATGATCTCAAGCTGTCTTCTAACGTTTGAATAGTCCATTATGATTGTCCATCAGTTTGGGGGTGGTAGGCAGTGCTCAAATGAAGTTCTGTATCCAGGGATTTCTGAAGATTTTTCCAAAATCATGATGTAAAATGGGGATCACGATCATAAATAATCAATTGGGGTACTCCATGATGTCTTACAACTTCATTAAAATATATTCTTTCTAGACGTACTAGAGGTAAATCTTCTCTTATAGAATGAAAATGTGCTGACTTGGTATGACGATCATCAATGGTCTATATTGCATCGTTTCTACTAAGAGTCTTTGGTAGCCCCATAAAAAATTCCATCGTAATATTATCTCACTTCTAATTAGGTATGGGAAGAGGATTGAAGTATCCACCAGGAAATTGGCTTCCATAATTCACTTGTTTTCAAACCATACATCTTGAAAAAAAATCCGAAATTTTCCTCTTCATGTTTTCCGACCAAAACTAATCCTTCAAATCTCTTTACATTTTGGTCCTCCCATGGTGTATAATGAAATTGGGCCTACGATCATCATCACAAAATTCTTTTTTTAGATCAGGATTATCGGGAACACAAAGTCTTTTCCCAAATTTCAAAATTCCATCTTCATATACGATTTCACTCAATCTCCCATTATTCACATCATTAAACTTCTTTTGAAACTCCTCATCATCAGCCTAAGAAATTTTAATCCTTTCTAGTAAAGATGGTTTTGAAACCATTTGAAAAAGCATTGATGTTTCACCTTCCAGGGTTATTCCCATATACAAATTTACTATATCCATGTATATAGGATCCTTTTCAACTCTCATCCTGTTCAAATCTCCATGATATTTTCTTATTAATGAATCTTCTACATTATTTTCCTTCCTCGGGTGGTAGTGTATTGTGAAATCATAATACTTGAGTAGTTCAAGATATATTATTTTCCTCATGATGAGTTCTTTCCATGGTAAAATATACATCAAACACTTGTGATTAGTATAAATATCAAATTTTTAAACACAGAGATATTGTCTCCCAATAATAAACGTAAATATTACTGTTGCGAACAAAAGATCACGAGTAGCATATTTTTCCTCATGAATTATTAGCTGTCGTGGTGCACATGCAATAACTCTATCATTCTGCATATAGACACAACCAAGTCTTTTCTTTGAAGAATCACTATAAATATCAAACCCATCCTTCCCCGATGGCAGAGTAAAAATAGGAGCATTGACTAATCTTCTCTTTAGTTCCTGAAAACATTATTCACACTCTTTTATCTAAATAAATTAAACCCCTTTATGTGTGATCTTGGTTAATGGGTTAGCCAATTGGGATATTTTCTAGACCAAACCCCGATAATAACCTATTAAACAAATAAAATTGCATACCTCAGTTATTCTCTTTGGTGCTGGCCATTCTTGGAGTTCTCTTCTCTTAGAAGGATCAACAGAGATTCCATCCATAGAGAAAATATGGCCAAGAAAAGAAATCTCCTGAAGCCAGAATTCACACTTGCTAAAATTTCCATATAATTCATATCTTCTAAGAGACTTCAGTATAATGAAAAATTGATTTTCATGATCTTCTTAGCTTTTGGAGTATACCGTGATATCATCAATAAATACCACTACAAAGTTATCAAGATATTCATTGAAAACACAATTCATTAGATCCATAATGGCATAGGGTGCATTAGTCAATCCAAAAGGCATTACTGTAAACTCATAATGCCCGTACCCGGTTCAAAATGATGATTTTAGAATGTCTTCTTTCTTCACACACAACTGATAATATCCAGATCGAAGGTCAATCCTTGATATGTTTTGAGCTCTATGAAGCTGGTCGAATAAATCATCAATGCGAGGAAGGGGATACTTGTTCTTTGTTTTATAGCATTGATCTCCCTGTAGTCAATGCACAACCTCATAGATCCATCATTCTTCTTAACAAAAGTTACAGGGGCTACCCATGGAATAACACGATGTTGAATAAATCCATTATTACTCAATTCCTATAGTTGTTTCTTTGGTTCCACTAATTCCACAGTGGCCATTCTATAAAGGGTCTTTGATATGGGCCTTGAACCAGAAATTAAATCAATAGAAAACTCAATTTCTCATTCAAGAGTATGTCCAGGTAAATCCTTTGGACATACATCAATATACTCTTTAAAAATAGGTACATCCTCTATTTAAATGTTATAATCCTCACACACTGTTATTTTGTTCTCTTCCTCCCCAATAATTTAATTTTCTTGAGGTACTGGAGTGGATCTAGATATGAATTAGGTGGTGAGGATTCTTCACTAATGATAAGGTGTTCTTTATCATCATCATCAAAAATAGTAACCTCCTACTTCTTATAATAAACTTTTTCATCATGGTATGAAATCCTATCAATACTGAGGATTATATGAAGTTCAATCATGGGTATGATAATGAGATCTGCAGAAAATGAACATTTATATGCCCTAATAGGAACCGATTCACAAAACATTGTACCAATGATACTACCCTTAAGTGTTTTGACTGACAACTCCCTTTTTAAATCAAATTGTAAGTACTTAATTTTTAATAGAAAACTAGAAATATATGAAACAATGCGATGATCAAGAATCAAATAAATCACTGGCTAAACTTGATGAAACCATTAAATTACCTGCCACCACATCCTTTAGGGATTCAACCTCAGTAGTAGTGATCACATATGGTGTCCTTGATCCCTTGACCTTTTTTGAGGTATGTTTCTCAAACACTTCTGACATTCATTTGCATAATTTCCAATCTCCCTGTAATTGTAGCTTTGAAAATTGGTATCATATATCATTCCCCTACAATTACCAGCGAGTTTTCCTTTCTGTCAACATTTGTAGCATACTCCATTTTATTTTTATAGGGACTAGGGTGGTTCCTTCTACAATTATCATGGGGTGGAAATTCAAATCTTCTCTTCTTCCCTGTTTTCTTATTTCTTTTCCTAGAGTGTTCAGCAGATCTCTTATTCTATTTCATTACATTAATGTCATAAGAAATAGATAATTCCTTTTCTATATTGATAGCATATGAGAGAATATCTTTGTATGATGAGAAGGAATGAGATACTAATTCTCACAAATAAAATTATTTTAACCCATCAAAGAAATGTTCAATCATACTTCTTGGGATACGTATATAATCTGCAGCATGCCATGTGAACCTTGTAAAGTTAGTTTCATACTTTGTGACATTCTCATCCTCCTTTTTCCTCACACTCAGAAATTGTCATTCCATATCCACTCGATGGTCAGGAGTAAAGTATTTTTCTACAAAAATTCATTTAAACTCTCTCCATTCTATATTTTATACGTCATCATATTCCTTTGTGTTTTGAATCAATGACCACCATTGATCAGTATCTCTAGTGAGGCAGTAAACTCTCAGGACTACTTTTTTTCTTTTCGCTACTCCCCAAGGCGTGGAATATTTTATCTAAGTAGTTTATACATTGCTCAGCTACTAATGTATTTGTAACCCCATTGAATGTTGGTGGTTGTTTCCTCATGAAGTGGTCTAACATTGACCCTCCGCGTTGTGGATCAGGGTGCTCTATACAGGTAAGGTTATTATTCATAACATTTTTGAGTTGTCCCTGTGTGTTGATAAGCTGATCAGCACTAGTTGTATCACTAGCTCCACTATAATTATCTTGATTAGGAGGGATATCCCAACATAGAGTGTGTGCATTGATACATTTTCCATTCCTTTCATTATGCGCCATTTATAAAAAATTTCATACAGTAGATTAGTTTATGAATCGAAAAACATAAATCCAAACATGTAAAAACACTTAACATAAATTGAATAGTTTATAGATATAATCTATAATCTTAAAAAAATTATTTGAGGAAGTATATAACCAGAAACCCTTCATAATGGTTTGTAATGAAAATGAAAATCATCCTAAACATATCCCCATGAGTGTCGTAACCAAGAGTGCAGCAAGGCCGGTTGTTAAGAATGAGTTCCTGTTCTAGTCTTTTTCAAAGTGGTGTTTTCAGGGTTTTACCCCCCGGTACATATGTTGCATAGCCTCCTCTACCTGCTTGTATCCAAACATGGATGTATTTTTTGGAAAACTCTCAAAATCTCTACAATACAGAAATTATCAGAAGTTCTTCTATACTAATCCTCAAAGTCTGTCATAGGGCTATGTGCTCCAATCATAGTTTATCTAAATAAAATTTCTAATGTTTGTACTAAACATAAGATTGGGGTGAGCTCAAATGATCAGTAAGGGTAAGAAATGCAACAGAAGATAACATAAATATTAATCATGGTGTATAATTGAATCCAAATGCCTATAAAAATAATAAACATGAATACATTTATTCTAGTAATATGAGCTGAGTAAATAATTCCATAATCAAACATAATCATGGGTATTCTACTTGTCTAATGACCACATGAACAATCAATATTATTTTCCTAATGACAGAATGTATAATGTCGGACATTCCGAATCATTTTTTCAAGGCCTCTTCAAAGACGTCTAAAAATGATTAAGGCCTCAGCCAAAACCATATATCAAATTGAGAATGGCCTCATCCAGTTCCACATCTAGTTGTCTCATGAGACCTACCATTGTATAGAGGATCTATAACGGGCTCCATCCATTACATACTAAGTCCAATACATTCCTCATTTGAAAAGCATGAAATATAACATAAACCTATATATTAAAACTAGCATACAAAATGTCAATACATTAACCATAAACCATGAATGGAATAAAAATAGCACATCCACAGTCAATCTTATCACAAAACCATCAATACAATATGGAAGTTCTGTATCATAATATGTAAACTTCATATAAACTTAAAATCCATCAAAGGATGTTAACATAGATGAAATAAAAACCTTTTTATAGAAATATCTGTTTCTTTTTTGAAATCATTTAATAGTCACATTATATTAAAGAAAACATTTATTTTGAAAATATTCTTAAAATCATGTAAGGGATGCTTTGACAATGTTATAATGTTGGAAAATAGCAGCACCCGTCGTATATGAAAAAAAACACTCTTACCTTAATTTTATCAAAAAGGTCATAAAGTAACTTGTTTGGAAAACAACAGAAAGATTCATTTAAAAAACAAATATGGCCAAATACTGGTATAAATTAATTTAAAAAATTTTCTAGTAAATAGTAATAATTATTTGAAATAAATTTTATGAAACATGGAAGTGGGTGATAAGGAGGTCCCAGTAGATAATTACATATAAACATCCTCAGATAATAAAGAGATTGTAGAATTAACCCTTACCTTGTAATTTTCCTTTCTCAGGGGTAGGGTAAAATCATGTATAATGGTGAAATAATTTTTATTAATTTATACAAGAATCATAAACATTAATATGATATCATATATGATCTTTTAAAATTTCTTTGTTAATAATATCTTTGTATTATCGTCGTTTCGGTTGTTAAGAGATTCATTTTCCTGTATATTTTATTTTGTGTGAGTCATATTTTTTATGAATATGATGCATTATATTAATATCTATAATGATATTAAGATTTTAGACATTATTTTAAGTCATCAAATGAAAATTATTCTGGAATGGATACGATAGGGAATGAATCTCATCGTGTTCGTGGAGACAGTAATCTGTACGAACGCAGGAGTGACAATTTCATTATTTTGATATTAGAATAATATATAATTAGATGGTCTGTTACATATAAATAATAGTTATCGTGTTATATGTACTATTTACATCAATTATACATCATTATTATACCCATCCAAATAATAATGTATTGAGTAACAATTACACCACGACGCGGAGACGGTAAGTCGTACTTACGCATGTATGGTGACATGTCATTAAAGGGATGTATAGAATAATGAATATAGTTGTACAATATTTATAATAAAATCACATTATATAGATGATACTGGAGTTATTATTTTATAATATAAACAACAAATAAAGAAGAAGTGGAAAAAGAAATGAACTTAAAAGAGGTGATGAAATATTTACATCTTCTTCGGGTTCTTCATTTTGATTTGATCAAAAGGGCTCTATAGGTTGGATTTATGACTAATATAAGGCTTCTGGGAGGAAATTAGGAGATTTTAGAGTTTATTTGGAACGTTTTTGGCTGTGGTAAATGGTTTTGAAGGTGTGAATTAGAGATAAGGGGGAGTGCCCTTTTATAAGTGTGGTGAGATCACCATAAGAAAAGATAGATATATTATTTTATAATAAAATAATTTTTAGTTTCTAATGGCTGAAAAATGTTTATTTAAAAGGTATGGTAGAGATGGGTCGAAAACCACTAAACCAATAAGTTTTAGACAGGTTTGGGTCACTATATTAACCATATATTTTATATTTAACTCTTAGTTAAATTGTTTGTCATTTACCATGTCTCTTTATATTTTTATATTATATGGTTAATTAACATACTATATACATCCAAGAAAACCCAAATATGTTCATTAATGATACACCTATCAATATATAAGTCTTTTGGCCGATCCTTAGATTTTTAGGAATATAATATCAATAAATAATATAATATTTGTTTTAAATCCTCTTTTAAGTCAATTTTGACACTATTTGGTATTTTGTTTATTCTAAATTTATAACAGCATTATAACATCGAAAAAAATTAATCTAACCAATCCATACATTTCACATTGACCTAGAAAATTAGTGGAAGGCATAAAAACATTAAAATTATATTTATTTTAACATCTATAATGCCATTTATTTGATTCTTTCATTAATAATGAAAATACTTTATCATCATTGTGTCATAAATAAATATATTTATTTTAGGTCTAAATGTTATAAATAAAATATCATGAGTTAGTAAATATATAATGTCATTATCACTTCCATGTTTCTCCATGGGGTCCCAAAATCGACCCAAGGATTCTCTTGGTCGGACATGTATCATCTAATAGGGTTTGAACACGTGTAAAGGTAATTTAATATTATTATTATTTTATTTTTAAACCTTATTTACTTGATTTACCCCTTTAACGATGATAAATAAAATATTTACTGAAGTAAATATTCCTAATGTCTAAAAATAAAAGTTACCTATTTGAACTATTTGGACCTCCTGATTCCAAATATGGAATCCATTTTTCAAAATTCAAAATACGAAAGTGGAAAAAATTAATTTAAAATTAATTCTCTTTGTCAAAACAAGAAGATTGTTTTTAATAAATAATAACTATAAAAAGATTGAGATTTTCTTATGTCCGGTTTAATTGTGAAATTACATCTAATGACCAACATTGGATTAAATGTTAAAAATATAATCTAATTATTCTTAAAAACCACTCAATAATATAATTTAGCACTATAAATTATTTTGATTAAAAAAAGATGTTTTTATTTAAAATATTGTATTTTTCACTATTCATAAAAAAATGAATATTTTCAAAAAAATTACCAAAAATTTACCCTATGTAACTTTCGATATTCTAAACCCATAATTAAATTCCATTTTTAATGATAAAATTGATAAAATTTCAAAAATTGGGTATTACTATTCATAATGGCTAGTTTGATTGGTCGTGATGTGTTAGAATCTCGAAGTTGCGTACAATGCATTCTATTTCACTAATCAAAGAGAAAGATACCACAGAATCTTATAGTGTTACACATAATCACTACTTTTATCCAAAAAATATGATGGAAACTTCTGAGATATGTCAACTTCAATAATAATCCTAGCATCTTAAGGCATTGACAAGTTTTAATTTACATAGTCATGCCTTATCGAATTTCCAAAGAGTCAAGAACACATGATGATTGGTATGAATTAATGTGTGTGTTTATAGTTAAAAATATAAATTAACATAAAAAGATAACTAATGTACTCATCACCATGTAAACAGCTTCATTATGTCAGAATAATTTATTAAAACAGTACATAGGGAATTTGGGATGTATATAAATTATATTCCCTTCAATTCGAAGAATTTTGTGACTAGTATGACTATAACTACATAATTTTATTTAAAATTGGCATTAATTTATTAAAAATTAAAAATAACATATTCAAAACCGATTAAACACATTATGGTTGTGTTGATAATTTAGGAAAATTATCCATAAGTAAATTTTGATTATTTTGAATCATAATCAACTTAATATGATACAAGATATTCCTTCTATGACTCAAAGTGTTTTTTAATAGTTTAGAATTTATATTTTAGTTAAAAAGTATCGCTCATTGATAATTGAAAAACCTAGATCACATTATCATTATAATGTTTTTAAAATAATAACATCTTATTTTTGACATGTAGGAATCAGTCTCTAGTCAAACTAATAAACGATGTGACTAATATAACTCAAATTGTATGTTTCCAGTTCAAAATAAAATTTTAGTAAAAAAGAAAGATGGTGTACTCAATACGAATAAAAAACTTTTTTTATTTTTTACTATTTATAAAAAAATACATATGTTATTTGAGATATGTATAAATCAATGTCAACTTAATCAAATCTACAATGTCACCAATATGACCCCACATCAGTATTTTTATTTAAATTTGACAGTAATTTTATTAAAATTAAAACACACATAAGGAAAACACATAAAATTAATTTTTATTATTTTTATAAATTAAAAAATGATGTTTAATTATTTTATGACGTGTTAAAATTAGACGTACCTAAATCTAATACATGATTTGTCAACTTTTAATCAAAGTGTCAGTCATCAGTTTAAAATTAACACTTTAGTTCAGAATGTGTCACTCAATGAAAAATATGAAAACAGGATCAGATTCAGTTGATGATTTAAAAAAATCAGAAGCGTATTTTGAATTGGAAGAATTTTTATCAAATCAAACTGACACACGATGTGACTGGTATGTCTCAAATGTGAGTTTCTAGATTAAAATTACATTTTAGTAAAAATCAATTATAGCGTACTCATAATTGATAAAACACAATAATATTGTTTAGATACATTAGAAAAATGATTAATAAGTAATTTGGGATAGGTTGGAGTCATCCAAATCTCAATATTATTAATTTTGAGACCTTCATGATGTCGTGTATTTTTATTTCAAATAGACATTATGTTGAGTAAAAAAGACATGTAAAATACTCAAAATTGAAAAATTTCATTTGGATTGTATTGATAATTTAGGGAATTTATACATAACTAATATGTGACATGTATAAATTCTCCACACCTTAATCAAATACTAAAAGATCTTGGTATTCTCAATGTATCTGTTATTGTTTAAAATTTTACCTATTAGTTAAGAAATATCACTCATAGAATTCTAAGAAAACATGATTGGATTATATTGATAATTTTGGATAAAGATAGACAAGGAATTTTTTATGTGTGTGAATCAATATCATGTCAACATGACACTTGATTTGACTAGTATAAATCAAAGTGAATTTTTCCTATTTAAAATATCATTTTAGTAAAAAAAGAAAATAGACATAATCAAAACCAAGAAAATGCATTCATCTTATTTGATAATTTAAGAAAAACATCCATAAGTTATTTGATATTTTCATTAATCCTCTGAACCTCAATCTGATTTATGGGGTAATAAGTAAGACTCGATGTGAGAAATTTTATTTAATATTTTTCATTTTAGTTTATAAAGGAAATCACAATGGAAAAACCATTAAAATGATCCAAAAATGTCTTCTCATCATTCTATTAGATATGACGTAATTAATTTTATCATAATTCTTGTCTTATACTTATTTATTTAAATTATATATAAATTATTCTTGATGTAAAAAAACATGTGATAGTAAAAAATCATCTGCAACTCAATCTGATACATTGTGTTCATGATAAGACTCAATGTTTAGTTTAAAATTAATAATATATTTTTAATTTATTTAATTATATAATTACTAATATTATAATTTTTTACATATACAGTTTCATTCATTTTCTCAATAATGAGGTTTTTTGATAATATCATAATATAGCCTCAAGGGAACAAGACAAAAAAAAGTTGATTTTTTTGAATATATTTAACAATACATATTTACTCATATAATTTTATAAACCAATGTTTGAAATATATATAATCTTGTTTTCTTCCTGAATATTTTTTTAAATTTTATTTCATTATAATTTATTATTGTTTAAAAATTTTGATTCTTTCTGATTCGGTTTCTAGAGTTGCAGTGTGGTAATATAGATTATTACATTATTCCCATTTATCTTCCCTACAAAATTCTCTCCTAAAGGGTTATTTTATCAGAACTACAAAATATAATGATAATGGTTGATTTATCAGATCCAAATAATTGAGTTGATAATGGAAAAAACTATCATCTATTTTCTATCACTAATAATATCCTATGGCTTTTAGTTATGCTCCAGTACTCTGCACATCTCTCACACTGATAAAGAATATTTTTAGGACTATTAAAGTCCTATTTTAGTGTATTGTATGGGAATCCCAATGCAATTTTAAAAATATATGTTCAATTAAATGTTTTGTAGTGATACTATGAATATGTACATCTAATGATGTGATGTTGAGATACCATATAAATCAAATGGAACCACATTATATCATAAATTATTAGAAATATAAATCATCATGTAAATAAAATACACATCAATGAGGATGAGGATTAAATATTAAAACATTAGAAATGTATAACTAAAATGGAAACTAATATAATTAAAATATGATATATATTGATGAAAATTTGGATATAAGGTAATGTGTATGACATAATGAGAGAGTAGAAGACATTATATAACATGAGGTATAAACATTACTAAAGGATTGCATATATATTTTTTCTACTGATCACATTATAATATGGATATTAATTTTTAAGATATATCAATTCAAATAAAAATTATCAAAAATATTTTAACATACCCTATAGAATAATAATTGTCTTAAAACTAAATATAATTTGAACATATTATATATTATTAAATTAACGAATCATATTTGTATACTATGAAATGTATAATAATTATTATTTGTCCAAATATAATGAAATAAATTAATAATGAAATGTATAATAATTATATAATTTTCAATGTAAATTTGAGAAAATATAGATAGAATTGAGATATTTTTTGGAAATAAAGTATGTATAAAGATCATAAGGTAAGAAAAATTTATAAATGAATAAATGAATATTGAAAAGTAAATATTATAATGAGACTATGTATGATGTATCGTATTAGATGTATCAATAATATTGTATGTGAATCAAAAAATATGATTGAAAATCGTGGAATAATACATGAAAAGAAAAGACATACATATGAAATTGGAAATACTTATTATTGTTTATATTAAATCAAATTATTGGGAATATATTGTAAAGAAATATATACCCCCCAAATTAATAAGATTAAAAGAAAAAATATATGATTTATAAGAATGTTAAAGTAATGTATATAAGGAAAAAAGATAAAGTATAATGATATGTTTTTAAAGAGAGAGTGTTCTTTTACATTTCTATAAGATTCCATTAGAATCATATGAATTTGTGATCAAATTAATAATAATAAATTTCAAGAGAAAGGACACACCATATAAATTATTGAATATGATATTAAATTCATTCACGAATTTTTATATAATATTCCTTTGTGAATATATATATTAACGTAAAATTATGTAAACTTGTTATCTAAAAATAATAAATAAAATATTAATAATTTCATAGTGAATAAAATATCATTATATTCTATAAAATTAAAAAATAATTAAAATTTTTAAAATTAAAAATATATGTAATTATACAAGATACATAATTTTATTCTTTTTCATTAATTATTTTTATTTACTCATTTATTTCATTTTATTGGTGTTTTTAATTAGATTACTTTAATTTGATGGAACACATATTATATAGTTTTGATGAAATGAGACATTTTTTTGATTAAATATTATTATATACTCTATATTTGTTTAGTTAGTAAGTTAATTTCATAACATTTGATCATTAATTTTTATATCTACTTAATTTTACAAAATGAAATAAAGAGATTCATTGTACATTCCCTTATGTAGTTATCCATGTTATAGGAAACATATATTGATATAATTGATAAAAAATTGATTATATCATCAATGTATATGTATTATAATATAATATTTCTTTTAGAATCATTTTAGGATATAATATTATTTATTAGATCAATACACGAATGAAAATAATAAAAATGATACAAAATATTTTATAATTGATGTAAAAATTGTCTATGGTGTGAATGATGTCTTAAAAATGATTCAAAATAAAAAATAGATATATTATTTTAATAATTATGTTTACATATTACCTTGTTATTATTACTTATTATTATAACTATATGAGTCTTTAAAATGAATTTCCAAATTTATGAAACACATTGTTTTCGGATATGAATATATTAACACAAATTAAAGAAGAATCAGTTGGTAATAGAGATGAGGAATAATTATGTGGTTAGTTTTTTAGAGTAAACCCTAAAAAATGATAATAGTTCTAGAAAAAAAATTTGGATATTGAATTTTAAAAGTAATAAATTGTAATATGAGGTTAAATTTGTAAAGAGGTGTAGAATTTGTGGGAAAAGGAGGACAATTTTTTTTTGAATAAATTAATTAAACACGTTTTTTTGGATGATGACTAAGAATAATTACTTCTATGGGAAATTATAAAACCATTAATTGTGATAGGGAGAAGTAGTTGTTACCCAAAATACCATTTATGTTATATTAATAGTGTGATAAATATTTCGAATTAGTTATAGTAGATCATTATTTCATTGATTTACCAATGAGAGATTGATAATTAGAGATAAAATATATAAAAAATATTTTTTAAATAGATCATGGTCCATTATTATAATGTTTCTAATCCATGGATTTTTGAGGTTGTGATCCACCTACCTATGTATCAATTTATTATTGATGGAATATAAAGGAATGATTATGAGAATTATTGTGAATTATGATAAAATGATAAACATCACTCTCCAATAAGCTAAATAGTCTAAACATCACACAACATAGGTGACCTCTATATATTGAATTTTTGGGTAAACATGTTCTACTTTAAAAATCCTTATAAATATTCTATTTTAGTTTTATGGAATTTTTGGCTCACTCTTTGTTGCATCAAACTACCTTTTTCCTATTTAGTTTATGAATATCTATAACTATAACATGTATTATGTAATATTTCCTTTATTTAAAATAATACTATAATATCCAAGTTATATTAAAAACCATATAGAAATTACCTTATAGTTTCTTTAATTTTCATTGAGAGACATTATGGAATGACACTATGATTTTGATTTAGAATATTCAATTCTTAAAAAGTATACAACACATAGATCATTATGTTTCATACTCATTGAATCATAGATAATTTAGTATATTGTGTTATGTCTTAAATATCAATAATAAGAAGATACTGAACATTATATTTCCAAGCATTCATTGTTATAATATATCCTATATTCTCATAATCATCTTCACTTCATCACATATCAGGATATGGACCCATGAATTATAGAATGAGACATACTGGTATAACAAAAATGTGTAACAAATAATTCTCTCAAATTTTCCTTCATGGGGCGGTTTTCATTCATATATTTCATATTCCAAACCACTATGGTGCAAATCATCTAGATGTTTCAGGGTTCTTCTTATTTATAAATAAATGACATCCTTCATCTGATTAAGACATTAGAGTACATGTGATATGTGATATTATTAAATTAGACTACTATCATCACTATAGCACTACTAAGACGCCATATCACAACAATTATTACATAATATTAACTAATTTTACATATATACTCATCAAAACAAAATTTAAATATATGTAACATGATTCTTCCATAGGTTTACAAATATGTGTCTATTGTTTATTAAATCAATTCATTAAATTATCATGTATGATTAAATCCCATCATATATGATATTTAATAAACTAAGTAGCAATGAGATCACCATCCTTCATGTATTATTTTTTAATCTATTAAAAATTTTCATTCATTTATGTGTTTAAAAAACCATCATGAATGAGATTTCAAATAATAAATGACAATTTTTTTAATTTAGGCAAAATTTACTAATAGTATACAATTATATCAATTAAATCATGAAAAATTATTTATCATTCCAACAATATAATTTTTTTCCAAAAAAATCATTATAGGATTTAACATTGTACATCAGAAAAGATTGACCATATGTAAATTTTGATAAAATCATATTATCCTTTCTAGAGAATGTATTAACATTTCATAAATATTCTACCTCTCATAATGATATTCAATATTGCGGATTACATTTTTTAAATCATTAAAATTATCATACTTTTTCTTCTCAAGACTCTACCTAATTACTCAACCATTTCTCATCTCCTCAAAAACATGATGATGTACTATTAATGAAGTTGATTCCCCTCCATAAATCATGTAATATCTAGTTTTATAATCTCTAAACTATATAAATAAACTTAATTAAATAAACGGGTTATATGAAAATATATAGAATTAAATATTATTAATGAACGAGCACTCAAAAATAATCTCATGCACATAATGGAAAACATTTAATCTGATTAACATAGTATGTCCGCAGTATACATTTTATCAAAATAGATTCAAATGAAGTCTCCATACACTCAATAATCCTTTTGAAGATACTATACTTGATATGAATAGGATTTGAATTTCAATATTGAACAAAATTCATTGAAAATATCGTCACACTTATTTATCAGTCCTAAGCACCAAAATACTGAAATATCAAACATGAGTTATTCTATAAGTGACTATGAAAATATTATTTTATATTTATCTCCCCAAACTACAATATAATATGATATCATTGAAAAAATAATGACATAAATATACATATATGTGTTCTATGATACACATATTCAACAAATAAGGAATATACAACTAATAATTCTCTTTTAATCGAAAAAATCACCTTCAAAACCTAAATCTTTTTATCATTAAATATAAAAATACATGTATCTCTTCACAACCTTTTCCATAAAAAATAATAAATGTTATGTATCACTACATCTATATACTACCATTTTATGTAAATTTCATTAGATACTTTCAAATCATGAATAATCAGTTACCATAATCACAATGTATATTAATGTTATTGTGAAAGAGAGTAGGATACAAAATATCCTATATAATTTATATGATATAATAAATATCCTGGTTAAACCTAATTTTTTTAGATGCATATTCTATAAACTTGAAAATATCACTTGATTCCTCCATGTGACAAATTTTATTTAACACATGATCTTACAATTGTTTTAAGTGAAAATATTTTCTTATTTAAGAGTTCCTTTTAATCCACATAGATATTTCACGTCAACATTGATATAAATTTAGAACATATCACTCAATTTGGTATGAAATTTGTCCTAAGTTATTCATTTGTCTCATGAAAAAAATATTTCATTAACATAAAAAAATATATGTATTTGTATCATATCTCTAAATATAGAGATTTTCTAAAAAAATTAAATTCCTAAAATAATGGATATTTTTGTTACGTTATAGTTTTAAATATCATAAATAGAGATTTATTTGGATCCCATAATATTACCTTTTCAACCATAACACCATATAATCATCACCATCAATAGTAAAATATTCTATTATTAAATATAGATAACATCTCAAAGGTTTCCATTAGAGAATGATAGAAAAAAAATTGTTTCATTTGGAAATAACATCATAATTTTGTTTTTATTTATTTAAGATGATTTCATTCAATTTGGACTTAAAAGATTAACTATTCATAACTAATATACCTATTATATATAATAAAATGGTTTATATTCCAGTTATGGAGTGGGTTTTTTGTAACCAATAATAATGTTAAAATCACTCCAATAATTAAAATTATAATTTTTTATCTGAAAAAAATAAATCTTGAATGAATCATGTTAAGCGATAATTTTTATTATCTATTCATGTTGATAGAATTTGATAAATTTTAATAACATTTTTTTGTGGGAATCAATAAATGATTTAGAATAATTTTATTATATCATCATACTCTAATTAATATTAATTTTATGTCCTGGTTGCATATTAATTTACTTCTAATTGATTCATCCCACTCCAATTGATATTAATTTCATGTTAAAATTTTGAATATCAACAAATGTGGTTGGAAAATTTTAAATGTGTGTTAGTAGTGAATATAATTTCTACTAATTTTATAGTAATAATAAATTTAAAATTAATTTTCAAATCTAATTCCAAGACTCATGAATGGAGCTACAACACCAACATAATTACACTACTAACCATGTGACGCTTTCACTTTAGATTATCTTCCCCACAAGTGAATGTAGTTAAAGAAACATAACTGAGTGAACACCTCCAATAATGAGGAAATATTTAGAATATTCTACACTAAATCATCTGCATTCTCATATCCTCTAACAAAATTATAATGGTATTATAGATTTTTAGGGATTTATATTTATTAATTCATTCTCTATTAGTATATGTATCATTTTTTTCTACTACTAAACATTTAGTATATGTATGTAAATTTTTATATAGATGAAACATATATAGAATTTGAAACATAGGTTGAACCCTTCAATATACATAGAAACTGACACAACACCATTACATATCCTTTATATTGATGGAAACACCATGAAACATGTGGAAATATTGAAACATGATTTAATGGACTAATTTTTGAATGTTTCGTAGACCAAAAATTTATCTCATCATTATGTTATATTGATTTATAACATATTAGAAGAAAAATTGGGTATTTGTTTTATAGATTTTTGGAGGCCATATAGGGGATCAAGGATTGTTGAACATTAAATCGAAATTGTGCATCATAACCTTGGAAATTGGTTTGTTTTATTAGATAAGGACAATGAAAAAGTAATAAATTTAACATGGTTATAGATTAAATTTAAACAGTTCCCAAAAATATGTTTCTCAGTATAGTGAAAAAAATTCATTATTAGAGCATGTTATACCAGACCATGTGTCCAAATCAAATGGGTTGTTATAAGAGTAATAATTCCCCAAACTATCGGTTCATGGATGAGAATATCATGATACCAAAACATTTGTGAGGTATTATCTAATTTGAAAATTGTTTTTATCATAATGAAAAGACAATAACACTAATTTCATCTCAAATACTTATTTATACTAGACATAGATTCTATATTTGTGGTTTATATTTTTTTTTCTACCACTATTGGTCAAATATAGTTGACCATGATCATTTGGTCATATGGATTCTCGGAAAAGATAGTTTCACATTCTATTTATCACCATTATCAAAGATCTTCACCATATATCTTGAGATAAATAATATATCCATGTTATATTTTCTACATCAATGGATTCAATCATTATCAAAATGTAGATTCAGGTATCATTGAAGGATAAGATCCCAATTGATATATGGTCAATCCCTCTCTCCTAAACTAATATTGATATTCCATTGGAGATGGATATATTTTTTTATGTTGATGAAAATTCCACCTCTAGGTATGATTAATTCCATGAATTCCATTCATTGTAGATATATATTAGTCTATTGCATTGTTTTCCTTATAAATTGTGTACATGGAAATTTACTATGTAACATTACTTGTGGAATCATAAATGTTTACATAAATGTGATAGTGGTAGTAATATACACACCATATATAGACCATGTTTGTGATTCTTCTAATGATATGATTGTATTTGATTAAATACCTATGAGTTTTTTATTTTTCTCTTTTTTGTTTTTCAGTTTATACTATAATTATTTTCTTTTATTTTTGTCACACATGTGTGTGTACTTCCATGGAGGATTATGGATACTAGTTCTAAACCATAACGTTAATTTTTGTGACAATATTGACTTTGGTGGTTTATTTATGGTATCAATTTATAATTAGACTATCATAATTAGTATACCACACAGAAATTATAAAAAATAGATCATTTATTTTGATAGTGTATGTGACATAAATCACACAGCCTAAATTACCATAAAAATATATTCCTTTGGATTTAATATCTTGGATAACTTGCAGAACATGTAACCTTGAGTGTAAATGAATTGTAATCAAGTATAACATGACAATTAGGATGATAATTTGGTTTTTATAAATAATAATAACTTAATAATGAAAAAATATTTATTTTTCATGCATACTGTTTTTTCTATTGACTATATATTTCAATTAGAATCAATTTAATGAAAAATATTTTTTTAATTTTTTTTTCAAATAGACGGTTTTAACATAATTTGAAGAAATGACATAAAATTAATTTTAACCATCTTCAGAAAAATTACAAAATATTCTATGATTTATTTTATACAACAATAAAAAATTTAGGTTATGGTTACATTATTTGATTTTTCTAAAAAGTATCATTATTTTCATAATAATTAAAAATAATGATTTTTAATTAAAAACCGCCTTCTTGTATAAATTAATTTTAATGGTGAATTATATTTTTAATTTAGTTTAAATTATAATTACAAATATTTTTATTAAATGAATATAATTTATTTAATTTTAATATTTTTTCAAATTTAATTTTTATATAAAAACGATGTCAAATTTGGAGTGTTTTTTTCTTTAAGAACTTGCTTTGGCATCACATTTATGAGTCAAAATTTAAAATAAATTATGGAAAGTAGGCATAATATAATTCTAAAAAATGTATTCCATATATGGAATGATAATATATTATTTTATATAGTAACTTATTATATATTTCTGACCAAAATGAATATTTAATAAAAAAATTATTATCCACGGTTATGATAAAAAAAATTTATTCCCAGTGGTATTAAAGAAGAATGGTTAGCGGTAAATTGGCCTAAATACATTTCTAAAATATATTTTATGGCCACAATTAGAAAATAACATGTCTTATTTTCTATATTTTTTATATTTTGGACACCTGTGGCTTTTTAAAAATGATGGAATGACTTTTTTATTCCAAATATTATTCATGTTATCCTTACCGCACTTATAAAAGGCTACAAACAATCTTCTATTATTCATACCATCAATCAGTTTTGGATCAACCAAGTCCTAAAAAAATAAATTCCCAACATCCCTTATTTCCTAAACGAATCATTATTTATGGGAAATATTCCATCCTAGTATATATTTGGAGGAACATTAGGAAGATACCCAAAGAAGATGTAATGTTCTTCAATGAGCATTTTTTTATTTATTTCCAGAATTCATTAAATTGTTTTTATAACACCCTAATATAATAAAATATGTATAATACATATATTTATATTTTATGTGTTAATTTTTTACTCAAAATCCATCTCCACATATATCAAATGGGTTAAGAAATCATCATTCATGAGTATCAAAGACTACAACATCATTAAATTATGACATTGGTTTTCCCTTACTCATTTAAGGATTTTTTAAAATTAATGGTATAATATATATATATATATATATATATTATAATTTTTAACATAATTATATATCATTATTCAATATATCATGTATACTTTTTTTCTTTCCATTCCCAAGGGGATACATTAACATCACACATTTGTATGGAAGGCTACCTTCTCCAAATTCTATCTGATTTTTATTTTTCTATTTATTTACATATATAGAGATAATGATAATTTTAATAATTACATGTGACATATATTGCATAATTTTTATATACATAAAATATTAAACAATTTGGGATGATAATATTTGTTATTTTATTTCGTACTTTCTCACTCAATGAAGGATGATAATTTTTTTTGTAGACATTTGGCCCACCACCTTCATGAAATGATCTACATCTATTTTCATCACCACAACACATTGAAGACATATATAATAATATTAAATTAAATTAAATTATATATATATATATTATGATCATTCAGAAAATAAAATATATTACACATATTCTTTCCATAATGGTCATTGGAAAATGGAAACATCACTCATGCGCACAGATCACATAACATCTCAATGAGCATAATATACTTCATTTCTCAAAAAACATATTTCATTATTGAAATTAAATTTATTATTGATGTATAATGTTTATTATTATTTCATTATTATTATTTTGGATATAATCAAACTATAAAATACACTGTATAATGAGATCATTAATGAATAAAAATGACTGAAAATAAAACAAAATTAGCATCTAGATAAATGAAAATAAATAAATATAATTAGTTAATGGGATATAATATATTATAAATGAATCATAAATGAAATGAGAAAGATTAATATGGATATATTATAAGTATACAACATTTTTATAACCACTATATATGAGTTTAAATAATTTTCAACTAAAAGGCCGTGTGATGTAGGTTACTTCATCTCACTTTCCCTTCATTGAGGAATATTTTAATGTTATGTGCCTGGTATATTTTATATTCTGTATATACTTATCATTATCATGTAATATAATTATTTTTCATAATTCAAGGTGTTTTAGGATTTAATTTAAATTATTTCAACCATGGGTCATTTTCATGACAATTACCATGTATTAAATGGTATTATGTAATATCACAAAATTTTTTATTATTTATATTCTATTAAAACTATCTCTATCTTATTATCATTTTTCATTGGAAGTTATTTATCAATTAAATTAAAATATTCTTGTGTTGTTTATATTATTTTTAATTAATCAATGTACCATTTTTACATATGTTTTTCAATTTTAACGTTATTTTAATTGGTGGTGAAATATAAAAACATGTGTGTCCTTTACTCAACAAGAATACATGATGATAAAGGACATTGTTTATGTATTAATTAAATTACTAAATATAAGTATAATGATTAGGAAATAAAAAAATGGGTGGGCCGAGTTATATATATCACTTCAATGATCGACAATATCAAGAGACAAATTTGTTCTCCCAATTAGAAGGTTTTCTACTTATTAATCTTAATTGTTCTTGAGGACAGATCATGAAAATAAAGGTATCCTGTTAATTTTAAAAATTATATCAAATAGATAAAAAATTAAAATATTGATAATTTATTTATTATTTTTATCCAATATATTTTCAATATGACACGGACTATGGATGAATTCTATTTTCAATTTTTTTCTTCAATGGAATGTTTTTTCACTTATTTACCAAGCGATTTTCATTATGACTTACATTTTAATGAATTAAATTTTATTAAATTTCATATATGGTAATTTATTTAGAATTATATATTGATGATTTTTTATTAATTCATGATATATTCAACATTATGTATCCCTTAATGATAATCTTATATGACACATATTTTTTTATTTTCACCATGATATGAAAAAGAGATATTTTAATGTCTTTTCAAAGAATATGATCAATTTTTTGTTATGTACTATGTATTATTTTATATTACCAATATAAAATATGTGTCCAATAATTATCTGTTTTAACAAATAAATAATATATTTGTTTTTTCATAATGTGATTACTTTTATCTTAATCCATTGTGATAAAGAAAACACTGACTCTGGCTTCTGGGTAGGGGTCCTTAAACATGTTATCATGGGATTTTTACTAGCCTAGGGAACTAGATTAATGAATCATGGATTATGTAACCCATAAATTTGACTGAAATTATGGATAGGTATATAATAAAATCATATTTTTTTTCAGGAATATATTACGGTGGTTTTCATATAAACACATTACATTGTTGATACTACAAATTAGAATGGTTCTAGCATAGAGATATGTACGAGTACTAACTCTGAAAAGGATTCATTAGAATTAACCCAATCATCACCCAGTTCATTAAAATGTGTCATATTGTGTAACAATTTTGGGAGTCCTGGGGGATATTCTTTAGATACTTTATATATTTATTTCAAACAATTATGATGTATTTTTAAACAATGATATCCTAAAAGAAACAATAATATGAATGATTTTCGTTAAAAAAATACCTAAACTGTTAAAATATATTATAAATAATACATTATGATAAAAAATTTGCTGTTTTATTATGTAATCCATTATGTTCCATTATTTAAAAATAGGCCTGAGAAGGAAGAAGAGAATCAATACTTTTGGAAAATCTATAGAAAACCCTGATGAGGAAACCAATATAGCTAGTGTTCGAACTAATTTATTTTTGGAACGATTAGGGCATGTATATCTTGAAATAAAAAATAACCATTCCTAGATAGACAACCCATTTTCATAGATATTATCTCCCATGATATATCATTTTATGTGAAATAACACCCATTATTTGTTGGACTACTAATCTAATTGTTGTACAAAATTGTTTCAGTGTCTGGAGAAGACATCTATTGAATTGAAATCTTATGAAAAGGAAACTTTTACTCTTACATTGAATTTTATTAAAGGTTAGGCTGATAAATGTTAGTCATTTATCTATATTACTATGGAGGAATAATAACAATAACAGAGACACTAGAAATACATATTGGAGAAAATTTTCAAAAATACTTCCCTCATGATAAACAAAATAAAAAGAAGATAATGTCCAGTAACATGGTGAAAAGGGATAATGAATGTGTTTTGTATTATGAGTCTACCTTTTCATATCTTGCTTGGTTTTATATTGATTACATATTCAAAAAAGTTTATAGTATTATATATTTCACTAAATCCCATAAGATATGTCTTTGAAGGGTGTTAATCTCTAAATTTTTTTATGTATGATGAAATTGTATTATGTGATATCAATTAAAAAATAAATTCCCCAAGTATTATTGGATTTAATGGAAAAATTTGCGATGATGATGGAATAAAAAACAATAGATTAATGGAATAAGTGAAATAAGGATTTTTTTTACATGTGATAATTGTGGAATGAAATATAGTATAAGTTTCATAATGCAAATGGACGTTTTCTACAAGTGTGGGGGGAATGGCTACCATACTCAAGTTAAAAAGAATAAGAATAAAAAATCCCTTCTTAAATGTCCCAACAATAGGTATATGGAGAACACTATAAATTAATTCTCCAATGGTCAAGGTATTATAACACACAAGAAGAGAGGTAATCAAGGTCAATCTTATGATATTGATACAACTAAAGTGGAATGAAAAAATTTCTTGTGTATCTGGATGCAGAAAATTTGTTGTAAATGTATTTTATAGATTATATTATTTTTCTAATAATCATTAAACTTATAAGTATCTTACTATAGTAATTTTTTTTAAAAAGTTTGGAAATCATGTGTTGAATGGTTACAAGAAAATTAATTCATTGGTACGCTAAACAACATGGAAATAAATGATATATGTTATGATAATGCCTAATATGTTCTTGATATTGAGAGAATGATGTCGGGATAAATAGATTATTGTTATAGATAAATTACCTTGGATATTACTGCCTACCTTGGGGATAATTAATAATTGGATTAATAAGTTTAAGATACTATTATTGATAGAGTATAAAAATTATTTAAAAATAATCACTGTATCTAATAATATGTGTTTTCATAATGAATTAGGATGAATTGATTTTTTCAATATGCTTTAATGGTAATTTAGTTTATTATCTTATTTTATTATAATAGATTATCAAGGTAGTCAAATATATTCTTTTTTATATTATGAGAAACTTCATTTTTATTATAGGAAATAGAATGTTGATTTAGTGAAATAGCATCAATAATTTTGTTCTTTAAATTTACATAGGCATATTTCGGAAGAGTATTAAAGTTTACTATTTATATAATGGATTATATTGAACATTAATTTTATTGGATAACATTTTCTATGAATTATTATTTTTAAATATCATAGGAATATATTAAAAAAAATTATAGATCTTTTGATCCATTAAAAGTGAATTTTAATCATTTAGGCATCAAATAAATTTCTTGATATTATTTTATTAGAATATGAAATGTCGTAAAAATTGATCGAATCATAACCAAAGGATTAAATTGTTCCCATGAAATTAAATTTTATCAATTATGTATATATAAATTTATTTATAAATATTGAATAAATTCTTAAAATATCAATAATGTATCATGAGACAAAAATTATTTTTCATTATCATAATTTGTATAATATCCAGGACCTCTTTACAACTCTAATTTAAGGAATTGTGTTTATTAACATCCCCATCAACATATTCAACAAAACACTCCATCAGTAAATATATATTTATATTCACTTCTATGTCCATGTTTTTACATACCATCTATTTTATCTTATTTTGGAACCTATTAGTACATATTTCACATGATATTTTTAATTCCTTTTCACTCTTATTAAGAATATATTTTATTCACCCTTTTTACATTGAGTATTTTCAACAAATAAATTTAAAAATATAAATCCCTTCTATTATGGAGATCATCGTTATTTTGTGAGAAGAAAATTTATTTATTTTGGGGAGAATGTAACACCTCAAAATTATAAAAGAATTACATTTTATTTGATATCAAATTCATCAAGATATACAAAAATTATACAACCAATGAAACATATTTCCTTAAATTTAATCTCTTTAATAGATTTTAGAACATGAAACCCCATGTATAAATAAATTTTAATATAGTACACCATTATATATTATACTTTAAATCAGTGGGTGTCATTTTTAAATAATTAATTATGATAAATATATAATTTGCACACATAAATTTCTTAAATTTTGATTGTAAATAAAAATTATGATCATTTTGAAGAAAAAATTGATATGTTTTATGAAATATATTTATTTATAAAAGATGGTTTAGTCACTCTTTGGTAAAATGATAAAGAATAAATTATTATCGATTTTAGAAAATTTAATTTATAAAATTAAAAAAAAATCAACCAAAATCAGAAAATTATAATCTTAGATTTAATTTAAAGTATATTTTAAAAAAGTACGATTTTTTATTTTATATTGAAAATTCATAAAATTTCCATCAAATTTTCCTTATTGTCTACATGATTTACATTGATAACTTTTGTATTGTGTATGTTTTAAATTATAATTTATTTTTTAATTTCAATTTGTCCAATTTGTAAATTTGTTAGAATGTTTATTTTTACTTTTTATATAAAAACACTGTAATATGTAAAACATTTTCACATTAAAAAATTATTTTATCATCACATTTATGTGTATACTTTTAATTTAAAATATACCACTTATTTGAATGTAAATTTGAAAAAAGGATTCCATAAATGGAATAAGAGTTATTTATTTTATCTAAAAATTAAGACTATATTTTTTACAGAAATAAATTCTTAAGGCAAGAATAAATTTTTTAGCATGTTTAAGGTAAAAATATAATTACCATGGGTTAATCTAGAATGATTTGGGAAAAATTAAAATATATAATTAAATATATATATTTTATGTACATATTTCAACAATAATATGTATATTTATCAAGAATATTTCATATATTACTCTTTTGTAATGACAAAAATGTGGGTAAACCTTTTTCTTTCAAAGAATAAAAAATTTTCCACTCACCTTTCTTTGAAAAGGCTATGACATATCCTCTCTTATTCACACAATAAAAGCCTTTTAGTTTAGAAAATATATTCCAAAATAATTTCCAATCATACCTCCTATCATGTAATAAGTCTTATTTTTGGCATAAATCCCCCCAAATATGGATCTTGTGTATACATAAAGATGATACCCAAATAAGAGGTACAATTCTTCAATAAAAAGTTTTATATATTTTACTCTACCATATTAAATTATTTTCAAAAAAATATTTTATAATAAAATTAATATGTTCCTTATAATGGTTTTTTATGTTAATGTAAGGACTTAAAACCGTATTCCCTTCCATAAAAGGGGTTAGTAATGAATCATTCATGTGCCTGGAGAACTATAGCCCTTCAAGCCAATTACATTCATTTTTTCATTACAACCCTTCAATGATGGTAACAATGATAGATATATTGTATATGTAAGATATCGAACTTCATGAAGGTATAGTGTTATTTATAAATGATGGATTAAATATCTTATTATTGGATAATAAATTATTTTTGGGAAATATGAGGAGGTTTTAGGGTGTTCTATTGATTTTATGAAATTTTTAAAAGGTATTTTGACCATCAAGTGAATGTTTCATTGTTGGTTCATGGTTGGAGATAACTGTTCTCCCAAACCAGGATTTTCAATTTGTGGGGGTAATGGTTATGACAACTATACAATGGAGAGATCCAAATTATTCAGTTATGAAAATAGGATTTTCATATGGTTGGATAAATGTTTTCCAAATCATGGAGAGCCCAAAAGTAAACCATACGATCTCATCCCTTCTGTAACAAAGGTTGAAACACTATTTTGCACATGATTTGGAAAACAATCTATCCAAACCATGTGCCCCATTAAAATTTGTGATTTTACACAACTATACCCTAATTATTTTAAGTCTCTTGCCCAATTTTTGACCCCATAACTCCCTTATACCCTTTAGTGAAAAACCTACACCCCTATGTCAGTACAATATTATTTTTCCATCTATTATAGTCTCTTTAGAGTGTTCTTGGTCATAGTTTGAAGCTCTTGGAATGATATCTAATCAACATGAATCCCTATTCTAAACTGGGGTTTTTGGTTTCATTCTTCTTATTGTTAAACCCTAAAACTCTATTTTTTATGGATTATAGGTTGGGGCATCAATGGGGTTTGTGAATATTGATATAAGGATAATGTTAAGTATAATGACCCTAGTATTTATTAGACACATAAACATGATTTATTACATAAACATGCACTTAATATAACCCAGTATATCATGTAATATAGTGTATTTGGGGCTTACGAACAATAAATTACAACTGAAGATTGAAATTACCACATCATTATTGAAAACTTCATTTACATGACCACAATATTACTTCATACATTGCATTTCATTGGATAACCTGAGGATATACATAACAAAACAGTGACCTATAAAACAATTTAAGGGAGTAAACAAGGAATAACATGAAGAATACAATACATGTTAGGAATTGGATATATCAATGGATCATAAGAGGAACATGAACATTAAGGCACGATATTACATCATCTTCATAACATGGAAATGTGGAAACAACATAAAACATTGCGTTATTAATGAAAAAAATCATGTAAGAAACTGACCTAATAAGGTTGAAATTTTTTCTAAAATGAATCAGGAAGACCACAATCCCTACATAATGTATCATGATATGAATCATTACCCAATGAATTGGAGTGCTATTGGGGCGCACCATTTAAAAAAATTTCAATCTAAGGCTTATGTGTGCCACAAAGATCATATAACATGGATTCATTCAACATAATAATTTATTCCAGAATACACAAGAAATTATTTAATTAATATGTTTAGTTTCATAATAGTGAATACCGTTGATAGAGAAATGGGCATGGTATTAACTAAACGCTGTTTTTGGCATGGAAAATTGTGGTGAAATATCGGTAGCATCATGATATGTCATAAAAATTTATAAAAATGGTTGAGGAAGGATACGAGGTTCAATAATCATATTTAAATAAAGTGTACCGTAACGGGGTCATATATATACATGTCCCAACACAAGGAATTTTAAAATATAAGGCATAACATAATAATGAAACATGAAGAAAGAGGAAAAATTCAATAACTCTTATGAAATTTCAGCACGATAACATGTGTACATGAGAGGGATTAATGGGAGATAAATAATCCTCACAACATACAAATATAATATGGGATGTTTAGTGGAGGGAGAAATCATACCCCATAATTTTTAATTGAAAATAAAATCATGTATCAACATAAACAAATGTGGATAAAAATGTGAAAGGAAAGAAAGTGGGGATCACTTATTTGGTTCTATGATCCCAAAGGTTTGTGAGAGGCATCGTGGGTGCTTGGGGAACCTTTTGAAGATTATATATATGGGATGATAGGGTGGGACATGATCCAAATATTTTTAGGGAAGTTATGTGGGAGAATGTTTTGGTTTATTTTGGAAATGATATGGGAATTCATTATTTTTTTACAAACATAGGTTTTGGAATCTATAAAATTAAATATTCAAAACAACAAATTGTTCCATGTTTTTTCCCATTTTTATTAAAAATGAGTAGTGGAAAACATTATTTTATAATTACAATGGCCAAACATATTAAAACATTATCCTTTCTTATGTGGATGTGAGTCACATCATTAATGAGATGATTTTAAAATCATAAAATATATTATATATTTTGGAGGATTCACCAAGGAATTATATAATTCTTAAAACATATATAAATTCACATTATTTTTATGGGAAAACATATATTGGACTAATAATACCCAATATAGAATTCATTACATTATTTTGTGCTCATTATTATGTAATAAAACTCAAATTTTGTTTAAACACTATAAAATTTTCCCCCAAACAATTTGACTCTCTACGAAAATTATGAAGAACTAACTAATGTATAATTTTAATGTACTAATTAAATGAATAATATTCATTTTATATAAATAATTTTCTAAAAATGTAAATTTCCCCATTTACAATGAAAACTGACACTTATTAAAAATTCACTAGTTTAAACAAAAAAAGTTTTGAAACCATAATAATCATTACGTTAGACTTAATAAAAATTATGTACTATTTTATTATTCCAAAATTTAATTTCATAAAATTTATTATTAAAATATTAATTAATTCCAAAATTCATTAATTCCTTAAAATAAATTCTTTAAAATACAATTTCTATTTTATCGTATAAAAATATAACTCTTATTAGCCTAATTAGCTAATAATTTTTATAAAATTAACTGATATAATCATCATTTATGTTAATTTTTTATTTTAGATTATTAATAAAAACCTGGTAATACAAATATTTCTCAAAATTCGAATTTTTACCAAAAAAATTAATTTTTCAAATTAATATTTTTTTACAAAATGCTATTCCCATAATTGAATTAATGGAAGAATAATTTTATTTATCGAATTTGAATACAAAATAAGTAATTAATAGCTTTTTACATAACCCCTTATAACACCCATGTAATACCAAATGGTAAGGTGTGTGATGGTGATAGACACATGGGGTGGCTCGGATGGCATCGCCTTGGTAGTAATCTCTATTATCATGATCTTCTCCCATAGGTGATTCTTTTCAAACAAAACATGTTCATGCTCAGATTTGGATTGGTCAAGAGAGATTATCAGTGATGATACCTTCTTTTTATGCTCTGACAAATTATCTTCATATGAACTAACTCGATTGGATTATGCCACCATCTCCTTTTTTTGTGTCAAAAGTATTTTTTTAAAACAAATATTCATATTATTTCTGTGATCATTAGTGAAAAACAATATTATAAATGAAAATGATACATAATGGTCTTTTGATCCCAAAAATAAAAGAAAAACCATATTATTTCTCTATCCATAATACATTAAAAGAAATGGAATTTTATTCATAAATGATTGGGTCATTACAAAATTCCCCTTTAAAAAATCTCTCCCTATAAATTTCATTTAAAAAAAATAAGTGATGGTAACTCTTCCCAATCACTTCTTTCAGTGCCCATGTATCTTCTTCAAACTATTGGTTTCTCCACAACACCTTGAAGAGGGGAATCATTTTATTTTATAGAACTTTTTCCCTATTATCTAATATCATCAAAAGATTCTCTTCATAGGTGGGGTCATTATCAAATGGTACCACCTCTATATTGAGTACATGTGATGGGTCAGTTATGTACTGTTTCAGGAATGATACATGGAATACATCGTGTACATTATATAGTTTCTGTGGGATAGCTAGTTGATAGGCCACTACTCTAATATGATCAATGATGTAAAAATGGTCGATGTACCTTATACTAATATTCCCCTTTATCCCAAATATCATAACTCACACCCATGATGATATGCAGAGGAAAACCATGTTTAGAACATCGAACAATAGGTATTGTCATTGATTATTAGGATAGATCTTTTGTCAAATCTGGGTAGCTTCATTGTGTTGTTGGATTGTGTTAACATTATCAACCATTTTATAGATGATTTCAAGACCTATAATTTTTCTCTACCGAACATCTTCCCAGCATGTTGGAGATTTTCACATATTCCTATAAATGGATTCATAAAGATCCATTTGGATGCTTTATTGAAAACTGTTGTTGTAAGAGAAGTCAACTAGTGGAAGATGTTGATCCCATCCTTCTTTTAAGTCCATTGTGAATTCTCTCAACATTTCGTCAACTATTTGGATAGTCTACTTAGATATGACATCTATTTGAGGATGATAAACCATCATGAAGTTCAACATAGTATTCAGAGAATTTTGGAGACTCTTCCAGATCATAGAGGTAAATATTCAATCTCGATCACATACAATTGATAAGGGTACATCATGCATCTTCACCACTTCTCTAATGTATATTCGTTCCACCTGATCCAATGAAAAATCCTCCTGAATTTTAATGAAATGTGCAGTCCTTGAAAGATTATCTACATCACCCCAGATAGTAGTTTTTCCATTGGATGTCATCATAAGTCTAGTGAAAAAGTCCATGTTGATTTTTCCCATTTCAATGTTGTTATGGATATTTATTGCATCATCCCCTTAGACTTATGCCTCTCAGCCTTCACTTGCTGACAGACTGGGCACTTTATTGTCTACATATCTCTCTCCTTTATCATGTTTTCCCACAAAAAGTTATCTTGGATATCTCGATACATAGATGGGTTTCCTAGGTGAATGGATATATTTGAACTATGTGAATATTCAAAAACATCTTTCATTAACTCTAGATTTTATGGTATACATAGTCTTGACCAAAATCTCACAATTAATTCTTTGTTAACATCGATATCTATGGATTTACCTTTTTCAGATAGTATCCATGTTCTTCTATGTTTCAACATCATCATTTTGAGCATCTTTTAACCTTTACAAAATAGACAGTTGAGAAATCATTTGTGAAATGATTAATGATATTATGTTATTTTTTGATTCCCATGTCTATATTCATAAAATCTATGAATGTTGGATCCTTTTCAATTCTCATAAATTAATTAGTTGGTGGATATTTTCTACATAGATCATCGTCCACTTTATTTGCATCCCCCGGATGGTATTGAATAGAGAATTTATATTATTTTATCAGATCTAACCATCTTCCCTTGTGCATATTCAACTCTTTCTGTGTGAATATGTACTATAGGATTTTGTGATCTGTATACATTTCAAAAAATTTACCCAACTGTTAATGTCACAAAATTAACAATGTGAAGATCACTGTAGATAACTAAATATATTTCATTAGATAGTTCTTCTCATGAACATTCAATTTTCATGAATCAGAGGCGATGAATATGTCATTTTTCATCAACACGAAGCCCATTTCCTTCATTGAATCATCACCGAGTACCACAAGAAGCTCTCCAATTGTAGGTAATGTGAGCACAAGCATATTGATAATCATACTTTTCAACTCATTGAATCTCACTTCACATTCATCATTAGAAGAAAACATGACTCCCTTCTGAGAAATCTATGTATGATGGTTTGAAAATTGTGAGAATGTTCTCACAAATCGAGGATATTATCCAATTATCCCAAGGAAGCTATGGATATCTGACAAAGATGTCGGCCTAGACTATCTCTCAATTGCGTTTTTCTTGTAGGGGTACACATATATCCCATTTATTGTTTTGATATACCATAACAATGAGTCTTCTTTCAACCAGAACTCACACCTGTTATACATTGTATTGATCTTATCATATCGTAAAGTCTCTAGTATAGTTCATTGATGAAACTCATACTCCTCCATGATTCTAATGTGTATTAGAATATCATCTGTAAATACAACCACAAATTTTTTGAGGTAATTTCTAAAGACTCTATGCGTCTTGTCCATAATTATTTCTATCGAATTCGTAAGTATGGAAGTAATTACTATGAATTTATAGTGCTTATACCTTATACCAAAAGTTGTCTAGGGGATATCCTCTTTTTGTACACTTACATGGAAATATCCCAACCACAGATCCACCTTGAAGTGGTATTGTGTGTAGTATTGAAATAATGATTTAGATGCTAAATATAAAAGAGGGGTGAATTGTATGCCTAAAAAAATTCATTTGGAACTTTTAAATACGGTATAATCCTTCCTATTTTTTTCAATGTTAAACAAGGACAATTCAGAAAACCACTTTGTTCTACACACTTACTAGATTCCAGAAATAAGGTTATAGAAATGTAACATAAGAAAATTTTACAAGGAAAATGATTTTACCATAAAGCATATAGAATCTTACTACTCAGATTATATGAGTACAATAAATTATAATAAGATTATACATTCCTTATTAATAAAATACGGTGGAAAAAAAAGTTGAAACAGTACATGTATGAATAAAGAAATATTTTTACCCAAAGAGTATGGTATTCGAAAACTGTGGATAAAGGTCCCTTGATTTATACAATAAAGAATGTTGTTGGGTCAATAAGGTTTTCCTTATGACTTTTCCATTCCTTCTTGTTTTGAAAATCACAAACACCTTATACATAAGCAAATGTATGTTTTACCTCCATAAGGAACATTTTCTTCCATATGGAAATTTACCCTAACCTCGAGTTTATTATACATAGAAATATTTTTATTAAGTACAAAACCATGATTGTTAACCAAAATCCCGAAATCATATAATGACAAGTATTGGAGTATTCTGTTTCTAGGATCCAAATTCTGGATGTGAACTATAATGAAGTTCCACTCCGAATTATGGATACGAACTTTCATGAGTTCGACTCTGAACTCTTAAGTTGTTTGACTCCAAACTCTTATAATGTTTGACTCCGAGATTTCCTGAGTTCGACTCCGAACTCGTAAGTAGTTCAACTCCGATATCTTATGAAGTTTGACTCTAAACATTAATGAGATCGACACATAACTCTTATGTAGTTCGACTCCAAACTCTTATAAAGTTCGACTCCGAACTTTAATGAGTTCGACTCTGCAATCTTAAGTAGATCAATTCCGAACTCTTATGACGTTCGACTCCGAACATTCATGAGTTCGACTCTGAACTCTTAAGTAGTACGACTCCGAACTCTCAAAGAGTTCGAATCTGAACTATCAAATAGTTTGAATCCGAAATTTTACTAGTCCGACTTTGAAACTCTGCATGTTCAGATTCCGATCTCTGGTGAAACCAGACTCCTAATTCCTAAATAACAGAATCAGATCATTTCTTGACATAGACTCCGAATTTCATTTTGGTTAGACTTCGAACTTTTAATTTTCTTACACTCTGAACTTCGTATAGTTTTTACTTACAAATACTTAATTACAAAACGATGTCATGCATTCAGTTATACTTGGTTAGTTATTAAACGATGTTGTCGATTCTGTTTCAAACTAACCGTTGGTTGAGTTACACATGTACAGGTCCCTCCGAATGTCATGGAAAATATGACCGTTGGAGGAGGGAGAGGACCGTTGAAAATTTTCCTATAAATAGGAGCACATTTGAAATAGATCAACAGAGAGATGAAACGAGTTGATCGATCTAGAGACCACAAACTATTAAAGTGATTTTTAGAGAGAGAACTTTTCATGGTTTGTGCGTACTGAACCACTCGTTCGGATTGCTTCATGCGACTCTGAATGTTGGTGATTACATTCGAGGACTTATGGGGATTAGAAGACAGAGGTGCCGACTACCATGAAGTTCGAGGGCTTCCTTGCTGAGGAAGACAGAGGTTCCAACTACCATTGAAGTTGAGGGATTGCAGGGATAGAAAGATAGAGATTTCGATATTCGTATAGAGGGCTTACCCTTGTGTGGGTAAGAAAGACTTTCTTGAAAGTATGAATCAACGGACCGTTATCCAAGGTTTTTGGATACCCTACTCTTTGGGTCAAAAGACTTATATCTTGTTACTTGTAGTTTTACTACTTGTTTTTCCACTGCACTTTTGTATTGTAAGGAAAGTATAACCTTCTTATATATCCTTACATTGGTACTAAGATTAGTTTAGATTATATACGCTTTAAGGTAGAATCTCATATTGTAAACATTGGTTCCAATTCTCTAATTGGTGATTAGATGTGTTGTGAATTTTCTTAGTTTAACATTGTTAAACTTATATTCTTCCTTATCTAAGGAAAATTTTAAAGTGTACAATTCACCCCCTCTTGTATATTGAGCATCTATAACATTATTTAAATCCTACAATTGGTATCATAGGAAGTCTCAGAAATACTTATACTCAAATATAAGTTTTTCTTTCTCATTTTTTGATGTTTTACATCCTTGGAACTTTGTCTTTCTGAATGTTTTCATTTCGAGCTTTGTCATTCCGAACATTTTCATTCCAAACTTTTTCATTCAGAACATTGTGGTTACGAACTATTTCTACTAACCAGTTTAGTTTCCATGATTTTATTATAATGGAAGGAATCAATGTTGGATATATTGAAAATATAAATCCTACAAGACCACCAATTTTTTATGGTAATGACTATGAGTACTGAAAAGATAGAATGAAGACTTTCGTTATCAATACTGGAGTGGATAACTTCGTTATGCTTACTGGTGATTATAAAATTCCTGATAAAGAAGTTAGAACATTCACTAACTAGGAAAATCAAGTGTATCAACTCAATTATAAGGTACTTAATACCTTACTTTGTTCAATGACTAGAAATATATATAGCCAATTTTCTTCTTGTGAAGCAGCTAATTGTATTTGGAAGAAGTTATAGGTTACACACTTTGGCACTTCTATAGTGATTGAGACTAGGAGAACTATGCTTAGATCTGAATACCATGGCTTCAATTTTCCTTATCGTGAACCAATTTGAAAAGTTCAATAGAGATTTATGACTATAGTGAACAATCTTCAATATATGGGATAGAAAGGGTTGGATGATGAAGCTATTGTGGATAAGATAATTGACATTATTCCCAACAAGTGGGAATCCAAAAGAACAGCTATTGATGAAAATAGGAAGGTCACTCAAATATCATTAGATGAGCTATTTGGAACTCTTCTCCAACATGAAATAAGAATGAAGAGAGATGATGACAACATCAAGAAGAAGAATGGTAATGGTATTGTTACTTCACAATAACATCAAATCATATGAAAGCTAATACTCCTGAAAGAGTAACCATATCCAAGACGAAGAATGTTATTATCCAATCCGAATCTAGTGAGAGTTATGTCTCTAAAAACGAGTTAGAAAATCTTGCTCGAAGGATGAACAAGATAGGTGGCCAGATAAATTTCCAGTCCATGTATAAGAAAAAGGAAAGGAAAGATAGGAATATTGGAGAAGTTACTTGTTATGAATGCAAGAGAGATGGACATATTAGACCAGATTTCACTTTTCTCAATAAGAAAGAAAGGAAAGAAATGAATTCTGACAGGAATAGAAAGAATTATTATAAATTCAATGCTAAGAATGTTCTGAAAGCTAATGACACCTGGAGTTCCAGTAGTGGTGACTCTTCAGATGAATCTTCTGATTGTGAATCTTCAGGACAGATGAATCTTGGTCTTATGGCTAGATTACCTATAAATAATCATTGTTTTATGGCTAAGGTACAAAATGTTGAATCATTGACCAATGTTTCTTTAAATTCTAATGATAGAGGATATTATAACTCTTCTGATGAAGAATCTTCCTCTGATTAATAAAATACTTTACCTACCTTTGAAAAAGTGTCTAGGTTTTCTGAACTTCTTGAAATTGAGAATTCTAAACTCAATAAAAAACTTGATGAGGCAATCTCTAGGAATATTATTCTTACGAAAAAAATATCAGATCTTACTAAAGATCTTGATAGGAAAACTGCTGATTTTATAAATATTTCAAAAAATCATTAGGAAGTAAGTTCTGAGAAGAACAGACTTTCTAAAGAGTTAGAAAAAGTAATTTCTAAGAAAAGTGTCTTCAAGCCTAGCTATAGTTCTAAATCTTATAATTTTAAAGTTGAAAACATGGTTATAAAACTCAAGCCCAAAATTTTTTCCTTAAAGAAGTTTTTATCCAACTTTAACCATGGTAAGGAAAATTTTGATAAAATGTATTCTCAAATACGACTTTTGAGAAACAAATCAGATTTGGTTATACCCATGCTAAACCAACTTTTAGTAACAATTACATTGTTCCACAAAGTGCCCCATTTTTTACCAAGTGTCAATGTGGTTGTCCCTGGGCAAAGAATTGTTCTTTATATAAAACCCAATCTTTAGGTTTTCATAAGGCATATTTTTTAAAGAATATGTGGGTGCCCACAATTTTTTTATCTAGAAATCTTGGATCCAAACAAGTTTGGATTCCGAAAGTATAATTCTTCTCTTGATTTAAAGAATATAATGGAAGTACCAGCAACAATACATGGTACATGGATAGTGGATGTTCCCAGCACATGACTGGTAACAAAAGCTATTTTGAAAATATTATCAAGAAGAAAGGAGGAAAGGTAACTTTCAGAGATAATGCTCAGGGAGAAATTATAGGTATATTTAATATTGTTCTTCATGGTAAAATATTGATTTCAAATGTTTTATTTGTTAAGTGTATTAAGAAAAACCTCATTAGCATAAGTTAATTATGTGATGAATGATACCTTGTGAATTTTAGGAATGATAAGTGCTTAGGTCACAATTCCAAGGAAGAATTTATTCTCTCAGCCAATAGGCAAGATAATGTTTACACATTAAGCATAAGAAGACATTAGAAGACAAGATTTACCTTTCCTTAGTTCAATGAAAGATCATTCATGGTTATGGAAAAGTATATTAGGTCATCGTAACCTTAGGATCCTATGAAAACTCTCTACGAAGAAACTAGTTAAGTATCTACCAGATCTTAGATTTGATTCTTCTAACGATTATGATCCTTGCCAATATGGAAATCAACATAAATATAGTTTTAAATCAATTGGTGAAGTCTCAAGAACTGATGTATTAGAGTTAGTGCACATGTATATTTTTGGTCTAACACAAACCGGAAGCATTGGAGGCAAATACTATGTGTTTGTTCTAGTTGATGATTACAGTAGATTTACATGGGTCTATATTCTAGCTAAGAAATCAGAAGATTTTTCTTATTTAAAAAGTTTAAGAGCCCAAGATAAAAATGAAAAAAATATTCCACTAAAAAGTATTCATAATGATCATGGAGAAGAATTTAAAAATTCTGATTTTGAAACCATTTGTAGTAGAAAAGGTATTACTCAGAACTTTACAGCACCCAGAACTCCTCAACAAAATGGTGTAGTAGAAAGAAGAAATAGAATTATTCAAGAAATAACTAGAGCCATGTTGAGTGAATATTCTATAGCTAGACATTTCTGGGCTGAAGCTGTTAGTATTTCTTGTTATACTATAAATCGAGTTTTGATTAGACCTTTTCTTAATAAAACTCTTTATGAGTTATGGAATGGTAGAAACCCTAGACTTTCCAACTTCATGGTTTTGGGTTTCAAAGTTTTAATTCTGAATACTAAATATAATTTACATAAATTCGTACCAAAATTTGATGAAGGAATTTTCTTAGGCTACTCCACTACTTCTAAGGCATATAGGGTTTTCAATAAAAATACTGGTACTTTCGAAGAAACAGTGCCTGTAAAATTTGATGAATCTGGTCCTTTTGTTTTTAAACCATCTCAACCTACATCCTCAGCTGTGTTTTAAAAAATTGACTGTCAAACTTTGATAGAAGATCCTGCAAATAAGGAAAATGTTCAAGAAGATACATCTGAAACATTTACCCCCGAAGACTTTCTACCCTATGTTGATGAACAGACTTTACAAAACCCAAATCAGGTGTTTCTTAATAATCATCCCAGGGATAGCATCATTGGTGATGTAAATCAACCTATAAGGACTAGTAGTTCCTTGAGAAATGATGTAGAATATCTAGCATTTCATTTCCAATTAGAACCAAAAAGCACTGATGAAGCATTAGGTGATGATGATTGGATCAATGCCATGAAAGATGAACTAAATGAATTTGAGAGGAATAAAGTTTGGACTTTGGTTGAAAGACCTAAGGAAACTTCTGTTATTGGAGTAATGTGTGTCTTCATAAACAAGTTTGATGAAAATGGAGTCATTGTAAGAAATAAAGCTAGACTAGTTACTAAAGGCTATAATCAGCAAGAGGGAATAGACTATGAAAAAACCTATGCTCCAGTATCTAGAATTGAATCTATTCGTATTCGACTTGCCTTTGCATCTTTCTCCAATTTTAAACTTTTTCAAATGGATGTGAAATGTGCTTTTCTTAACGGTTATGTTCAATAGGATGTTTTTTTTGAACAACCTCCTGGATTTGAAGATACAAAACATCCTAATAATGTTTATAGACTTACCAAAACTTTGTATGGCCTTATATAAGCCCCACGAGCTTGGTATGATAGACTTACATGATTTTTGTTCAAAATATCTATGTTAAGGGAAATGCAGATCCAACCCTTTTTATAAATATAGATAAGAAAAATGTTTTTATTGTTCAAATTTATGTTGATGACATTATATTTGGTTCAACTTAGCAATATTTAACTGACTCTTTTGAAAGTCTAATGAAATATGAGTTTGAAATGAGTATAATGGGTGAGTTAACTTTTTTCCTTGGTTTTCAAATTTCTCAAAGATCATAATGAACTTATATATCTCAACATAAGTATATTAAAGATCTTCTAAAAAATAATGGTTATGAATACACTAAGAGTATAAGCACTCCCATTGGTACCTCAAAGTCTTTAGATCTTGATGAAGCTGGGAAACCAGTAGATCAAACATCTTTTTAAGGTATGATAGGAAGCTTACTTTACTTAACATCTAGTCGACCAGACATAATGTTCTCAGTATGCTTATGTGAAAGATATCAATCCAATCCTAAGGAATCTCACTTAAAGGCGGTGAAAATAATTCTTCGCTACCTAAAGTGAACCATGGATTTAGGATTATTTTATACTTCTGGAAATGATTTTGTTTTAAAAAGTTTTTCAGATGATGACATCGGTGGATGTAGAATGGATATAAAAAGAACATCTGGAAGTTGTCCTTTCTTAGGAGATTCATTAGTTTCTTGGTCATTCAAGAAGAAACATTCTGTAGCACTTTACACTGCTGATGCAGAATATGTAGCAGCTGGAAGTTGTTGTGCTCTAGTGTTGTGGATGCAACTCACACTCAAAGATTATGTCCTGAGTTTTACTAAGACTCCAATTCTGTGTGAAAAAACAATTTTCATTTCCCTAAGTATGAACCCTGCACATCACTCTTGTGAAAAACACATAGATATTAGGCATCACATTCTTAAGGATCACACACTAAAAGGAGATACCATTCTTCAGTTTATCGGAACACAAGATAAACTTGCTGATATTTTCAGAAAGTATTTACCCTCCGATAGATTTGAATAAATTAAAAAAAAGTGAGGAATGATAACCATAAGTTAATCATTATTCATTAACTTCTTTTTGAATAATTTTTCTAACATTAATAAACTCATTTATATAGGGGGGGTACATTTAATTGTTAGTAAAAAAATTGTAATTTCTTTTTCAAACTTTTTGTAACTAAATATTTTTTTCGTAGTTAGTTTTCTATACTTTTCGGAACTGATGTTTCCGGAATGGAAATTTCTGAAACAAAAATTTCTGGAATAGAAATTTATGAAACTAAAATTTCTGGAATGGGAATTTCCGGAACTGAAATTTTCAGGATTTAAATTCTCTGAATGAGAACTTCCGGAATAGAGATTTTCATAATGGAATTTTTTGGAATGGAAATTTTCATTCAGGAATTTTTTGAAACATTTTTCTTTCTATACTGGAACTTTCGAAATGAGTTTGTTTTAAAATTTATTTCTTCAAAAAGAATATTACCAATTATGAACAATCTTTCTAGCCAATCTGAAAGGTATGATTTCCTTACTTATAGTTTTGTAATAATTTTTTTCTTGCTTGCTGGTATTTTCCTGAGTTTTTAAAATCTTGGATTCTAGTTTTCCTCATGTCCGAATTTTTTCTTTAAAACCTCAAAATATTGGAGTCTTGTTTTCCTTGCGGTAATGTTCTCAACCGTCAGATTATATCGAGATGTTTTTCAACCGTTAGATGGCTTTTGGAAGACCAAAGGCCACTTCCATCGCCTATATAAAGGGTACCCAAGACTCATCCCACATAGGTTTTGAAATCTTTCGTCTCTCGAAGCCCTACTACCCTTCTTAAGACTGGTTCTGAACATTGCAAAGACATTTCGAATCTTTCAGAATTATTCACTCCGAATGTCTGTTGAAGAAACATCTCAAGATATGTCAACTTTGAAACCAATCTCTAAGTGGATAGTCTTCAGGAAAATGTTATTTCATCCAGATTTCTATAAGCTTGATTCCCTTATTTCAATGAATATTAGACTGAATGGATGGGAAGATGTCTGCGTAGCAAAGTCGGATAAACAGGATCTGGTTTTTACTGATTTGCTGATCGAAATCTACAAGTCTGTTTCCTTAAAGATGGAAGATGGCAGAGAATGGTTTTCTTTAAATTCTTATGGGAAGACTTATAAGCTATCTTACACCAAGTCCGTGAGCATGGTTGGTTTATCAAATTAAGGAGAAGCCGAATTCTGCTCCACAAACTTCTCGATGTGCAAGGAAGTTTCAACAAGGATATGACACTGAAATGTCTTGGTCTTAAGGATGATTCAACCATTAAGATTGCTCATCTCACTCCAAACAATAGAATTCAACAACTTTGGGTGAAAGGTTTTCTGGTTCCAAGAAGAGGTGACAAAGATAATTTGAAGAAGAGTGATATCTATGTCTTAGATTTCTTGGTAAATCTAAGAAAGATAAATTTGATAAGGCATGTCTTGGATACGATCAAGAACATAAAAGAAGGCAATTTGAGAGCTTAGATAATCATGTTCTTTGCCCTACTATCTAAGCTGATTGTTCGGTGCTTATAATTTTTCAAGGTCACATGAAAATCAAAAGTTCGTAATTGCAAGCTTATGCTGGTTAGTGATGATACCTTGAAGAGGATGAAGATGGGTTTTTCTAGTGAATCCAAAGAATTTTACCCTCTATATGTGGAAGAGGTTGAAGCAGCTCCGAAAGAAACACACACTCCAGAACCATTCAAAAAGAAAAGGAAGAAGATAATGGTTAAGGAAGTGGTTGCTGATGAAGAAAATCCTGAGGCTAAGGAAACTCAATCTGCTCCCCCCAAGCCGAAGAAGGAGAAAAAATATCCAGATGAGGTTGCTGGATGTGGAGGGAAGATAAGCAGAAGTGGAAGGAAGGGGATCCACAATTAGGATTGGACCCTGCGGAGGCTAAGGAAAGAAAAGAAAAAACTGCAGAAGAGTTAGAGAAGCAAGTGAAAGATAAAAAAATGAAAAATAATGTGTCTGAAGCTGAAGTGGTGCAATCTTTGCTGAGAGCTGCAGAGTAAGCTTCTGAACTAATTCCGGTTCTGAAATCATTCCTTACAGAGTCTTCTTTACTAGAAACTCCATCCAAGAACTATGCCACTCTGGAAAAATCCAAAGGTAAAGAAGTAGTTGAAGAAGCTGAAAAAGATGTTCTTGAAGAAGTAGAAGAAGGGGTTGAAGAAGAATAAGAAGAAGAATAAGAGGAGGGAAGTGAAGATTTAGATGTCTTGATAAAGAAAGTAGAGGACTATAAAGATAAGGCTGAATCTGAAATGTTAGTAACTCCAGGAAAGGGAGATGTCAAAGCTAGTAAGAAACACCAAGAATAAGAAGAATAAAATGTCATGTATGATGAGGAAGAGTCCTATGAGAGGAATTTCCTTGAGGAGAGACAAGAAAAATAGAAACCAGATGAAGATCGGATTATTCATGTTTCTGAATCTAAGGAAGTATATCTTGATGAGCAACCAATTATAAAATCTGATAAGGGGAAGCAAGTCCTCATGGATACTCCTATAAATGATGTCATCAGGAAGAAAGAGGTTGGTGGAACCTCTAGAAAGAAGCTAGGGCAATATGTAGAAAATAAATCTCAAAGAGATGTATCTGGTTCGGAATCATCATCTCATGGGCTGATTTTATTGTTGAGTCTTTGAAAACGTTGGTGGACGTCATTACAATCTTTCCCACCAATGACTCTAGATGTCAAATGCTTCATCTAAGTCAAAATAAGAAATTAGAGACACTATCCATGCTGATGGAAAAGTGTGTGAAGATAGAAGCCGAATAGAAAAGTTTCTTTGTCGATTATGATGTGCATAGAAAGTCCTGCAGTAAGGTAACAAACTGTTCTAAGAGAGTTAAAGAAGACTTGGCTTTGTTTGATAATTTTCAGAATGACGTGAAAGAAGCTTTTGACACAACAGATAAAAATGTTAAGAATTTTCAAGATGAGATGATTATTGAGCAGAGTACCCAGAGTCAACAAGTGAAGGAACTACATGACAAGGAAAATTCTCTGGCTCAAAATCTTATAAATGATATAAATCTCCAGATTGATCTTGAGAAAACAGTCGTTCAGCACGATGAGTTGATAATGATGTAGAAAGAAGCTATTGAGGCTCAGGAAGAGGCTTTGAAAGCCCAAGAAGAGAAGTCAAAAGCCTTAGAGAGGCAAGTCGAGGAAGACCAAAGAGACCTAAAGAAGCTCAAAACCATTTTATAGAAGCTCATCCCAAAGGAAATGGAATCCAAATGAACCCACTTCGATCTTTTGTTGTAGTTATCTTTCAATGTAAAGTTTTTCCCAAATATACTGAAATATTATTTCGTTCATTGTATCATGTCATTTACTAATGTTTCAGGTACCATATTTTCTTTTCCATACCCATTACGTCTTTTTGAAAATCAAAATGGGGGAGAAGGAAGAAGAACTATTTTTAAGGAGCAAAAAGAAAAATTTCTAAGTGAGATATTCTTAAATTAAGGGGGAGTTTCTCACTTCAAAGTTAATCATTCCCATGATAATGAAAACTCCACTCTGGAAATTCAGAATACAATCCTTAGAGATTCAATTCCTAAGGGGGAGTTAGTTGTATTCACTTTCATTCATGAACGAAGAGAGATAATTTTAAATTTCAAATCGTAATGAAATTTTTTCAATTCTCTTTTTTTTGTAAGGATGTTTGTGCTTTCCAAAAAGGGGGATATTGTTGGGTCAATAAGGTTTTCCTTATGAATTTTCCATTCCTTCTTGATTTGAAAATCACAAACAGCTTATACATAAGAAAATGTATGTTTTACCTCCATAAGGAAAATTTTATTCCATAAAGAAAATTACCCAAACCTAGAGTTTCTTATACATAGCAATATTTTTCTTTAGTACAAAACCCGGATTGTTATCCAAAATCCCGGAATCACATAATGAAATGTATTGGAGTATTCTGTTTCTAGGATCCGAATTCTGGATGTCAACCATAATGAAGTCCCACTCCAAATTATGGATACGAACTTTCATGAGTTCGACTCCGAGCTCTTAAGTAGTTCACCTCCGAACTGTTATGAAGTTCGACTTTGAACTTTCATGAGTTCGACTCCGAACTCTTAAGTAGTTCAAATCCAACTCTTATGAAGTTAGACTCTGAGCATTCATGAGTTTGACTCAGAACTCTTAATTAGTTCGACTACGAACTCTTATAATGTTCGACTCTAAACTTTCATGAGTTCGACTCCCAACTCTTAAGTAGTTTGACTCCGAACTCTTATGAAGTTTAACTCCGAACATTCATGAGTTCGACTCCAAACACTAAAGTAGTTTGACTCCAAACTCTCAAATAGTTCGACTCCGAACTCTCAAATAGTTCAACTCCGAACTTTTACTAGTTCGAATTTGAAACTCTGAAAGTTCAGATTCCGATCTCTGGTGAAACCAGACTTCGAATTCTTATATAACAGAATCTGATCATTTCTTGACATAGACTCCTTATTTTATTTTGATTAGACTCCAAACTTTTAATTTGCTTACACTCAAGACTTAGTATGGTTTTTACTTACAAATTCTTCATTACAAAACGATGTCATGCATTCAGTTATACTTGGTTAGTTATTAAACGATGTCATCTATTCTGTTACAAACTAACCGTTGGTTGAGTTACACATCTATAGGTCCCTCCGAATTTCATGGAAAATATGACCGTTGGAGGAGGGAGCCGACTGTTGGAAAATTTTCCTATAAATAGGAGATCATTTTAAAGAGCTCAACAGAGAGATGAAACGAGTTGATCGATCTAGAAACTACATGCTGTTAGGTTGATTTCTAGAGAGATAAGATTTTCATGCTTTGTGCGGACTGACCCACTCATTCAGATTGCTTTGTGTGACACCGAATGTTGGTGATTACATTTGAGGACTTCCGGGAATAGGAAGACAGAGGTGCCCATAAACTTGAAGTTCAAGGGCTTCCATGCTGAGGAAGATAGAGGTTCCAACTACCTTGAAGTTGAGGGTTTTTGGGGATAGCAAGACAGAGATTCCAATCTTCGTATCGAGGGCATACCCAGGTGTGGGTAAGACTGAATTGCTTGAAAGTATAAATCAAGGGACCTTTTTCCAAGGATGTTGGATACCCTTCTCTTTGGGTCAAAAGACTTATATCTTGTTACTTGTAGTTTTACTACTTGTTTTTTCACTGCAATTTTGTATTGTATGGGAAGTATAACCTTCTTATATTTCCTTACATTGGTACTCTGATTAGTTTAGATTCTATACACTTTAAGGTAGAATCTCATATTGTAAACATTGGTTCCAATTATCTAATTGGTGATTAGAGGTGTTGTGAATTTTCTTAGTTTAACTTTATTAAACTTAGATTCTTCCTTGTCTAAGGAAATTTTTAAAGTGTACAATTCACACCCCCCCTCTTGTATATTGAGCATCTACAACATTATTTCGATCCTACAATAAGTATGTCTTAGCCACACCATGGTAAGCCCTCGATATAAATATCAGAGTTTGTATTGCAATCCCCATATGACCTCGATATTCAACGTAGTTAGAACTTCTGTCTTCAGATCCCCAGAAGACCTCGAATGAACTCAGCAACATTCGGTGTTGCAAGAAGAAATTATTAAGAAGATGTTTAGTAAAAAAAGAATTAATGTATCTCTTTCTATAAACCACTTCAGCTGCATTTAATATCAAGATTGATCAATTTATATAGATCTCAGTCGAATGATCTCTTATTTATAGAATCATCTTCAACGAGCAGCTTCCTTCTCCAATAGTCATTTTTTTTGAATTTCGAAGGGACATATAAATGTGTCACTCAAACAATGGTTAGTTTGTAACAGAATGCATGACATAATTTTATAACTCAAACAAGATTATGTAAAATGTTGTTGCTCAACCAAATTCAATTTTTCAAAGTCTAAGGAAAAATATAATTTGGATTCAAAGCGAGGAAACCATTGATGTCTATATTATAATAATATTTTGATTCTGTTTTTCAAGGAATTATGAATCATAATTCTAAAGACATTGGAGTGTAAATTCTATGTAATTCGGAGTCTGAATTCGGAGGAATTCAGAACCGGAATTCTAAGGAATTCAGAGTCCAAATTCTATAGAATCCGGAAATTGAATTCTATGTAATTCGAAGTCTGAATTCCAAGAAATTCAGAACCTAAATTCTAACAAATTTAGAGTCTGAATTCTATGGAATTTGGTGTTAGATTTCAATGAAATTCAGAGTCTGAATTCTAAGGAATTTAGAGTGTGATATTCATAGAATTTGGATTCATAATTTCAGAGAATTCAGATTGTGAATTTCAGATACTTTGGATTCTAAATTTTAGAGAATTTGGATTCTGAATTTTAAATAATTTTTATTCTGAATTTCAGAGATTTCGGATTCTGAATTTCATAGAATTCAGAACCTGAATTTGGATCCTGAAAACGGAATACTCAATAACTAGGTATTTATATAATTTAGAGGTTTTATATGTGAAACAGAATTTTACACTTTGAAATAAAAGGAGTAATATTTAGAGAAACTAAAATATGAACAAAGAAAACATGGTAAGAACAAATTTTCCTGGGAAAGGAAAATTTTCCAAATTAAAAAAACATAGGGAAAATTAGTTTTTCCTTAAGATCGGGTGTTTGCGATATTCAAAACATGAAGGAATGGAAAATTCATAAGAAAACCTTATTGACTCAACAATCTCCCCCTTTTGGAAAGCACAAACATCCTTACAAAATAGTATATAAGGACATAGAAATTTTATTGTCTTGTAATTAAATACATATCTCCCATTACTAATTGATCAATTTGAATATGATAAACTCCCCCTTAGGATTTGGAAACTATAAGAACCGTATTCTAAATTTCCAAAATCATATTTTTCATTTTCCTGCATTTGAAAATATTCATGAAGAAAACTCCCCCTTAGATAAACTCCCCCTTACATAAGGAAATATATTCTTTACTATATATTCTTTTTTGACATTCCATTCACCCCTTTGTGATTTTCAGAAAGCGATACTATAAATGGAAAGGTAATTTGGTACCTGAAGGATTGGTACTAGACAACCAAAAAATATAAAGAGAAACTAGAATTTCATTAGGATTGAAAGCATTTTTTCAATATAAAAATACCTCAATAGTTCATATTTGGAAAAGATTCTTATTCCTTCTCCTTTGGCATCGGATTCTTCACAATAGATTTAAACTTCTTGAGCTCTTTGTAATATTATTCTGCATGCTTGAGCAACTGATCTTGTTCTTCTTTTTTCTTCTCTAAGGATTTAATTTTCTCTTTCTGATCCTTAATAGATTCTTCATGAGCCTTCAATACTTCTTCCAACATAACTTGCTTCTCCTCTATCTCAATTCTGATATCCCTTTTCCCCTTCTAACTCTATGAAACTGAATTCAATTTCCCATTCAGATCATTCACTTTTTTCTTCTGAAAATTCTGTTCACGAGTTAGCTTTTCCTCAAAACTAATAGTGAGATCAATTATCTTCAAATCTTCTATGTTAAAAGAATCCTTGAATATATCCTAAAATTCACCAAATATTCTCATCTCTTCTATTTTCCTCCATGACCATGTTGTCATCTTCTTGCAAGATGTTTTATGACCCTCGTAGCTAATGGTTAAATATTTGAAATCTGCATCCATACTAACACATTTATCTATCACCAAGAAAAATAAATCCAATTTTATATTTAATGTATGCGGAAGCATCTAGAATCTCGAGCCTATACTGGGTAATATTGGAATAGTCCCAACAATCTTTTTCATCAACTGAACTACAATTTCATGTCAAGTAAAGGACGATTCGGAATCAAAGAATTTGTTTGGTGAGGATTGATTTTTGAATTCAACAGCCTGCCTCTACGATGAACCACCAACTTCTTTCTTTTTTACCACAGAATTTTTAAGTATATCCATTAAAACCTATTTTCCATTGTCATCCTTCGGAATGAATTCTTCTAGATCAGAATATTCATGTTCACTATCTTAACGATGAAATTTTTTTTCTTCATCAACATTTTCCTTCCCGGGTCCTGCCTCAACATCCTCTAGGTAAATGAAATCATGATTTCTACTATATTTTTTAGACAAAATACTCACTTCTTCCTCACCATTCTCATATTTTCTAGGGGTAACATGTTTTCAAGACACACCTTCAAAAATTTGGATAGATAATTTCTCATAGGGACTCTCCTTCCCATGATAATCATCTACTTGCTTTATGATATCATCAATATCACCACTCCATTATACATCATCTACTTCTACTTCTTCTTCTTGCATTATTTCTTCGACTTGATATTTTTCCAGAATCACTAACTTATTTATCAGAGTCTCTGGTAATTGTTCATACAAAAACTACTATGGTACCAGAATCTTCTCTGATGTTTTCTCTGCCGCCTTCAGAAGGGATAGAACTATCTCAGACTCATACAACTTCATCATTTTCTTCATTTCTTTTTCATCCATTTCTAGATTCTCAACAGTCTTTTCCTTCATTGATTTTTCCTCAACTGGGTCCAGACCAAACTTAGGCTCCGCTTTTTATATTTTCTTTTTATCATCTCTCCACATAGCCACTAATTTCTCATGATATTCTTTTTTTCTTCATTATAATTGGAGGTGTAGATTGAGTTTCCTTACCCACTGGGGTTTTTGTCTTCTCTTCTAGTTCCTTAACCTTCCTATTTCTTCCCCACTTATTCTATGTTTCAGACACATCTGGATTTTTTGATCGAGCTTCAATATCTACTTCCAAAAAATCATGAAATTCTTCGTATTGACTATTAAAGCCAATATTCATCCTCTGTAGTGTATCATCACTCAAAAGCATCAACTTACAATTTCTCGGCTTAGAACTGTAAGAAATCTTGAATGACTAAAGACCAAAGACAATTATCATTAAAATACTAGCTGGATACATAATAATACGAGACTTCAGATTTCCATTAATTATATTCTCAATCATTACCATGATATGATTAACCAGGTTTATCTTTCATAGGTTCACCAGGAAATACAAAATATAAATATAAATTTTCTTGAGGGTATCCTTTTCCCATTTTATCAGAATTTGAAATCCTTGAACCCATACATGAAGAATCTGAAGATGTTTGGACTCTGATAGATTCCGATCTTTTGAGTTTTTTGAGATAAAACATTCGGGTTTATGGAAATGTGAATCTGAAAAATTTAAAGAAAAAATTAAATACCAACTAGTAAAAGATTATTACGAAAACATAGGAAAGGAAACATACCTCTCAGATTGCTAGTAAAGAATATTTGTAATAAAGATGATTTTTCCTGGAGAACATTAGATTCCAAAATATTCATTAAGGAACAATTTTAACTATGAAAATTTTGACTAAGAATATTTTCACTAAAAAATTTTAACTACAAAAATTTTAACTACGAAAATTTTAACTATGAAAAATTTAACTACGAAAAATTTGGCTATAAAAAATTTAACTAAAAAGAAAATGTACTTCCCCTATTAAAAGGAGTTTATTACTATACAAATATAGGTTTCAACAAGAATTTAATTATGAATATTATCTTATGGTTATCATTCTTAACTTCTTTTTTATGTATTCAAACTATCATATGGTAACAATGTTTTGAAAATATCAGCCAGTTAATCATGCATTCTGATGAATTGATGAATGATATCTCCTTTTTGTGTGCAATCCTTATGAAGTTGATGCCTAAAATCTATGTGTTCTGAATGAGAGTGATGTCCATGATTTTTAAAAAAGTTAATGGAACTAGTATTATGACACCATATTTCTGTTTTGGTAAAACACATACCATAGTCTGTGAGTGTGTATTGCATCCACAATACTTGAGCACCACTACTTCCAGCTGCTACATATTCAGCTCTAGTAGTGGAATATGCGACAAAGTGTTTCTTTTTGCATGACCAAGAAACTAATGAATCTCTTAAGAATTGACATTTTCTGAATGTGCATTTCTGATCCATTCTATATCCACCAAAGTCAGAATCCAAAAAACTTTTTCAAACAAAATAATTTCCAGATGTATAAAGAGTCCTAGATCCATGGTTCAATTTAAGTAGAGAAAAATTATTTTCACTTTCATTAAATGAGATTTGTTAGTATTTGATTAATATCTTGCACATAGGAATATAGAAAACATTATGTTTGGATGACTTTCTATGAAGTAAAGTAGACTTCCTATAATACCACTAAAAGATGTTTGATCTACTAGTTTTCCAGATTCGTCAAGGTCAAGTGAATTTGAGGTACCAATGGGAGTACTTATACTATTAGTTTTTTAATATCCATAATTTATAAGAATATATTTAATATACTTTTGTTCGGATATATATATTAATTCTCATTTTTGAGAAATTTTAAATCCAAGGAAAAATGTTAACTCAACCATCATACTTATTTTGAACTCATATTTCATTAGATCTGCAAATAAATTAATTAATGTTTTCTGAGTTTATCCAAATACAATTTCATCAAAATAAATTTGAACAATAAAAAAAAATTTCTCACCTTTATTGAAAAAAGGGTTGGATGAGCATTTCCTTTAACATAATTGTTTTGATGAAAAAAATTTAAGTCTATCATACCAGGCTCTAGGGTCATTTTTAGTCTATACTATGCATTGGAATGTTTGAAAACATGTTCAGGATGTTTTTTATCTTCAAAAATAGGAGGTTGTTCAATAAAAACTTCTTCTTGATTATAACCATTAAGGAAAGCACAATTAACGACCATTTTAAAAATATTGACATTGAAAAATGCTGCAAAGGCAAGTAGAATACGAATAGATTCACATCTAGCTACAGGAGCATAGTTTTCTTCATAGTCTATTCCTTCTTGTTGGTTATATCCTTTAGGAACCAATCTAGAATTATTTCATAGAATGTTTCCATTTTCATCACATTTAATTTTGAAGACCCATTTTACTCCAATAAAAGAAGTTTCCATTTGTCATTCAACCAAGGTCCCAAATTTATAATTTTTTAATTAATTTAGCTCATCTTGCATGGATTTTATCATGTCATCATCACCTAATGCACTGTTAGTGATTTTGGTTCTAATTGGGAATGAAATGCTATATTTTATACTTCATTTCCTAAGGAGTATCTAGTCCTTACATGTTGATTTACATCACCAATGATACTATCACTGGGATGATTATTTTGAAACAACTGATTTGGGTTTTGTAAAACATGTTTATTAACATATGGCAGGATGTATTCTAGAGTAAATTCTTCAGAATCATTTTCATGAATATTTTACTGAACATTTTCATTATTAGAAGGATCTTTTATCAAGGTTTGATAATCAGTTTTTGAAAAATCATTATAAGATGTAGGTTGAGGATGTTTAAAAACAAATGGGTCAGTTTTATCAAATTTTACAGGTACTGTATCTTCAAAGATACATGTATTTTTATTGAAAACTCTATAAGCAATAGAAGTTTTGGAGTAGCCTAAGAAAATTCCATCATCAGATTTTGGTGCGAATTTTTGTAAATTATCTTTAGTATTCAGAGTGAATACATTGCAACCAAAAATATTGAATTAGGACGTTCTAGGTTTTATACAATTCCATAACTCATAAATAGTTTTATTAAGAAAAGGTCTAATCAAAACTCAATGTATAGTATAACAAGCCGTACTTACAGCTTCAGACCAAAAATTATTGGCTACCGAATATTCATTCTAAATGTTTCTTTTTGACTATTGAAGAATTTTATTTCTTCTTTCAACAAAACCACTTTGTTGGGGTGTTTTTGGTGTTGAGAAGTTATGAGTAATGCCTTTTCTACCTCAAAAATATTCAAAATCTTAATTTTGAAATTCTCCTCCATGATCATAATAAATAGTTTTAAAATGAAGGGTTTTATCATTTTTAACATGGGCTCTAAAACTATTGAAATATGAAAAATATTTAGATTTATTTTCTAGAAAATAGACCCTTGTAAATCTAGTGTAATCATCAACTAAAAAAGTACATAATATTTTCCTCAAATTCTTCCAGTTGGTGTTGGACCAAAAAGATCCATATGCACCAACAATAATGTATTAGTGGTTGAGGCTTCACTGACTGACTTAAAACATGATTTTTTTTGCGTTCCATATTGACAAGGATCACAAACTTTTGAAGAATTAATTCTAGGATCTGATAGATTCTAAACAAGTCTTTTCATAGAGATTTTCATAGTTTCATAATGTTACAAGGTATTATCCTTCTATGCCATAACCATGAGTTATCTTCCATTGCACTATGAAAAGGAAGATATTGGCTCCTAAGGTATTTTATGTTTAGTGTGTAAATATTCTCTTTCTTGTGGGAAGAATGAGTAAACTCTTCCATGGAATTGTGTACTAATAACTTATTATTCCAAAAATTCAAAAGGTAACATTTATCACCTAATTGAATTATGCTAATGAGGATGTTCTTAAGACACAAAAAACATTTCAAATCAATGTTTTTCTAAGAAGAACAATGTTACCTACTCAAATAATCTCTCCCTTAGCATTATCTCATAAATTAACTTTTCCTCCTTTCGTCTTGATAATCATTTCAAAGAAGTTTTTCTTACCAGTAATGTGTCAGGAACATCCACTATATATGTACCATGAATTTTATGTTGTTTCTATCTTTATTTTACTAAAAACAAGAGTGTTAGACTTTCGGATCCCAGAAGTTCATGGATCCTGAAACTTCAGATATCAAAATTTTTGGAATCCACATTTTCATAGAAAAATACGCTTTATGATATCTTAAAGAGTGATTTTTTTATGGAACAATATTTTTTCCAATTCCCACTACACTGACACATAGTGAAGAATAGAGCACGTTGAGGAACAAAATAATTGTTTCAGAAAATCCACATTGAACTTGTATAATCAAACAAGAATTATTCCTTAGAGGTTGAATTTTAGAATACATCTTTTAAAAATTTTCCTCACCTAATGTAATGTTTGAAAAACACTTCCTCAAGTAAAATATATATGAATTTATCTTAATAACTATGTTCTTATCATCAAAAAAATTACTTTTAGCAGTAGATTTAGGCTTGAAAACAATTTTCAAAGAAATTACTTGTTCTAGATCCTTAGATAGTTTATCCTTCTCAGAATTAACTTCCTCATTGGTTTTTGAAATAATTTCAATATCACAAATTTTTTTATCAATAACTTTATAATGATCTTATATTTCCATAGTAAGTATATAAATCCTATAATTTTCCTTATTAAGGATTATCTTGACTTTAGAATTTTCATTCTCATGAAGCATAACAATCATAGAAACGTTTCCATAGGTATGTAAAGTATTATCTTCATCAGAAGAAGATTATTCATCTGAAGATTCATAATATTTATTATCCCTATAATTAGAAATCAAGGATACATTGGTTATGGATTCATCATTGTGTTTCTTGGGCATTAAACAATGATTTTCAATAGGTACCATGAAATGTAAACCAGGATATTTCTAACCAAAAGATTCATACTCTTAGGATTAATCATAAGAGTCACCACCACTGGAACTCCAAGTGTCATTGTCTTTCAAAACATTATTAGCTTTATTTTTTAGTACTTTTTTCAATTCCTCTCATAATTCATTTCCTTTCTATCTTTTTTCAAAAGCATAGGACAATCTGGCCTTATATTCCCTGCTCTTTTGCATTAATAACAAGTAACATCAGATGCCTTCTTGTCCATTCTATCATTTTTATTATATCATTATGGAAAGTCATTCTTCCCAACTACCTTGTTCATCTTTCGAGCTAGGTTAGCTAGTTTATTCTCATAATGTTCATATTCACTTGATTTAGATAAAACAATGACCATCTTCAATTTTGATCTAGTAACTCTCTCTGGATTCATGGATTTTATATTATTAGAGGTAGTTGTAAAAGCAACACTTCCATTCCCATTCTTCATCTTATCACTGTCAGCATCTCATTTCATTATAGTCTCATGTTAAACAAGATTTCCAAAAATCTCATTAATAGTAATCTGTGAGACTTTCTTATTCTCATCAATAGCTGTTCTCTTTGATTCCCAAACATTAGGCATGATGTCTATAATTTTGTCCACAAGTGCCTCATCAACTAATCCTTTTTCACCCATGGATTGTAAATTTTATAAAATAGTCATAAATCTCTATTTTACCTTAAATATATTTTGTCCATATGGAATGAAAAAACCATTATAATCTGCTATAAGCATAGCTCTTCTATTTTCAATATCACTAGATGTACCAAAATGAGTAACATCAAGATTCGTCGAAATAAAATGTGCATCTTCACAATAAGAAATCTGGATATATAAATTCCTGGTCATGGAACACAACAAAGTATTGCGCACCTTGTATTTTAGTCGATATTATGACTTTTATTTATTATTAAAAGTTTTGGCATCCTTATCAGGAATATTGTAATATCCAGTTAAAATAACTGTGTATTCCACTAATGTGTCTATAAATAGATAATTTATATGATATTTCAAATATTCATAGTCATTTTTATCAAATATAGGTGGTATATGAGGATTAAGAATGTCAATTTAACCAACATTCAATCCCTCCATCTCAAAGAAAAATCATTCCACACAAACTTGTAAGTTAGAAAATATTGTAAGCAAGAATAAAAATATCCTATGGAAAATTTAGACCAAGTAGAAACTTGAGCAAGAAAACATATATGTGAAAATAAGTATTTCAGAGACCTGCTTTGATAGTTATTGTATGATCAAAATAATGATGTATATTCTCAATATACAAGAGGGGGTGAATTGTGTAATTTAAAAAATTCCATTGGAACTTTTAAAGATGGCATAAACCTTCTTATTGTATAACAAAGTTAAACAAGTTAAATTCACAAAACCATTTAGATATACAGTCTTCCTTGATTCATGAAATGTTTTTCTGATAATGAAACATAATAAATTTTTACAACAAAAAAGATTCTACCTTAAAGTGTATAAAATCATAGTATTTAGAGTATATGAGTACAAGAAAGTATAAGAAGATTATACATTCCTTATTAATTAAAAATAAGGGGAAAACCCTGAAACAATACAAGTAACATGTATAAAAAATTTTAACCCAAAGAGTAGGGTTTCCAACAACCTTCGATAAAGGTCCCATGATTTATACTTTCATGAATGTTGGTATTACACACACTAGGGTAAGCCCTCTATACGAATATCGGAGTCTGTCTTGCTATCCCCGCAAGCCCCCGAACATCGAGATAGTCAGCAGCTCTATCTTCTTATCCCCAGAAGCCATTGAAAGTAGTCAAAAACTATTGAAGTCACATGAAGAAATTATGAACAATATTTTAATTATTCACAAAGCATTAAAGTCTCTCTCTAGAAATCACTTCAGCAGCATGTAATTTCTAGATTGATCAATGTATATAGATCTCGTTCAAATGAGATATTATTTATAGGCACATTTTCAACGATCGACCTCCTCATCCAAAATTCATATATTTCCTTGAATTTAAGAGGGACATGTACTCATTTCACTAAAACAATGGTTAGTCAGTAACAGAATTCATTACATCATTTAATAACTCAGACAAGCATGTATAAAATATGGTTGCTCAAAAAAATTCAATTTTTTAGAGTCTAACGAATAATAGAATTTGGAGTCTAAGCTAGTAAACCTTTGGAGTATATATTAATAGGATATTCAGATTATGTTTTTCAAGGAATTCGTAATCAGAATTTTATAGACTTCAGAGTTTGAATTTTTTGGAATTCTGAGTCTGAATTCTATAGAATTCAGAACCTGAATTCTATGGTATCTGGAGTCTGAATTCTGAGGAATTTAGAACCTAAATTATAAGGAATTAGGATTCTGAATTATAAGGAATTCAGAACATGAATTCTAAAAAATTAAGATTCTAGATTCTAAGGAATTTGAATTCAGAATTATAAGGAATTCAGAGTTGTAATTTTGAGTAATTCAATGTTTGAATTTGGAGGAATTCAATGACTGAATTTCAAAGAATTCGGATTGTTAATTTCAGAGAATTCAGATTCTGAATTTCATAGAATTCAGATTCTAAATTTTGGAAAATTTGGGTTCTAAATATCAGAGAATTCATATTCAGAATTTCATTGAATTCAGAACATAAATTTGGAACCTGAAACCGGAATACTCTATATATAAGTATTTATAGAATTATGAGGTTTTAGATGTGAAACCAAGTTTTACACATAAGAATAAATAGATTAATATTTAGTGCAACTAAAATATGAACAATGAAAACATGGTAAGGATAAATTTTCCTTGGGGATGGAAAATTTTCCATATTAATAAAAAACATAGGGAAAATGAGTTTTTCGTTAAGATCGGGTTTTTGTGATTTTCAAAACATGATGGAATAGAAAATTCATAACGAAAACATACTGACTCAACATAGTGATACACATTTCCGATTGAAGAAGTCATCAATTTTTGGAAAATAATTCTTTTTCTGTATTGTGATTTTGTTATGCTCACAATAATAAATGAAAAAGGGCATTGACCCATCCTTCTTCTCGATGAATAGGACTAATGCACCCCATGGTTATGCACATGGGTGTATTAACCCCTTGTCTAGATTCTCTTGAAGTTGTTTCTTAACACTTCAATCTCAAAAACATATATTGTCTATGAAGCCTTCGATATTATAAATTCCTTAGCTATAAGATCAATCAAAAATTAAACATCTTATATAAGATGAAGACCATAAAAATACCTGGGAATCACATAAGAAAAATACATCATAATAGGCATGTCTTCAAATATGGTTCCTTAATTATTCTCAATAATATGATCAAGATATGTGGGCTCATAGGTAGTAATATCTACTCATGATATGATGGTGATAAGAAAGATTCATCATCCTCATTGTAATTTTATTGAATCAAGGACAGGTTATCCATATGGAGAGTGGTTTCCCTCTCACAGAATTTAAATTTGGCTTTATATAGGGAAATCCATTCAATTCCAATAATTTCAACAAATTTTACTATAGGTAGTGTTATAAGGATCACCGGGAAGTTCAGTACCCAAATTCTGATAGGGGAGGGGTTATATTCAAGGGATGAAATAATTTTCCCTTTTCCCATTCTCACAGTCATCTATACTTCCAAGATTTTGGTTGATGTTTAGATTGTAATACTAATAATTTAGGATATAAAATAATGTATAGAATATTTAATCATAAATTTCATTTTATAATTTTCTATGATTAATTAGCATACCATTCAGAACATCATTTTCAAGATTCTCTTCTATGGTAAAAATTGAAAACCCTCACCCTTCCTACCTTGGATGTTTTTGTTTTCCTTCGAAATCCATTGGATTAGGGAACTATTTTGGAAGAATTCACAGTTCTAGAATGTTATAGAAATGAACAATTGGTTTAGGGTCCAATAAAGAATTCCTCTCCTCTATCATAGTATAATATATTTCCTGTCATCAATCAATGGCTAGGTGACCTTCTGTTTCATAACTAAACCATTTTGTTGTCCCCTTCAGGAAATTTTTGGGGTGCTTGTTTCTAAAACAATGGATGTTGGGGGGATATAATTTCTTAGCACCATTGGATTTGTCGATAAAACTCGAAGAATTAATTTTCACATTCTACTTCTTATCCCCATGATACTCCAAACATTATCTAATAAATATTTCGACTATAAGGGCACATCATACAATTTCATTATAGCTATCGATGTAACGGATTGGTAGGGATTTCCATAGGATAGGTTTTATCCATCCAAGGATGCATTCCATCTTGAATTTAAGGCCAAAGACAAATATTTATGTATATCATGCAAGTATTTTAATGTTTTCCTCATACTCTTGGAGGGATTTTTCATATTTTTTTCTTTAGGGAAAGGGTGAACCATTACCTATTAAGTTAGAGGGAGTGAGTAAAATATTTGTCTAAAAATATTTTCTAGAAATCATTCATTTCCAACACGTCGATCTCTTTCTCAGGTTTCATATTAATGATCGATTTCCATCATTTATCACCTTCAATGTCCATATGATAATCAATGAGTAGAACCTTCTCTTTTTCGGAACATTGAAGGATGTAGATGATATTCTCAATGGAGTTGATCCATTGTTGGATGACTGAGTGATACGATAATCAATTGAATGTAGGAAGCCGTTATCTCCTGAAGAATATAATTTCTACTTGCTCGTTCTCATGGGGGGTTAGATGTTCCACATGACCCATGTTTCTATTCAAAACATTAGTTAACTAAGAGAGTATCATGACATAGATTTTGATTCTTGCTCCCATCAGATTGGGAATCTCATAAGAAAAGTCATCACATTGTTCCTCACATCACTTGTTAGCCAGATTCCTCCTATTACTATCCATTGGCTAAAATAAAATTGAATTTTAGGAGTAAGCATTTTGAACTATTAAACACATAAATGAGAATCCAATTATAAAAAGGGATAAATTAAAATTAAAATTTATTTCCATAACTTATGAATTTATATGTTTCAATCTATCTTATCCATGATCTATTTCATAACATTAGGGGAATTTTTTTATTCCCTTAATAATGGTTCATACAAAACATATGAATTTACCAAATAATACCCCCAGGGAGTGTCGAACCAAGAGTGCAGCAAAACCTGATTTCATGCACCAATTCGTTTTCGAGTCTAGTTTAAAGTAGTGTTTTTAGGTTTTACTGATAGATAAATTTGTGCTAGAGACAACTCAACATGTTCATATTCAGATAAGGTTATATTTTATTGATAAACCACTTACTCTATATTCCCTAAAATTTAGGGATTCTTTTCTTATTCTTAGTCTTTTCCCAAAAACATTTACTATGGTTTTCTAATCCGAATCCCAAAAATAACTAAACCCTTCAGTTGATAACTTCTATAATGACCCTAGTATTTATAACTCACTTAAAAATTATTTATTACTTAAACATGCACAAAATAAAAAATAGAAGGAAAATAGGTCTAGTGTATTTTGGGATTAGTAACATTACATGACATCTTAAGACATAACATACAACATCTTTATTGAAAACTTCTTTTACATGACCACAACAATCTTTCATACATAGCATTGAATGGGATAACGAGATGAAATACATAAGAAAATGGTGAACTATAAAACCTATTATAGGAGTAAACAAGTCCTAACATGAAGAATACAATACATGTTAGAAAATGGATATATCAATGGAGGATAAGAGAATCATTAACCAAAAACAATGATATAACATGATCATCATAACATAGAAATTTGGTAACAACATAAAAAATTGCATCATCAACATAAATGAATCCTGTAAACCCCTATCCCAAAATGAATTAACATTATACTAAACATTACTCATTGATTTGTACCTTGACCAGGGTTCTCCCTTCATGATCATTTCAATCTCATTCTTAAGTTTTCTACAAAGATCCTATAACATGGGTTCATTGAAGATAATCATTTATTCCATGAAAAAAGAATGTTTAATACATACATAAATGTATATAATAAATAAGTATATGTTCATAAAGGTTGACTATAATGATAGGGAAATGGGAACGGTGTTTAATACAAAATGATTTTGGCATTGGAAATTGTGGTGCAATTACATAAGCATAACGACGTAACATAAACATTCAAAAAATGGTTGATGAGAGAGAAATGGGTCTACCAGTATATATTAATGAAATATATAGTAGTAGGGTCATATATATCCATGTAACAACATAAGTAATTTGTAAATAGAAGGCATGTCATAATAAATAAACAAGAATAAAGATGAGAAATGTAAATGCTCTAATGAAATTTCGGCATGGTAAAAGGTGTATATGGGAGTTATTAATGAGAGAGAGGGTGGTATCCCATCATAAATATATAATAATTGATGTATGGGGGATGTTTTAAATCATACCCCATCATTTCTAATTGAAAATAATAGGGTGTATCAATATAAGGAAACATGGATAGATATGAGAATGAAAAGAATGTGAGGATCCCTTAATTGGATGTGAGATCCCAAAAAATTGGGTGATGTTTATTGGAAGAGTGGGGCACCTTGGGAGGATTTTAGAGAGGTTAAGACAAGTTATATACGTTCTCCTTGTATTTCTATTGAAGATAAGTGGGTTCTTGTGTGGGGTTACATAGGAAATGAGATTGGGATTCATTAATATTTCAAAAACATAGGTTTTGGAATCTATATAATTAAATATTCAAAACGTCAAACATTACCATGGTTTTTAACCATTTAATTTTCAAATAAGAGTGGAAAAAATTATTTTATATTGAAAATGTTCAAAAATATTACAGTATATGTCTTAGTAATGTGAATATGAGTCAAATTGTTATAAAAATGAATTGAAAATCATAAAATTTATTATACATTTTGGAGGATTCACTTAGGCATTATAAAATAAGTAAAATGAATATAAAATCATATTATTCTAATATTAAAACTTATATTCGGCCTATATTATCCATTATAGTGTTAATTACATAAATTTGAGGTCATTATGATGTCTTAAAACACCTATTTTATTTTTATGATATTTACTTTTTACCCAAAAATTCAACAATCTCAGAAATTTATGAAAAAATTAAAATCAGATAATTTTATCATCTTGATTCCAAAAATAATATTCATTTCATATAAATATTTTTTAAAATTACCTGAAATTTCAATCTTAAAATGAAAAATGGTATTTATTGAAAATTCACATGATTTTTCAAAAAAAAGTCTTCAAACCATAGTAAAAATTAAATTTTAATTCATAAAAATTATATACTAAATTATTACTAATTATTTTAATTTGATTTACAGATTATTAAAATATTAATTATTTCAAATATTAAATAATTCCTTAAATTAAATTCTTTAAAAATATACAACATGTTTTATCATATAAAAATAACTCTTATCAAATTTATTACATAATCATTTACCGGTAAGGAAGAGATATAATCATCATTTAAAATAATTTATTTATGATATTATTAATAAAAACTAAATAATTCATATATTTCTCAAAACTACCATTTATACTCGAAATTTTAATTTATCAAGTTAATCATTTTTTTAAAAGACTATTCTCATAATGGAATTGAGAGAATAAGACTTTTATTTAACGAAAGTGATTACACAATATGTAATTAATACCTTGTTACATATCCCCTTATAACTCCCATATTAGACCTATGGGTAATGTGCAAAATAGTGACTGAATCATGGGGTGGCTCGGATAACATTGCATGGGTGATTACCTCTACTAAACATGAACATCTCTCGTAGGAGATTCCATTCAAGCATAACATATTGAAGCTCAGGTTGACCTTCATTAAGCGAAAATCCCAATGATGCTACCTCTTTTATAAGATCTGAAAAATGAGCTTCAATCGACTTGAGTCTATGGGATGATGCCACCATCTCCTTTTTCTCTAGCGAATAGATTTTTTAACCTTTTATTTATATTAGTTCTATGATATCTATTCGAAGACTATATTATCCATTGTATGGATACATAATAGTCATTTAAACCCAAAAATAATAAAGAATGTGAATATCATTTCTATATCCATAAGACATTAAAATAAAGGTAATATTCTTCATAAATGATTGGGTCATTACATTAAGGGTGTGTTTGTCATTAGAATCATGGAAGGTTGTGTATAATTTATATCACATATTTTTAGTTTTTATTTATGGATGTGGAGTTGTGTTTTGGTTCTCCCTTTTTTTGAAATTGGTTCATTGCTAGGGTTTGGAAAATGGTCGACAAAATAGTGATTTAAAACCCTCATGATCCTCGCGAGATACATTACGGTTGAATAATCAAATTTAGGGAACATGTGGGGCTCTCCAATACTCCTTGTAATGTAAAATTATATAATTAAGAAAGAAATTGTCTTCTAAAAATATAATGAAAAAGGTAAATTTGTTGAAATTTTCATTCAATTTATAAATAAGAAATATTTGTGGTTTTGTCTAGTTTTTTTACTATAATAATGGATTGTTTGGAATAATGTCTCTATGATATAACTAGGTTTATGTGATTGTGCCAAATATATTATGAATATTTAAATAAAATGTGTTACTGATTATACTATATAAATGGTAATTGTATTAATGGGTTTGGTAATAATATATATTTATGTGTAAAATGAAATGTGAAATGTGACTATTATGTGTTAGATTATGTATAGTTTGTGAAATGATATATGTAAAAAAATTATCAATAAGAATGTGAACATGTATTTGTAGTTGTGGGTTATTTTAGATGATGATATATTTTCACAGGATAGGTTAGACAAAGTGTCAAAACCCCACCCCATTTTGCATGTGTTAAAGAAGGGGGATGAGGCTCTACACATCTAATGGATTCTTTTTGTGAAACTACACTGACTAAGGTACCACAGTAAGTATAATGTAAATTTTTATGAAAGGTTTCTCTCTAGAGAGATAGGGAACAAGATTTATACCATTATTCTTAGTAACTGATAGGATCACTACATTGTTTAACTAATGAAAATTCCTAACCCACGGAACATGTTATGTGAATCAATTATGTGATGAAGAAGGAGTATATAATAAATTAGAACTAATTTTGTAAATGGTTAAATTTAACATAGTTACCTAATCCCACCTGAGTTTTTTTGTTTGTTAGTTATCTTTTTCATACTGTCATTATCATTTTAATTTGGATATTTTTTTGAAAAATTTGGTTGTGTCATAATAAGTTGTACTCACACCCTACTCATGTCATCATTGGTTAACCAAGGAAATTTTGTGGTTTTGGATCAGGAATGTAAGAACCCGAGTTTTTCTATAAAAGACTTTGAAATATTCTTGATGGTATTCCAGAGCAGCGCCTTCAGACGGTGTGCGATTCTGAGCCCCGGAGTGGTCAGAATTAAATTTTCAGTGCGTTCACACTGAAAACGCCAAATAAATGGGATAAATCCTAAACGGTGCTTCAGATTAGACATCTGAGTGTACGGATGGGTCCGTAATGGGGTTTTTACCCTAGTAACGACATAAAACATGTCGGCGCGGGATGTTTGGACCTCTCGCTCGCTTTCGGAAGGTTAAACAGATAAATTAATTAATTAATTTATTCGTTTGATGTTGAAACTCAAGTATCTTCTAAACATTGGATCGGATTAGAAAACTGATGGCATCGTTGAGTTCGGAATGTGCCGTTTACCCAAGAGGGGTATATGTTTTGCGGGCGTGGGCTGTTTGTGAAAAACGGCCCCAGGGGTGTTTTCGTAATTTAGCGGCTTCATACGTTAATTTTTATAACTTTTGAACGGGGTCTCGGATTAAAATTCTGAGACCACCGTTGTTCTCGGGAGGTGGTGTTTACCCCAAGGGAGGCTTAATCTCGACCTTGCTGAGGGTTCGGGTTCGGGCCGATAGGTGGGTGGTTAAGCGTTTTCTATTTAAACGCATAACTCACCACTCCCTCTTCTTCTTCCCCACCTGGACAGCCGCAGGAGGCAGCCTTCCCTCTCCACCTCCACTCCGGCGAGGTAGCTCCAGCAAGGCGACGGTGTGGTGGCGGATCGCCCGTGAAGCTTCAGGAAACGCCCCTGCAGGTAGGGTCTTGTTGCATTTTGTCTTCCCGCACCTACTTTGAGCATTTTTAATACTGTCGATTTTCTATTGGATTTTTGACCAAATCCCATGAATGCGTAGTAGAGATTATTTCCTTTCCAACGCATATTTCGGATTCGAATTCCGAGCCTCGTGGCGTCTGCAATCATCCTCCGAAGTTGGTGGGTTTTCGGTTTCCGGTGGGATCGAGCGGTGGCGCGGCTAGGGCGGACGGCGTGGCATCAGGGTTCTCGGTCGGCATCGCAGTTGTCCGGTGGAGTGGCTGGGCAAGGCCGGGGCGCGACGTGCCGTCAGTCGAGGGCGAGGGGGGTGGCGTCTGGAGGTGGCCGGGGCTCAGGCGGAGAGCCCGACGAGGCGACGGTCGCCAGGGAGTGGCGACCGCGGGGTCGCGGCATGCGACCCCCGTGCGGCGACAAAGACCCGCACCACGCGGGTCTTCACGTGGTGGCCCCGAATGGCACTCGTTGTCAGTCAGCGTGCGGACCGTGTGTCCGCGGCAGGTCCAGGTCGGTCCAGCCCCAGTGGTCTTTCCCCCTCGGTGTTCGGAAAGCCGTATTTTCCGCTACGGGTGTCTGATTTGAGTGTCGTCTGCGGCGGTGGAACCGTATTGACAAGGCGGTATTTTTGATATGGTTGTGGGAATTTTTAATTCCAAAAACAATGGGCCTCGGGGGTGCAACATGTACGTCGAGGGGTTAGTTGTTTCTTCGGGGGATCTTGTTTTGGACGGCGCGGACGCGTCCCACGTCCGTTTTGAGCGCCATCAGTTGCGTTGGGACCCTAGCATCGGGGGGAGGCTTCCCAGGGTATTTTCAGGAATTGTGGACGAAGATGAGGCGTGGGACCCATGGCCCATCTTTTGAGCTGCGTGCAGCGTTTCAACGACTTTTTCCTCAGTCTTCCATTCGGGGCACGCGGGCAGTCGTTTCTGGATGTTTTTCCGAGGGGATTTCAATGGTGCAATCTGCTCGCCCTAATTTGGCACAAGGGTACGAGGGCCGTGAGGGCCGTTTCGGGATTTGACGTTGATTTCCAGATTAATCACCGGGTGTCCGTTTTGGACATGTGAATGGTCCATTTCGTGTTCTTTTTCGAGAGGATCACCAGGGTGTGATCCATTTGTTGAGTTTCAGGGCCGAGATGCGGGTCCCACGAAGCACCGCTCGTGTCCGGTGCACCGGAACGTATCTTTTACTCCAGATATCAGTTTCACTCAAGTGATTAGTGCTTTTGACGTGTTTTCCAGAGGGGATCACATTGTGCGATGTGCCTGACTGTTTTCGGGGCCGAGGCTCGGGATCACGGGAGGCCGTTCGGGTGTGAGGCGGTGTTGGTGGATTTTCCGTCGGAAATCTGTTTGAGGAAAGTAAGTAGTCGATCTCACGTGTTTTTTTGCAAGGATTACAACGGTTCGATCCATTTCGTTGTGCGGAGCCTCTTGCGCAATCTTGTTAAATGTGGAAGCATGGAAGGTGCTCCGGTGGTGGTTTGCCTTACCTTGTTTGTAGCGGACCCTTGGCGTGTGATCGTGCACTCTTGGGAGAGTGATATAATTGGGCCATGAGATGTGGTTGGTTGTGCCTGCACCTTTGATGTGGAGTTGTTACGTCACGCCTTCGCATTGACGTTGGGTGTCGTGTGCACGATATCCTTTGGGCTGGAACGAGATATACTCCAAGAGTATACGGGAGCTCTTGGAGGTACGTGTGGTTCATACCTGAGAACGTTGGTGTGCTAGGTTGGGGTTGACCTGGGGCCACACGTTGTGTGGGCCCCACGTGCATGTCGTGATCTTCTTTATGTACTCCTGACCTCTCACGGCGTAGAGGGTCCCTCTGCGCTCCTTTGTTTGACCAGCAGGGTGGAGTTTTCCCCAGGCATTGTGCTCGTTTGTTTGACCAACATGGGGGAGTTTCCCCTGGCCTGGTGCTCTTTTGTCTGACCAGCAGGGTTGAGTGGTCTCCCCCTGGTCTTGTTCTCAATGGTTTGGCCAGAAGAGATGGTTTGGTTCCTCTGCTTCCTCAGCTGTGAGGGGTTTCAGTACCGTACCCCTTTCACCGGACTGCGACACCATTTGCGACTACAGGTGTTCACGCGGTGTGGTCATTTTCCCACATTTTGGGATGAGATGTCTCAGTCTACTTCGACAGTGAATCAGCGGATTGGAGTGAGGTTTCATTTTGAGGACTGGGGCGTTTCTTCTGTCACCATGTGTTCCCTGGTAGAGTTCTTGAGGATTCGGTGTGACCAACACTTTACGCGGGCACCGATCCTCTACCCTGGGGGTTGTTCCAGCAGGGCTGATGTTGATTCTAGCGGGGCTGAGGTTCTTTCCAGCAAAGATGAGGTTGTTCTAGTAGGGCTGAGGTTGTTTCCAGCGGGGCTGAGGTTGTTTCCAGGAGGGCTGAGGTTTTTCTAGCAGGGCATAGGTTGTTTCCAGCAGAGCTGGGGTTGTATTGAGTAGGGCACGTCAGTGGGTTACCATCTAGCAGGGATGGCTAGTACAGCAGTGTTCACCGAGCAGTACCATCCAGCAGGGATGGCCAGAGCAGTTCTGGGCTTACCTCCAGGTGGGCTGGGCAGTGGTCCCGGATGTCGGGCTTACCTCCAACTGGACTGGGCAGTGGTCCCCGATGCCAGGATTACCTCCAGCTGTGCTGGGCAGTGGTCCCCGATGCTGGGCTTACCTCCAGCTGGGCTGGGCAGTGGTCCCCGATGCAGGGTCACCTCCAGCTAGGCTGGGCAGTGGTCATGTCACCGACTTTATCCGGGTCGCCCTCTAGTGGATTACCCTATTACAGGACTGGTCAGTGTGCCACCCTTCGACTTTCCGGGTCTCCCTGTAGTGGGAACCCGTTGAATTCTAGGGATCCTCCAGTGGGGCTGGGCAGGGGGTCGCTTGTCGACTTTTAGCAGGCCTCTCAATTGTGGGGCAGTGACGAGTTGTGGTTGACATTCCCCCAGAACTCTCAATTATGAGGAGCTCTTTCCCCCACCTAGACGCGTCCTTGTAACGTGACCTAAAACCTTGCGGGGGAGTCAGTGCCACCCAAAGAGGATAGTGTCGAGGCGTGGTGATTGAGCCCTTGGCTTGCATTTTGGGGCAGACGTGCGGGATGCTGGGCATCGATGGTGTTACTTCTAGGACTTTTGGCAACTCACTTTTCTTGGGCTGAGCTACGGGATGGAGATCCCTTTACGATGTTTTTCGGGATTATTTCTGAGCATAAAGATATGTATATACCCTGTTCCAGTAACCACTTCTTGGGTTTGGTTACTCTCCTTCCAGGGGAGGTGAAGACGCGCGGGGTATGCCACGTGCTTTCTGCGTCTAGCTTCTCATGGTTGGACGAGTCTACTCTCTTACTATAGGTAGTGAAGACTCGATGAGAATTTCATCTTCTCACCATTTCCAACTCCTTGTGTTTGGACAAATCTACCTTCATTCCTCTTGTTGGGTTGAGATGGACTCTTTACTGTACTCCTTACTTCCCTCTATGTTGTGCTCCTTTACTTTTCCCGGTTCGCTCTACTGCTCACCCATCAGTACCTCCCTTGTTTCTCCCTCGAGCCTTCAGGGTATCCTACTGAGTATTTTTATACTCACCCCTGCTTGGGCTTTGCCCGCACTTGGTGTGCCCTTTCAGACGACGGATAGGTTGGTCGTGAATTCAGTGGAGCATAGGAGTTCAGGAGCTTGGACCGCGTACGGTTGTCGTACCCTGGTTCCAGGTGGGAGACCCATCAGCTGTTTGTTTTGTTTACCTGTTTCCGGGTTGTGGAACTTCCCTAGTTGGGCACTTGTGTTGCCCCTTTTTCTTTTTCAGCACTTTACTTGTACTGTTTAGAGGTCGATGCACATTTGTGGTATATATATATTGCAGTTTCTCTTTTAATCTGCTTGTCTTTTCTTTTACTCTGCACTTTTGCATTGAGTGTGCTGCGTGTGTGTGTACAGGTACTTAGGCAAAGGCCTCCCCGGGTTATTGTGCCTTTGGCGCTGGTCGCCAGCCCCTGGCCTATGGAGGTGGGCTTGGGGTAGTTGCAGCTCGAGCCCGGGTAGGGTCGGGTTGGGACAAAGTGGTATCAGAGGTGGTTCGTTCCTTGGGACGCTGTTCGGACGTCCCTAAAATAGGAATTGGTTGGGATATAGGGAAACAGTGTTGATGTGTCTCGAGAGCAGCTCTCAGGCCAGGGAGTCCAGTGATGGTGTGGCGGCCGACGTGTCCATTCACCAGGACCTTGATAACCCACTTGTCGACTCGGCATGCTGAGACACTTGTTGAAGGGAAATTGGATTGTGCATCACATAGGATTGAGTCTTTGACTATCATTCTTGAGTCAGCTCCCCATCGTTGCTATTGGTATATACATATATTCTCATCTGACCATGGCACTCCTTGAAAATTTTCTGGATGTCTCCACGAGGACAGCCAGCCAGGATATCAGCTTTGTTTCGTGACGACGACCCTGGGAGATACGAGGCCACAGTCTAGGACCCATCATGCGATCCCCTTTCTCCGAGTGGGGTAGTAGCAGCACCCCCACTTGTTGAGTAGTAGGCGGTTTCAGCAGATCAAGCTGAGTTTGAGCACGGGTTGAGCGCGCTCCGTCAGTTCTAGCGGCAGAGACCGCTGAGGTTTAGTGGTGAGCCAGAACCTCAGGCAGCCGAGGTTTGGCTCGAGGCAGTGGATAACCTTTTTAGACTTGTGTAGATGCTGACAGATCAGAGATTGGCTTTGGAAGCCACCCTTTTTCATGGAGCAGCTCGGTGTTGGTGGAGTCTTGTGAGTCATCTTTTTGACGAGTCGTCGCTTTCGTGGGACGAATTACAGTTTTTGTTTCGAGAAGAGTTTTTCCCCTCCTGCTTGTGCTCCGTTCGAATTCAGGAGCTCCTGGAGTTTTATCATGGAGGGATGACGGTGGCCGAGTATGTGGATAGTTTTGCAGACCGTGCACACTTTTACCTGGACTTGGTCAATGACGACAACCTCCGAGCGCGGATGTTTGAGCAGAGTCTCCGCCGAGAGAATCGTGTTGTCATAGTACCCTTGGGAATTTCCACATATGTCGAGGTGCTAGAGTAGTAACTGGTGATAGAGGGCTTCCTGTCGCGTTCTAGTGTTGGAGAGTACAGCAGGCACGTTGGAGCCGAGACGACTGCCGCAGCTAGTGGGCATCGACAAGAAGAATCTCAACGCAGGTGGCTTACTGACAACCAGACTCAGGGGTGTGGTCGTACACCCTAGTGGCGCCGGAGGGCACCATTGAAGCCCAGAGAGAGTCGGTGCTAGGCTTGTGACGGGTGAGGTCACTTGGAATGAGACTGCCCGACCCGTGTTGCTGAGAGCTTCGGGCAGGCAGCAGGCGCACCACCATGGCAGAGGCAGCGCCGTGATCGGAGTAGTACCCAGAGAGGTGCAGCTAGAAGAGGAGCGAGAGGAGCTGGAGGTGGGGGAAGACGTTACGAGGTCTTCCCATCACCACTAGGTGGTCCACGTCAGGCTATGGGAGCTGACAGTTGGGACCGTAGATAGTCGTGAGCTTTGGATGTCTATGATCCTGCAGAGCATGAGGTGATAAGAGGTATGCTCTACAGCTCTTCTACCTTTTTTCAGTAGAATTGTAAGACTCTGTGTGTGAACTTTTTTCCTCCCTTCTCCTTGCTTGAGGTGTTACTGGGGTGATTCGGGGCGTCGGTGTAACCCAGTGTTGATAAGGTAAAAGGCATGGGACCGTTTTCTTTAGTCGATTGTGTCGAATCCTTCGCCTTTTGAGCGTGTAAGAGAGAATCGAATGTAAAATCCTATGTGACCAGATATCCATGGGTGATTCACCATATGTATATTCTGAAGGAGGGAATCACCGGGACTTTTTCCATGCCCAAGCGGTGATTCCTGTCACGACATGCGACGTAGAGGTTTTACCGGGGAGGTGAGTTACCCCCGAGATATTTTGGACTGTTTGAGACCGTGCAATGGGATGGCGAGGTTCCCTATCTACTTGCCCTAACCCCAATGTATTGAGTGGGTGAACGAAGTCTCCCACGTGACTCACCAGAGAAGGAGTGTGTGTGCTCCTATGCACGACATCAGCAAGGGCCGACCTCACGTGGACGGATCAATCCTTTGTTCTATGTGCGGTGACGCAGAGCTGTGTGTGGGTTCTTCTGGGTATGGGAAAGCCAGGAGTGGGCTTAGTACCCTGTGTTGCTCCCTAGTTTTTCTTTTGGGGGAAGAAAAGCTTGATGGAGGGAAGGATGTAAGAACACAGGTTTTTCTATGAATGACTTTGGAATATTCTTGATGGTAATCCAGAGCAGCGTCGTCAGACGGCGTGCGATTCTGAGCCCCGGAGTGGCCGGAATTAAATTTTCAGTGCATTCACACTAGAAATGAAAAATAAATGGGATAACTCCTAATCGGTGCTTTAGATCAGAGATCTGAGTGTACGGATGGCTCTGGAATGGGGTTTTTACCCTAGGGACGGCATAAAACATGTCGGCGCGGGATGTTTGGACCCCTCGCTCGCTTTCGGAAGGTGAAACGGATAAATTAATTAATTAAGTTATTCGTTCGATGTTGAAACTCAAGTTTCTTCTAAAAAGTGGCTCGGATTGCAAAACGGATGGCACTGTTGAGTTCGTAATGTGTCGTTTACCCTAGGAGGGGTATAAGTTTTGCGGGAGAGGGTCGTTTGTGAAAAATGGCCCTAGGGGCATTTTCGTAATATAGCGACATCAGACGTTAAATTTTCTAAATTATGAACGGGGTCTCGGATTAAAATTCTGAGACCACCGTTGTGCTAGAGAGGTGGTGTTTACCCCAGGGGAGGCTTAACCTCAACCCTGCTGAGGGTTCGGGTTCGGGCTGACGGGCCGGTGGTTAAGCGTTTTCTATTTAAACGCTTAACTCACCCCTCCCTCTTCTTCTTCCCCACCTGGACATCCGCAGGAGGCAGCCTCCCCTCTCCTCTTCCACTTCGGCAAGGCAGCTCTGACAAGGCGACGGCGCGGCGGCGGATCGCCCGTGAAGCTTCGGGCAACGCCCCTGCAGGTAGGGTCTTGTTGCATTTTGTCTTCCTGCACCTACTTTGAGCATGTTTAATACTGTCGATTTTCTATTGTATTTTCAAAATAAACCCATGAATGTGTAGTAGAGACTATTCCCTTTCCAATGAATCTATTGGATTCGAATTCCAAGCCCTGTGGCGTCCGCAATCTTCTGCCGAAGTTGGCGGGTTTTCGGTTTCCGGCGGGATCGAGCGGTGGCGCGGCTAGGGCGGACGGCGCGGCAGCGCGGTGCTCGGTCGGCGTCGTAAGTGTCCGGTGGAGCGGCTGGGCGAGGACGGGGCACGGCGCGCCTTTAGCCGAGGGTGAGGGGGGCGGAGTCCTGAGGTGGCCAGGGCTCAGGCGGAGCGCCCGGCGAGGTGGCAGTCGATAGGGAGCGGTGACCACAGGGTCGCGGCGCGCGACCCCCGTGCGGCGACAAAGACACGCGCCGCGCGGGTCTTCACACGGCGGCCGTGACCAGACCTTGTGGCCAATCTGCACGTGGACCACGTGTCCGTGGCCGGCCCGCGCGGCTAAGCCGCGGGCCGGCCCAGGCCTGGCGGACCAGCCGGTTCAGGACGGTCCAGCCCCAGGGGTCTCGCCCCCTCGGTGTTTGGACACCCGTATTTTCTGCTACGGGTGTCCGATTTGAGTGCAGTCGGCGGCAGTGGAACCGTATCGACGAGGCGGACTTTTTGAAATGGTTTCAGGTATTTTTAATTCCTGAAACGAAGGGCCTATGTGGCGCGACGCGTACATAGAGGGGTTAGTCGTTTCTTCGGGGGATCTTGTTTTGGACGGCGCGGACGCGTTCGACGTCCATTTTGAGTGCATTCAGTTGCGTTGGGACCCTGGCGTCGGGGCGAGGCTTCATAGGTTGGTTTCAGGCATTGTGAATGAAGTTGAGGCTTGGGCCCCACGACCCGTTTTTTGAGCGGCGTGCTGCGTTTTCGGCGACTTTTTCCTCGGTCGTCCATCTGGGGCGTGCGAGCAGTCGTTTCTGGATGTTTTTCCGATGGGATTGCAATGGTGAAATCCCCCCGCCCTAATTCGACACAAGGGTGCAGGGCCCGCGAGGGCCGTTTCGGGATTTGACGGTGATTTCCACCTTTATCACCATGTGTCCATTTTGGACAAGTGAATAGTAAATTTTTTGTACTTTTTCGAGAGGATCACAATGGTGCGATCCGTTTGTTGAGTTTCGGGGCCAGGATGCGGGTCCCACGAAGTACCGCTTGTGTGCGGTCCGCCGGAACGTATCTTTTTCTCCGGATATCAGTTTCACTCAAGTGAGTATGGATTTTGACATGTTTTCCCGAGGGGGTCTCATTGGTGCGATGTGCCCGACTGTTTTCGGGGCCGAGGCTCGGGATCATGGGATGTCGTTCGGGCGTGAGGCGGTGTTGGTGGATTTTCCGTCAGATATCCGTTTGAGGTGAGTAAGTATTCGATCTCACGTGTTTTTTCATGAGTATTACAATGGTGTGATCTGTTTGGTTGTGCTGGGCCTCTTGCGCGATCTTGTTAAATTTGGAATCATGGAAGGTGCTCCAGTGGTGGTTCACCCTACCTCCTTTGTAGCGGACCCTTGGCGTGTGATCGCGCACTCTTGGGAGAGTGATATAATTAGTCCACAAGATGTGGTTGGCTGTGCCTGGGCCTTTGAGGTGGAGTTGTTACGTCACACCTTCGCATTGACGATGGGTGCCGTGTGCACGATAGCCTTTGGGCTGGAACGAGGTATACCTTGGGAGTATACGGGAGTGCTTGGAGGTATGTGTGGTTTGTACCTGAGAACGTTGGTGAGCTCGGTTGGGGTTGATCTGGGGCCAACATCGTGTGGGCCCCACATGCATGTCGTGATCTTCTTTACGTACTCTCGACCTCTCGCGACGTAGAGGGTCCCTCTTCACTCATTTGTTTGACCAGAAAGGTGGTGTTTTCCCCTGGCTTTGTGCTCGTTTTTTTGACTAGCAGGGTGGAGTTTCCCCTGGCTTGGTGCTCTTTTTTCTGACCAGCAGGGTTGAGTGGTCTCCCCCTTGTCGTTTTCTCTATGGTTAGGCTGGCATAGATGGATTGGTTCCTCTACTTCTTCAGCTTTGAGGGGTTTTAGTAATGTGCCCCTTTCACCGGACTGTCGCACCATTTGCGTCTACGGGTGTTCGCGCAGGGGGTCGTTCCAGTAGGGCTGAGGTTGTTTCTAACAGGGCTGAGGTTTTTTCCAGCAGGGTTGAGGTTTTTCCAGAAGGGTTGAGGTTGTTTCTAGTGGGGATGAGCTTATTTATAGTAGGGATGAGGTTGTTCCAGCATGGATGAGGTTGTTTCTAGCAGGGTTGAGGTAGTATCGAGCAGGGCTCGTCAGTGGGTTACCATCCAGCAGGGATGGCTAGTACAGCGGTGTTCACTCGAGCAGTACCATCCAGCAGGGATGGCCAGATCAGTTCTGGGCTTACCTCCAGCTGGGCTGGGCAGTGGACCCCGATGTCCGGCTTACCTCCAGCTGGGTTGGGAAGTGGTCCCAAATGCTGGGCTTACCTCCGGCTGGGCTGGGCAGTGGTCCCAGATACCGGGCTTACCTCCAGCTGGGCTAGGCAGTGGTCCCCGATGTCGGGTTACCTCCAGCTGGGCTGGACAGTGGTCCCGTCGCCAACTTTAGTCGGGTCGCCCTCTAGTGGATTACCCTATTACGGGACTGGGCAGTGTGGCACCCATCGACTTTCCGGGTCTCCCTGTAGTGGGAACCCATTGACTTCCAAGGATCCCCCAGCGGGGCTGGGCAGGGGGTCGCCTACCGACTTTGAGAAGACCTCTCGACTGCGGGGCAGTGACGAGTTGTGGATGACGTTCCCCTAGAACTCTCAAGTACGAGGATCCCTTTCCCCCATAGAGACGCATCCATGTGATGAGACCTAAAACTGTGCGGGTGAGTTAGTGCCGCCCAGAGCGGATAGTGTCGAGGTCTGGTGATTGAGCCCTTGGCTTGCAGTTCGGGGAAGACATGCAGGATGCTGGGGATCGATGGTGTTACATCTAGGACTGTTGGCGACTCACTTTTCTTGGGTTGTGCTACGGGGCGGAGATCCCGTTACGACGTTGTTCGGGCTTCTTGTTGAGCATAAAGATATGTATATACCTTGTTCTAGTACCCACCTCTTGGGTTTGGTAACTCTCCTTCCATGGGAGGCGAAGACACGTGGGGTATGCCACGTTCTTTCCGTGTCTAGCTTCTCATGGTTGGACGAGTCTACTCTCTTACTATAGGTAGCGAAGACTCGACGGGAATTTCATCTTCTCACCGTTTCTATCTCCTTGTGTTTGGACAAGTCTACCTTCTTTCCTCTTGTAGGGTTGAGCTGGACTCTTTATTGTACTCTTTACTGCCCTCTCGGTTGTGCTCCTTTACTTTTCCCAGTTGGCTCTACTGCTCACCCTTCAGTACCTCCCTTGTTTCTCCCTCGAGCCTTCGGGGTATCCTACTCAGTATTTTTATACTCACCCCTACTTGGGCTTTTCCCGCACTTGGTGTGACCTTGCAGAATACGGACAGGTTGGTCGGGAATTCAGTGGAGCACAGGAGTTCGGGAGCTTGGACCGCGTGCGGTGGTCGTAGCCAGGTTCCAGGTGGGAGACCCGTCAGCTGTTTGTTTTGTTTACCTCTTGTCGGGTTGTGGCACTTCTCTGGTTGGGCGCGTCTTTTTTCCCCTTTTCTTTTTCAGAACGTTACTTGTACTGTTTAGAGGTCGATGCAAATTTGTGGTATATATATATAGCAGTTTCTCTTTTAATATGCTTGTCTTTTCTTTTACTCTGCACTTTTGCATTGAGTGTGCTACGTGTGTGTGTACAGGTACTTAGGCAAAGGCCTCCCCGAGTTATTGTGCCTTCGGCGCTGGTCGCCAACCCATGGCCTATGGAGGCGGGCTTGGGGTAGTTGCGGCTCAAGCTCAGGTAGGGTCGGGTCGTGACAAAGTGGTATCAGAGGTGGTTCGTTCCTTGGGACGCTGTTCGGACGTCCCTAAAATATGAATTGGTTGGGATATAGGGAAATAGTGTTGATGTGTCTCGAGAGCGGCTCTCAGGCCAGGGAGTCCAGTGATGGTGCGGCGACCGACGTATCCATTCACCAGGACCTTGATAACCCGTTTGTCGACTCGGCATGCTAAGACACTTGTTACAGCGAAATTGGATTTTGCATCACATAGTATTGAGTCTTTGACTGTCCTTCTTGAGTCAACCCCCATCGTTGCTATTGGTATATACATATATGCTCATCTAACCACGACACTCCTTGAAAATTTTCAGGATGTCTCCGCGAGGACAGCCAGCCAGGATATCATCTTTGGTTTGTGACGACGACACTGTGAGCTATGAGGCCATAGTCTAGGACCCATCATGCGAGCCCCTTTCTCCGAGTGGTCCAGTAGTAGCACCCCCACATGTTAAGAAGCAGGCTGTGTTTGAGCACGGGTTGAGCACGCTCCGTGAGTTCCAGCGGCAGAGACCGCTGAGGTTCAATGGTGATCCAGACCCTCAGGCAGCATAGGTTTGGCTTGAGACAGTGGTTAGAATTTTCAGGCTTGTGCAGATGCCGACATATTAGAGAGTGGCTTTGGCAGCCACCCTTTTTCGTGGAGCAGCTCGGCGTTGGGGGAGTCTGGTGACTCAACTTCTTGACGAGTCGTCGCTTTTGTGGGATGACTTTCAGTTGTTGTTTCGAGAGGAGTGTTTTCCCTCCTTCTTGCACTTCGTTCGGATTCAGGAGCTCCTATAGTTTCACCAGGGAGGGATGACGGTGGCCGAGTACGCGGGTAGTTTTGCAGACCGTGTACGCTTTTACCCGGACTTGGTCCATGACAAAAACCTCCGAGCGCGGAAGATTGAGAAGGGTATACGCCGAGAGAATCATGTTTTCATATTACCCTTGGGAATTTCCACATATTCCGGGGTGCTAGAGCAGGCGCTGGTGACGGAGGGCTTCCTGTCACGTTCTAGTGTTGGTGAATGCATCAGACACATTGGAGCCGAGACGTCTGTCGCAGCTAGTGGGCATCGACAAGCAGAACCTTGACTCATGTGGCTTATTGAAAACAGGACTAAGGGGTGTGGTCTTACACCACAGTGGCACCGGAGGGCACCAGTGCAGCCGAGAGAGAGTCGGTGTTATGCTTGTGACGAGCGAGGTCACTTGGCACGGGACTGCCCGACCCAAGTTGCTGAGAGCTTCAGGCAGGCAGCAGGTGCACCACCACGGCAGAGGCAGTGACGTGATCGGAGTAGTACCCAAAGAGGTGGTTCTAGTAGAGTAGTGGGAGGAGATGGAGGTGGGGGACGACGTTACGAGGTCTTCCCATCACCTACTAGGTGGTCCACGTCAGGCTCCGGAAGCTGACAGTTCTGACCACGGACAGCCGCGGGCATTGGATGTCTACGATCCTGCAGAACATGAGGTAATAAGAGGTATGATCTATAGCTCTTCTACCTTTTTGTAGTAGAATTTTTAGACTCTGTGTGTGAACTGTTTTCCTCCCTGCTCCTTGCATGAGGTGTTACCGAGGTGACACGGGGAATCGGTGTAACCCTGTGTTGGTAAGGTAAAAGGCATGGGACCTTTTTCTTTAGTCGATGGTGTCTACTCCTTCGCCTATTGAGCATGTAAGAGAGCATCGACTGTGAAATCTTGCATGACCATATATCCTTGGGTGCTTCACCATATGGATAGTCTGAAGGAGGGAATCATCGGGTCTTGTTCCATGCCCAAGCAGTGATTCCTGTCGCGGCGTGCAACATATAGGTTTTACCAGGGAGGGGAGCTACCCCCGAGAGCCTTCGGTCCATTTGAGACCGTGCAAAGGGATGGAGAGGTTCCCTACCGCCTTTCCCTATCCCCAAAGTTTTGAGTGGGTGAACGACGTCTCCCACGTGACTCACCTGAGAAGAAGTGTGCGTGCTCCTATGCACGACATCGACAAGGACCAACCTCGCATGGACGGATCAATCCTTTGGTCTGTGTGCGGTGACACAGAGCTATGAGTGGGTTCTTCTAGGAATGGGAAATCCATGAGTGGGCTTAGTACCCTTTGTTGCTCCCTAGTTTTGCTTTTCGGGGACGAAAGGCTTGAAGGAGGGAATGATGTAAGAACCCGGGATTTGCGGTGAAAGACTTTGGAATATTCTTGATGGTATTCCATAGCACCGCCTTCAGACGACGTGCGATTCCGAGACCCGGAGTGTCCAAAAATAAATTTTCAGTGCGTTCACACTTGAAACACCAAATAAATGGGATAACTCCTAAACGGTGCTTCAGATCAGAGATCTGAGTGTACTGATGGTTCTGGAATGGGGTTTTTACCCTCAGAACGACAAAAAACATGTCGGCACGGGATGTTTGGACCCCTCGCTTGCTTTCGGAAGGTTAAACGGATAAATTAATTAATTAATTTATACGTTTGATGTTGAAACTCAAGTATCTTTTAAACAGTGGATTGGATTGGAAAATTGATGGCACTGTTGAGTTCGGAATGTGTCGTTTACCCTAGGAGGGGTATAAGTTTTGCGGGCGCAGGCCGTTTGTGAAAAATGGCCCTAGGGGCGTTTTCGTAATTTAGGGTCTTCGTACGTTAAATTTTATAACTTTTGAATTTGGTCTCGGATTAAAATTCCGAGACCACCGTTGTTCTCGGGAGGTGGTGTTTACCCCAGGGGAGGCTTAACCTCGACCCTGCTGAGGGTTTGGGTTCGGGCCGACAGGCGGGTGGTTAAGCGTTTTCTATTTAAACGCTTAAATCACCCCTCCCTCTTTTTCTTCCCCACTTGGACAGCCGTAGGAGGCATCCTTCCCTCTCCTCCTCCACTCCGGTGAGGCAGCTCCATCAAGGCGATGGCGTGGAGGCGGATCGTCCGTGAAGCTTCGGGCAACGCCCCTGCATGTAGGGTCTCGTTGCGTTTTATCTTCCCGCACCTACTTTGAGCATGTTTAATACCATTTATTTCTGTTGGATTTTCGAACGAAGCACATGAATGCATAGTAGAGATTATTCCATTTCCAACTCATCTTTCGGATTTTAATTCCGAGCCCTGTGGCGTCCGCAATCATCTGCCGAAGTTGGCGGGATTTCGGTTTCCGGCGGGATCGAGCGGTGGCGCGACTAGGGCGGACGACGCGACATGGGGGTGCTCGGTCGGCATCGCGGGTGTCCGGTGGAGAGGCTGGGTGAGGAAGGGGTGTGGCGTGCCTTCATCCGAGGGCGATGGGGGCGGCGTCCGGAGGTGGCTGCGGCTCAGGCGGAGGGCCCGGCGAGGCGGCGGTAGCCAGGGACCGGCGACCGTAGGGTCGCGGCGCGGGACCCCCGTGCGGCGAAAATGACCTGCACCGTGCGGGTATTCACGTGGAGGCCGTGACTAGCCCTCGTGGCCGGTCTGCGGGCGGACTGCGTTTCCGCGGCCGGGCAGACCGGCCGGTCCAGCCCCAGGGGTCTTGCCCCATCGGTGTTCGAACACCCGTATTTTCCGCTACGGGTGTCCGATTTGAGTGTCGTCTTCGGCGGTGGAACCGTATCGACGAGGCAGAATTTTTGAGATGGTTTTGGAAATTTTTAATTCCCTAAACAAGGGGCCTCGGTGGCGCGACACGTATGTCGAGGGGTTAGTTGTTTCTTCGGGGGATCTTGTTTTGGATGGGGCGGACGCGTCTGAAGTCCGTTTTGAGCGCCGTCAGTTGCGTTGGGACCCTGGCGTCGGGGCGAGGCTTCCCAGGGTGGTTTCAGGCGTTGTGGAATAAGTTGAGGTGCGGGCCCCATGGCCCGTCTTTTGAGCTGCGTGCAGCGTTTCAGCGACTTTTTTTTTCTGTCGTCCGTTCGGGGAGCACGGGCAGTCTTTTCTGGATGTTTTTTCGAGGGGATTGAAATGGTACAATCAGCCCGCCCTAATTTGGCACAAGGGTGCAGCGTCCGCGAGGGCCGTTTCGGGATTTGACGGTGATTTCCAGATTTATCACTAGGTGTCCGTTTTGGACAAGTGAATGGTCCATTTCGTGTACTTTTTTCGAGAGATCGCAACGGTGCGATCCGTTTGTTGAGTTTCAGGGCTAGGATGTGGGTCCCACGAAGCATTGCTCGTGTGCGGTGTTCCAGAACGTATCTTTTTCTCCGGATATCCGTTGCACTCAAGTGAGTAGTTCTTTTGACGTGTTTTCCTGAGGGGATTGCATTGGTGAGATGTGCCCGACTGTTTTCGGGGCCGAGGCTCAGGATCACGAGACACCATTCGGGCATGAAGGGGTGTTTGTGGCTTTTCCGTCGGATATCCGTTTGAGGCGAGTAACTAGTCGATCTCGTGTGTTTTTCCGAGAGGATTACAATGTTTCGATCTGTTTGGTTGTGTGGATCCTCTTGCGTGATCTTGTTAATTGTGGAAGCATGGAAGGTGCTTGAGTGGTGGTTCGCCCTACCTTGTTTGTATCGGACCCTTGGCATGTGATCGTGCAATCATGGGAGAGTGATATAATTGGTCCACGAGATGTGGTTGGCCGTGCCTAGGCCTTTGAGGTGGATTTTTCACGTCACGCCTTTGCATTGACGCTGGGTGTCGTGTGCACGATAGCCTTTGGGTTGGAACGAGGTATACTTCGGGAGTATACGGGAGCACTTGGAGGTACGTGTGGTTTGTACCTGAGAACGTTGGTTCGCTCGGTTGGGGTTGACCTGGGGCCACACATCGTGTGGGCCCCACGTGCGGGTCCTTATCTGCTTTACGTACTCTTGACCTCTCACAACGTAGAGGGTCCCTCTGTGCTCGTTTGTTTGACCAGTAGGGTGGAGTTTTCCCATGGCTTTGTGATCGTTTGTTTGACCACAAGGGTGGAGTTACCCCAGGCCTGGTGCCCTTTTGTCTGACCAGCAGGGTTGAGTGGTCTCTCCCTAGACTTTTTCTCGATGGTTTGGCTGGAAGAGATGGTTTAGTTCCTCTGCTTCCTCAACTGTGAGGGGTTTCAGGACTGTGCCCCTTTCACTGGACTACGACACCGTTTGCGACTACAGGTGTTCGCGTAGCGTGGGCGTTTTCCCACTTTTTGGGATGAGATGTCTCGGTCTGCTTCGATAGTGAATCGTCGGATTGGAGTGGGATTACCTTGTGAGGCCTAGGGAGTTTCTTTTGTCACCCTATGTTCTATGATAGAGTTCATGTAGATTCAGTGTGACCAACACATTACGCGAGCACCGATCCTCCACCCAGGGGGTTGTTCCAGCAGGGATGAGGATGTTTCCAGTGGGGATAAGGTTCTTTCAAGTAGGGATGAGGTTGTTTCCAGTAGGGGTGAGGTTGTTCCAGAAGGGCTGAGGTTTTTTCCAGCAGGGGTGAAGTTGTATCGATAGGGCTCGTCAGTGGGTTACCATCCAGCAGGGATGGCCAGTACAACGGTGTTCACCGAGCAGTACCATCCAGCAGGGATGGCCAGAGCAGTTCAGGGCTTACCTCCAGTAGGGCTGGGAAGTGGTCCCCGATGCCGGGCTTACCTCCAGCTGGGCTGGGTAGTGGTCCCCGATGTCGGGCTTACCTCCAGCAGGGCTAGGCAGTGGTCCTCGATGCCGGGCTTACCTCCAGCTGGGCTGGGCAGTGGTCCCCGATGCTGGGTTACCACCAGCTGGGCTGGGCAGTGGTCTCGTCGCCGACTTTAGCCGGGTCTCCCTCCCGTGGATTACCCTGTTACGGGACTGGCCAGTGTGGCACCCGTCGACTTTCCGGGTCTCCCTGTAGTGGGAACCCGTTGACTTCTAGGGATCCTCCAGCGGGGCTGGGCAAGGGGTCGCCTGTCGACTTTGAGCAGACCTCTTGACTGCGGGGTAGTGACGAGTTGTGGTTGACATTCCCACAGAACTCTCAAGTACGAGAAGCTCTTTCCCCCACCGAGACGCATCCTTGTGACGCGACTTAAAACCGTGCGGGCGATTCAGTGCCCCCCAAAGCGGATAGTGTCGATTTGTGGTGATTGAGCCCTTAGCTTGCGGTTCGGGGCAAACGGGCAGGATGTTGGGCATCGATGGTGTTACTTCTGGGACTTTTGGTGAATCACTTTTCTTGGGCTGAGCTACGGGATGGAGATCCCCATGCGACGTTGTTTGGGCTTCTTGCTGAGCATAAAGATATATATATACCTTGTTCTAGTACCCACTTCTTGGGTTTGGTTAATCTACATCCATGGGAGTCGAAGACGCGTGGGGTATGCCATGTGCTTTCTGTGTCTATATTCTCATGGTTGGACGAGTCTACTCTCTTACTATAGGTAGCGAAGACTCGACGGGAAGTTCATCTTCTCACTGTTTCCATCTCCTTATGTTTGGACAAATCTACCGTCTTTCCTCTTGTTGGGTTGAGCTGGACTCTTTACTGTACTCCTTACTGCCCTCTCTGTTGTGCTCCTTTACTTTTCCCTATTTTCTCTACTGCTCACCCTTCGGTACCTCTCTTGTTGCTCCCTCGAGCCTTCAGGGTATCCTACTGAGTATTTTTATACTCACCCCTGCTTGGGCTTTGCCCACACATGGTGTGCCCTTGCAGACGATGGACAGGTTGGTCGTGACTTCAATGAAGCATAAGAGTTCGGGAGCTTGGAACGCGTGCAGTGGTCGTAGCCGGGATCTAGGTGGGAGACCCATCAGTTGTTTGTTTTGTTTACCTGTTTCCGGGTTGTAGCACTTCTATGGTTGGGCGCGTGTTTTGCCCCTTTTTCTTTTTTAGCACTTTACTTGTACTTTTAAGAGGTCGATGCACATTTTTGGAATATATATAGCAGTTGCTCGTTTACTCTTCTTGTCTTTTCTTTTACTCTGCACTTTTGCATTGACTGTGCTACGTGTGTCTGTATAGGTACTTAGGCAAAGGCCTCCCCGAGTTATTGTGCCTTTGGCGCTGGTCTCCAGACCCTGGCCTATGGAGGTGGGCTTGGTGTAGTTGCAGCTCGAGCCTGGGTAGGGTCGGGTCGTGACAAGGACAAGGGAAGAGCCCCATGATAAGTAGTTGATTTGGACTTACTGATTTCTTGTGTGAGGATCCAAACATGAAGTCAACATCTATTTGGGGATTCATATATTGGTACTTATTTTCGGATTTCATTAACTATTCACACTATTAGAAAGATATTACATGTATAGTATTTTTTACCCTACATGGAAACTAGTTAGAAATGTATTTTTTGTTATAGGAAAGTCCTTTTCCTTATTTTAGATGTTATCTAATGTATATTACTCTGTTAATGAATGTATAGTCTCCCCATGTGACATATTAGACCCTGTCCACTAGTTGGAAATTTCTAGCACATGGGGATGCTTACATGTGGTCATGTGGCGACCTAGCTTAGGGAACCTGTTTAGTGTATACGGAGTAGGGATTTTAAAATGGGGTACTAGTGAAAATATATTTGATGGTCTTTTTTGGGATGGAATATAGGATGATTGGATGTGTTGGGACTTGAAAATGAGATCATTTATTGGATAGAAACCCCATGTAGGATAGAAATACCGTGTGTTCATGGTAAGAATTATTATTCGTTATGTGTGTTGTTATAGTTGAATGATATTTCTATATTTTTTTATGCGCCTTTTTTGTGATGTGACTGTTTTATAATATTTTACCCATGTATGGGAAATTATAATGTAGTGAATTAATTAATCATTATAGTCACCGGGGAATATTTGTGTAATTCACCATGATATGGACACATGGGATGGGTATGTGGGATACGAAGTGTAGGGTGCATTTTTCTTCCTTGAATCATTCAAAAAAATTTGTGCCTATAATGTGGATTCAAATGGGTTAAGGAAATAATGGTAATTAACTGTTAGTGAATTATTCTTGATAAAAGGGTTATAAATGGGTTAAAATGTTTTTTATATTGAGTTTTGAATAAGTTAAATGTAAGAAGTAATAATATATAAAGATAAAAAGTTCCAAAAGAAGAATGTTTGATTTTATTTGGATGAAATTATTTAAAAAATAATTTCTAATTAAAAGAATATGACTATTTATGTCAGTTTACCCAACATTTTCCATCAACCATGGTGGGTATGACCAAGTGTAGTGTCCTCAATTTGATTATATTCCTTATAGTAGTGTGGGTGGTATGCGTTTTTATTGATAGTACAGATTCTTATTTTTTGTAAATTATGGAAGCCTTATGTTATATGATCTATGTATTTTTCTTTTCAGGTTAATATGATTCCACAATGTTGACATGTTCTTGTTGGGTGATAAGAGGATGACACTTATAAATGTATGCTAGATGAGGGGTAGAATTTTTTGTAGTTTAGGGTAATAAAGGAGAGGTGTAGTTCGTTGAGAACATCGATAATTATATTTAAAAAATGGAATGAGACCGAGGGTGGGAAGTTCCTTTTATTTTTTATCTGTCTATATAGCTCTAGTTGAAAACCCCTCCACTATTTTCCATAGAGGGTGGAACCAAGGATGTAGAGTTCTTGATAGATTCAATCTAAATGAGTTTAGATCTTTTGAAGAATCATGTAGATAAGAGATTCTAGATGGAAATCTATATGTTGTGGGGATCGATGATTAATTGGGGGGATATCTTAGTTCAGACCTAGTTGGTAAATGGTATAATATATAAGGACATCCATGAGATATTTCATGAACTCCTCTAAATGGAAACATTGAGGTAGGAGAGGGTTTTAGATATTATGTGGTTGAACCAAGAATGATGTTAGTGATGGATTAGGCATGTCATTTAATGGAATTAATATTCATTGTTCTATCATTTGTAGAAGATGTAGCCCCGAAAACAACATGTTTCTTGAATGTGATTAAACATGAGGGTAAATATCAGGTAAATGTATATAATTTAAAGAGGTTTGTTGATTTTGGGGATTATGCCCTTATCTCATAAGGGACTAAAAAATTGATGCTTCAAAATGTGGGGTTGTGACTCCAGCTTCCTGGAGTAGTGGTGATAATTCTATGGGAATGAAGCATCATTTCAGAAGTCCTCATCTGGGTGGAAGTGTGAAGAATAGTCTAAAGAGAGTACTAGCCTCTTAGAGTGGTGAATAAGTGTATTTATATTAGTGTTGATAGCTAAGGAAAATTAATGGGAAGTTCCCCAAAAAATCAGATACGTGTAGATTATTCATAAGGATGGTGAATGTGTAGAGGTTCTTTAGGAACTCTCAACAGCCGAGCATTGGAGGAGGGATGAGTCTAGTTTCGATTGTATGAAAGGTATAAGTTACCCTTTATCATGAAGGAATATCGTGTTTGACAATCTGTGTTGGTTAATATTGTGGGTATTGAACACTCGGGTGAGAGCTTCTATACTGGGATGTCAGTTCAGTAAAGGCAACTCAGACTGAAGCTGAGGGAAGAGGAACATTTTAAATTAATGCAGTTCATCCTACACATGGAGGTAGAAGGTTTTTTCCATCGATAATTCATCTTATGATCCTTAAAGATTAAACACCGACTAGTTATTTATTTGAAATGGGTACCGCACATTCTTTTACTTATGAACATTACATGGTTTTGAAGGGTCTAGAATTAGATTATTATTATTCTTCAATCTATTGACAAACTATTAGGGGAGAGAGTAAGAAATATCAGGATGTGAAAGGGGTGTTCACTATAGGTTGGTTGGTTCCATTTACTGTATGACATGTTTTTGCTTGAGATTTAGAGGATTGATCTGATTTTGTGTATTGAATTGCTTGTCTTATACCGGCCCTGTATTAATTATTACTCAGATAGGTCAATGTTTCCATCTAATAAATTCGACACTTATGTAAATCAAGATTAATGAGATGTTCGGGTAGGCAGTGCAGGGCTTGTTTATCGATAGTTGGGTGAACTCACAGTTTATGTGTATTTATATAGGATTGGTGATGAGGTAGTATAATATTAAATTTTTCTTCCTATGGTGGTTTAGTTTTAGTATGTTCTTCCTAAGGATTTCTTGAGGCTACCACATGAGAGGTATATTTAGTTCACAATAGAATTTCTACTAAGAGGAGAAATAGTTTCCATTTTTCCATATATAATGGAACTAGACTGTCTCCAAAAATTTAAACCTCAGTTGTAAGAGTTGAAAAATAAGTGTTTTTCATCCGAGTACATCACATTTTGGATATATGATGATGTTTTTCATGAAATATGATGGTTTTCTGTGGTTTTGTGTTAATTATAAGAATCTAAATCAGATGAAAATTATGAAAGGATACCCACATCCTTGAATTGATGATATGTTTGACCAGATGGTAGGTGCTTCCGTATTTTTAGTAATTGATCTAATATTAGGGTATCATCAACTATGAGCAGGACCGTCTGATATACCCCAGAAAACCTTCATTAGAATGTATTAGATGTTTGTGTTTGTGGTGATGATTTTTTGGATTTTCCAATATGCTGGTAGTGTTCTTTGATTTAATGGATAGAGTAATTCCCCCATATCTAGATAAGTTCATTGTTTTTTATTAATGACATCTCGGTATGCTCTAAAACTCATGAAGATCATGAAAAATATCTTGAAAACATCCTGAATTCATTGAGAGATAATAGGTTATACCCAAATCCATGTAAGTCTCATTTGCATACTGTTATGGTATATACATTATGGCTCATTACCTTCGAGGAATTTGTCACTGTGGATCCAAAGAATGTGAATTCAGTTTGTTTTTGGGAGTCACCTAAGAATTTTTCTGATGTTTGACGTTTTCTAGGATTGAACTACTATTACATAAGTTACATTAAGTAAATTTCTTATTGTTAGAACCAAATTCATGTTTGACCAAGAATGTTATCAAGATAGTGTGGTATTTTACTTGTGAGAATGCCTTCCAGGTTTTGATGAAGAGAAAGAATATTGTAAAGATTCTGATCTTACCTAATCTAGGTAAGAAATATAAATTTTTTTGCATCTAGTTATGGTTTTGTAGTTGTGTAGATGCAGGATGGTAATGATATATTTCATGGATGATGAATGTTGACACCTCCCAACAGAATTACCCTACACATGCTATTGAATTTTCTGTGATGGATCATGTAAGAAAATGTTGTTGGAATTACCTATTCTGAGAATGATTTATGGTGTATAGTAATCTTAAAATAATGATTTATATCTTCTTTTAGAATGATTTTAATATTCATCAATGAACATGGGTTGAATGAATTCAATATTTAACTTCTCTTAGTTCGTAGTTGAGGAAAGGGAAATAGTGATACAGATGATTTGAGTGAGGAAATCATAGAATTGGGTGCTTCATAAATCATTTATGGAGCGGATGATGATCATAATGTTTAATGATACACATATGGAGGTAACTAATAGGCATGGGAAGTTTACCATTACATCATTTTCATTCGATTCCACACTTCTAATCCAAATATTGAAGATGAAATGTGGATATCTTGAATTATTATCTTTGAAAATAAATCAAAAAGGTGAGGTGTCACCTTCTGGATGGACTGTTGGGGATAGTAGTATTGTTCAAAGTCATGTCCATGGGTTTATTCTAATTTGTATGTGAGTATTATTGATTTTGGAGTTCGATGCATCAAACTGGTTTGTGCATCCTGGTATGAGAAAGATTGGGACCTTCATTGGCTGTATTGGTGGCTAGGTATGAATAAATTGATTTCATGTTATGTGGTGTGATGGCTTAAATTTCATCAGGTGAATGATGAGAATCAATAGCTTATTGGTTTGATGCATTCATTTCCCATTATATAATTAAAATTGGATTTCATGATGAGGGATTTTGTGGTAGGCCTTCAAAGGATGCATTAGAAGATTAATGTGATCTAGGTGGTAGTGGTTCAGTTAACAAATGTGGCTCATTTCTTACCAATTCTGGTCACCTTCACTATCGAGCAATTGGGTGACTTATATGAACCTACGATAGAGTGGTTTCATGGGGTACCATTGATGATAGTTTCATATATTGATCTATGATTTAAATCATTCTTCTATGAAGTATTATATAGATATCATTGTAATCAACTTTTTATGAGTATAGAAATCCCCCTGCTTACATACTAGAAGTCATAATGTACCATTCAGGTAATATAATTCAAATTGAGGGTATATATGCCCAATTTTGGTAAATCGTGAGAAAACCACTTATTACGTGTTGAGTTTTCATACAATAAAAACATATAGGATATGATTCAGATGAACCATATGAGGAACTCTATAGAATACTGTGCCAATCCCCATTTGTTTGTATGGATAGTGCGTAATTAAAGTTGATGGTCCCATGTATCATGAATGAAACATCGTAGCTAGTTCAGTTAATTTGGAAGTGTGCAAAAAAATTTCCAAATAGGGAGAAGTCATATGCTAATAAGCATCATCGACAAAATGAGTATAAAGTGAGAGACCATGTTTTTATTCATTTTTAACCATAGTTGGTTCACCATATAATTTGGAAAAAATGCATGATGACACCTTGGTATGTGGAGCCATTTAATATTATGAAGAGGATCAGACAGGTTGTGCACGAATTGGATATCCCGAGGTGGTATAGGCTTATGTACAATGTATTTCATGTGACTCATATTTGACAATATGACTCTGATCCATCTAATGTGATTGATGTTGAATATGATGACCTTAAGGTTGATGTATCTATTGAGGGGCATCCAGTTCATATTTTAGATCCTAGATAGAATGTCTTAAACGGAAAGACCACACCTTTGGTTCATGTTTTGAAGTAGCATGAGAAGGTTCTAAAAAATCATGGGAGAGAGAGTCAGATATATGGGCTCAAATGCCGTATCAATTTATTTTAGTAGCCCAGTGTTTCTTTGGAAAAGAGGTCCAAGGATGAGACTTTTTAAAGAGGGGAAGATATTTGAACCTTCACTACATGAAGGCATTTCTTTTTAATTTTTTTTAAATAACCTATTTGTGGTTAATGAAATGAATTTTAGATGTATGAGTAGGTATGGTGATGTTTCCATGATTCAAGAATTGATGGAAATTGGATTTTGTGCAAAAAGTTCATGTTTCAAGGATGGATCCCATTTTGAGATAACTATTCTCCCAAACCATGCATGAAAAGAGGGGTTCATGATTAAGAAAACCATGCATGTTGGAGAGACAAACCATGCAGTCCTTGAAAGAGGTACTCTACATGGTGGGGCATGGTTTTTCCGAACCATATAGAACTGGCTAGAAATCTATGCTACCTTAACCCCTATTGAAATGATGATGGAGTATGGTTTACATACAGTTAGGAAAATACTATAGCTAAACCTTGTTCCCTATTAAAAACATTGATTTTACAAAACTTCCCAATCCTAATTTTTTGTTCCTTATATTATTTTCATCCCTATTATTCTCCTCTAAACCCTTGAAATGAACCTAAGCAACCTAAAATTTCTAAGGGTGGTTCTCTATTTATTCCAATACATTTTGAGTGGCATTGGAAGCAGATCAAAGCCTTGTGTATTTCTAAAGCACCACTTGCTTCTTTTTTATAGATTAAGTCTACTGGTCCCATTATTCTTATTTATATGCCCTAAATTCCAATTTTATTTTGGTTCATAGGTTAGGGAATTAAATGTGTTCTTGAATCTAGATCTAAGAATTTGATTAATGGTTTGTTCCTTGCTATGTATGGAATAGGTGTTATACATGTTATATCCCATAGTTTTATTGTTGATTGGTGCATATTTGTCTATGTTTTGGTTATCCCATGTTGTATTTTGGAACCCTTATAAGGTTTTGATAAAATGGTCGGCTAAATGATGATTTAAACAACTCTTGATCCCCATTAGATTCATTGAGGTTGATTTAACCGATTCTAGCCCCCTGGGGGTGCACAAATACTCTGAATCTTGGAAATTGGAACTTTCGAGCATGAAATTGACATCGAGTTTGAAAGAGACCATGATTAATGTGTTTACATATTGATTCGTATTATAAATAGGAAATAGCGGTATTTGTTTCGCATTATTGGTAACAGAAAAATTGTTTTTGTTTCCATAATGAGAAAACAAGATAAATTGGTTGATGTGAATGTGAAAAATGGCTTATGAATATGAAATGAAAATGTGTTTATGATTATGCAAAGTGAAGGGTAATTTTCTTGATGGTTTAGGGAATAATAGTAAATTATGCATTAAATGAAATGTAAAATGTGATTGTTATTTGTTTGATTATGTATTATTTGTGACATGGTTTATGTAGTAAATAGGTAAATTAGAATGTGCACATGGTTGGGTAGTTAAGGGTATTGGACTTGAGGATCTACTCCCATGGGTCATGTAATAATTGTGCTCCATACCCCACCCCATAAAGTACAAGTTAAGGAAGGAGACAAAGTCTTTATATCTCTAATGGATTCTTATGATGAAACTACCTAGAATGAGGCTCCATGGTAAGTGTGATGTGAATTTTTTTGAAATTTTTACCACTAATGAGATTGGGAACTTGATTTTTTCCCTTATAATTAGTAAATAACTAGTTTAATACATTGTTTAAATAATGAAAATTATTAAACCATTGAACATTTAATGAAAATTAATTATGTAATGAAGAGGGACTAAATAATAAATTTGTAACTACTGTTTTAAATGGAAAATTCAAATGTTGCTACCTAATGGAAACAATGTTTTTTTAGATTAATTGTTATTAATTTAATTTTATGATGCACTATCAGTTCATAATAGATATTTTGTAGACACTATTTATTGAGGTCTATGTAGTAGTGGACACACCCTGTTAGTCCCGCCATTGGGTACATAGAAGATTTCTTGGTTTCAATTCATTACATAGAGAAAGGACATATGGTAGGGAGTTATCATGGGATTGGGAAGTGCACGGATGAGGATATAGACAAGGAGTCATGACCCAATTTAGGATTCATATTTGGGTCTTTATTTTTAGGATTCCTTAGTATATATAACTTTATACAAGAAATTACATATAAACATTTTTGTTGTGGTTTGTACCCAATTTGGAAACTATTTGGAAATACATGTTTTGGTATTGGCTTGTTATTCTTCTTATTTCATATGTTATCTTCTATAACTTAATCTAGTATAGAATGTATAAGATTTTCATGTGACTTATCAAACCCTCACTGCTAGCCCGAAATCCCTAGAGTATGGGGAGGTGGCCTTGAGGTCATGTGGTGACCAAACATGGAGAATCTATTTAGTGGCTCCCTGAACTAGGGAATTATGGTATATATATTTTTTAATTATAACATAATTATAACTTATACTGATTTATATCATATATACCTATTTAATTTTGTTTTTTTTTGTGATACCATAACTTCACACCTATGTATAATAGACTACCACCTCATTATGCAATGTGATTCATTTTTTATTATTAGTTTACATGAATTCTGATAATGATAAAGATAATAAATATATGTTATATAAATAAAAAAAATTATAATATTAATTAAATATTTATTATTATTTAAAAAAAATACATATAATTTTATTTATTACCTCTACACTCAATTAATGATGATATTGTCGTTTTTGTACGTTTGACCATCACTTTCTAGAAATTATGTGACACTCTTATCATCACAATAGCACACGGTAGATAAATATATGTATATATAAATAAATTATATGGTATAAATTATGTTATTATCATTATGTTAAAATAAAATATTACGTAACATCATTCTATAATTATCAATAGTGTATGGATAAATTACTCATGTGTATTTAGAACCTACCATCACTATGATCATAACATAGTTCATTTCCCAAAAATATATTTCATAATTGGTATTAACAATATATTTTATTTATAACCATTATAAAAATTTCTTGATTATTATTATGTTCATGAATAAAGTATAAAATACTCTTATTTACCAAAACATTCATGATTAATATTTAATGGGAAAACAACACAATTAAAACCCGAACGAATGAAAATAATTAATAATTAATAAAAAATATATGATAATTAATTATAAAACAATCATATATATTATTTTAAATATTAGTATGGTTCTATTATTTGTTAATAATATAATTTAAAAATTATACTATAATTTAAATATCATTAAACAAAATGCATGTTTGAGGTAGGGGATATCATCTCAATTTCCCTTCATTGAGGAATATTGTAATGTTATGATATTGATTCATTTTAGATGGTGTATAATTCTGTTTGATGTGTAAAATCATGATTCATTCATATTTCATGGTATTTAATTTTTTTCTTTGAAATATTTCATCCAAGGGTATTTTAATTTAAAATAATGAAGTGTTTAAAGTCATTATTCAATCTAACCTTTTATTATTATTAAAGTTTATATAAAACAACAAATTACGTAGGGTATATTTACATTGGAAATTACATTTCCCTAATATATATGTATTATTTTATGATGGATATGATTATTTATTAGTATTTATACCATTATTATATTTGTTGATTACATTGAATGTGATTTGATTAACTGGGAAAAAATTTAAAAAAATTATTCTTTAGTCAATGCAGACATTGGATAATATGAAACATTATTTATGAATTAAATAAATTATTCGATATGTGAAGAAATATTTCGAAAATAATGGAATGAGTGGGAATTAGTCTTAGACATCCCTTGAATGCATCAGTAGTTACATAAGAATAATCATTTTTCCAAATTAGATGGGTTTTCACCCAGGAATTTTAATGTCATGAGGATAAATTCTGATGGTAATGGTATCATGTTTAGGAGAACCATGAAATTCAATAGTTAGTTATTTATTTAATTTATCATACAATTATTATTATTATAAATTATATATTCTTGTAGATATTATATATTGATGCATTCCCATATCACATTACTGATTAAATGGAATCTCTTTTCAATTATTTACCTTTCTATATTAATTATAACATATATATTCATGTATTAATTTTATTTAAATAGAATGTGAGTTTGGTTATGTACATTTCTACATTGATTGTTCTTCATTGATTCATGATACCTTCGGTTGTGTGTATCCCTTTTTGAGAATTTGATCTCACCCATATTTTGGTTCCTTTCCCCATTATATATATAAGAGACCTATGAAAGAAATTTGTAGGATGATGTTTGTTTTATTTTTTTATGTATTATGTTTTATTGTATACTATTAATGTAAAATTATAAACATGTGTATATCTGGTTTACTTTGAAATTATGTTTTCTGTCCTTCAGAATGGGAGTCGTTATATATTTTTCAAATGTAATACAGTTTTCATAGACTCTAGGATACAATTGTCGGGGTCATCAAAATTGGACATCATATATAGGGAGAACGTGAGAAACATTAGATGAACAAAATTATTTCTCTAGGTGCGTGGAAAGGTTGTGGAAATTTTTTTCCTTAACTAATGCTAAAGATGATATTCTATAACCATGTAGACTAACCTGAGATATATATATATAATAGACATACAACCTACCCTTGGGTAATTTATGGATTTTAAGTCCCTGTGGTTTTACCCATTATAGTGAGTGCGCATGAATTCCAAATTAATATACACATTCCTCATTAGCTTTTTTGATTCTCACATACATATTATGTTTAATTTTGGTCAACATAGAATCATAAATGTAGTTATTAAATATAAAATAGCATGGGGAATGAGGGATGGATGGAATTAAAGGTTTTTCTTCTTGTAGAAAATATTCTTTATAATACTGTAGTTTGGTTATCTCTTATATGCAAAATATAACAAGTCTTGTATCTAAAAAACAATGTAATATGTTTGATAGTGTATATGATACACCACATCAAACTTAAACGAGCAAATAAATATTGTTTTTCAAATATCACTAAAAACTATCCATTAAAATGGTTGAGATGGATAACATTAACATAACTATGAAAATATGGGTTTCCCATGTATATATAGTTTTATCTCTGGTGAAAAATTAATTATAATTGTGTGTAAAACCATTCTAAAAATAAAAGTAAACATTTTTATGAAAATCTATTAAAACGTATACAAATGTGTTTTATACCAATAAAAAATAAAATTAATATTTTTGGATTATGAACATGTAAAATTTATATAATATATTCAGTATAATTTTTATAATTCATTTGATGTGTTTTCTAGACATTATATATGAATTAATCTAGTTTTAGGAAAAAAAGTCATTTTCAAAAAGGTAGTGTGCTGCCTTTTAGCAGTGTTCATATGTTAGATCGTGTATTTCAAAGAAAATAATATATATTTTAAAAAATAACATTTTTAATTTAAATAAGAGTTTACAATTTTAATTTTTTATAATTTTTCATATTTCTCTGAAAAGATTCGTTTTTTTAATAAATATTTAAGAATACAACATTTTATTTGAACAATGCTAATTCATAAAATATAGTAATATATTTAAATTAAAACTAAATTTGTTTTAATGTATAATAATTTCATTAATACATTAGTAAAACTAATTTATTTCATTGGAATAAATTTCACATTGAAATTAGATATAAAATCATTTCATATTGTTGAACATTACCCTTCAAAACCCCTCTTTTTTGATTAGTCTGTATGATTAACTTTAAATATAATTCATTAAATTATAAAAATAGAATTTGATAATATGTATTCCATGATTAGAATAATGAGGTCCAAATTATGTTACATTAAAATTTTCTTGTTTATTTAAAAATAAGCTACCATGATAATAAATTATTTACCACATTATGGGTAAAAAATGAAGCATTTTAAAGATAAAAATGGTAAAAGAATAAAATACCTAAAAACTAAAACATTAAAAGGTTATAAGATATATTTATAGATCATATACATCATCAAAAATATTAATTTCTACCCAATTTCATTGAATTTATTTTCAACTCAATATGGTAGTCTTTAAATATAAAATATTCATTATTTAATCACATAAACCAACCGCTCCTCAAGTGTAAATACAACCCTTGACCAACCCATTTTGACCCAAAAATCATTGTAACACCTCCAATATATTCACAATCATATTCCCCTTTCTATCCCCATGTCCATGTGCTTATGGTATCACAAAATTAACAAATCCAATGTCATGTACGGTCTCTCATGATGGTGATATTCAATATGTTATTTTTCCAATATACATCATTTAATTTTTTTTGATTTTCGAGTTTCTCTTCTCATCCATCATCCATAAATTCATGATTACTCCATAATATTTTATACACTATAATTTTATTTTTCTAAAATAATATTTCTAATCAATTTAATTTATCAACTCCTCTTCTTTACTGAATAAAATTATTGTCCAAGTTATGTTCATTAATCACCTCCGTGAATAATGTTTTTGTTATTTTTTATTTACATTTTTCATCACTAGAAATAATTTTTTTTACGATATATATAATATTTTAATATTTATATTGTAATTAATTTTATATTTTGGAACTAATAATTGCACTTTATGGTAAATAAAATTAAACTAGTTTTCATTTCTCAGAAAAAAATTCCAATATAAACAATACATTTTTCATTAACATTTTACCTAATGAATCATCCTCATGTAAGAAATAAAACTAACATATGGGACCATTTAGAATTCTTGAAGTTCATAAATAATATATCATTACACATATGGAGTCTTCAACTCATTTTATTATAACATCCATACTTTTACACAAATGAATCGATCCTGAAAGTATCAAACAAACTCAAACGAAGCCATAAAAATATCAAAATATTTTTAATCTATGTCATAAGATATTATAAAACCATTCTATAAAGGAGATATAAATACTAATATATTTCTATAATGAGTTAATAACCTTTTTTAAACAATAATAAATGATTTTTTACGTGACAATAGGATGTCCAGCTTGAGGTTAGGGACTCTTTAAGTTAAACACCATTTTAAAAGTTTAACTGATTTATTCATTAATATATTTATTATTCATGTCCATGTTTCCTAAATGATTTTATTTTTTATTGATATATACATGAATTTTATAAATTGTCAATTTCTTTAAATATTTTAAATGAGGTATGGGAAAAGTTTATTAAAAAAACCTATTTTTTTTAATTTCTTAAATGATTTTAAAAAATTGATTAATTATTTCAATTACATGGAATGTTATATTACATATATGACAGGAATGAAATTTCCTATTTTAATGGAAAATTTATTATTTAATTATTCCATAGTATTTTATCTAACTTCTTTAAAAAAAGTCATTATTATGTGACCAGTTTTTAGAATGTAAAGTTATTTTTATAGGTTATTTTGATAACTTCAAATGATTTACACATTAGTTTAAAAACGTTTTTGTCAGTTTTATTCATTATTTATAACTTGGAAAATATATATTAATGTTTGTTCCCAATTATATCTCATATTTTATCCATATATTTCTTATTATAATGGTTAATCCAATTTATATCTCATGAAAGACATGTGAGCCCGATTCGGATTATCTGAAGGGTGATCCCCATTAATGATCTCCAATGCATCCGACAATATAGAGGAGGATCTTAAAGGTATGGTTATTACATTTTTTATGGATTAATGTATTATTTTTATTGTAATTATGTATCAATTCACCTATTTTATTCTTCTAAGGATGCTAACTAGTTTTTATGAAAATGGTTTTTAATGGGTTTTTAGGTTTTTACTGGACTAACGATTTATTTCTTCAAATCCCTCGCTGAATTTTTTTTAATACCCGGTTTTCAAATTTTTTCCTAATGGTACAAGGATGGGTGAAATTAAGTAGGAATTAAAGATTAATTTTATAATTATTTTATTAAAAAATAAATCTTGTTTTATTTTAAAAGGGTTTTATTATGTGGAAAAAATCAACACTGAGTATAAGTATCATGTTGTAAGTCATGGGTTCACTGTGTAAGTGTACATCCACATTCTATAAAATTATTGACCTAAAATATCAATTGGGAAATAAAGTGAATTCTAGTTTTAATGAAACTAGAATAAGTTATGTATATGGTTGATTCCTTATATATGGAATTAGAGCAAGGTTTATACAACTTTAGAGAACATGATGTTTTAAAGAGTAAGGGATATCATAAGGGGTTTATAATGTAACAGTTTATCATAAGATCATTTTCATGAAACCCCCATTTTAGATATAAATTATGAAATTTGAATTTGATTAATGTTATTTTTAGAAACATTTATTTTTTAGGTTAAAATGTTTTATTATGTTTTGGGATCGAAATAAATTCTATTAGTAAACCTTTAAGGGTAAAATATATTATGGTTATTTTTAGGATGTTGTTAAAATTTATATATTTTTATAAAGGGTCTTATTAATATTTTTTTAAAATATATGAGAAAATATAGGATCACGTAAAACAAATCGTGTCTTGAAAGGCCTCATAAATCGAACCCACAACCGAAGTGTGACAAGGGTGAATTACCTACCAAGAGCATATGTGAATTCCTAGTTAGTATGAATTTTTATTTTTATTTTTATGATTTTATGGATGAATAATAATTTTATTTCTGAAAAATTTGTTTAATCTGATATATAACTATGGGATTTAAAACAATTTGATTAAAATGTTATTAATTTTTTTTTCAGAACACATTCACTATTTTTTTGAATCCTATAAGATAAAGTTGAATAAAATACAGGGGTATTTTATTGATTAAATGTTCGAATGATTTTTTTGTAAAAATATATGATTATATTTTGGATATATGTTACTTTATTTAATTTATGAAATTATTAACTTATCTTGTAGAAAATGGGATTAGAGTAATTACTTTTGGTGTGATCCATTAAGTGTGATTGATGTTAATTAGATATAAATGTTAAAATTTATCTCAATGTTTTATGTTATAAAATTCAAATTACTTTTGGGTTTCAATAATATTTTTGGATTATGTGGAGATATTTTACGTATAGTTATTTGTTGAATGGTGTTTGTCAGTCTTGGGGTATTACCATCAAATTTTGAAGATCAAAATTGGCTTTTCATCATATAATGGTTTATTATTAATGGGAAATTATTTTATCATATCCAAATAATTTTGGTTTTAGATAATCTTTCAAGGTAGTATTAATATATAGTGCATTATTTTATTCCATATAATTTTATTCCGGTGATTCGGTTGTGAAAAACACATCTTCTGTACCCACCATTTAGAGAAAAAAATGATTTTTGGGGGTAATTTTAATAACGGATGAAACTCAAAATATCAAGTATGTAAATTTCATTATTTTCTTAGTCAAGGTAGTAAAATAATAAATTAACACATTGAAAATATTATTGAGGGAAATAAATTTATATATTTAATTTTATTACTATGGAATCAATGACCTCTTAACCAATCAATTAGTTATGGTTTTTCGATTGTCAACTTTCTCATCACCATGTTTTCTATCACTGTCCAACTGAACATGATGGGTATATTTATCATCCATGGAAATTATTTCTTACATATAAACCTAGTATTTATTATCTCACGTTACCATCATACATCCTTTTATTTTATTTAATGTGGATGTATTATTAATCCTTTTTTCTGATATTGGATTTCAATATGTGTATTTTCAAAAGTTAAAGCCTTAGTTTTTTATCCCAAATTTAGAATTGCAATGACTAAATTACAAAAATTGTTAGTGGGTGTTGAATTTAATATAAAAAGTACTTATAGAAGTAAATAATAAGTTTTATCGTAGACATGATACACCACATCGAGCATAAATATAAAAAATAAATATTTTTATTCATATTTCTCCATTAAAATATAAATTAAAATGGTAAAAATAAAAAAAATAACTGAATTATGATGTTTTTGTTTAAAGATGTATACATTTTTATCAATTTAGTAACCAAGTAATTTTAAATTAATTTAAAACCCTTTTTAAAATACAAGTATTATTTTCTTATAAAACATTTTAAATGTTCACGAATGTGTCTAATTATAACAAATAATAAAATATAATTTTAAATTATATGAATTAAATAAATAAATAAATATATATATATATAATATTCAATAAATTTTTTGAAATTCATCTTATTGTTTTATTGGCATAATATATGAACAAATCTTATTTTTTGCGTAAAATTTTTTTATACAAAAAAGGTAGTTATTCCACCTTTTTATGGAGCAACTATATTAAATATTGTTTTGAAACATCTATTTGTTATATTTTAAAAAATAGATTTTTTATTCTAAATAATGAGTTTCAAAATCTTTTTGGGTGAATGTTTTTTATTTTTATAATAACATTCATTATTAATGAGTAATGAAAAATACTATTTTTTATGCTAAAATGGCATATTCAACTAATTTTTTAATATAGATTAATTATATTATGTATTGGTTTATAATTATAATTAATTCTATTATAAATTATGAAAACTACTTTATGTATTTGGAATCATTTTTAAAATAAATTGAAATAAAAAAAATATCACATTAAAAACACAAATTTCCATTTTTTGTGAAGTTTTTTTTAAATGTAATTATAAAAATTATTTTTGAATTGAATAAGATAAAATGGATTGCATATTTGTAATCATAATTTTCAAATTATTCATTAATTTAAATATAATTTTTATTTATAAAATTTTATATTGTAAGAAATTTTTATTTACCATGAGATAGGTAAAAAATTAAAGAAGTTTAAGTTAATAAGTATAATGGAATAAACTAAATAAAAAATTAAATATTTAAAGAAATTTTGATGTGCATATAGACCCTATACAGCCTAAAAAATATAAATTTCTATCCAAAATCAGTAAATTAAATTCCACCTCAAAATGGTAGATTTTAAATACAAAATATTAATTATTTAATCACATAAACACTCCTCTCTTCAAGTAAAATTACCACCGTCACCACCCCATTTGTACCCAAAATAACATGTAGCTCTAAAATATCTTCTAAAAACTTTCCTCTCCCCTCTCTCCATGTCCAGGTTCTTATGGTGTCTCAAAAAGGGTAAATCCAAGGTCGTCAATGGTCTCTCAAGTAGGGGATATTCAGTAGGTAATTTTCAAAACTTAGAACTCTTAATTTTTTTCGTTCTTTTCTTTATCCTCGCATATCTCATCCATAAGTTCATGATAACTATATAATCATGTATATATTATAGTTTTATATTTCTAAAGAAATATATCATATCTATTTCATTTTTTATATCCTATTATTCAAGGAAACAAAAATATTGTCCATGTTATACTTGACAATCTCCTCCATGAATAATTTTTTTGTTTTAATTTTGATTACATACATCAGAGACGGTATTAAATATATTTTCTAGGTTAACTGATATTTTAATATTTATGTATTAACTTATTTATTATTATGTAACTAATATATATTCATAATAATAAATATAAGAAAACAGTTCATGGTGTTTTAAAAAAATGTCTAAATGAACTAAACATTTATCATTAAAATTATGTCAAATTAATCATCCACATGTAAGAAATAAAAATGATATATAGAACCATTTATAATTATGAAATAAATTAACACCATTCCATTCCATTTATGTATTTTTAATCTAATTTTATAATTACTTCTATAATTTTACACATATGAATCGATCATGAATGTATGAAACAAATGCAACTGAACAATCAAAATTAAGAAATATTCTTAATTTATGTGTTATAAGATGGTATAAAATCATCATATATGTTACTATAAATATAATTATATTTATTTAATGAGTTAATAACCTTTTTTAAAACATTATACATGAATAATGAACACATTTTTTAATAAGTCAAACTGAGTTAGGTATTCTTTAACTAAAACATCATTTTAAATGTCTTAATTATTTATGGTTAAAAATATTTCACATTCATGTCCTTATCTTCCAAGAGGTTTTATGGGTTTATTTATATGTACATAATTTTGTAAAATTTTCATTAATTTTAAATACTTCAATGTGAAATAGGATACATTTATTCAAAGTTATAATTTTTTTAATGTTTTAAAATGATTTTAAAAAATTTATTGATTATTTCAATAAATCAGAATATTTTTTTAACATATAAGACATGAGTAGAATTTATTGTTTTCATGATGCATTAATTATTTAATTTTAACATTAATTGGTTTCATATTTATTTTAAAATAAATTATTTTCATTTTAATCTGAGAAGATTTTAGATTTTAATGTGTTTTTTTCAGGAAAATTGTATTTTTTATTTAAGAAATGATTTCTAAATGGGTTTTAAAGAGTTTTAAATAATTCATGATTTAGTACTTGTAAATTATTTATTCCTGGTTGAGCCCTATTATATCTCACATGTTACCCTGATATAACTTACACAAATGGTTGAGCCCCATTATAATTCATGAAGGACATGTGATCTTATAACACCCCGACCCCATAAGCCTGAAGCTGGTACATTATTACATTATATTAGAAATATTACAAGGAAGAAAATCCTAAATGACCATTCAGTATTTAAGTCTTGTAAAGATATATTACATACATAATACCCATTATAAAATAGGAAAATGTAATAAAACATGATGTATTACAACCTAAGATAAAATGATTCCTTGAAAGCTTATTCAATTATCTCTTATTCATATATTGGGGAAAGGAAAAAAATAATGACATCAAATTAATATTATGTGTTAGTAAAATGAAAGAAATAATTAATTAATCTATATAGAAAGGTATATATTTATACATTAATTCCTTTTATCAACTAGATAAGTCGTAATAAAATATGGTAAGGTATAAAACATAAACACATGCCATAAATCAAATAACTGAGAATGAACTAAAGCCATAGATATGTAGATGAAAAATCTCATGGATAAAGAATAAAAAAATTTAAATGAAGGAAGAACGTTAATAATGGATTTCATGTCTAGTAAAAATTAAAACCTATTACTATCAAGATCATTCAAAGGATGGTTTTAATGTAAGGTTAGAAACCCATTAGGTCAAATTATTCATTTCCTGAGAACCTGTCGATGCATTAGAGAGTCGTATAATGTTTGGGTTCCACCCTTCATTTCTAGTTCAGATAATTCCTCCTATTGAATAAAAAACTATCATTATTTATCATGTAACTATATTGAATGATCAATATGGAATTATCAATAATTCCACAATTAATCAAATAATTGTAAATATAACCTTCATTTTAATAATGGTATATAGTTTAGGAAATACAAACTCCCATTGTATTATAGTATGGATATACATTTAAATTTACATGGAATATTTTTTTCAAAAATGTTTTTGTTTCAAGAGAAATATAATAATCACAAATTGAGGTGATATTAAGAACATTCTCGAGGATAATAATCTTTAAACATTCCATAGTGTCCCATTCCACTTTGAATGATTTAAATAATAATATCCAAAAAATTATAACATTAAATAAATCTTATAATATCATGAGTAAAGTGGATTCATGATATAATATAAAATAATGTTCACTATTTATGGAAAACAAAATTTGTATGTAGTGAATATGACATTAATCTCATAGATTTAAAAAAAGCGAGATGAAATTACGTATAATAACCTTTTTTTGTTTTTTGATAATTGTACTCTTATATAGTGGTTTAAAATATGTTAATAATTTCTAACAGATCCATAATCATGTTTATTATACCATATATTATTTTCTGGTATTGTATTATTACCCGTTTGTTAACAATGTTTCATTATTTACACTAATTTAGGTGTTAATTACTTTGTTTTCTCAAGAACATTTTGACATGTTATATGTTATTCTTATTAAATATATAATGTATTCATAATATAACTAATTTAAACCATTAATAATTTATTTTATATATTTAGTTAATAGTTAGTTATACTATTTCATAATATTTAGAGGTTAGAAATGAAGTTCAATGTTTATGGAGACGGTAGGCCATTCGTACGCGTAAATGCTACTTTAATATATTATTAAAAAAAAGAATTAAAAAAATGATACATATTTATATTATTATTCTAGTATAATATATATTTTATATATGTTAAATATGTTTATTAAAACAACCCATTATAGATTAGATATATTCCATGAACATGTTGTATTTCTTTGAGGGGTCGGTAGTCCACACTTCTCCAAATGAAATTATCGTATTTACTCAACATGGAAAGCATAAAAGAGTGTTATAAATAAAAATTATAGAGGAATAATACATTTTAAATAACATATATATCATATATAAATAGATTTCCAACATAATGGCCACCATGAGAGGTGATAAATTACAATTGAAGAATCATCATTTCATGAGAAATTAATTCAACATACATAGAAATGTAGTGTTTGTTATCCATTATATAGTTGTGCGTGTACTTTGGGTTAAAATAATTATACTAAATTCATCTAAGTATATTTAAGGTAACATTATTTTTATTTAATAACTGAATAAGAATATTATAGGGAGTGTAGAATGGAAATGAAGCTAGAGAGCTTGAAATAAGGCATTGCCACTTAATCAGGTAACTTATTTCACTGTATACAAAATGACTTCCCAGGGAGGCTTTCCTCCCTAGGAAATGATTCAATATAATGGGATGAATTTTTGGAATCTATTTTGGTAGATCATTTCTGAACTTAAGGGCTTTATAGTTGTGTGTAAAGGGGAGAGTTGGGGGCCATTATAAGAAAGGAAAAGGACTCAAATGGAATTTTTTCGAAAAAGATAGGTCTTAAGATGTTCTTACAAAAAAACTCTAAAAAATAAAAAAAAACCTCAATAATGTAATTTTCATGGAATTATTGTTCTATAAGAAGGTTTTTGGACATGTTTTTATGTCATTTGGTCCCTTAAGCTAAATAATTATTCCTCTATTAAGCTTTGTTTTAACATAATTGTTGAAATTATTTTTAATTACACTAACTAATATTGTTGGTCCAAAACAATTGGCCTTATTATATATTATAAATTATTAATACTCCAAATATTTAATCCATTATTTTTAATTCTAATCATATATGTGGCTGTAATTAAATAAAAATTCATCCCACAGACGATGTGACAATGCAGTCTTTTAAATTAAAAACATCTGAATGTTAGCCCTGTTTTTATTGTCAATTTCAATGTGAAATTTATTACAGTTTACTACATTGGATTAATTCATAAAAATATATTATAATTAATCTTTATAATAATTATTATTTAATATTATGAATAAATTATGATAAAAATGAGTTTTGAACTAAATTTTTGAATTTTTAACTTTTCATTAAAAATTGAATATTCACAAAAAATGATAAAAAACCTCCCTATCCTAATTTTTATGTATATATTATAATTATATAATTTATTTGTATAATTCAAATTTATTAAAGGGCACAATATTTTATTTAAATATGGTTTTCCATCAAAAGGTAGAAAACCTACATATATAAAAATACAGTATTTTATGTGTATTATTGAATTTTTTTCATATATTATGCTTATTAGATGTATGTAAAATTATTAATTTTTGTACATATAATATCTAAATAAACTCTAAAAATGTTTCAAAATTGAATTTAATATGAAAAAATGGAATAAATAATGTTTCTTTTGAATTAGGTTTTTTGTGTATTACAACGAAATATAAATGTAAATATGGAAAATATTGTGGTGCTACATTCTTTGATTGTGAAACAATTGAACACTCAAAATTTTATATTTATTACCATTAAAACTAATTGTCTAGTTATACTTCATATAATTCTACAGTTACCATGTTGTTTCATACAATTTGTGATTTCTCTAAATAACTTTTACCAGACGAGTGGTCCAATTCATCAACAATTTCTCTTTCGTATCCAGAATCCCGATAGGTTCGTCACAAAATGATTTTTAGGTTCTAAATATATATCACCATATGTTATAACATGTGTAGGATCATTATTTAACAACATCATAATGGATATATGAAACTCATCGTGATCCTTTGAGAGATTTTGTTGCAATACTAATTGATAAGAATCATCTCCAACTCTTGCAAGAATATTGAAGGGTCTTATGTACCAAAAAATAAGTTTCCCATTATTAATAAACATTATATAACACTTCCACAATGATAACATCAACAAGACATGATATACCATATTTAATTCTAAATCCTTTATCTAATTATTATCATAACCATTTTTCTTCATTGAGCCATTTTGATATGATCCTGGATAGCTTTTACCCATTTCATCATCTCTTGAACAAGTTCTCAGAGAATGAGTTTCCATTCACTAAAATATTCTGAACATTTTTAAGTATGACACCTCTTCCCATATATTCTTTATATGGTTCTATTTTAATACATGTGTATAAACTATTATTATAGGAAAATTCTACCAATGTTACGTATTGATCCCACAAACATTGAAAATCGTGTGGACATGATCACAACATGTATTCCTTTGTTTGAATTGTTCAATCTTACTATCCATCTATTTTTTGATGGTATGTTTCTCCAAAATGATGTTTTCTATCAAGATACTTTTGAAAGAGTCATGGAAATTAATGAAAATTAGTGGTATCGATCATAATTTATGTATAGAGGTTCTCTATGTAGTCTTACAAATTCATTAATGTAGAGCCTTGTGAGGTTCTCAAGAGGAATATATTCTCTTATATCAAAGAAATTTTATTATTTAGGAAGGATATCAATAATAAACTATATTTCATCATTCTTTCAAGGATTATTTGGATGTCCTATAAACGAGTCCATATTAATTTCACCACATTTCCTCATAGGGATAAGAATAGTTTGGAAAACATATTTTGGATGTTGCATTAAATCATTCACTTGTTAAAAAAACCCATAAATGGGACACATAATCCGCAATTTAGTGCTTAATTTTATCCCACTAAAAGATGTCCTTCAATCCCAATACATCATTTTGCTCAACATTTTTATATAGAAATTTGATCTATGAGTGTCCTCCTTCAATTCCATTTTTAACTTTAGTAATGATGGAACACATATTCTATTTCTAAATTTGGGAACACCATCTTCAAAAACAATGTATGAGAATTTTCTACCATTTAATACATTAATTTTCATCTGAAAGTCCCCATTTGACAATTGGGTTAGATCTCCATGATATTTTCTACTCAATTCATTCCCCACCATATCCATCGTCCTGTGTATATCTCACATATTTCTCTATATAGATTTTATCCCAATATTTTCAAAATGATGATTACAAATTCAAACTCTATATAATGGATTGGGTAGTTATTTTCACGAGTCTCCAATTTCTATGATTCATACGAAATAACTTTTTCATTTTATAGTAAGAAACAACCAATTCCCTTCATTGATGCATCAATATATATGAAAAACCCAAAAATATCAAATGGAAGAGTCAATATTGGATAATTAACCAATCTTATCATTAACTCATCAAATCATTCTTCACATTCCTTCATCCATAAAAACAATACATGTTTATTTGTATGGTTGGTTAAGGGGATAGCTAATTGAGAATAATTCTTATCAAATCGTCAATAATAACCTCCTAAACCAATTAAACTACATACATCGGTTATTTTTGTTGGCGTATATCATTCTCTAACCACCATTGTGTTTTTATAATAAACTTATATTCCATTTTAAAGACAATATTACCAATAAAAAACAATTTGATGCCATAAGTCACATTTAATAAATTTCCCATTTCACTCATCCCTTTTAAATGTCTTATATATGATCTATATTTGATCCTCATGATCCTCATATGTTTTATTATACATCATAATATCATCAGTGAATACGACAACAATGTTGTCAAGATATTCCTTGAATACTCTAATCATAATTCTCTAAAACATATGGTGAATTAGTCAATCCAAAGGGAATTACTATAAATTCATAATTCTCATACCTCATCTAAAATGATTTCTTCAGAATATCATTAGTCACATGAAATTGGTGATTCCCAAAATGAAGATCAAGATTTTTAAAATATTCAGCTTCTTGAAGTTGATCAAACAAGTAATCAATGTGAGGTGTAGAATACTAGTTATTTGTTGTGATGGTATTTATTTCCCTATAATCAATGAAAAAACTCATTAATACAACTCTTTTATTAAAAAATGGGATAGGGGCTCCCCATGGTCGAGCACTAAGGTGAATAAATCCTTTATTACCCAAATCTAGAAGTTGTTTCATCCACATTACCAATTCCATTGTGGTCATTCCATAGGGTTCATTGATATTATCCTTTCATCATGAACTAAATCAAGGGATAACTAAACCTCATAGCACGGGGGATGTTCAGTTAAATCCACAAGAAATACATCAATGTATTCTTTTACAATATATAAATATTCGATTTTGATATTTCCACTTTTATCAATAGGCATTTTCTGGTCAACCGCTCAAAGAATTTTGTTCAGTAGATCTATGGAGGGTGGATCTAACAAATAATTATCTAAGGAACCTTCTTCTCTAAAGATAATCTACTCATCATTTTCCTCAAAAAATTGTAAATTCATTACTCTAACAATAAATACATCTATCATATTTAGAGGGTCAACTCATACCATGCATAATGTCTAAGAAAACCATAGGAATGATTACAAGGTCAGCACATAAGGAAGATTTATGTTTCATAAATAGGACTGAATGAAACATTTTATTTCCAACTGATACATGTCTTATGGGTTTTTATGGATAGATCATATATTAAATAAAATTAAAAATGTATATTTTTTTAGAAACTGGGTATCTATAAAAGAGTGTGACGATATGGATTCAAATAATGCACTGGATAAATTTGCATATAATATTAATGTACATGCCATGATGTCATTTTATACATCCACCTCAGCTATAATGATGACATTAGATTGACCATTTTCTCTTGGCTTCTTCTATTGGTTATTCCCCTATCACATGGGGCAATCATTTTCATAATATCACTTATCCATTAAATTTTATCCTTGGTATTCATTGATCAGATTCTTCCCCATTCATTCATGAGCCTTATGACCCCTATCTCCACATTTATTATGAACCCCTAGTCTCTTCAAAAACATACCCGTGTTCTTTCTCCCATAGTTTTGAAATGTTGGAAATCTATCGATCTTATTCTTATTTTTTCTTCCATTTTCGGTGGTGCTCAGATAACATCTTCATGCCTTGGTTTCCATTGAATATATAGATGCTAAAAAAATCCTTCTATGTCTTAATGGAAGTTAAAACAATATCTTCATATAATCAAAAATTATGAGAAACATGTGCCCTTCGAAAATGGGGATTAAGACATTTAATGAAGTCATAAATATGGAACTATGTTCTATATATATCTTATGTAGTGTACCTATCTGACATTGTAAATGTAGATAGATAATCCATAATACTCTCTTATTATTTCAGCTATAAGCTAATGAACTTCCACTTCATATCAATTTGTTCATCGTGATGGATGTATATTCCAAATATTGTATCATTAAAAGTACTATATTACATGAGTTCTATTTATTTTTATTCCCTATTATTATAGATTAGAGAGTAATACTGATCAGCATCACCATGTTTACAATTGACTACAAGTATAAATTTCTCATTTTCACTGCATTCCAAGGCTGTAAATATCTTCTAAAGAGACTCAATCCATTTCTCAAATATAACTAGATTAGTAGTCCCACTAAAATATGGGTTCTTATTTCGCATAAAGAGATCCATCATTAGTGATTAAATCCATAGAATAGGTTTCTCTATTAATGAATGGTTATTTATCATTAACTGATTAAGTTTCCCTAACATTTCCATAATTTTTCCAATTCCAATACAAGATATATTGGTTTCTATAGTGGGGAAATCTCTACATTTTCCATATGTATTAATACCATTCATCCCTTTTTGAACCATTTCTAAAAAATCAATATCTTTGATTAGCTTGTAAAATCATGAATTTCAGATATAGTATAAAACTCAACATAAATTAAACTTAAATCATAATATTGATTACATTGAGGTAATGTTTATATTTAAATCATTCATAATGATATGTAAGGATAATTTGAATTATCCAAAGAGTGTCCCCTAAGATTGTTACAATAAGTGCATAGTAAGGCCCATTTTCATGTAACAAGTTACCCTAAGTCAGGCCCTGAACACCATATCGATGTTGTTACTCCTAGGTACCTCAGTTCTAGAACACCATCCAATTGTATTATTTATATAGGGACGTATTTATAGAAATTAACACATAATATATACATTATAAAAATCCTTGGATGTTATTGTATATATATACAAAATATATATCATAGGGTTGTGCTATCTAATCTTGTTTTCTAAATCTTTTTCCCATGGTTACGGCTAAACATCCTTTGATACCAACTATAATGCCCCAACGCCATATGCCCAATATTGGTGCATTATTACATTACATTAGAATTATTACAATAAACCAAATCCAAAATGGCTATTTAGTTTAATAGTCTTGTAAATACAAATTACATAGAGAATACCCATAATATTTTGTGAATGTATAATAAAAGAAACTACACAATAAACTAAAATAAAACCCATCAATGATATCTTATTTAATATTCTCTTCATCATAACATGGGGAAATTCACATAAAAAGGGGGCCTCAATTTATTATTAAGGGTATGTATGAAGGTAGAAAGAATGATTCAATCAATATTGAAAGGTAAATAACTGAACACACATTTAATTTAACAACTACACAAGGAATAATCAATTTTGTCAAGGTAATAAACTAAAACACATCCCATAAATAAAATAACAGAGAGTGAAATAAAACCATAGATTTGTAAACGAAAAATATCATAGTAAAATAATTAACAAAATTAAATTAGTGAAATAGTTTCTTAATTGACATCATGTACGAGGAACATCAAAACCTATTACCATAATGACCTTTCACAATATAGATTAAAAATAAGGGTAGAAACCTATTTGTCTAATGTGTTCATTTCATTAGACCATGTAGATTTATCAAGGATCAATATATATTCTGGGATCCACCCAATATTTCCATTCCCAATAATTACTCATATATAATAATTGAAATAATTAATATTCTTTATCTAATAATGATATTTTATGAGAAATATGTATTAATCAATAATTCCCCAATTAATCAAATAATTGTCAATGTATCCATTTTATGAATAATGGAATATAGTTTAGCCAATAACAATATACATTATATGAGAGAGAAGATATTCAATTAAATTTACAATGAAAAATTCTTAAATTAAATTTATTTTTTCTAGAAAAAGTTAACAATCACAAAATGACGTGATATTAAGAACATTCTTGAGGAGAATACTCCTTAAACATTCCAAAGTGTCCCACACCACTTTGAGACATTACAATCATAGTCAGTAGGAAGGTATGATATAAAATTAATCTTATAATATCATTATAATAATATGAATGATAACATAAAATATAAAATTATTCATTAGGTATAAAAACAAAAAATAAGTCAGTAGTGAATATGCCATTAATATCATATATTTAAAAAAAGTGACAAAAATCCTTACCTTAACCTTCATTTTGTTATGAAATATTAATCATTCTATATAGTGGTTTAAAATATGTTTATATCATTTACTTGAACCATAATCATATTTATAATACCATATATTAATTTCGATCAATGTATTATTTCCCATTTGTTACCAATATTTCATTATTTTGACTATTTCGGGAGTTAATTACAATGTTTTCTAAAGTACATATTTTCTTGATATTAGTTTTTCTTGTTAAATTTTTCATTTCTTAATAATCAACAGAATGTAAAACAAAACATAATTATCTTATATATTTTGTACATAGGTATTTCTAAAAGTCTATAATGTTTAGAGATTAGAAATGATGTTCTCTATTCCGGGAACAGTATGTCATGTGTACGCATGAACACTACATTAATTTCATTATTGTATTAAAAAAATTTAAAATGCCTCAAAATGTGTATATTATAATTCTAATATAATATATTTCTAATATATATGTTATATAAGTTTATTAAAACCATCATTTGTACATTTAATGTGTGACATGAATGATTCATACAGCTTTGTGGGGGCGGTTGTCCACACTTTTCAAATGAATTTATGATATTTAATAAAGTTTGAATGAATAAAGATATGCTATAAAGAAAAATTATAGATGGATATGACATTTTAAATAAACTATATATCGTATAGAAATAATGTGTCGAAAAAAATTTCCACTATGATTGGTGGTAAAGTATAATTAAACAATCATCATTTCATGGGGTTGTAATTCATTGTACATAGAAACACTATGTTCATTACCATTGAAATTGATGTGTGTGAAATTGTAGGTAAAACCCTTAGCATAAATATATCCTTGTATATTGAGGATATTTATTTTTTATGAAATTATCGAATAACAATAGTATAGAGAGTGTGTAACAACATGAACATTTATTCATAAAATATGATTTATTTTAATTAAATTTATCTTAGATACATGAAACACTTGAAATATTCTTGTTTTTATATAAAATATGACTTAATTGAACATTATGTATCCTTATAATAGATAATATACTTATTGAATAGTGATCACATTAATATTATAAATATATGGTTTTATCAAATCCTTTTGGTATAGACTGAGGTAGTGAAGGCCTCAACCAGTAGAATTGTATCATATGAATCGATTTTATTAGAGCTTCTGAGAGAGATATAATTTTAGTTCTATTTTGTATACCAATCCCAGTATGATATCCAACTACTTAAGTATTAGTCAAACCTTTTACAGGAGAAGTTCAATATCATCAAGATCACGACCAAAACAATGTTCACTGAATGACCCCATGAAATCCCAGCCATTGTACACCTTACTCTTAGGGCGTATGCTGGCGTAATAATTTGATTTGTAACAAGACCCTAGAAATATAATTATGTGAATTAAATTTTATAGTATAACGAATATACATTCATTCTATTAATTCTACATTGTAAATGATTGTTAAAGCTGAAATAGTATTTTTTGTTAATATTCCAATTCAACTAGGAAATATATTTTAAGGAATTAATTTATTTTTTTATTAAATAATAATAAAATATTATTATAAATTTTATTTTATTAATTATAAATGATCTTTCAATTTTTATGATGTCAAATGAAATTTTTATTATGTTTTGAAAATTTTTTTTCTTAAAACCCATTAATTTTCAACAAATATATGTTATTTATTTTAAAATTGAATATTAAAATATATTTATAAATATTTATTTAAAATAGATTTTATATTTTGAATCACAATGTAAAAATTTTACAACATTGAAATTTTCATAATTTTCTGAGACATTTGAATTTTTGGGTAAAAATAAAATATCATTTAATCTGTAATGTGTTTTATGACATCATAATGAAAAAATAGAAATGTAATAAAATACTATAAAAGTTATATTCAGAGAAATATATGTTTTTAATTTAATAAAATGTAATTTTATGTTTATTTTATTCCATAGTGAATCATCCAATACTTATAAAATATTTTATCCATTTAAAATAATTTCCTTGAAAGTGTGACTCACTTCTACATAAGTGATGGAAATATTTAAATATATTTAGTCATTATCCCTATAAAATATTTTATACCACTCCCATTTTCCAAAACATATGGGAAAAAACTTTGGTATGGTTTGTGGTTTTTAAAATTTTAATGTGTAGTGTCCAAAACCAAAATAATAATGAATTCCCCCACCTCCACTTGATAAACCCACTAAAGAATCCATTTATCTTAACTCAATCTATGTTATGTTTGTACATCCACTTCCAACTACTCTCTACGGTCCTCCTAAGGTGCACACAAGCTCCCTAGATACCTCTATGAAGCCTTTGGGTCACACATCCAGGTAAGAGATTCCACTCCTCCTCTTTGAACTCAAGTAACTTCTTTGAGAGTGGTTCTTTTAATTTCAATTTCCCGATTTTAAATTCATTTGTAATCATTACCATACTATCCAGTTGATGTTATTTCTGTGAGAGATCAATTACATTTCCCCATTTGGTTTGTTAACTAAGTCATCACTATGCCAAAATTCAATATGATATTTCACTCTTCTCATTTCCATTCCAGAATTTCTTTTATATTATGAATCAAAATCCCATTTTATATATTGGGAAGTTATGTTCCACGATCCCCTCACTGTCCATTTATTGTATAAATAATTAGAATCCCATTTATCTCTCATCAACTGATTTTATAAATTTTTATTTTATCCTGTTATGCTGCGGACATTGCACTGCAATTTTCCATAACAAAATCATCGCGTGGTAAATACCATACCAATTTTCTACCAAAGTTATTCATCATTATGATCATGTATATATTTATAGGGTACTTACATGTACATATTTTTCATTACATATGCTTGGAATAAATTATTGTTTATAATTAATTCATGTTGTTTGATCTATGTGGAACTCGTATACAAGGAAACAAATTGATTACGAAGGGTGCACCCTGATAGCCCTCCAAGGAAATGGGTAATGTTTTGTATCCAGATACACCATGTTCAATGATTGTTTAATCTTGAATGTCCATGTGAAATGAGGTTTTACTAATACTAATTCATGTTTAATTAGGGTTTACTCATGCTAATCCTTGTGGAATGCATCGTGGCTCAATCAATATCATATTATAAGTTGTTTCCACATTTATATGCAATGAACACGAATGATGATGGTCACTCAGTTTTCAAATTTGAATTTTGAATTCTGATTTTTGTAATATTGATTTGGGGTTTTATTTATTAATGGGTTTGTTTAATTTTTCCGGTTCCACTTAACATTTTAAAAATGGCTTTAAAATTAAAATAATCCATATTTAGTGTAATAAATATATCATTCTATATCATGTCTTTTTTTCATGTTTTTTGCGCCCTATTGATATTCCTGTTGAGTAACATGTATTTTCTTCCTCATATTGCACCATGTTTCTCTCCTTACTGGGAAATATAACTCACCTTTTTTCCTATGTATGTCCTCTGGTTATCTCATGCATTTGAAAGTATGATGAAATGTTATGGTCATGTAAAAGCGGTTTTCAATAAAGATATGTAGATCATGTTTTATGATGTTATGTAATGTTCCTTATCCCTAATGAAACTAGACTTATCAATCATATGAATATATTTAAGTTTATGTTTATTTAATAATGCATGATTAAATATTAAATAAATTTCATAGTTGTTATAGTTGGAATCAATGGATAGGTTTGGTTATTTTTGGGATTAGGATTAGAAAACTCAAGTGAAAGACATCAGGATAAGACTATGTATGAGAATATAATCCCTATATTTTTGTGAGTATATATTAATTGGTTAATCTAGAAAATACATCCCTATCTAGATATGTATATGTAGAGGTGGCTCTGGCATAGATTTATATAGCAGTAAAAACTGAAAACACCAGTTTAAGATAGACTTGAACTAGAACTGGGGCACTATAATGGGCCTTATTGCACTCTTGGTTTGATACTCCCATAGGGTATGCTTTGGTAAATTCATAACCTTAGTAAAAACCATTAATAATGGAACAAAAAACCCCATAAAAATATACATTAGGAATTATATCATGGTTAACATACATCAAAGATGAGAAATTCATAAGTTAATGAGATAAATGTAATGTCCATGCCATCCCTCTTTCCCTATTTGATTCCCCTTTGGGTGTTCAACATTTTAAAAGTACTCATCCCTAATTATATAAAAGATAATGTAGAACTATAATCAAAAGTGAAATTTAGGGTTGTCCTCTATAGTCTATGCATTGTTTTATATCCCAAATGTTTAGTAGAATAATCCAAATACCCCAAAATCATTGAAATAGTGATGTCGGTGAAAACAAAAAATGGATAAATTATTGCATCATATGTATATAAATCCTCCCCTATCACAATTTTTTTATTTAATTTCCAAATGAATCTCATAATACTCCCTCTAGTGTAATTTTATTCAATTATTGGCATGGATTGGCTTTCCCTATATGAATCCTATATAAGTTTTATTAAAAGTGAAATGACTCTCCACATGGTGACTAAAACCATGATTCTATAAAATTACAAGGTGGTGGATTAATATTATTTAGAACCATCATATATAGCATAGATATTAATTCCCTATGAGAACACATATCTTACTAAAATTATTGAGTTTAAAGAAATAACCATCTTCGAATACATGCCTATTGTGAGGGAATTCAATGGCGTGTTTCATAGAAATTTCGTGGTCATTCTCCAAGAAGAGGTGTTTAATTATTTATTGATCATATACCTTTGGTGTTTCTAGTATACAAATATTCGTATATAAAGGCTATTTTGTATGTTTATGAGCTATATAAATAAATAATAGAGAATCTTTATAAATAGTTTATACGCCCATGTTCATCACCATGGGGTGCACCAGTCTTCCTTATCATGAAAAGGATGGTTCAATTCGCTTTTTCATTGATTATCATGAGCTCAAAATAATACTGATTAATTAAAAGTATAATTTTCCATGAATTGATGAATAGTTTAATCAACAACATGGATAAAAACACTTCTCCTTGAACGATCTGTGGTCAGGATATTACCAAGTATCGGTGCAGAATAAGGATATCCCCAAGACTGATTTCTATACAATGTACATGCACTATGAATTCATAGTAACTCTATATGGACTAACTAATTATCTATTAATAATTATGTACATGATGAATTGAGTATATATAGATCAGCTCAGGAAATTTTGGGTAGTCTTTACAGATGATATTTTAATATAATTTAAAAAAAAGAGCATCATGGGGAGCATCTAAGAACTATACTAGAGACCTTGTGAAAGGAGAAGATATATGAAAATTTAATCAACTGTGATTCCTAGTTTAAGGGAATCTAAATATTAGAGAATATCATCAAAAGTAATGTGATATCTATAGATTATTTCAAAACAAAACAACTGAGGGATGGTTGGGGATGAAATCACTGACATATATCTACAGCTTCCAGGGGATAATTAGATATTACCGCCAATTTGTGTAAAATTTATCACGATTTTCAAACCCACATACAAATATAACTCAAAATGGAGTTATTTTTTTATAAATTTATTAATTTTAAGAAATATTCGTTGTGTTGGTGAAGAGTCATGTCACTATCCCTATGCTCACAATACCCACAAGTAGAATGCTTTTTGTAATCTTCAGTGATGATTCGATAAAGAACAAGGGACCTGTGCTGATGTAAAATGGAAATGTCATTTCCTATGCATTAAGAGAGTTGATAATTCATATGAAAAACTATCCCACACATAATCATTATTTGTATTCTCTGATCATTATGTTGAAAATTTGTCAGAATTATCACCTTAGGGATAAGTGTGAAATATATATGGATCACAAAAGTCTCTAATATATATTCACACAGAAAGAGATCAATTATCTCCAATGATTATGGTTAGAGCTCATTAAGGATTACTCCTACTCTATCTATTTCCACCATGGGAAAGCGAACAATGTGGCAGATGCTCTATGTAGAAGACTCAACAATTATATCCTTGAATTGAATTGAAAAGCATATAGTATTCTTATATTTGACGAAGATGGACATTGGAATCATAAATAAGGTTAAATAATGAATCCATTAACATATTATTTCTCAAAAATATATTTTTGAAATGTTAAAGGATGTATAAATATTTTTTTTTGGGAATTTAGAAGAAATTGGAAACTATCAAAAAATGGAAATCCTCAATGTTCAATGTCAATGATGATGGAATTGTTATATTTTGGTCAATTTTATGTGTTCCATCATATCTAGAGTTAAAGAAATATATTTTCGATGATACATGTAGATAGAATTTATCCATTCACCCAGGAAACATGAGGATGTATCGAGATATTTGGGAGAACTAATAGTGGGATAACATGAAGAAACGATTGGAAAATGTACATAATAGATCATGGTAAGTATGAAAGGGAATAACGAGGGTTATAAATTTAAGAGGATGGTGAAACCATTACCCATACCAACATTAAAATTGGAAAACATCACCATGGACTTTGTCACCCAAAATCCAAAGAAATCCAAATGAAACAATGTTATCTAGGTTGTTGTGGTCTTACAATGACTGTAAGCTTCATTTCAATTCCAGAGTATTTATCATTGGATCAATTATCACATATATATATATTAGATATGTGGTAATTCTAAATAGAGTACCACTATTCATAGTGTTTGGTTGATATCTATGATTCAAAGCAATGTTCTGGAAGATTATCTAATATGTTCTGAATTATGAGTTAAACATCATCATGGACAATCACCCTCAAACTGTAATCCAATCAGATAAACTATCTAGCAACTTGAGTAAATTGTGGGAGAATTCTCAATGTACATCAAGGGAAGATGGGAACAAACTCTTCCTTTGGTGGGGTTATATTACAACAATAGTTTCCACTCAAGCATCCAAACTTCTCTTTATGAGGACCATTATGGGAAGAGGAGAAGAACCTCAAGATGTTGGGATGATGTTGGGTAATTAAATGATCAAGGTCCGTAAATGGTCGATGTAAGTGTGTAGACGGTTAGGGCCATCCAACATAATATCAAAGCTATTCAGATTCGACAGAAGAGATATACTAACAATCATTGAAGAGACTAAGAGTTTGATTTTGGAGACAAGGAATTATTAAGCATATGTCAATGTAATAAAATTTTGATATTTTAGAAGAATAGAAATATCATTCTAACATACATCAACCATTTTGAGATCCATCATCACATTGAGGTAGTGACATATCAAATAACATTCCCAAAAAACATATAACAAGAAGATGATTTATTCTATGTAACACTCTGGATGATGTACATACTATAACCATCACATGCACTCAATCTAGAGGCAGTGCGATTAGAGAATGACCTATCTTTTGAATATAATTTTGTTATGATCATTGATAGTAGTGAATAAATTCTATAAAATAACACAATGAACCTTGTCAAATTTTTGTGTACAAACCATGGGTTTCATGAAGATACGTGGGAACTAGAGAAAGTGAAAAGGTAGTATTACCCGAATCTATTTTAGAGTGTGGAAAGAAAATTTTGAGGGAAAATTTTCATAAGGGGTGAATGTTACAATGACCTGAACATTTATGTATTAAATTACCATAATTTTAATTAAATGTCTTCTAGATATAGAAAACATATGAACTCATTTTGATTTATAATATAAAATTGGATTTAAATTACTATTAAGTATCATTTCCATTGATAATATATATTTTGAACATTGATCACATGAATAGTAAAAATATCTAGATTTAACAAATATTTTTGGCACAGACTAAGTAATTGATGTCCTCAACTATTAGGATCCTACCCAATAAAGCCCATTTATTAGAGCTTCTATTGGAGATTGAATTTATGTACATTTCCCCATACTAAACCCAAGTAGAGATCCAATAACATATGCATGCAAGAATCCTTTAGTGGGAGATGTTCATGTTCATCGAGATCACATCTCAAACCATATTCACTGAAAGAACCCATGAATACCCTACCACCACACACCCTACTCTTAGCGAATTTTCGATTGAAATAAAGCGATATATAACAAGACCCTAACATTATTTTTATGTGAATTATTTTTTAATTGGATAATTAATATATTATCATTCTAATATTTCTAATTTTTAAATAATTTTCAAAGGTTAAATATTATTTGTACATAATATTCAAATTTATTTATGAAATATATTTTTATGAAATAATTAAAATGTGAATAAAATAATAATAATTTATTATTACTACATTATTTTTATTAAATTTAAATGATCTAATAATTATTATGAAGTTGAATGAAATTTTTATTACGGGTTGAAAACTATTTTTCTCAAAATCCATAAATTTTTATTAAATGAATTTTTTTATTTAAAATATTAAAATTCAAATATTTAGATAATTATATAGATAAAATGATTATAATTTTCTGAATCATGATTTTGAAATTATCTAATTGTGATTTTTTCATAATTTTAAGAGATATCAAAATTTTTTGGTAAAAATTAAATACCCTATAAATTTATTATCTGTTTTATGACATAATAATGACCCAATAGTGATGTAATAAAATATTATAAAAGGTATAATTTCAAAATATTTGTGTTTAATTAATAATTATTTAATTTTAGGTTTATTTTATTTATTTTATAAAACCATAGTGAATCATCCAAGCCATTAAATATTTTATGATTTAAAAATCATTTCATTGAATTTGTGACTCACCAACATATAAGAAAGGGAAATGTTTTAATATCCTCATCCCTTATCTATATTAAATAATATATACCACTCCCCATTTCTAAAAAAACATTTGATGAACCCTCAAATTTTTTGTGGATTTAAATAATTTAGTTCCTAGTGTCAGAAAATAATATAATAATGAATTTCTCCCCTATATAAACCCACCGAAGAACCCATTTCTCATCACTCATTGTCTTTAATGTTTGACCACCATCATTTCACTTCTCTATTGAGCCTTCCGAAGGTACCCCAAGCTCCGATGAATCCTATCACAATCCATTGGGATCACACATCCATGTAAGGGATTCCTCTCCCCCTCATTGAATTCAAGAACCTTCTTTGATAGAAGATCTACTAATTTAAATTTAATTCATTGAAATTATTTTTTCATCATAAAATTATTGTCTAATTAATATTATTTCAATGAGGGACCTTATTTATACCCTCACATAATCCTTCACGATTCCAATATTCTGTAAGGTATTTCCCTCTTCTCACTTCCAATCAAGAACTACATTAATTTTATTCATATAAATTCCATTTCATTTTCTTGGATGTTATTTTCCATGATCCCATTACTATCCATTTCATGTATGAACGATGATATTTCTATTTCACACTCAGCAAACCATTTTATGAATTTATATTTTACACCGTTATGCGGCCGAAAGTTCACCACAATTTTCCATGCCAACATCATCGTGTAGTGAATACCGTACCCATTTTTCTACCAAGGGTATTCAACTTTATGATCACACACTTATTTATTATGGACATACATGTATGTATTCCACATTACAAGTATGTGGATTAAATTATTATATTTCGTGAATCCATTTTTTTGAACTCTAAGTAACACTTATACATGAAAATTAAATGAGTAGGAAGGGTTTTCCCTGATATCACTCCAATTCATTGGGTAATGTTGAGTAGCATGATACTCCAGGTGCAATCAGGCTTTATTCATGATTATAAATGTAAAATTAGGTTTTATACAAGATAATTCATGTTTAATGAGGGTTACTCATTCTAATCATTGTCTAATGTGCCTTTGATCATGATAATATAATATTTTATGTTGTTTCCACATTTCAATGTTATGAATATCATGCCTTTATTTTTATGTTTTAATTTAGGATCTATTTATATTACTATTTAGAAACATGTATTTTCTTCATCATGTTATACCATTTTTATTTCCTTAGTGTTATTTATAGTGAACCATTTTCTAATGATGTTCTCAGGTTACCCCATGCATTATTAGGTACAAAACAATGATGTGGATATGTAAATTATGTTTTCAATAAAGATTTGTACTTCATGTGTTATATTGTAATGTAATGTTTCTCATCCCCAAAGAATGTATAACTATTCATATTATGAGTATTATTATGTAAATTTTTATGCAATATATCATATTGAATATGAAATAATGTGCACGGTTGTTATAGAGTGGAGAATAGAAATGAATCCAGAGAGCTTGAGAGAAGGAGTTACCTCTTAATCATGAAATTTTTTTTGTTTATAAAAAAGACTTTAATGGGAGTATATATAACCTAAAATAGGAATAGATATTGAGTTTAGGTATTTTGGGAAGCTATTTTGGAATATATGGGCTCATAATAAGAGGTTTTAGAGGTGAAAAGAATGGGGAGGAGTAGAAGCCTTGTATAAGAAAGGAAAAGTTCACACTTGGAATTTTTGGATATAAGATAGGTGTTCAACTATTATTACCTAAAAAATGTAATAAAAAACCTAACTAACTAAATAATGGTATGTTAATGCATGAATTATTTCCATAAAATGGTTTTTGGAAAATTTTATAGTTCATTCAGGACATTATGTTAATGTTTTAGTCCTTTATTAATCTTGGTTTTATCATAATAATAGTAATTTATTTAATTATTTCCACTTATAATTTTTGGCAAAAAAATTGGTCTTATTATAAATTATAAATGATGATGATTCCAAATATGGAATCTATTTTTTTAAATTCCAATTAATTAATTTGTTGAAATTAACTTAAAATTTTTCTTTCTGATGAGACTACAATGTAGCTTTTAAAAGTTAAAACGTATTAATGTAGAAAATTTTTTATATTTAAGTTCAATGTGAAATTGATTCCAATGACCTAAATTATATTAACTGATATAAATATTTTCTAATAAAACTTAATGAAAATATAATTATAATTTATCTATATAAAAAATTTATTTAAAAACTATTTTAGAAATAAAATTAATTTTTTAACTATTCATTATAGAATTAAATATTCACCTGAATATAAAAAAATAACCTTATAATAATTTATATGTTTCTATTAAAAATATTTTTTTTACATATTAAATTTATAAAAGAGTCCAATATTGGATTTTAAGAGGGTTCTCCATCAAAAGGAGAAAGAACTATATATATAAATATATAGTATTTTATGTGCAATATTGTATTTGATCTTATGTTATGCCTATTAGATGACTGAAAATTATTATTCTTGGTTATATAATATATAATTAATCTCTATAAAAGTTTTATTATTGAATTTTATTTAAAAAATGTTAATAAAAAATGTCTCATTTAAATTGAGTTTTTTTGTTACAAAGATATCTAAAGGTAAATTTAGAAATGTCACGGTGTGTTACTTAGATCGATATAGCTAATAAAAATGTTTATCCCCCTTAAATCAATCCAATGAAATGGGTACTAGAAACGTGGATGGAACCAATATAGTTATTATATATGTAAGTATAAATTTAAGAGTGGTATGGTAATGTTCTCCCATGGAAATGATGTTGTACTACTATTCATGCAAATGAGTTTTTAAGGAGAGGATTATTAATGTATTTTAATGTTTTAACTAGGATAATGATTTATTTAATTATGTCATTCACTGTGAATTATTTTATCATAACATGTTTTGAATATTTTTTAAAGGGTATATGTTTTGGTGATTGGAGGAGGTTGTAAATATATTTGATATGATGACTTTCATGAAAAATGAATCATATTTTTTTATAAAATGACATCCATTTATGGAAAAAAATTGTGATGTATAAACATAAAATTTTAATTTTTGGGCTGAATATGTAAGAGATAATCCTAATTCCCAAAACCAATATAACTAAAAGAAAAATATGAGAAAATTTATTTATTTTTTTAAAATAACTAGAATAATTTATATTTAATGATGGGTCCTTCCTGGAATAATGTGTTATATTCGGTAATGGTGATGACTGACCATTACAAAACATAAGGTTATAATGGCATTTTAGCCTGTCCTGCGGTAGTTTTGGGATACATATTCCAGATTTCATAAACTAAGTTAGATGTAGGGTTTCATTACCATTTGTCCTGAAATGTGGCAATTTTAGTTATTAGAAAATTTATGTACATGAAAATTATATATATGAGTCTTGATGACCTTATTGATCAATGAATGACTTGTTATCCTAATGGATTCTTAATGATATATGAATTTTCCTCACAATAAAACAATTTTCATGAAATTATTTGTGATTTCTTGTATAGTATGGTGTAGAATTATGTACTATCATATTTCATGGTGGCTTGGTAAAAAAACAATATCATTACTTGAGATTTATTATTATTTTCAAAATTATCAAGGGATGAACTCTTGTTAATTTACACTTGTGTTAATGATTAATTATTGGTTTCCAAAATGGTAGTACACATTCCCTGCATGGGAATCTTCATTCATGTGAGGAAATGATGATCAGGGATCCAATTAGGTAAAGGTTTAACTATTATTTTGTTGAGGATCAGGGAGTTCTGAGATGGATTTTTACATGGAAAATTTCCATAAAATAATCATAACAATTTTGATTTATTCATTTGTTATTATAATAGTATTACTTATTTTTCATCCAAAGTATTTGTTATTTTAGAAGTACATTGTATTTAATGACATGAAATCTATTAGAAAATCTGGATTAATTTTTTATATTTATTTATTGTTATGATTATTTATAGGTTTTATAAGATATTATGTAAAACCATGTGATTTTATAAAAAAAATTTTACGATGAATATAATATCATTGAAAGTTTCGATCACATGAAACCAAAAATAAAAATAAACAGTAATATAAATAATCATTATAAATATATGATAATTTTTTTATAAATAGAAATAATTAAAATAAATATTATATATAGAAGATTAATATAATGATAGTATAAATTTTGTTATGACTTTATATACATCATAAAAATATACTAATATGATGTTTTTTTATATTTTTTTAAGAAATTATATATTAATATTTTTAATACTATTTGAATATTTATTTGACACAGTAAACCTTGTTTTTTAATTCATCTTGTAAATTTATCTTGAGTAATTATTATTTAAATGTTCTCAAATGTTTATTTTTTATGAATAGTAAAGATGGTAATTTTTATAAAAATTAATCTTCTCAATTAATAATTTAAATGTCCAATATTTTCACAATGGTTATCAAATTATTAATAGTCAATATATATTGTTATTAATAAAATTTATTAATTTAATATATATTTTATATTGAATCCTGATTTAAAGTAATTTTATACTTATATAAACATTAACATTAGAAAACCATATTTTTATTATGTTTGCGTGTTTAATTTCTAATTAAATACTATGAAATATATGAATTATATTTAGAAAAATGTTTTCAATAGTTATAATGTTAATAATTTATATTAGGTAATAAGTTCATCATTAATTTTTACTATAATGAATAGTAAAAACAATAAAAACTTGTCATCTCTTTAAATGTTAAAACAACATTACCAGAGGTAACAATAAAATGCGTGTCAAAATAAAAACCCAATATGTTTAATTTATATTATATGTTAATATTTAGACAAAAAATCATCTATAGATCATTAATTTTCGATTTTGTGTTCATTTAACCAATATTTTAACATTAAAATTATTTTAAACTGACGAGAAATTAAATTTTTAACACTCAAATAAATTATAAAATGGAACTGCCTACCCGAACTTTTTGACACATATTATGAGATATATCTTCATATTAAAAATCAATTATCTCTTAAAAAATCCATATACATGATCTATAACTTATGTTCTTCTAGTCATATCATCCCTATAGTCCTTAATAAAATATCTAATGAGAAATTTTCTAGGAGAATGAAATTATAATCACCAATAAATTTTTTTACATATTATTTTAAAACATTATATTATGTATTATTAATTAAAATTAATAACATTATAATAAAAAATATATAGATATTTTATTATGTTTATGGAATCAAAAATATCAATTTTCTCTTCCTCAAAAATTTAAATGATCGCATTGATCATGTGTATGGATGACTACCACCTCATGAACCGTTTTAATTTGTTTCCATAACCTCCATTCCATTATTGATATAATGATTGATTTTAAAAAATTTATATTATTATTATTAAATAATTATACTTACGTAATTCTAATGTAACTTCTAGCTACTTACCATGCCACCCAATGGAAAATAATAACCTCACTCGTGTATACATGTACACCACCACCTCCATGAAAGGATTTGATTTGATATATATTTACTCTTTATGTGGATGATAATATGTAAATATTTAATGAATATATACTATATATATGATATAATAATTATTTTGGAAGAGTGAATTACTATTTACCTATCTTTTATTTAGTCTATTTTATTTTAATCTTTCACGAATCAATTCATAATTAGTCATATTCAATTTTTTCCACCATTATGTATGAATAAAATGTAGTGTTAAACATCAAATTTAATTTTTAGATATTTTTGTCATTCTAGATTTCAATTTTTGAATAGATATTTGATACACGGATTTTTTCCCTTTGTTCTATTGTCCTCATGATTAAAAATTGATATATCTATTCAATTACTTCTATCCCGAATTAATTGAGAACTGATTTTGTGTCTTTTTCTCATATCACCCTAGAGGATAAGTTGGTCCATGAATTAAAATTTATTTTAAAATAGAAATAAAATAGTACCTTACTATGTCATACTGATTGTTAAAAGAGAGCATGGAGAGGGAGTCTGGGAGGGAGTCAAAGCACCATATCTATATAAGTGTTCCAATTTATTTCTTCTTCTAAAAGAGAGAGAGCAGTTTCCTCAATCTAGTGTGAGAATTTTAAAAGGAAAAGGGTGAATCCCAATTCATTTTCTCTGAGCATGAGGATTTGTGTTTGGGTTCTACCAAGAAGTCGAATTCTTAATATTTCTTCTACTCAATTCATTAATAAAGGAATCATTATTTCACATATTATTTAATAATTATTAATGATTATTTTGATGGAGTTTTTTCCATTATTCAACTATGTTTTATAGGATTTATTTAATTTTTTTATAAGGGATCCAATTATTTTTCATATACATAAGTGTATACATTTTCAAAGATGATTTTTTGGTATAAAAGGTTTAATTATTTCCAAACATATGATCTTTATTTTATGGTTTTGGATATGAGATATATTATTTATTTCGAATTATATTTAATACGTATAATTTAATATAATTACATGAAAAGTATATATTTTTATGCATTTTCAATTATAATATTATCATTTTAAAAATTGATAAGTGATTTTACAAACATATAACAGACATATAATCATATTATGATTCATTTAAATTTTAATAATTTATTTTGAAATATTAGTTATTTGAAAATATATCCCAATTTATTATTAATGGAATTATATCAATTTAAAATATTAATCTATATGCATATCAGACTAATTTCATAAATATTTCCATATATCGATGATTCTTCTGGTTACTTAATACATGAATATTCATGTATAGGTATACAAATATAGTCTTGAGAAGTTAATAAACATTAAAAAAATGAATTTTTGGGAGATTAAGAATGAAATTTTAAGAACATGAATGATGATTAATCATTCATATGATTATGAAAAGTTTATTTATTATGGTATTTGGTCATACAAATTTTAATATGTACTTTACAATGATTATTATTATTTAAATAATTATAAACACTGAATTTACTAGGATCGAGTAGCAACTAAGCGGGGGGGGGGGGGGTTTAAATAGTTGTTCACTTTATATAAGTTTAAAATTTTTAGGAAACTTAACCATTGAAACCTGCCATGATTTCTATCCTTATCAACTTGTATCAAATACATAAGCATATAACAATAGTAAAGAAACTAAATCACACCAGATTTACAATGTTTAAAATCAATGTTAGAACCTAAATCCTTTCTATAGACAGTACTTTGTGTCTAGAGAAATCCAAAATAATGTAGAAATGAATAAAACATGTGCCATCCCCCATTATAAACATTCTATATCCCAATAAGAAATATTATACTGACATCTGTCAGTTTACAATGTTTTCATAATGAAACAATCTGCCAAAAAAAGAATAATAACTTTTTTGAATCTACTCCACAAATGCTCAGTGTGAATCCACTGTCTGGTTTGACTAATTCTGAGATTTTCCGTATGGTAAGGATTGTTCTGATTATTCCATTCCTTAAGAACTCAATGAAAATAGTCTTAAATCATGGTGGGAAATTTTCAATATGACTTCTCCAGCGCTCCACCTTTTCTATGTGTGTGAAAGTTACAAATGAGCCAACTATCTATGAATATATTTATAGGCAACTTAGAATACAAAGGCGGATATCTTGAAAATCATTCATGCTTTTTTAAATCTCAAAAACTCTAAAAATATCTCGAATTTAATATTCAATCTTTGACTTCATCAAACCACGTTAATTTTTTCATAGATTTATGAAAAGTTTAAATTCATGTTTTCCTTCTTGAAATCTTCATATCATTCTCAAAATCATAATTATAGATCTTGGTTCCAGTTTTCTTATAAACATGCTCTGAAATCATTTTCTAAATTCTGCAAAAATCAGGTTCTAAATTGTTAAGAAATAAAGATCCGAATAATGCTGAAATCAGGTTCCAAATTGTTCTAAAATATAGTTCCAAATTAATATGAAATTGTTTAATTAATTGTAAAGAGTTAATTTTATTATATGTTCTAAAATCAGCTTCTGGTTTTCTCATAAATCTGGTTATGATTTTGTTAGAAATCAAGTTCTGTATTATTATGTAATTAAGTTCCAGTTTTATCACAAATTGGTATCTGGTATTTTATGAAATTAGGTTTTGGTTTGTTTTCAAATTAGGTTCTAGTTTCCTCAGAAATCTATTTCTGGTTTTGTTAAAAAATAGGATACAGATTGTTCGGAAATCAGCTTCTGGTTTTCTCTAAAATCAAATTTTGATTTTCTCAGAAATCTGGTTCCGGATTGTTAAGAAATTAGGTTTTTTTCTCTTATATCATGTTCTCGTTTTCATAGAAATCAGAATCTAGATTATTTTGAAATTAGATTCTGATTTTCTTTGAAATCAGGTTTCAGTTTTCTCAACTATTTGGTTCCAGTTTTTGGAGAAATCTGTTTCCAGATTATTCAAAAATCTAGATCTGGATTTATAAAAAAGCAGGTTCCTGTTTTCTCAGAAATTATGTTCTTGTTTTTCAAATAATTAGTTACCATATTTTTTTGAAATAAGTTTATAGTTTTCTTTGAAATTTGGGTTTTTTATCTCTTAATTCAAGTTCTATATTGTTCAAAAATCATATTCATATTTTCTCTAAAATCATGTTCCAGTTTTCGTTGAAATCGGGTTCTGGTTTTTTCAGAAATCATGTTCTATATTTTTCAGAAAACAAGATCTACTTTTCTCTGAAATTCAGATCTTGTTTTCTCATAAATGCGGTTCTGGTTTTGTATGGAATCATGATATGGTTAGTTTAGAAACCATGTTCTGGTTTTCTATGAAATGAGCTTCTGATTTTATCAGAAATCAGCTTCTTGATTTATCAAAAATCAGGTACCAGTTTTCGTTGAAATCAAGTTCTGTTTTTTCTCAGATATCAAGTTTCAATTTTGTTAGAAATTACATTCTAGATTTTTCTAAAATTAGGTTCCGGTTATCTCAAAAATTAGTTTCCTAATGTTCTCAAAATTTTTATCAGTGAAAATCATCAAACCACTTCACCATTTCTTCAATAGCTTTTATCATGAAACATTTCATGAATTTCAAGAATATTACGATAAAAAAAGAATCATTTTTTTATAGTTTGAGAAACATTATATCTTCTGAATCGTTAATAACATACTCTTTCAAGATTCATCAGCAACAAAAAAGACTAAATAAACATCTTTCAAACATAGCAACTTTTTTCTTTCCCAACAACAATGAGAAAATTCAATAAACTAAAAACATCATCTTCCTCTATAAAAAAATTATTTAAAAAAACTTTATTGTCTAAAAATGAAAAACATTGTTTAAAACAATACAGCATAATGATTCTGCACTATCCCCGTTTGGATTTTTTGACAACCATTGTTAACAATATTTCCAAATACAAGAATAGTTCAACAACCCATATTTTTGACTTTTATAAAAACATATCCCTTCTCAAAAAAGAGTTCATAGAAGCCACACTACTAGATAATATAATGTTATTGAATGATTTTCATCCCTCGGGGAAAGGAAATTTTTATGTCCATGTAATGATAAACTGTCACTTACTCAGAAATCCCCCTTTACATTTACTTTTCTCTTTCTCTCCCATTTTTCTTTTTCTCTCCCCCATTATATGATTACCACAACTATACATTCATAAATTAAAGATAATAATAAAAACATTTTACAATGTTGTTTCTTACTCTCCCCCTTATTAAACAAAATCCAAAGTAGAGTGGAAGTTTTTTTCGTTCTGAGGATTAAGAAGACATTGGAGGAGGTTGAGCATGGAGTTGCATCCTTAATTTGATAAACCTTTCATTCGATATTTATTTTGTAAATATAATAGAAATATAAATCATTGTGGATGTGTATTGCAGAAAAACAACTCTCGAAGAAAATTTCTCTTTTACGAAGTGATTTTTTATATCAATGTTATTTGATTTGGAGTGTTTGACATGAATCATAGAAAGATACATTGCACCCTGATTATCAAAAAGTATCTTCAATGGTTTAGAAAATTTTACATTACAAACATTCAGATGAACTTTCATCCACATCATTTAAGTACAATCTTGAGTAGCTGCAAGGTATTCAGATTCAAATGTTCTCAATGTTACAAAATATTTTTTCTTTCTATGCCAACTCTCCCAACATTCAGCTCCGAAAAATTATTCTCCTGAAGTTGATTTTCTATCATTACATTCACTTGATCAATCTATTATAGTATAACAATTGAACAATAACTCATTGACTCAGTTTTATAACAACTCATATGAAGTTGTTCCTTTGATAAATCTATGAATCCTCTTTGCTTCCAACGTATGTGATTCTTTAAGATTAAAATTATAAACTGAATATAAAGTAACAAAATAAAAAATATTAGGTTTTGAAGATGTAGGGTAATAGAGACTTCCTATAAACTTCCAAAAATCTATCTGATTCACAATTATTAAAGATTCATATTTGTTCAAATTTTTTCTCACTGAAATAGGATTTGGAACTTCTTTTGATTCAGTAATTTCAATATTCTTTAACAATTCCTTGTCATACTTTTCATGGGATAAGAAAATGTATATTTATTTTTGTTGAACATGTAATCCAAGGAATAAAGTTAATTCTCCCAACAATGACAATAAAAAATTATCTTTATTTATTCACCGAAATATGCACAAAAAAATTTCTAAATCCCTATCAAAAATTATATCATCCTCCTAAAAAATTAAAATTAATGTTCTGGAGTCTACATCATTCATATACAAGTTAGAATCAAAATTTCCTTTAGAAAAGCTCATCATTCTCAACCAATTTTCCATAATTAAATACCAAGCATGTGGATGTGGTTTTAGGACATAAAAAGCTCTCATAAATTTAAAAAAAATATTAATTCTCATAAATTATAAAACTACAAGGTTGTTCAATGTAACCATCTTCCCCAATTTCACTATTTACGAAAGCTGACTTTACGTTCATCTGATAAACATTTTAATTTTGATAGGCATCCACTACAAGAAAAATTTCAATATTTTCTAGCCTTGTATATGTGGAAAAAGTTTCATCATAATCCCCACCTTCTACCTATTTATATCCTTTACAAAAATTTATATCTTTTTATCTTGAAAATTATCCATGCTCATTCAATAAATTTCTGTAAAACGATATGGTTCCAATAACATTTTTATTTGATATCCTTGGAAAAAGTTCTCATGTTTCATTATTCTAATACTGATCTAGCACTTCATTCATAGAATCCACCCATTCTTTATATTTAATAGCCTCTAAAACCGATTCTTGTTTAACATTTGATATATGTGATGTCTGATTTTCTAATATCAATTTCCTTCTTTTCTGAACTGGAGCCTTCCGATTCCCAGTAATGTTTTGAGATTAAAATTTCATTTGTAAGGAATGAAATCTCATGGTTTCTTCCTCATCATCACTTTCTTCACCACGTGACTCATCTGAATAATGAGGAGGTTGATTTGGATAACATTCACTATTGATGGATTTCTCCAATGATTCATCCATAAAATTCTCAAAAAACTTTTTTTATGGAATGTTGATTTTCAATTACCTTCACATCATAAGAGTCCACCAACCTGTGTAAATTTTTGTTCCAAAATTTGTAACTACTCATATTAGGTGAAATGGTTCCTTCCTCAGATTTCTCATCAAACTTTCCCAAATCTATATTTTATACTTTTACCAAACATTGAATTCCAAAAACATTGAAGTATTCTAATGACGATTTTTTGTTATACCAAATTTCATGACTAGTCATGTTGGATTTTGATCTTAGGAAGCATATAATTTAAACATATACAGTAGTACTAAAAGATTCTCTCCAAAATAATATTTAATGTTTGTATTCAACTAACATACTTTTTCCCATTTCTACCAAGCTATTATTCATTCTTTATACTATTCCATTTTGTTGAGGAGTATAGGGAGAACTATACAGATGTTTGATACCATGATTTCATTGATAAGTTTCAATATAATTGTTTCTTAATTCAATACCATTATCAATTCTCAAATAATTTTTGGACACCCCCAATTATTTCTCAAAATAGTTTATAAAGAATGTGAACATTTAAATAGATTTTGTCTTGTGATTCGAGAAAATAATGGTTGTCATCTGAGTTAAATCATCAATAAATCTTATAATGTATAAATATCTTTTTTTTATTGATGTCTCATCAGACCACACATATTATAATGAATAAGCTTGATTGGTTTGATATAATGAATCTCAACTCTTTTATAACTTTTGATAGACATCTGACCATTCTAGAAATTAATAAAAACATTTTAATCTCATCTATTCAATTCATGAAAATTCCAAACAATAGAAACATTAGATAGCTCATTCATCTTCTTCGGCCCAATATGTACATGTCTTTGATGCCAAAATATGTTCTAATCTTTAGAACTCCAATAATAGGAATTATTGGATTTTCCAATATAAAAGAGATTCACACTGGTTCTTTCACCTTTTCTAATGACTTTTCCATTTTACACACTTTTGATGATACCTGAATCTTTTCAAAATATTACCTCATTCACATCATGCCAAAGATTACTAACATAAAGTATGTTATGTTTTATCCCATCAAAAAATAAATACTTTATTAGACATTAGTTTCACTTTTTCACTCTATCTCATCCTAATTACATTATTTTTTTAAAAACGATCATTTCTAAAAGTAACTACTCCCGCATCATGACTCTCAATGTGATCCAATATTTTTATATCACCTGTAATGTGTGATGAACGTCCACTATCAATAATCTATTTTTTATTATTATTAATTTTTTTCAATGTTGTCTCAACAAAAAAAAATCTCTCACATAAACCTTCTAATTTTTAGCTTTCATTTATTTCTTATCAGAAGGAACTTGTTCTGGAAAGAGTGTCATACAACGTTTTCCATTATTACCATATTGATCACATCTTCCACGGTCTTCGTTGAGACATTAAAATTAATTCTTTGTTAGAATGTTTCTAACATCTTGAGAATTTACCTCTTCGACTTTTTCTGAGTGGAGAAAGTTAATCATTCTTCTTTAACTATTTCTTCATCATTGTTCAAACATTCTTCTGGGTAGAGATTAATCATGCCAACAATTATAATCTATATTCGCATAGATTCTACAAAACTAACAATATCCTTAAATTCTTGGTTTTCTATTAAAGAATGGTCTTTCTTTATAGAAACTGTGTTGTGGAAGGTAACTTCTTTCACCCCTAAAATTATTAGGATGTGGACCATCTTTCCCTTTTAGTGAGTTTTAATCTTTATAATAGGTTTCTCAAAACCTTTTTCCACCCATGATTTCTCTACACCATTTCCATACCCTGAAATGTTAGAAGACTCAAATGAAACATAAATTTTGGTGTGAGAAGATTTCACCTCATTTTGGTAATAATCCTTCTCAGTAATTTTAGAGGTCACACCTTTTACTTCTATACATTTACTGAAGTTTGCATTTATCTTCTTCAAAATCATTACAGACTCAGGGTGTTTTTATTGCACCATGTTCACTTCTTCATCCTTAGATTCCAACTTCTTGCTCAGATCTTCAATAACCATTCCCTATTCATCATTTCAATGAATGTATCTTAGAATATCATGAATGTATTCATCCTCCTGCTTGATGATGTTTTTCTTCCATCAAAAACTTCTTCACAATAATTATTTATTACTCTAATTTGTTTCTTGGGTGATTTTGTTTTATCAAGGAAAGGAAAATGTTCATTTCTGAGTTGATACTCTCTATAATATTCTGCATCACCTTCATCACATTCTTATGAGTCTTTTCTTTTCTCAACTATTGCAATAATGGTTCTGAATTTTTGTAAACATTTGTTCTTAGAAGAATCATTGCCAGTTGGGTCAAATTCAACATTTTTTTTCCAAATGATTCTCTTATTTCTAAAATAATTCTTCTTGAAAATGTTGGATGACATATCATCATTATCATTTTTATCCCACATCTTCTATCATTGTTTTTCCTCAGAATCAACTCGATATTATCGAGCATTCTTCATTGGGAAATTCTGAGCAATCTCATTAATTCTACCACACTCATAAAACATGAGAAAAAGTTTTCCTCCATAATTTCTTTTTCATATATGAATTTCCAGAGATATAATAGACCTGATAATTTCATTCATCTGATCATATTTCCTGTCATCATATTCAGATGGTTCAGATTAATCAATTTCATTGATTTTCAACTTTTTCATGGCTTCAAAATCCATTTATCTTTCATTTTAATCTCAAAGCCTAGTAATTTCATCTTTTCATAACCAACTATAATGTTATGCAATTCATAATGATTTAAATAATCATTATCATCTTTGGATGAAATTTTTTAATTGAACCTGTCCAAAAAGATTCTCATATGATTCTTCACAATTGTAGAATCTTCCATATCTACTCTGAATCCTCTGATGTTGCATTCAATTTCATCAACTCTAGTGAGGTATTCATCAATTGTTTCAACATATCTCATTATTATGTTTTAAAACACACTGTGCCAAATTTTTAGCTTGTCCTTCATGACTTTTTTATTTACATTGAATAAACATTCCAGCTTGTCCCATATGATTTTTGATGTTGTGAGACCAATCACCTTCTGATAAACATTCTATTATAACGACATGAGAATATAATTTCAAGCCTTTCCATAAAATTATATCTTTCTCTTATCAGCAAAGTTCATTGGATAATCTTTCTCATTTATTGGAAAGCATATAGTAGCAGCATTAACAATGTCAATGTCAAGAGATTGGAGATAAGAAATCATCATATTTTTCTGACTATAATAATTATTCCCACCCGATATAGGAATTCATATACTATTGAAAGAATTGATATTATCCTTGATAAGTATTAAATAAGGGAACCTCTCTCCGATACCACTTGAAGTTATAAGGATACAATATCAACTAAGAGGGGGGTCGAATCAATTTTTCACTTTGTATAAGATTCAAAACATTATGAAACTTAACCCTTGCAACTTTTTACAATGTATTTAATTATCAAACAGTATCAAATAATTAAGCATAAATAATTTGAAATAATATATGGAACAAGTGATTTAAAATGTTTATCCTTAACTTGAGAACCATCATCATCGCAAATCCACTCTCGTGGGTCTATGGAAATCCACTATATTGATGAGGTGAATACAACTTAACCCAAATCACTAAAGAAACAATCTTATCACCTAAAAAAAGATTATAGAAACTCCAATAACATTAAATTTATTTCATAATGAAAAAATGTTCAAAACAAAATAATAAAAACATTTTCGAATTTGCTCTAGAAATGCTCAGTCCAAATATTCAGTCCAGTTCGGCAAATTCTGATTTTCCCAACAAGGTAAAGATGGTTCAGATTATTCATTTTCATAAGAACTCAAATAATATAATGTTCAATCATGGTGAGATCATTTCAATTTAAATTATCTAGTTCTATTTCTTTACCACATGTGTGAATGTTATAAACGAGTGACTTAATTGAGACCATCTCTATAGGAAACACAAATTACAATGGAAGAAATCTTGAAAATCATTTTCACTTCCCCAAATCTAAAAAAATATTAAAATATATTACATTTAATCTTCAATATATGACTTCTTCAATCTTCCATGAATTTATCTAAGATTTACGAAGAGTTGAAATTCAGGTTTTCCTTCTTGAACTCTTCATATTTTCCTCAAAATGATAATGATGGATCTTGGTTTCAGGTTTCACAAAATAATTCTCTAAAATCAGGTTTTTAATTGTGTATAAATCAAGTTATGAATTGTATAATAATAAGAATTGGAATTGTGAAAAAACCAGGTTCTGAATTGTTTTGAAATCATGTTCCAAATTACTCAGAAGTCAGGTTCTGAAAAGTATAGATTTCAGTTTATGAATTGTTTAGAAATAATGTTTTGATTTTCTCATAAATCATATTCTGGTTTTGTTAGAAATTATGTTCCAGATTGTTTAGATATCAGATTTAGTTTTTCGTAGAAATCATGTTTCAGATTTCTCATAAATCATGATTTGTATTGTTCAGAAATAAGGATCCGATTTTCTCAAAAATCTTGTTACGTTTTTTTCAGAAATAAGATCCCAGATTCTTCAAAAATATGGTTTCAGTTTTCTCTGAAATTAATTTCTGGTTTTCTTTGAAATCAGGTTCTAGATTATTCAGATACCATGTTCTAGTTTAATCTTATATCCGGTTTTTGATTTCTATGAAATCAGGATTTGGATTGTTCAAAAATCATATTCTAGTTTTCACTGAAATTAGGTTCTAAATTTCTCAAAAATAATGTTATATATTTAATAGAAAATAGGTTTTGGAATGTTCAGAAATTAAGATCAGGTTTTCTCTGAAATCAGGTTCTTATTTTCTTAAAAATCGAGTTCTTGTTTTTTAAAAAATCATGTTTTACATTTTTTAAAAATCACATTTTGTTTTTATTTAAAATCAAGTTATTGTTTTCTCATAAATCATCTTTTTGATAGTTCATAATCAAATTTAGGTTTATGCTGAAATCAAGTTCTGATTTTGTCTGAAATTAGGATATGGTTTTTTCAGAAATCCGGTTCCAGATTGTTCAGGAAATAGGATTTGGTTTTTCCTAAAATCAGGTTCTGTTTTTCTCAGAAATCAGGATCCGGTATTATCAGAAATTAGGTTCCTAATTGTACAAAAATGAGGTTACAATTTTCTCTAAAATTAGTTTATGATTTTTCTGCAAAATATTGTTCCTGTTTAGTCAGAAATCTTGCTATAGTGTTTTAAAATTACTTTTCACAGGTATCCAGGCATTATTTTTCAAACATCTTTTCTTTTAATGATTTTCCATAAATGCGTAGAACACATATTTTTTTTTACTCTAGTGTAATATTGTGTGGACTATTTGTTCAGAACCTAGACCCATAAAAGTTACTCTACAGTAATAAGTATTTTTTAATTGTTCAGTTACTTTTATAAAAACATTACACCACATTTTTTAGAACTGAGTCTGAAAGCACGGGCTAATGACGTTATAGTGGGGACTAATGATAAAGTATATTAATTATTTTTCTCCATATATTTTGAATAATAGCAATGATTTAGACATCAAATGAATAATATTTCATCATGAAATGATTGATCCCTCTAAATAATTATGTTATATCTTCATTAAAATTATTTTAGTGTTAGTTATTGATTGATGAATGTATGCTTGATCCCTCTAAATAATAATTTTTATGGAGTATTAATTATGATCAAAAAAATGGTGTACCTAATTTGAGCTTCAATAAATCGATTATATTAGATTAGGAATAGTATAACGAAATTTAAATTCATATCATTAATTAATATACATTAATATAGTAGTTATAACTAATATTGGAATGAGGGTCTCTTCGCAATCTTATTATTCTTCTCTTTTTAATGTTTTTAAAAATTACATTACTTAAAAGAATAAAATTATACCTCAATATGAATTTAATTTTATCTTAGGGGTGGATTGTTATTATCTAAATAAATTTCACATCAATTATTGAAGAAGGGAAGTTACATTGGTATTCCAAACAATCCTATGATCATATGTAATTGTGATAATAAATATTAACATCCCATATAAATTAAATCCATTGTGTGGGTCTTGATTGTTATTCAAAATGTATTCTTATCCTGGTTGGAAAAAACCACCATAGATTATATTCTTATAATGAATGTGTTTCTTGATTACTTTTTTGATGAATTTCCTAGTTTTCCTCCATGTAATGAAGTTGATATATCATTAAATCACACACTTGGTGGTTCACATAAATCATAAAATCCTTATATAATTTCCCTAATTGAGATATAAGAATTGAAGATTCGAATCGCGGAGAATCTTTATATTAGGAATTATTCATCCATGAGTGTTAATATAGAGTGTATAGGTCATTCTAGTTATGAATAATGATTGTTCAATGAAACTATATATTGAACTTGAGAACCTAATATGATAAATATTAAGAACTTGTATCATATACCTCATGTCAACTATTTCATTGACCACTTACAATAATCTCAATAATATTAAATTATTGAACTTTGATATATATAATATGGTTTTATTGTTAAATTTAAATATATACATGTTTAATCATTCCATAAAATTTATAGAGACAATGAATTTAAAAATATTTCATTTGATTTTAAAATTTATTCTTCAAATTTCATTTATTTAATTAATACATTTTATAGAGACTGCATTGAAATTTTTTGGTAGTTAATATATATTTTATTCAAAAGAATGGAAGACTATGAAGATCCACTATGATTTTTTCTAAAAACTCTAAGGAATGAGTTTTTATACAAAATTTACCATTTTTAAATTTTGTATTTGGCAATTTTGATTCATCGGCCATCTTATCACATGTGAGGGTATTTTAAAGGAACCACAAATGATATAATTTAAAGATAAATAGTCACGAACTACTAGTGTTATTGAGACATTTATTTTCCATGATTTTTTTTTGTATTAAAACATTTTGGAAAATTTCTCGTGGATATCTAATCCACTCACAATGTTATAATGGAAGGTATCTAGGTACCATTGGGCAGATTAATGTGGGGAAACATTCATGAATATAGTGAGATGGTTATTCAATACACCTCTTATTACATTACCCTATAGTAGAGATGTGTTTGTGATATTCTGTATTGCATCCATGTGATAAATGGAATGAGTTATTATAAATAATGATTTAGTAATATATTACTCCAAATGAAATTTTATGTCTCGTTAGAATAATTAATAAAATCTTGATTTGGATTTAGTTATTGTAATTTATTGACTAATAATATGTTGGAAATAAATTAATAGAAATTTTTTAAATATATATTTTAATCATCAATGATTAAATTATATTTCCACCTATAATGTGAATATTATGTTTATAATATTGTAGGTGATTAATGAATATAACATCTCAAAAAATTACCACCCGAAAAAACAATGTGGTCAACTCTCTTTGTAGAAAACCCATTATACATTATCTATGATGGGATCACAAAATATATAATATTTCATGATATATAAAGGATTCATACTGAAATATTTATATTACTGTAAAAGAAACATATTTATAAAATTTGTTTTCAACTATATATCATGGTATGATTAAAGAGGTTAAAAAGGAAGATAAATAAATGTAAAATATGGTGAATATTTGTCAAAAGTTAAACCCTGATGTTGATGGAATAGTCTTACTTATGGATAGTGAATGTGCTCACCCAAATGATAAATTATGGAGTTTTTATGTCAGTCACATAGTTATTGATTTTCAATCATCCTGAATTTATGATGATATTTAACAATATGATAGTTCTTTCTAGGTGGGATATATTGAAGATGTATATTTCATAGTATTTATCACAATTCTTGGTAGGTCAGTAAGAATAGTTCGGGAAAAATAAGTGTTAGTTTATGTTAAGCCATTACACATACCAGAATTGAATTTTTAAAACAACAACATGGATTTATTTTCAGGACAATCGATAAAATATAAATCTTATAATGCTTTTTGGTTGTGGTCAATATCAAAATAATCTCATTGTACAATGTTTCAACTAAACAATATTACAATAAGTAATGAATATTGTATGAATATTCATTACGTATGATATAAGGATTCAATGAGTATTGTATAAAAATTTTATTTGATTTGTTTCTGAGGTTTAATTTATATTTATAGTGATATATTTGTTTGTCACAAGATATATTTTTGAGTTTTAATACATTTTATTATTGTAAAACAAATGATTAAGCTATGAGAACGATTAAAACACTAGAGGCTATAATGAAAATGTGTTCTATGGATTTCTATTATTGTTAGAATTTATACCTTCTTCTAGTAGATTTTTCAAATTTAGATATCTTTCAATCATGTATTTATATAGCTCCTTATAATAACCTAAATGGAAAAAGGTGTATAATTCCAAAATGTTGTAATAAATTTTTACAATGAAATCAATTGATACATTATATAGATGTGGAAATTATAGAGAAATTTATAAATATTCAAGAACATATCAAGGTACAATAGAGATGAATGAAAAATTTTAAAATAAGAGTTCATGAGATCAAGTGATTATTGTTTGTGAGAAGTTATTTCAGGGAATTTATCCATGGAACCAAGTTATCAAATGAAAAATGTAATTATTGATGAACCCTATGTTTATTACCTATTTTGAGATTCTTGACCAAGTATGGATAGTATCATATCTCATAGTTGAAACACACTAACCCCAGTTACCGAGAGTTGGTGCTTTATTACATTACATTGGCATGATACAAGGAAATCATGTCCCAAAAGACTGATTAGATTAGTAGCCATGAAAATACTACCTACATTAATAAGTTTTACAATACATTATAAAATGTTAAATAGAAACAAATTTGACCTATTTTGAACACACATATATCCTCAACCTATCCCTCTTGTTCAAACAAAAAATACTTCTTCGCATCTGGGAAAAAATATAACATAGAAAGGGGTGATATCAGATGCTCAGTAAGGATAACAATATTGCAGAAACGTTCATAAAAAAGTATAAACATTTAACAAAATGTATAGGACTAAAAAAAGGACTTTTATTCATTATCTTCATCATAACATGGAAATGATAAAATCAAATAATTCCTTTTACTTATTCATATGGATATTCTACTAGTAGAATAATTACATGCAATATTAATAGCCACTTTGATCATGATGGAATGCATAATACCAAACTATTTTTTTTTTGAAGGCCTTGTGCGAGGACCTAAGGGAAAACTGTAACTGGATCCTCACCTGGAGAGCCTGTCTAGTGGACTCTAACCTAGAGAGACTCTATAATCAGACTCCAAACCAGAGAGGCTTTGTAACCGAACATGAACCCAGATAGCCTCTATAACGAGACTCAAACCCAGAGAGCCTCTATAACTGGACTCCAACCTGGAGGTTCTACTATAATTTTACCCCAAACTTGAACATACTAGTCTAACACATTATCTTAAGAATAGGTTAAAATATGACATAAACATTCGTATTAAAACTAGCATACGAAGTGTCAATACTTTAACCATAAACAATGAATGGTATAACAATAGCACATTCACAGTCAAACATATCACAAAATCAGCAATTCAATATGGAATATTTTATCTATAATAATTCAACTTCAAAAAAATTTAAAATCCACCAAAGGATGTTTTCATAGATTAAAATGATCAGTAAAATGCTTTGAGAGAAATACCCTGTTTCATGAAATCGTTTAAAAGTCGCTAATTTATAAAGGAATTCATTTTAAAGATAATTTTTAATCAAATTGTCCCATACCACATTAGAAATTAAAAATGTAATTTTAATTTTAAAACATTCTTGTCCATATGAATAAATCTTTAAAACCATTTTTAATACATTGACATTAATGAAAAATATTTAGAAGAAAAAATCATTTAAACAATATTTTTGTTTGAGTTCCTAAACAAAATGAGAGATGATTGAATACAGATAATTGAGGTAATAAACAATTTATAATTTCATGATAATAAAGGTATTCATGATACACTATGTAACAAACAGTATATACACCATATAAATGTGAGTTGTCTTATAATGACAAAGAAGTCTCAATAAGATGTAAATTGAGATGAATCCATTATAAGGACTATATCCTTAGGTTAAAAATAAATCAATGACATAATTATGTGTTAAAAATATAAATACACTAAATATTATTGGATATTAAGTGTAAATAAATCATAGGACATTCACACATATTCTAGTTACAACAACACAAATGACTTGGATGTCAAACTCAATGAATGTAAATTGAGTTAAAATTACTCTTATAATGTTTATATCAATGACTTGATAATTTATAAATGGAGTGATTATGTGAATCAAAATAATATCCTCACAAATAGGAGTGGAAGTTACTAAATATATAAATAAATAGTGATTTCACACATAATATTGGAGTAAAATAATCAATGAACTTTGCGTAAAACCAAGTGACTAGAAATTTATATTTGAAATCCCCTTACTAATTGGGTAACTTACGAAACATACAACCCATGAAATAAGGATCATACAATTATTATGTAAATACACATATATTAATGTATATTACAAAAAATAATACAATCACGGTGCATTACATACACCACGTGAAATAATTAAGTGGTGAACAATGGAAATCTCACAAAATTAAAATTGAGATAAGAAACCCCTTACCTTCTTCTTTTTATTGGTTGAGGGTATGTTATACTACTATATAATAGGTAAATAAGTGTATTTAAATTATAAATGAACCATTTACATAATTGTGATATCATATATGATCTTTTAATAAAGCATTGTTGATAATATTTTAGTATTATCGTCATTTCAGGTGTTAACTGATTCATTTTCTTTTATATTATTTGTTATGTTAGTCTTGTTTCTAAGGGATGGGAAGAATATTATTCATATCCAGAATTATATCAAGTCATTAAACATGATTTTTAATCATTATATAATAATTATTCTTGAATGGTTAGGATGGGGAATGAATCTCATCGCGTTCGTGGAGACGGTAATTCGTACGTACGCACGAGCGGCAATATCACTATTTTGATATTAAAATAGAATGTAAATAGATTTTATATCATATATAAAGGATAATTAACATGTTATATTTATTATTTACATCAATTATACATCATTATTATACCCATCCAAAAATAATGTATTGAATAACAACTACACCACGATGTGGAGACGGTAAGTCAAATGTACGCACGTATGGTGACATTGTCATTCATATGATGGATATAATAATGAATATGGTTGTAAAAATTTTCTAAAAACATCGTAGTATATAGGAGCTACTGGATTTATTATATTAGAATGGAAACCAAAAAGAAAAAGGATGTGGAATAAGAAAATAACTTGAATGAGATGATGAAATATTTACCTCTTCTTCGGGTTCTTCCTTTTGATTTGATCAAAATGGATCTTTAAGATGGCCTAATGACCAATAGATGTCCTATAGGATGATGTTTGGATAGTTGGGAGGAATTTTGGAAGGGGTTAGATGACCCAAATGACATTGGAGATGTGAATTTGAGATAAGGAGAAGCACCCTTTTATAAGAGGGGTGAGGGGTACCTTACGAAAAGATTGAAATATTATTTTATAAGAAATTCAGATTATGTTTCTAGGGGCCCCAAAATGATTTATTTAAAGTTTTAGGTGGTTATGGGTAGAAATAATCATAAACATTAGGTTTTAGACAAGTTTGGGTCACCATATTAACCTTTTATTTTAGATTTAACTCTTAGTTAAATAGTTTGACATTTTCCTTAATTTCTTGAATTATTATAATAATTGGTTAATATAATTACTATAAACATCCAAGAGAACCCCATGGGGTTAATTATTGATATCTATGACCTTATATAAATCCTTTGGACGAACGTTTTATTATTAGTAATAAAAAATCAATTAATAATATAATATTTGTTTTTAAGACTCATTTATGTCAATTTTGACATGATTTAGAATTTGGTTTTTGTGAAAGTAATCAAAAAATGATTACATATAAAAACATACATTGAATCAATACTACATAAAATATTCACCTAGAAAATTATTGGATGTCCAACAAACTATGAAATTATATTTATTTTAATATTTACAATACAATTTATTTGATTTTTTTTATTAATATGTAATTATTGCATCATAATTGTTCCATAAATAAATTAAATTATTAATTGTAAAAAAATTATAAATAAAATACAATTATGTAGGAAATCATTTTATTTTTTGAGAGAATATTTATAGTCCAACTTATATCCTATATAACATCATTTAAAATATTAAATTACTAAATGATATTTATTTATGTCATTATGGACTTTACATCAAATTAATTAAAATAAACTGTTATTATCACTCTTAAGTGGCTCCATGGGGTCCCAAAATTGACCCAAATATTCCCATGGTTAGCCATCACTGATCCAATAAGGTTAGGACAAGTGTTAAGTTAATATTGTATTAATATAATATTCTTTTTTCCTTGAATTTCCCTATTTACCTTTAACCGCATTAAATAAAAGTAAAAAGTTACTATTAAACAAAAATTATTTTCATCTTATTGACCCAAATATTACTTACTAATAAAAACCATGAATGTCATATTTTCTAATTTCAATTCATAGAAGTGGTAAAATTTGATTGAACTGAAAAAGTCATATTTTTAACTACCACTTAGTGGTTTCAAAATTCATCAAAAATTGATGTTTTTTAGAAAAATATCAAAAAATTACCCTAAGTTATATATGATATTAAAAATTAAAAAAAAGGATATTTTACCAAATTTAAATCATAGATTTAGGATTAATTAATTTAAAATTAATTACCATTGTCAAAACAAAAATTGGTTTTTTAAGTTATAATAACTATCAAAAGATTGACACTTGTTCATGCCCAATTTCAAAGTCAAATTTCTTCCAATGACCAAAATTTGATTAAATGGTAAAAATATAATATAATTACCAAAATTTCATAAAAAGTATATTTTGATATACCAATTATATAGAAGAATTTTATTTTGTCAAATTGAATATGTAAAAGTGTCAAATATTATATTTAAAAAGGGTTCCCGATTAAAAGGTGGTAAAATTTAATTTTTTTAAAAATACATTTTTTTATCTGAAAAAATTGATTTTGTTCTTATAATATGACTAAGGAACACAATATAAAAATTTAAACATTATTTTGAATATATAAACATTAAAATACAGTTAAAAAAATTCATAACCTTTTTTTGGATGACAAGTTTGGTAAGTCATCGTGCACTCGAACATGGTGTTATGTGTGGTGCAAGCTATTGAATTACATTAAAGAGAGAACATACTATGAAATATTGGGGTGCTACATTATCCCATAATACAATAAATTATGTCGCCCCATTTTATGATCAGGAATAAAAACATGGGTTTTAACGTTTCAAAATATCTTATTGAAATTCCACATCGAAAAAGGGATTAATGAGGCCTCTATTTTAAAATAAAGTATGGTATGTATGATGATTACAGAAAATAACACATACTAGGGTTCCATGTAGGAAAACATGGTTATGGATAAGAAAACTAATCATCAATTTCTGTTGGGGAGTGATAGAGAATATTATTCGGAAAAAGTAAACAATCTAAAAACCATATACTTGTGATAGGTTTAAAGGTCTTGGATTACCTAGAAGGAAAAGTAAACTGACAAAATTTTTGTTTATGTTTCTTTTCATAATGTTGAGTAATTTATTTATGTTATTGATGAATAACATAAAGGGATATACTTACTTTTTATGTATAGTTTCATCCTTTATTTAATTTCTACCACTAACACATCTTTTTACCAAACGATGAGTATTCAAGATGACTTGGTCACACCTAAAGTTCAAGAATCAACATCTATAGAATCACGTAATCCACAAAGGATGAACTATATATTTTCCTTAGCTATAGAGATTTATCCAAAACCAAATGGTTAGTACAAGGTCATATGATCCCCAAAATGGATAATTCTTTAAAAAATAATTAAAAATCATAATTTATAAAATTAAACCAATAATACCCAAAAACCAATAAATAACATTCAATAAACAATTGTCCTTATAATCGTTAAATGTAAGCCAAACTAAGATTAAAACCCAAAACATAGAAGAATTTGATTACGTAGTCTTCCACATTAATTTATGTCTCCAAATAACATTGAATACTCTTAAAGACACATGTTTATATGTAATTAACCTAATAAAATATTATCTATGATATGTTAATAATTTCTTTAAATAACATAAATCTCTATAAATTTCCAACAAAAAATCCACCATTACTCCTGAAATGAAATCCCATAGTATTATATTTTCCTTAATAATAAAGAGTTCCCAACAGAGCGAACGACTTCCATAATAACATTTATCACATAATCACCAAATCATTTTCTAAAACTGAAAATATACATTTGATATAACATAAGATCCCAAATTAACATAAGATCCCAAATTAACTTCTCATTTATCAATAAAATTATTTAACTAAAACAAATTAGTCACACTAACCAGGGACTTCACGTAGTCTAGTGGTAGGCGATAAAAACCAATCGCACTCTGGATGTGGGTTCAATTCTCACAGCATTGTCCAACACAATGGGTTGTCACACAGTCTATGTGTTGTCTTTTTTATAAAACTTTATTTTATAATATTCCAAAAGTGAGATAAATTCCTCAAAAGAATCACCATAACATAATTACACCACAATGTTTTCTCATACCTCACATTTTCATCCCAAAATTTAATAACTTGTAATTGCCTCAAATTCAAAGATCATATAAACCAAAATGGTTATTTATTCTCATATTATATGTAAATCCTTAAAATTGGTTGGTAAAGAAAATGTGCTTTATCTTTAGAATATCCCCCTGCAATGTCGTAACCAAAAGTGTAGCAGGACACGTTATCGTGCACCAGTTCCCGTTCGAGTATAGCTCGAAGCATTGTTTTGGGTTTTCCCCTAGGTACATCTTTAACAGAGCCGCCTCTACTAGATCATATCCAGAAATGGATGTATTTCTTGGAAAACTCACAAAATCATTACATTACCAAAATTCTAGGAAGTTCTTATATACTAATCCTCAATGTATATCTCTGGGTAATGTGCTCTAATCAGAGTTTATCTAAATCTAGTTTCCATGTTTTTTACTAAACATCCACTGATACCAACTATAATTCCCTGACCCCAATTACCCAGAGTTAGTGAATTATTACATTACTTTGGCATTATACAGGGAAATATGATCCTGAAAGGATGATCTATTTAGTAGCTTTATAAATAATAGATACATTTATAAGTTTTAAATTATATTATAAAATAAAAAACAGAAACAACATTGTCTCCTTTTGAACACACTTATATCCTTATCCTATCCTTGCAGGTCACCTATAAAATAATTCTTCACATACTAGGAAAAATAAATCATAGAAAGTTGTGATCTCAGATTCTATGTAAGGATAAAAATATAGCGGAAACTTTCATAAATAAGTATAAACATTTAAAGAAATTTATAAGACTGAAACAAAAGCCATTTAAACTTGAACTTAAAAATAATATGGCTAAGATAAAATCAAATAATTCCATTTACTTATTCACATGGATATTCTAGTATTCGAATATTTACATGCAATATTAATATCCACTTTAATAATGATGGAATGAATAATACCAAACTTTAATTTCTGTGTTAAGGCCTCGTGCCAAGACCTAGGGGATAACTGTAACTGGATCCCAACCCAGAGAGCCTCCTTAACCAGACTCCAACCCGAAGATCCTCTGTAAGTGAAATACATCCCGATTAGTCTCTTTAATCAGGCACCAACCTGGAGATCCATTGTAACAGGACTCCAATTCGGAGAGCCCATGTAACCATACTCCAACCCGGAGGGTCTGCTGTAACTGGACCCCAAACCAGAACATAGTAGTCTAACACATTCATCTTAAGAATAGGTTGAAATATAACATAAACATTCATATTAAAACTTACATACGAAATTTCAATACATTAACCATAAACCACGAATGGTATAAAAATAACACATAAATAGCAAAACATTTCACAAAACCTTCAATTCAATATTGAACATTGTGTATATAATAAATCAACATCAAAAAAAATTAAAATCCATCAAAGGATGTTGTCATAGATGAAAATGATCAACAAAATGATTTGAGAGAAATACATCTTTTCATGAAATTGTTTAAATTTTTTACAATTTATAAAAGAAGTCATTTAAAAGAAATTTTTGAATAAAAGTGTCCCTTACCACTTTTAAACTTTTAAAAAGTGTTTTAATTTTAAAACATCCATGTCTACATGAATAAATATTTCAAACCATTTTTAAGACATGGACATTAATGAAAATGATTTAAAAGAATAAATATTTTAAACAATATAATAGTTAGAGTTCCTAACTAAATGAGAGTCGCTTGAATATAAATAATTGAGGTAATAAATAATTTATAATATCATGATAATAAAGGGATTAATTATATAATATGTAAAAGGAAATTATATACACCATATAAAAGTGAGTTGTCGTATATCAACAAAGAAGTCTCAATAAGATGTAATTTGGGATGAAATCCATTATAAAGACAGTATCTTTAGGTTAAAGATAAATAAATGACATAATTATGTGTGAAAAATATTAATAAACATAATATGATTGGATATTAAGTGTAAATTAATCAGAGTACTAACACATATATTCTTGTTACAACGACACCAATGACATGGATGTTTAAATCATTGAATGTAAATTGAGTTAAAATTACTTTTATCAAGCTCATATCATTGACTTGAGAATTCATCAATGGTGTGATTATGTGTATAAAAATCATATCCACACAAAGATGAATGGAAATTACTAAATAAATAAATAAATATTTATTTCACATAAAATCATGGAGTAAAATAATCAATGAAGTTTTCATAAAACCCAATGAGTAGAAATTTATATTTGAAATTCCCTTACTGATTAGGGGACATACGAGACATACACCCCATTAATGAAGTACCATACAATGATTTTGTAAATACCCATAAATTCAATTATATTACACAAAGAATACAATCATGGGGCAGTACGTACACCACATGCAATAATTAAGTGGTAAACAATGGAAATCACACGAAATTAAAAGTGAGATAAGAAATCATTTACCTTCTTCTTTTTCATGGTCAAGGGTATGTTAACCTTCTTTATAGTAGTTATATCATTGTTATTAAATTATACAAGAACTATATACATAATTATGATATCCTATATTATCTTTTAATAATGCCTTGTTGATAATATTTTAGTATTACAGTCATTTTGGGTGTTAACTGATTCATTTTCCTTTATATTATTTGTTATGTGAGTATTGTTTATTATGAATGGGATATATATTATTCATATACAGAATGATATCATGTCTTTAAAAATTATTTTTAATCATCAAATATAAATTAGTTTTTAATTGTTACGATGGAAAATTAATTTCATCCCGTTCATGGAGACGGTAATCCGTACGTACGTACGAGCAACAATATAATTATTTTGATATTAAAATATTATGTAAATAGATGATATATCATATATGAAAAATTATTAACATGTTTAATTTATTAATTAAATCAATTATACATCATTATTATACCCATCCAAAAGTAATATATTGAATAACAACTACACCATGACATAGAGACGGTATGTCGTATGTACGCACGTATGGTGACTTTATCATTCATATGATGGATAGAATAATTAATATGTTTGTACCATTTTAATAATAACATCTTAGTATAGAGAAGATACTAGATTTATTATTTTAGAATGGAAACAACAAAGAATGAGGATGTGGAAGAAGAAAAGAACTTGAAAAAGGTGATGAAATATTTACCTCTTTTTCGGGTTCTTCCTTTTTATTTGATCATAAAGGAACTATAGGATGGATTTATGAAAAAAGGAAGGCCTCTAGGATTAAGGGAAGATAATTTGGAGGATATTTGGGTAGGGTTTGGCTTAGCCAAATGGCTTTGGAGGTGTGAATATTATAGAATGGGAATTTCCCTTTTATAAGAGTGGTGAGGGGAACCTTGGGAAAAGATTGAAATATTATATTATAATAAATTTATATTTGGTTTATAATTTCTCCAAAATTATTTATTTCGTGTATAAGGTGGGTATGGGTCGAAATACTCTTATTAAATAGGTTTTAGACAGGTTTGTGTCACCATATTAACCTTATCATTTAGATTTAATTCTTAGTTAAATAGTTTTCATTAACTATGTCTTCTTGTATTATTATAATAATTGGTAAATAAACATAAAATAAATATCCAAGAGAACCCCAAGTGGTTCATTATTGATATATATAACCTTATCTAAGTTTTTTTGCCAATCATTAGTTTTTTAGGAATATAATATCAATTAATAATAGAATATTTGTTTAAAAACACATTTATGTCAATTATGACACCATTTAGAATTTGTTTTTTAGAAAGTCATCACAACTTTATTACTTCTAACAAGATACATTTAATCAATCCTAAAATTTCATATTCACCTAGAAATTTCTCGGATCTTATAAAAACATTGAAATTATATTTATTTTAATATTTATAATACACTTTATTTGATTCTTTTATTAATAAAGTAATTACTAGATCATCATTGTGTAATAAATAAAATAAATTATTTAATGTCTAAAAATTTTAAATAAACAACCATTATTTTGGAAATCTTTTCAGATTTCAACAGAATATTTATAGTTGAAATGATAGCTTATATAACCCTATAAAAAAATTAATTTACTAAAATGTATTAGTTTATATTATTTTGCCTTTAATTTATGTTAATTGAAATAATGTGTTATTATCACTCATATGTGGCTCCATGGGGTCCCATAATAGACCCAAAGATGCCAATAGTCATATATGACTCATCCAATAAGGTTATTACAAGTGTTAATATAATTTTGTATTATTATAATATTTTTTACCTTGAATTGGACTATTTAACTTTAACTATGGTAAACAAAAGTAAAAATTTACTATTCACCAACAATTATATTCATCTTATTGAACCATATATTACATATTAATAACAACCATGTATGTCGTATTTTCTAAATTAAATTCACAAGAAGCTATAAAATTTCATTTAACTGAAAAATTCATATTTTTAACAACAACTTAGTGGTTATGCTATTAAAAAAAATTAATGTTTTCCAGAAAAATACCAAAAATTATGCCTAAGATATATTTGATATTCCAAATTAAAAAATGAATTATATATTACCATATTAATAACAAAGAAGTTGGATTAATTAATTTAATGTTAATTCCCAATTTCAAAACAAAAAGCGTGTTTTTAGGAAATAATAACTGTCTAAAGATTAACACGTGTTTATGCCCCATCTCAAAGTGAAATTTCTTCTAATGACCATCATTGGATTAAATTGTAAAAATATAATCTAATTACAAATTAAAACCATTTACAAGGATAATCTATCCATATAAATAAGATAGATTAAAATGAAATTTTGAATTAAAATACATTATTTCTCACTTTTAATTAAAATCTATACATTATTAAAAAAATACCAAAATTTCATCCCAAGTAAATTTTGTTATCACGATTCTAAAGAAGAATTTTATTTTGTCAAATTAAATATTTAATAGTTTCAAATATTTGATTTAAAAATGTTTCACCATTAAAAGGTGGTAAATTTTCATTTTTCGAAAAATACATTTATTTATATGAAAATTTTATCTTGTTCTAATAATTTGTCTATGAAACACATAATACATAAGTTAAAATTATATGGAGTATATAAAATTTAATATCCATTTATTAATATTCATAAAAAAAATTTGAACGACATGTTTGGTAAGTCATCGTCTACTCGAATTCGGTGTCGTTTGTGGTGGAAGCTATTGAATTACATTAAAGAAATAAAGTACTATGAAATCATGGGGTGTTACAATATTGTTCCATAAAACATCCCTCAAATGAATTTAATTTATCTGATAACTTCTCATAGACACACCCCTATTTAAAAATGATCAATAATTTAATTTTGAATTTTCACATATCCATTATATTATAAATAAGAATATGAAAAATACATTTTAAAAATATCTATAATTTTTCAAGATAATGAAATATATTTATATATATAATATAATATATATATAATTCTAAAAAATCATTTTCTTTCAAATGTATTTTATTGATTTTTGAATGCAAATAATTTATATATTTCATTCCCATTTTTTAAATTGTATATTAAAACATGTTTTTTATTGGATAAAAAATCATTCCAAACTCATCTTAAATTGATTTTTTCAAAATTTTAGGAAATGTTGAGTTTGTGGTGAAAAGTGAAAGAAAATGATATTTATTTAATATGTTATTTTCAATTACAAGAATTTTATAAGATCCACTTTATTTTGATTTTTTTTAAAATTAATATGTGTTCCATAATATTATTATTAATCCAATTTTGGTCATTGTAATTAATTTTATCTTGTATTTTAATATAAATCATTTTATACCTAAGAAAACTCTTTTATTGAAAAAATTCTTTCTCTTCGAGAATATGAGTATAATTATAAATTAAATTTAACCAATTATATAAATTGATTTTTTAAACAGGATTAAATATTTTTAATACTTATAAATAATATTTTAGAATATCTAAATGGTAATTTTTCCACAATTAAGCTTAAAAATAGTGAAAACATGTTCGTGTGGTTAAAGATAAAACAAGTTGACATGGGGGTTAAAAAATGATAATGATAAAAATGTACCGAAAAATTAATAAAATATATTTTTCAACCATAATATGATGTTATATCATATACATTTTTGTTAATGATATATTTTAGATTTATTTTCCCATGATATTGACTTGGAATTATTTTATAACATTGATAATTTATTTGTGTCCCACTAACAACTATTATAAAGGGGAACTTCCTCTATTCACTTACTTAAACACCTTAATAAAATAGAACCACAATAACAAGACAAAAACTCATACCAAAATATATTTACATGTTATAAATATACATTACTTCCTAGAAGGGAAACCCTATATTCCTTAATAATATATTCAATGTAGTTTTTTCTTATCGAAGCTAATTTTATTAAATAAAATCATACATTTTACATCATTTTTTACCGCTATTTATTATATCATAATAATTAAACTTCATTACCCCCATTATATATCATATTCTATATTGTTATTATATGCATTGTATATCCTATATCTAAATCATGAACCATCAAAAGGGAATTGATAATTCCAAACATGTGTCAGAGGAGTACCGCCTCATGCACCTGTGTAATTTGATTCACCTAATAACCTATAATATATGGATATAATGATGTATTTAAAATATATTTATATATAATATTTATCACATTATATATCTTATATATATATAATATCATATCTAAACTCTTTTTTTATCCTATTTAAGAATGATAACATTGGTCATGCATATGTGTGGAATTCTGCATCCACAAAGTGATGTTATTTTGGTCTCATTTTTGCTTCACATAGATTATAGTAAGGATATATTTACGAAAATATATACTATTTATATGATATAATTATTTCTACATAATTATGAATTAATATTTACTTCTTTTTTATTCCATCCATAGAATAGTGAAAACAACATCCACGCATAAGAACATCATTCTCTATCAAAAGTTTAATTTATTTTAATAGATATATATTTTATGGATGAATATATGTATATATATAATGAATATAAATATATATATATATTAAATTTATATAAATATTAAAAAAAACATATTTTGGATTCATTATCAATTTATATGTTCCAAAACTACTAAACCAAAACATACATGGAAAATGATGAATTCATCACCCGAAACTTTGATTTTAAAAGATAATTGCCCATGAAATTGTGATAATATGTTATAAGTAAAACATATATGTTATTATATATATATATATATATATGTTTTTGTAAAATAAAACTATAGTAAATATATTTTTATTTTACATGATGTTAGAATACATACTAATGAGGTCTGACCATTGGTATGTTATTTTAATATCTAATTATCATCATTTGGATATAAGTTATGAGATATATATTTTTTTGTGATATATATACATCCCCATTAACAAGTTTTATAATGGATTTATTTATTTATATGATGTTTAATTTTTTATTTATCATAATTGTTATGGGGTTTATGATTAAATGTTACCAATGTAGTATGTGATTTATCATTAAAACCTATTTTTAATCGTGATTTTTTATGAATGAATTTATTTTGAGGAAATTTTATTATAATTAAATGATTAATAAATAAATATTTCATTTAATATAGTTATAAATATATAACACTTGATTTACTTTCATTTTAAACATTTTATGCACTCAATAGTTCAAAATAATGTTATAGGAAAACTATATATATTTCACTCTTCCGTGAAAATTAATATTACATCCCTATATATGTCTTCAAAAAATGATTTCATTTTTTATAATAATATAATATGACTAATTAATATTATTTTTAAATATGAACAAATGTTTTAAAAATGTTATAAATTGAATTTTTGTGTCATTTATTTATTAATGTAAGTATTTTTTATGTGGATATTACCCAATGATACCATACTTATTCAGTATATTGTTGTTTTATGATGATTATATGTTAATGAAAATAATTTATTTTTCATGGGATATTCTATGATGAATTCTGGTGATTTCTAGGAATCCTATTGTCCACCGATGAGTTGAAATGTGATTATATTATGAATGTTTTTTAATATTTTGGAACACTTATGTATAGATAATGTTATATGAATTTTTGAATAATAATACTATATCTATCCATGGAATTAAATAATGTATTATATGTCATGATATAGTTATGTAATTCAATTTGATGTGATTGATCCTCTATTAGAATGAAGTTGATGTGTATGGTCCATGCTGAAAAACAATTCAATGTTCCTAATTCACTATGGCAACCAAGTTGATGTGCTTGATTAAATTTGGAAATAGGTATTTATTATTCATTTATTATGACTTGAAGGTAGCAGTATCTAAACATGACATATGTACTGGTTTCTATATGTCACGACCCCCTCCCGCCAAATATGCCCCTCTTGAGCTGGCAATGGTGGAAGTGAGATAATTACCCCCTAGTCCCTTCTCCAGTAGGCCCCGGGGTGGCGACTAACACCAAGGGTATGGGTTTTCACAAATATGGGAGGCATTACCCTTTTTATTATTTAGGATCGGAAAATAGGACAAGTCAACCACCAAAAGTAATAAAAAACAAGTGTATAGAAATAAACCCAAACCAAGCCCACATGCATGTTTAAATAATTTTATAACAAGGTACAAGTACAAGAAAGCTCAAAGTACAATACCAAAAGAAAACAAGAGAACAACAACTACAACAACTCCAAATGTCCGACTAGTAGGGTCTCGCACGGCCCTGGTAGTCCTCCTGGAAACCTGAAAGTAAACATATGGTGAGCATACCAGTATACTTAGTTGGGAAACCTAAAGCTCTCGTGCACAAGTGGGGAGACATCCTAATGTCCCGTAAGAACAAAAGAAGAAACCTAGCAAGGAATTCTATCCACCCAAACTCACCAGCCACACTCACCAGAACACAAGCACAATAGGTAGTAGTATATAAGAAACAAGAGTATTGGGTACCCCACACCGGTTCCCTTTAGTTAGCTGCTCTTCCTAACAACGAACGTACTGACGCTGCCACACTCTCCCCGCCCGCACACACCTGGGCCTCACCACCACGTCTCCCACCCGCACACACTTGGGCCTCACCACCACGTCTCCCGCCCGCACACACCTGGGCTTCACAACCACGTATCCCACCCACACACACTTTGGCCTCACCACCACGTCTACTGCCCACACACACTTGGGCCTCACAACCACGTATCCCGCCCGCACACATCTGGGCCTCACAACCTCCTATCCCGCCTGCACACACCTGGGCCTCCTCTCAAAGACTCTTGGGAAAAAGTAGATCCATCCTGAAGAGTCTTGGGCCTAATCCACCCCAATCGAAACCTACCCAAAGAGTCATAGGTGTAAGGTCGCCTCAAGCCATCACATACTAGGGGAGAAAGGGAAGGAAACAGCTAGTAACTGAGGGGAAAACACCCTCTCCCATGAAATGGGAGTGTTTGGCACTACGTGCTCAACATGGGTGGGGTGCGATAAAACACAAAAGATACAGATATATATATATATATACCAACCACACAGCTCAACCAATGGCTTCTAAATAGAGAAACTGAGAACGTTCCTCGGCACTGCTACTATGAAGCATGCATGCAACAAACAACCCCAACCCCATTTAGGTTTTCACGTTTCAGCAGAATTAGATTATTTAGTTACTTAACTACTGGGAAACTATCCACAACCAACCACATCGATCGTTCGTAAAACATATCCCTCCCATCCACAAATCAAGTTAGGAAAACACAAGCAACACAACCAAGCCCTTCTTATCAACCAACCAGCCCCATTGATTATTAATTCTGTTCCATTACCACGCCCTACCATTAATTAACTCTTCCGCTTTTATTTATTATTCACAACCCATAATCCGTTCACATTCAATCCATCCCCACAGCCCTGCTTCCAGCTACCATAACCACCACCACACCGAAACCCATACATCATTATCCCTTTAATACCATTTATCACAGCCCCTCTGCCAGTTAGCAACATAACATTCACACCAACCCACAACCAAGCCAACCGCAACTATGCTTCTCACCCAAACCACAACCCACAAAACACCCCCCATCACATGCCACATATCCAAACCAACACCCACATGTTCATTATTCCATTTTTGTTTAACCGGGGTGATCACACAAGGGTTCTAGATTTTCATTTAATCAGCCAACTTTTCGTGATTAACCAATTTCCACAAAGTTATATCCACAAAACGGTCTAGAATGATAGGTCAACATTCAATTGCACATGCAAAGTCCCCCAAATACTGTGATTTTTAGTAGGCATAATCATATTCAATTCATAACATATCAATAGGATAAACAAGATAAACATAACAACTTTCCCATCCATGCTCTTAACCAGTTATTATCTTCAATTAATGGTTCAACTTCTTCTCATTAGAAGAATAGGATACCCACCCCGCATGAAGCACAAAAGAGAGAGAGACAAAGGTAATATCTCTACCTCAACAGGTTCTGATCACAGCGCTCCCCCGGATCAACATTAGAATAATTCTGTTGGCATCTGTCACCTCTGTTGAGTCCCGGAAAAACCTCCTTAGGTGGAATTAGGAAAGGAAAGGCTTATGGAAAGACAATGGATCCAATCTCGGAAGTTCCTCCTTGTCGTTTCGATCTCGTGGCCGCTGACGGATCGTAAATCAGAGCTCGGACGAAGAAGTTATGGAAGAAAAGGATCCTTCGAGTCTCTTGGGATATCTCTGCTCAGAGGAAAAGGAAGGAGAGGAGTGAGTTGAAAGGATGAGGGGAACCCTCCTTTTATAGGAAAGAAAAGGAAAAGTACACGGCGTGTAATTTAGGGTACACGATGTGTACTTGGTTATTTTACATGGTCTCCACGCGGCTTCCAACACGGCTCTGCGGCCGTTGACTGGTCAACACACGGTTTGAGGGTAACACATACGCGGGGAAGGACTACACGGTGTGTGGCTTAGACACACGGCGTGTACTCATTTATTGCACACGGAAGGGACACAGATCCAACACAGTACACGGCTGTTGACTGGTAACGCGTACGCGGGGAAGGACTACACGACGTGTAGAACTGGGAACACGGCGTGCACCCATTATTTCACACAGCGAGGACACTGCCTGCAACATGGGGTATACCCATAAAGGGGGTACACGACGTGTACTCAAACTACACGGCATGTAGTTTCAAAATTCTGGAAAGTGTGGGAAATTTCCATTTTACCCTCCATAACACTTCGTGACCTTCTTTTTGACAAAGGAAAGGGCTGGAGAGGTTTGGGCCATTACATAAGATACCTCTTAAAACATGCTCGTCCCCGAGAATTCAAAAACTAGCCCAGAGGAACCCAACAAGATACCTCTTAGGGTTCTCGTTATGACAAGAACTGAACCAACATCCCTAATCATATGTGTTAGGAATTCCTTCTACTATGTAAATATATTATCCGCTTTAGGAGGCACTGACTCGCCTGCACGGGTTCAATCGCATCCTCATTAATGCGTCTTGATTAATAATTGGGTCTTCCCACTTTTATACATTAGGATTTTTCAACTCGCACTACCCCCAAAACCACACAACCGACACACTGACCGAACACATGGGTCTGGGAAATCCCTTATCCTATGTCGAGATACTATCCGCTTTAGGCAGCACTGACTCGCCTTCACAGGTTCAATCGCATCCGTATTAATGCGTCTCGATTAAGGGTCAGGTTTTTCCCTTTCCCCACACATCCGGAAGCATCACACATTACCAGGGAACAAGGAAACAAAAAGGTCTCACAACTGACAAGCCAAGAATTCCATATATCAAAGGTAAAAAGTACAACATCAACATAAATATCAGAAGAAAAAGGGAAAAAAACATGTCAAAACAACTCTGGGTACAGAGCATGCATCTAGGTCTCCCGCTCCCAAGTTCTCTCCTCGAGGCCGCCATGCCTCCACAACACACTAACCAACGGAATGGTTTGTCCATGGAGAACCTTCTCTTTACGATCCTTGATGATGACTGGTCGTTCCTCGAAAGTCGTGTCGTCTCCCATATCTAACTCTCCCCAGTCGATAACGTGGGAGTCGTCGTGTAAGTACCGACGAAGCTGAGAGACATGGAAGACATCATGAACCATCTCCAACTAAGGTGGAAGGGCCAGCTTATATGCCACCTCACCGACTCGCCTCAGCACCTCAAAAGGTCCGATGAACCTAAGAGAGAGCTTTCACCCTTTTCCAAACCTCTATTTCCCCCGTCGAGGGGAAACCTTCAAGAACACATGATCTCCCACCGTGAACTCCAAGGGCCTCCTCCGATGGTCAGCATAAGACTTCTGTTGGTCCTGAGCCGCTTTAATCCTCTCACGTATAAGTTGGACTTTCTCTGTGGTTCTCTACACTACCTCTGGCCAAAGAGCACATGTCTCACCAACCTCTGCCCAACAAATGGGTGAACAACATGGCCTTCCATACAAAGCCTCAAACGGTTCCATGCCAATAGTAGAGTGGAAGCTTTTGCTGTAGGTGAACTCTACTAAAGGAATGTTTCGTACCCATGATCCTTAGAATTCCAGAATGCATGCTCGCAGCATTTCCTCCAACGTCTGGATAGCCCGCTCCGTCTGCCCATCGGTCTGGGCGTGGAAAGAAGTGCTAAGGCATAGCTGGGTGCCAAAAGCATGATGTAACCCCCGCAGACTCGTGAGGTAAACCGATAATCTCGATATGAGATGATAGTCTTTGGGACTCCATGTAACCGCACAACCTCGTCTACATACCTCTTTGCTAAGGTACTCACCGGGCCTGACTCCTTAATTGCTAAGAAGTGAGCTGATTTCGTCAGTCGATCCACCACCACCAAAGTAGCATCATAACCACCCTGAGCTCTTGGTAGTCCTGTGACTAAGTCCATTGAGATGTCATCCCACTTCCACTTGGGGACATCTAAAGGATGCAACAAACCACTGGGAACACAGTGTTCAACCTTCACTTGCTGAAACACTAGGCATTTAGGCACAAATTCTTCCACTGCCCGTTTCACCCCAGGCCACCAAAACCGTTCCCTCAAGCATCAGTGCATTTTTAAACTATTGGATGTACTGCCAAGGATGAGCTATAGAACTCACGGAGAACTCCCTCATGCATTGCCTTCGGAACAAAAAACCTTCCACTGAAAATAATCTGATGCTATCTTTCCCCTAACCATCCCTCTGGAGCGTTCCCCTGATCGACACGATCCCGCATCACTTCCACCTCGGAGTCCCCCCACTAAGACTCTTCCACCTGCTGCAGCAAGGAGGACTGCACCGTCATCTAAAACAAATATCTTCTAACACCTTCTACCCTGTCATCCAAGTGCAAGGCATCCAACTCTCCCATCACTTTCCAAGCATCATTGGATTCCCGAACTACTTCTTGATGTGTCTTCCTGCTCAGGGAATCAGCCACAATGTTGCCCTTACCATCAGTGTAAGATATCTCAAAGTCATAGTCTTGGAGAAACTCGACCCATCTCCGCTATCGTAAGTTCAGGTCACGCTGGGAGAAGATATAACACAGGCTCTTGTGATTTGAGAAGACCACAAAGCTCTCCCCAAAGAGGTAATATCGCCCCAACTTCAGTGCAAACACTAATGCTACAAGCTCTAGGTCATGGGTGGCATAGTTACCCTCATGATGGCGTAACTACCTAGACCCATAACAGATCAGTCCCTTCTTCTGCATCAGCACACACCCCAGACCAAGGCTAGAAGCATCACAAAACACCTCATAAAACAACCCTTCCTCTGGCAACATGAGTACAAAAGCACTGACCAACTTCTCCTTCAGGTAGTCAAAAGATTTCTGGCACTGCACACTCCATAGGAAGACCTCGTTCTTCCTCGTAAAAGCTTCCAAAGGAGCAGCAACTCAAGAAAAGTCCTAAACGAACCTCTGATAGTAACCTGCTAACCCCAAGAATCTACGAACATCTTCCACGCTCTTGGGTGCTTCCCAAGAAACAACTGACTCCACCTTCGATGAGTGCACTGACACTCCATGCTGAGACACTACGTGCCCAAGAAGTGTACTTCTTGTGTCAAGAACTTACACTTCGACAATTTCCCGTAAAGCCGGTGGTGTCGAAGGACTTCCAAGACTGACCTGAGATGCTCAACGTTCTCCTCCTCTGACCTTGAGTAGATCAGGATGTCATCGATAAATACAACGACAAATCGGTCCAGAAACTCTCGGAAGACAAAGTTCATAAGTCCCATGAACACAGCCGGTGCATTCGTAACTCCAAACGGCATCACCACTAACTAGAAGTGCCCATACCTACACCTGAAATCCGTCTTCGAGATGTCACTGTCCTTTACCCTCAGCTGATGATATCCAGATTGTTGATCAATCTTGGAAAACCAACATGCTCCCCTCAGTTGGTCAAAGAGATCATCTATCCTTGGGAGGGGATAGCGGTTCTTGACCATTACCTGGTTCAACCTTCGGTATTCTATTCATAGCCTGAGACCACCATCTGCCTTCTTCATGAACAAAACTGGAGCTCCCCATGGTGATACGCTGGGTCGAATAAAACCTCTCTCCATCAGATCGTCAATCTGAATACACAAATCCCGCAACTCCAAAGGTGACATCCGATAAGGGGCCATCAAAATCGGATGGGCACCAGGCTGTAAGTCTATCCCGAACACAACGTCACGTCGGGGGGGGGGGGGGGGTAGAGTCACAACCTCCTCAAGAGAAATATTGAGGAACTCCCCAAAAACCTCCGGGATATCCATCATCTCTGTATCAGCTGGAACCACTGATTTCCCACCTAACAAGGAAAGGAGAGGCTCCACACACCGACTTCCCACCTAATAGCTCCTCTCGCCAACAAAAGCTACACACTTCCCATCCACGTCGGAGAACATGACTCTTCTACGGAAGCAGTCGATAACGACACCAACAAAAAACAACTAGTCGATGCTCAGTATGACATCGTATGGCTGCATCTATAAGAGAAGAAGGTCCCCACTAGATCGATGTGGTCCCAACGTCAGCCCACATCCCCGGAAAACACAAGATAGGCTGGTCTTGCCTCCAACTAGTGTACTCAGTACCAGTGGTACGGAATTTATCTCTATGTATATTCCCAAGGAATGGGATAGACTAGTTGCAACAAAGGAGTGGAAGGATCCCGAATCAAACAAAGCAGAAACAAGAGTGTTGAACAAAAAAATCGTACCACGCACCACCTCTGGTCCTGCTGGAGCTGTCAACTCTACTGCATGCAACTATCCATGCCCATCTCCTCTGCCTCTCTGATGTCGTCCACTTCCCCAACCACACCCTAGTAGAGGTCCCTAAGGAGCACCCTGCGGTAAGCCTCCTCCCGCAAAGTCTTCCCTCAGAGAAGAATGGTCCTAGTGCTGCTGGAAGGGCCTAGACAGCAACTGGTGTTGCTGAGGTGGGCGCTGAACCTTCCCACCTCCACCGTACAGAGCTCGAGTCGGGCACCGAATCTGAATGTGCCCGAAACCTCCACAAGAAAAACACCTCGGTCCTGGGCTTGTGAAAAAGGGACGAGGACCCAAAGATCTGAACTAGAACTGCTCGGGCCTGCTCCGCACTAGCCTGAACCTGGAAGGTCCCATCGCAGGAGACCTGCTACTGACTGCTTTCCCCTTCGACGAGCCCGGATGGATCCCCTCTCGGGGTGTACCTCCCAGTGAGTACATACTCTCTATAACCTATGCTTTCTTCTGTACCACCAAGTACATTGGAAGGGTGAAGGGGGTGACATCATACTGGAGCGAAGGATGAAATGCCTCCTCCAAATGTCTCGCCCGAGACTCCTCATCCAGAAAGAGATCCGGAGTAATGCACAATAGATCCTTGAACTTGATCTTCGGCTCTCGTACTGACATACTCCCATGCTGAAGGGAGAGTAACTCCTTCCTATTCTCTGCCTTGATCATGGAAGAAGGGAATTCCTCTCGGAATTCCTTCTCAAAGTCCTCCCAAGGAACCTTTAAATCTATCCTCTCTCTGAGGTAGAGTGTCCACCACGGTCGCACCACGCCTCTCAGCTGACTGACTGCTAGGGGAACTCAGTACTCCCTCGGAGCACGGATCCAGGTAAAAGTGATCCCTAGCTCCTCAAGCAACCCCTCAGTCTTTGTATCTGAAGTACTACCCTTGCACTTTTTCAGGGCCTGCCACTGGAAGGAACAGAGAGTCTTCTGCCACTGGATATCTTCCTCCTCTCGGTCAATCCTCAGCTGATCGACCACCTGAATCTGTTGGGCCTCGTCCTTCTAAGCCACTCGGGGATGACGTCCAGGTGCCATAGCTGTACGGTAAACAAGGATCACCTAAGCCCAATTAGTAAGGAAAACTCAAGGTTTTATTTTATAATTTTATTTCAATTTCTTTCCCAGAACACCTAAATCAAGTAAAACACAATCATGATGATGCATGTACCTTCCCTAGGGTCTCTACCCTGCAATAATGTAGTCTCAATTGGCCGTTCGGTAGGCTCAGAGTCCTTGCATCGGATCACAGGGGGCCCTAAAATCCCGTGTCCTAGCTGGTCTTCCCTAGCCTATGTCCCGCACCAAGATTAACTAAAATTGTTGCCCTACCATCCCATGCAATCCTCACTGTGCCTAACTCCAGAATCCATCCTATCTGTCAACCATCTCCTCTAATACGATTCTGTCATGACCCCCTCCCATCAAAGATGCTCCTCCTGAGCTGGCAATGGTGGAAGGGAGATAATGACCCCCGAGTCCTGCCTCTAGTAGGCCCCGGGGTGGCGAATAGCACCAAGGGTATGAGTTTTCACAAATATGGGAGGCATTACCCTTGTTATTATTTAGGATCGGGAAATAGGACAAGTCAACCACCAAAAGGAAAAAAGAAAAATTGTATAGAGATAAACCCAAACCAATCCCACATGCATGTTTATACAATTTTATAACAAGGTACAAGTACAAGAAATCTCAAAGTACAATACCAAAAGAAAACAAGAGAACAACAACTGCAAAAACTCCAACTGTCCGACTAGTAGGGTCTCGCACGGCCCTGGTAGTCCTCCTGGAAACCTAAAAGTAAACGTAGGGTGAGCATACAAGTATACTCAGTAGGGAAACCTAATGCTCTCGTGCACAAGTGGGGAGACATCCTAATGTCCTGTGAGAACAACAGAAGAAACCTAGCAAGGAATTATATCCACCCAACCTCACCAGTCACACTCACCAAAATACAAGCACAATAGGTAGTAGTATATAAGAAACAAGAGTATTGGGTACCCCGCACAGGTTCGCTTTAGTTAGCTGCTCTTCCTAACGTCGAACGTCCTGACGCTCCCACACTCTCCCCTCTCGCACACACCTGGGCCTCACAACCACATATCCCGCCCGCACACACCTGGGCCTCACCACCAGGTCTCCCGACTGCACACACCTGGGCCTCACAACCACATATCCCGCCCGCACACACGTGGGCCTCACCACCAGGTATCCTGCCCGCACACACCTGGGCCTCACAACCACGTATCCTACCCGCACACACCTGGGCCTCACAACCACCTATCCCGCCCGTACACACCTGGGTCTCATCTCGAAAATTCTTGGGAAAAAGTAAAACCTTCCCGAAGAGTCTTAGGCCTAAGACACCCCAATCGAAACCAACCTGAAGAGTCTTATGTGTAACATCGCCTCAATCCATCACAGCCTAGGGGAGAAGGAGTAGGAAGGAGCTAGTCACTAAGGTAAAAACACCCTCTCCCATGAAATGGGAGTGTTCGGCACTAAGTGCTCAACATGGGTGGGGTGCGATAAAACACAAAAGATACAGATATATATATATATATATATACACCAAACACACGACCAAACATATGGCTTCTAAACAGAGAAACTGAGCACGTGCCTCGACACTGCTACTACGAAGCATGCATACAACAAACATCCCCAACCACATCGATCATTCATAAAACATATCCCTTCCATCCACAAATAAAGTTTGGAAAACACAAGAAACCCAACCAAGACCTTCTTATCAACCAACTTGCCCCATTGATTATTAATCCTATTCCATTACCACACCCCACCATTCATTAACACTTCCTCTTTTATTTATTATTCACAACCCATAATCCGTTCACATTCAACCCATCCCCGCAAACCCGCTGCAAACTATCATAACCACAACTGCACTGAAACCCGTAAATCATTATCCCTTTAATACCATTTATCACAGCCCCACTTCCCGTCACCAACATAACATTCACAAAAACCCACAAACAAGCCAACTGCAGCCCCGCTGCTCACCCAAAACACAACCCAAAAAACACCCCCCATCATATGCCATGGATCCAAACCAACACTCACATGTTCATTATTCCATTTTTGTTTAACCGAGGTGATCACACCAGGGTTCCAGATTTTCATTTAATCAGACAACATTACGTGATTAACTAATTTCCACAAAGTTATATCCACAAAATGTTCTAGAACGACCGGGAAACATTCAATTATGCAAGAAAAGGCCCCCAACGACCGTGATTTTTTGTAGGCATAATCATATTCAATTCATAACATATAAATATGATAAACAAGATAAACATAAGAACTTTCCCATCCCCGCTCTTAACCAGTTGTTATATTCATTTAATGGTTCAACAGCTTCTCATGAATACAAGAGGATACCCACCCCGTATGATGCACAAAAGAGAGAGAGACAAAGGTAAGATCCCTACCTCAACAGGTTCTGATCACAGCGCTCCCCTGGATCAACTTTAGAAGAAGTCTATCGGCGTCCGTCACCTCTGTCGGGTCCCGAAAAAACCTCCTCGGGTGGAATTCGGAAAGGAAAGGCCGAATGAAAGACAACAGATCCAAGCTCGGAAGTTCCTCCTTGTCGTTACGATCATGTGGCCGCTGACGGATCATAAATCAGAGCTCGAACGAAGATGTTTTGGAAGAAAAGGATCCTTCGAGTCTCTTGAGAGAGCTCTGCTCAGAGGAAAAGGGAGGAGAGGAGTGAGTTGAAAGGAGGAGGGGTCCCCTCCTTTTATAGGCGAGAAAAGGAAAAGTAAACGGCATGTACTTTAGGGTACACGGCGTGTACTTGGTTATTTTACATGGTCTCCACGCGGCTTCCAACATGGATCAGCGGCCGTTGACTAGTCAACACACGTTTGAGGGTAACACATACGTGGGGAAGGACTACACGGCGTGTAGTTTAGACACATGTCGTGTACTCATTTATTAAACACGGCAAGGACACACCTCCAACATGGTACACAGCCATTGACTGGTAACGCGTACACGGGGAAGGACTACACGGCGTGTAGAACTGGGAACACGGCATGCACCGATTATTTCACACAGCGAGGACACTGCCTGCAACCCGGGGTATACCCGGAAATGGGGTACATGGCGTGTACTCAAACTACACGGCGTGTAGTTTCAAAATTCTGGAAAGTGTGGGAAAAGTCCATTTTACCCTCCATAACAATTTTTTATTTTCTTTTTGAAAAAGGAAAGTTCCGGAGAGGTTCAGACCATTACACTATACTTTCTATATTGCATAACTTTTTTCCTATGAACATACATTTTATGATTGATTTATAAAAATTTATCCCTGAAATGATTCATGTTTTTGGTAATGATAACATTTTATAATGTGATAACATTATATTATCTTTTATATATTTTTATATACATTTTATGTTACTAAGATGATCACATATACATATTCTTATCTTAATTTTTTGTATGACCAACAATTGGAATATCCCCTATTTTGAATTACAAGGATTTTGAGATCACTGTTTATTATGCTTCCTCTCCACCTATTATGAATAGTTTTTTGTGTGTGGAATATTTATGAATATTATTAAAAGGGAATATATTTATTAGATGTGTTTCAAATCATTTCTTATATAGGAATATTCTATATATTGAATCCAATTATAGTAAACCCTTGTGTTAGTAAAATTTGTATTTATGAAAGGTATTAAATATTTATATAATAATATTTAACATTTACTATAAAAAATTCTGTTTTTTAGAGTATAGATATGACTAATAATTCTATAGACTCTCAGTTACTCATTCTGACCCTTTATTCTCATTTCATGCCTCTTATATAAGGGGATATTTACATTAGGATATGTGGAACATTGAAATGGACTTGGCAATATTTGTAGAGGATTTAGAAAATATTAGAAAAGGTTGTGTTTAGTTGTTTAAATTATTGGATATTTTGCAACATGCTAGAATAATGATGCACTATGTGGAATATGAGTATGTGAGTTTTCATGTGCATATCCATATTATGTTCAACTGAGCACTAATTTACCATAATATTATTATTATTACAATTAAGGAATTATCATTTGATGTTCATTTTTCATTTGTTGTGTGGATATATATTATGAGATTTTTGTGTTCTAACACTTAATGTTTGGGATTTTTGGACAACCCAACAAACTAAATCCATTTTTTTACATCATTATAGTTCATTAATTAAATTAATTTATTTGTTCTACACATTGAAAGATATATATACAATTTGTCTATTATGATATAATTATGTCATCATTATATATATTAACAAGTGAATTCCATTATGTTTTTATATACAATATTGTGGAAAATATATATTTCTTGACGACTAGGTTAGTTCCATGGAAAAAATAGTGAGGTTTTTACCTTATGTGTGGTTATCTCTATGCATATAAATTCCTTCAAAATTATCTTATTTATTACTTTAGACATCATAAGTTGAATTCAATAAAAACTAGTAAATTTAAACAAAATTTTCATTTGGTGTTTCAGAAATATTATACAATGATGATTCATAAAGAATCATTATAGAACATTATTCTAGAGTTCACCCACTATGGATAATTAAACATAACATTATCCCACAAACACATTGGTGGTTATTTTAGTAAGTTAGTTATATATTAGAGTCATATATATTATTCCTTCTTATGGTGTATATAAACAAAGGATGGTGGTCAACTATAACCTTGTTATCAATATTCAACATCATTCATCCTTCTAAAGAGTTAGTGGCCATCGTAATTCAAAGTAATTAATTGTTAATATCAATTGAAACATCGATATAGTGGAGAATATTTTAGAAATGGGGGTAAAGATATCTATCATTACTCTATATTGAACTATCATATGATGGTGGAGTATTTTGGGAAGGGTAGGAAAGCCTTTTAATATTACATTGAGGCATTCAAGGTGTCATTAAATGTTGTGTTCATTCATTCCATTGTTATTCTTGCACATGCATAAGAGTTTATTGATATTGTGTACGAAACAAAAACAATATCCATATACATAGCTTAGTTTCAATATTTTCTAGTATTTTTGACCATTTTATCACAAATGAGATGTAGAATTCATGGGTGATTGATATTGGAATTTTATCTAGAATAAATGTCAAGATGGTTGAATTGATGTTATGACATATGTATAGGTTATTTTCAAGGACTTAACTATTTAAAAGGTTCTAGTAGGGGATAGGGATACATGTTTTCTAAAATTTTATAGTCCACTAAAGACTAATCTTCATAGTTAAGGGATAAATTTCCTTTTTTTGAATGAATATGATGGGTGGGTAGTTATATCATGGTGGTGGTAGTCAATCAAAATATATTTCGGTTTCCTTATACCCATATATAGAAGGTAATGGCCCATACTATTTTTAATGTGGATAGAGTGGCAATTATTGTAAATGCTTCCAAATAAAACTCATCCTGCGTCATGGATATGAATGTATGTGAGATAATCAATAGTTATATTTGAGGGAGTTTATGTGTGGTAGTTATAGGGATATGAGGTAATGTAAAAAATTATCTAATAATTGTTCTAGGGTTGTTGGTGGAAGACATGACCCCATAATGCTAAGTGACTTAGGTGATTTATCCTTTAGAGTTGATGGCCTCTTGATGAGATAAAAAATGAAATTATATAGTGAACGAGGTTCTTACCATCAATAGAGAGAGAACATATAAATTTATTGGTACTTGTTTTATTACCTCTATGATAATTACATTTTAATTTGTCAAAATATCTTTCTATTATATTATAACTTCACAACTCATTACGTTACATGATTTTTAGATTATGTTTTCTTAGGATACTAACTCTCTGGGCACGCCCATTGGAATTAATTTATACCTTCTATACTGATATCATTAATTCATTCTATCTAAATAAATCTATGAGAATTCCCGAACTTAATGATGATTATATTCATTGTGATATTTTGAATGTAAAAGTTGAAAAGTTTTCAAGATAATATCAAACTACTACTAGAGATGGGTATCCTTAACCATGCCTAGAGGAGTGAAATTCTGTGTAAATATTGGTTGGGATGTTAATTAATGTATGATGGATCCATATCTATGCTAATATGGATTTTTCATGGTGTATGTATCAAACATGGATCACGTATTATAATTAATAATATCGTCCTTAATCACAACTCTAATGATTTATCATCATCAATATGTCTTCCAAGATAAAATTTTGGGGTCATCCAATATAAAGTTGAATTTAATTTATGAATAAACTCATTTTTAGTGTCCAAAGGTATTGGTTCCTCCTTTTCATATATAATTAGATCTGATGAAATCGTAAATGGATTTTTTGGATTATTTAGAGTGTAATGAATTTCATAATCCTTTTACATATCCATGGAGGTGCTCTAAAATTGTTCCCCAAAGAAAGAATGATATTTTTTCCATCTATATATTCTAAAAGTAATTCAATTAGTTAATAGTAAATAATATATAACCTTCGTTGTGACTGATGAAAATTCTTTCCGATCATATATGGCTAGTGGTACTTTAGGAACAATATTTATTAAGGCTACAACTTCTTATTGGGAATTTTTTGGGATATTCCCAATAATTATTTAGTGATAGATACGAATTATATGAATAGATCATCATTCATTTTAGAATAAAAAAGTTCTATCATTGTATATGGATTTCATTAATATTATTTCCATCAAAAACATGTTTCCACCATCTTAGTATTCATAAATGATTTCTAATTATACTTTATTATATCATCTATTCATTCTTGAATCCTTGATGTTATAATTTGTAATATTCAAGGAGCATAGAAACCATGGAAAATTTGATATTGAACAATAAGATTTATGTGGTTTTGTTCATTGAGTATTTAATTATTGATTCTTTATATTTACTTTGATTGAGGATGGTAGTTTATGTGAGGTATTTGAATTTTTTTAATGTTTCTAAAATAAATATAATAATTGGGATTATGAGGTATTATAGTGGTTTCATATTGTACTTCTCTCATATGAAAGCATTGATGGAATTGATGACCAAAATTATTGTGATGATTGAGTGGTATGATCATTAAGAAGAGGGAATCCAAGACCTAAATAAGATGTTGATGAGAACATGTATTTTGATTTATTCAGAATTTGGGAATGGATAAAATGTTTACCTTGATTCCATAAGGGATTAGTTGGAGATGTGTGGATGTAAAGAGATTAGGTAGTCTCTTTGAGGTCACATTAGTATAGACATACCAATAAATAAAAGCCAATACATAAAATATTGTTAACATGTGTGGTCCATGGGTTATAGTGTGGGCGAAAAATATATATTTAGGGATAGGTTTATCATTTAAACATACCATAAGATCATATGATACAATTTATACAATTTAAACCCATATAATATTATTTTGATATCGATTAATTTTTCTGACTATATATTGTGATTTTATATTGATACATCCTATTCTCATGGGAAATATTATATAATTGTAGATTATAGTAGCGGGAATATTATAGAGGCACATGATCACTATTTCAGAAGCTTCTGCTAGGGCGCACACATTCGTCTGTTATGGGGACAACGAAGATGTTTGTTTCCCCGTATTCCAGCATTCCATAGGGGGTAAGCATCTATTCCTTGTTCAGGGATGTTTTCTCCATGATCGAAATGGGATGATGGGGTGTAAGATATTCTTTCCATGGATTCCACTTCAAAACACGTCACCTAGTCCGGTCCTCCCTTGTAGACTTAAGACATTGTTCACGGAAGTCTTCCTAGTGCCAAATATTCATGGACCCCAGTTAATTGCATTGCTTCTATTGGAAAATTCTAAGGGGTCTAACTAGGGTATCTACCTTCAGTCAGGGTAGTAGTCATGTTGGATATCAGTAGTGTGTCTAGACACTGTAACACTTGCATGTCAGGGTTTATTCCATTTATTATAGGGATTCTTGAGGGTGTGGAATCCCAAGGCTTCCCACGTCAAATTCGTGGAATTATATGCCATAGGCATTGCTCTGAGGGTTTCCTTAGCTTCCCGTGTTTAACACAGGGTATTCCGTGAGTTTAACACTGTAACGCCCCGACCCCAGCTACCCAGAGTCGGTGCATTATTAAATAACATAACATTGGCATGATCACAAGAAAGATCAAATCCCGAAAGACCGATTGGTTTAGTAGCCTTGGAAACACTAGATATATTCATAAGTTTTACATTACATCATAAAATGAAAAACTACTACAATAACATAATGTCTCCATAATCCACACTCATATCCCCACATAATATCCCTGCAGGTCATTCATAACCTACTTCTTCACTTCCTGGGAAAAATAAAACATTGAAAAGGGGTGAGCTCAAATGCCCAGTAAGGATAACAATAAAGTGGAAACTTTCATAAATAAGAATAATCATTTAAGGCAATGTATAACTAAAACAAAAGCCTTTTAAATACGAACTTTCAACATGGTATGGCATAAATAAAATGAAATAATGCCATTTACTTATTCACATGGATATTCTACTAAATGAATAATCACATGCAAAAATCAATAACCACTTTCATAATGTTGGAATGCATAATGCCAGACTATCATAACCACATAGCCAAGGCCTCGTGCCAAGACTACAAATAAGATTTTGTCAAGGCCTTGTGCCAAGACACTAGTTTGTCTCATGAGACCTACCGATGCATCGAGGAGCTATAGCGGGCTCCACCCGTCACAAATTAAGTCCAATGCATTCCCATATGAAAAGGTTTAAACATAACATAAACATTCGTATTAAAACTAGCATACGAAATGTCAATACTTTCACAATAAACTATGAATGGTATAAAAATAGCACATCCACAGTCAAACATATCACAAAACCTTCAATACAATATAGAAGTTTTGTATCAACTTCAAATAATCTTAAAATCCATCAAAGGATGTTGACATAGATGAAATCAAAATTCTTTTTAAAGAAGTATATCCTTTTATTTTGAAATCATTTAAGATACATATAAAATAAAACATTTTCTTTGAAAATATTCTTATAAGCTTGTATGGAAAGCTTCGACGATTTTATAACGGCGGAAAATAACCGCACCCGCCGTATAAGTTAAAAAAAACATTCTTACCTCAATTCTGTCGAAAAGGTTAAAAAGGACATTGTTTTGAAAACGACGGAAAGATTCCTTTATAAACCTCTTATAAAAAGTCAAACAAGGGTATAAATGACTTTAACCCATATTCTTGTAAATAGTAAAAATGTTTTGAAATACATTTTTAAGAAAACATGGATGTGGATGATAAAGAGATCCCAGTAGATTATTACGTATATACAACCTCGGATAATGAAGAGATTGTGAAATAACCCTTACCTTGTACTTTTCCTTTGTTGGGGTAGGTTAACCTCCTGTATAATGGTGAAATAATTGTTATTAAATTATACAAGAATCATATACATTAATATGATATCATATATGATCTTTTAACATTGCTTTATTAATAATATCTTAGTATTATCGTCGTTTCGGGTGATAATCGATCCGTTCTTCTTAAATGTTTGGTTACGTAAGACATGTTTGTAATGGATAGATTATATCTTATTCATAATCAGAATGATATTAACATTATTTTTAACCCTAAAATGAGAATAATACTTGAATGGATATGATGGAGAATGAATCTTATCGCGTTCGTGGAGACGGTAGTCCGTACGTACGCACGAGCGACAATATCATTCTTTTGATATTAAAATAATATATAAATGGATGGTATATCATATATACAGAATCATTAATATGTTATATTTATTATTTACATGAGTTACACATCATTATTATACCCATCCAAATAATAATATATTGAATAACAATTACACCACGACGTGGAGACGGTAAGCCGTACGTACGCACGTATGGTGACATGTTATTCAAAGGGTGGATAGAATACTGAATATGGTTGTACCATATTTATAATAACATCACAGTATATAAATGATACTGGAGTCATTATCTTAGAATGGTAACAACAAAGGAAGAAGAAATGGAAGAAGAAATGAACTTGGAAAAGGGGTGGTGAAACCATTACCTCTTCTTCGGGTTCTTCCTTTTGATTTGATCAAAAGGGCTCCTTAGGTTGGCTTTCTGATAAAACTAAGGCCCCTAGGTTGTAGTGAGGGATGTTGGGAGATTATTTGGGCAGAGTTTGGCCGAACCAAAAGGCTTTGAAGGTGTGAAGAAATGAGAAGGAGGAGTGCCCTTTTATAAGAGGGGTGAGGGGCACCTTTGGAAAAGCTAGAAATATTAATTTATAATAAATTCATATTCGGTTTCTAAAGGCTCCAAAGTTGACTATTCAAAGGATGAGGTGGGGATAGGTCTAAAACAACTCATCCAATAGAATTTAGACAGGTTTGGGTACTTATATTAACCTTATCTTTAAGTATTAACTCTAAGTTAATTAGTTTCACTTTTACAATGTCTCTTTGTATTTTTATATATTATGGTTAATAAACTTACTATATACATCCAAGCGACCCCCAAGTGGTCCATTAATGATTAACCTATCATAATATAAGTCTCTTGGCCGAACCGTAGATTTTTAATAATTTAATATCAATTAATAATATAATATTTGTTTTAAGAACTCTTTTATGTCAATTTTGACACTATTCAATAGTTGATTTTTGTGAAACTCATAACAGATTGATTACTTCGAACAAAGTCCATTAAAACAATCCTAATATATCATATTAGCCTATAAAATTAGTTTAATTCATTAAAAGTTTTATATTATATTTATTTGGGTATTTATAATATCAATTATTTTAATTTTTCACTATTATAGTAATTACTGCATCATCATTGTGTCATAAATAAAATAACTTATATAATGTCTAAAAATTATAAATAAAATATCATTATGTAGGAAATCTTTTTATCTTTCTAATGAATATTTATAATCGAAAATCCAACATATATAACCCTATGTAAAAATTTTTCTTCTAAAAGATATATGCTTGTGTCATTTTTGTATTCATTTTAACTAAATTAAAATAAAGTGTCATTATCACTTACAAGTGGATCCATGGGGTCCCAAAATTGACACAAAGATTCCCATGGTCGACCATCTATCAACCAATAGGGTTAAGACACGTTTTTAGGGTAATTTAGTATTATTATAATATTATTTTTTTAACCCTTATTTACCGGATTTACCCTTAACCATGATAAATAAAATATTTACCGCAGTAATTATTCAAAATGTCTAAAAATAAAAGTTACCTATTTACACAATTTGAACATCCTGATTCCAAATATGGAATCCATTTTTCTAAATTCAAAACACAGAAGTGGCAGAAATTAATTTAAAATTAATTCCCGCTGTCAAAACAAAAAACGTGTTTTTAAGAGATAATAACTATCAAAAGATTGACACTTGTTTATGTTCGGTTTAATTGTAAAATTATGTCCAATGACCAACATTATATTAAATGGTAAAAATATATTCTAAATATACTTTAAAACCACTCAAATTCATAATTTATCACTATTAATTATTTTGATTAAAAAAGTTGTTTTTAATTAAAATTTAGTAATTTTCACTATTCATCAAAATATAAAAGTTATCCGAAAAGTACCAAAATTTCACCTTAGGCTAAATTCGATATTCCGAGTCCAAAAATGAAGTCCATTTTCAAATATAAAATATATATAATTTCAAAAATTAGGTATTACTATTCACAACGGCTAGTTTAATTAGTTGTGGTGTGTGTTAGAACTCGAGGTTGCGTACAACACACGCTATCGCATTATTCAAAGGGAAACGTACCGTAGAAGCTTGGGGTGTTACAAACACCTAGCGGAGACAGATCATGCTGATCAGAACACTGACTAGAGTGGAACAGATGGGTGCTACCCCAGATGGGAACACTGATTTTGGGTTTAACGCGTGGTTAGTTACCCAGTTGCTTCTAGGAGCAATGAAGAGGTGAATTGGCATGATCTCACTGGGATGTGGCATCCCGGGTAAGAATCAGGATGGATAATGGATGGTTAAGTGAAGTGGATAGAGAATTGAATGTAGTTGACTTGAGGTCGAAAGTGATGATGGGATTGAATCTCTAAGAGAACTTCAACATATCCTCGTGGTAGGTTATCAAATTCAACATAGTTCATGAGGGGGACCAGGATCGAGCTGTATGTAGAGGATTGCGACCTAATGATATGCAGGGACTTATACGAGGTTAGCATCCTGAGGTTGGTCTGATGCCTAAGGGAAGACCTGAGATATGGGTACCGACAAAGGGGACGACAATTCATTACCATTCGTTTTAGGTTGACAATGGCTTACTGCTAACTAAAGTTGAAAATGTCTTACCATTGAGTATGGATCACAATGTCTTACCACTGCATGTGGTTCGCAATGCCTTGATGTTGGGTAGGAGATCACAACAGTTTACCACTGGGTGGGGCAAAAAAGAACGTACGATTTAACGTCATGCAATATGGGGGTAGACTAATGTGAAGTGGTATAGACCAATGGGTGTTGGTCATGAACGTCTGGGAGGCTTCCTACGCACCTTCCCTTGGCAAGGATCAAAGTCCACATAGTTTGGAAGGGTGTGGGGGAAACGACGTGAAGGGGGTCAGAACGATCGGGTGTTGGGCTTGAACTTCAAGGAGGCTTCCTATGTACCTTGCCTTTGCAAGTATCAAAGTTCATGTTTTTCTGAAGGGTGTGGTAAAACCAACATGAAGGGGGTCAGAACAACTGAGTGTTGGGATTGAACCTTAGGGGGGCTTCTTACGAACCATGCCTTGGAAAGGATCAAAGTTTTCGTAGTTCAGAAGAATGGGGGTGAACCAACGTGATGGGGGTCTGAACGACTAGGTTTTGGGCTTGAGCATCAGGGTGGATTCCTACTTAACATGCCTTGGAAATGACCAAAGAACATGTAGTTCAGAATGGTGGTGTGGAGCTTACACTCTAGGATGCCTGGAAAGGATGCCTTGGTCGGTGCTTGCTCTAAGCCCACGCGAGTCATGATCGGTGTGAGAAACAAGAGGTAGAAAAGAACTAACAATCATGTAGCAAAGGGTGACTTCGTGGAATGATGAATGGGTCTTACACATGGTTATTGGCCCAAAATGGAAACAGGGGCATTCCCGTGGTTAGCAGCCCAAAAAAGAAAACAGGGGGATGGATATTGGGAATTCATCCAAGATGGAGGCATAGGTGGTGACAAAGTCCAAAGGGAGAGGGATTTGGCACCGAAGAATGGAGGGATCTAGTGACCATCCCACCTATATTGTCTTCGGCATGGAAAAAGATAAGAGGAGTGGGGGTGCTACCTACTGCAAGAAAGGCTAGGGGCTTACACCAAGTTGGTTGCACGTTCCCATTCGATAGACACCGAGGTGGGGTCAAATTTTAACATCAAGTGATGATAATGATGGTGCATGGCAGTTTAACTTCCTGCGGCTCAGACAAGGTGGGTTCACTCCACACACCCCTTGGACTTACATGACTGATACCCACCCACCCTTGGTGAATGGAAGGCATCAGCAATGTCGTAGTGAGGGGTTTTCATGGAGTGATCCACTAAGGGTTCCAAGATAGCATGGATATTCGAAGAAGTAATAGCTGTTAGCATGCCTATGTGGGGTAGCATGAGGCAAAGAAACACAATGTGTAGCACCACCCAAGGGGATTTGAAATCACTCATTGAAATCCTATGGGTCCGCACGGGAAGAGAGCGCATAATGTATATAGATTGCACATCATAGGGGCTCAGACATGGTTCTTTAAGGTAAGGACCATACGTGGAGAATGTGGAAGGGAATGGGATGGGTGCAATATGGGAGGTTTTCATGCAAGAGGGATGGGAAGTTCATAAGAATGAAAGTTTGTGTGCAAGATGGAAGTGTTGCGCAAAAGAGGGAAGGGTTGCACGTAGGAAGGGTCCGATGCAGTGGAAACATGTGCACAACAGGGATCTCTTGCATGCAAATGACTTGGGTGGAAAGTAATGGACGAGGATCAGGCCCAAAAGGGCCCATATAATGGATGACCCTTGAGGGATCTGTTACGAAAAATCCAATACCTAGAGTCCAGAGTATTTTTTTTCATGCTGTCATATAAGTGGCCTCTTTCGCACAGTAGAGCGTCACTTCCTCTTCTCCTTTCATCCCTGAAGGGCAGGGGTACATTTTGTTTTATATTCGAAGTCCATGCGGTGGAATGCAAAGGGTTCGTGTGCACAATGAACCGTTTGACATCGCCTTGGATGCACAAAGCGGGCCATGCGCGCAAATCGCCTTTTGGTGTCTCCTTTTGCGCACAATGGGGGAGGGGCACAAAAATGAACTTTTGATGTCTCCTTGGGAGCACAAGATGGGATGGTATGAAAATGCCCCTTTTACGTCACCTTGGAGTCGCAAAGGTGGTAAGGAATGAATACACCCTTTTGAAGTCACATTGGCCACACAAGATTTTGCGTTCATGATGGCCACTTGTGTGCCCTCCTAGAATCTCGTGTGTGCATGCCTTTTGGGCCCCTAAATCTTATGTTGACTTCCCAGACTCATTTTCTGCTCTTTTTTTCACCAGATTTGGCGCTTCTCCAAATTTTTTATTCGAAAAATTCCCCCACTCAGAATTAGAGCTCAAAGAGAACCTGAAGGTCAGATTCTGAGGGAACACATAAAAAAGGTAAATCTCTTTGGGGGCATGAGAAAATGCCTTGTGCACACAAAAATCTGTTTCACACACGCGGAAGGTGCGTTGAAGATTATAAATTGACTGAGTCCCCCACCTAGGACCTACTTTGTCCTTTTCCACTCGATAGGTGTTTTTCTCTCATGCGTAAAAATGTTGTCGATCGGTGCATAAGCTTCTGCGGAAGACACCATGTTTTTTGCACCATTTTATCTATTGCTTGAAAGCAGACACTCTTGTGTGCCATGATATATTTTTCTCTCCAAATTTCACTCTTTTGTGCTATTTCCTTTGGTTCCTCAAAATGGTCTCTCAATAAGCCTATGTCAATAGGGAAGCTTCCACTATTGTAAGAAGAACTCAAATGATCATGAACCCATTGATCTTTCGTGCGAGTATGGTTGTGTGTGATAACAAAATGCTTTTTAGAATGCTTACATAGGCCTCAAAAATATTACGTCTTGGGCGGTAGTCTACCTCTATGAAACATCAATATTCTAAAAGAGGTGTTGATGCCCATTTTTTAGACAGACACAACGCCGTCATGGGTGACGTGCGAGGACAGTCTCCCATAATTCCAAATTACAAACAATGCCCATCTAGCTATTGAAATGTAGAACACATCTGTCTACGTCCAAAACCCGACGACTAGGACAGTTATTGTAAGTGATCTAGTCCCTAAGGAATATCCCATTATTTATGAATGTACTTTTAGAAGCAGCATTACTGATGAGATGAAGGGCAGGTAGGAATGGGATTTCAGAGTTGGGGGAAACATTACCAATTAATGGGCATGGGCGTATTGGGTACACCATACATGCGAGAACATCGGGCTGGATCTATGGTCCATTGGAATTTTTTACTCTGTTTGGATGTCCCAATTCCATTTCTACCAATAATAGGACTTGGTAGTAGAGATGTTCAGTCACTGGTCACCTCATACCAACACATTCCACCTCTATCAAGGGATGGTGGGCATCAGCCTGTGGGATGTCAACTGTACTGGGGGATTCCCCTTGGAAGGGTACCAGTATGACGAGTTCCTCTCGATAGAGAATGTTTGGGGGGATAGGATAGATACACCAATCATGTCATGTAACCTTCTACGACAGGATAAAGCGATGTTAAAATTAAAATACATCCTATAAGATATATCCTTTTTTGGGTGGTTCAGTCTTTTCCTGACATAGGAACCGGAAATGAAGATGCCAGGCCGGGGGAAGCAGTGACCAAACGCTTCTCAGAGGGGAAAAGTGGGATCATACTAGAGGGTCATAGAGAAAGGAGATTAATTATTGTGGGTATTTGGAATTAATGAAGGATGTGACCTGAATGTTCGATACTCCAGGTTTCTTGAAGATTTCATTAGTGGATGTTTATTTCCTATGAGGGACACAATAATGGGGGTTTTCTTAGGGATGCTAGTCATGGCTGAGATTTTGGTAGAAAATAATAATGTCAACCTGTGGGTTCCTGTGTTAGCCATAACATATAGTATACTAGGGCTTATCTTGAGGTGAAGTTAACCAATGTTAATATGCGGACCATTTCAGATTCTTCAGGGTGGGGTCGCAGCACACTACGACTAGTATGAATTCCCATATGCCATCTTTCCCTAGTAACGGTATGCGACTATCCCTCTTGAACATCACCGGAATCCACCCATTAGAGCTCAGGGATGAGGGAACCGAGATCAAGACTTGAAGACAAACCCTATTCGGCTTCCACCCATCCAAACCCTAGTCTATCCAATGGTAGATAATAGTCGGGGCCCACTGGAGTAGAGGGTGTACCTGCAGAGCATCCATAGCAGTGTGTTGGTGGCCCGGATTGATGGAAAGATCTTTTGTGAACCGTATGTGCCCACTAGGTTCTACATGAAGTTTGGGAACTTAAAGCAGATGTGGAAGAAAGTATAAACAATGTTTTGGGAAGATAAGTATCCTTACATTCTCCGCCAGCTATGGATTATGTTCAAAACAGAATGCTCGGAAGAATTCATCATTCTTCTCACCCATCGATGTCAGTGCGGGATTGTCAACAGAGTATGCCGAGCAATAGACGAGAACATATCATGAGGATATTATTTGGAAATTCATCTAGTAGATCAAGGAGGATGATGCATATCCCAATGATTATGGAGGCAAACGAGGTTCCATGGGGGAAATGAGGCAAAGAACGGGTCAGGCAGCTAGTATAGAATAGGAAGATAATTCAACAATAGGGGCAAAAAAACCTGATAACGTGCCTCCACCTTCCAGGGAAGGGTGGTCTCATATACAGCCTCTTCATCCAGCTAGGGAAAACCCAGGAAAGTAACTGAGGTACCTCTTGGAGCCGTCTGTTGATGCTATCATCCCTTCTTTATGGTCGTCTTGGAGGACATTGTGACAGTCAATGTCTGCCGAAGAGTTGTGGTAGTGGTTGGTATGTGTCGAGCATGATTTTCTAGACATAGGACGTATCCAGATGAGAGATATGGTAAACATCAATTACCATTATGCATACATGACAGTTATGGATATGTACGCATGCTAGCGGAGGAGGAATGAAGAGCCACATCCCGTAGTAAAATTGGTTCTTGGACAGGACCATGATCTAGAGAACCTTCCATCCGAGTATCAAAGTATAGTGGAGGAAGAAGAAGAATAAGAATAAGGATAAGAGGTTGATGAAGGTGGATAATATAGAGATAAAGAGGAGGAGGATGACCATGTTGAAGGTATTGGTGTCAAGGGGCCTTCAGAAGCTCTTTCTCACCAACAAAGAACCTGGGAGAGCGGCGAAATCATTGTCTCCGAAACAAAACTGGAAGAGCAGCTTTAGGTATGGTTTAATCATTATCTCCACATTACTTTATCATTTCACAATCTCGGTCCATCAACCAAACTCAGTCTTATTTAGGAACCCACGGACGGGGGTTCCTATGATTCCTTCCAAATAGGGGGCGACGGTATGCCTATTGAGGTCGGGGAGCAATCTCGAGAGCCTGTCCTCGGAACTGAGAAAAGTGGGGTGATGATTGTAGTTGTAGTATGTTACAATGAGCCTAAAAGAGAGTCCCCTAGCATTCCCATTGTTTAAGAGGATTTGATGCTAGTTATTGAGTTGACAAGCGCTGAAGGCTCCCCTATGGTGGTGGCCCCCGCCATGACAGAAGCATTTGACACTGCCGCACTTGGTTCGTGTAAGTCATTTCTCATTGGTTCTCCTCTTGTCATAGAATTCATCTAATCAAGATACTGACTCCTAATATAGTGATTACTATGTTAGAGGCATGGAAAAACATTGGGTCCGGGACATCTACAAGAGTCCCGCCAGCTACTGCATTGGCCTTTACAAAAAAACCATTCTAGGTGGTCGTACCCTGGTACACGATGAGATGGATATTCCAATGATGGATGGTAAATCCAACATGGTGGAAATAAAGCCCAATGAAAGTGGATTCGCGGACGAGGAGGAGGTTATCGAAGAAGACCATGCCGCTAAAATCCTTTCCACTTTCCCCGAATACAGTCCCACATACCCTGATGAAATTTATGATTTCGACTCGGATGCTATATAGGAGAGCCATATGACGTGGCGCAAAGTGTGGAAGGGCATCAGGCGATTTCTTAGCCAACCACATGCAAAATGGCTAAGATGGATGGGGTTACTATACACCTGGCTACGGTTCCTATGCCCTAGAAGGGTAGAGGCTCACCATTATCATGTAATGATCTCTGATTACATGCTGGAGATGATACGTGAGGATAAATTACATTCAGACATGGCCCGATGAATTGAGTCATTAGAAAATACTCAGGCCTTCCAGGAGGTGGAGAAGGAGGTCCAACACCTTATGGAATAAGCGAAGGAAATGGAGGCATTCATTGTAATCCAATTTAAGCTCATCGAATGATACATGGACTAGATCGGGATGCTCAAGAGAAGATGGAATATGAGAATCACCAAAGGATTGGACTCCAAACTGCTCAATAACATGCACAGGGTCGGGCTAACTAGTTACATCCTGTCATTGCTATCGAAGAGAAGGACATCAGTGGATGGGTAGCGATGCTGCAGGCCACAAGTCAGAATGTGGAAGCCTTAAAGAAGTCCATCCAAAATGTTGACCCTTAGGGGCCTTGTTTTGGCCGAATCCCTAAACTTATTTTTCTTTAATACTGATGTTTCTAAACTTCATGCATAAAAATACTATTCACTTGATTATTTCAATGCACTCTGATCATAAATATGATTATTCTATCCAAATGTAAGAGTGAAAACCAAGCATCGGTAAAACCCGGGGGGAATGGGAAGAGACCTGACTATATGAGGAAGGCATCAGAATAGTCGAATCACTATTTCCCAATGTGCTCTAGCGCATGGGTGAGATAACATAAGAGGCGTTGGGAATAAATCCGAACATAAGGGAGTGGAAATCGTGAATCACAATACACAAAATTCAAAACACTATTTGGATGGAGTAGAAATTAAGGATAACTATTGAACCTATTCAAAACAAAATATCCTTATTATGTCAGCCTGAAATGGGGATAACAAATGGGGGTCGACTGCAAACCATGTTTGAAACATGGGGCCTAACTCAGAATGTCATCCATTAGTCTTCCATAATGTTAGGCCAGGACATCAGGCAAGGCATAGGTCGAGCATCCATACTGTTATTGGTTCATTTAGACGTGAAAGAGGACGACGGTCCAAATAAAGGGAAAACAAAGCCTGGAAGGTGGAGTTATGGGTTTGCTCGAATGAAATCAAACACCCTTGAAATCATGCCACTGTGGTGGGAGAAAAGTAGTTGAATGTACCGGTCTGATCCAGGATCATACCTACATCTGAACAGGACCTCTCTGGTAAGGACCTGGAATGACATTTTGTCTTTCATCATACCAATAAGGACTATAGACATGTTGTTTTACGTCTTATGATGAGGATGGTGAACATAGTTTAATGTTCATACTTCATGGACCATGGTTATCAATTTAAATCCATGTTACATGGAATATAGGATCCATGTTTAAGGTCATAGAGTGTGGACCGTGATTGGGGCCACGGGTCCAAGAGGGTTAATGACCCTAGGGCTGGGCCCAAGGCAATGTTCTTAGGCGTCTCTACGTATCCCATGATTATGTGAATCATGCCACATATTGTTCTGGAGTATGGATCACCATTTTTTTCTTGGGGAGGCTTTAGGTTGAGGAACCGAAAATGAATGTGAGGTTGGTCCCAAGATAAGGTGAACGTGCATTCCTATGTTTCCCATGAGGATGGGAATTATTCCATACATATTTATAGGAATGGAACGGAAGTATACCGGTGCCATGGATAATAAGGATGTGTGATTCTTATCCCTTTAACCAAAATAAGCGGTTTTGGATAGATCTTGTCTGTCTTTGAGGATGAATGGGTTTTTTATGAAGTGACAGACTTGGGATAGAATGTCCATGAATCCCCACAAGAATAAAGCAGTGTGCGAGCATTGACAGATGATATGGTGTGTGACCGATACCAAACATGATGTCCCCTTCAGTTAGGAAACCACGATGCATTGTTGTTGTTTTTCATGCAGCTAGGCTGATCATGTAACAGTTTAAGGTCATGTGATGGGACCGGAGACATATTTTAACGTCATATGTCTTTGAAATATATAGGATAGATGAGGTTCATGAGGGAATGTCCACAGTACGATAAAGCATACCTGATGTAAATGAGAATGTGGTCCACATCACACCGCACATGATTCTGAGAGGCAATCCTTAGTCTGAGGGTCCAGAAAAGGTTAGAGGATATGGGACATGAGAGGATATCTTTTGGTTGAGCGGGACCCAAAGATGAGATATCCCGGTGTTCCTAATTATTCCATGAGGATGGGAATCATGACATATGTAGTTCTTGAAGGTACCATTTAATGTCATGTGGGACATGAATTAGGAGGGACTAAATACTAAAAAGGGGTGTATGTTGTGCAGCTATTAAAAACATGATGTGAATGAGGGCATAATCCAATAGGTGCACCACCATGCAGTCCTATAAAATTCAGAGCCCAAATGGAAGAAAAGAAGATAAGAACCATAAATAGATCTTGGTTTAAGGTTTTAGATCTTGGACCATGGACAAGTGAAATTCTTCCAAATAGGCACAACCCTCGGTCCAATCCCTATACCCTAGTGAGTCGAACTCATTGTTGGAATCAAGGGTGTAAGAGGTCTTCTCAATACATAGAATTCGCTTAAAAGGAGGCGTCGGTGCTGAGCCCCCAAAAACGCCTTACCAAGGATTTTTCCTCCTAATGTGAAATGCGCACTAACGGATAGCAGTAGGAGTGTCGATATTTTACTTGAACATGATGCGGAAGAAAATAATGTGAATCATGAAACATCAATTTTGGGCTTAATGAGGATGGTGTGATGATGGAGGATGAATTAAGACCATGTTTGAAACGTTGTATGCATATCACGTGACCTGAAATGGGAACAAAAAATGAGCGTCGACCGATGACTGTTTTCTTATCATGGGACTTGTATGAATTTGTTGTTTGAAACCTTCGTGAATGTTGACCCGTAGTATTAAGAGGTCCCTTGGGGTGAGAATCCTTTCCATTTCGATGTCTCTTCAGATGTGAAATATATTGGAACCCTAATGAAGGGGAATAAGAATCTTAAAAGGTGAGAACATGTATGGATAGATTTTGACATTATAGGTGCAGGATTAGAGTACTCTTCGGCACATTGGCGAATCACCGAATCGGGTCAAGGAACCTGACTGAGAGGCAGAAAACTCAAAAAGGTGAGCTTAGGGAAAGGGATAGAAGGCCACTCCATAGAGAGAGGTATTCATAATGGTTATTAAAAAACATTACTTGAATGAGTACATAAGCCCATATCCCACCATATACCTTTCTTCTGGTAGAACGCAAGCCAAGGGGTCAAAATGTAGGGAGATTTCCAAGAAGTGGGGCTGAACCTAAAGACTAGGCATTCGGGCAGTCCTACATTTCCCAAAAGGATGGTAATCAAGCCACGTGTATTTCTAAAGGATGTCATGCAGTTTATCGTCTTACGACAAGGATGCAGAGTAAGGCCAGGATAACCCAATGAGGGATGTGTACAGCATGATTAGTAAACCGATTTGAATGAGGATATAATCTCATACCACACCATAAAATAACAAGATAAACCTTGGGATTGCGGCCCATGAATGTTTAGGGACATTGTTAAAGTTGGATAGACATGGTTGGAGAGCCATTAGGCCTAGTATCCATGCCATTCGGGGGTCCTTCTAGACATAGAATATGATGGAAACCCAAATGATGGGGCTTTCAAAGCATGGCAGACCTATGTTTGAAAAGGGGACAATAAATTGAGGTAGGAATGTCTCATGAGGATGTATGGGGATGAAAGAATATACTGATGTGAATAAGGATGTGAGTACATACCACAGTGCATAATCCTATACGAGAAGATGGTCCAAGGGGCCAAAAGGGTGGAGGGACCTAAGGTTGAGCGTCCTGGCCAACTATAGACATATGGACACTCATGTGAGGATTGCCTCCTCATACCTCCTTAGCCCACATGAGTGATGATCGGTGTGGGAATCAAGGAGTGGGACTAGGCCTTCCCCATCACATAAGTTTATGATAGCTGGAATCACAAGAGGCAGAAAACGACATGAAGATACAGCGGGGCATAATGAATGGATACACTCAACATTTAGGATATATGGGGGTAGTGTAATTGACAAAGTATGGTTGTTGACCAAATTTGAAATAGATTATCTATATCATGTGGTCTGAAATGGGAACAAAAAATGAGTTTTGACCACTTAACATATTTGCAAAGCGGAACATTTATATATTTGTTGTTTGAAACCCTCGAGGACATTAGATTGAGATGGTAGGAGATTCCTTGGGCCGAGCATCCGTATTGGTCAGGGGTCCATCCATATTTGAATGATAATGGAGTCCCAATCAATGGTGTGAGTGAAACATAGATGTTCCTGTGTATTTTAATGTCAACCAGGGTGGTGAACAAAGTGAAAGTCTCCATGGGGTGGGATGTATAGTGGGTTCATGATGAACTCAACATGAATTAGTGACGAATCCATCACCACGCCATTTTGTCCTGAACTAAGGGATATTCTAGAGTTTGGGTAGTGCCGACAGAAAAAATACATGGGTGTTCGAACATATACCATATGGATGGGAATCAAGCCACATGTAGTTCTAGAATGGCATACAGTTTAGCGTCGTGCAGTGAGGACGTGGTAAAATAGAAGGACGATGATGGATCACATTAGTAGAGACCATGATGCCCACACTACATCTTGTAGGGACCTCTGAGAAAACTACACCCAGGGGGAATGCTCGAATAAAATAGATTGGCGGTGTACTCAAGACGTAACATCTGAGCATTCCTACTGATCCCTTGTTGATGGGAATCAATCCATGCATATTTCTAAGGGTGCATTTTAACGTCTTAAAGGACGATGTACAATTTATTGTCATGTAGGACATGGCATTTTAAGGTCTTGCGGGACCAGTGGTTTTGGGTCATAGAGGAGAAGACAGTTTAGGGTCATGCAAGACCAAGGGGTTACTTAGGAAATCTATTGCCTCAAGAACATGGCATTGGTGGGAGTACTTATACGCTCACCATCCATGGTGATCAGGGAGTATGCTCATTTCAAGTAATCCATATGAACATGGTAAGGTCATCCCCATTTGGGTTCCAAATTTGGTGGGAGCCTGCCGAGTTTCATTGGTATCCTGAGTGCTAGTACCATGTTTCCTTGAATGAATGAGCAGAGGTAAAATTTCTTGTTGAAAGCTCTAGCCATTTGGTTCTAATACCTTTTCATATTGTGCAGAGAGCAAAGCCTATTCTCATCAAGCGCTTCTAGCCTAGCTAGACAGATTTTGGCTACTTTATCTGGTGCTTTTTGATCACAGACAATTGTGCGCCATGAGGGAAACTAAATATTTATTGGTAGGTAGGCCTCGTTCCATACACGAGGAAATATAGGGTCACCTGGGTGGAATTATGAATCGTCTTCTGATAAGCCCAAATGAAGTTTTGGAGCTTGTCTGACCAACTCATTTTATTTTGTCCTACCATTTTCTATATATTGTTGGAGGGGGTTTTATTTAACACCTCAATCTATCGATTATCCTGTGCATGATAGTTGATGGAATGGTTAGAACGAATTTTTTATGTAGCATAAAATTCCATCAGCAAAGATACCTGGAAGCTCGTGCCATTATCGGTGAAGATGGCGTGAGTGACTCTAAATTGGAAGATGAGGTTGCAGCTCACAAATTCAACAATGGAATGGCCCTTGAACTCTATGAGAGGAACTTCCTCTTCCCACATGTAGAATGAATTTTTAGCAGTCATGAATATATTTCACTGGCGAGTTGTTGCTAGTGGTTATGGTCCCACGACATCAATTCCCCATTCTGAAAATGTCCAATAGTACATGGTGGAGTGGATAGGATCTGGTGGCCGATGCATTAAGTTAGCATGAATTTGGCACAAATGTCACTTCTTGGTGAACTCGATGCAGTCATGCATCATGGAGGGCCAAAAGTACCATAGTCTCAGGATCTGGGGAGACAGCTTCGGCCTTGTCGGATGGGCCCCACAAGAACTGGCATGAACCGCTTGCATGACTTGGGAAATCATGAATCCTTGAATGAAACAGGTGAGAACCCCATCAAACAAGCACTTTTATATGGATTTTATAACGACCAGGGCCATCCTAGAGGGTTAACATTAATCCTCAATTTCAGATACACTTGTGCTCGGCCCGGTCTACCAGGAGATTACCGTTTTGGAGTTACTCGACAACAGAGGTTATCCAATGACGAGTCACTTCAATCACAACATACTGGGTACCTGGGGATCCTAACATGGAGGTTTTGGTTGTATGTTGGAATACCTTCGGAATTTCATCACTCTCTGGGGTGACAGGAGAAATGAAACTTTGGTGTTCCATGTGGACAATCAGATCATCCTGTTCAGGCTCTGCATGTGATGTAGCCAGGCTGGCTAGGGTGTCAGCCCGACCATTTTGAGATCGAGGGACATGAGTAACATCCATCCGAGATGGGAACTCAGCCATTAGCTATAGATTTCACTCCAAAAATTGTATGATCTTTTGATTTATAACTACATATCCACCGTTGATCAATTTAATGACTTGTTTGAAATATCCTTTTCAAAGTAAGTGGGGAACATCAAAATTGAAGGTCATCTCGATGCTAGTTATGAGAGCCCGATACTCTACCTCATTGATGGTGCTACCTTATGACTACTCGAATGAGTATGGAAGAATGGTATGTGTCAGATTAATGAAGATGATACCCAGGACCACCCTGTTGAGTCGGGGATCATTATGCCTCCTGCCGGTGGGGCTCTATAAAGCACCATCAAAATGCATCTGCTAGCGCGGCATGTCTTGGTACACCGTGAGGATCGCCTCATCAGGGATATCAAGATTCAAGGACTGGTCACCAACAGATGTATAGGAATCAAGGAAATATGAAATGCATTCCCCTTAACAGCCTTCTAAGGGACAAACATGACGTCGAACTACTAGAGGATTATCACCCAACGAGCTAGATTTCCTATCAACATGGGGCGTTTCAAGATGTACTTCAGTGGATCTAAACGGGACACCAGTTGTACCTTATGGTGTTGTTGGTAATGTCGCAAATTCTATACTGCAAATACCAGTGCGAGGCAGCTATTCTCAATAGGGAAGTATCTGGTCTCTGTATTGAGGAACATGTGGTTGAGGTAGTAAAGGCTCTTCTCTGTCCCCTCATTGTTATTATGGGAAAGAAGGGTGCTGAGATATCATTCCAAGGCAATCATATAAAGGACCAACAACATTCTGGAGACCGGTGGCGTTATGACCAGAGGCTAGAGAAGATACTGCTTGATTTTCTCAAAAGCAGTTTGGCACACTTCATCCAACTTATAGACTGTAACACCCTGATATTTTATGAGAAGTATAAATTTTTATTATTATTATTTCTTATGTTATACACAACATAAAAGGAATCTTTCATGGCACACAACACTAGCTTGTCTTGCGTTACATGAAATCACAACTTTCCTCGATAGCGTATGTAGTACGCAATACCAGGTTTCACTAAACAATGATATATTGTTATAATATTATTATAGACTAGATTTTATGAATATTATTATCTAAATTTTGAATTATAAAACATTATTATTCATCTTACATATTTTATAGAACATGGTATAAGAACAAAATAAATTTTTTGGGTAAAATAAGTATTTTTAAAAAAATGCAGTTTTGCCGCCTTTTGATGGCGCACCAACAATAAATTTAGTTTTTGAAATGTTTATAAGTTCAATTTGACAAAAATAAAATTCTTCTTTGGAATCATGATATAAAAATTTACTTTGGATACATTTTTCATATTATTCTGATATTTTTTATATTTTAATGAATAGTAAAAACAAGCTATATTTTAATTAAAAACAACATTTTTCATCGCAATAATTTATATGGTTAAATTATAATATTTAATGGTTTTAAAGTATAAATATAATATTTTTTATCATTTAATATAATGTATGTCATTACCATTAATTTTACATTGAATTCATAGGTAAAAACATTTCAATCTTTGGCAATGTTTTAACTTGTAAAACCTATTTTCTTAACAACGAGAATAATTTTAAATTATTCACTACAACTTCTGTATTATGAATTTTGAAAAATGGATTCCATATTTGGATTCAGTGGGTCCAAATTATGTTATTAGGTTATTTTTATTTTGTTGATATTATGAATAGTAAGTACGGTAATTTTTATTTACTACAGTTGAAGGTAAATCTGGTAATTAAGGGTAAAAATAAGATTATAAAATTACCCTAACTCTTTCCAAAATCCTATTGGATGAATAAAAGTTGATCCATATCACCTAAGGGTCAGAATAAATTCATTTTATAGACTTTTGTCTATTAAAATAATTTATTTATTATTAAAACCAATGAAAGTGAAAACATGTCACTCTCTTAAATATTATAAGTATAATGATTTTAATTCAGTGATAATCTTAATGAAACATCAAAAATAAATTATATCCAGAAAGATAATAAAATTATATACATAATATGAATTTATTTATAATTTTTAAGAATTAAATAATTATCATTAATTATGACACAATAGTGATATCGAAATTATATTTTTGATTGAATTATCAAATAAATGATTTTAAAAGTATTAAAATAAATATTATATGAACTGTTTCATGTTCTCCACTAATTTTATAGATAAATATGACATTTTATGAATCTATTAAATATTTTAGTTCGAACATATCTTCTTCTGAATATTTTATTTAAATTAAAATAAATGAATAGTGTCAAAATTGACACTATTATTATTTTATAAAACTTTCATATTATAAAATTGTTTAAAAATCACAAAAATATTTAAAATTTATAAATTAACATTTATATTTTCGAAAATGTAATAAAGTATTCAATTATGGAAAATTCACTACATATAAGTAATTATATATAATTATTTAAAATTTAAAATTTTACTACCACAAATAAAATTAAATAGATTATATAAGGATAAATCCTGTTGATAATGATTAAAATAAATTCCCAACTTGTATAAATTTTATTAGTTGATGATATTACAACCCTATATCATATAAGATTCGTATTTGAATAATTTTGGGATGTTTTTAAGTGTGGTTGGAATTTATTATAAATTAATATTTCTTATAACTCCAAAGGTGCCCCTCTCCTCCATTATAAAAGGGCATCTCCTCCCTCTCCTCTTTACACAATTTAGAGCCTTTAATCTCGACCAACCCCTTCCCATTTCCCTTCTCAACTTCATTAGAGACATACTAGAGGTCCTGGTCTTATTCAAGGACCAATTTTAGTTCCCTAAGACGAGGTTTCAAAGAGGCGTGTCAAAGAAGAGGTAATATCCATTACCGATTCTTTCAAATTTATTTCTTATTGAAATTATTCTTCTTTATTTGTTTCATTTTGAAGTAATAACATCAGTATCACTCATATACTGATATGTTATTATGAATATGAAACGACCCTTTTTCACCTTCTATCCATCCTACGGAAAATGAAATCATCGCGCGTGCGTACGTACGGAATACTGTCTCCACGCTGTCTTGTAATCTGTTTTCCACCACCACCTTACTTGGATAGGTATAATGGTGTAAATAATCACTATATATGATTATTGTAAAATGATATTTATTCTGAAATAGTATACATACCCTTCAATACAATTCCACCATCATGGGAACGATATCCTCGCTCGTGCGTACGTACGGCCTACCGTCTCCATGATGTGATGTGACACGTTATAAATGATATTTATTGAATAATGATTATATAAATGAATTGAATGAATAAATATTAAATATATTACACTAATTCCAATTTGGAAATGATGTGTCTATAACCTAAAAAGACGAATAATAATTTATTCAGCAAAACACGCATTAGAACATAAAGCAATAAACACGCGAATAACAAGTAGCAATGAAATATTACTAATAAGAAGCTAGGAATATTACCATATATATGAATATGATTCTGGAATAAGTCAATGACATTATTTAAATCATTATATAGGTGGTTCAGACACGTACAAAGCATATCAGACCTAAGGTAAGGGAGAATCTCGCAATCTCAATTTTTATCCGAGATTGTTTATACTTCGGTAATTACTGGGGCATATTTATCATAAAAATCCATGTTTCATCAATATTTAATATTATTTCTATCCTACTACAATTTTTTAAATCCAATATTACCCATTGGTGAGTTTTTAGTAAATGATATGAAAGAAATCGTTTGTCGTTTTTAGTACGAGGTACTTTTTGACTTTTCCGGCCAAAGTACGAGAAAATTGTTTTTTTAACATATACGGCATGAATGAATTTTTATGATTTCCTAGAAAATTATATCCATGAATCTTATTTGACATTTTTTCATGTTTATTTTTAATCAAATTATTTTATATTAAAATTGTATGACCTGTTAAGAAAAGAAAAATATTTTTGAAGTAGAAAGGATTTTTTTTATCAAGAATGGAGTTCAAGTGTTTTATCAAAATTATTTTCCATCTATGTTAATATGTGGTTCTGTTTCTGTCGTTATATTTACATTGATTTGATTATGTTAAGATGGAATAAATTTTTTGATGTCCTTTTACCTTATATGGATTATGTTATGATGACATGATGTTTAAGAATCCCATTTTTATTACATGGGTTGTGCTATAATGTATGATTTATGATTTTGTGCTACACATAAGAATGATTTAATTATAATATGGATGAGAACTATATCTCCCTCAAATAAATTGGGTAAATATTTATATCTCATGAGATAGACATGGCTGGAATGACAAGTTAATCCGGTTCAGTCATACAGGACTGGAACTAGGAGTGAACTCGGTTCAGTAATGGACTTTGTCTACTATGATAGTCTTGGAAATGAGTCTTGACTAAAATGTAATGATTTTCTATGATTATGTGTATATGCCACAAAGTTTCATGTTCTATGTTATGATTATTGGGATTACATTTCACCACAATGATTTATCCCATGTTATGATATTTTGATCTCTTTTGCAGGATAAGATATTCAAAATGTTATGTTCTTATGAATATGATATGATTGATATTTCTTTTGTTTAGCGTTAATGAGAATTTGAGCTCACGCTTTTGTATGTTTTCTTTTCCCCAGCTCAGGAAGAAGGGTATTAAGTAGGATTTAACAAAAGGGACTCTAGATATGATGAAATAAATGGGTGACAACGCAGATGATTTATGAACAAGTTGTTTATGTTTCACAATTTCTAAAGACACTATACATATATGGTTATTTCATAGTTTTTTATATGTTGTAATAAGTATGCTTCAATTCTGAAGTAATAATGATGTATGTAAAGCGTTGGAAGAAGAATGGATCTCCGCCCAAGGGCTTCATGAGAAAATGGATGCCACTGGGGATGGTGGTGTGTCCCGCCCAGGGGGTGTAGCCGCCCATTGAGTTCCATGATAGGTATCAATTATAGTCCACTGGAAGTAATTCTATATCATTATAGGATGTATCATAGTAAATGTATAGTCAACCTTTGGAAACTAGGATGTGAAAGCCTTAGTAAGAAACCTAAGGATTTTTCCAAGCATAGAACACAATATTAGTGTTTTAGAAATGGCCATGAATAACCTATAATATGACCTTAAGTGTAAAATTTTATTATTGATTATGTGTTTTTTCTATTATGATTAGTGTTTCTCACACTATGCTTATTGGTTTTGGTCAATGGCTAGAACTCGATGGAATCGTGTTAATGCTGAATGTGACGGGCAATGCAATGATTGTCCCCCTGAGAAACCATACATTATGGGAGCTGGAATGAAAAATCATGTATCCATGAACACACAACTTTCTCAAGCTATGAACCATGTAGGACTTCCAAACGAGCAAAGGAAGGAGAAACATTCTATGGAATCCTTAATGAGGCAGCATCTACCTTCATTCAGCGGGTCTTCTGATCCATTAGTGGCTGAACAATGGATTAGTACCACTGAAAAGATATTTTTAGTTCTACAATGTTCTGAACATGAGAAAGTCATCTTAGCAGTTTATCGTTTGGATGGTGATGCTGATCAAATGTGGAATCTTATCAAGAATATGAGGCAAAGATATGAAATTGAGTCCACGGAATGAGACGAGTTCAAGAACTTATTTTTCAATAAGTACATCCCTCGTATTCTTTGAACAAATATAGAGAAAGAGTTTCTTGAACTGAAGCAAGAGGATGATGAATCAATTTGTACCTATGAAGAAATGTTTACAAGACTTGCAAGGTACGCTTCCAGAATTATTATCCAACCTTAGAGTAAAATCGATCGATTATTTAGTGGCTTAAAACCAAGTCATCGAAGGGTGTTATCCATAAGAGACTTTAAAATCTACGGGGAAATTGTTTGATGTTCTCTCAAGGATAATATGGAGATTGGAGTAACCCATCAATCATATGGGTTTGATAAGAAGAGGAAAATCTAAAGACCACACTGAAAAGAAGATGAGTTTTCCTTTATGCTCAAATTGTGGAAAGAAACATGGAGGTAATTTTCTTAAAGGGACAAGAAAATGTTTTAAGTGTGGAAAAGAAGGTCATCGTTCAATTGAAAGTCGAAATAATGGGAACAAGATGTCTAATGATGCGAACAGAGAAAGGGATACATAGAATTCACCTCCAACACTTCAATGTTTCAAGTGCAATGAGATGAGGAATTATGCCAATCAATGCCCTAATCCATGGTTTGTTGATGATGATCGACGTCAACAAACTCTTAAGGCCAAAGACAAAAGAAAAGTCACATGAAATTACTATTGGTGATGTGGAGTACGATAATGAAGTGGTGAAAGGTACACTTACCATCCACTCTAAAGTTAAAAATGTGTTATTTGATTCTGGATCCACCCACTCTTTTATTTATGACGAATTTTCTAAGGGTATTGTCATGCTACTTCAACAATTAGATGTTGAGTTTTCTGTGACAACTCCTAATGGCACAATAGTCGCATCAAAAGATTACAATTCTTATCCTATTGATGTTTGCAGGAAAGTGGTTCCTGCAAATCTTGTGATCCTTCCTATAGTGTAATTTGATGTGATTTTTGGCATGGATTGGATTTCCTTATATGGAGCTCATATCAATTTCCAAAGAAGGGAAATCACATTTAATATTCCCGATCAATCTACTATCATCTATCGATGCAAGGATGAATATAACCATCCAGTGGAAATTTCTTGCATCTTATGGGTCTTGATTACAATAAATGATGGTTATTTATCTCAAATGGTTGGAGAGAAACTCACAATTAAGAATATGCACATTGTACAAAAGTTTGATGATGTCTTTCTGGAGGAATTTCCAGATCTTCCACAAAATCGTGATGTTGAGTTTCCAATAGAACCCACACCGGGTGCTATGCCCATTTCAAAGACACCTTAATGAATTACCCCAATTGAGTTGCATGAATTCAAGAAGAAACTCCAAGAGAATCTTGATAAAGGATTCATACGCCCTAGTGCGTCACCTGGGGGAGCACCTGTTCTGTTTGTTAAGAAGAAAGATGGATCAATGAGACTCTGTATTGATTATAAATAACTTAACAAGATCACTATCAAGAACAAATATCCTCTCGCATGCATTGATGACTTATTTGACCAACTACGCAGACCTCGATACTTTTCCAAGATTGATCTTCATTTAGGGTATCATCAATTAAGAGTCAAAAAAGAAGATATTTCAAAGAAGAACATTCATACAAGGTATGGACACTATGAATTTATAGTGATTCCATTTGGTCATACTAATTCCCCTGCTATCTTCATGGATCTAATTTATAGAGTCTTTAGAGACTATCTTGACCAGTTTGTGCTAGTCTTTATAGACGATATTCTTGTCTATTCAAAGAGCAAGGATGAACATGAAGATCACTTGAGAGTTGTATTAAAAACCCTAAGAAAGGATAAAATTTATGACAAATTTACCAAGTGTAAATTTTGGCTTCAAAAAGTTTCATTTTTGGGTAACATAATCTTAAAAGAGGGGATATCTATGGATCCAGCAAAGACAGAGGTTATCGAAAGATGGTCCAGACCAACAACAGTAACTGCGATCCGAAGTTTTCTTGGTTTGGATGGATATTATTGATGTTTTGTTAATTATTTTTCATGATTATCTAATCAACTCACCTGGTTGACTCAAAAGGGAGCTATGTTCGTGTGGACATAAGAGTGTGAAGAGAATTTCAGGGAGTTGAAAAGAAGGTTATCCAGTGCACCCGTGCTCACACAACCTTGTAGGGGAGAAAAGTTTGTGATCTATAGTGATGCATCCAAGAAGGTATTGGGGTGTGTTCTCATGAAAAATCATATGGTGATAGATTATTCCTCAAGATAGTTGAAAATCAATGGGCAAAATTACCCAACTCATGATTTGGAGTTATCTGCTGTAATCTTTGCATTAAAGATTTGGAGGCATTATCTTTATGGTGAAAGGTGTGATATTTATACTAATCATAAAAGTTTAAAGTATATTTTCACACAAAAGGATATGAATATGCACCAAAGTAGATGGTTGGAGCTGATTAAGGATTTTGACTTCACAATTCAATACCACCCTGCGAAAGCAAACAAGGTGGAAGACACATTAAGTCGACAAGACCATGCTAGCTTATCCCTGATGAGGATCACAAAAGATCCAATATTTATGGATTTACAAAGGATGGATATTGGAATTATAATGAAATGTGAAAAATATTATCTTTATCAAATGAATTTTCAACCATCTATACATGTGAAGATTAAAGAGGCACAAAAATAATATGTAGAGATACAAAAGAAGGTGAGAAATGTTCCTGAAATCAACCTTGATTGTGATGGGATAATAAAGTTCAAGAATCGGGTTTCTGTTCCACCCATACCAGAATTAAAGAAGGGGTTGTTGGATGAGGCTCATAGTTATTCATTATCTATTCATCCTGGAAGCACGAAGATGTATAGGGACGTGAAAGAGTACTTTTGTTGGGATGGCATGAAAAGAGATGTTGCCGAATATGTCTCTCGAAGCTTGGTTTGTCAGCAAGTTAAAGCTTAGAGACAGAAGACTAAAGGGATGTTACAACCATTACCCATACCTGAATGGAAATGGGAAAACAACAATATGAAATTTTTCAACGGACTTCCTAAAACATCCAAAGGAAATAATGATATTTGGGTCATAGTTGATTGTCTTATGAAGTCGGAACAATTCATTGCTATTACAGAAGACTTCTCTCTGGATCAGCTTTCCAGGATATATGTAAAGGAAGTCTTAAGATTTCATGGAGTACCAAATTCCATTATATCTGATCGGGATCCGAGGTTTAACTATATGTTCTGGCGAAGTCTTTAGCATACTCTAGATACATAGTTGAGTTTCAGCACATCATATTATCCTCAGACAGACGATCAGTCTGAGAGAACAATTCAAACTCTAGAATACATGTTGAGAGCTTGCTCTATGGATTTTGAAGGTGGTGGGGATCAACACCTACCTTTGGTGGAAATTTTTTATAATAATAGATTTCGCTCCAGTATTCAGATGGCTCCTTATGAAGCCCTCTATGGAAAGAAATGTTGAAATCCAACTTGCTGGGATGAATTTAGGGAAAGAAAGCTATTAGGACCTGATCTTGTTGATGATATGGAAGAAAATGTCTGATCTATCCAACAAAACATAAGAGAAGCTCTGAGTCAACAAAAAAGTAATTCTGATAACCTAAGAAAAGACCTAGAGTTTTAAGTGGTTGATAAAGTGTTCTTGCAAATATCTCATTGGAAGAGAGTAATGAGATTTGGAAAGAAGGGAAAGCTTAGCCCTATGTATATTAGTACTTTTGAAATACTAGATCGTCTTGGGAAGGTAGCTTACCGATTGGTGCTTCCACCGAATCTCTCTCTGGTTCCTGATGTGTTCTATGTGTCTCTCTTGAGAAATTACATACCGGATCCTTCACATGTACTAAGCTTAGAAGTTGTACCGTTGGACCAAGATCATTCTTATGAAGAACAGCCGATAGAGATTCTGGATCATAGATAAACAGTTCTATAGAACAAGACCACTCGCTTGGTTTATGATTTATGTAGGAACCACCAATTAGAAGAAGTTACATGGGATCTTGAGGATATGATGAGGGAGAGGTATCCTCATCTTTTTGTTACGAAGTGAAGAATTTCGAGGGCGAAATTCATTTTAAGGGGGTAGAATGTAACACACTGATATTTTATGAGAAGTATATATATATATATATATTATGTCTTATGTTATACGTAACATCAATGGATTCTTTCACTGCACACAACACTATCTTGGCTTTCGTTACACGCAATCTCGACCTTCCTCGATAGCATATGTAGTACCCAATACAGGGTTTCGCTAAAAAATGATATATTGTTATAATATTATTATAGACTATCCGTTATGAATAGTATTAAATAAATTTTTAATTTTATAACATTATTATTCATCTTACATATTTTCTAGAACATGGTATGAGAACAAAATAAACTTTTCCGGTAAAATAATTAGTTTTAAAAAAATGAAATTTTGCCACCTTTTGATGGCGCACCAACTTTAAATTTAGTTTTTAACATGTTTATAAGTTCAATTTGACAAAATAAAATTTTTCTTTGGAATCAGGATATAAAAATTTACATTGTATAAATTTTTCATATTATTCTAATAACATTCATATTTTAATGAATAGTAAAAACATGCTATATTTTAATTAAAAACAACTTTTTTCATCGCAATAATTTATATGGTTAAATTAAAATATTGAAAGGTTTTGAAGTATAAATAGAATATTTAATTACAATTTAATATAATTTATGTCATTACCCTTAATTTTAAATTGAATTCATAGTTAAAAACATTTCAATCTTTGGCAATGTTTTAACTTTTAAAACTCGTTTTCTTAACAATGGGATTTATTTTATATTTATTACCGCAACTTCTGTGCTTTGAATTTTGAAAAATTGATTCCATATTTGGATTAAGTGGGTCAAAAATATATTAATAGGTTTTCTTTTTGATATTATGAATAGTAACTACGGTAATTTTTGTTTACTACAGTTAAAGGTAAATTTGGTAATTAAGGGTTAAAATAAGATTGTAAAATTACCATAACACTTTCCAAAATCCTATTGGATGAATAAAAGTATACCCATATCACCTAATGGTCTCAATAAATTCATTTTATTGACTTTTGACAACTAAAATAATTTAATTATTATTAAAACCAAAGAAAGTGACAACATGTAACTCTCTTAAATCTTATAAGTATAAAAATTTTATTTTAGTGATAAACATCATTAAACTTCAAACCTGAATAGTCTCCAGAAATATAATAAAATTATCTACATCATGTAAATTTATTTATAATTTTTAGCGATTAAATAATTATCATTAATTATGACACAATAGTGATGTTGAAATTATTTTATTGATTGAATTGTCAAATAAATGATTTCCAAAGTATTAAAATAAATATTATATCAAATATTTAATGTGATCCACTAATTTTCTAGATAAATATGACATGTTATGAATCTATTAAATCTTTTATTTTGAACATATCTTCTACGTATATTTTATTTAATTTCAAATAAATAAATAGTGTCAAAATTGACTCTATTGTTATTTTATTAAAATTTCATATTATAAAAATGATTAAAAATCACAAAAGTATATAAAAATTATAAATTAAAATTTATATGGTAAAAATGTAATAAATTATACAATTATGAAAAATTCAAAACATATAAGTAATTATTTATAATTATTTAGAATTTACAATTTTATTACCAAAAATAAAATTAAATAGATTATATAAGGATAAATCATGTTGATAATGTTTTAAATAAATTCCAAACATATATAAATTTTTTTGGTTGATTATATTAAAACCCTATCTCATCTAATATTCGTATTTGAGTCATTTTTGGAGGTTTTTATGTGGGGTTAGAATTTATTATAAATTAATATTTCTTATAATTCCAAACATGCCCCTCTCCTCCATTATAAATGGGCACCTCTTCCCTCTCCTCTTTACACAATATAGAGCCTTCAAGCTCGGCCACCCCCTACCCTTTTCCCTTCCCAAATTCCCTAGAGATATACTGGTGGTCCTGGTCTTCTTCAAATACCAATTTCAGTGCCCCAAGAGGAGCTTTCAAAGAGCCGTTTCGAAGAAGAGGTAATATCCGCTACCGATTCATTAAAATTTATTTCTTCTTCTACTTCTTCTTCTTTAGTTGATTAATTATGAAGTAATAACATCATTATCACTCATATACTAATGTGTTATTATAAATATTAAACAACCATTTTTCGCCTTCTATCCATCCTACGGAAAACGAAATCACCGCGCGTGCGTACGTACGGAATACCATCTCCACGTCATGGTGTAATCTGTTTTCCACCACCACCTTACTTGGATGTGTATAATGGTGTAAAGAATAACTATATATGATTATTTTAAAATTATATTTATTCTTAAATAGTAGTCATACACTTAAATACAATTCCACGATCATGGGAACGATATCAACGCTCGTGCGTACGTACGACCTATCGTCTCTACAATGTGATGTGACTCGTTCAACATGATCATCATTGAATAATGATTATATAAATGAACTGAATGTGTAAATATGATATATATTACAGTAATACCATTCTGGAAATGAGGTATCTATAACCTAAGAAGAAGAAGAATAATTTATTCGACAAAACACACATAAGAACATTAAGCAATAAACACATGAATAAAAAGTAGCAATGATATATTACTAATAAGAAGCTTAGAATATGACCATATATATAAGTATGATTATGGAATAAGTAAATGAAATTATTTAAATCATTATACAAGAGGTTCATACATGTACAAAGCATATCAGTCCTAAGGTAAGGGAGAATCTTGCAATCTCAATTTTTATCCGAGATTGTTTATACTTTGGTAATTACTGGGGAATATTTATCATCCACATCCATGATTCCTGAATATGTAATATTATTTCTATCCTCCTACGATTTTTTAAATCCAATTTTACACATTGGTGTGTTTTTAGTAAAAGATATGAAAGGAATCTTTTGTCATTTTTAGTACGAGGTATATTTTGACTTTTTCGGCCAAAGTACGAGAAGAATGTTTTTTAACATATACAGCATGGATGAATTTTGATGATTTCATAGAACATTATTTCTATGAATATACTTTTATACGTTTTCATGTTTATTTTTAATCAACATCTTTTAGATTAAAAATGTATGACATGATATGAAAGGAAAGATGTTTTTGAAGTAGAAAGGATATTTTCCTCAAGAATGGAGTTCAAGTGTTTTATCAAAATTATTTTCTGTCTAAGATAATATAGGGTTCTTTTTCTATCCCTATTATTACGTTGTTTTGATTATATTATGATGCACTACTAGAATTTGGACATACATCTATGGATCTATAGCCAAAGACAATACAAACCGTGGCTATAGAACCCTTATACCCACGCCTGTTTTTCTCTCCGTAGAATTAGCTCCCTACCTGAGCCCTTTCCTCCCCCCGTCCTCAGGAGTTTCCGATCCCCACTGACCTGCGATCCTACACCCTCTCATGATCCTCCCCCTCTCCCAACATCTCCGAAGCAACCACCCCACCTGCCTACAACCCTCCTTTTCTGACGCGGCTCCGACACGTTCCGACGTGACCACCTCCACCCCCCCCCCCCCCAACATGATCCTCCTCCTCTCCCGACGTCTCTACGGCCACCCCACCTCCCCGCGACCCTCCATCTATGATGAGGCCCTAGCACGGTTCCGACGCGGTCACCTCACCTCCCGGGATCCTCCTCCTTCGACATGGCCACCCCAACTCCTGGGTTCCTCATCAAACACAAGGCCGACCCAGGAAATGCCATTTCCCAAGGTAGGTCTTGAAATTTTTTCCCTTTCATTTATTTAGAAACTTAGCACGAATAATATGGATTTCAAATAAATCAAAGGGGTTTTACATCAACGTCTTGACAATCAAGACCAGGTGATGATCCCCTTTAATAGCAGTAAATTCATAGACTTGAAACCTCACAGTCATCCCCTTCATTTCTGGGTATCCCCATCTAATATTGCGTGTTCCAACCTCTATAATTTTGTTCCTAACCCAAAAAATATAAATAAATAAATAAAGAAACCGGGCCAGGTGAAACTAGTGAAGAATCGCATAAGGAGGATGTGGTTGCAGTGAAAATGGGCGTGATGTATATGACAACTGCAACAAGAGTGATGAGTTGGGAAAAGGTGTGTCACGGGCCAAACATGTTGCAGGCAGTGACCTGGATGAACATAATGTTACTCTCAGATGAAATCCTGGAATTGAAAATGTCTATGGCAGTGAGGTCGGGGTTGTCAGGATCCCAGGGAGGATGGGTGGCGCACCAAGATGGAGATGAAGCAGGCGAAGAAAAATTGTGGCTGGTTGCCCCCAGCCCTGATGTTTCCGTAACCCAAGAGCTTGCATGGCTTGACCTAGGGCTGGCCCTGATCATACATGTGATAGATCCATTAATAAGGTACATTTATCTAGTGTTGATTTCAATGGTACCCAAACTAGGTATGATCCCACACATAGAAATATTTCTAGGTATGGATGACAGTGGGGATTAAAATCTGGAATACCTAAAAATTGAAATAGATATCCTAAAATCAAATACCATTCATGCTATTCAAAAAAATAGCTTAGAGGATCCCGCAATTGGTTTTTTGGTTAGGAGGTGGGGTGACATTAATTACTAGAAACAATACATGTTAGTTCATTTTCACTTCATCCCTAGATTCCCAATCCCTCACATTTACTTTAGGAATGTGAGAATAAACCTTGGATTTAAATTAGTATCCCTCAATGAGGATCATAATATTTTTTATGATAGGATATATATCATCGTTGAACCGGATATGTCCATATTCTTAAAGTATGCCTTATGATAATTAAATTATTTGGAGTTTAACTTGTTATTAATATCCAACAAGGAGCATGATGAGTGGGTGAGAAAAGTCTTGTCTAAATGAATCCCAATTAAGTTGAAAATACATTTCTGGAGGTTTTGCAGTAAGCACATACAAACTAAAACTAATTTCCATAGAAAATTAATTTAGATACCCTCACCATGTATGTTTTGTGAGAGGCTAAAATATGAGTTAGTCTAGAACATATTTTTTTGATGTAGAATGGGACCTATTTTCTTGGGAGCTTTTTGAGAAACTTATGGGATTTCAATTTTAGGGGGGGATATATCTCTTAATTTTTGTGTACATTATTTCAAAGTGTTTAGAAACATTCATATATGGTTTACCATCATGTAATAGTATTTTCAGTGGTGTTTTGGGTGGTTTCGGAGACAATGAACAAGGGTCGTGAAGGAAATAATAGCTCCCTATATTCATTCATGTTCATGTGCTCTCTATCATGGACATACTAGGTTCCCTTATTCCTATTGAAAAGATAATGGCTACTAGTCAGTGGATCCTCCCTAGGGATGTGATTACAAATGATAAAGCTCCTCCAGGGTGGTCGATCAAGTGGATACCCCCCAATGTTGGACTAATACATAATGTGAATGGGTCATGTGAATAGGGAGTTATGAGGAGGGATTGTGCATGATTGTAGTGGATCTATGGTTATCAAATATAGTTTCATTTATGGTTTAGGTAATTCTCTCTGGGTGGAGAGAATATCTTTACTCAGCGGCCTTTAAATTTGTATCATAGCTAACTTCAATATTTTTATGGTTGAGTAGAACTCCAAGATTATTTTAAGACTTCTACATGATGATGAAAGTGATCCTTGGTATTAAGTTTATAATATTATAATGTTTAGGTCCCCCATAGATCAAGGCACAAATATCATTCGTACTTAGGGGGGGGGGAACTTATCTTCATAGAATTTATCAAGTAAAGAGATACCTTATGAGATTCTTGTTATCTATCACATTACATGGGATCTTCCAAATTACCATGAAATTAATGTTAGTGGTGATACTATCATTATTCACCACTTTAGACTCCCAAAGGGCTAGATTTTCCAATAAAAGGTTCTTCTTGAGTGATCAATAATATCCGAACTATTACATCAATCAAGGAAGTTCTTCTAGGAATATCATTAATGGCGGAGAATGATCTGAATAATCAAGATATTTATGAATAAAAAAATTTCCATCACTTGTACAATGAAAATACTAAATTCAATTGGATGGATAATCAATTACCAAGTCAAATACATGGTCTAAATCCTAACCATCTAGAAAATTTCCCAACCCATGGACAATTTCAATCACAACCATCTCAACATCGAATCCAATATTTTACATATAAATTATTAGAATAATTTTTAAAAAAAATATTGAAAATGAATTATCAATTTTCATCATTGAGATTAGATATATAAAACATTGAAATGATTATGGAAGCCATTCCCACTCAGGTATACCCTTCCTCAATATCTTAGAAGAATCTTGTCAAACACAAACCTCTCATGAATAACTCAATGTAGTTACTATTCGCAAGAGTGGGGAAAATATTTTAAAACCTAAACCATTGATTCCTAAACAATTAGAGTCTGAAAAATCATAGGAAAAACTGAATAAGAAACATTAGACACTGAAAAATCAGAGCTGGATAATGAGTGAATTGGTTAGGGAATGTTGAAATTCAACCACAAGAACATGTGGAAATTGTTGATGGGTGATAAAATCTGGAAAAAACCTATTTTCTATATTCAAATGAGATAAATTTGACATCTTGGAATGATTTTCCTAAATATTATTTTATTATTTAAAGGAGATTGTCAATAAAATATAGGATATTGAAGAGTTTAAATAAAGACATAACAACCCTCATAGATAGACACATGTAACCCATCCAATGAATAATAAGATTGATCTTTCTTATCGATACTGAAATAATACATGGAAGATGCCCTTGATGTGGCCATTAGATAAATAACCCCATACCGACTTATAAATAGATTGATCTCAAACAAAATTATAATATATCATAATGGTTTTTGATTAGTTAATTGTTTTATTTGGTGATGGTGTTTAGACTACTAATCGCTTCATCATCGATGAATAGGGTTAGCCCAAAGGCGAGCCCTACGAGCCCCTGGGATAGGGAAACTAGTGGGAGGGGGAAACCTGCCCCTTTCTCTCTCCCTCATTTATCTGCTGCTATATCGCAGTTCCTAGAGCCCACGCCTCAGCGCAGCCTCAATTGGATTCATTAGAATCAGTGCACGGTGGTGCGTAATCCCATGGTGGATTGCGGCTCAGGGTAGATTTTGGTGTTCTTAAGTCAGTTATTGGTGTTTTTCTAGTTGAATGTCTACGCATGGTCCCAAGGCAGTGCTCCATCTGAGGTAGGTTTCCATCCAACGGAAACCTGGATAAATCATGTTAGAAATTTTATGTTTACTATTATTATCACTGACCTTAATACTGATCATCGATCTTTTGCGGATTTCATTGCAGGGAATCAAGATGTTCAAGCTCAAGGAGACACGATGGATTCGACTCACATCAAACCGAAGATATATCATCATAATGGTCACGCAGTGGTCTCCTTCTCGAAGGAAGATGTACAGTCACATTCTTCTGATCTATGTTTCATGCTTGTTGGGAAATTTTGAAAGTGCATACCCTCCCTCTTAATCCTTATAAAGACCCTTGAAGATATCATATTTGTGTATTTCCATGTGCGGCTTCTTAATTCGACTCATGTGGTTTTCAGATTCACGATTGAAAATGACAATTATAGGCTTTGGAAAAAAGGTATCTGGTCCTTGGGTGGTTGTTCCATGAAGGTATTCAAATCGTCCATAGATTCCAACACTGATTTTGAACCTCCCATTGCCCCTATTTGGCTAGGATACCCTGGGTTGCCTTTGAGTTTTTCAAGCAGGACGCTCTCTTTCCGATTTGTTGTTTAATTCATCATCCTCTCAAATTAGATTCTTCTACTAACAATATTTCTTGACCTTTGGTAGCTAGAGTCCATGCTAAAACTGATATATCACAACCTTTACCTCCCCACATTTGGATTAAAAATAGTGGTTATGGATTTTTGAAGGATGTTTTTTTCGAAAAACATCCATCTCACTACATAAATGCTTTAGAATTGGCCATTCCACAAAGGATTGTTGAAACAGATTATTTTCTTCACATCCTCTTACATATTATAATTCAATTTTGGTAAAAAAAAAGAGAAGTATAAGAGGATGGTAGTTGTTTCCTCCGATAGTCCTAGAGATTCTGTTGTTAAGGATTCTAATCAGAATATGGATGAACCCTCTAAAATTCAGATATCTCTTATTATCTTCACTGGATTTGTGGACGTGGTTCAAAAAGTTCAGTCCATCAATGAGGACAAAGAGAATACTTACATGCATGAGCCTTTTTCTTCCGAAATCACCAATGATGCACAACCATCACGAGAAGAGGATACCAACGCTCACTCTATCTCTGGTGAATCATTGTAAGAAAATTATGAGCAAGATTTTCAAATTGAGGATGATTATTTGAAGTCGAGTGCATGAAAAGGTAAGAATGAAATGGTTGATTCAGATAACATCATTACTCCTAACCCCATGAATACTCAAAAACATATAGATTACTAACATTAAAAGAACGAATGTCATTAGATCCTTAGAAGCCTCTACGATAAAAAATACATGCATTCCCCACATCCCACGCCTGATTAGTTTCTTGTTGATCTGAAGGGTAGCAATTTTGATGATGAAGATGATCATGTTGTGAGGGAATCATATCAGATCAAGGAGAAATTGGGGGAATAATTGGATTCATGGATAATTGAACAAGATACAATAGTTTATTGTAGATACAATGATGGTGAAATTACTGCAGCGACTTACGTTCAAATTAGTAAAGGAATTTTTATTAGGATTCCTTGGAAATAATACTTTCTTGCTTTACCCTTTCAAAATACAGGCATCCCAATTTCTCGCTTTTATGTGATGATGCGGGTTTACTTTATTGTCATATTTTAGTGATTTTTTAATTTTGAAAAGGCAATTGAAGATGATGTTTGAAATATAAAGAGCTTTATTAATGATCATGTTATTTAGTATTGGGATGTACATATCAATTTGAATATTATTTTTCATTGTTGTTTATGCATTCATGTATCATTTATCATGTACAGTTGACACACTGATCACATATATATATAAGAAGTTGTTATATCTCATTTCTTTTCCCTCTATTTTATTATAGGTGGTTTCTTATGATAAGGACGATTCTATCAACCACCATCGAAGACAATAAGTTCAATATATGGGTAAGGTTTATTCCATTTTTATTCTTTATCCCAATTTTAATTACGGATTTTTTGATTTTTGGGTTCCTTATATTTTTGTTGTGTGTTTTGGATTTCATTGAGGTGGATTCAAGTCACCGTTGACAAAGGCTTACATGTGTATGAATAGGTTGGCATATGAATATATAAGTTCCCCCTTTATATATATTCACTCATGGAAGTATAAATATATATATTGGGGCTAGGTGTTCTTATATATAGATATAAAAAATGAAAACACATGTATGTGTAAAAGGGTATATGCAAGTATAAACATATATCTAAGGACCCCCTTATGCATATTTCGCCATGATAATATGTACATATGGGCTAGGTGTCCTTAAATATTTGTTATGTTGCATATTCTTGCAAGCAGAAAAATGGAAGATTTGAGTTGTCGTCAAAAGCAAATGCCCCTTGAGGTTGAGGTAGGGTCCCTCTCCTAGCCTATTTAATTCGAGAATGTTTTAAATTGCATTTAGTTTCCTTCTTAATTATGCATGTTTATATTAAAATGAAATTCTTGAATAAGTTTTAGTTAAGATAATTGTTTCGGTTGATAAATAAGTCATGGTTTTGTAATAAAACCCCTCCAACGGATGTGTGCTATCTGTGAAAACTCACAGTGGTATACCTTGCTTAACATTATTGCATTGATGTTTTTCTTATACTTGATGTTTTTGTTAGTCAGAAATCACACATCGTATATAGAACCATGTAAGGGTATGGGGTTTAAATGAATTATATACTTATATTGAATGAATAGAAACATAAGAATACAAATTAAGCTATGATTTTTTTATTCAAATTAGTGGAATATTCCATCAATAAAGAGATGGATTCATTGAAGTTAAAAAAAGCAGATATGGTTGGACATTAAGTGGGTAAAAAGGAACTTGAAAATAAGTGGGTTTACTAAATTAATTAATAGAATGATGTTTATAAATGATAAAAATTATGGATGGTAATAATGTGTTATTAGTAGAATGAAAAAGTTTATTTTTTTGGAAATATTCTCACTAAATATAAGAATTATATCATCTAAACAATTCTATGTATGGTGGAATTGGAAAATATGCTTCTAGATTTGGTGGACATCAAGACAACTTTTCTCCAACACGCTGTGATCACGCAGCGATCACGCCACGGTCACGCCGTGGACCTTCCGCGGTAATGCCGTGATTTGTCCCTGCTCCAGCCACATCAAACCCACACAAGCCCCCTTCCACCTTCATTTCAGCCCGCTGCCACCATCATTCCAGCCCACAACACCCCCCCATGCCACCTTCGAATCATCCCGCTCCATCTCCCAACATTTGCAACCAGCCCCTTCCACCAGCATTCCTGCCTCCTCTCGCTCCCTTCGCTCCTGGATGGAAGATGCTGCCCCACGGATGTCGCATGACCGCACCGACACACTGCAGTCACATCGCGGTCACCCCGCGGTAATTCCGTGATTTTGCCCTTCTCCAGCCACATCCTACCCACACCAGCCCCTTCCACCTTCATTTCATCCCATTTCCACAAGCATTCCAGCCCGCAACAACCCCCCTTCCACCTTCAAATCAGGTCGCACAATCCTCCCAACACATGTAACTAGCCCCCTTCCACCAGCATTCCAGCCTCCTCCCGCTCCCTTCTCTCTTGGCTAGATTATGCTACCCCGCGGATGTTGCTGGATTGGGCCAACACGCCACGGTCACACTATGGTCTCGCCGCGGTCACGCCAAGGTCACGCCGTGATTTTTCCCAGCTCTGGCCACATCTAGCCCACACAATCCCCCTTCCACCTCCATTTCAGCCCGCAACCACCAGCATTCCAACCAGCAACATCCCCCCTGCCACCTTCGAATCATCCCGCACCATCCCCCCAACACCTGCAACCATCCCCCTTCCACCATTATTACAGCCTCCTCCCGCTCCCTTCGCTCCTTGCCAGAAGATTTTTCCCTGCGGATGTTGCTAGACCGGGCCAACATGCCGCGTTCATGCTGCGTTAATGTCGTGATTTGGCCCTGCTCTAGGACGACACCCCGCGGTGGTTCGCAGTGATAGTATTCCATGGGTGTTGTTATCAATGTTGATACTGACTAATCACAACTTCTGTCGGTGGGATGACGAACAGAATTTTGCCCCACCTCCTTCCTCTCCCTTCACTCATGGCTGGAAGATGTTGCCCTATGGATGTTGCTGGACTGGGCCGACACGCCGTGGTCACGTTGTGGTTACGCTGCCATCACGCCGCGGTCATGCCACGGTCACGCCGCGGTCATGCCGTAGTATTGTCGTGATTTGACCCTGCTCCAGGACGACACCTCGTGGTGGTTCACAGTGATTGTATTCCAAGAGTCTCGTGATCAATGTTGAGACTGAAAAATCACAAATTCTGCCGGTAGGGCGATAGTAGGAATTTAGCCCCGCCTCCTCCCGCTCCTTTCGCTCCTGGCCGAATGATGCTGCCCCGCAGATATCGCTGGACCGGGCCAACGCGTCGCGGTCACGTCGCATTCATGCCGCAGTCAGCCCACGGTCACACCGCGGTCACGCCGCGGTCATGCCGTGATTTGGCCCTACTCTAGGACGACAACCCACGATAGTTCACAATGATAGTATTCCATGAGTCTTGTGAAAAATTTTGAGACTGACTAATCACAATTTCTACTGGCAGGGCAATGCCCAGAATGTTACTCCGCCTCCTTCTACTCCCTTTGCTCCTGGCCAGTAGTTACTTCCCTGCGAATGTCATTGGACAGGGCCAACACGCCGCGGTCACATAGCGGTAATGTTGTGATTTGGCCCTACTCCAAGACAAATCATTAAACATTCAATCAAATTTAAATTCATAAATTCCTGAAATGTTTTTTCTGAACTTAAAAATAGATAAATCAATGATCCAAATAGACTGAGATGATTTATGATGGTAGGATCTCATAAAGTTATTTTCTCAATAAGATATTGTTGATTTTCTTGTAGCACATTGAGTTGTACGATGTCTCACTAAAGAGTATGAATATATCACTGAAAGTAATCATGACAACAATATTGGGTTAAAACCTTATGACTAAATTTAAAGAGGTTTGAGTTGTATATTTTGAGGTTATAGATTGATTGGAACAACTTCTAGCATATTCAATGTGACTCGAAAAATATCTTTTCAAATCTATAAAATCTATTTTAGAAATATAATCATCATTGATCTTTCCAAACTGGCCATCCATTTATAAAAAAACAAAATCACTTCTTGTAATTGTATTATCTCATAGATTAGTAAGATGAGTATGTACAGATTCAATCTCATCTCCATTAATAGTTTAATTTCCTAAATATTCAAATGATTTTATTAATGATTTTAATTCATTGTGAGAACGTGAATTTTATTCTTATAGATTCTTAAAATGATCAAGAAATCCTTTGATTATATATTCAATGAATCAAAATATAGTTCATCCTTTTCTTTAGATGACTGGCCTCTATCAACAGTGGGATAGGATTGATCTCCAATTTTCTAAATAAAGGCAAAGAATACAGTATCAAAATCCACTTTAATATCAGTATGAATAAAAAGTTCTGTTTCTATGTAATCATTTATGATAGATATTGATTGGATTTGGACTATCATTTTAGTGTTAATGACTACTTGTTGATCTTTATTATTTATTTTATCATTGTCTTTAACTTGTTCTTCTGTAAAAGACCTTTGATTCTTATTTTCATCATGATTTATAATAAAAGCCTCTTTCTTTTCTCTATTCTATGGTTGAGTAATTTCAATAGATATTGAAACCACTATGTTTTGTGCAAGAAATGTAGTACCCTAAAATGTAGGTTTGTTCCTCTGACTATGCCATATTATAAGGGCCTCAAACCATGTTTACCCCAAATGTTATTCTATATATTGAGGTAATATATTTCAAGTTCTATATTATAGATGTTGTATCTATTTCTTTTTTCTCTTTTCTTGAATATGGAAATCTATTATGGACATTGAATTATCTTCATCTTGAATATGCACTGAAGGTGCAGATCCTAAAATCCCTCACCCCTCCAATGAAATATGACCCAATCTTTGTTGGTATTGTTCACCAAAAGTTAATAGTTTCAGAATCACTTAATCCCTACAACAGACCACTCAACTCACCTACAATAAACACCATCAATCAATCCCACCTTCTTGTACCCTTACAAAACCACAAACCATCCACCTACCACCCAACCTCAACATCGCTCCCCTAAACACCAATAATTGCAGTCATCCCACCCAACACCAAACAAAACCCAAACCTCTTAGCCACTCACACCAGAATAGCCACTGCAACCCAAAAGTCTACTGGAAAGAACCCATCCAATAAATAAAACCTTCATCTATGAACAATAGTAGTAGTCCATACGCAACTCGAACCACCTACTACTTCATGATCCTTGAACCGAAGGAAACATTCTACAATATCATGGCACCAGACCACCACATTCGACCACTCAAAGACTCAAGAAAACAATATTCTAACATCACCATATGAAAAAGACCATCCACCAAAGGAACGCACAACCAGTCAACCACAAACTCAACCAGAACCATCCACAACAAATCCCCTACATGTAGCCATGTAGCTGGAAAACCACAATCCAAAAAGAAACCAATCAACCAAAAACTATAAATCCACAATTGAATCACCCACACCATGAAACCTAACCTCTACAACTGCACCTAGAATAATAACATGTGACTCTATCCACACCACACTAGAAGCCCCTCTAGAATCATCCCCATGCACTAAAATCAGGCATCCTCTGCATAGGATCCTTGAACTATAAACATCCCACACCAACCCAACACCATAATAGCAACAAGAACCCCCACAAGAACATCTCATACATGACCCAAACAAGATGAGAACCGTCCAAACAATCCACTCTACATTCCTATCCCTTTCTAATGGATAAATCCAGCACCAAAAACCCACAATGAACACAAAGGCAGAACAATAATATAGGGTATCCAGGGGGGGATGATGTCCGGGTGGGGTGGTCCAAGGGTGTTTCCGGGATGGAGGGGGTTTCCAAGAGGGAGGGGGTGTCCAGACGGGGGGGGGGGGGGGGGGTGTCCAGCAGGGTGGTGCAAGGGTTGTCCAGTAGGAGGGGGCTGCTGTCCTGGTGGGGCTGTCCTGGGGGGGTCAGTCCAGGTGGGTTTCCCGGAGGGTGGGGGGTCTGTTCAGGGGGGGTGGGGGGGGGGCTACTGTCAGGGGGGCTGTTGTCTGGGTGGGGTTCTCTAGGGGGGTTGTCTAGGAGGGAGGGGGTGTCCACGAGGGGGGGGGGTTCTAGTGGGGGCTGTTATCTGGGGGGGCTGTCTAGGTGGGGTTGTCCAGGGGGGTATGTCCAAGAGGGAGGGGGTGTCCATGAGGGGGGGGAGTCTGTCCAGGGGGGTTTCCGGGAGGGAGGGGGTGTCTAAAAGGTGGGGATGTCTATCCAGGGGGTGAGTGGGTCGGTCCAAGGTGGGAAGGGGGGATACAGGGGGTGGGGTGCTTGGGGGGGCTTTAAGATTCACATACTAACACCTTTGCTTGAGAACATAATATTCCTTATCAACAATCTTTGGAACTTCCAACTCCCTTCTAAGTTGTCCAGCTCATAATTGTCTAATCAAGATGATTGGGTACTCCAACTAACTTGCATGCCATTTATTATCTGTATATTGACATGAATGAACCTGTCTTCTTTATTTACAACCTGAGATCCTGTACTCATCTCAATACACATGTTGAAAACATTCATGTACATGTAGAAGGTTTTAAAAATCATCCTTGAGATCTCAAATTTCTTCAACTTCTTGTCATAGATTAATTCAATTTCTCCCCCTTAATATCAGATTTTAATTTGTGGGCTACTGCAGGAGTTGGGGTGGGGGGTGCAAGGGGCTGTCTAGGGGGGCATGGGGGTGCAGGGGGGGCTGTCCGGGGGGGGGGGGTGAAAGGTCTGTATAGGGGGTGAAAGCGGCTATCCAAGGGGGGCTATCCAAGGGGGTTCAAGGGTTGTCCATGGGGTGTAAGGTGGTTGTCCAGGGAGGGTGTGAAAGGTGGGGTGGGGGGTGTGCAGGGGGGTCTACAAGAGGGGGGAGGGGTATGTAGGGAGGGTGGATACTATAGGAGTGGGGGGTGGGGGCAAGGGGGATGTCCTGGGGGGTCTGCCTGGGGGGGGGGGTTGTAGGGAGGGGGTGGGGTGGTGGGCTACTGTAGGAGTGGGGGGGGGGGCAAGGGGGATGTCCCGGGGGGTTCAAGGGGGTTGTCCAAGGGGGCATGGGGGTGCAGGGGGCTATCCAGGGGGTGCAGGGGCTGGTCCAAGGGGGGTGCAAGGGTTGTCCAGGGGGAGTGCAAGGGGGTTGTCCAGGGGGGCATGAGGGCTGTCCAGGTGGGGCATGGGGGCTGTCTAGGTGGGTGCAAGGGGGCTGTCTGTGGGGGGTGCAAGGGGGCTGTCTGAGGGGGTGTAAGGGGGTTGTCTGGGGGGGCATGGGGGGCTGTCCAGGGGGTGCAAGGGATGTCTAGGGGTGGGGGGGGGGGGTGTTCAGGGGGGGGGGGCTGTGGGGTTTTTTAAAGAAATGTCAAGCCCTAAATCCACGGTTTTAAACCGTGGCTATAAGATTTGTGCAGCTTAATGTTCTGCCATAGTTTCAAACCGTGGAAATACCCTATAGCCACGGTTTGAAACCGTTGATATAGAGTTACGGCCACGGTTCAAACCTTGGCTATAGGGTATTGCCCCGGTTTCAAACGGTTGCTATAGGTCTTGCCCTATAGCCACACCATTACCAGCCAAGGTTCGTTGAACTGTGGCTATAACCTATAGCCACGGTTTTGGGACTTATAGCCACGTTTTGAAACCGTGGATATAGCCAAAATATCCAGTAGTTAAGAGTTCTGCCATGAGAAGGGGAAAATAATCTTTCAGATAGTGATGGTTGAGATCCCAGAAGACAATGCAGACTCTAATTTTTCTGTTCATCATCCGGACTGGTATGATGATGGAAAGCCATTTGGGGTAATGGAACTCTTTAAAAAAATTCACCCTGATAAGCTTATCAACTTCTACCTCGACCATGGCACCATGAGAAGGGTGAATCTTCCACAGAGGCTACCGGAACCTATGATGATTTACCGGGAGACCATGGCGGTGGATGCTTACATGAGGATATAGTCGTGGAATCTCTTCATAAATCCAGGAGAACATGTCATGGTGTTGTTTAAGGAATTCCAGGTACTGTTGTCACGCCTCTAGGGGCATTGCAGCACTGATCAACATGGGTCTCATGTGTGCCTCGCTACTGAGGTTCACCTATACCAATTCGTCGATTGTGGAGGAGACACCCTCTTCAAAGGTGGTAGGGGAACACTATAAATTCTCTTCATCACTTATAGAGGAGAGTTCCACCGTAGGTGGAGTTTCTTCTACCTTTGAAGATCCTGATGGGAGGCTGGTACCGACCTCAGCGACATTGGATAATGCATCGGACGATGACTGTGCTGCCGCAAATATAGCGATGAAGGTTGTCGATCTGATACCATCTGTTCTTCAGACAAAGGGGCCATGCTTGATGATGTCAATGCAGTAATGGCACATCAGATTGAGCTAGTTTATCCCATCCCTACAGAACAAGAAGGTATGTTGTATTATCGTTACCAAGGGGAATACATCTTGATACCTTATGGGAGTATGAGGCTCTAGAATCACCTGATCTTGATTTATATAGGAGTAAGAGGTAATCTTCCATATTCGAATAGACATGGTAATGTGTTCCCCTATTTTCCTAGAAAAAATGAAGAATTGCCCCATGTTTTGGATAGTAGCCTCTAATTGGGGGATTGGAAAGACGTAGGCATCACCTAGATCTATTCACGGGTTGGTTGCAGTTCTGGCATGATCAACTACATTGGTGTAAATTTTGTTGTCATTTCTCTTTTAGTATTCGACATCTAGAAAGCGGGCTTCAAAAGAGGCAAAGGGAGATGTTTCAATGTTAATCATGCCTACTCGACCACTGAGTTTTTACATGAGGAACAGGTGATATGATGAGGTAATTGCCGCATGCAGTTGGTGCCAGGGACATCCCATCAATGCATTGAAGGTGGTGTCCTAGGAGAGAACCTTAAACATAGTGTTCGTAACTAGACCACCAAACTGGTTCGTCATTCAGATCTTGCTGATAGGTGTCTATTCTGTACTATCATAACCTTGGTTTCTTAGGTAAGAGGGGCTTATATCATATTCAGTCAATCCCAGTTTTCGCAGTGTCCGAGTTAGGATTTAGTTATTCCCAGAGCCTGTGTCGACGAGATAGTGGCGGACCTCCACTTCATTGAACTAGGTGGTGAGGTACATCGGGTGAATGTTTTCCTATATGTGAGAGCCTTAATCTTCTACAGAGAATGATATAATGTCCTGGAATTCAGAATTCATGACTGCCTCAACGTGGAAGGCTTTTCAGGCTACTACTTCCGTCTCAAACTAGAGGGGGCTTCTTAAAGCCTCAACGAGGGACTCATGCATGTCTGACGATAGGCGAAGAAAAACAAGGATGGAGATACTTGCTGGAATGCTGGAAAGATGTTTTAGAACATCATAATTCCATTCCAGGCGTGAAATTCCTCTTACATGAGGTCGCATTATGAAAAGTGGTATGGTGAGCCCTAATGACTGGACTGGAATCTGGCTCATGCTAGGAATATCCCATTGCTCACTTATAGAACCCTTTGTAGTGACTTCCAAAAGGACGGTTGAATGACTCAGACTAGACTGTAGTAGGACGTGGATGGTCACTATGAAGTGGATGTGGCTCCTCCTGATCCAACCACACAAACAGTGATGAAGGAGGGCCAAATGTCACCAGCTGAGAAAGTTGTGCCAAGTGAGCTCTATGTTGCGCCTGCTACCCTGTTTCAGTTGCATGTACTACCTGGATTAAAGTACTTACCGAAGCACTATGACGACCCATACTTTAGTGGGTCTGCTGATGCAGACGACGACTATGAAAATCAGGAAGATCCGCCAGGTGTGCCTTAGTGTCAATAATTATATAATGTTTTACAAGCTCTAAGTTATTAACCAAATCATAACCATTACCGTCACTTGAAGATTCTTCCACTACATGATGTATTCTAGGAGGAACATCCATCTATAGGGGCATGAATTTACCGAGAGTTTGGGATGATGACGTAATTGGCAGAGGACTTTGATTTCCATTTCCCCGCCGGTGCTTTCTCTTCTGGGAAGAGGACGGATGAGACGATGATGCATAGGTAGTATCTGCAATTTTGAAAGGCTCTAGTTGATTCAGGAATTCATGGATGACACTATGGGCATAGGAGACTGTTTTATGAGGCCCCCAGTCATCATACTTCATGGACCCATGGTTAAAAACTTGATTCCACTCACCCTTGCTGTCACTGCTACTGTTTAGCCTCACGAAGACACCTGCCACCAATGTCAGGGAAGGGCCAAGCAGACTATGTCATTATCTTCCTAGTCTTAAAGTCATTATTTGAAAACATAGCACTCATTGAGAGTGTGACGTGGTATTCGGTGATAATGGATATTGTTAGGGAGTTTAATGAGGTTCTCCTCTTCTAGCCTTCTATACTCGGGAAAATGTACAATCCCTTGCATCAAGGCACTGTGGATGTAACTCGGGACCTGAGCCTCATTGAATGAGTAGGATCAGTTTCTGTTATCTGAAAAGGGGGCCCTAGGAGCTTAACCATGATGAGTAGATGGAGGAGCCTGTGGAGGCAGCGACGCCTGGTTATCTCACATAGGATGTGGTAGCGCATTACGCGGGGGAACCAGCTCATTCTGAGGTGGGCACAGATGGGATGGAGGCTATGCTTTAAGTGGAGGGCATCTTTGAGGCTACAGAGCCGACTCCACTAGTAATAATTCTAGATGCATGGGATCCTCTATTTGGGCCACTACGACAGGCTCGGCTCTACCAGCCCTTCTCGTGGGGATCGAAGGACGAAACGGACGTGCCTTCTTAGCCTGTTATAGGGCCACCTCTATGCACTAGTACTTATTTTATAAGTCTCAGAATCCCTTGGGGTAGTAATGGGTGATCAAAGAGGGGACCAGTTCCATCTTGACATTCCATATACACATCGTCAGAAATAGATTCTGAGTCAGAGACATTACAATGGAGTATGTGAGCCCCTTCCAATGGGTGCCAAAGTATGAAACCCTCATCATGCCTATGCATTCACATGAAGAGGTCTGTGGTACCTGTCTTTTGGTTGGGGGAACTGAAATGTTAGAGGAATTTCCTCTAGAGGTCTTACCAGTAGACTACTAATCCGATGAGGAGGTGGCTATAGTAGACAAACAATTGCACTGACAATGACTTAACAAAACACTGATGTTTGGAAGCTTTCTCATGTGCTGGGGTGCCAACATGGGCCCACACCTTGAGATGATGTGGGCCATGTGATGTGGCGCGTCCCCGGTCTCGTTAAAGGGAGAGAAAGTGGGATTTCTAAAACCCGGGGGTGATGTAATATCGTCCACTCATTACGAATAGGGCATACCATTAGGTGTGAGAACCTCCTATTATATCTCGAACACCTCGAAGCGAGCAATGAGTGCCACCATCAGATCATCTGGGTGGGGGTTACTATCTTGACGGGGAACCCTGACCACCATTACATTGTTGGGTTCTTCAACATGATAAGGTTTCTCAACGGCTTGTGGAGTAGCTGGTGGAACAACCTGTGGGGTAGTGAACCTGATCTCAGTCACGAGTTTTGTTATGCCTCATAGGAGGATATGGCTTTATGTAACGCACCCTATTGAAGTAAGCTCTAGCCTCAAACCTGTATGTCTAGGAATGATAATTAGGGTCACCTAATGGTAGTTCACCATGAGGAAGATGTTCCTGTCCCTGTGGCCTTGGATGAGGATCTCCATATTCTGGACATTGATCTGTAACATATTTATCAAGGAGTTCATCGACCATCTTCTTGTGTTCGGCATGTTGCTGACGCAATGTGACGTTTTCAAGGTCTTCTTCTGTCTTCTACACTGAGCTAGACGGGTCAGAGGGTTTGGCGGCTCTGAGATGTTCTTTACCCTTACCATGATTCCGTCTAATGACTAATGGCTCGGTGGGCGTAGGGAGATCCAGTAGGTTCCTCTGATGGAAAGTAACCCTTCCCAACATATCCAATACTTGTTGCATTCCTTTAAGGGGTACGTCCCAATCAAGGTGCTCAAGCTCATTACCCTCTTCTGATAGGTTGGCCATGTAGACCGTGACTCAACCTGGAGGCATGTCCTCAACGTAAAGTATAAATTTGGGATTTCTCTAGATATACCTGAAGAAGAGGGAAGTATATTGTCCCCATCCATGGATTTGTATGTGGGGAGAAGCCTATTTGATAATCTGGTGGAGTGCTTTGAAACTCTAAACACACCTGTGCTGGAGGGCACCATGGAGGCCTGGAGAGTTAGGGAATTGGGACATGGGGAGTGCAGCCAAATTAACCTGATGACATTGATTGCCAATGCCTTCAAAATAAGAATGACACTTTAGATAAGTTACTCACTGCTGACGAAGGCGAAAGTACGTCGCCCAGAGGGTTTGACAAAAACACTAGACTTCCTCTTGGGTGAAGAATCCTGGCGCGTAGAAATACAGTAAAACCCTGAGATTTTATGAGATATATTCTTTTAAATTTCCCTTATGTCTTCAATTGTACACTTCACCAAGATTAGCGTGTACTATACGCAACACTGATTTAGCTTGCAGTATACACAACACTATTCTTGGATCGTGTTATACACAATTTCAAGTTTGTTTGAATGATGTTATTCTACGCAACTTTGAGTGTATATATATATTCAATGTACAAATGAAATATGTTGGTATTCTATTATATGAAACAACAAAAGAATCTTGCGCTACACACAACCCTGACTTGGCTTGCATTACACTCAATCACGACCTTCCACAATAGCGTGTGTTGTATGCAATACTTAGTTTCACTAAACAACAATATGTTATTAAAATATTATATAAGCTTGCAGTTATGAATAGTAATACCCAATTTATGAAATGTTATAAATTTTATCTTTCATAATGGACTTCATTTTTGAATTCAAAATATCGAAATTATCCTAGGGTGAATTTTTGGCATTTTTCCAAAAACTTTCATTTTTTTGATGAATAGTGAAAACACTATGTTATTAGTTAAAACCGAAATTTTATTTAAATAATAATTTATTTTAATTTAATATATTTTAGTTCAAAATAGATAAATAATACCTATATAAGTTCAATTTAATTCATTGTAGTCATTTTATAATAATATAGATATATAAAAAATTTATTGAACTTTTTACCGTCTTTTACCCACCTCCTAAGAGGATTTTAAATTGTACATAACGCTTAATTTTACCACTTCTGTGAGATAAATTTTGAATATCTGAGAGACACAATTAATATCAAGGAGTAAAATTTGGTTCAATAAGATAAAAATAATTTTTGGTGAATAGTAACTTTTTCTTTTATTTACCACGGTTAAAAGTAAATTGGTTAATTAAGCGTAAAAATGATATTATTATTACCCTAATAGATGTTCTAATTTTATTGGTTAAGTATAATTCGACCACAAACAAATTTAGGAAAAAAATATGAACCACTTTGGTCCACTTGGATTAGATTAGGACATTTACTATTATTTTATTTAATGAAGGGTTAAAAGAGTTAAAATCAATGTTTAATAACTAAAACATTCTTAATATAGGGTTATTCATAAGAAATATTCTACTATAAATATTCATTCTAAATATAAAAATATTTCCTAAATAATAATATTTTATTTATATTTTTAAGACATTAAATAATTTAATTTATTTATCACACAATGATGATACAATAATTGCCTTATTAATGAAATATTCATATAATTGATATTTTGAATACCCAAATAAATGTAATTTGAGACATTTTTTGAATTACAATAATTTTATTGGTTAATATAACATATTAGGGTTGGTTAGATGAATTTTTATTGAAATAATATTGTTTTTCTAAATTTAGAGAAAACAAAATACCAAATTGTGTCAAAATTGATATAAAAGAATTTCTAAAACAAATATTATATTATTAATTGATATAATGGTCCTAAATATATAAGGTTAGTCCAAAATACTTATATAGTAATATATATGACATTAATGAATCAATTGGGGTTTGATTGGAAGTTTATAGTAATTTTATTAACCATATAGTGTAAGAATACAAGAAGACACGGTAAAAGTTAAATTATTTAACATAGAGTTAAATATAAATGATATGGTTAAAATGGTAACCTAAACTTGTATAAAACATATTGGTTGAGATAATTTAGACCCATCCCTAACCTAGATTCAAAATAAGTCACTTTGATGCCGTTATAAACCGAATAATAATTTATTATAAAATAATATTTTATGTCTTTCCTAAGGTGCCCCTCACCTATCTTATAAAAGGGCACCTCCTCCCTCTCCTCTGGACACAATTTTGAGCCTTCAAGCTCTGAAAACCCCTGAAAATTTCTCTTCTCAACCTAACTAGATAAATCATAGAGGTTCTGGTCTTCTCAAAAGACCAACTATAGTTCATTAAGAGGAATATTAAAAGAGGCACGTCGAAGAATAGGTAATCTCTTCTACCGATTCTGTCATATTTCTTTCTTCTTCTAATTACTCTTATTTAGTTGTTTAATTATAAAGTAATAACATCAGTATTAATTATATATTGATATTCTGTTATAAATATGAAACAATCCTATTTCACTTTCTATCCATCCTACGAAAAACAAAATCACCGCGCGTGTGTAGATACGGAATACCGTCTCCACGCTGTGGTGTAATATGTTTTTCTACCACCACCTTACATGGATGGCTATAATAGTGTAAAGAATAACTATATTAGATTATTATAACATGATACATGTTCTGAGATATTATATCCTACTCTCCAATTCCATTCAATAATCATGGGAACGATATCATCACTCGTGCGTACGCACAGATTACCGTATCCACAACGTGATGAGATTAATTCTCCATGTTAACCATTAAAGAATGATTAAAAAGTATATATAATGAATAATAATGAAATATGTGACCTAATAAAGCTAATGGATTTATGTATATATATATATATGTCATATACGTACTTCAATTCAATTCAATAAGGAAAGGAAAACAACATTCATGCGTACGTACGGCCTACCGTCTCCATGAATGGTGTATTTAATTTAAATTATCTATCTATTATATATATATAATGAATATATATATGATATATAAATCATGATTTGAATTCTGGAAGTATGTAAATCATTATATAATTAATAATAATATCAAGAACAACAAGTCAAAACACGTGTGATAAATGAAATGATTTTACCCAAAACACTGCTTTAACATGGAATTGAAAATTGAGCGGTTAATATAAAGTCATAAGTGAATCATATATGAGATCATAAATATTATTATGATTCTGTTACAATATAATAATATGTTTAAACCCACTATAAATGAGTCTCAGACACATACAGAAGAAATTGGACATATGGTAAGGGATAACTATTCCAATCTCGTTCTTATCTGAGATTGTTATTCGTTAGTATTTACTGGGGTTATTGTTATCATTCCTGTAAATGTTTTGTAAAAATGTTTTCATGTATTTTTAATGTCCTTTTTACCCATTTCTGAATTTTACCAAATTTTATGGAAGGAATCTTTCTTTTTTTACCATATGAGGAAATTTTTTGACTTTTTCGGTAGAAGTATGAAGAGAATGTTTTTTTAAAATTATAAGAAATGAATGGATTATAATGGTTTTATAACACCATATTTTCATGAAGCTTACTCTACAATATTTCATGACTATTTTCAAAAAATTCCATTTCATTTAAAATTTCATGGTATTTTGTGAAAATAAAATTATTTTGAAGAAGAAAGGATATTTTACTCAAGAATTCATTTCAAGTGTTTTATCAAAACTATTTTCTTTCTAAGATGACATTATATCATAATTGTATGTTTAAAGTATAATGTCTTTATTATTTATATGGTTTCAGTTTTCTTATGATGAAATGATATCCATTTGTTTATTATGGAATATTATACTAAGGGATGATGTTTATGAAACCCATTTTATTCATTAGGTTATGATGAATGATTTATTTCTATGTTGTGGCATGCGTAAGAATGATTTCATAATGATATGGGTCGGACCTATATCTCCCTCCAATGCATTGGGTAAATATTTATATCTCATGAGATAAACATGGCTGGAATGACAAGTAAATCTCGTTTAGTAATACAGTGATGGAACGACAAGTAAACCTGGTTCAGTAATGGACTTTGTCCACTATGATGGTCTTGGCAGCAATGCCATGGCTAAAATGGAAATCATATCATGTGATTAATGGTTTTCCAAAATTACATGTTTTCTTCCCATGCTATTTTATCATGATTGATGTTTCATTATGATCCATGCCTTGAGTACGTCAATTTTTATGTCATTTCTCAAGATTTTGATGTTTAAACATTATGTTTATTTTTTTATATTCAAATTTATATGTTTTGTTTTATTTTCTCCATGATTATTCTTACTAAGAATTTGAACTCAACCTTTATATGTTTTCTTTTCACCAGGAGTTAAAGAAAGTTTTTAGGTATGAAAAAAAGTTAAATATATTTATGGGAGATATTGAAGATCGTTAACCATGATTAGAAGATTGTGTTCCATGTTTCCAAAGACACTAAACTATTACAATCCATGAGTGTCTATTTTTGTTGTTTATTATGTATTCTGCATAAGTGATGTAATGATCTTGTACGTCATGCTTGGGTCTCTACAGTTTGTATCAGAGAGAGGGTTTAGTTAAACGTTGGAAACTATGATGCAAAAACTTTAGTGGTATCCCTAGAGATATTTTTAAGGTATGTAAAGGGATGTCCCTAATGTTTAATATAAGTATAGGTAACAGTCCTAGAATTATGTTTATGATCATGAATAACCTAGGGTGAACTTAAGATATCATAGGTTAAAGAAGGTTTCATAAGTTGTACATCCTATAAGTTACTTTTTATGATTTTGTGGTTCCTCATTATTCTACCTGTTTCTTACACAATCATTTCTGGTTTTAGTTAATGGAGGGAACCAAAAGGAATTGGGCTAACATTGAATTTGATGGGAAAATTGGTGACTATGTGTAGCGAAATTGCGTAATGCCTAGAGAGAAAGATATTATGATTACGCCCAATCATCTATTGTGATATATGATTAACAAGGGGAACATTAGTGGTGTTTATAATTCATCAAATAATAGGATGATGGAATTTATGCATGTTTGCATGGTGAGGATCATAGAGAAAAGCAGATTGAGATTTATAATGAATGGAAGAAGAACCTTGAGGAAAACCTCAAATGGAGGGGAAGATGTTATCTATGTGTGGAAAAGGGTCATAGAGTTATAGACTGTTATAGAGTTCATTGTCTTATCTGTTGAGAACATGGGCATTACCCAACTCAATTCCCTGACCTAAGAGGTTACTTCTAAATTGAGGAAGGTCCTATTCCATGAAAATCATTGAAGAGGAAGGATTGAATGGTTTATGTATTGTAATTAATGAATAATGTTGTTGAGATAATTTTATGGTATATTGAAATATCTATGTATTGTTCCACTGTGGTTTTCCATAAGAATATTGTACCGGTAACCATGAAAAGTGATTTTGGAAAGCAGATGATTTGCACATAATAAAGGGATAATGAGAAAATGAAATGTTGAATAGTATTCATTAGCTCATGATTGATATAAGAACAATGTGATATAATGGTTTGAGTATATAGAAATTTTGGGATTTCGGTATGTGGAAAGAGTTAACTTTGGATAGCATTCAAATTTTCACAAAGGTACAATGGTATTCAGTTTTCAAGAGAATACATGTTTAAGGTATTCACATGTTTGGAATGTGACCAACAAGATATATCGTATGATAAATAATGGTATTCACATGCTCGGTAGATGAAATTTCAAGTGATAATTTTCTTTATACTATGAGTTTGGAAAGAAGTATTTTGGATATGTCTTATGGTTGGAATGGATAAGGTTGGACATCAGATAATATTGTTTTTAACTAGAACTTTTTTTTCAATTTTATTTTTGGAATGTTATAATAGTACAGTTTAAGAAAAGTGACAACCTACAGAATAGGAGACAACCCATCGTGTCAGACAAGGATGTAGAAATCAAACCCACAACTGAAGTGATACAAGCCTTTATCTCCTACCACTAGCCTGTAGGGAGTCCCTGGTTAGTAGAAACTAGTTCTATTTTTTAAAATCGGATGATAGATGAATTATAAGTACATTTTTGGAACCATATACAATTAATCTCACCATACATGGACTTATGTATATAAAATTTTCTAACCTTATGTTTGAGACAGAAGGAATGACTTATCATTTCATCGCATGATCAACTAAAACTTGACGAAAGAAAAATTAAACTTTATTTCTATGATGTGGAAATTGTTCAAGGCACAAACAATAGTGAGATTTTTCCAAAATCAAGTATGTATTTATTTTATTTCAGAAATTGTTCAACAATAAGGAAATGATCATGAAAACAAAAAAAAAATTCAAAGTGCCCTCATATCTGATGAATCAGAAGGTCCCTTAGATCATCACAAATTTATGGCTTTGTGATTATTGGCTTTTTCATAGCCACGTCCTCTACAACTATTCATCAGAAGTTGATGGTTATATTTCTCTTCTATATCTATATTTTCACCTATTTTCTTCTATGTAGAAACCCAGTGATGAGTTAATTTGGGCAACTGTTACAATTCATACTTCACATTTTAAAATTATGTTTTAGTATTATTTTTTACGATGTGGGTTTCAATGAAAGAAACTTTCAAGTAGTAAACGATTTATAACCCCGACGAATTATGAGGGAGAAATTAATTTTAAGGGCGGTTGAATGTAACATCTTGAGATTTTATGAGATATATTATTTTTAATTTCTTTGTTGTCTTCAATTGTTCACTACACCAAGATTATCTTGTACTATACACAACACTGTATTAGCTTGCAATATACGAAACACTATTCTTGGAGCTTGTTACACACAATTTCAAGTTCATTTGATAGAAGTTTTTCTACGCAACATTGAGTGTATATATATATATATTCAATGTATAAATGAAATATGCTATTATTATATTATACGCAACAACAAAGTAATCATGAACTACATAAAACCATTACTTTTCTTGCATTACACGCAATCACGAACTTCCATGATAGCGTGTGTTGTACGCAATACCGAGTTTCAGTAAACAACAATATGTTATTAAAATATTATATAAATTAGCCATTATGAATTGTAATAACCACTTTTTGAAGTTTTATAAATTTTATCTTTCAAAATGGACTTCATTTTTGGATTCTTAATATCAAAATTACCCTAGAGTGAATTTTTCGTATTTTTTTGAAAAACTTTATTTTTTGGAGAATAGTGAAAACACTGAGTTATTGGATAAAACCGAATTTTTATTTAAATAATAATTTATTGTATTTAAATTTATATTAGGTAAAAATAGATACATAATACCTATATAAGTTAAATTTGATTAATTGGATTCATTTTATAATAATAATATATATATAAATTTTATTGATCTTTTTACAGTCTTTTACCCACCTCTTAGGAGCATTTGAAACCGTACATAAAACATTATTTTACCGCTTCTATGAGTTGAATTTCGAAAACACGAGAGACACGATTAAAATCAAGGTGTAAAATGTGGTTCAATAAGATAAAAATAATCTTTGGTGAATAGTAACTTTTTACTTTTATTTGCCACAGTTAATAGTAAATTAGGTAATTAAGGGTAAAAATGATATTATTATTACCCTAAAACATGTCCAAATTCTATTTGATAAGTATAATTCGACCATAAATAAGCTTATGAATAAAATATGAACCCTTTTGGTCCACTTGGATTAGATTAGGACATTTATTATATTTTATTTAAAGAATGGTTAAAAGAGTTAAAATCAAGGTTTAATAACTAAAATATTATTAATATAGGTTTATACATAAGATAAATTCGACTATAAATATTAATTAGAAAGATAAAAATATTTCCTACATTATTATATTATATAAATATTTTTTAAACATTAAATAATTTAATTTTTTTGACACAATGATGATGCAGTAATTACCTTATTAATGAAATATTAACATAATTCATATTATAAATACCAAAATAAATGTAATATGAGACTTTTTATAAATTATACTAATTTTATAGATTAATATAACATATTAGGGCTGGTTAGAAGAAATATTTTTTAATTAATAATGCTGTTATGAATTTAGAGAAAACAAAATACCAAATAGTGTCAAAAATGACATAAAAGAATTTTTAAAACAAATATTATATTATTAATTGATATAATTGTCCTAAAAATAATAGGTTCGGCCAAAAGACTAATATAATATTATATATGACTTTAATTAAGCAATTGGGGATCTATTGGTAGTTTATTGTAAGTTTATTAACCATATAGTGTAAAAATACAAGAAGACACAGTAACAGTTAAATTATATAACTTAGAGTTAAATCTAAATGATAAGGTTAAAATTGTAACATAGACTTGTCTAAAACTTATTTTCTGAGAGGATTTCGACCCATCCCCACCCTAGATTCAAAATAAGTCACTTCTTAGCCATTATAAACCAAATATTAATTTATTATAAAATAATATTTTATATTTTTTTCTAAGGTGCCCTTCACCCCTCTTATAAAAGGGCACATCCTCCCTCTACTCTTTACACAATATTGAGATTTCAAGGTCATCCAAACCCTACTAATTTATCTTATCAAAGTTTCTAGTTGTATCATAGAGGTTATGTTCTTCTCAAAAGGGCATCTTTAGTTCCCTAAGAGGTATTTTACAAGAGGCACATCGAAGAAGTGGTAATCTCTTCTACCGATTCTTTCAAATTTATTTCTTCTTATACTTCCTCTTCATTAGTTGTTTAATTATAAATTAATAACATAAGTATTACTTATATACTAATCTATTATTATAAATATTAAACAACCCTATTTCACCTTCTATATATCCTACGAAAAACAAAATCAACGCGCGTGCGTACGTACGGAATACCGTCTCAACGCTGTAGTGTAATATGTTTTTCTACCACCACATTACTTGGATGGGTATAATGGTCTAAATAATAACTATATATGATTATTTTAACATGATATAGGTTTTGAGATATTATATAATCCACTCCAATTCCATTCAATAATTATGTGAACGATATCATCGCCCGTGCATACGCACAGATTACCGTCTCCACGACACGATGAGATTCATTCTCCATGTTAACCATTCGAGACTGATTATAAATTTTATATAATGAATAAAAATGAAATATATGAAATAATAAAGATAATGGATTTATTTATATATATATATATATATCATCTACATACTTCCATTCAATTCAATAATGAAAGGAAAATAGTGTTCATGCGTACATACGACCTACTGACTCCATGAACGGTGTATTTAATTTCATTTATCTATATATTATATATATATATATATACTGAATATATATATATATGATATATAAATCATGATTTAAATTATATAAATATGTAAATAATTATATAATTAATAATAATATCAATAACAAAAATTCTAAACACGTACGATAAATGAAAGGATTTTACCCAAAACACTGCTTTAACATGGAATTGAAAAATCAAAGGTTCAAATAAAGTCATAAGTGAATCATATATGATATCATAAATATTATTATGATTCTTTTACAAGATAATAATATGTTTAAACCCACTATATAATAGTCTCGGACACATACAGATGTAATTGGACATATGGTAATAGATTACTATTCCAATTTTGTTCTTATCCGAGATTTTTATTCGTAAGTATTTACTAGGGTTATTGTTATCATCCATATAAATTTTTCGAAAAATGTTTTCATGTATGTTTAATGTTATTTTTACCCATCTTTACTTATAATACATTTTATGGAAGGAATCTTTCATTTGATTACCATACGAGGGCCTTTTTTAACTTTTCTGGCAAAAGTACGAGGAGAATGTTTTTTTAACTTATATGGCACGAATGGATTTTTACGGTTTTATAACAGATTATTTTCATGAAGCATACTTTACAATATTTCATTACTATTTTCAACAAAATCCATTTCTTTTAGAATTTCATGGTATTTTGTGAAAAGAATATGATTTTGAAGAAGAAAGCATATTTCCTCAATAATTCATTTCAAGTGCTTTATCAAAACCATTTTCCATCTAAGATGAAATTATTTCATATTTTTATGTTTCAAGTATAATGTGTCTATGATTTACATGGTTTCACTTTTCTTATAATGAAATGATATCCATTTGTTTTATATGGATTATGTTATGATGGGATGATGTTTATGATGTAGAGAACCAATGCTTGACATAAATGTACATTACATTAATTTTGCGGAATAGTTAATACATAACAAAAATAGACACACAAGGACCGTAATAGTTTAGTGTCTTTGGAAACTCGGAATATAATATTTTAATCATGGTGAAAGATCATCAACATCTCCCATAAATATCTTCCCCTTCTTTTTCTTACCAAAAACCGTTCTTTAAATCATGGGGAAAAGAAAACATATAAAAGGTTATCTCAAATGCTCAGTAAGGGTAAGCATAGAGAACATAAAACAATCCATAAAAATTTAAATGAAAAAAAAACTTGAACATTAAATCTAAACATCAAAATCATGAGCAACGACATAAATCTTGGAAGTACGCAAGGCATAGATCATAAAAGAACATAATTCATGATAAAATATCTTAAGAATAAAACCTGTAATTGTGGAAAACCATTAAGAACATGATATGATTTCCATAGTAGCCAAGGAATTGCTGCCAAGGCCATCTTAGTGGGCAAAGTCCCTTTCTGAGTCGAGTTCACTCCTCGTTCCAGTCCTATATCAATGAATAGGATTAACATACTGTTCCAGCCATGTCTATCTCATGAGATATAAATCTTTACCCAATGCATTGGATGGAGATATAGGTCCCACACATCTCATAATGAAATCATTCTTTCTTGTGCCACAACATAAACATAAATCATTCATCACAACCCAATGAATAAAAATGGGTTTCATAAACATCATCCCATCATTACATAATCCATATAAAACAAATGGATATCATTTCATCATAAGAAAAGTGAAACCATGTAAATCCTAGATATATTATACTTGAAACATATACATATAAAATAATGTCATCTTTGAAGGAAAATGGTTTTAATAAAACACTTCAAATGAATTTTTGAGGAAAATATCCATTCTTCTTCCAAATCATTTTCTTTTCACAAATGCCATGTAATTTTAAAAGAAAAGTATTTTGTTGAAAATAGTATTAAAATATTGTAGAGTATGCTTCATTAAAATGGGGAATTATAAAACTGTAAAAATCTATTCATGCCGTATATGTTAAAAATAACATTCTTCTCGTACTTTTGTCAGAAATGTCAAAAATTTCCTCGTATGGTAAACAAAAGAAAGATTCCTTCCATACGATGTGGTAAAAGTAAAAAGAGGGTAAGAATGATATTAAACATACATGGAAGAAAAGTAAACATTTGATGAAATCATTTTTAGAACATATGGACATGGATAATAAACATAACCCTAGTAAATATTTACGAATAAACAATCTTAGACAGGAATGAGATTGGAAAAATTATCCCTTACCTTATGTATGATATGCTTTGTATCTATCTGAACCTCCTGTATAATGATTTAAATAATTTAATTGACTTATTACAGAATCATATTCATTGTTATTATATCATATATGGTTCACTTAGGAATTTATATTACCCATTCATTTGTCAATTCCATGTTAAAGTAGCGTTTTGGGTAAAATTGTTTCATTTATCGTACGTGTTTGGACTTGTTGTTATTGATATTATTATTACTTATATCATGATTTACTTACTTCCAGAATGTATAACATTATTTATATATCATATATATTCAGTATATATATATATATATAATAGATAGATAAATTAAATGAAACACACTGTTCATGGAGACGGTAGGTCGTACGTACGCATGAACATTGTTTTCCTTTCGTTATTGACTTGAATGGAAGTAAGTAGATGAAATATATATATATATATATATATATGTATAAATAAATACATTATCTTAATTATGTCATATATTTCATTATTATTCATTATATATACTTTATAATCATTCTTGAATGGATAATAATGGAAAATGAATATCATTGCGTTCGTGGAGACGGTAGTCTGTACGTACGCACGAGCGATGATATCATTCCCATTATCGTGGAATTGTATTGAAGTGTATGTATAATATTTATGAATCTATATCACTTTAAAATAATCATATATAGTTATTTATTTACACCATTATACCCATCCATGTAAGGTGGTGGTCGAAAACAGATTACACCACGGTGTGGAGACAATATTCCGTACGTACGCACGCGCGGTGATTTCATTTTCAATAGAATGGATAGAAGGTGAAACAGGGTTATTTAATATTCATAATAACATATCAGTATATGAGTGATACTGATGTTATTACTTTATAATGAAACAACTAAATAAGAAGAAGTTGAAGAAGAAAGAAACTTGAGAGAATCGGAAGAAGAGATTACCTCTTCTTCGACGCACCTCTTTTAAGCCTTCTCTTAAAGAAGTAGAGTTTGTCTTTTGAGAAAACCAGAACCTAAAAAATGTTTATAGGGAAGTGGAGAATATAAATGGGCAGGGTTTGGCTGAGCATCAAGGCTGAAAAGGGTGTGAAGACAAGAGGAAGGAGATTCCCTTTTATAAGGGAGGAGAGGGGCCCCTTTGGAAAAACTAAAAATATTATTTTATTATAAAGTCATATTCGGTTTTTAATAGCTCCAAAATTGATTTATATATAAGCTAAGGTGGGGATTGGTCGAAATCCTATCATCCAAAAGAATTTATACATGTTTAGGTTTCTGAAATGCCCCGACCCCAGTTACCCAGAGTCGGTGCATTATTACATAACATTGGCATGATCACAAGAAAGATCAAATCTCAAAAGACCGATTGGTTTAGTAGCCTTGGAAACACTAGATATATTCATAAGTTTTACATTACATCATAAAATGAAAAACTACTACAACAACATATTGTCTCCATAATCCACACTCATATCCCCACATAATATCCATGCAGGTCATTCATAACTTACTTCTTCACTTCTTGGGAAATATAAAACATAGAAAAGAGGTGAGCTCAAATGCCCAGTAAGGAAAACAATATAGCAGAAAATATCATAAATAAGAATAAACATTTAAGGCAATGTATAACTAAAACAAAAGCCTTTCAAACATGAACTTTCAACATGGTATGGCATAAATAAAATGAAATAATTTCATTTACTTATTCACATGGATATTCTACTAATCGAATAATCACATGAAAAAATCAATAACCACTTTCATAATGTTGGAATGCATAATGCCAGACTATCATAACCACATAGTCAAGGCCTCGTTCCAAGACTACAAATAAGATTTTGTCAAGGCCTTGTGCCAAGACACTAGTTTGTCTCATGAGACCTACCGATGCAATTTTTTTAGAAGATACTTACGTTTAAAATTACTCAAATATACTCCAGTGTTTTTACGAAAAAATTATGCAAGCTTATGAAAACAAAAGAACTAGTTCTGAGACTGCTCGACTAATTACAGGCCATGATGGGTCCACTCCCAATCCCTTCCTGTCTAGCACAATCGAGAGTCAGGTTTTCTAAAAACATTTTGGAGCTTGCGTTAAATACGTATACATTTGCACTGGATTTTCATATACTTGATAGAAATATATCTTTTTTTAAATCATTTAAAAGTCACATAATTATAAAATAAAACATTTAATTTGAAAATATTCTTATAATCTTGTAAAGTAAGCTTTGAAGATTTTATAACGGCGGAAAATATCCGCACCTGCCGTATAAGTTAAAAAAAACATTCTTACCTTAATTCTGTCGAAAAGTTTAAAAAGGACCTTGTTTTGAAAACGACCGAAAGATTCCTTTATAAACCACTTATAAAAGTCAAAAAGGGTATAAATGACTTTAACTCATATTCTAGTAAATAGTAAAAATGTTTTGAAATACATTTTTAAGAAACATGGATGTGGATGATAAAGAGATCCCAGTAGATTATTACGTATAAACAACCTCGGATAATGAAGAGATTGTGAAATAACCCTTACCTTGTACTTTTCCTTGGTTGGGGTAGGTTAACCTCCTCTTCTTCGGGTTCTTCCTTTTGATTTTATCAAAAGGTCTCCTTAGGTTTGCTTTATGATCAAACTAAGGCCTATAGGTTGTAGTGAGGGATGTTGGGAGAGTATTTCGGCAGAGTTTGGCCGAACCAAAAGGCTTTGAAGGTGTGAAGAAATGAGAAGGAGGAGTGCCCTTTTATAAGAGGGGTGAGGGGCACCTTTGGAAAAGCTAGAAATATTAATTTATAATAAATTCATATTCGGTTTCTAATGGCTCCAAATTTGATTATTCAAAGGTTAAGGTGGGGATAGGTCGAAAACCACTAACCAATATAATTTAGACAGGTTTGGGTACTTATATTAACCTTATCTTTAAGTATTAACTCTAAGTTAATTAGTTTCACTTTTACAATGTCTCTTTGTATTTTTATATAATATGGTTAATAAACATACTATATACATCCAAGCGACCCCCAAGTGGTCCATTAATGATGAACCTATCATGATATAAGTCTCTTGGCCGAACCTTAGATTTTTAGTAATTTAATATCAATTAATAATATAATATTTGTTTTAAGAACTCTTTTATGTCAATTTTGACACTATTCAATAGTTGATTTTTGTGAAACTCATAACAGATTGATTACTTCTAAAAAAGTCAATTACATCAATCCTAATATATCATATTATCCTATAAAATTAGTTTAATTCATTAAAAGTTTAATATTATATTTATTTGGGTATTTATAATATCAATTATTTTAATTTTTCACTATTATAGTAATTACTGCATCATCATTGTGTCATAAATAAACTAAATTATTTAATTTCTAAAAATTATAAATAAAATATAATTATGTAGTAAATATTTTTATCTTTCTAATGAATATTTATAATCTAAAATCCAACATATATAACCCTATTTAACAATTGTTTTTCTAAAAGATATATGCTTGTGTCATTTTTGTATTCATTTTAACTTAATTAAAATAAAGTGTCATTATCACTTACAGGTGGATCCATGAGGTCCCAAAATCGACCCAAAGATTCCCATGGTCGACCATGTATCAACCAATAGGTTTAAGACACGTTTTTGGGTAATTTTGTATTATTATAATATTATTTTTTAACCCTTATTTACCGGATTTACCCTTAACCATGGTAAATAAAATATTTACCGCAGTAATTATTCAAAATGTCTAAAAATAAAAGTTACCAATTTACACAATTTGAACTTCATGATTCCAAATATGGAATCCATTTTCCCAAATTCAAAACACAGAAGTGGCAGAAATTAATTTAAAATTAATTCCCGCTGTCAAAACAAAAAGCGTGTTTTTAAGAGATAATAACTATCAAAAGATTGACACTTGTTTATGTTCAGTTTAATTGTAAAATTATGTCCAATGACCAACATTATATTAAATGGTAAAAATATATTCTAAATATACTTTTAAACTACTAAAATTCATAATTTATCACTATTAATTATTTTGATTAAAAAAGTTGTTTTTAATTAAAATTTAGTAATATTCACTATTCATCAAAATATGAAAGTTATCCGAAAAGTACCAAAATTTCACCTTAGGCTAAATTAGATATTCCGAATCCAAAAATGAATTCCATTTTGAAATATAAAATATATATAATTTTAAAAAGTAGGTATTACTATTCATAACGGCTAGTTTGATTGGTTGTTAGAACTCGGTGTTGCGTACAACAAACGCTATCGCATTATTCAAAGAGAAGCGTACCGTAGAAGCTTGGGGTGTTACAGTTTCTATTTAACCTTATCATTTAGATTTAACTTTAAGTTAAATAATTTTACTTTTACCTGGTCTTCTTGTTTGATTACGCTATAAGGTTAAGAAACATACTATAACAAGCCAAAAGAACACCAAGTTGTTTATTATTAATATATATATCCTTATCTAATTTATTTGGCCGAACCTTAGATTTTTAAAATATGATAACAATTAATAATATAATATTTGTTTTAATAACTATTTTATGTCAATTTTGACACTATTTGGTACATGATTTTTGTGAAAATCATAAAAGAATGATTATTTAGAAAACTGTTAATTAAATCAATAATAACATGTCATATTAACCTATAAAATTTGTGGAATTCATAAAAAGTCTCAAATTACATTTATTAGGGTATTTATAACTTCAATTATGTCAATATTTCATTAATAAGATAATTAGTGCATCATCATTGTGTCATAAATAAATTAATTTATTTATGGTCTAAAAATTATAAATAAAATAGAATTATGTATGAAATATTTTTATATTTATAATTAATATTTATAGTCGAATTTATCTTATGTATAACCATATATTAAAAAAAAATTCGTTATTAAACTTTGATTTTAACTATTTTAACCTTTTTTTAAATAAATTAATAATAAATGTCCTAATCTAATCCAAGTGGACCTAAATGGTCATATATTATTCCTAAGGTTGTTTTGGGTCGAATTACACTTATCCAATAGAATTAGGACATGTGTTAGAGTAATAATAATATCATTTTTACCCATAATTACCCTATTTAGGTTTAACCATGGTAAATAAAAGGAAAAAGTTACTATTCACCAAAAATTATTTTAATCTCATTGAACCACATTTTAGTCCTTGATATTAACCATGTGTCTCTGATTTTTTAAATTCCACTCACAGAAGTGGTAAAATTATGTTTTATGTAAATTTGAAAATTCTTTTATGAGGTGGGTAAAAGATGGTGATAAGTTACATAAACTTTTTATATATATAAAATTATTATAAAATGACTCCAATGAACTACTTTGAACATATATAGGTATTATGTATCATTTTTTACATAAAATAAATTGAAATAAAATATATAATTATTTAAATAAAAATTTGGTTTTAAAATAGTAACCCAGTGTTTTAACTATTCATCAAAAATTGAAAGTTTTCATAAAAATACCTAAGATTCACCCGAGGATAATTTCAATATTCCAAATCCAAAATTGAAGCACATTTTTCGAAATTCAAAACATAGAGTTGGATTGAATTAATTTTAAAATTAATTCCCGTTATCAAAACAAATAGCGTGTTTTTAAGAAACAATAACTATCAAAAGATCATCACTTGTTTATGTCCAATTTCAAAGTGAAATTAATTCCAATGACCAACATTGGATTAAATGGTAAAAATATATTCTAATTAAACTTTATTCCCAATTAAAAAGATAATCTATCCATATAAATTATTGCGATGAAAAAAGTTTTTTTTTAATTAAAATATAGCGTGTTTTTACTATTCATCAAAATATGAAAGTTATCAAAATAATATGAAAAATTTATCCAAATTAAATTTTTATATCCTGATTTCAAGGAAGAATTTTATTTTGTCAAATTGAACTTATAAACATGTCAAAAACTAGATTTAATGTTGGTGCACCATCAAATGGTGGAAAAACAACATTTTTTTGAAAAATACTTATTTTACCTGAAAAATTTATTTTGTTCTCATACCATGTTCTATAAAATATGTAAGATGAATAATATTGATAAAAAATTTAAAATGTAGTTAATACTATTCATAACGGCTAGTCCATAATAACAATATATCATTGTTTAGTGAAACCCGGTATTGCGTACTACCCATGCTATCGAGGAAGGTCGTGATTGCATGTAATGCAAGCCAAGTCAGGGTTGCGTGTTGTGCAAGACTTCTTTGTTGTTTCTTATAACAGAATCCAACCATATTTCATTTATACAGTGAATATATATATATATATACTCAATGTTGCGTATAATGACTACTATCAAATGAACTTGAAATTGTGTGTAACGCAATCCAAGAATAGTGTTGATTATATAGTAAGCTAATACGATGTTGCGTGTATCACAAGATAATATTATTATAGCATAAAACAAATGACATCAAAGAAATTAAAAAGAATACTTTTCATAAAATTTTGGGGTGTTACATTCCACCCCCCTTAAAATGAATTTCTCCCTCGAAATTCGTCGGGGTTATAAATGGTTTACTATTTAAAAGTTTCATTTATAGAAACCCACATCGTAAAAAGTAATACTGAAAGTTCATTTTAAAAAGGAACGTTAGAAACATAACGGATACCCAAAGTAACTCATCACTGGGATTCCACATAGGAGAACATTGGTGAAAATATGGATATGGAAGAGAAATTAACCGTCATGTTCTGATGAAGAGTGGTTGAGAACATGGATATAAAAAATGAAACAATCACAAAGCCATAAATTTGTGATGATCTAGGGTACCATCTGATTCATCGGATATAAGGGCACTAAGACAAATATTTTGGTTTTCAAGATCATTTCCCTAAAGTTGAAGAATTTTAATTAGAAGAAATACTTAATTTATTTTGGTAAAATCTCACTGTTGTTCGTACCTTGAAGAATTTCCTCTTCATCTCTTTAAGAAATTAAGTTTAATTTTTCTTTCATGAAGTTTTAGCAGATCATGCGATAGAATGATAGGTCATTCCATCTGTCTCAAACATAAGTTAGCAAAAGATATATACATAAGTCCATATATGGTGAGATTAATCAGATATTGTTCCAAAATGGACTTAAACATCATCTATCATCCTGCATAATAAAATAAAACGAGTTTCTACTTACCAGGGACGTCTTGTAGGCCAGTGGTAGGACATTAAGGCCTGTCACACTTTGGTTGTGGGTTTGATTCCCACAGCCTTGTCTGACGTGACGGGTTGTCGTCCGTCCTGTAGGTTGTCCTTTTTCTAAAACTACACTATTATAACATTACAAAAATAAAAAGTTATATCCTTAACCAATACTATATGATGTCCATTCCAACCATTAGGCTTATCAAAAATACTTCTGTCCAATCTTATAGTATAAAGAAAATTATTACTAGAAATGTCATCAACCAAGCATGTGAATACCATCATTTATCCTCATATAAGATATATCTTGTTGGTCACATTCCAAAAATGTGAATACCTTAATCATGAATTCTATTTAAAATTGAATATCCATTGAACATTTGTGAAAAAATGAATGCAGTTAAAAGTTAACTCTCTCCACATACCAAAATCCAAAAGTTCTATATACTCAATCCATGATATAACTTTTTTCTTATATCAGTCATGAGCTCATGAATGCTGTCAAACATTTCCTTTTCTCTTTATCCATTCATTATGCACATATCAACTTCATTCCAAAATATTTGAAACAGTTTTCATGGTTACCGGTACCATAAAATTATTGAAAACCAAAATATACTAATACAAAAATATTCCAATATACCATAAAAGTACCTCAACAACATTATTCTTAAATACCAATACATAAACACTTCAATCCATCCTCTTCAAAGATTGTCATGGAGTAAGTCCTTCCTTGATTTATAAGTAACCTCTTAGGTCAGCGCATTGAGTTGGGTAATGCCCATGTTCTCCACAAATAAGACATTGAAATCCATAACAGTTTGTCACTCTATGAACCTTTTCTCCACACATATAACATCATCCCCTCCATTTGAGGTATTCCTCAAGGTTCTTCTTCCCTTCTTTAGAAATCTCAATCTTCCTTTCTCTATGCTTCTCACCATGCGAACATGCATAATATTCCATCTTCCTATTATTTGACGCCTTAGGAATACCACAAATGTTCACCTTGTTAATCATATATCGTGATGACTAATTCGGCATAATCAAAATAGCATTCTCTCAAGGCATTACACAATTTTTTTGATCACATTCACCAATTTTTCCATAGGAATCAATGTTAACTGAATTCCTTCTCGTTCCCTCCGTTGACTAAAACTGGAAACCATAGTGTAAGAAATAGTTAAAATAACGAGGAACCAAATAATCCTTAAAATTCACTTATGGAATGTCTAACTTATCACACATTCGTTAATCCAAGACACATTAGGTTATTCATGATCGTCAACATAACACTATAACTATAACCTATAGTTATACTAATCATTAGGGACATTCATAGTCATACCAAAGAAATATCTCTAGGGATCTCACAAAAGTTTTCACATCCTAGTTTCCAAAGGTTAACTAATCCTTTCCTATGATACCATCTATAGAGACCCAAAGCTTGACAAACATGGAAATTACATTACTTTTTCGGAATACTTAATTCATAACAAAAACAGACACATAAGGACCGTAATAGTTTAGTGTCTTTGTAAACTCGGAAAATAATCTTCTAATTGTGGTGAAAGATCTTAAATATCTCCCATAAATATCTTCCCCTTTTGTTTTCTTTCCTAAAACCTTTCTTTAAATCTTGGGGAAAATAAAACATATAAAGGGTGAGCTGAAATTATCAGTAAGGGTAAGCATAGAGAACATAAAACAATCCATAAACATTTAAATGCAAAAAAAAACTTGAACATAAAATCTAAACATCAAAACCATGACCAACGACCTAAATCATGGAAGTAAACAAGGCATAGATCATAAAGGAACATAAATCATGATAAAATAGCATGGGAATAAAACAAGTAATTGTGGAAAACCATTAATCACTTGATATGATTTCCATAGTAGCCATGTCATTGCTGCCAAGGCCATCTTAGTGGACAATGTCCCTTTCTGAATCGAGTTCACTCCTCATTCCAGTACTGTATCACTGAATCGGATTAAATTACCATTCTATCCATGTCTATATAATGAGATATAAATCATTACCCAATTAATTGGAGGGAGATATATGTCCCACCCATATCATAATGAAATAATTCTTACGTGTGCCACAATATAAACATAAATTATTCATCATAACCCAAAGAATAAAAATGGGTTTCATAAACATCATCCCATCATTACATAATCCTTATAAAACAAATGGATATCATTTCATAATAAGAAAAGTGAAACCATGTAAATCATAGATATATTATAGTTGAAACATAAACATATGAAATAATTTCATCTTTTAAGGAAAATGGTTTTGATAAAACACATGAAATGAATTCCTGAGGAAAATATTCTTTCTTCTTCAAAACAATTTTCTTTTCACAAAATGCCATGTTATTTTAAAAGAAAAGTATTTTTTTGAAAATAGTCATAAAATAATATAGAGTAAGCTTCATGAAAATGAGGCATTATGAAACTGTAAAAATCTGTTCACGCCGTATAAGTTAAAAATAACATTTTTCTCGTACTTTTGTCGGAAAAGTCAAAAAGTTTCTTGTAAGGTAAACAAAAGAAAGATTCATTCAATACGATGTGGTAAAAGTAAAAAAAAAGGGTATGAATGACTTTAAACATACATTAAAAAAAGTAAAAATTTTATGAAAACCTTTTTAGAACATATTGACTCTGAAAATAATCATAACCCCAAAAAAATATTTACAAATAAACAATCTCGGACAAGAATTAGATTGGAAAAATTATCCCTTAACTTATGTCCGATATGCTTTGTATGTATCTGAAACTCCTGTATAATAATTTAAATAATGTTATTGACTTATTACAGAATCATATTCATTGTAATTATGTCATATATGGTTCACTTAGGTATTTATATTACATGTTCATTTGTCAATTCAATTTTAAAGTTGCGTTTTGGGTAAAATTGTTTCATTTATCGTATGTGTTTGGACTTGTTGTTGTTGATATTATTATTACTTATATCATTATATACTTACTCCCAGAATGTAAAACATGATTTATATATCATATATATTCTGTATATATATTTATAATAGATATATAAATGAAATGAAACACACAATGCATGGAGACGGTAGGCCGTACGTACGCATGAACGTTGTTTTCCTTTATTTATTGACTTGAATGGAAGTAAGTAGATGAAATATATATATATATGTATAAATAAATCCAGTAGATTTATTATTTCATATATTTCATTATTATTCATTATATATACTTTATAATCATTCTTGAATGGTTAATCATGGAAAATGAATCTCATCGTGTTCGTGGAGACGGTAGTGCGTACGTACCCACGAACGATGATATCATTACCATGACCGTGAAATTGTATTGAAGTGTATGTATAATATTTCAGACTCAATATCACATTAAAATAATAATATATAGTTATTTATTTACACCATTATATCCATACAAGTAAGGTGGTGGTCGAAAACATATTACACCACGGCGTGGAGACGGTATTTCGTATGTGCGCACGCGCGGTGATTTCATTTTGCATAGAATGGATAGAAGATTAAATAGGGTTTTTTCATATTTATATTAATATATCAGTATATGAGTGATACTGATGTTATTACTTTATAATGAAACAACTAAATAAGATGAAGTTGAAGAAGAAGAAAACTTGAGAGAATCGAAAGAAGAGATTACCTCTTCTTTGACACACCTCCTTTAAGACTTCACTTAAGGAAGTAGAGTTGGACTTTTGAGAAGACCAGAAGCTCCAGAATGTTTCTAGGGAAGTGGATAAGAGGAATGGGCAGGGGTTGGCCGAGCTTCAATGCTCAAAAGGGTGTGAAGAGAAGAGGGAGGAGGTGCTCTTTTAAAATAGAGGGGAGGGGCACCTTTGGAAAAACTAAAAATATTATTTTATTATAATGTCATATTCGGTTTTTAATAGCTCCAAATTTATTTATTTAGAAACTAAGGTAGAGATGTGTAAAAATACTCTCATCCAATAGAATTTAGACAAGTTTAGGTTTGAATTTTAATCTTATCACTTAGATTTAACTTCAAGTTAAATAATTTTACTTTTACCAGGTCTTCTTGTTTTCTTACACTATATGGTTAATAAACATCCTATAACAAGACAAAAGAACCACAAGTTGTTTATTATTAATATATATAACCATATATAAGTCATATGGCCGAACCTTATATTTTTAGGAATAAAATAACAATAAATAATATAATATTTGTTTTAAAAACTATTTTATGTCAATTTTGACACTATTTAGTACATGATTTTTGTGAAAATCATAACAGAATTATTAGTTCTAAAAAAGTTAATTAAATCAATACTAACATGTCATATTCACCTATAAAATTTGTGTAAATCATAAAACGTCTCAAATTACATTTATTTGGGTATTTATAACATCAATTAGGTCAATATTTCATTAATAAGATAATTAGTGCATCATCATTGTGACATAAATAAATTTACTTATTTAAGGTCTAAAAATTATAAATAAAATACAATTATGTAGGAAATATATTTAGATTTATAATTAAAATTTATAGTTGAATTTATATTATGCATAACCTTATATTAAAAATGTTTTAGTTAATAAACATTGATTTGAACTATTTTAACCCTTCTTAAAATAAATTAATAATAAATGTCCTAATCTAATTCATGTGGTCCTAAATGGTCATATATTATTACTAAGGTTGTTTTTGGTTGAATTAAATTTATCCAATAGAATTAGCACATGTTTTAGGATAATAATAATATCATTTTTACCCTTAATTACCCTATTTACTTTTAACCGTGGTAAATAAAAGTAAAAAGTTACTGTCACCAAAAATTATTTTCATCTCATTGAACCACATTTTAGTCCTTGATATTAACCATGTCTCTCTGATTTTCTAAATTCTACTCACAGAAGCGGTAAAATTAGGTTTTATATGAATTTACAAATTTTCTTAGGAGGTGGTTAAAAGACGGTGAAAAGTTCGATAAATTTTTAATATATCTATAATTATTATAAAATGACTCCAATGAGTTACTTTGAACATATATTGGTATTATGTATCAATTTTTACCCTAATAAATTTAAATAAAATAATTAATTATTTAAATAAAAATTCGGTTTTTAAATAGTAACCCATTGTTTTCACAATTCATCAAAAATTGAAAGTTTTCAGAAAAATACCAAAATTTCACCCTAGGATAATTTTGATATTCCGAATCCAAAAATGAAGTCCATTTTGTCAAATTCAAAACATAGAACTGTAATTAATTAATTTTAAAATTAATTCTTGTCATCAAAACAAATAGCGTGTTTTTAAAAAACAATAACTATCAAAAGATCATCACTTGTTTATGTCCAATTTAAAAGTGAAATTAAATACAATGACCAAAATTGGATTAAATGGTAAAAAATATTCTAATTACACTTTAAAGCCAATTAAAAATATAATCTATCCATATAAATTATTACGATGAAAAAAGTTGTTTTAATTAAAATATCGCATGTTTTTACTATTCATCAAAATATGAAAGTTATCAGATTAATATGAAAAATTTATCCAAATTAAATTTTTATATTCTGATTTCAGGGAAGAATTTTATTTTTTCAAATTGAACTTATAAACATGTCAAAAACTAGATTTAATATTGGTGCGCCATCAAAAGGCGACAAACCTGCATTTTTTTAAAAATAATTATTTTACCCAAAAAAATTATTTTGATCTCATACCATGTTCTAGAAAATATGTATGATGAATAATAAGGTTACAAAACTTAAAATGTAGTTAAAATTATTCATAACAGCTATTCTATAATAACAATATATCGTTGTTTAGTGAAACCCGGTATTGCGTACTACACACACTATCGAGGAAGGTCGCGATTGCGTGTAATGCAAGCCAAGTCAGGGTTGCATGTCGTGCAAAACTCCTTTTTTGTTTCGTATAAAAGAATCCAACCATATTTCATTTATTCATTGAATATATATATATACACTCAATTTTGCGTCGAATGACTACTATCAAATGAACATGAAATTGTGTGTAACATAATCCAAGAATAGTGTTACATATACTGCAAGCTAATACAGTGTTGTGTATACTGTAAGATAATACGGTTGCGTATAGCTCAAGAAAATATTGGTTTGACATAAAACACAGGACATAAAATAAATTAAAAAGAATACTTATCATAAAATCTCGGGGTGTTACATATGAAACCCATTTTATTAATTTTGTTATGATGAATGATTTATGTTTATGTTGTGGAACACGTAAGAATGATTTCATTATGATATGTGTGGGATATATATCTCCCTCTAATGCATTGGGTAAAGATTTATATCTCATGAGATAGACATGGCTGGAACGATAAGTAAATCTGGTTCAGTAATACAAGGCTGGAACAATAAGTAAACCCGATTCAGTAAGGGACTTTGTCCACTATGATGGTCTTGGCAGGAATGCCTTGGATACTATGGAAATAATATCATGTGCATAATGGTTTTCCACAATTACATTTTTTATTCTCATGCTATATTATTATGATTTATGTTCCATTATGATCTATGCCTTACGTACTTCCATGTTTTATGTCATTGCTCAAGATTTTAATGTATAACCATTATGTTTATGTTTCTAAATTCAAATATATATGGTTTATTTTATGTTTTCCGTGCTTACCTTTACTGATCATTTGAGATCACCCTTTATATGTTTTCTTTTCCCCAGGATTTAATGAAATGTTTTAGGTATGAAAAAAGGGAAAGATCTTTATGGGAGATGTTGATGATCATTATCCATGATTAGAAGATTGTGTTCCATGTTTCCAAAGACACTAAACTATTATGATCTTTGAGTTTCTGTTTTTGTTATGTATTAAGTATTCCGCAAAAGTAATGTAATATACATTTACGTCAAGCTTGGGTCTCTACAAATGCGGCAGTGCAAGGGGCCAAAAAATATCAAGGTAGTGGTCCGATGTATGGGTATCTCGTAAGCTACTCGGCTCGGATTCGGGGTCTAGCCTTTCATTTCCCCACTCTTCAACTGGAGGCAGCTAAGGAACCAATAGCACTATCTAAGAAGATCGCATGGAGGGTTGGATGGTCGATGAGGAATACAACGAGTGAGATGAAAAACCTCTACATCTTGGGCTTTCCTTTGAAGAGTGTAATGACTTAGCCACCACATCGTGTTAGGACAGACTGAGGCCAAAAATTTCTAGCACGGGGACTATGACTTCAGGCAATGGACCACGCTGCTACTCATCCACCATTGGTCCCCAGAATAGATCTCTGTGATTTCTAGTCAAGGTAGAGAGTGCTTCTGTTGATGATGGCGGCGATTACACAACTGTAACCTATGAAGCTGCCGAATTTTTGTCCTTCTAAATATTCCTATAGTGGGAGGTGGGAATATGATGGACCCCTCATTCTGTATGTACAAGGATGATGTTCCTTGTTCTTTCCCCGACCCTTGACACAAAATATCTAGGTGACTGTTCCATCGATGAGTCATACTCTGCCTCAGAGTATGAGAAACAATTTTGTTTTATTTAATTATGAATCCCATAAACGTTCTTTTTATGGTAGTGAAAACCCACCCTCCTGTCCTGGGATGGTTCTTCACAAAAGGGTAAATTTCTGGGATGAGGAGGACCTTTGGCCGTACTGGTGTTGTGGAGGAGAGGATTCCCACCTGAGTAAGTTAGGGTGCGAGGTGCTACTAGATAGGTAGAAAAGGGGACATGGGGAGGACCTCCGTGGAGAGTGCTGGAGAGGGAAGGAATTCCACTTGAGATGATGGGAGTATGGGTAGGAACATCATGCTTGATTCCCCTGACAGTGTCACAACAAGGATGGTCCTCGTACTGGTCCTTCCGAATATGGGTTGGACCCCCGGGACGGGTGTTGGTGAAGTGAAGCTATCCTTCACCCATCTAATTGATGTGGTGAGGAGGACCTTCCCCAGTTGTTGTATGGACATGGGCAGACCCCACATGGTAGAGATTGACCAGGTGTGCTACGTCCCAACAACGGCGGTCTACGGCAGGAGGGATGACTCCATAACCGATGTTATGTGCTTGAGAGAGGATTCCATACTGAGTGTCGCTATAATTTTTGGGGGCGAGGGTCCCTCATTCATATAGAAGGTAGCATGGAGAGGACCTCCATAACAAGCTTGTATGTGGTGAGGACTAGTATTTTCTGTAGTGGCGGTACGGGGAGGACATCCATACTCGCAACGACCACTATCTAAGCCGACAGTGGATAGAGTCAACCCAGCCTTCCTATGGGGAATTTGGGGCCTCAATCATTTTTGGGTATGTAATATCCCCTACTTATCATACACAGGGGGTTGATGTTACACATTGGAAGTGGACCAAGCCATAGTGGCTATCAACATTTATGCCCTTTGGTGGGTGTCCTCCTCGGCTTGTGCACGACACTGGTGCCAGGTTATCCTGGCCGGGGTTGGTGGTGTGGGTACGTAACTTACATTTTCTTCATCTCGGGGAACTGGGTGGTGGCACTGGAACAACCTAGTTGGGGCCCTCATTTGGTTCCCCTAAAACGGGATCCCAGCTAGGCTATCCTAAACATCCACTACCTCGTCGGCATCATGGAGAGAGTCGTTGAGGCCTTCCTGTGAGAGGCTCCGGAAAAAATTGTACATTGGAGTGGGGAGTAGTGGCTCCATGCGTGGCCCTTGAGGGAAGGTGTGGAGACACGGAGTAGTTGTCTCTAGGTCATGGAGGGCCATTCCTTGAGTAGGGATAATCCCCTTCTCCTCATACTCGTGTACGTGGACTTTTATCACCATTCACTGGATAAATTTAGAAGGGGAGAAAGGGTGTTGGCACCCAATAGCTATGGTTGTGAAGGTCATTGAAAAAGTGGCAGAGACACATGGGGTGCCACATTGGCATTTCACCTGCCCCTGCGTTGGTGGGCGATTGGCGATCTGGCTCCTGGTCTAACAACATTGTTCCTAGAATGCAAGGAGATTGGAACATTAGTGACAAAACAAATAAATCGACATTCAGTTCCCCAGTGACATTCCGTCTTCCATGGCCGATAAGAGGGACCCACACTAACAACGTGGCAGAATGAGATGACCAGTGTTTTGACTGCCCCAACATCTGGTGAGTTTCACTCCAGATCAGTTATTTGCTTTGCGGGACCTAGCATTGGATATCTGGATCCGATGACATGCTAGTACACTTATTTATCAAACACTTCTAATCCTCACATTGAGGAGAATACATTCACATCAGGTTCACCATTTCTATTTCTGACACTTTTGTTGAGGCGTGCACGTTCGTCTTTTTCAGGGAAGATGATGATGTTTTTTTCCCTGCATTCCCACATTCCAAAGGAGGGCTGCATCCGTTCCTTGTTCAGGGAAGTTTTCTCATTGATCAAAATGGGATGATGGGATGTCAGTTCTTCCTCCTATGGATTTCTCTTCTAAAATCGTCACCTAGGCCAGGTATCTCTTATATTCATAAGATGTTGTTAATGAAACAATTCCCACTTTCATATCTTCATGGATGTTGGTGAATTAAATTGATTCTTTCAGGACATTCCATGGTGTTCAGCAAGTGATGCAAGCTTTGTTCTATGGAGTAGTCAAGTTAGACATCACTGGCGTGTCTCAAAATTGGAACAATAGTGCGTCTGGGTTTCTTACTCTTGATATAGGGCTTCTCGAGGGTGCAGAATCCTGAGGCATCCCATGTCGATTACATGGAATTTTATTACATAGGCATGTCTCTGGGGTTTACCTCACCTTCCCTTGTTTAACAATTGGGTATTATGTGAGTTTAGCATCTAGCAGAGATGGAACAGACTGATCGGAACACAGACTACAGTGGATCATATGGGTTCAATCCTAGGAGGGAACACTGATGTCGGGGCGAACTCGTGGTTAGTTACCCGATTACTGCTATGAGAAAAGAAGAGGTGAATTGTCTTGATATCACAGGGATGTGAAGGCCCTGGTAAGAATCAGGATTGAGATGGATGGTTATGTGAAGTTATTGGAATATGAAATGGAGTCGACTCAAGGGAGATAGTGATGTTGGGATTGAGTTTCGAAGAAAATTCCAACGTATCCCTGTGGTAGGTAATCGAAGTCCATGTAGTTCACGAGGGGGAATAGGATTGGGGTGCATGCTGAGGACATCGACCCAATGAAATAATGGAGTTTACGCATGGTTAGTAGCCTGAGGTCAGTCTAACACCTGAGGGTGGACCACAGATATTGGTCCTCACAAAGGGGACGACGATGACTTACCATTGGGATTAGGTTGACAATGGCTTACCGCTGACTATAGTTGACAATGGATAACCGCTGAGTAGGGATCACAACATCTTACTACTGCGTGAGGTTCACAACAACTTGTTTTTGGGTAGGGGATCACAATAGAGTACCGCTGTATGGCGCACAAAAGGGACTTACAGTTTAATTTCATGAAGGATGGAGGTGGACCAACGTATAGTGGTCGGGACTAGTGGGTGTTGGGATTTACCAATAGGGAGGCTTTATATGTACCTTGCCTTGGCAAGGAAAAAAGTCCATTTAATTCGGAAGGGTGTGGGAGAACCGACGTGATGGGGGTCAGAATGATCAAGTGTTGGGCCTGAATATCAGGGAGGCCTCCAACGCACTTTCCCTTGGAAAGGATCAAAGTCCACGTAGTATGTAATGGTGTGGGTGAACCGACGAGTAGGGGGTCAGAAAAGAAGAGTGTTGGGCTTGAACCTCATGGAGGCTTCTTAAATACCGTGGCTTGGGAAGGGTCAAAGTCCACGTAGTTCGAAAGGGTGTGGGAGAACCAACGTGTATGGGGTCAGAACGATCGATTGTTGGTCTTGAACCTCATAGACGCATCATACGTTCCTTTCCATTTAAAGGATCAAAGTCCACAAAGTTCAAGATGGTGGCGTTGGTGTTACACTCTAGGCTGTCCAAAAAGGATGCCAAGGTTGGTGCTTACTCTAAGCCCACCTGAGTCATGCTCAGTATGAGAAACAATAAGAAGCAAATACCTGACAATCACGTCGTGAAGGTTGCATATGTGGAAAGTGTAATGGGGATTACACATGCTTAGCGGCCCAAAATAGAAATGGGGGATTGCACATGGTTCACGGCCCAAAAAAGAAAACATGGGGGTTGAGATTTGGACTTACTCCAGGATAGAGGACCATGGAGGCGAAAAAGTCCAATGAGAAAGGGATTTAGAACTGAATAAAGGAGGGCTCTGGTGCCCATATTTCCCATATTGTCCTTGACCTAGAAGATGATATGAGTAATGGGGGTGCTACCTCATGTGTGAAATTCTAAGGGTTACATCAAGGTGGTTTCCCTTTCCCCACAGACAGACACTAGGGTGAGGTATCATTTTAACGTCATGTGCCGAGGATGATGGTGCTTGGCAGTTTATTATCAAGCAGCTCCGACAAGGTGGGTTCACTCCGCACCCCTAGGACTTACATGACTAATACCCACTAACCCATGGGGAAGAGAAGGCATCAACAATTCTGTAGTGATGGGGTGTCATTGAGTGATCCATCGAGGGGTCCACGTTAGCATGTCTATGTGAAGAAGAAATATCCTTTAGTGTGCCTATGCCAAGAAGCATGAGGTGAAGCAAAACAATGTGAAGCACCACCCAAGGTACATTGAAATCCCTCAGTCCAAAAATGAAGGGCCGCACAGGAAGAGAGCGTAGAATGCAGATAGGTTGAACATCAAAGGGGAATGGGAATGGTTCTTTTAGGTAAGGGCGATACATGGAGAAAAAACATGATAACGGGTTGGGCATAATACAGGAGGTTTGCGTGCACGAGGGATAGGTTTCGTGCAATATGGAAGGGTTTCACACAAGATGGAAGAGTTGCACGAAAGGGGATGGGATTCATACATGAATATTCTGATGTAGCAGAAAATTGCATGCAACAGTGAACTCTCATGCGCAAATGAATTGGGTGGAAAGTAATGAACAAGGATCAGGCCCAAAAGGGACCACCCAAAGGAGGACCCTTGGGGGACCTGTCACGAAAAAATCCAATACCTGGAGGCATTGGTATTTGTTTTTTGCGCTGTCATAGAAGCGGTCTCTTTCTCATAGTAGAGCATCAATTCCCCTTTTCTTTTCATCCCCAAACTGATGGGGGGGTAAATTTTGTTTTATAGTCAATGTCCTCGGGGTAGCATGCAAAGGGTTTGTGCACAAAAAGGCATGTTTGACATCGCCTTGGTCGGACGAAGCGGGACGTGCATGAAAATGACCTTTTGACATCGCCTTGGGCGCCCAAAGGGGGCCAGGTGTGCAAACTCCCATTTGACGTTGCCTTGGGCATGCAAAGATGTATATGCGAGAAAACACCCTTTTGATGACACATTTGGTGTGAAAAGGGGGCCGACTGCACAAACGCCCTTTTGACGTCAACTTGGGCGTGAAAAATTTTGTGTGTAGGATGGTCGCTTTCAGACCCTCCAAGAATCCTGCGTGCGCCTACCTACCATGACCCAGAATCTTCTCTTGCCTTCTTGGATTCATTCGTTGCAGTTTTCCCTCCCGATCTGTCCCTTCACCGAATTTCAGCATCAACAATCATAGAGAACATCCTTCATAGGTGAAGTGCTATAAGATAAGATTCGTGGTTTACTGTCTAGTGCTTGTGCTTTAGGATCATTAAATTTGGAATTGTTCGCCTTTTATTTTCCCTTCATCATAATTTGACAACTTAAAGTCCATCTAGTAATTAGATATTGAGTACACAAGGACACGAGGGTTATAGAGTGCGAGGGAGGGGGGTTATATTGTTTGTAGTGTATTCCTTAAATGGGAATTATATGATATATGATCATAAGAGATTAATTGATCCAATTTCCATGAATGGGTAGATTTTGATAGAATCCCATATTTTTTAATTGGTATTGAACCCATGGTAAAAGAATATGTACCTTAGTTTTTATGGCCATTATAAAGTGGTACATCACCTGTTTTATTTGTAATGTCATTCCTTATAAAGGGTTTATGTTGAACAACTGAATCCTATTGTATTTTTCAAAACACATAAATTGACAATGTGGAAGTGGGATGGGGGATAATGGTATTCATTATGGTGTTACAATAGACCCCTATGTGTCATAATATAATTTTTTGATAGTTGATTGAAGAAAAATAGTGTCCCAATTATTAATAATTTTATAATTCAATTCCATTATTCAAATGGGAATGTTGTTTGATAGGTAATTGTACTAATATATTAATTTCCATTCAGAATTATACTAGAAAGATATGTTTGAATAAATTTTTATTTTGGGGTCTTAATGAAGGATTTAGATATCTATCTATGATTAAGTATTTCTGATCATCAACAGACTTATGGATTTTTAGAGAAAATGATCTATATTATAGAGGATATGATGGGAGCATAATATGTATTTTGTAATTTTGTTTTATGTTATCACCAATAATTATATTATTTATCTTTTAATAATATATTTTATGACACAATTATTATGGATTCTTTTTCAGATCATTATGGTCATCCAAGTCTCTCACCACTATGATGGAATGAGGATGCTGAAGAAGTTGTTATGTGGATGATTATTTTGTTTGTGACATTGAATAGAGTAATGTTTACCTTAAATTGTTTAGGCACTTCTCTTATTAGACCACAATTGTAAACCGATAAGAGGATGAACCCAATTTTGTTCATTGTGGGATATTGATTTTCTGGCTATTGACTCCTTGATTATAGAATACGTGACTGTATTGTTATGTAATGTTATTATTTATTATTTTTAGAAGTTTTTTATTTTCATGAATTTCAGGATGGAGGACTAACATTTTTATGATCCATGGTGGTCTCAAGTTGTTCATGATTTGTTGCATATCTATCATCATTGGATGTAAGTTCCTGATCCTATGAATGTGGCTGTTTGAGAGGAATTTTATATGAAGCTTGATGCATAATTGGTGAAGATCGCATATAGATCATATATTATTGTGAGAAAGTGTTTTGAAGAAATATAATTCTATTTGTTAATGTTTTATTTCAACAGAGACATATCCAAGAATATAATTGGCAATGGGAATTAGATGTATGAGAAAAATGGCATGAATTGATTGATCATGAAATTTAAAGGCCCATATGCTAAGTGTGAAGTCCTTATCAAAGGTTATAGTAATATCCCATTGGGTTTCATATACTTATAACAATAATTTTTGACTTTGATTAATTAATTTTAATTAAATAATTTCTTGGTATATTTTAATATATTGATTGGGGTTCATTTTAGATATTTTTAACCTCATTTATTGTAATACATGGTTCGTGCACATTTAGGGGTCACCATGTGTCTCTATAAAGGTAACTAAATAACTGTCTAGAATGTGGATTTTGGGATATGATTATTTTTTATAGTTACTAAAACCATGTTAAATTTTACAAATAAATTTGTATATTGGGATTGAGGTTAAAGAATACCGGTGACACGATTTACCAAATCATTATGAAAAAATGCTAGGATTGTAATTAGAGATGAAAATCCTCATACATTTTGTGAATTGTTTTGGAGACTATGAGAACCAACTATGTGCGTAGAGTTAATTAATTTTAGAAATGGATTTTTATCCTAGAACAGTTTTTAATATTTTTAAATATTCCTCCACTCCTAGGGATATAGAACTAAGGAACTATTATTTATATTAATTATAGTTCCTCTACATCTATAATCCAAATATGTTAGATCAGAATCATTGGATTAAGTTGATTCATTGTAAGATGTTTTTTTATCATATGTTATTAAAATTTATAATATATAACCTTTTACACTCTTGAGATTAGTCATTGATCCAACAATGTTGGGTAAATCTATAGATCTTATCATGATAAAATGGAATATTCATGGAATGTAGAATGATAAGAGATGACCATGTTATGAATTATTTACTATCTATTGAATGGATAAAATCAACTATTTTTTTTTGAATCTTTTTATGTACGATTATTTTGATACTAATTTTAACATGATTCATTTTGTGAATACCAATCCTTGAGTTAACATGTTTATGGATTAGAAATTATCCTCAAGAGGATTCTTCAAAGATATTGTCTAGGAATCGTTCCCCTATAGATCATGGATTTTGAGTTGACCATCTCAATGATTGGAATATAAAAACAATATAAAGACCTTGATTATTAATATTGGAATTACTTAATGTTTTTTTATTCACACAAGAGATCTACATTTTATATTGATCACTTGTATGTGTAAATCCCATGAGACATATGTTTGACTTTTTTCTCAAGTGTATTAGTATGTGTATAAGAATAATCATACATGATATTATATGTTGTATTTGTAAGTATTATTCCATATTTTTGTGAATTTATATCATTTGAAGGGTTTTATTGTGATAGAAACAAATATGTCGAAATTACAGGCAAGGATATCCATTTAAGGATGAGAATTAGTTATATTTTATGATGGAACATTTCAAAAAAACATGGGGTGGTGTTACAATTGTCATGTGGTTTAACTAGTGTTAGTTATTTGATAAGAAAAAAATTCCTTACTTAAGGTGGAGGTTGTGTTATGACATCCATAAGGATTTACATGAGTATGTGTTGTGATATGAATACATTGCGTCCTAACCTATGTTAAATATGGGTAATAGAGACCTTATGGTTTGACCTTAGTAACATTATCCTTATCTATGCTCAAAGATATATGTGATGGAATTGTCGTAGAATCATTTTAATAACTACATTTATGAGGTCACTAACTCCAATTTGATTATATAAGTTTTGTTTGGGATTATGATTTTTCATTTATATGAAAATGATAGGACTGTAGTAGTGTCTTCAATTTACTTTATAAGGAGACCATGTGAAACATGATATGATGATGAAGAATAAGTAATGATTGGGAAAGTGTATGTTTATCTTTGGTATTGAACTGGGGAATTTTCATGTTACATCAAATATGTATCATAACATAATGTATAGCCTAGGGTATGATATCATTTTTTCTTAACATGTGGAAATTATGATATATGATATAATTTTTCCATAAAACATTATAAATTGGAATCATCATGACCTTATAGAGTGACCCAATATATATAGGAGCTATTGATACAAGAATATCTATAAGGTGAACATTGGTTGACCCAAGATTATGACATTTGTTATTATCGTTCTTTAGACATGGAACCCAATATATATTGTCATGGTGCATAGTGGATTGGTTAGTGGATGATCAAGTTTCACATGATTGTTTTTTTATTTTGATTTACATTATTATCATAGAATATGTATGTTATTTAAGGTAAATTATGTTAATTATGAATTTGTGTGTTATTATGTTGTCATAGACAAACCCATCATGGGAATCTTAGTTTTCATGTTGACATCATTATATAGATTACAAATAAAGGGAAAGGGCAGAACGTTAGGTTGTAGATGAGGCTATAATTGGGATAATGAATTGGTAGTGGGATTGACTATAAAAAGTTAGATTAAATATATTATTTATATTGTAACATATCTAATACTTATATATATTAACATTCAAAATTTGGGGTTTGTATAGTTTGAAATTGTTAAACCATAAATGATTTATGTTATATCCTCTTGATAATATTATTTCCCATTTCCATGTATTGTGAGATTATGTATATGTTGTGGTACTAGGTTTTCTTAAATCATTATGGGGAAATAGTATCCCATATACCCATTCAATCCATCATCACTTTTTCGAAACCTCATGTGTATGGGGAGGCATGTATGTGGTGATGTAACACCCTAGGATTTCTTAAAAATGAAAATTATTTTCGGCAGGTATGAAAAATGAAATACCAAGATTAAAAGATAATGTAATCCTTCATAATTTACATTATATATATTCTGAAAAATATTCAATATTTTAAATATATTTGATTACAAAAAAACACCTTGTTATCCTACATTAAAAGAATTTCAATTTTTATCCCATGTTATATGCAAAACTCAATTTACATTTTTTCAGATAGAACACTGAGTTAAATATAATTGTAAAATACTATTAAAATATTTTTATTTAATATAATATTTATAATCTATACATTATATTGGAGACTATACATAGTAAATAATAAATTATTAAATATATGTTAATCAATTTTAAGGTAATAAAACAACAATTATTTACAAGAAAATGTAGTATCTTCTAAAAACTCTATTTTCTCTTAAGGGATGATTTTCTTCCATTGGGCACACAATTTTAAATTGATTTTTATCAAAAATAAAAATATTTTTGAAATATTATTCATCATTATGAGAAATTTAATCCCAAAATTATCATAGGGTGAGTTTTATTTTTTATTTTACTATACTGTTTCATTTTTGGTATATTGTGAAAAAAATGAAATTTATTAAAAAAATTCATTTAATTTAAATAATTTATAATGATAAATAATTTTTTAAAATTTTTTAAAAGTAAATTTTTTTCAATTTTATATCAATTGATCTAATTAGGTCATTGGAATTATTTTCCTATGAAATTTTGATATGAAAACATTATCAATTTAAAAACATTTTCATATTAAATACAATATGTATCATCACGTCTATGGTATTAATTTTGAATAAAATTTTTACACATATATGAATATAATTGCAATAAAATAATTCTATATTTGTAATGATGAATAATTTATAATTCATAAAAATACCAAATTAATTTTTGACCAAAATTATTAGTGATTTTAGTAAAAATTAGTTATGGTTGTAATGTTAAAAATGGGTTTACATGTTGTTAATCAAAAAGATAGTTGTAGAAATGACCTATAAACATGTTTAAAATCTATTTTTTAGACATTTTATGACAATTCATCCAGACATTATATATTATGGTCTATTTTGTTGACCCTTGTGTCATATGATTAATTTTTTAGAACACATTTATATTCATAAATACCACATGATTCCTCTCAACCAATTATAAATGGTCCCAGCATATCATCCCTTGTTCACACTATGAAACCACTTTGTCTTGGAAAAATCATAACAGAATCACTTAAAACACACACTCATCTAATTATAGAATCATTATTTTGAAAAAAAATAAAACTAATAATGTCATTTTAGGGGAACCTTAGGAGGATAAGCGAAGAAGGGCTAACATTTTTCAACGAGCATCATTATTTGGTTTCTTTATCCACATGTTATTCTTATAAAACAATAATTATATAATTATTATGAATATTACCTATAATTATATGGTATTATGTTAATTTTATTACCTATATCAGTTTCATATTAAATTATTTGGTTCAAAAAATCATCATTTCTGTGTCTGATTGACTATCATATCAGAAATTGGTGTAGTTTTATTTTCCATTACTGCATCTCACAATTGGTTATTATGAAGAATTTAAATTACCTAGATGATATATATAACATAAATTTACATATTTTTTCATTATATAATACATTAAATTTTATATTTAATTTCATTGTGGATATGGTAACGTCCCTCGAGTGTATTACGGATTATCGACTACTAAGGGATGTGATTGATATTTAACTAATGAATTAAATAGAATTATAAAAATGTAAAAATAAATAATATATTTTTTTAAATGAAATAATTATTATTTTAATGAAATATTTATATTTCATTAAATATAATATTTCATTTGTTGTCTTACATTTTCACTCGAAAAAAGTAATAGCGTTATTCATGTATGTATGGACTGCTGCCTTAATGATGTGATGTGACTCAATTTTCATATCCACACAAAATGGATGATATATATTTTTATATAATATGGTAATTCTTGTATAATTGTCATTATATATAATATAAAATATTATATACAACAATTTCATTATGTTCATGGAAAATGGAGACAATACATGGTCATACATAAGGACTACCATCTTTATCATCACAACATTAGTTAATTTTCCATTATAATATTTTAGGAATGATTTTTAAATAATAATTGAAGTGTAAATATGATAACTATTTAATGATTATTTTTTTCTAGGTTTTTATATAATTACTTATTTTACAATAGCCAGCATACCAATTTTTTTTACAATTTAGCCAAATATGGTCAAATCATCTAACGTAAACACAATTGACCAAGTAATTGTCTTGAACATTTTAATTAGTGTAATAAATTTAAAAATAAACTTGAGAAATTTCCCAATAATTTAAAATTTTAACAAAGGATTATTATTTAGGATGATAAGGACTCACATGGGATGATTCTCTTAATGAAAGGCACTCCACCTGAATTTCTTTTTATTGAGGTATAATATCAGGTAATATACCTATACTATTTTCAAATGTTTAAATACAGATACCTATATATGTTATATAATTAATTCATACATTCTCATGCTATTTAATGCGTTTTTAATTTTTATTCTTTAATTATGTTTATAATTCAAGTGTTTCATGAACTGATAAGGGTGTTTTTTTTAAATTTTCTCTTTTATTGTTTTTCTTCAACCTTTTTCACTAAATTATCCATGTTTTTAAAGTAATTTTGTATTTTAAATATAAATACATAATATATATAAAAATAAAAACATTCTCCATTTTTTATAAATGTTTTAAAAAAGAAATAATTTTACGAATTTATATAGAAAACTTTGAAGCTTGACAACTGGAATGTTCAAATCATAACATACATGGTGAAATAATTATTACGATACTATGGAAATTATTCTATTTGTCACACCCTGACTGGTCTAATATTTATTTTATTATTTTGTGAGGTTTTATACCAGGGCATAGGAACCACATGGTTAGCAGATTCCATTCATAGAGCCCAAGCACCGGTGTGACAACTTCTGGAACAGACAAAATTTTATGTTCGTTTTCCGCAAAGTTGCTAGAGGCGTGCACGAACCGTGCAGTTTCATTATTTCAAATAAAATTATTATTAATAAAATGAAATTATTGTTATCATTAATTACCAGTATTCTTATTAAAATTATTAATGGCACTTTTTATATAAAAAATTTGATAAATTTATTACTATAATCATTATGATTACTAGTATTTTAATTATTATTATTATTATTAAATAAATTTTATTACTAAAATAATTATTTTATCAATATTATATTTTAATTAAAATTATTATTATTTTTTATTTAATTATTATTGTTATTATTATTATTATTTACCTTTCATTTTTCTTCTTCCTTTTTATTATATTATTATTATTATATTTTGTTTCGCTTTCTTTTTGGGTTTTCCATGCGACTGCCCCCCTCCCCCAGTTCTTCTTCCAACTCTTACTCACCGGACCTCGCCCCTGGTTTGTTCCCCTGCCACAACGCCCCCTGCCTTCTCTGACTCCCTCACACCCTTCATCACCTGCTCCTTCCTCTAAACCAGCCGGCTCCCTCCCGACTCCCCGCGCACCACTAGCCTCAGTGCGATTCCCCCTGGCCTCAGCACTCCAGCAGCACCCCCTCGCACCACTCCAATATCACCGCACCCTGCTTCCCGCTACCACGCAACCTCTCGCCAGGCTAAACCCTCGTTGCAGTATCGCCTTCCCTGCTCGGATCTCTTGCGTGACCGACTCTTCCCATCAACCCCGTGTAGCAGCGCCACACCGCGCCCCTCCTATTTCCCCAGCCTACCATCTCTCCCTATACGGGTTGTCCCAAACGCCCTCCATCACCCGCACCCTGCAGCGTGCCCAGTAACCTCTCCTCTACCTTCGGTCTCCCTATATATACAAGTCGTCCCTCTACCTTCTCTCTTGGCCTCCGCACGCGCCAGCTGCTCCCCAGGTCACCACACTTGCCTCACGCCCCGGCTGGCCTTTCCTCACCCTCTTGCACACCCCAGCTCCCCCATAGCCATGCTTCCCTACATTGTAACCCTTCCCTATAGACATCCACCGGCACGACCTGCGTCCTACCCTGCACAGCACCCCGACTGCCCATCGGTCCCCTATCATGCACCATCTGCTGCAAGCTACAACCCACTACCCTCCTGGTGTAGCCCTCCTGCCCTGTGAGGACGCCGTGCCATCCGCGGCAAGTCGAACTGTCGAACTCATGCTCGCCTCCCACTGCCCGGTCTCAACCTCATCCCCCTTCGTCATGAGTAGGCCTAATGAAAGAGCCGACGGTCCTTCCCTCCAGACAGCTTCATCCTAGAGTGCCTCAAATTCATCCCTCGGCCCTACTCGACCATACCATCCTCTTATTCCCGCTTCATAGCCACTATTCGACCGACCTTCTCTGCTGACGCACCAACCCATCAGCGGAAACCTCCCCTCAGACCTCCACACGCATCTCTGGCTGACGAGCCTCTTCTTTTATGGTCGTGCATCCTCCCAACTGGATTGCACCCTCTTCTAGGGTGCTCACCACCCATCCCCGCTGGTCGAGCGCGTCTACGCACAAAAGTGTGATTTGCGCTATTTTTGTTGAAGTAGTAAATAATTAATTTTATCATGTGTTTTCTTATTTTATATTGGTGAAAATTTAATTTTAAAATAAATGTGTTTTGTTTTTGTAAATATATGAGTTAATTTTTTTGAATATTATTTCAAAAATCATAAATTGGTATTGTAATAATGCAGGAAATGAGAAATATGTTTTGAAACATGTGGAGATAGTTATTTTTGCATCCTTTGTTTGTTTGGATCATTTTAAGTCTGTGTTTATGTATTTTATTTATCTTTTCGGTTGTAGCACGTCGGCAAGGAATTTCGGTGATATTGCGGTCATCAGCTTGCATGTGCATGTGAGCCCGCACGAGGCATGTCGCGTCGTCGTGATTGGTTTACGAGTCGAGGTAGGTCCCCCACAACACTCACCTTGAAATTTAGAATTTATTAATTTCATGATGTTTTATTAATTTTAGAAAATAGAAAATAATAGAAGATGATTAATTTTTAAATGATTATTTTGTGTAAAAAAAGATGTTTATTTTATACACGACTCTTTATGTATTTTCTTGATGAGCGGATATCCAGTAGTGAAATAATGCCAGTTTAGACTTTAAACATAATTCACGTAATTGAAAATGTGTTTATAGATTGAAAGATAAATAATTTCTTCTTGACAATTATTTTGGGTTTCCTTGAGAAACAAGGTTTTTCTTTTAAGTTGGTGAAGGACCGTTTGGCACTTTAATATAAATTAATTATTTTAGAAAACTCTCTTTGGGGTGACTCAAGAGTGACCTTTGGTTTATGTTGACTGCATATGATGTGTGTGATTTTTGTGCTACTGGGTTGAATTTTCCGACTCACCCCTTTTCCTTTTTATTAAATGTGTTGAAATGGGAACCTCGCATAGTGAGTGAATCTTCAGAGAATGAATGATGCACTAGTTTAGATTACGCACTAGCTAGTGGCCTCATAGTAGGGGAATACTGAGTTATTGTTACTAGGGGGATTGGGCCCCTCGATTAGGCCATGTAGGTCTATGCCGAGCGTTAGGGCGTTACGATGTCATCGAGTAAGAGAATGCATTCAAGAAGAGTCACATATATAGTATGTTCTGGATTGTTCATGATCTCTTAGGTTTAACCCATGTTTTCATTAGTATTTATTTGTGTGTGGAGGGTGATTGAAAGGTCTAGTTCGGTTGTTGGCCCATGTGCGCCACTTTTCCCATTGTCCTTGGTGTGTGTTGTGTATTATGTGTGGTTTTTCTTTTGATTAATAACTAAAGCCTAGATTTCTAAATTGTTCATAGAAAATGTTTTAAGATGATATGTACCTATTTAAATCGGGATTTTAATCTTGTTTTTCATAAATTAACAAGGGCAATGGACTGATACTTATTTTAGAAATGAAAGTGTGTGTGGAAAATATTAATTTATATAATTTAGTTCAAACCTGAAATTGGTAAATTCATTATTTAAAGGTACTGTATTGGGAATAAATTGTTGGGCACGCCTACTGAGTTTTAATACTAACGCCTATAGTTTTTTCCAGTTTTTAGTTTTTCTGCAGTTTTGGCTCGAGCGTGCTCAATGTGGGCGAGAGTTGGTTGTGGATTGGTGAGGGACTCTCAGAGTCGCGGGGATTTTTGGTCGAGACCAGGTTAGTGTGTTTTGTTCGTCATTATTTCTTTTTAGGTTCATTTATTTACTTTTCAATGTTCTACTTTTCCACTGCTTTATTTATTTTTATTGGAAAAAATTATTCCCACTTGTCCTCTATTGATTCCCTGGCGCTCGTCGCCAGCCTAGAAGGATTGGTAATGCCTCGCGGGTCATGTCACGGACCATCTTGGGTGATCGGTTCAGGGTCGACCTGGGTCGGTTCGTGACAAAATGGTATCAAAGGCGGTCGACTCTTGTGTAGAACTTGTTTTTCAGAGCAGCCATTGTTATTTGGGGTTGTTATGGTAGAAGGAGTAGGATTTTCGGGACATGGGGTGTACAGATGAGAAGGACGTCATGAACCCTTGCGTGTTCCGAACCTCGGGTTACCATGGGATGTTTGGGTTTTCAATGTCTTTTGAATCTTATGGCTTGTTTGGTATTGGGAAATGAAATTACAGTCAGGAAAGTGACCTCCGGGAGCTCACAAGGTCTGGAAAGCCATGTGTAGCCAGGGACATTACCCTATGATACTCTCAGTGACGGTGATTTGACTAGCGTATGGCCGCAAACCATATTGTCGAATCACCCATCATCACTAGTTTCCCTCTAGTGAATTGTTTGTGTTTTTCTTCTTTTTGAAAGTCATTGGGAAAAGTGTGATTTTGGTTTTTGAAATGATGATGACCATGTTTGACCCATCTTCTTGTATAATCATTCCTTAGTGTTCTCCCCCACAAAGGCCCAATGGATTCCCAAGGTGCCACTTCGGGTGGTGCATCCTTAGAAAATCCTCCAGTTGATCAGTCCATGGACTACGTCCATGAGTTTTGGATGTTGAACACTCCCCTTTTTTATGGGCAAGAGGATCCTCTTGATCTGGAGTGGTTATGGAATATTGAGAGGAACTTCTGTTCTCTCACGCCGCCCGAGTCATTAAAGGTGAAGTTAGAAACCTTTATGCTTGAAGGTCTAACCTGGAATTGGTATAAGTATGTTTCTCAAAGCAAGACTCGAGAAGTTCTCACAAGGGAGTTCTTTAAGTCATCATTCATCCATAAATACTTCTCTGAGGTAATAAAGGTGATGAAGGGGATGGAGTTGTGTGGTGTTTAGCAGGTTGTTGGATCAATGCTGGAATTCTTTCGTCGTTTCCTAGACTTTTCTCCATATGAACTGGGGAATATTGGGAATGATCCCATGAAAACTTGGCATTTTGAGCTCGGATTATGTCTAGAGCTAAAGTCCAAGGTGGGAGAGTTCAACGTAATCACCTTTCCTAAAGTGGCGAGACAAGCTTTCCTCACCGAAGCTGTGCTATCAGGAGGACTTGAGGTTGAAAATCATCCTCCAACATTGGGAAGCTATGCATTAGATAACGATAAGATGAATGGGAAGGGCATGATGCTGGTGGTACTGGTAGAGGAATCAAGAGGCCTTCAGACCATCAGTCATCTTCCTCACAGCATATTGCCTTGATCTATCACTAGTGCGGTAAGTAGGGGCACAAGAGGCCGATGTGCCCGAGTGTTCTGAAACCCTGCCACACCTGTGGATGTCTAGTTCATGTGCAGCAATTCTTCCATGGTGTTTCCAAGAATCACGCTGAATCCAAACCTGGCTCGTCGAAGGTCACCACACCACGTCAGTAGGAGTAGCACGATGTTTGTGGATCAGTTTTATGTTTTCTCTTTGTGGTGTTCATTGAATGTAGAAGTTGTCACTTGTACTGTTTTATGGTGTCTTTTTCTATCAGTTGTAATAATGGTTGTGGTTTACCCCCTTTTAAACCTTTTTTCTAATGAATGTGTGTGTTTGGTTAAACAATGATTCATGTGTCATGTTTGGGAAATTTTGATGCCCGACTGCGGGGTAGGTTGTACTTCAATCAACAGAGCTCTAGCCATACGTCTTGGGGTGAAGCTGGCACGTAGTAAGGTGAACCCCAGTAGTGTAAAAAAAATACATTGGTATAATATCTGTCATTTGTGTAGTGTGGTCATCCGAGGATGTGACATCATTAAAGAGGTGGTGAATGTAGTTGTGATACTCTTTTGGTTGGACCCTTCCCTCCCCTACCGTTGTGGTGGGGTTTTTGGACTGTATGGGAAATCTTCAAGATCAGTTAATCTCGTTAGTCCTTATGGTGGGGAGACCCATCGCAGGTCTTGTTGAATTTAGTTGGCTTGTTTATTATGGTGGGGAGTCTGTTCGGGCCACCCCGTGTTAGTGTCAAAGATATTCCTCGGGTTTTATTTATGGTGGTGTCTAAAGTGTTTGTGTTTTGAGGATAACTTGTGTGTCATGCAAGTTTGGTGTTCGTTTGGATCGATCAACTAGAGGCAATTACACTTTTTGGGGTGAGTGACACTTAATGAGTTTCATCTTTGTGTCTTGGTCTTGTCGTGGCTTTCCGGGGGCAGAAAGAATTATGGTGGAATGAATTGTCACAACCTGACCTGTCTAATATTTATTTTATTAATTTTTTGTGTTTTAGACCAGTGCGTAGGCACCACATGGTTAGTAGAGGCAGTGCAGACAGACTGAGCACCAGTGCAACAGCTTCTAGATCGGAAAAATGTTCATGTTCGGTTCACACAAAGTCTCTAGAGGCGTGCGTGGACCACTCGGTTGAGTTATTTCAAATAAAAATATTATTAATAAAATGAAATTATTGTTATTAGTTATTAACAGTATTGTTATTAAAATTATTAATGGCACTTTATATATAAAAACTTAAATTGTTATATTTATTATTATAATAATTATGATTACTAGTATTTTTAATTATTATTATTATTATTAATGAAATTTAATTAGTAAAATAATTGTTTTATCAAAATTATATTTTTATTAATATTATTAATATTTTTTATTTAATTATTATTGTTATTATTATTATTATTATTTTCCTTTCATTTTTCTTCTAACTTTTTCTTTTATTATTTTTTTATCCTTTTTGTTTTTCCACGCGGCTGCCCCCCCTTGTTCTTCTTCCACCTCTTACTCGTTGGACCTCACCACTGGTTCGTTCCCCAGCCATAGCGCCCCCTGCCTTCTCCGTCTCCCTCACACCCTGCCTCGCCTGCGCCTTCCTCCAAACCAGTCGGCTCCCTGCCGACTCCCCGCGCACCACCAGCCTCAGTGCGACACCCCTGGCCTCAGCGCTCTAGCAGCGCCCCCTCGCACCCCTCCAACAATGCCTCACCCTTATTCCCGCCGTCGCTTGTCCTCCAGCCCAGCCGAACCCTCGTTGCAGTGTCACCTTCCATGCTCGGCTCTCCCGCGTGACCTGCTCTGCCTAGCAGCCCCGCCCCGCGTAGCAGCGCCACACTGCGCCCCTCTTGTTTCCCCTGCCTGTCAGCTCTCCCTATACGCGCTGTCCCAAGCGCCCTCCGTCTCCCGCACCCTACAGCGTGCCCAACACACTCTCCTCTTCCTTCGGCTTCCCAGCGGATCTAGGCCCTCCCCCGGCCTGCTCTTTTGGCCTCTGCATGCGCCAACCGCTCCCCAGATCGCCACACTTGCCTCACGCCCCACCCGACCTTGCCTCGCCCTCTTGTCGTGCTGCCTCCTGCATGCCCCAGCTCCCCCAAAACCATGATTACCTGTACCGCACCCCTGCCCTGTATACAAACACTTGAACGACTTGTGTCCTGCCCTACAGAGGGCCCCAACTACCCGTTGGTCCCATGTCTCGCACTATCTACTACAAGCTACAGCCCGCCGCCCTCCAGGTGCATCCCTCCTGCCCTGCGACGACACCCCACCAGCCACGGCCAGCCGACCCATCGACCTCCTGCTCGCCTCCAGCTTCTCGTTCGCGACCTCAGCCCCCTTATTCAAGAGTAGGCCATACGCATGATCCACCACTCTCTCCCTCTAGTCAGCTTTGTCCTGGCTTTCCTCAGCTTCAACCCTCAGCCATTCTCGACCAGACCGCCCTCCTTCTCACGCCTCATAGCCACTATCCGGCCGACCTTCTCTGCTGACACACCATCCCAACAGTAGCAACCTCCCCTACGACCACCAAAGGAATCTCTAGCTAACATGCCTCCTGTTTGATGATCATGCGACCTCCAAACTAGATCGTGCCCTCTTTCGGCATGCTCACCACCCCTTTACGATGGTCGTGTCACCCCGCTGGTCGAGCGCATCTCCGCGCCAAAATAAGGTTTGATCTATTTCTGTTCGAATAGTAAAGGATTAATTTTATCAGGTGTTGTGTTTATTTATATTGTTGAAAATTTAATTCTAAAATAATTGAGTTTTGTTTGTGTAAATATATGAGTTAATTTTTTTAATATTATTTCACAAATCATAAAGCGGTATGGTAATAATGCAGGCAAGGAGAACTATGTTTTGAAACATGTCGAGACAGTTATTTTTGTGTTCTTTGTTATTTTAGATCATTTTAAGTCCGTGTTTATGTATTTTAGTAATCTTTTCGATTGCAGCACGTTGGCAAGGCATTTCCGTGATATTGCGGTCATCAGCTTGCATGTGCAAGTGCACCCGCGCGAGGCGTGTCACGTCGTCGTGATTGGTTTACAAGTCGAGGTAGGTCCCTCACTGCACTCACTAATAAATTTAGAATTTTTTAATTGGTTGATTTTTTATTAATTTTAATAAATATAAAATAATATAATATGATTAAATTTTTAATGATAATTTGGTGAAAAAATATCGGTTTATTTTTTACACAACTCTTGACATATTTTCTTGACGAGCGGACATCCAGTAGTGAAAGAATTCCAGTTTGGCCTTTAACCATAATTCACATAATTTTAAATGTGGTTCTGTTTTGAAAGATAAATGATTTTTCTAGACAAGTGTTTCAGGTTTTCTTGGGAAAAAATGTTTTTCTTTAAAGTTTGTGAAGGCTCATTTGGCACTTTAATAAAAATAAATTATTTTGGAAAACTCTTTTTGGGGTTACTCAGCAGTGACCTTTAGTGTATATTGACTGCATATGATGTGTATGATGTTTGTGCTACTTGATTGACTTTTTTGAATCACCGCTTTCCCTTTTTATTTTTTTTGACATGGGAACCTGGCATAGTGAGTGAATCTTCTCAGAAGGATTTCTGCACTAGTTTAGAATACACACTGACTAGTGGCCGCATAGTAGGGGAATACTGAGTTATTACTTCTATGGAGATTGGGACCCTCGGTTAGGCCATGTAGGGCTATACTGAGCATTACGGAATTATGGAATCATCAAGTTAAAGCATGCTTTTAGGATGAGTCAAATGTATAATACGTTCTGGATTGTTCACGATCTGCTAGGTTCGACCCATGTTTCTTTTAGTATTTATTTGCGTGTGGATGACGATTGAGAGGTCTAGTTCGGTTGGTGGCCCATGTGCGCCACTTTTCCCATTACCATTGGTGTGTGTTGTGTGTTATGTATGGTTTTATTTTTGTTAATAACTGAAGCATCGATTTCTAAATTGTTCGTAGAAAATGTTTTAAAATAAAATGTACCTATTTCTTTCAAACATTTATTCTTTTTTTTCTTAAATTAACAAGGGAAATGGATTGATACTTGTTTTAGAAATGAATGTTTTTTGTGGAAACTAATAATTTATATAATTTAGTTCAAACCCAAAATTGGTAATTTCTTTATTTGAAGGTAGTGCATTTGGAATAGTTTGTTGGGCATGCTTACTGAGTTTTCATACTCACGCCTATGGTGTTTTCTTGTTTTTAGTTTTGCTATAGGTTTGGCTCGAGCTTGATCGTCATGGGGGAGAGTTGGTTGTGGACTTGTGAGAGACTCTCGAAGTCACGAGGAGTTTTGGTCGAGACCATGTTAGTGTGTTTTTTTGGCCGTTCTATCTTTTCAGGGTAATTTATTTACTTTTCATTGTTCTAGATTTCTGTTTCAATATTTATTTATTTTTTTGGAAAAATCATTCCCACTTGTCCTCTATTGATGCCCTAGAACTTGTCGCTAGCCCGGGAGGATTGGGAACGCCTCTCAGGTCATGTCGCGGACTGACTCGGTTGATCAGTTCAGGGTCGACCCGGGTTGGTCCGTGACACTATTCATATATTCCTTTTAAATATTTCACGTTCTTTGAATGAAAATCTACAGTCATTGTTTTTTGGAAATTTTATATTGATAAATGGTTTTTTAAAATAAAATTTATTTTTTATCTCAATGTTTATTCCATATGGTTTTAGGAGACTTTTTAAAAGATTATTATGATGAAAGTGTTTGATTCATGAAATTTAAATAGAGGAATATATGAAATCAGTGCTCTTAGTAAATATTATATAAAGGGGTGAGCCCCATTATAGCTCATGGGTGACCCCAATATAGATTGTATGAAGGTTTGTGCCCCATTATATCTAATAGAAAACAGGTCATCCCGAGACATCTTTTAATAATGGTGATCACAATTATATATTCTAAATGAATAGGGAAATGATTATATAAAAAGTTAGTCATATTGTTCTCCTATTTAAAATGTTTTTGATTTTTTTTAAATATGATTCCCAATGTAAAAAATAGTTTTTTAAATTGGTTGTTATGGGTTTTAAAGTCACTATTTGAGTGTTACATGTGTATGTTTTTCTTGTGAAATTTTTATATCTCATACGCTCAATGAACATTTAATGATATTGTAAATCTTATATTATTTTTTACATTTTCCCTAGGCTAATGACTTATATTATTTTTATGTCACTTATTGAGCTTTTTATACTCATCTAATCATTGTAATGTTTTAAAAATGTTTTATGATTTTGTTTGTTAGAATAATAATTCTGGTTGGATGTTATGGATATCTAACAAAAAAGAAATCATAGTTTATGATAAAATTATAATATTATTGAGAAATTGGATTATAATTGAAATTTTTCAATTTATATTTCATGGTTTTTATTTTTATATTTTATGGAATAATTTTCTAAATAAATGAACCTAAAAAGATAAAAAAATGTTAGAAAATGGTTTATTGACTTCAAACTCCAGATAATTTATTAGTTAAATCTAAGTCCGTATAGATGGTATCATAGAATGATTTGGATTACGTTATTGGTTATGATAGTAATTATAGTATAACATTGATGATTTTACTATATAGATTATTGGAAATAAAGATGAATTTTATTGTTAAAATTTTCCTTCATCTAAATAATGTCGGTTAGAAGTGGGTTCCCACATTGGAAATAAGAAATATACTATGGGAAGGCACTAAGAGGAAATTTTTTATCAAAATATAAATCCTTAGATTGATTGAAGTGAAAATAATTATATTATTAGAGTGAAGGATTAGTTGAATCAAATTATAAAGGGTTGTGGCATCCATTTCAATGTGGAACTTAATAAACCATGATATAAAAATGTCTCTCATGGATAATTTTATGAGGAAACATACCCCATCATTAAATGGATCATATTAACCAGTGGTAGTGGAACGATGGTCCAATTCCCTTGAAAATATATTTTGTTCCATGGGATGTTAAGAACGTAAATTGTAACACAAACCATTTGTCATTTTTAAGGTTTATCAGATTGATTGTAGTATTTGTTTATGAATACTAGAGGGAAATATTAACATGATTTTAATGAATATGAAAATTTTCTTTCAAAAATATTTCCCAATGGTTGTTCTTTATTAGAAGGAGAAAAAATACATTGAACTGATATAAAATATTTTGTATTCGGTGGACACATATGACCAAAAACTCAAAATATTGTCCCACTATTTACAAGATTTCCTTCGAAATAATGATACTAAAATTAACAAATATTAATCAAAATTAAATCCAAGGATACAAAGATCATTGAAAAAAAATGATTCCAAACGCTATAAGAATGTTGTTCATTATGCTAAGAAATTTGTAGATTTTTATGAAACATAAGTACCATGAAACGAAAATATCAAGCAAAGTTCAATGTTGTCTGAAATAGTGAAATGACCTACTAAAAATCCTATAGTAATACCCAAACATGTTGTATGTGTGGTGAAATAAATTTGAAGGATTTTATGTCCAGATCTAGAAAGTGTTATTGGGTTGTTTTGTTGGGTCAAAAGGTTTGTGACTACAAAAAAATATTCTTGAAAAATCAAAGAATGAGATAATATATAACTAGTCAATAGTGAGATGCATGAGTTGAAATTATATAAGAAATTGTGATAACATTTGTTCAATGATACATACTCAGGGTTGAAATCATTATGATTATAAGAAAATAGTGATAGAAAACTCATTTTCAACATTTATAGTTCACGTTGGACCATGTATCTATGTGGTGACATATCTTTGGAGAAAAATATTTTAAAAATGATGATCATAATATAAATGACTTGGGAAACCCTAGGAAGTAATTTTTGAGAAAATTCTATATTTTTGTATAGATATATAATGTATATTTTTCAGGGTAAAATTTAATTAATGAATAATTTAATTACATTTTAATGTAATATTTTTAATGGTTTTGATAGTGTTTCGGGAGAATTTTATCAATAATGATAAATTTTTTAAATTTTCAATTAATATTAAATAATGTAAAAAAATATGTATTGAAAAATATAGTAATATTTTTATTAAATGAATAGTTTCATATTAATGATGACCATTTTTGGAATGTTATAAGAGTTTTATTACGAATTTTTATAAAATGGTAAAATCGTATAGTATATTAAAATGGTCATATTCAATTAGGCAACAACTGTTGAACCAGTATCTGAATAACAATATTGGTTTTTCTCTAACAACTAACCTACAAGATGTCATAGCTTATATTACATATTTTTTCATAAAAAAATTATAATAATTACTATTAATGATTAGACATTGGTGTTACATTTTAGGTTTGGTGATTAATTTATATATTCGATAAATTTTTCAAACCACAACTATTTTTTAAATTGTTTCTAACCTATAGAATGTATTTTTAATCTTTTATAGTTATTTTGATACATTAAAAGTAAATTTTAGTGCTTCAGGTATGAAAAAAAATTGTTTTATTTTTTTTCAATGAGTAAGGGTTGATAATAAAATTCATAGAAGCACAAAAATATGATAAAATTATGATTATAAAATATAAACATACTAAGTATGTAATTTTCCTTATATTCGTATATAAGAAAACAATTATTCAACTTTAGGAAAATTACCATAAAAAAATGTTATCATATAACAATCATATTTTATGAAACTAAATATCTTTTTATCATCATATATTTATGAATTTTACGACCTTAACATTACATTGATAATTCACTTTCTTCTGATCAATGATAGTAATATCTATCTAGGAATGTATTTTGTTTTCTTCTATATCTAAATATTCACTTCTAACCATGTGTTATCTTATTTATAAATAATTTTATATGTTATTACATTCAACCCATGTATTCCCATTTATCTCTTTTGAATAGGTTTTTTATTAACCATTATTACAGTGTGGGTTTGTAAAAAAATTATTCTCAAATAACTAGTTTTTTTACTATGCAAAATTTCAAATAACGAGGATGAAATTTATTTAATCAGGTAGGATGTCAGACACTGATAATTTTAAAAAAGAAATAAGGTTTGATATCATATGTGACAAGAAACAAAAAAATTTGAACAAAATATAAAAACATAATAATTTAACATATATTTATTTTTTATATCAATTAAATATCATAAAAATATTTCATTACAAACACCACTATTTTATATTTTTTTAGATGAAGCACTATATGTATCATTAGTTACATGAAATACTTAGTTTATCTTGAGTTACACATGATAGAGAGTTTAAATGAAATGTGAAATATTATTTAATTTTAAATATTTAATATAATAGTTATAACCTATATGATAAATTTTAAAGGTTGGAATAGTAACAAATTAAATAAAAAAAATATGGTTATCTTATGATTACTAGTAAAATAATAATGATTTTGAAGAAAAAATATTTTTTGAAAAATTCTATTTTCTATTAAATAATTATTAGTTAAACATTGCAACTAGAATTTAATATCAAATGTACCAAATTTTGAAATAAAATATAAATAATAATTTTTTATATCATAATATCAAAACTATATCGGGGTGTTATCTTTTTTCTTAAAAATATTTCTTATTTTTAAAGAATAGTAAAAAATTATTATTTTTAATTTTAAAAATTTTTTATGATAAAATTATATATAATTTTATTTTACTTTAAAATGTTATTTTAATGAAATTTTACTTCAATTATATATCAATTAGTAAAATTTATTTAATTGGAATCATTTTCATATTAAATTTTGATATAAAAACATTGTAAACATTTGAACATGTTCACATTAAATCATGATATATCATCAATATTTTCAGATTAATTTCAAATTAATGCATTATAATTTTGTGAATTAAATTTTAGAAAAATGGATTCAATATTTAGAATAAAAAAATTTATTTTTTAACCGTACTAACATAAATTTTTACGAAATATAATATAGAATGTATTAAAAATAATTACTATGTTTAAGGTAAAAATAGATTTTTAGAGGGGTTAAACCAAATTGATAAGGGTACAAATGACCAATAGACTTCTATAAATACTATATTAAGGACATATCAAGAACATTATAAATATAAGGTTTATAGTAGTCCATTTCAGCTAATATTACATATAAAAATTGTGCGAGAACTCATTTCTAATAAAAATACATTATATGTCCTCACCCCCTCTTATAAAAGACCACACGCATCCCCCATCTGTACCACCTTTGAACCACTTTTAATTCTCCAATACAAAACCATATAAATTCAGTTAATACTCACATTCATCATGAAGGTATTATTTTTTTCATAATACCATCATAGAATGGCCTTTGGTGGAAGCTAATGAGGATACGAGAAGTAGAGGTAATGTTATTCAATGAGCATATTTATTTTATTTCATTATAAACAGAAATAAATTATTATTAAAATTGGTTGATATAATTAAAAATTTATATTATATAAATCGATACATTATTATGTTAATTTCATAAAACAAATCATTTCCCTATTCTATAAAATAAGTTAAGAAATCATCATTCATGTCTATGGCGGACTATCATGTCGCGAATGGATGGATTTTAGTTTTCCATTACCTCATCACACTATTCGGTATAATAATGGATCTAATATATATAAATGATACTTATGGAATAAATAATACTATAGGGTTATATATTATTTATACACTTTCACATTCAATTTTTTAGAGGATATGATATTATCGCTCGTGTGTAAGACAGTCTACCACCTCGTGGAGGGATGCGATTTTTTTTAATAATCCATAACATGTAATTAAATAATAGTTAATATAATGAATAAATGAGATATATAATTCATGTTAATTCTATTTATACAACCGTTACCGTTATATAAATATTAAATAACATTTTCATTCTTACATTTTCCCACATAGAAAAAGTGATTACATCGTTCGTGTATGTGTGGGAGACCACCTTCACGAAGAAAATTGAATATATATTCATACCCAACTATATGGATGGTAAATATTATATTTTAATATTGTATATATTCTATTTTTTCTATTATTAAAATATAATCTTTTACATACCATCTTTTTATAATGATCATGGAAAAATAGAATCATTTCTCACAAATACAAACAACCTACTATCTAAATGATTATAACATCGGTTTTTTTATAACCGTAGTTCATGACTAATATTAAAAGTATAATGGATGTAAAAATATAATAATTAAGTAATTAATATTATTCAATATATTTTTAAACAGTAACTCTAATTACCATGTTAAACCTACAAATATCGATTTTGGAACATAAGAAAATATGGTCAAAACATCTGATGTAAACATAATTGATTACGTAATTATATAAATAAATTTATAATAGAAATAAATTTATTATTAAAATTTAAAATATTTCTCAAAAAAGTAAATAATTTTCATATTCTTATTATTTATGAATATAAAGACACATGTGTCTTGTCATAAATAGTGTTTGAGACATCATTTCAATTTACATTCATTGAATATTGTTTTGATGTTATACAACAATACCCTATTATGAGGTATATATTAATATCCCTATTGAAAATTTATATCATGTGTTTATCTATTCTAAAGATATTTAGGGGTTTTTAATTTTTTGGTTTAATCGGGTCTATTATTTATGTTTTCCTCATGTGAAAAAAGACCATTCATTAATAAAAATCATCTTTTAACGTTTTCCTTCAATCACTTTTTGTTCATTGAAAACATTTTTCAAATTATTTAATTTCTATTTTTAAATTGAAATTTATAGTTTATAAGTTAAAATATATGTATCTTTTTACTTTATTTTCAACAGTTTAAAAAATAATTCTTTTAATAACATCAATATTTAATTCTTATACAAACAAAAAATGTAATGTTCTATTTTTAATGTATATAGAGAAAATCAATTTTACGATTTCATGACTATTATTTTATTTCTAGATTACATTTTATGATTTTTTGTTGTCTTCAATAATATCAATCATTCTCTATTATAAGATATTTCAGCATTGAAAATAAGTCATTAAAAATTTTGTTTCTTTATATTAAAGTGGAATTCATTAAGGTTTAAAAGAGTTATTAAAGGTTTTTATGAAGAATTTAATTTGTTTAAGATATATTAATTGAGATTTATATGAAATTGTTGTGCCAAATATAACATATACAATGGTTGAGCACTAATGTAGCTCACAGGTGATCTCGAAATAGATTATATGAATGGTTGATCCCCATTATAGCTTTTAAAAGATATGCAATCCTCATATAGATTTTTCTAAGGGTGAGTCCAATTATAGGTCAATAATTAATTAGGTAATTCTTATATTATAATATGAATTTTTTGTTATTACGCATAATTATTTTAAAGGAATTTATGAATATTATTCCATATGTCACCAAAATGAGGTATTAATTTATTACTATAGGTTTTAAAGGAATTTTTTGGAGAAAATGTGCCTTTATTACATGTGATAATGTTTTTAATTTTAATGTCCATGTAAATTGTACGTAAAGGTCTGAATTATATGATTTTTCAATTTTTTACGAGACTAATTGTTTTCTTTAATATTTTTATGTCCAGCAAAATGATTTTTTTCTAATACCATGCTTAAAATTATTTCATACCAGTTAATGTTGTGTGAGGGAATTAAAAAATTTGTGTAGAAATTCGTGGGTACTTTCCATTAAATGAAATCATGAATAATATTAAAATATTTATATTATGGTAAATTGATTATTAATCAGAAGTTTCCAATTTGTATTTCATGGTTTTTTATCTTTATGTTATATCATAATTCTCTAAATCTATAAACATGAAATGATCCTCAGATGTAGGTGACTATATTCCTGACATAAAGCTAAATATTATGTATTTTCTAATGTCATGATTTGTAGTTCATGTTCAATATTGAAATGGAAATGTGGATTTTATTTGGGGCATTTCAATGGAACATATATTGATTATTTATAAAAATTTAAAATCATTATTCGAAGTCATCTTTTGGCCTCATCTTCTCCAAAATGAGCCTCAATTTTCACATAGTAGAACACTTGACCACATCATAAGTAACTCGTTTTCTTTTTCTCCATTGAAATAATTTTTTATTTATTAAATAAAATGTCATAAAATATCAATAAATTATAAATATACTTGACCCTTTTATAGAGAACATCATATGCATCATTCTTCTACTCAAATGTTAATTCCATGGGTGTCAACATGGTGAAATGTATTATTAATTTATTAAATAAAAATTAATAAATTCCATAAAACATGAAATATAGGAGCATGATTCCTACCATTTATTAAACACCAATTCTATTTGAGCTTTCAAACATTGTTCAATCATCATTTAGTATTTGAGTTCAATAACTCAAACAAACATAACTAAAAACATATTGGTGGATTGGTCTTATTAATCCTTTTGTTAGTTTTATTTTCTATTTGTTTCAACTCAGTTTGATTGAATGATAATCAATATGAACATTGTTGAAGACATTGAAAATTCCTCATATTATTCTTGTGATGTATCCATATTCATGTTCCAATTATCTTGAAAATTTTAACAAATAGATATTAACAGTATGTTTTACATCAAGTAGTCGATTGAACACTTTTGGTTGAGGTAGGTAGGTTGACCACTTCAAATGTGGTCTATACATCCATTATTATTGATATTACATGTTAGTTTAATTTTACACTCCACTAATTATAGTCACATTAGACACACATTTCCATGGTTGAATTTTACCCATTTATGTGCCAATTCCATGACTTGTACCCTAACATTGTCTCTGAATTTCTTGGGATTCCTTCATGGAGGTTTAAAATCCTCATGTATTACCTTACATATGTTTCCCACTGTAATTATCCCCTTACATATAAGTCAAAATGTGGGATGAAAAATATGACACTCCATGAATTTGATTCTACCATTACAGTAGTCTCTCAATCAAAATTACACTACACAACTCCTATACAATAGAAATTTTTATATCCTCTAAAACCCTCATATTTCAATAATTATATAAAACTATCTATTCATTTTTTTAATATAAGATTAAATTATATATTTAGGAATATTCCACGACATTTATTGTAAAAAATGTGAACATTTAAAATTGAAATAATTTATTTAAAAGAATGATGTATTATATTTCAGTGAATGAGTACTAAATTATAAAAAAAATTTCATATAAAAATTTATTTGAAAGAAAAATTGAACCGAATTATATAATAATAGAGAAAAAATTGATACTAACAAGGTCTTTAATGAATATCATATGATAAAAATTCCTTATAATTCATTTATACTCCTATTAAATCATGTTTTGAAATTATAAATATCAAATAATTCATATTTTATGTGTGGAAATATGTATCCAAATAAGGTCACATGAATCTATTTTGAGTAATGGAAAATTTCATTTCCTAAATAAATCTATTTATCAAAATCAATTTAAGGAAATAAAACCTTTAAAACACCCAAATATGTTCTTAAAATTAAATAAAAAATTAAAACTTTATTTTGGATTGTTAATATAATAAAAATGACCAAAAACATATTATATGGTTGAAGTTTGAAAAATTTATTTATATGATGTTTAATTTCTCATGGGATACTCATTAAAAATATTGTTCACAAAAATTTATTCCTAGTATTATAAACACACACCCAAAATGAATAATTAGAATACACATATATCATTTAAAAAATAATTATTACATAATGAATATAACATAAAAAACTAATTTATATTGTCTCTGTGTTACATTTCATAAAATAAAGAGAAAATTTTATTTTCCATGTGTTGAAATTTGTAGTAAATGTATTTTCAATTATGAATCTCTCATAAGTAGATCAACCCAATTAACCATTATCAATATTTTTTATAAAAATAAATTCATTTTTTATCATTTAATTTCATTATACTTCATTTGTCCTCAACATTTACCTCATCTCAATGACTTTTTTTATAGTTTGGAACACAATTTGCATTTATCCTAACAATTGATGTGTATAGAACATGATTGATTTTTAGTTAATTTATTTACAAATAAACCCAATTGAAAATGAATTTTATATTCATTGTGTGATCTAAAAAATCCATTTAAAAAATGATTCAATGAACATATAAAAATTGGTTTTGAGTTTTATCCTTGATGTATTCTGATACAGAAAATCTATATTACCTAAGTTTATGATCAATGATTTAGTTTCCACATGTTCTAATTCCATTTCAATATATACCTTACCCATCAAATTATCATTCCTAGTTCCTAAAAATATTTTCCCTAATTATATCGACAACACTGAAACATCATGAATATTAAATAGTTTTATAATAAATGAAATTGTTAATATATCATATGAAATTATCCACTACGAATGATATAATTATATGGTATTTTGATATTAAAAAAACAATTTTTTTATCAAATTAATGAACATTCATGGAATTTTCTTGATTAAAATTAATGAATCAAAAATAATATTAATTAAATAATCCACTCCCCACACATAAAACATAGAATATTATAAAATATATAATCATATGTTTGGAGAAAATTTATTATAATTGAGTTAAATTTATTTAAAATTATTCATCTAAATATTTATGATTGGTTAAAATAATGCTCATAAACAATTTAATACAATAAATTTAATTGGGAAAATAATTTTATGAAGTTAAATACTTTTTTATTAATAATATTAATTTTTGATTTTGATATCATAAATAATTTATAGTAATATTATTAATTCAAACATATTGATTCGTGAGTAAAATAAAATACCAATTTTACTACATGTGAATTTTATTGGGGATGTCTTATTTCTTAATTTTTTAAAATTTGATATGAAACAACATAGATGCCATCAAGATAAAAACCAAAAAAAAAATTCCCAATAATAGACATGTAAAAACCATTCTTCCAAAGGTATCTATTAACATTATGATGAAATAATGATTTAATATGTACCATATATGATAAAATTTAATCAATATTCCCCCTAAATAAAAATTGATTTAATATTGAAATGTGCCCATTGTTTTTCAACCCTTTACATTCATAAAATATCACTATAGTTAGATTGTTCCAAATATCATTGAATTAATTTATCATCTTATTATTATAGTTTTTAATTTAAAGACTAAAAATTTGATGAGTATGAGTTTAGGGGAGGTTGATTGATGACTCTAGAGAAATAATTCTGTATAGTTCATTCAAAACATCATAATTATATCATAAATATTATTCATATAACAAATAATCACTCTACTAAAAAATTATTGTAATTTTCATTCTAAAATGTGATGGATGAAAATGAATATGGTACCAAATATCCAATCAACCACATGAATAAAAACCTAGTGGTTTGTCAATTTTTCATAAGAATAGATTACTATTAATCATACAAATTCAATCATTATAACACAATAAATTAGATATTTGGTATATTTACTATATGTATAATGATTTTTTCACACATTATAATCCATAATATAATGAAATGTTAAGTCCTTGTATAAATAAATATCAATTGATTATGTCGATAATAAAAATATTGATGGAAATTTCCCAATCCCCTATAGAAACTTCAGGATGTACCAAACTGGTAAAGTTGAAAACAAATAAGTTTTATTTTAAAATATAATATTTAAAACTAATGGAACTATATATTAGATACCATGGAGAACTATGAATAATGTCTTCAGTTATTATCGTTTGTATTAGAGAATTCGTACAAAAATATTGAATCTATGACTTTTATTCAACTATTTAAATAGATTTTGATCTATTCCTAATAAATGTAAATAGTATATTTTTCATTATAAACTGGCATTAGACCCCAATTTTCTATAACTCAAATATCTGTAAACTACCAAGAACATCTAGACTTTGCTATACCTGAAAAATGTATAAGATTTGAAATGAATTAAAAGTCTTGTTAAAAAGACATTATATTTCATTCTAGATTTACTGAGTCATTAATGGCCACTATTAAATGTTATATATCATATAATATTCAGAAACTTAATTTATAACATCATCCATCACACAAGAATATAAAAACCTTATTTCAACACAAATATTAAAATCATAGATCAACGACTTCACAACTGAAAGGGACTTTCCATGCATCTCAATATAGTGAATGAAAATTTTTACAATGAGAAGTCCATTACATGAAATCCGTATTCTATACTAATCAAATGTACTATAATATATAAAAAATATTTCAATCATAAATGATAAATCATTGAAAGAACTATATATTGTCATATGAAAACAATTTATTTAAATTTTAAACAATCAGATAGACTACTATACTATGGGTTATTAGTTGTTATAGTTCTATGAGAGGAATCGTATTTCTCCATTAGAAAAGAAAATACCATCATTAATTTAATTCACTACATTATATGAATTTAATAGAAACTATAAATTTATAATATATGGTCATTTTCATGAACTCAAAAAAACAATGATCGAATGGTTTTTCCAGATCATTGTATCATATATATTTTTTGAAAAATGCTCTATAACTACTATAATTTACTCATTACCTTAATAATTATAAACTAGTCTCATAGAGAATATTCCCTAGAACACCAAATTAGAATCTTCTATATCCAAATTATTGAGAATATATAATTTTATAACTATATTGAAACACCACCAACATTTTTCCAATCAATCTACTAGAATAGTAACATCATTGAATAAATTATAGTATTATAATCAATCCTATATGAAATTATAATACATCTTATAAAATCCATGATTTCCATCCCATTTTTAGTAATACTAAAACTGATGAATAAAAAACATATCATCCCCAACCACTCAAATTCATAAAATCACATGACCAAAAAAATGGAATGTGGTTATCTCAAATGTAATTCATTAACATAGAAATGAATATATATATTTTATTTTTGGAAATAACCATGGGTATGATTCCAACATTATAAAAATTTTAAAATACTTCCAAATAGTAAATCTACTTTTCTAATAAACAAAATAATTGGTTAGTAGTAAATAGTGTGTTCAATTATCTAATTTCATCAACATGGATAATGGGTAAACATGATAATTGGTTAGAAATATTGTTCTCACTATATCCCTTTGACATAGATTCTATTTCAAAATAATCTAATTGAAAATTCCATTCAATAGTCCAAAGTACATATACCTTCCTATCTTGAAAAATCGTGAGAATAGAATATTCATTAAAAATTTAAGCCATATATTATATTTTTTATTTCATATATTCTTTTAAGGGAAAACAAAAATAGTTTCCAATTCATTATTATAGAAAGTGTTAATATTTATATATCATTTGAATAAATGTTATTATAATAAATTAAATCTATCTACTTCCTGTTATGTTGAACTAATTCAGCCATAAAACTAACATCACTTGCATCACATATGATTGAAAATAATAATTTTAAATTTAGGTTAGTAATGATGATAGATGATGTTTTTTGGTATTAATTAATATAATATGACTCTATATACATTTCATAAATATTAATGGGTGTGTTCCTCACAGAACGTGAGAATAACATCCTATTGATTTAATAAAAAATTCCATGATGAAACTGTTGTATAAACTAGAATGTACAAAGATACATAAAAAATATAACATATTTGGATGGTTTATTTTCTTTAATAAAATGAAATATATATTTTTTATCATCAGTTAACCTAAATAAACCTTATGAACAAATAAATAGACACCCAGTAATATTATACTGATACATTTCAATGATAAAATCATTATTTATATTTTAAAATAATTCTTAACCAATTTCTAGATATTTATAATGAAATTAAAAATCTCTTCAAAATATTTTGAAATCATTATTTTAAAATCCATTATCCTTTCAATAATATCACTGAAATTGTTTTTATATATCTTCAAAAAGTTTTTTCCCAACCAGAAAATTATAATAGTAGTATTAGGAAATAAAATGATCAAAATGAGCATGAGAAGGATGTATTTTCGGATTCAACAATATCTTATGGAATATTTATTTAGCACAAATAATCATCAAGAATACAGAAGAACCCATTTCCTGACAATGAATGAAACAATTTTCATAATAATGGAAATGGAAAATGGAATTACACAATGGATGATATTTCAATATTTATAATCCTAAAACATATTCAATATCCTCATTTTGATTTTCTCATTCAATTGATTTGTAAAATTAGTCTCCAATTATTTTTATGGACCAATTGAACCTAACAATCCAGTGATATTTATAAAATGGAAAATATATTTTTGGATCAATAATTCAAATACATTCATCCCTCACAATTTTTTTATATATAAAACATTTCTATCCCTTAACTATATTCTTATTTTTTGGAACAATTTAATTATTTTTATATTATATGTAAGAATTGTTTTCCATATGTTATCTATGATCTAACCAATAAAATATTTAAATATCATTAAAAAATTAAAAAACATCTACTATTAGACTCTATCCATATTTTATGAGTTTATGTTATTAAATGATGTGAAATTATGAAACAAATTCTATTTTAGATGATAATGTTAGTGTTTAGTCTCTAATCAATGTTTTTTAAATAAAGGATGAATCACGGGAAAATGAAGTCTATGATTCTCATGTTTCCTATAAAATATATAAATGTTGAGATAATAATTTTAATATATTGTTCTCAAATCAAAATATTACTCATATTCATGACTTCAAACTAGGTTAAGTATAAATCATAAAGAAACATAAAATATATTTCCAATGATAACTCCATCATATTTAGATATAGGCTGCTGTCATGTTTAGTGAATATTCACTTTCTTTATTATTCTAGAATTTATTTTATATCGATTTCAAAAATAATTCACAAAAATTTGTACCTCTCCCCCATCAATAAGATGTTGAAATAGTATGAAAAATTCTCTTTGACATTTTAAAATTTTACTTCATCATTAATTTTTAAAAAAAATCCCATTTCAGGTTATCAATGAATTTAATATATTAAAATTACGACTTTTTATATCAATATTAAATACACCTCATAATTATTCATTCAATTAATTTATTATACTTTAGCATCTTTGAAGAATCCATATATAATAAATATATATTATGAGAGATCAAACTATATCCCAAAATTTTATTCACACATAATACCTTTAATAGTTGTACAATATTCAAAACATATTATTATAATATGTGAAAATAAAATCACTAGTAATACTCAGTTTTAAGTATTAATAATTTTAAACAAAGGAGAGATTAATCAATGATCAAAAGTGAGTATATAATTGGAATAATTGTAAAATAACATGGTCATGAAATTATTAGTTTATTCGAAATCATTCAATGATCAGCAATAATGATTCATGGTACACAGATTTTTTATATATAAAATTATGTCATAATATTAATGATTCCTAAATTAACATTCTTGATCCCTGAGAGAAAAATAATAACCCTAAGACATATTTTTGTGGTATAAACATAATAATAGAATTTTTTTTCTTAATTAAATGGATACGAAAAAGACTATTATAATTTATGGTGCCCCATAGTGAATTTGGTTCACTCCTTATTAATCATATTTCGATAGTCATGGAATAATGCATACACATTCATTGTGGAAAAAGTACTTTTTCCAACTAGGTTCACTCAAAAATCATGATCATAATATCTCATGCGACAAAATTCACTATGATATTCATTGGAGTGATATATAATTTTAGTCTAACCCATATCATTATAGAACCCATACATGAGTTTTCTGCAACATTCTAAATATATTCATTATATAATATCCCAAGAAAATGAAATAACATCAATAGATTAATAAATAATTCATTATTATAATAACATAACAAAATATATAATTTTGAGGTTATAATAAGATCATAATCCTATTTGATCATTATAATTATAAAAGTTTGTTAACATAGAGGAAAAATATACCATATAAAAAAATATAATATATGATATCAAAATAAAGAAAAACTATAATTTTATTTTAATAAAAACTAAAATTGAATATATAATTTTTTATTGAAAAATAGATTTCATTAAAAAACATGAAACATGTAAATAAAAAACCATGAATAATTAATGACAAAAAAGTAATAAAATGTAATCTTTCTAAACATGTTAACAGAGAACCCTACTTTTACATAAATAAATAATGTAAAAATTGATTTATTCAGAGTGTATTTTAAAATAATCTATTTTTTAAATGTAATGAAATAAATTATTGTTATAAAAATTTTGAAAATAGTTTTCTATGGATTAAAACTTCAATAAAAAATTTTGATTAAAATATTTATAGTGTAGAATGATTCCTGGACCAAAAATAAGAAATAATTTCATCATTTCGTTAAATATTTTACCCTAATAATATTGATTAAAAAGAGTAAAATAAAATAAATACATAGGGAATTAAAAAAACCAATGGATTATAAAATATATGGATATAAAGATTATATAATTTTCCTCTTGGTAAATTCACATAGATAATTCTTAATGTAAATTAGATTTTAACATAAACCCTTATTGTGTGTCCAATTATATTTATTAAAAAATCATCATATATAATAAATATATATTTTTAAAAATATATAAACCAACCATATTGATTTTTATTTTAATATAATGAATAAATTATAATATAAAAATAACCATTTATTATAAATTGTTCATTAAAATCATTGTTCGAATGGAAATATGTAAATTACCCATGAATTCTTCAGTTCAATAGATCTAGTTGTATAACCATGGTATTAATTTTATCTTCTTCATAATATATATAATTTTCATAATATAATATTTATTATTTTTAGAAACTTTTATAACAAATCATTTAATATCTTAGTAAAAACTTACTTACATCACTTCCTAGAGATATTAGTCCATATGTGTGCATGTGTGATGTTTCCATTTTTCAATAGATGGAGTGAATCCATATTAAATAAAATTCAACTATATAGATTAATAAATATATCATTAATACAATGTGATGAAACTTTTCACATTATGTGTTCCCCTCTTTGTCTGGTAATGTGACAAGAGAGATAATAACCCTACGGTCTCATCTCCAGTAAGCCCCAAGTTAGAAACTAGCACTAAGGGTATAATAAACACCCATATGGGAGGCATTACCATCTAAGATAACACATGAGAATATACAGATAATGTCGAAAAAAACAAAATCCATATCAAAACAAAATATAAAGTGAATCCCATATACAAATATGTAATGTCATTAAAATTTACTATAACTTAATGAGGGGAACCGCAAATACAAAAAGAAAGTAAAACAACAGTGAAAACGAAGCTAAAACATATCCTACAAAACCACCAAGATATTAGTAACCATCCTAATCTCCAAAATTCTCTATGTGACCTAAAAACAAATTTTTTAATGTAGGTTGAGTATAATAGTATACTAAGTAAGATTCTCCCCATATCCTCTCATGAAAATGTAAAGAAATCATGCTAAAGAACAATGAAAATTTAGTGAGACTAAATCATCACCTAAATAGGTATACAATGTTCCTAGCCTCACCATGGATACTCTCCCCAATTACCTCATTCAAGGGAATATAATATAATAAATAATGTCAAGGGTAACTCGCTAACACTTCCCCACAAGTTTTTCTCTTTTTCCCCAATATCACATGTCTTAAGGAACTCCTAAAAATGGATTTCTAGAAAACACATGGGGAAGCACCACAATAAGCCCATCATGCTACTCACCATCACAACCACACAATTTAAAGTAAGGAGGTAGTCTTTAGTATCCACCATAGCTTATATATTGTGCATCATATATCTATTATTATACCTCAAGCCATTATAACCCATAAACCGAGTAAGGATACTCCCACCATCACAACCTATAAACATCATACCTATGGTAGTCCAATAGAAACTATATCCAAAATACATGTGTGTCAATTAACCACATTCCATTATAACCCTATAAACACATATTTGTGGAAAACTATCCAATTTTTATAACAACACAAGTAACTACAAGTAGAAGAGAGTGGGGAAAAATGGGGTAGTCAGCCATCCATCCTCTCACCAGATTATCGGGGAAGAAACCCCTAGGTCTCAAAATCCTCTGGACATTTGTCTCCCTAATTTATGCGGTGGAGATATAATATAGAAACACCAAATGTACATAATATAATATATCAAAAAACCACACTATAGGAAAAAACTTGTCTTAGACTCAATTGCAGCTAATATCCTTTAGACTCTCGACTTCCACAACTAAGACTAGATATCATATAATCACACAACCATTTAATGAGCTACATCAATACAGATATACCATTTTATCATTATTACTTTTTGTTAATTAATTTATTATACATTAAATAAAAATTTTAATTTCCACATTAAATTTCATTAGAATCACAACAATTTTTCAATCCATCTAGGTATAACCAAACTGAGTCCACGATTTCCCAGATTCATAACCTCAGGATTTTACCACAGAAAGCACCAACCCTAGTGTTTAAAATTTATTGAATAATTTATTCATAGTATTATCACATTTGAATATTCCCAAACATTCTAGAAAATTAATATAATCTACCAAACATAAGGGGATCAACATGATGAGTAGGTGAACTAACCATCAAGTCTTTTACACCTACATCAAGTAGGTATATCTATCCATCATTGATGAGATAATCACAGAAATCAGGGGTAATACTCCACATGTAATTTCATTTTATTGACGGACGATAATCAATACCACATATAATGGGGAATGTAATGTAGATAAAATAACAATATATTCAGCAATACCCACTTCCAAATCAATGGGCATGCCAACCATCAACCCATTCTCCCATTCCCATTGTCATCCCAGATACCCACATGAACAAACCAACATATCTCACCACTCTTGGGGTCAAATACTACCACAAAAACTAATCCTCCCAACCCCCATGTACCACATAATCCCTCTAAGATCAACCATTCCAATCTCACCCCAATACACAAGATGTAGGAAACAAACAACATAGCAACTGGCCTCTTGACCCTAAATAAGGAATTCAGCCTTCTCACACAACAAGCACTCACAACTTCAATGTATAAGGAACTTTTCCATGAAAATAATGCCTATAAATCAGAACCCTAAAAGTTTTTATCTTTATAACACAAATGTTCCATAATTCCATTCTGAATTAACTAATTTGTCAAAAAAGTCATAACTACATAAATTTGGTTATCATTAAATAAAAAAACAAGAAAAAAATTCATCAACATGCCTCTTAAAATATTTATCCAATTAATTAAAAAATAATAATCAATTTATGTTCTTACCACTTTGTATCAATACAACGTGCTAAACAATAAATGAATAGATAGAACACTATCTAGAAAAACAAGATGCAATAACATCACTAAAAAAATATTCCAATTCATTATTCTAGTTGAAATGATTAATTATAAAAATTTCATTGTGATCTAGGGGAAAACCATGATAAAAATATACAATTGTAATAAACAAAAGAATGAATTAGGAAATCCCCTACATCAAAATCTTTCCAAAATTCAATGCACCAGAATCATCAAACATAATAGATCACGATCACCTCTCTCACAATGGCTGCATCCACCCAAGGATTCCATGACACCACTACATCATCAAAATCCCAAGAAAGATCCATTAGAAAAATGGAGATCACATTCCATCATTGGTAAATGAAGAATGTGATGAAAAATATTGAGGAAACCAGAGGAACTGATCTAGAACATACATTATATCGAAGATGTGTTGATACATCCTGGTTGTGCCCAAATATTGGGTGTGCATATGGTTGAAAGAAAAATCATGGAAAACATGATCAAATGCTACCACACCATGCATGACTCCAATTATAAGGATGGAATGGTTCATAAGTCCCGCACCAAGGGAGAAGATGAAAGAGCTAGGGTCTACCTTCAGAGAAATATAAATGGCATGCAGTTTAGATATGTTTAGATTTTCCATTAAAGGACGATCTTTGTAACGATTATGCATTTAGACCAAGTAAAGCCATAGAGACCCTTAATAAAATTATGATATGAGTTATATGATTTAAATCATTATTAAATACCATTAAAATGGTATTTGAATGCATTTAAATCATTTATAACATCAAATAGGTGAAACTATAAGTGGCTTTAAACATTTTCCATGAGTCACCATTAGATGTGTAATCATTGGATGAGTCAATATTGGATGAGTCTCCCCTGTACAAGTCATCATTTGAGGAGTTTTTTTGGAAGAGTCAATGTTGGATGATTTGTTGTTGTACAGGTGGTCACCATCGGGCGAGTCATTGTTGGATGAGTCACTCTTGGACGATTCATCATTAAAAAACTTGTTATTGTACGATTTGTTTTTGGAAGATTTTTCATTGAATGATTCACTATTGGACAAGTATCCATTAGAATGAGCTACCATTGGAATGAGCTACCATTGGAATGAGCTACCATTGGAATGAGCTAACATTGGAATGAGATAATCTTGAACGAGTTATTGTTGTATGTGTCACTATTGGAATGACCATTCATTGAAAGTAGCCACCATTGGAATGAGATGGATTTCTGGAAACACTGTTCAAAGAACATGAAATTTAGGAATAAGTGTTAAAATAAGTCACCATGGTCTCCCAAAACACCAAAAATAGAATATTCATACAAAGGGTATTTATAGAGTGTTACAAGCAATTACATCAGATACTTATCAAAACATTATTGTCTTTGAGAATTGAAAACCAACACATAAGGGAAATAGAAAAGTGGTCATCTGAATATCCACAACATGAGATATCTCTCAAGGATCTCACCACAACAGGATCCAAACCACATCCTCAAAGAAATAATTAGAAACCACTCATCAACCACAACAAACTCATTAACACCCTCCTAAGGTGAATACCTCTTAAAAGAGATAAAGACCCAACAAGAAATAAATGATAACAATCTCACAAACAAAAACGGTATACAACCAGAAAAAAACAATGTTATATGAAAAGATATAAACCTAAAACCACTCAGGATACCGAGGGTGTATCTTATACTCACATTCCTATGTACTCTCCTTCACACCATCATTCCACCACAAGAGACAAACCATTGGAATAACATGCTTTCACAACACCTTCTCCATATGGTCCTAGATCCCTAAAACCACTCCTCTAAGAGTACATCATCATCAATATTTCTCTCTTTAGAGTATGTGTTGTAAGAGTCATCATAAAGATAATTAAGAATTAATGGATGTGAAAATCATCATCTATCCTTCTCAATTTTGGTAGGAGTGCTACCTGATTCACCACGACTCAATTCCAAGCCAACACCTCAGAAGGCCCAACATACCGGGGAGAACAATTAAAGCCTTGACCAAACCTTCAAATTCCACAATGTGGAGTCACCTTCAAAATCATGTGATCCCAAACATCAAACATCATAGATATCCCCCTATGATTGAAATTAGGATTCTGATTATCTTGTGATGCCTTTATCCAGTTGTGAATCACCTAAACATTCTCTTTCATATTCTGTACTAGTTTCGGCCAAAGAATTGTAGACTATATGACCCCATTCTAGAACAATTGAGAACTAAGAGGTCAGATGTACAAGGATGTATACTGTTCCATACCGATGGTGGAGTGAAAAATATGGTTGCATGTGAAATATACAAAGGGAAGGCAACTCATCAACAATACTCTATAATCTAGTACACAAGAGATCAACATGTCGTCAAAAGACTCAATGGTCCGCTCTGTCGGATCATCCATCTATAGAAGAAAAGTAGGACTAAGGAATAGTTGAGAACCGAAATCCTGATGGACACCTCTCCACACCCAGGAGGTAAAACAAAAATCATGATAAAAAATGATAATTTTATGGAATCTGTGGAGTCTCACCTCCTCTTACAGGTACTTCCATGACAAAAAACTCACTATGATTGGCTCCATGATCATTATAAAGTGTTCTAATTTAGTTATTTGATACACTAATACCCATATAGAATCATATCCTTCCATATCTTGAAGAAAACTGGTGAAAAATTCCATCGAGGTATCCTCCCATATCCATTTAGGATTATCAAATTGTGGGGGGAAACCCCAGTGAACATGGTGCATAGACTACACCATCTCGATGATCATTCATCAAGATACAAACTATAAAACATCACGCTTTTACCCAAGGCACCAAAACTAATAACTCAAAGAAAGTAACATCATTTTCATTCCATGATGTACCTCTTGGGGTAAACTACTTAACCCTCTAAGAACCATCTGATGCGATGCCAATGGAAGGAAAAGCCTTCCCTAAAACAACACCGAATAGTGTTCATCCTCAGATCAACAATTAACCGGCTCACCAAAAACAACTGGGTGTCTCCAGAACTCAACCTCATGATACCCCAACTAGGATTCTTTGACCTACTATACAGGGAAATACTACAAAGTCATTTAAAAAACACAACTCCCCCCCCCCCCAAATCTCCCATATGTAGATGAAATGATGAAAGCTCTTCCATTACCCTCTAGTAATCTGAGAAATCATGTACTGCATCACTATGAAACATCCTACTCATACGATCAGCTACAACATTCCCCTTAATAGATTTATAAGCAATTTTGATGCCATAATCTTGTAATAACTCCATCAACTAACATTTTCAGATGTTCATGTCAAGCAGTGAAAGAAATAACTCATAGGATCATTGAATACCACAAAGCACTTCCCAATGAGGTAATGTATCCACAAATTCATGGAAAACACAAGTACTACCATCATTAGATCATGGGTGGAATAGTTACATTCGTGGGGATGTAACTTATAAGACCCATAAGAAATTACTGATCTTTGATACCTAATAAAATAACTTAACCCTAGAGATGATGCATCATGGAAAACCTCAAACTGAACTCCTTTTTTTGGCCGACAAAGAACTGGGGCACTGACCAGCTTCTCCACTAGACACTCAATATCTACCTAACACTACTCATCCCACACAAACGCTTGATCCTTTTGGGTAAACAATATTAGAGATTTCGGAACATGATTGGAATAGACAATGAAGCTTATGTAATAGCTTGCATGACTGAGGAAACATCTCACCTTAACCACCATCTTGGGGATTTCTTATGACACTACTACTTATACCTTTGACAGGTCCATATTCACTCCTTAATAGGATAAAAAAACCCCATTAAATGGACTACTCAATCCCAGACCCCAGACTTTGAAAACATCCCAGACAAGTACTGTCATTGGAGAACTCCCAATATGGAATGATGATGCTCTTCATGCTCCTCCTCAGAAGTGGATTACACAAGGATGTCATCAATGAAGAACACCACAAAAATATCCCTGATCTCATCGAATATAGAATTCATAAACCACATGAACACATATAAATAATTCTTCACACTGAACAACATCACCACGAACTCGTAATGCCCTTGAAAACAATAGAAAGTAGTCATTGGGATATCCTTATCATTCAATTGCTTCTAATGATATCCATGAAAAAATAAATCTTCGGGTATAGAATATCATCCAATAGTTGATCAAATAAATATTTAATAAAATTAAGAGTTTAACTATTTTTCTCTATCAATTAGTTCAAGTGATGATAATCGACACACAAAGGAAAACTACTATTATCCTTTTTCTTGATAAACGTGGTCAACCATGCAGTGACACACTATTCCAAGTAAAACAACACATTAATAGAATGCCGAGTTTTATAAACATATCTTGAATCATAGAAGGTGTAATCCGATATGGATACATCAATATAGGAGACACGCCTGATTGTAGCTCAATGACAAACACAATCTCGCATGGAGGGGAAATTATACAACTGCTTCAAGAATGGTATCAATTTACTCTTCAACAAACCACGGAAACAACAACTGTTAATCATCTGATGAAGTCAACAAAAACTCACCCATCAAGGATAAAAAGGGATAAATGAGACTTCGACCTATTTGAGGGTCTTTCTCAGCAACAAATATAGTTGGAACTCCATCAACATCTAAGAACACAACTTTCCTCTTAATGTAGCCCAGGATAGTCTGAATTGAATAAAAACAATCCATGTTGAGGATTACATCATTTTTTGAATCCATATACATATGAAATATACACAATAGATGTGATTCCCCAACACTAGATCACAACCTCTATATAATTCAAATAAGTTAGTTCAGCCTCAAACTGGCTCAGTCAACACCATGGGCACTAGATGCATCTCTACCTCAAGTCCCCACCTATATACAATCATTGGTGATATGGAGGAATTTATCTCACTTGAATCAAAAAATTCATAATACCAAGATGAAAAAAAGAAAAGGGTACCTCAAATGACGTTTGGATCTCATAGAACTAGAAACCGTAAATCATGAAGAAAACCATGAACTACTGTATGGACACTATGACCCTGATGGAGACAACCACCTCAAATTCCCTCTACACTCTAAAGATGATAAGTATCCAGGTGATGCCTTCTACCTTCTCTATCTGCTCTATGATGATCTAATACTAGTGAAACCTACAGTTGATTCCATGGAATAAATTGCCTCAATGGAGTAACCTAAAGATAAACACATGGTCCACACTGACGGCTCAGAATGTTCGGGAACTCTCCCTACTGATGACCTTGACATCCAAAATAAAAAAAATCACATAATACCTTTTCATAGGTATTAGAGCCTTCTCCCCTAGAGAAATTACATACTGAGGGCCGCGATCTACCCCCAACCAAATGTAATCTCTTAATCCTGTAAAAACATTAACCCAAGATCATAGCTCTCCTTCATGAGGAATCCGGACAAATAAACTCTTGTGATGATCTGGTTCAATCTAACACCCTTTCGATGACCTATTCTCTCTCTATCACCTCAAAATACGTGTTCATAATAAATCTGGTGACCTGGATCTAGATCTATGGATTCAAATCCTCCTCTAAATGTCCAGCCATAACCTCCTCATTGAGTAATATGTCAGAATAATATAACAAAAATTTCTTAAAATAGACTTTACACTCTCTCTCACTTGGGATCCCCTATAGAATCTACCTAGAAACTAGTATCTCCTCGTTTTTTAGACAAATTAAACATAAAGGTCAGTTCCTAAATCTTTGGGGGGCCCTATATAACTATGTCTCAAAAGGGATCTAGTTTTTACAATACATTACAAACAAAACTGTCACAATTTCTCTACCAACCCATGAAACTTCACTCATGCGTAACTCGAAACTCCATCATATCATTCAACCAGACCTCTATTACATCTCTATCATGACCCCCCCCCCCCACTTAGTGTACCCATACTAGTATGGAAATGTGTGAAATGATATAATGACCCCCTAAGTCCCACCCCAAGTAGACCCTATGATGGCGACTAGAACTATCATCATAGTAAACAAACAAATGAGATTCCATACCCACTAAGAGAAACCATGTAAAATAGAGAGATAATACAGACAGTAACTAACTAAATCCTAATCCACAAAATAAAATAAAACCAAATTACCCAAATTTTATGTCATTAAAAATAATTAAAACTAAAATGGGAAAACTGAAATTACCAAAATAAATTAAAATGGCAGCGGTCATGATGCCCAAACAGCTCCTACAAAACCCCAAAGTTTGTACTATCTTGCATGATCTTCAACCAGCATCAATTGAACTATAAAAATAGTTTATATAACATAGGATAAGAATAATATTATACATAGTTAGATCCTCCTTAGTTAATCTCATAAAAAGTTAAAGAAAGCATGCTATAGAAAATTTATCAATAAGTTAATATAACTCATCACCTAAAGAGGAATACAATGCTTCCAAACATACCATGGCTACTCTCACCATGTATAACATACAAGATTATATGATATGATAATGAATATTTAGTGTACCATGCTACCACTTCCACATTGGATTTTTTTTCATTTCCCCAACGTCGCACATCCTAAGCATCTCTTCTTAAAAGGCTTTCCTGCAAACTACTGGGTGAACCACCCCAACATACACTGTGTGGAACCACAACCACACAACCATATAAATCAATGTAGTTTTCAAAATCTACAACTTATCGCTTATATTTTATCATACATCGAGTATTATATATTAAGCTATTACATATCATATATCCTGTACGGATCCTCATTCCATCACAGCCTATACATAACATACATACAGTAGTCTGTAGGAAACTATATCTATAATACATGTGTTGGAAATAACTATAAACCATTAAAACCATATATAAACATATTTGGGTAAAACTAACCATTATTCATACCAACATTATTAATTACCAAGAGTAGAGAGAAAGGCCAAATGGGGTAGTCAACCTTCAATCCTCCCACCAGAATGTTGGGGAAAACACCCCCAGGGCTTAGAATCCCCATGCTGTCAACCACCTTTATTGACAGAGTTAGTTACAATATAAAAACACAAAAATTAAATAATATATTATAGACCACAACCACACTATGGTAAAAATATATTCATAGAGTCAATTAGAGATAACCTCTCTCAAACTCTGGTCTTCCACTACTAAGACTAGATATCCAAAAGATACAAAAAAAATTAAAGACCTACATTATGTTACCTATACCATTTTAAAAATAAAAATTTAAATAAATTAATTATTTTAGTAATAATTAACCATTTTCATTTCTTCTTTACATTTCTTTCTCATTATGACATTGTTCCTTACCTTCGAGGCATACCCAAACCATGTCAATGGTTTCATAGAATCATAACCTCATCATTGCACCCCAACAAGCTCCAACACCATGGGTTAAACATTTATTAAATAATTTAATAACTATATTATAAATATTCCCTTTTCATGTTCATTATACAAAATAATTATATGCTACCAAAAACAAGGGGATCAATACAGTGAGCAGGTGAACCACCTGTCGAGTAATTTCCATTTATAGCAATAGAATAGACTCATCCATCCACGAGATGCATAACATGGAAATCACTTGGCATACCCCATGAATATTCCCTTATTTTGGAAGGAGGGTAAACAAGACTTTATTCCTCATGAAGTAGGTAATGTAATACAGATAAACTAACAATGGATTCAATAACAATCACTTTCACATCAATTGGAAATACATGATTCAACCCATTCCATCATCCCATGTTTCTTCCCCAACACCCAAATTCATAAACCAATGCATCTCCCCACTATATGTATCAACATATTCTATAACCACTAGGCCTCCATGCCCCACATACAACAATAATATTCTTGGCTCATCCATCCATGGCTCGGACAATAACAAATGTTGAATAAAACATTCATCATAGCAACTTGTATCTTATCCCTAAAATAGAAATTCATCCTTTACACACAACGATGAATCATATCTATAAATCATAAGGTTCTTTCCCTTTATAATCATGTGGGTAACTTAGAACTCTACAAGGAATTAACATTATAACACAACCAGTTTTTTATTCATTCTTAAATCAAAAAAACTTATTAACCAATAATAACTTCATCCCAATGATAATCATTAAATCACAACATCAACTAGATTCAACATTATACCTCTTTAAATAGTTAGCATGTTAACTATCAATTAATCCAAGAATTTCATTCTTTTCATAGTTATATCTAAAAAACATGTTAAATAAGATACATATACATATCACGTTATCTAGGAAAAGAAGAGGCAATAAAATTTGTACAAAAAAAAGATACCAATTAATTTGTATAGTTCAAAAAATTAATTAAGAAAATTTCATTGTGATCAAGGTTCATAACCATGATAACATTACAATTTATCAAATGATAATAAAGAAGTAGTGAATTCCCAGCCTTAAATGATTCTCAATATTCTTTACACGATAATGTGCCTACATAGCAGATCATGATACCCTATCTTACAATAGATGCATCCTACTAAGGAGGCCGAGACGCCACAACATCAACCAACACCCAATAAAGGTACATTAGAAACATGGAGATCAAATTCATTCATATGGAGATGATGATTGAATGGAAACAGATTGAGAAACCTAAAATAATAGAGGTATACAATTTCTTATATCAAAGACATATCGATTCCTCTTGGCTTCCCCAAAATAGGGGTGAGAATGTAGTAGAAAGAAACTCCAGGGAAAACATGATCCAAGGCTACCACACCATAAATGACTCATACATGAAGAAAAGAAATGACTGAGAATCTCCCACAAGGGGATATGACAGAGGAACACAGGCCATCCTTTGGAGATATCTTAATAGAGTAGTTGTTTAGAAATGTATAGATTTTCCATTAAAGGATGATCATAGTCAAGATAATGTGTTTTGACTATGTAAAAGCATCAGGACCCTTTGGAACATTAATATAGGAATTATAGGATTTGAATTAACCTTTAATCCTTTAAAAGAAGGCTATTAATGCATTTTATGTCAAATATAATGTAAAAGAGGTAAAACTATTGGAAGTTAGAAATAGTTTTCATGAGCCACCAGTGGATGAGTCGCCTTTGGAAGAGTCTTTAATGGACAAGTTGTTAAAGGAAAAGTAGCCTTTGGATGATTCATTGATGGGGAATTTGTCGATGGATTATTTGAACTTTGACATGTTGCTATTTAAATAGTTGTAGTTGGAAAATTTACCATAGGAGGACTCTCTACTGGATGAATCATTTTCTGATGAGTCGTTGTTGAACAATTCATCATTGGACGAGTCATCATTAGATGAGTCTCCCTTGGATATGTCATTGTTGGATGCATCGTCATTTGATGAGTCACTATTGGAATAAGCTATCATTGGATTGAGATACTATTGGAACGAGCTATAGTTGGAATGAGTCACATTTGGATGAGTCTTCATTGGAATGAGGTACTATTGGAATGAGATACCATTTGATTAAGATACTATCCTGGATACATTGTTCACAAATCTGTAATTTTTAACAATGTGTTGAAATAATTAACATTGACCTCCAAGAAGACCCCAAAGAGTATATTTGAACAAAGGAATGTACTTTATACTTCGGTCTATTACAATAATATATTATCATTACATAAATATATATAAAATATAATGTAGAAAAGGATTGAAAATAAAATACATGAATTCGTATACTTAGAAGTCAGTACATACACATGAGCAATATTTTAGTTTTTATATAAGAGTAACTAAGTGAGATAATAGTTTTAAAATTAAAATTTTAAAAAATAATGATACTTATTTAATAATTTTAATATTATTATGGATAATTTGGATTTGGATAAGATATAACAAAACTCAAAATAGGACGGAAAAATAAATTATTTCTTCTTAGTGAATATTCATTGAATTACACATTACTACATCAAGAGATGGTATTTTGGAGATAATATTACCTCTCTTTCCATGGAGAGATGATTTTATGTTATTTTATATTGCATTCGTAAAATGTTGTAATCAAGTTGTGTAAACAAGTGAGAAAAGAGGGCACTGTTTTATTAGTGTGGTGGGTGGATAACTAGTACATATATGAATATTATTTACATAATATATTTGTAACTTTAGTCAAATAGTCTATAATATCTGAATAATGTTAAATAATTAGGGTTGGTCTAAAATAAAATCAACTAATGAAATTTAATGATCATTTTGTGTGTATATTAATAATTATCTCATTTTTGGTCCCCTATTTTAACAATTCTAACCCTCATTGTAGTAATTAATTATATACATTTTTAACAATTCATTATGGCCAAAAAGTTAGTTAACTATATCACTTAATATAAATTATTACAATTAAAATTATGTAATACATTAAAAAATATTTAGTTCCTATTAATGGTTAAAATTAGTTGTATCTTTATTTAAACCCTAAAAATCCATTTTTTTAAAATATTTTATTTTTAAAAATTAAATAGATTTAATTCTACCTATATGATAAATAACAATAATTAGATGATTGTTAATCTATAATAATTAATATATTATTTTTAATTTTTTTTTTATAATTACTCATTAATATGGATTAATTTTATCTACAATGTTTGAATAAATTAAGTATCTTTTGAAAAAAATAAAACATTTATACATTTATATAAATTTATATTCAGTTATAAATATTTGATAGTCAATGAATAAATGACAAAATTATTTTATATTGAGTAAACCAAATTTATTTCAAATACTATTCAATTATAGATCCAGAGATATAATATATAGAAAAATAAATTAAGATGATTTTTTAGAGAAAAACTATATTTATCAATAAATTTAAATTTGTGTTAATATATCATGGAATTTATCAATATGTAATCATTAATGAAAATATATATTCATATATTTCTTAATATTGATAGCTTTATTCAAACCAACAAATCACATGAATATGTGTTAATTAAAATATTATATTAATGAATTTGGTTAGTATATCATGGTCATTTTAAGAAGAAGGATGCGTATAAATCACAATATTCACCCCATTTAATTTTTTTTGTAAAAATAAATATAAATTATAAAATATTTTTGTGTTACATTGTACTATATTTTAAAAATTTCACCATCAATATTTATATATTGTGATTCAAACAAACATGATTACTATAGCCCCATCCCAAGATTGGGTTCCCTTGGAGATAAATCAAATATTTAGTTTGTCAATAAATTATTAGCAGATGATTTGTCTTGATCTACGTCATATTCTACATTTAGTCAAAAATCAAAACATGTCTTCCTCCATAATAATTATCCATACACGGTTGTAGAGCCTTTATATTAAATAAATATGAAGGATTGAAAATGTAGTTAAACAAAAAAAATAACATGGAATACATTTTTAAAATGGATATGTATCAATTGAGGCACTAGGTGAAAAACATTGTATCAATAAGATAATTATTTTTATTGAGGCTGATACATTTAGCCAGCATTTTTCTCTTCATTATTAATCATTTATAATTTTTTAGATACATGGCTTTAAGAATGTATGTCTCTATTTAAACATTATTTTATATCTCTTTTTATAGGTTAATGAAATGTTTCTAGGATGAATGAGAGTCCATGGGGGCATTCTAAGTGTTAGATACATTATATGAGGGATAATCAGGCCAATCTATGCAAGTCGCATGGCTAACACATGGTTAAAAAAATATATAGAATAATGAGGTAGCCATGTAGCCTTGGAGAGAGGATAAACAGACATTCACTGCATCATTTGAAAACCATGAAGAGTTTTCCAGGAAACTATTCCAAAAAACTTCCATGTGATCGTGGCTCACACATGATTTGTGCATAGTTTAAAAAATGGTGTGTGTTAACTGTATGACCCAATAATGTTGGGAAAATTCAAAATTTCCACCTTGTGATATCTAAATGTAACTCAGTAGTTTCATCCTATCCTTCTCATATAACCCTAGATGATACCTTGGATGAATCAACCTTCTCAAGGGTGATTATCCTTCAATCATAGGCCTTTTGGAGTGTAGTTAGATTTAGATTGAAACATCATGTGAGTGTAATATTTGATTTGATTCATTTTCATGATTAGGGGTTTTTTCATCCCTCCTTATCCTTCAAAACCCCCCAAACACTCTTTTTCCATGAGATATTGGATAAACAATCAAGTGGTTAATTTAATAGATATTTATAGCATTGATTGAGGCTTCATTCAACAATGGAATCAAGTTAGGTGTTCTACAATTTATATCCATTTAGCTTTGATATAGATTTTTTTTGTTTGATTTCATTCTGGGCCACATTTTGTTTCGATTTAGATCTATTTTGTGTGGTTTTGTTGAATGCATGATTCAATGATGAATATGAGCCTTCATAGTCTCCATGGGATGCATTGAAGATGATTTGACCTATTTAGGGATACTCATGTGGTTTGTTGATATTCCAAGACCAAAGGGTGGTTAGGTGCGACATGGAACATGGGTTAAATGGGATTAATTGGAATGTGGAAATTTTTTTTACATATATAGTATATTCGAGTTAATACATCGGTAATGGTTAAATATGTTAAATAGTTTGATTCAAGTGAATTAGTGGGTTTTCTGATGGAGTTTTTGCAAAAAAAATGGGGAAACAGGATAAATGATAAAGTTATAAATGGTAAGGTGCTAATGGGTTATGGAATAATATTTATTCCCATGTTTATTGTTGTGGGTTATGATCATTAATTGCATTGGGTGTACTCGATTATGATATGGTATTAGTGGTGAATGGATATAAATAAATAAATATATATATATATATAGTCATGTGCACAAGTATTGGTGGTGGGATAAAGGATGGAGGCTCCTCCCATGAATCTGGTTGGACGGAAGCTCTAACCCCACCCATGGATGCATGGGATGGTGAGTTTGACTATTGATCCATGTCCCTAATGGTATAATTCAATTGAACATGATGGACAGATTCTATAAGGAAGTGTGATCATTTATTTTGATATGATCTTTCATATTGAGTTATGGACATGACTTAATTCTCTTACGTTTATTGATGGGAATTTTCAACGCCTCCCTCGAAAATGAAGATTTTTGGCCCATATAACACAGGTTGAAATAAATTATGTACTAGAAAAAGTGAAAATAATGAATTTGGAACCATTTCGATGAAGGGTTAAAGTATATATAATTTACTATTGGACCTCAAATTGTATTTCCTTTACTTTTAATATCGTTCATACATGCATTTATTACCTTTTACTGACTATTTCGTAGACACCGATGGTGGTCACCTACTATGTTGTCCTCACACCCTTCTCCAACCTCTATTAGGTAACCGAGTAGTCACCAAGCTTTTAGGTTAATAAAAGTAAAAAAACCTATACTAGGGGTTTGAGTTGGGCTTTTTACATATATATATGAGGTTAAAGACATGGAGTTAGGGTAATTTGGGGCACTCCGTTGTTTGTAATTATTTTAGGAATTCCCACATTAGAATTGTTTAGCACGATATAACATGTTTACCATGATTGTGGTTTTTTACCCAATTTTGAGACAGGATAGTTATAGATGTTTATTTGGATATGGTACATGTATATGAAATTTATTCATGCATCGATTTTGTCTTACAATGGTACGAGGGTTTAATCCCTCTATATAACTAATATTACCCCTCATTTCTTGTCACAATCCTATGGAACATAGGGAGGAGTACTTTATGTAATATGATAACTCAGTATGGGTTATCATATGTTGAATTCTAGAATGAGGATGTTACATAGTGTTAACACATGTTGTCTTTTCTATGACATAATATTTTTGGAGGTAGACATGAGGTAAGTAAGGTCTCAAGTCATGGAAATGAGCTCATCCATGGAATTATCTATCCCAATTCTTGTTCTTCTTTCATGTTGTAAATTTTTTTAATGTTTTACCATTAGGTTATGCACTTGTTGGAGTGATGTGATCATTTTATTATATTTTTTTCATGGCCAGAATGTCACAAGGTTGTGAATTAATTCATCATTATAAGAACCCATGTATATAAGAAACATGATTCATAGTAAGCACACACACACAATACGGGTGTGTGAGAAATAGTGGGTAGAATGCATTTCATTTTCGTAAAATGGATTAAAAATTATATATATAAATACGATAAAAATGTGTAAAAATGGGAGAAAAATGATAAATAACAATTATTGGATTATTCATGAAAAAGATTGGAAAGAGAAATTAAATGTAATTGATGTAATTTGTGATATGTTAGTAGTTTTTATATGGTGGAGAATATGAGGATTCTGACCTTTTGAGTTATTTATCCAATGTTAACCTTTGTCATTGGTAGAGACGGTAGGGGGTGGTGTTTCAAGAATGTAAAGGCTAATTGGGAGGCGTATGAAAAAACGAGTTGTTTAGGGATATTAATGAGCCTTCATATATATATATATTGTGATAGTTTAATTTTTCTGTGATTGAAATCTTATGTTTGGAATTGTAGAAGAATTCCATGATGAAGATGTGTGTCAGTTGCGAGATAGGAGGACATTACCGAGAATACTCCCCCGATAATGGATCAAGAGGATTTAGGGCTTCAAGATAATTAGGAATATATGATCAATGAGAACCAGTATCATTTTATGTATATGGTGTAACAAGACCCAAGGAAAATGGCACCATGTATGTTCGATAAGACCATGCAGTTTCTACTCCACCACCCTCCAACCATTATCGATGTGTGTGGGCCCAAGGTAGCTCAATTATTGATAGAGAATATCCAAAAAATTATTGATCATTTACATAATCCTTTCGAGAAGTGATTCCGAATAGAAACCTATATGTTTTGGGGCTAAAAAAAGTGTTTTTGGGATATCCTTGTCAAACTAAACAGGTATAGGAAATTTTGGGTAAAGGTTTTTGTGAATATTATCTTGAACATTACTATATGAAAACTTATAGTCTGGACAAGGATAAATATTTAATGAAATTGACTGAATGTACGATTTCAATGATGGAGTATGAGGATGGGTTCATGAACTTATAATGTTTTGTTCTAGATTTAGTGGGATATGTGGAAACTATGGAAAGGTTCTTCCTTGATGTACTTTGACATGAGATCAATTACATGGTAAATATTATTTGGTTGAACAGGTGTTCTTAGGCGATGGATTGGGCCCTCATCTCGGAAAGAAAACATCAAGGAGACATCATGAAGAAGACATGTGGTTCCAGAAGGGTGAACTCGTTGTACGACTTATTAGAGTACAAATAACCACATTTAATGTTTCCACCAGGGAAGTGGTAGATAGTAGAACCCAAAAAAGCATTTAGTCCCTCATGTTAGTGATTGAGTTAGGTGTTATTATTGTGGAAGGATTGGAATCATGTGGAGTCGGTGTTCCACACCACTTGTAGAGTGCTGAGCATATGGGAAATTGGTCCATGTTTATAGTTTCTTTAGGAACCTGCAATATTCAGAAAATGACATAGGACACTGATTTGTGCAGAGCACAAGTAGGTTTTAAGTCACACTATATCAGGTGGGTAGTTGGAATTCTACATTCTGTACAGGTTTGGGTGGCATCTGTGGTACCCCAGGATGATATCGTCTACCGCAGTAGGGAATTGTACTAATAGTTTCTCAATTTGGAGCCCATGGAAGAGTGATAGGTCAGATATATACAGTTTAGTCTACACGTGGAGGTGGAAATGCTAAACACACTACAATTTGAGGAATGATTCTTATATATTCTACTCTTACATGTGCATTATTTGACATAGGTGTCACATAGTATTTTATCATTGCTAATTTCATAGATGGGTTGGGACTAGCTATGGAATGACTGTGTGGGATTATTTTGATTGATACTCCCTTGGGGGTGTTATGTGATAATATCAGACATTACAAAGGATATTCCCTAGAGGTTGGTTGGTATCATTTCCAATAGGAAATGTTTCTCTTTGAGATGTTAGTTTTTGAATATATTTGATTATGTATTGGATGGTTTTTTATCAATATAATATCAATTGTTACCGACAAAGTGAAATTTTCAATGTCTCTCCATGGAGACATTTATATCCTTCATGGTGAGTGGGATATTCAGGTGAGAATTATAGGGATAGTTTTCCAATAGTTCGTGGAAATCACAGCCCATTTGGAATGATTTATTCTTGATGATAGAGTAGTGTAAAAACATGCCCTTCCTCCTATGGTGGATCTGTTTCCGAATATGTTTCTTTTGGATTTATCGAGACTTCTGCATGAGTGATACGTGGAGTTTAGAATAAATATTTTTTTATGTTTAGATCTAATTTACAATCTACCATATCTAATGGTACTATAATAACAACAAAAACTTAAGGTTTAAGTGTAATTATTGGAGAGAATGGTTTTTATCTATACTAGTATGTCACCATGGGGATTACTCATGGTGTTTTCCTTGAAGGTAAACTAAATTTTGAGGTCAGGTGTTGACTACAGATTGGTAAACTAGATATTAATGAAGAATCACTAACTTCTTCCCCTTATTTAATAACATTTTTCCCAACTAAGGGGTTCCTATATATTTTCCACGATAGATCTGAGATCTGGATACCATCAGTTGATGGGGACACATTCAAAAGTTCTGTAGACATCTTTTCATAGAAGGTACGTCTTATAATAGTTTATAATTATTCCATTCGGGATGAACAATGCAGCAGCTATGTTCATGGAATTGATGAACTGGGTATGTTAGACATATCCAAATCAGTTCAAAGTTGTTGTTATTGATGACATATTGGTGTAGAAAAAACCTCCTGATGATTATGCGAAACATCTTAACATCATATAGAGTGCACCGAGAGAGCATATGATTTTTGAAAATCTATCAACATGTATGTTCTAGATTGATTATGTGCATTTCCATATAGATATCATTTTCGAGATTGATGTTTTTGTTCATTCAAAGAAGGAACAAACTATAGTGTCTTGGGAGTAGCCTATGAATGTTTCTGTTGAAAGGAGTTTTCTTGGATTGGCTTGTTATTATATAAGGTTAATTAATTCTATATCATATATTTAGCACCACTTTCAATATTGACCAAGAAGGGGGTTAATCATGACTAGTGGGAGACATGAAATAATGTTTTTCAATATATGAAGAAGAAACTAACTACCATACTGATTTTTATATTACCCAAACCTCATAAGTGGTACCAAATGTTTTTGTGATTTTTTTGGTGTTGGACTTGGGATATTGTTAATACTGGATGATATGGCCATAGCACGGGTTGTAAGACAGTTGAGACCACTAAAAAAACACCCCTTCTCCTGACATTGAGCTAGCTGTTGTGTTTTATTATTCAATGTATTGGAGGCATTACATGTTTACAGAGAATGTAATAGTGTTTACCAATGATAAAATACTCAGGTACATCTTCTCTCAATGGTATTTGAATATCTGATCGTGTAGGTGGGTTTAGTAACTTCATTCCTATGATCTCGAGATATTTTATAGACAAGTAAATGTGAATAGTGTTGAATATTCTTGGAGGAGGAATACTTAAAATCAGGTGGATCATGAATCAAATGCCGAGTGGAGAATGATGGCCTCATTTATTGTGATTCACTATGAAGTACATGATGGAAATGGGTATATGAAGTTTTCATCTATATATAATGATCCCATTCATTGGATCCAGGTAAAGGATAGTCATGTGTGGGATCTGGAGTGATTGGATACGAATGAAAGTCTAAAATGTGGGAAGTCACCTTCTTGTTGGGATGTAGGTTGATATGGTTTTTTTAGTTTTCAGGACATATGTTGTGTCGATAGGTTTGTGATTATAGTATATAAATATGTTTCATGAATAGAAGTGGGACACACATATTTGTTTGAATAAATGTATCGTGATAAAAATTAGAAGTACTAGTTGACATAAATGATTAATTATTTTGTTTGTTTTGTGTAGATATGGATTAACTGTCAAGAGGTGATGGTCAAACACTAGTGAAAAGATGGGTTTTTACAGTTATTTACCATTCTGTAGTTAAAGTAGTATAATTTAACAATGGCGTTAATAGTGGGTTTTCAAGGGACTCCATTGATAAATGATGCAGTTTTGGTAGTTTTGGATCGATTGGTTAATGCTCTTAATTTAATTCTGATCATCTAAACATACATATTTGAATAGTTGAGTGATATATATGTTCGGGAGATTGTATCGATGAAAGCTATTCCATGAACCGTTGTTTCAGATAATGATCTGAATTTCACATCGCACTTCTGGTAGGGGTTATAGAAGGCTTCTGGTACCAAGGTGTTTTTGAGTATGGCTTATCACATGCAGACGAAAAACAAGTCAATGTGTAAAATTTATGTATTAGAGGATATATTGAGAGCTTGTGTTTTGGATTTTGGTGGTTTGTGGGAAAAAGCTTTTATCTTATTGAGTTTTCCCAAAATGATATTTTTTAGGATACGATTCAAATACATCCTTTTGAGGCACTCTATGGGAGACTGTGATTATCACTGTTGAGTTGGTTATAATCTGGGGTGTCTAATATGTTAGGACCAAGTCTTGTGCAGGATTTGTTAGAAAAAGATCAATTAATTCTAAAATTTCATTTAATGGATCAGAGTAGAAAGAATTCATATGACGATTGGTGTCGTACAGCTCTTCATTTTTTAGAGGGTGATAGTGTGTTCATTCAGGTGTCTCTAAGGACGAGACAACACCAAGTTTGGAAATAGGTGATGTTTTTATACTATTATGTGGGGTTAATAAAAATCTTAGTGGGGATCAGATCAGTGTCTTAATATTGTGATATTATAAAATGGTATAGTTTATGAAGGATGTATTTCATGTTTCACTACTCTAGAAATATCATCTAGATCCATCTCATGTGATTTATGTTGATGATATTGAGCTTTAGGATGATGCATCCTTTAAGGAGAATCTAGTGTGTATTGTGGACCATAGTTGAAAAATCTTATAATGAAATATTGTACCCTCACATTGTGTTTTAGGGATGCATGGGACGTTTCATGGAGTGTGTTGGGAGATAAAATCCAATGTGCAGACCCATTGGTTTGATATATTTTCATCAGAAACTCATTTGTTCTTAGGAAGCGTGGTTCTAGGAAGATCCCCATATGGTTTTGAGTTTGTAAGTTCTCATACATCTTAATGGTATGTCCCTATTGAAAATTTATTTTCATTCCCTTGTTTTGGGATAATAAATTTTTTCATGATATTATAAGGGACCTCAGGGTAATTGTAACAGTTTTAGACATTAGACTATAAAAACTAGTACAATATGTTCAAGGCCCATTATTGACACATGGTTAAGAAAACCGTGATGAATTCACAGGTACTTGTGTATCCTTAGATGGAGGCTTAACACATTGTTAGCTCTTGATAGGTTAAATGTGTGGATATTTCCAATTACCCTTGTGACCTTTCTTCCTTGGGATAGTGATTCATGCATGGTTTGGGCATGATTTTACAAACTGTGTGGGTAAAATGTGTGGCCCTTTATAGTTGGGAAATTTTAAAAAATCTACACATCATTATTATTAACTCTATCTCTATATTTTATTCTTATCCTACCACTATAATCCATTTCATGATCATGGATGACCTAGATTTATCAATAGTGATTCTCCTTCGATCCAAGGCCCTTAGGAGAATCATTTTTTGAAAATTGAATCTTCGGGGGAGTGTAATCTTCCACTTTCATCCTTTTATCAATTACGGTTTCTATCTTTTCATCCTCTCCATATGAAAACTCATACACTCTTTTTACATGAGATATATATTGATGCATCAATGGGTTAATGAATCACTATCTAGGGTTTCAATTCATGGCACATTCGACAACAAAATCATCGTAGGTGACCTAAAATTTATATCTGTATGTTTTTTGTAGATTTTTTCATGTTTGATTTCATTAATGGAAACATATAATTTTAATATTGTCCATGAGGTTAGGGTTGGTATAATGGGTTATTGAAGGATGAATAAGAACCATTATGGTCTCTATGGGATGAATTGAGAATGATGTTACCTATTTAGAGCCACCCATGAGGTGTAACGATATTCCCAGACCTAGGGTTTGTCAAGAGAGGGATGTAAACATGAAAGAATGAGATTAATTAGAATGTGACAAATTATATATCTTTTCAATGAAATGTATATATGATTTAATACATGGTAATGGATAAATATTTTATATTGATTTATGAAATGGAATTGTTATATTATCTTATTGATTATGTGAATAAGAAATGGGAATTAGGTTACATAGTAACTTGATAAATGATAGAGTGCTAATGGTTTATTTATTATTATGTTTTATGATAATGAATTTTTTTTGGTTCTTCTGGTTTTTATATTGTATGTGTGGTGAATGGATATATATTTACATAAAATTGTACACCTATCTTGCTTGTGGGATAAAGGACTGAGGCCCCTCCCACGGGTTGGGTTGGACTGATCTTCTAACCGCACATAGGGATTCATGGGTTGGGGAGTAGGACTAATGCTCTATGACCACAATGTTTATATTTGATAGATTTACTTGGGATGAGTATCTAAGGTAAGTATAATCATTGATTTTGACATGTAGTGAGTCACAAACATGACATAATACCCTTATGTGTAGTGATGACTATTTTCAACTCTTTCCTAGAAAATGAAAATTTATATCCCAAAGAAGACATGTTAATAATAAATTATGTACGAGAGAAGTTGAAAATGATGAATTTGGTACAAAGGATAGGAAGGGTTAACAGATAAATAGTTTAGCGGTGGCCCTCATACTGTCTTTAATATAGATCATTTCTTTCTTACATTCAAGGAAAACATTTTTCTTAGATATACATTAGACACCGTTGGTGGTGGCCTACTGAGTTTTACTCAGACCCTTCTCATGCTTCCAGCGGGTACACGAGCAGACTTCTTGATTACTGGATAGTATAAGGAAAACGGGCATATGATGTGGAGTTGATTTGGGCATGGGACATGCCTAGATAATGTTCTGGACTTGGTGTCAGTGACATTTTGGGGACTCGGATGTTTCTATTTATATTATGTTTGTTCACATTAGTATTATCTAGCATGACATACTATGTTAACCTTTGATCGTGGGTTCTAACCATTTTTGGGAGAGGTTAGTAATTCATGTTTTTTGGGTTATGGAACTTGTTTCTACTATTTATTCCCATTATCTATTGTGGATTACTTTTGTAAGTTGGTATAGTCTCCTCATATGACTAATTTACACCATATCTCCCAGTCAAAATCCTATGATATATGGGAAGGAACACTTTTGGTCAACTGGAGAATCATCCCAGGGAACCATTTAGTGGCTTTCATGATGGGGAAATTACAAAATTATTCCATGGAGATAATTTTAGTTTCACTTGATCAACAACTATGAATATTAGATCACAAAAATGACTATCTTCTTAACAATTATATCATATTTTAGTTGTATTGATGTGTTGTTGAATGTATCTAACAATAATTTTCATATCCTAAACATGATCATGTACATATGTTTTTTATTCATCACCCTTGTCATAACACATTGGATATCATTACTATAACTCCCCAGACATAATCATTAAAAAATGTTTTGTTTTTTCAAAAATTTAATTTCATTCACATTTAGGATCATCTCATGTTAATAATATTAGAGATACAATCCATATTTCATTCTCAAAATACCATATTTATATAATGTAAATTATATTAATATATTATCAATGGTGTACAAAATATAATACTTTTAAAGTAAAAAATAATTTCTTTTTCACGAAAATTTTTCATAACATTGATCATTTCATGATTTTTTCTCTTACCCATCCTCATAAAATGTGAGAAAATTATTAAAACATGGTATTATCACAATAAAATCAGAATGGTACAACAAAATATTGAATGAAATCATTTTTGCATGAATACTTCAAACTCGTGAAATTATTTTCACCATGGTAGACTTTTCACCCGTAAAACATAAATTCATTAGCTTACCACATGAAATCGTAAGATTCATTAATACACTGTAGATAAACTAAATTATAAAGTTATCATGTGTCCTCAACTAAATATTTCTATTATATTTACTATATCTATTACAACTATATATGGATGAATCATTATGGTTACCTTTGGAACACCCATCGTAATATATTCCTTTAATATATAAGGATAAGACCAACTGATTAACTCTATCTAATTTCCAAATTCATTGGAGTCATATTATGTGCTAATTTAGTCTATAAATATCAAGGAACCATCCATATTCATAAGAAAATCCCACTAACAATAACATAATAATAACACATAAATTAACTGTATTAGAGAATAACATTTCCACTTGGAAACCACATTTCTTATTTACAATGCCATACATTTATAAATGAAAACATGTTATTTGAAAAAAAAATATTACTGTGAAAATGGGGATTCGAAACCTCAAAGTTAAATCATGTCAATGAATTCCATTTATGTATTATATGACAAATACATTCCTTTTGGATTATATAATAACTATTGTAAGAATATCTTAAAAAGTTTTTTTAAAAAATAAAACCAAATATCTAGAGTCTGCAAAATCTCATACTATATCCATCCTCCAGAATAACAAACTCAGGATGAATATTTACATTACTAATAACCATTATATATTTTATTATTATTTCATATAACATATTATCATGTTATAATAATTACATAAACATTTTACTTCATGTTAGAGATTTTGACGATATTTAATACTTGATTCTGAAATTAATTAAATATGATTTCCATAGTAAAAGAGGTCATAATTAAATATTATGAAGAGTAAAATTAATAACATGATAATAAATTTTATACACAAATTATAATTTTAAATCATACCATTTCTATATGTTTAAGATAAATGAACAATGTTATAATATTAGAGAGGGTAGGTCTTATGTATGCTTGAATTATGATTTCATTTTTTAATGATCATAATGAAAATAAGGTAACAATTATTATTTTAATTTTAAATAATTATCATAATATAATCAATATCATATCAATAATTTATATATACATATATATATCATCAATGTTATGTAGTAATAAAAAATCACATCATTTCGTTGAGGTTACATTTCACATGTACTCACAAATGACATTAACATTTTTATTTGTATTGAAATGCTTGAAAATAAATGAAATATTATTCTTTAACAATTATAAATATGTCATGAATACAATATATAAATTTTAATTCAATATTATTAATTAGTATTGAGAGAATGTGATTGGAAATTAATTATATCGGTTCGAGATGTGGTAGTATGCAGTAGAAAGGAATTAATAATTCAATCCCCATTTGATGAAATTAGAGAAGGATTTTGGTGATGATATTAACATAATACCATATCAGTATATTTAGGATAATATATTTATTATTTAATTGTGGTATAATAGAATTTTATTAAAGTGTAATAAAAAATTATTTAGAAACATTTAATTAAAATGATGCCTCTTATTCTGACAATATCCTCTACATAACACCTTAACACCTATAAGGAGGGTAATTTTGATTGTATATTGCCTCTAGAATGTGGGAAGGGATTAAAAGAAGGTATTTTTCTAGATAATTAGATAACCCAATAGTTTTTAAAATTGTATTTTAATGATAATAATATTATTTATTTTTTAGGAGTGGGGAGGGGAAGTCGAGGAATTCATTAAAATATTATATTGTTTTAAATTTATTTTAAACTCTAAATGTAAAAAAATTATTTTGAAGAAAAGATGATGATGGGTAGAGGTCCATTAATCGAATTAAAATTAGAAAAGTTTTGATTATATTTTTGAACATTATCATTTTATTTGGAGTCTTATTTAAAACTTTTGACTTTTACCATTCCAACAGGTAATTTACTTTTTGACGGTTCATATAATTACAATAAAATTAAAAAATGAGAAATATGTGTAACTAAAAAATTCTTATAATTAATACAATACGTTCACCTAAATTTTGATTTTTTATATATTTTAGATCATTTTATAATAAATTATTTATTTTAAAATATCAGTAATGTCACTTTTGAAAATATTCTTTACGTGACATTTTAATAGTATCAAAATAAAATTAAAATTTGGAATCAATACATTTAAATCTTCATTAAAATATATAATGAATCTATTCAATTAATGTCTCACAGTAATCATCTAAAATTAAATTTATTTATGTATTTCTAACATTTTTTTTTATTTTTATTAATTAAACTATTACTACATCATCATTGTGAAAGATTTTAATTTTATTATTTATTCCCTATAAATTTAAAAAAATTATCATGATAATTATTAACATTTTTTATTTTAAAATAATATTTATATTCTAACATATCCATTATATAACCCCATATTAAAAATATTTCACTTCTTAAAAATAGTAATGTGATAAATTGACATTAATTTGAATATAATATTTTAAATGTCATACTCTAATTCATGTGTCTTCCAAAGGTTATATTTCATCCCATGAATACTATTTTCTGAAACACACTCACCAAATGAAATTATTACTCCTGTAATGGTAATCTTGTAATATTTTTAATATTATGAATACTATTAATTACCATATTTTCCTTTATACATGTAAATAAAAAATATCTAATGATATTATTCATATTTTTGAAAAATAAAACTGAGATATTTACAAAATTTTTAACTTCTAATTGAAAAAATGGAATTCATTTTTTAATATTAAAAACATATACACTTCTTAAATGAATTAAAAATTAGTCTCATTGATGCAACGAGACAAATTGTTTACAACGTTAAAATACAGAAAAGATAAAAATGTTTTCATATCAAATTTCAATGTGAAATTGGTTATAATAACCTAAATTTGATTAAATGATATAAAATTGATCTAATTAAATTATTAAATTTGTTAAAAATATAATTATACACAACAAATTATTTATATGAAAAATCTTTTTAAATTAAAATTGTAATGTTTTTTTACTATTTCTCAAAACATTAAACATATCAGAAAAATATCAACAATTAAAACCAATTATATTTTGATATTAATTATCCAAAAAAGGATTATAATTTTTCAAATATAAATTATATTGTTAACAAAAAATATATTTCAAAAAAATTCACCATCAAATGGTAGTAACAATATATTTTTATAAAAATACAGTTTTAAGCATAAAAAATAATTATTCATATATTACACCAATAAATTATTTTGGATGAATTTAAAAACATTTTATAATAGAGTGTAAGCTTATTATATCATTAAACAAGTTGTGACATTATTCCCCTATTTTAAAAATTGCATCCTTCCAATTTTTTCAAATATTAAATAAGTGGGGATATCATTCACTCATCACATTTTCAGATTCCCCTATTACCACTTCAAATCATATGTCTTTTCATTAAAACTATGACATGATAAATCACCTTATTCCACAAAAACATATCTCTATGTTCATGAACCAAAACTGGTTGATTTTTATTAATATGATTCCCTTCCAACTGAACTAATTCTGGAATCAGAACATGAGATGAATCTAGAATATACTTTCTTAACATTGAAATATAGAAAACAGTATATTATTGGGATAAAATTGAGGGGAAATACTCATTTCTAGAAAATCATCCAAATTTATCTACAATTTCATTGGGTCTTATGATCATTGTACTAACCTCCCCCTTCATACCAAAATGCATCACACATTTCTATTGATAAACATTGAGAAAGACATGATCACCTACCATAAAATAATGATCCTTCCATCGATAATCCACAAAAAAAATTTCCATCTATGCTAAATCCTCTAATGTCGCTGAATCAAGAAAAACAATCTCTTTATTTTCAACTATGAATCTGGGGTCCATCTACATCCTTCCACCAACATCAAAACAAAATTTTGGAGCTGGACACCACTTTCCATATAATTTCTCAAAAGGTGTCATATTTATACTGGAGTTGTAACTATTATAAATGAACACTCAACCAAATAAAGATGATTATCCCAACCTCCCTAGTATTCTATTGTTAACACAAGTATCCTAATCAGATATAATATAGAGAGGAACTCCATATATCCGAAATATCTAATTTAAATACATCATAGAAATATGATCAAGAGATTGATTATCTATAATATGAAGAAAATGTGAATATTTATTCAATCAATTGGAAATAATGATGATCACATTTTCACCTCAAGAAGTATTTGGTAATACCCCTAAGAAGCCTATATGTATAATATCCAACGTTCACTATGGAACTAGATGTGGATGAAGAATCCCATTAGGAAACTATCATTATTTTTTAACTTACTGACAAGTAACATTTCAAGATAACATAATCAATATATTTTTTCATTCCATCACACCTGAAATACTGCAAATGGCCTCTATACATATTAGTGCTGCCCAAATGTACAGAGAATATATAACTATGAGTGTTATTAAACAACTCTTTACTCATCTAGGAATTACATGGAACATATAATATCTTCCAAAAACTCAAAAAATAGTATTTATTATTGTTAAAATAAAGAAAAAATTCAGTTTTTAACCAATTCTACCTTTATTCTAACTCATTAACTTCCTTATGAACTTTCATATTTCAATCTGATAGATATTATTTCATTAAATCAAGGAACAAAATAAAGTAATTTAATATACCAATAAATTCCAATAAAAATGTCAACTTATCCCTAAATAAGGTGTTATATTCCAATCATAACATTGTTAAAGTAACATTACTTTTTTTATTATATTAATCGTCCACATTATTTTATTTTCAAGGATATTAATTAATCACAAAATAATAATCAATTATTTATTCTATCCAGATTATATGTCTCATGATCAATTATTTATGAGTTAATATATAATTGAAATTTATATAGTCAGTGTATATATTACATTTTACTCAATAAAAATAATTCCAAAAAAAATTCACATAAAAAATAGTATCTAAATATAAATGATATTTTGGGTAATAAACTAATGTGGTTTCAAATAATTTTAAGAATAATCAATTTAGTCATAATTCTATATTAGGAAACAACAATGTCCTTTTAATGAAGCATCATTATATATGGAGAATTAACGATTTCTTGATGAAAGGACCAAAACTAGAGAATTTGTCAATCATATTTTAAATTCCTAAAAACAACCACCATGATATTTATTGCATCTAAAATTAACTCATTATCAAGTTAACATAGTTAGTTGGGTAGATAACTGTGAAAATATCTCAACAAACATACCGTAATATATTTATAATCCCAGAAAACCAAAAATATTGATTATATTTTTGGGTCTTGGCTATTTCCAACAACGTTAATTTTTATAGGATCAATAATATTACCATCTTTTAAACAATGTGACCAATGAATGATATTATTTTAAATCAAAATTAAATCTTTCTAAAATTAACATATATTTTTATTAAATTTTTTTAGAAACAACCTTAATATGATTTTCATGCTCCATTTTAGTTTTATAATACACCAATTTTTCATCATGGAAAAACAACCAATGAAATATATTGATCTGAAAATTCATATTATTATATTTTAAAATCAAGTAGTATATCCACCAAGGATTGAATTGTTCAATCTAACGTCCCATTAGATTGTGGTTGAATAGATATAATATATTTCTCTTCACAACCCAATTACTTCTAATATCCATTACAAAACATAGATGTGAACTTGATATCATAACCAGATACAATGAAGATAGGAAATAAACGTAGCATTTTTATCATATTATGATATATCCAAGAAATTAAATCAATATATCGATTGTATAAAATTTGATGAAAATAATTTGGTTTAGTCATTCGATCAATAATAACAAAGAACTCATTGTTACATTGATATGCCTTTGGTAATCACACTATGAAGTCCATAGATACATTTTCTCATTACAACTATGGGACTACCAATGGATAAATCATACCCTTTGGAAATTGTCATTATGCTTTAACCAGGTTGTATGCAAAAAATTTCATGGTATATTCAGCAATATTACTTTTCATTCAATAAAACCAGTAAAACTGCCAATTGTATTTGTACATCTTAGTTAAACCCTAATAAATGAAAAATAAAGATCTATAAGCTTTATTTAAAAACACTTTCCATAACTGGGAATGACAAGGAACATGTAATCTCTTCTAAAATCTCAATAATTATGTTTTTTAATATTATATTCTAGAAACATACCCCTCTTAATCAATTTTTCTTTTTGGTAACTCATAGAAATCTTTCTGTGCTTTTATAATTCGGTCTGATAAATAGGATTTCATGGACACATGTAATGAAAAAGTGTAAATTCTAGCACCGAAAAAAATAAAGACAAAATAAATCAAATGATTAACCAAGGTGTCAACTTCCAAACATGACATTGTTAATGTATAATTACATATTTGACTCAAATCATCGAACACATTATTTTCATTTCAAATATGATAATGAATCATGTGATTATAATACTTGAGTAGTTCCAACCATATTCTATGTCTTATATATAATTTTTATGTGTGAATATGTACTTAAATCATTGATTTTCGGTATATATATCAAATTTTATATTATAAAAATAATGAATCAATATTTTTATTGAAGAAAAAACAAAACATAATTCTAGATCATGTGTAGAATAATTTATATCAACAGGTTTCAACTAATGTGATGAAAATAAAATAACCTAACAATTCTATATTATGACATATCTAAGAACATTTAATAAATATTCAATCTATATGAAAAGTTAAAAATTCCAATTAGAAAGGTTCATAACCAGTACAATAACAAATATTTTTTTCAGTTCATGAAAATATTCATCAAATCCTTTTTTCAGGATGATATTAACTCCCTTTCATGGTAACAAAGTATGTTAGAAGGATAACTATCCAATGTTTTTGACAAACTTATGGTAATAAACAGATAAAACCAAACAACTATAAATGACTGTTATAATTTTGGTGATTTCTATTCAGTAAGAACATCATTTTTTAATGATAAAGGGCCATTCCTAATTTAGAAAAAAATTGAACAGGTAATGAGATTTATCCCAACCAGAATTTACACATTCTAAACATCCCATATAGATTATTTCCATTAATGGTTTTAAAAAAATTATATGAATTTCATGCTCCTATTTACATTTAAAATATATCCAAAAATAATCAATAAACCCATCCAAAAACTTTTCATTGATCCTATGAAATATTATATTCATACGATAGTTGATTAAATAAGGATCATTTGTTAAACCAAAGGGAATACCCAAAAAAATTATAATACCCATATCTTGTCTAAAACATAGTCTTCTAAATGAAATAAATCTTTAACTTCAAATAATGGTACCCTAATCACATATCTACCTTTGAAAAATATGATGCACACTAGAGAAAATCAAACAAATCATAAATTTGAGGAAAATGGTACGTAGTAATTATAGTGATGTAATTGAGGTTCTATAATCAATGAAAAGTATCATTGTACCATCATTATTTTTAACCAACAATGTATAATAATATTATTTGGAAGATCTAGGTTGGATTAAACTAGTATCTAATTATTCATACATCTAATTTTTCTCTTGTAGATGTTCTACATGAACAATTTGATAACAATGCAGTGGGATTACCTTAACACCATGTTCTAAATCAACAGAGAATTCAACATCATGATTAGTAACAAAAAAATGGAACTAATTCTCAAGGAAATACAGTTACTAAATTTTCAATCGTACATCATTCATATGAAAAGTTCATTTTTTAATAAAATATGTGAAAAATATAATTCATTTTAAAATTTCAATGGTTTATTGGATTACTAAAACGTTATAAATAATATGGGTTCATTATTGTGCACAAACTGAAAATATTTATAAAATGAAACTTATCTTTCTCTATAGTTTTTCTTAGTATGGAAAAAAAATCCAATCCCTACCCATAATAACTTCATACTATATTTGGGGGGAATGAATAAGACTTGCATGAAAATTCATTCAACATAAAGAAATAGAAACATTCATAAAAAATATTTTTCCCATAATATTTCCTCAACGTAATATCACCATTAATTTTGAATAAAATTCTGATGATGATATTTTCAAATATATAGAAATTTTTTTCCTAAATAAAATTATATGTAGACTCTGAATCAACAAACACATTGGCTTAATTTGTATAAAAATGAAATTTACAAGATAACACTTAATTTTATAGCCCATACATTTCTGAATTTGTTGCAATTGATTTCACCACCCAATTAATCTTATATCATGGCTTCCTCCCATCATTCAGATTCTGTTTATGATATTAGTTATCATAATTACCAATGTCATTGATTTTAAAAAAAAATACTAGCTATTGTTCATAATTTGTTTTCCTGGTACCATGATATTTTTCATTGTAGTTATAGGACTTATGATCCATTTAAAATATTCAAAAAACATAATATAATTCATAATTCATTTCCCAGTTTGTTTTTTTACCACAATTTTCACATAATATAAACTTAATTCTCTCTACATTAATCATATTTGATAAATACATATTTTTCCTACCATATCGCTGTATTTTTATGATTGTTTTCGAAGAACACATGGTCAACAGAAAACACTATTTCCACCATCTCCACAAATTGAATAAGATTCCCATAACAATGTAATTCATGATATTCCAATTCACATTGGTATTTTAGATTGATTGTTGAGTAAAAATGACTGATGTTACTATAATGACCGTCTATAAATTTATAGAGTAACATTACAATCAATTGTATTTCTATTTGAATGCATCCATTGAATCCTACACCAACCTCAATTCCCAAAATTTTTTCCCATCATAAGTGGAATCACCGAAGGAAAAAATTTGTCAATGAAAATATATTTTAACCCATACCATTACAATTAATCAATATGATCACTAACTCAAATATTATTACCCAATGACCACAACTGGTTGTATTAAACGTAAAACCAAAAATATTAAGACTAAAATTTTTAATTTTTTAACACCCCATACTATTGAAAATCTTTTTCTAGTGATTTATACTACCATTTATCTACAATTATGTATAAAGATCTACTAAATGCTGGAGGATGTTACTATAGAAAATGATAATATATTGGAATTTTCAATTGGGGTTGATTTGACAGATGTTCTGCACGGATTCCACCTCCATCAAAATAATATTTCATCTGAGGAATCATCAAAACCATTTTTTTATTTCTGATTGTATCCATCATAGGATTTCAATTTGGAAGGATTTTTTCCTCCGGATTTTGTCTGAGAACAACTACCATTTTTATTCTATTGAAAACCATTCTGAATATACATATCATAGATGAATCAACATGTTAATCTTTAAATACTATATCATTTCAACAGTATCATATTTTTAAAATAATATATAGATATTCTATTAATAATATCATAACCCCTAAAGTAATAAAAAACATTACTTTGATACTATCTATAAGCCCCAAGACTAAGCCATTATAAAATCCGTAGTCTTTTTTAAGAATATAAGTCCATTCACATTGAAGATCTTTTCAAGATAATTATTTAAGGTAATTAGGAAATCATTCATACATATCAACCCATATTGATAAAAATTGGATACTACTAATAGAGTATCCATTTATTGTAAAATATTGAAATTTTAAAATAAAACATGATTTTCTTTTCATGAGAAATTATCATAACGTTCAACTTGACTTCATCCTTTCAATTTACCATCCATTAACCATGTTAAAAATATATTTAAACATTAGATGAACATAAAAATATCAAAACGGGTACAAAAAAATGAAAGGGAACATTATTCCCTGAATAAATCAAACCCATGAAATCATTTTCAATGTGTTATACTTTCCACCTGAAAAGACATGTTGTTTATCTTACCTTATCATATCATAAGACTATTTTAATACACTATACGAAAAATAAAAAATAAAGTTAACATATCGTGAAACTCTATATCCCTCTTACAGTTACTATATCGATCACAGCTACATATTCGGTAACCATAGTGGTTATGTTTAGAATACCCACTATTGTATATTCCATTAATCTCATTAGGGAAACCCCACCTATTAACTGAATTTCATTACCAAAGGCATTAGAGAGCTATAATAGACCTACATGTCCTCTGTTTATGAAGAAACCACCCATAGACATAAACAAATCCCATGAACCATAAAAAAATAATATCATATAAAAATAATAATGTAAAAAATTACATTTCTACTTTTAAATCAATTTTCATTTTTACAAATTCACGAACTCATAAATGAAAACTTGTAATTTGAAAATAAAGTTTTAAAATTGTAAAGGATGATTCAAAACATTTAAGTGAAATGAAGGTTGTAAATTCTATTATGTAGTATATTTGAATCCAAAAATTTGTTCTTTCATTCTTAAACATTGTTTAAATAGTCTCTTTAAAATTGATTTCTAAATTAAAATCCCTTACATTACGTCTGACAAGTCCCATACAAAATTTATCTTCCAAAATAATAAACTAATGTTTATTATTTAATTTCATTAGAGACATTATATTGTTTACTATTCCTTTTATAAAACTTATTATCATGTAATAACAAATATATAATTTTTTGAGTTCATGTCAGATGTTTTGATAGTATTTAGTACATTAGTAGAAAATGAAAATGATATGATTTCAGTAGACAAAATGGACATATTTACACCATTTATAGAATAATATTAATTATTTGATAATAATTTTAAAACATAAATTATACTTTTTAATAAAACGTTTTATTTATGGTTATAAAATGAACAACATTATAATCATTGAGACCGTTGGTCGTAAGAATGCATGAGTATCCTCTTCATTTGTCAGTGAGAATTATTAAATAATGGTAATTATTATTTTTCTCCAATAAATATTGATCATAATATCATCTATATAATATTAATCATTTAAATATAATTATATATATAATCCATGTGATGTGGTGATGAAAAAAGATTCACATTTCATTGTGGAGGTGACAGTTCACACATACACACAAATTCCATTTTCATTTTTAGGTTCATATAATGGTACGAATATAAATGGTATATTATTTTTTAATTATATTAAATATTTAATTAATTTAATATATAAACATTAGTTATATCTTTACAACTAGTATTGAGATCTGGTGAAGGAAAACGAATTATATCTGTTCATGAGGTCATTTCCAACTTTACACGTGAACGAATAATTCTTTTATAATTTGATGGAATTGGATATTAATTATGGTGATCATATTATCAAAATAAAATATAATTATATTTAATATTTTTGATTTATTATTTCAAAATGTTTTATGAATATTTGAAGTATGTGGAAGAATATATAAATAGAAAAACAAAACTAAAATGATATATCTTCATCGGAGCATCTCCTTTTATTAAAACCATATCACCTCTAACAAGGGTTTTTTCGTAAAAAAAGGACTCTTGAATTTGGATATGGGTTATATATAGGTATATAGACATATATTAGCTGAAAAATATTTTTCTTATTTATTTAAATGAGAATAATTGGTTCCCATTTAATGTAGAGGCGAGGTGTACCCTTTGAATTCTTGAAAATATTAAATTAATATAAATTCATTTTTATTCCATATGAAGTAAAAATGATTCATTTAGAAGATATCATTATCATGAGTGGATATAAATTCGTCCAATTAAAATTAAACATGTTTCGATTATTATATTAATCCTTATAATTTTAACCATTATTGATCTCTTTTAAATCTTACCATAATACCATATAATTTACATTTTGTGGGTTAATATAATTAAAATAAAAATTTAATTGACCAAAAAATCATTCATTGATAAATTTTTATTATCAATATTAATAAATTTTCTAAAATTGAGATTTTAATGAATTTTATATCAGTTAATAGAATACTAATCATTTTATAATATCAATAATGTAAATGTTCAAACTATTCACCATGTGATTCTATAAAAATACCATAAAACGAAGATAAAATCAAAAAAATTACTTCAAAAAAATCAATAACATGTCAAATTCGTCAATAACATTTCTGTATGACATAAATCATAAAAAATAATATTTATTTTCATAGTTTTAATGTCCTTTATTTATCATTTCCCTTAATTAAACAATTACGACATCATCATTATGGAAGACATTAATTTAATTATTTATTTTAAAAATTTATAGATAATTTATGAAAATAAATATAAATATTATATCAATATAACGTATATTTATGGACAAACATATCCATTATATAACTCCATATTAAAAACATTTCAATTGTTAAAAACAAAAGTGCAACAAAATTTTCTTTTGTGTGAATATAATATTATCATTGTCATACCGTCATCGAAGTTGTTTAAAAATTTTATAATTTTTGATTGAGGATGATCTTTTTGATCAAAACACACATATTGAAATTTGGGAATGTTTTAGGGAAATTATACAATAGTTAGAATATTATTTTTTCCCTTAATTAATCTATTTATCATTATCCATGTTAATAAAAAAATTACAACGGTAAATTTCCGTAAATTTAAAAGAAAATTTTTTCATAAATTTCTTTGGGATTTTACGAGTACGCAGTTTCTGACGGCACGAGATTTTGAGTCCCAGTGTGTCCATAATCAATTTATGAAGTTTATCTTGGGTACGTTCAGTGAACGAACAAGTGGGTTTTTTTATCTTTTGAACAGGTGATCAAAATCGAAATCTGAGGGCATCGATGAAACCGCAACGCCGGTAATTGCTTAAGAATACTTTTACTGAAGTTTCATTTGCTCGGGAAGAGTTGTCTAAAAATGTGGATTAAGTGTAAAGTTAAATAAAATTGTGTTATTGTTTTATTTCTCCTTTATTAGTGTTTATAACCTATGTGTGGATGTTGGGATGGGACCCACAAGGTTGCTACCTTCCCTTGAAAGGTTAAAGGAGAGGTGGGGCCCACACGAGCCCCCACCCATTCAAATTCCTTAAACTCCCCTTAAATGTGAGTAACTCTTTTCTCTCTCTCCCTCATTAATCTTTCCAACATAACACCCCATTAAATTTGACAACCCAAGCTCATTTAATTAAATGGTTTAGTTTTTTATTTTTTTAGTTTTTGAAAGGATTGGAAAAGTAAAATAATATAAGGTGTAGCTCATTTTATTTTGGGGGTTATTTTTGTTGTGTTGAGAGAGGGAGAGCTATTCTTGCTTGGAAAAAGAACTTCATCCTCTTCCTTAGAGAAAGTACTTCATCTTCTTCATTAAAGAATTCAAAGAACACTGGTGCCAACCTCGGCTTCCTTTTTCTCGACATTGATGAAGCGACGTAGTCATCCCACGACAACATCAACGGAACAACGAAATCTTTTCCTTCCTTCATCAAGCGATCAACATTCTTGATTAGTGGTAGGGGTGTGTTTTTATTTGAGAAACTCTAATTCTTCCTTCCTTTCTTTATCTTGACCTGCTTGCTACCAAACTAACGCAGAAGGACTGGGCCAAACGAACACGGCCCTATCCCTCCGCTGTTTTTGTGAATGTTTGGTGGGATCTTTGTGTTCTCCATGGGTGACGAACACTGAAACGTTGTGAGTTCGTTGTGAGACACAACGATCCCAATTGAAGTCCCAACATCACGACATCCTAGCGAAAGTGGGACGACGATAGTGGGCGATAGATCAAACCGGAACATGAGGGACCATCCCTTGACCGTTCTTCGAGTGGGTGAATCAAATCGTCATTTTGGAGCCAATTGGAGGCCTGAAAACACCGGAGATGATTACGAGACATCAGAGCGACATAGTGTACGAAGTATCATGATGAACGGACCGTCATAATGAAGAATGGACATCACGGGAGGCAGGTTGGCCGGAGGCATCGTTTCTAGAAAATTCCAGAATACACGGCGTGTACCTCTAACGAACATGTCGTGTAGTGTGGGCGTACTGTGGCTTGTGTTTCTGGTTTAGACAATTAAAAAATGGCATGTGACCCCGGCCACACGGTAGATAATCTACACGTAGAATTGTATAAGAAGCTTCACGGGACATGGCATGTATTCTGGAAAATTCACGGACACAGGCAGTAATACACGACCAAGAGACACAACATGAATTCTCTTCACAGAGGGGTAGAAGCGGCTTCGCGGGACTCGGAGTGTATCCCAGGGATACCCGGAAATGAGGTGGAGTACACAGGCATGTACTCCACCACACGTCAAGGCATGTCCAGTGGCACGGGCTACCCCGTGTATGAGTTACACGGTTTAGAAAAAACTGTTTGAGGCCGTGTACGGGCACATGGCCAGCGTACACGGAGTTGACCCCCGATGTTTGGACATTGCGTGTAACCATACCACAGGTAGTGTTCATACTTTTTACACAAACATCCGATCGACATGGGTTGTGGTACACGGACAATACCCGTGGACAGAAGACACCGTGTGTAACCATACCACACACCATGTACTTTCTTATTTACATGACCAGCCCTACGACACGGGCCGTAACACACGGGCAATACCTGATGTCTGATGACACGGCGTGTATCGTATAACTACACACAATGTAATTTTGGAAAATGTCTTGGTCGTCTTGTTCTCTGTGACTTGGGCAATTTTTTCTTGGTTTTCCCCTAAGACGTGGGACGGAAAGTTGGGTTGCATCATACCCGGTCTTCGTGACAGTTGATGTATCCATCCACTTGACTCAAGAAGAGGATCCTCCTGGAATTGAGTATGATGTGTGTCGGAACCCTAGAGCTGGCTATGACTGTAAAGACTTTTGTACTGGAATCCTTCGTTGGTTTGACGGTGAAGACTTTCATACTGGAATCCTCTGTGGGTTCGACGACGACGACAACCGTACTAGAATCCTCTATGGGTTAGACGACGACGACAACCGTACTGGAATCCTCCATGGGTTCGGCGGTGAAGACAACTATACTTGTATCCTATGTGGGTCTGACAGTATTGACCTCTATTGTAGTATCCTATATGGGTACGAGAGAGTAGCTGGTCTTGTATACTTTGTGGGTCTGACACCTTAGATGGTCTTATATCCTATGTGGGTCCGATAGCTTAGATGAATCAGTGGATACATATGATCATCTCTGTCACCTTACCAAGAGTGTACCTGTGTGAGCTGAGTCTTGACTTTCAATCATTATCCTTGATGTGATTGACTTGCTATATTGTATGGAATGGGTTGTACTTTCCTGTGTGGACAGAGTTGTGCTTTCCTGTGTGGACCTAGTTCTTCTTTCCTGTGTGGACTGAGTTGTACTTTCCTGGCTAGACTGGATAGTACATTCTTGTGTGGATAGGGATGAACTTGGGCTCGTGTGTTGGATCCAAGCTGGAATTGATGACTTAGGTATATTTATGGGCATATACCAAAGTAGAGTTGGTTGATACTTTGTGTATGTATCATTCTTTTGTGGTTTATACTTTGTGGATTCTGGGAGACCTTCGGGGGTCTCAGGGTCCCTAATGAGTATCATATACTCACCCCTCCACGGGAAATTCCCACACTACGTTGTGTTGGTGGAAGACGACGGACATCGCTGATCGTGATTGAGGCTCGTAGAGCAGGATGGTACCCAGAGGTGATCTATCAGGCAGGACGTACACAAAGCAGACTGACGGACCTGAGGAGCCAATGAGACTATCTGTACCCACCCTTCAGGTGGGACTTCCATAGGATGACCTAGTGGTTGCTGCTTTACTTTTCAGCAGCTGTAATTTCTTTTCAGTTGTACTATACATTCAGTTGGGTTTGTATTCTGGCCCACTTTTTTTCAGCTTATTTTTGTTATACTTCTTACTTAGTGTTTTCTTCCTCTTATACTATGGTTGTGTGTGTTTATGTTTCATAAAGGCAATGCCTTACCTTTTTATCGAGATTTACGCCTTTGGTGTAAGTCGCCAGCCCCTGGCCTTTGGAAGGCGGGCTTGGGGTAGTCACGGCACGGGCCCGATGACGAGTCATGACAAATTGGTATCAGAGGAGTCGGTTCTACCAAAAAACTCAGGACTCTGATAATTTATACTATGTGAAGCAATAGTGTTAAGGGTATTGAGTGTGGTTATCAGTCTAGGGTGTCCAGTGTTGGTGCGGCGGCCGATGTATCCATACACCAGGACCCTGACTTCTGATTTCTGACTCAATGCATGAAAACATTGATTGCAGGTGTTTTTCAAAAGTTTTCTTTGTGATTACATTGTGTCAGCTCACCAGGTATACTGTATTTACCGTGGGGCACCGGTATCATTCAGAATGGCCCCATGAAGGCAGCCATCTAGGGTTCCGAACATTGTGCGAGACGACAGCCCTTCGAGCGATGAGGCCTCGGTGTGGGGACCTATTACAGTGGAGGCACCAGCGGTACCTATACCCGTCGAGCCACCGATGCCACCAGCCCTAGAAGCTGATAGTGCATGTCACCTTAGTGCACTGCACGAGTTTCAGCATCAGAGCCCGCCCAGGTTCTATGGGGAGACGGACCCTCAGGCAGTCGAGGACTGGCTTGAGGCTGTTGTACGAGTTTTCAGGCTAGTAGGGACACCAGGTGACCTCATGTTTATCCTTACAACAAATCTCCTGCATGCGACAGCAGGTAGATGGTGGAGCCTGATGCTCTATGTGCACGACGAGGCATCTCTACTTTGGTCAGACATCGAGAGCCTCTTCCACTCAGAGTTCATTCCAGCCACCCACCTTGCGGTGCACATTCAGGAGTTACTGCAGCTGCAACAGGGTAGCATAACGGTTACCCAGTACTCGGTAAGGTTTACAGACCTCTCACGCTACTCCACGAACATGGTATGAGAACAATTCATTCGGGCCCAGAACTTCGAGCAGGGACTGAGGCATGAGATCAGGTCTTCGATGATCTCCCTCAACATCCCGACGCAGGCAGAGATGCTGGAGAGAGCCCTTCTAGTGGAATGTTTTCTCGCTGAACAGTCACCAGTAGCAAGACCCTCCGTAGAACGACCCGCACCAGAGTCTTATGCAGCCGTCAGTAGACAGATGACGCAGAGGACCAAGCGGGCAAGACCATTAGATGAGAAATCTCAGGAAATTGGTTCGGTTGTGCGAGACACTCGAAACAGAGCCAGCTATACGAGGACCAGGTCGTGCTACGCATGCGGTGGGTAGGGTCACATGGCTCGCGACGGCCCGACCCATCCTGCAGATGAGCAGAAAAAGGTAGAGTGACCCCCCAGGCAGAGGTTTGACCATGGAAGTTCACCGGGAGCAGGCAGACAAGGCAGAAGAGCTGGCCGAGCAGCGGGTGGTGGGCGACACTTTGAGGCCCTACCACCACCATCACCAGTAAGACCACCCCGACCGCATGGAACATGTGGATAGGGGAGAGCTCAAAATCATGCAGCTGAGGCCTACGACCATGGAGCACCATGAGCAGATGGACAGGAGTGGGACTAGCTACAGATATGGAGACTTTTATTCATGTTGCTTCTAGATTTGTTGATGTTTTGTTTTTGATGCTTTGTGTCTTTGTACTTTGAGATGTAGTAATAAAAGACACTTGTTCTTGTGATGTTTTCTTCTCTGTCGTTTCTATGTAGTTGTTACTGAGAGGTTTCGGTTAGAACCGTTGATAGACCCTCACATTCAAAATTCCCATTGGAGGAGATCTAGTGACCACACACTGCTGCCGACAATGTGACTTGACCCTTGGAGGCGGGAGTAAAGGTTGGATCTCTTGGTAGTAGCATCGAGGCCTTATGACGTCGTCCATGGCCTGATGTAGTACCATTCATGTCAGGATTGACTGTATTAGGAAAATGAAGTGGTTCATCTAGGGGATGAGACCAGATTTTTCTTTTCTGCATAGGAGGAATCTCAGCACCTCTTATAGATCGTAGACAACGAAGGGTGGGGTTATGTTCTTACAAATATCTGGTCTCACCCATTGTTCATCGAGTGAACGGTTTACAGTTCTCACCAACTCATTACTCCTAGGTATATCTTTTCTCAGATGGACATGAACCTGAGATATTGGCGATGGCTTGAGTTCCTCCAGGAATATGACATCGAGACAGTTTATACTCCTGGGAAGGGGAACGTTGCAGCAGATTCTCTTAGTAGGAGATCAAGAATTCAGCTGATAGGTGTGGCGAGACAACATATGGCTGAGTTTTTAGATATCCTTTGTTGATAGTGTTGGAGTGAGTAAATGTAGAACTAGAGATGGTTTAAGCTACGATAGAGAAGGTACAGTTCATCCGGGAGTAGATGAGGACTGCACAGAGCAGACAGTAGTCTTATGCTGATAGGAGGGGGAGACCACTAGAGTTTGAGGATGGAAACCACATTTTTTGCGGGTCTCACCTCGACGTAGATTACAGAGATTTGGTCGGGGAGGAATGTTGTCTCCACACTTCATATAACCATTCCAGGTTCTCAGTAGGATAGGCGAGGTGGCTTATCGCATGGTTCTACCACCTCAGTTGCACCGGGTGCATGAATTCTTCCACGTATCTCAGGTGAGGAGATATGTGCACGATCTGGCGCATATCATCGACCATGGGGAGCTGAACATTGATGACGGGGTGACTCTTGCAGAGGTCCCTGTGGAGATTGAGGATCGATAGGAGCGGGTCCTATGTGGGAGGTCGATTCCTCTAGTGCGCATCTGGTGGCAGCACGGGAACCTCCAAGAGACCACATGGGAGCGGGAGGCTCAGATGCATTCTCAGTACCCTCATTTGTTTCTCCTAGTTTGTGATGTATCTTTACGGTGATGTAAATCCCTAAGGTGGGAGTAATGTAAAGACCGGTAAATTTCAAGGAATTTTTTTTCTTAAATTTATTTGGGATTTTACTAGTACGCAGTTTCTGACGGCACCTGATTCCGAGGCCCGGTGTTCCCGAAATCAATTTCAATGTTTAGGTCGGGTACGTTCATTGAACGAACGAGTGGGTTTTTCTAAATTTTTAACTTGTGATTGGAATAAAAATCCGAAGGAACCATTGACACCATAACGCCAATAATTTCTTAAGAAGACTTTTACTAGATTTGCGTTTGCTCGGGAGGAGTAGTTTAAAAATGTGGATTAACTGTAAAGTGGTATAAAATTGTGTTACAATTTTATTTCTCCTATCTTAGTGGTTATAACCTATGTGGGGAAGATGGGATGGGACCCACTAGGTTGCTAACTTCCCTTGAGTGGTTAATGGAGAGGTGGGTCCCACACGATCCCCCACCCCTTCAAATTCCTTAAAATCCCCTTAAATGTGAGTAACTCTTCTCCCTCTCTCCCTCATTAATCTTGAAAACTTAACACCCCATTTTAATTGACAACTCAAGCTCATTTAATTAAATGGTTTAGTTTTTGAATTTTTGATTTCTTGAAAGGCTTGGCAAAGTAAAATAAAATAAGGTGTAGCTTATTTTATTTTGGGGGTTAGTTTTGTTGTGTTGAGAGAGGGAGATCTCTTCTTCCATGGAGAAAGAACTCCATCCTCTTCCTTGAAGAAAGAACATCATCTTCTTCATTGAAGAACACGAAGAATGTTGGCACCAACCTCGACTTCCTTTTTCTCGACGTTGACGAAGTGACACCATCATCCCGAGACAACGTCAACGGAACAACGAAAGATTTTATTTACTTCGTCAAGCAATCACCCTTCTTGATTTGAGGTAGGGGTGTGTTTTTATTTGAGCAACGCTGATTCTTCTATCCTTTTTTTATCTTGAACCGCTTGCTACCAAACTAACGCAAAAGTATCGTGCCAAATGAACACGGCCTGATCCCTCCGCCATTTTTTTTTTGAATTTTTGGTGGGATCTTCGTGTTCTTCATGGGTGACGAACACCAGAACGTTGAGAGTTAATTGTGCGATGAAATGATCCCAATTGAAGACCCAACATCACGATGTCCTAGCGGAAGTGAGATGATGATAGCGGGCGACCGATCAAACTGGAACGGAAGGGACCGTTCCTTGACCGTTCTTCGAGCGGGTGAATCAAATCATGATTTCGGAGCCAATCGGAGGCCCGAAAACACCGGAGAAAATTACAGGACATCAGAAAAACATAGTTTCCGATGTATCATGATGAACGGACCATCAGAACAAATAATGGACATCACAGGAGGCATTCTAGACGAAGGCGTCATTTCTGGAAAATTCCAGAATACACGGCGTGTACCTCTGATGAACACGCTGTGTAGTGTGGGCGTATTGCGGCTTGAGTTTCGGGTTTAGACAAGTAACACACAGTGTGTGACCCTGGCCACAAAGCATGTAATATCTATGCAGAATATCAGAAGCATCTTCACGAGACATGGCATGTATTCTGGAAAATACACGGACATGGGAAGCAATACATGACCAAGAGGCACAGCGTGTATTCTCTTCAAAGAAGGGCAGAAGCGACTTCGTGGGACTCGGCGTGTATCCCGGGGATACACGGACATGGATTGGAGTAAACAGGAATATACTCCACCACATGGCCAAGCATGGACAGTGGCACGGCCTACCTCGTGTATGAGTTACACGGTTTAGAGAACACGGGGTGAGGCCGTGTACGGGCACATGACCAGCGTACACGGAGCCAACCCCAGATGTTTAGACACGTCGTGTAACCATAACACACACCGTGTACATACCTTTTACACAAACATCTAATCGACATAGGCTGTGGTACACAGACAGTACCTGTGGACAGAAGACACAACGTGTAACCATACCACACGCCGTGTACGTTCTTATTTACACAACCAACCCTGCGACACGAGCCTTAACACATGGGCAGTACCCGGTGTCTGATGACACGACGTGTATCGTATATCTACACGCCGTGTACTTTTGGAAAATGTCTTGGCCGTCTTGTTCTCTATCACATGGGCAGGTTTTTCTTGATTTTCCCATAGAATGTCGGATGGAATGTTGGGTTACATCATCCCTGGTCTTTGTGACGGTTGATGTATCCATCACTTTGACTGGAGAAGTGGACCCTCCTGGAATCGAGTATGTTGTGTGTGGGAACCCAAGAGCTGGCTACGACTGCAATGACTTCCGTACTAGATTCTTCCATAGGTTCGACAGTGAAGACTTTCGTACTGTAATCCTCCATGGGTTTGATGATGATGATAGTTGTACTGGAATCCTCTGTGTGTTCGATTAAGAAGACAAACGTACTAGAATCCTCTGTGGGTTCGACGGTGATGACTACTGTACTTGTATCCTATGTGGGCCTTACAATATTGACATATATTGTAGTATCCTACGTGGGTCCGACAGAGTAGCTGGTCTTGTGTCCTTTGTGGGTCTGATAGCTTAACTGGTCTTGTATCCTATGTGGGTCTGATAGCTTAGACGAATTTGGGGTTACATATGATCATATCTATCACCTTATGAAGAGTATACCTGTGTGAGCTAAGTCTTGACTTTCAATCATTATCATTGATGTGATTGACTTTCTTTACTGTGTGGATTGGGTTGTCCTTTATGTGTGGACTGAGTTGTGCTTTCCTATGTGGACTGAGTTGTACATTCCTGTGTGGACTGAGTTGTACTTTCCTGGGTGGACTGGATAGTACTTTCCTGTGTGGACTGGGTTGAACTTCGGCTCTTGTGTTGGAGCCGAGCTGGAATTGATGACTTAGGTATATGTATGGGAATATACCTAAGAAGATTTGGTTGATAAATTGTGTTTGTATCTTTCCTCTGTGGCTTATCCTTTGTGGATTATTGGAGCCCTTCGGGAGTCTCGGGGTCCCTATTGAGTATCGTTTACTCACCGCTGCACGGGCTATACCCGCACAACGTTGTGTTGGTTCCAGACGACAGATAGCGCTGATCGTGATTGAGGCTCGTGGAGCAGAACGGTACCCAGAGGTGGTCTATTAGGTGGGACGTACACGGAGCGGACGGATTCACATGAGTAGCTGATGAGACTATCTATACCCACCCTTCAAGTGGGAATTCGGGAGGACAACCTGGTGGTTTCTGCTTTACTTTTCAGCTGTTGTACATTCTTATCAGTTGTACTGTACTTTCAGTTGGGTTTGTATTCTGTCCCACATACTTTTCAACTTACTTTTGTTATATTTCTTACTTAGTGTTTTCTACCGCTTATACTCTGGATGTGTGTGTTTATGTTTCATAAAGGCAATGCCTTCCCTTTTTATCGGGATTTATGCCTTTGGTTCTAGTCACCAACCCTCTTATCTTTGTAAGGCGGGCTTGGGGTAGTCACGACACGGGCCTTGAGGACGGGTCATGACAACTACTGATAGAATTCATATTTTACAAAAAAATGACTAGATTACATAATTTAGAAATTACGATTCCAAATTTTGAATCCATTTTTCAAAATTAAGGACAAAAAAACTATGGAACTTAAATAAAAAATAATCTTATTGATGGAATGTGAAAATTTATTTCTGATGAGAAAAGATTCAAATGATCACAATGTAATTATATCTAATATTAATGTAAACCTGATTCCAATGACCTAAATTGTATTAAATGATATAAAATTGATCTATGTATACTTTGAAAAGTTATGAATGAAATTTAACAATATTAATTTTTTAGATAAAAAATATATTTTCAATTAAAAATTTAATGAATTTTTCTATTCATCAAAACATGAATCATAACATAAAAAAATGAACCAATTTTAATTTTTATATTATTCTTACAAATAATAATATTATTTTTTCAAATATAATATATAAAATTGACAAAAACAATTTTTAAAATAATTTCACCACAAAAGGTGTAAAAATTATTCATTGTAAAATATATTTTTTACATGTAATCTTGATTTATTCATATATTATGGTAATAAAATATATTTTATAGGTGTAAAAACAATTTATAAGATAATTTAAATTTATTATACAATTAACTGGGTTGTTACAATAACATCCTAAAATATAAATTCATTATAAAGAGACTATTAAATTCTTTAGTGGAATTTGTTTTTTGAATATCCAACTATACATATGTATTAATCTCCAATATCATTGAAATATACAAATAACATCTATGATATTTCTGGGATTTAATGGTCCTCTCTGACTGACTATTTTTGTAAGGATGATAGATGGTTTTATAGCCCAATATCCTATTTTATCTTAGCAGAAGAGTTCTACATAAAAACATGATTATCCAGAGACACAAATCAAATATAGAAATATTTTGTAATCCATGTTTCCTTATAAGTTACATTATTTATATCAAGAAAATATAATTAAGGAATCATTATTGACTAATTTTTGTGATCTATGTTATCCTCATAAAGAGATAAACTAATATTGTAATAATATTAAGGAAATTTTTTGGTTTGGGTAGTATAAAAATGAAATCCATTCTTATGTCATCATATTTCCGTTATTGTATAAGTAATGGTTGTTACACCACCTTATTATTATGCAAAATTTATATACAATTCATAAATTAAATTAATATTGATAAATATTATAAAATTAAATTTTTTATATTTCCACTATCAACAAAAATCAACATCAATGTAACGCCCCGACCCCAGTTACCCAAAGTCGGTGCATTATTACAAAACATTGGCATGATCACAAGAAAGATCAAATCTAGAAAGACCGATTGGTTTAGTAGCCTTGGAAACACTAGATATGTTCATAAGTTTACATTACATCATAAAATGAAAAACTACAACAACAACATAATGTCTCCATAATCCACACTCATATCCCCACATAATATCCCTGCAGGTCATTCATAATTTACTTCTTCACTTCCTGGGAAAAATAAAACATAGAAAAGGGGTGATCTCAAATGCCCAGTAAGGATAACAATATAGCGGAAACTTTCATAAATAAGAATAAACATTTAAGGCAATGTATAACTAAAACAAAAGCCTTTCAAACATGAACATTCAACATGGTACGACATAAATAAAATGAAATAATGCCATTTACTTATTCACATGGATATTCTACTAATCGAATAATCACATGGAAAAATCAATAACCACTTGCATAATGTTGGAATGCATAATGCCAGACTATCATAACCACATAGTCAAGGCCTCGTGCCAAGACTACAAATAAGATTTTGTAAAGGCCTTGTGCCAAGACACTATTTTGTCTCATGAGTCCTACCGATGCATGGAGGAGCTATAGCGGGCTCCACCCGTCACTTACTAAGTCCAATGCATTCCCATATGAAAAGGTTTAAACATAACATAAACATTCGTATTAAAACTAGCATACGAAATGTCAATAATTTCACCATAAACTATGAATGGTATAAAAATAGCACATCCACAGTCAAACATATCACAAAACCTTCAATACAATATAGAAGTTTTGTATCATAATAAATAAACTTCAAATAATCTTAAAATCCATCAAAGGATGTTGACATAGATGAAATCAATATTATTTTTAAAGAAATATCTCCTTTTATTTTGAAATCATTTAAGATCCATATAAAATAAAACATTTTCTTTGAAAATATTCTTATAATCTTGTAAGGGAAGCTTTGAAGATTTTATAACGGCGGAAAATAGCCGCACCCGCCGTATAAGTTAAAAAAAACATTCTTACCATAATTCTGTCGAAAAGGTTAAAAAGGACCTTGTTTTGAAAACGACAGAAAGATTCCTTTATAAACCTCTTATAAAAAGTAAAACAAGGGTATAAATGACTTTAACCCATATTCTTGTAAATAATAAATATGTTTTGAAATACATTTCGAAGAAACATGGATGTGGATGATAAAGAAATCCCAGTAGATTATTACGTATAAACAACCTCGGATAATGAAGAGATTGTGAAATAACCCTTACCAATTTGGTAACTTATGAAACATATAACCCATGAAAGAGGTATCATATAATGAATATGTAAATACACATAAATTAGAGTGTATTACACAAATAATATAATTATGGGCAGTACATACACCACACAAAAGGTAATGGTGGCAATATGGCATGAATCTCACGGGAATAAGGAGTGAGATGAAAACCCCTTACCACGTTAATCAACTGAGTCATATGGCCAAAAGTTAATAACCACAAAATGATTTACAGAATAACATGAATATAAAGATAATCATGATAATATATATCAAATGGCAGTACACAATACACCACTTTCAATAATTTAGTGGCGCACAATGGAAATCTCACGGAATTGAAAGTGAGAAAAGAAAATCCCTTACCTTGTACTTTTCCTTGGTTGGGGTTGGTTAACCTCCTGTATATTGGTGAAATAATTGTTATTAAATTATACAATAATCATAAACATTAATATGATATCATATATGATCTTTTAATATTGATTTGATAATAATATCTTAGTATTATCGTTGTTTCGGGTGTTAGCTTACTTGTTTTCTTTTATATGTTTTGTTACGCAAGACATGTTTGTAAAGGATAGGTTTTATATTATTCATATCCATAATGATATAAAGTCCTTAAACATCATTTTTTAAATCATCAAATGATAATTATACTTGAATGGATACGATGGAGAATGAATCTCATCGCGTTCGTGGAGACGGTAGTCCGTACGTAAGCACGAGCGACAATATCATTCTTTTGATATTAAAATAATATATAAATGGTTGGTATATCATATATACATAATCATTAACATGTTATATTTATTATTTACATGAGTTACACATCATTATTATACCCATCCAAATAATATTATATCGAATAACAATTAAACCACGACGTGGAGACGGTAAGCCGTATGTACGCACGTATGGTGACATGTTATTCAAAGGGTGGATAGAATACTGAATATGGTTGTACCATATTTATAATAACATCACAGTATATGTGAGATACTGGAGTTATTATTTTAGAATGGTAAGAATAAAGAAATAAGAAGTGGAAGAAGAAAGGAACTTGAAAAGGGGTGGTGAAAACATTACCTCTTCTTCGGGTTCTTCCTTTTGATTTGATCAAAAGGGCTCCTTAGGATGGCTTTCTGATCAAACTAAGGCGTCTAGGTTGTAGTGAGGGATGTTGGGAGAGTATTTGGGAAGATTTTGGCCGAACCAAAAGGTTTTGAAGGTGTGAAGAAATGAGAAGGAGGAGTGCCCTTTTATAAGAGGGGTGAGGGGCACCTTTGGAAAAGCTAGAAATATTAATTTATACTAAATTAATATTCGGTTTCTAATGGCTCCAAAGTTGATTATTCAAAATTTAAGGTGTGGATAGGTCTAAAAAAACTCAACCAATAGAATTTAGACAGGTTTGGGTACTTATATTAACCTTATCTTTAAGTATTAACTCTAAGTTAATTAGTTTCACTTTTACAATGTCTCTTTGTATTTTTATATAATATGGTTAATAAAGTTACTATATACATACAAGAGACCCCCAAGTGGTCCATTAATGATGAAACTATCATGATATAATTCTCTTGGCCGAACCATAGATTTTTAGGAATTTAATATCAATTAATAATATAATATTTTTTTAAGAACTCTTTTATGTCAATTTTGACACTATTCAATAGTTGCTTTTTTTGAAACTCATAACAGATTGATTACTTCGAAAAAAGTAAATTACATCAATCCTAATATATCATATTATCCTATAAAATTAGTTTAATTCACTAAAAGTTTCATATTATATTTATTTGGTTATTTATAATATCAATTATTTTAATTTTTCACTATTATAGTAATTACTTCATCATCATTGTGTCATAAATAAAATAAATTATTTAATGTCTAAAAATTATAAATAAAATATAATTATTTAGGAAATCTTTTTATCTTTCTAATTAATATTTATAATCTAAAATCCAACATATAAAACCCTATGTAACAATTGTTTTGCTAAAAGATATATGCTTGTGTCATTTTTGTATTCATTTTAACTTAATTAAAATAAAGTGTCATTATCACTTACATGTGGATCCATGGGGTCCCCAAATCGACCCAAAGATGCCCATGGTCGACCATGTATCAACAAATAGGTTTAAGACACGTTTTAGGTTAATTTTGTAATATTATAATATTATTTTTTAACCCTTATTTACCGGATTTACCCTTAACCATGGTAAATAAAATATTTACCGCAGTAATTATTCAAAATGTCTACAAATAAAAGTTACCTATTTACACAATTTGAACATCCTGATTTCAAATATGGAATCCATTTTCCTAAATTCAAAACACAGAAGTGGCAGAAATTAATTTAGAATTAATTCCCACTGTCAAAACAAAAAAGCGTGTTTTTAAGAGATAATAACTATCAAAAGATTGACACTTGTTTATGTTCGGTTTAATTGTAAAATTATGTCCAATGACCAACATTATATTAAATGGTAAAAATATATTCTAAATATACTTTAAAATTACTAAAATTCATATTTTATCAATATTAATTATTTTGATTAAAAAAGTTGTTTTTAATTAAAATTTAGTAATTTTCACTATTCATCAAAATATGAAAGTTATCCAAAAAGTACCAAAATTTCACCTTAGGCTAAATTAGATATTCTGAATCCAAAAATGAAGTCCATTTTGAAATATAATATATATATAATTTTAAAAAGTAGGTATTACTATTCATAACGGCTAGTTTGATTAGTTGTTAGAACTCGGTGTTGCGTACAACACACGCTATCGCATTATTCAAAGAGAAGAGTACCGTAGAAGCTTGGGGTGTTACATTCTCCCCTCCTTCAAATAATTTCGTCCTCGAAATTTCTAGAATACTATTGCATGAAAAGACTCGGGTGGTTCTTCATCATAAGTTCCTCGGGTTCCCACGTTGCCTCTTCCATCTTATGGTTTCTCCACAATACTTTTACCAGACGCGTCGTCCGGTTTCTCAGTACTTGTTCTCTCGTATCAAGAATCCTGACGGGCTCTTCACAATAGGAAAGATCGGGTTCCAGTTCTAATTATTCATAGGTGAGTACATGCGTTGGATCAGGCATGCATTTCCTCAACAGAGATATCTGGAACACATCGTGATCTTTAGAGAGACTTGGCGGCATTGCCAATCGGTAAGCTACAACCCCAATTCGTTCTAGAATTTCGAAGGGTCCTATGTACCTGTGACTCAATTTACCTTTCTTACCAAAACGTATGACTCCCTTCCACGGAGATACCTTTAGGAAAACATGATCACCGACTTGAAATTCCAAATCCTTCCTTCGATTATCGGCATAGCTCTTATGCCTACTTTGAGCTGTTCTGATGTGATTTTGGATTACCTTCACCTTTTCCATCGTTTCTTCCACCAGTTCTGGACCTACAAGTTTTCTTTCACCAACGTCATCCCAACAGGTTGGTGTACGACATCTCTTTCCGTATAACGCTTCATATGGTGCCATCTGAATACTCGAATAGAAGCTATTGTTATAGGAAAATTCTACCAGAGGTAAATATTGATCCCACATACCCTGAAAGTCAAGTGAGCAAGATCTCAACATGTCTTCTAAGGTTTGAATAGTCCGTTCTGATTGTCCGTCTGTCTGAGGGTGGTATGCAGTGCTCAAATGATGTTCAGTATCCAGGGATTTCTGAAGAATTTTCCAGAATCTTGAAGTAAAACGGGGATCACGATCAGAAACAATCGATAGGGGTACTCCATGAAGTCTCACAACTTCATTAATATATAGTCTTGCTAGACGTTCCAGGGGTAGATCTTCTCTTATAGCAAGAAAATGTGCTGACTTGGTAAGACGATCAACAATAACCCATATTGCATCATTCCTTCTAGGAGTCTTTGGTAGACCCATGACAAAGTCCATCGTAATATTGTCCCATTTACACTCTGGTATGGGAAGAGGTTTCATGACTCCTCCAGGCTGTTGCCTTCCAGCTTTCACTTATTGACAAACCATACATCTTGACACAAAATCAGTAATCTCCCTCTTCATGTTGTCCCACCAAAAATGTTCCTTCAAATCTCTATACATTTTGGTGATCCCAGGGTGTATAGATAAATTGGAACTATGAGCATCATCCAGCAATTCCCTTTTTAGATCAGGTATATCGGGAACACAAAGTCTCTTCCCAAATTTTAAAATTCCATCTTCATACACAAAGTCTCTCAATCTCCCATCATTCACAGCTTTAATCTTCTTTTGAAAGTATTCATCATCGGTCTGAGTACTCTTAATCCTTTCTATTAAAGATGGTTTGGAAACCATTTGAAAAAGAAATGATGTTTCGCCTTCCCTGGTTATTCCCATGTCCATCTTCACTAGATCCATGAAAATTGGATCCCTTTCAAATCTCATATTGTTCAAAACTCCATGGTCTTTTCTACTCAAAGCATCTGCCACCTTGTTTGATTTCCCCAGGTGGTAGTGTATCATGCAATCATAATCCTTGAGTAATTGAAGCCATCTCCTTTGCCTCATGTTGAGTTCTTTTTGTGAGAAAATATACTTCAAACTCTTGTGATCAGTATAAATCTCACATTTTTCACCATAGAGGTAGTGCATCCATATCTTCAAAGCAAAGATCATAGCTGCTAACTCGAGATCATGAGTAGGATAGTTTTTTTCATGAATTTTCAACTGTCGTGATGCATAGGCAATAACTCTATCATTCTGCATAAGGACACAACCAAGTCCTTTCTTCGATGCTTCACTATAAATAACGAACCTGTCATTCCCCGATGGTAGAGTCAATATAGGAGCATTGACTAATATTTTATTCAGTTCTTCAAAAAATTCTTCACACTCTTTTGTCCAAACAAATTTAACCCCTTTATGTGTGAGCTTCGTTAATGGGTTAGCCAATCGGGAAAAATTCTAGACGAAACGTCGATAATAACCTGCCAAACCAATAAAACTGCGTACCTCAGTTATACTCGTAGGTGCTGGCCATTCTTGGATTGCCTTGGTCTTAGAAGGATCAACAGAGATTCCATCTTTAGAGACAATATGGCCAAGAAAAGAAATCTCCTGAAGCCAGAATTCACACTTGCTAAACTTCCCATATAATTCATGCCTCCTCCGAGTCTTCAAGATAATGCGCAAGTGATTTTCATGATCTTCGTAGGTTTTGGAGTATACCAAGATATCATCAATAAATACCACCACAAATTCATCGAGATACTCCTTGAAAACTCTATTCATCATATCCATGAATACAGAGGGTGCATTAGTCAATCCAAAAGGCATTACAGTAAACTCGTAATGCCCGTACCTGTTTTGAAATGCTGTCTTCGGAATGTCTTCCTTCTTTACACACAACTGATGGTATCCAGATCGAAGTTCAATCTTTGAAAAGTATTGAGCTTCATGTAGTTGGTCAAATAAATCATCAATACGAGGTAGGGGATACTTGTTCTTTATCGTTATAGAATTGATCTCCCTGTATTCGATACATAACCTCATAGATCCATCTTTCTTTTTAACAAAAAGAACAGGGGATCCCCATGGAGAAACACTAGGGCGAATAAATCCCTTATTACTCAATTCCTCTAGTTGTTTCTTTAGTTCAACTAATTCTATAGTGGCCATTCTATAAGGGGTCTTCGATATAGGCCTTGATCCAGGAATTAAATCAATGGAAAAATCAACTTCTCGTTCTGGAGGATGTCCAGGTAAATCTTCTGGAAATACATCTACAAATTCTTTCACAACAGGTACATCCTCTATTTGAACATTCCTTTCCACACCCGTAGTTATTTCATTCTCTTCCTCCACAATAATTGAATTTAGTTGAGCTATTAAGGGTGGATCTAAATAAGAATTATGTGGTGACGATTCTGCTCTAAAGATAAGGTGTTCTTTATCATTATCATCAAGAATCGTAACCTATTTCTTCATACAATAAATCTTCGCATCATAGTTCGAAAGCCAGTCCATACCGAGGATTATGTCATACTAAATCATAGGTATGACGATGAGATCAGTAAATAACGAATATTTATGTGCTCTAATGGGGACTGATTCACAAAACATTGTTGCAATGGTACTTCCCTTAAGAGTTTTAACTGACAACTCCTTTGTTAAATCAAATTGGAAATATCTAATTTTCTTAGAAAACTGGGAAGATATGAAACAATGCGATGATTGAGAATCAAATAATGCATTTTCTAAACTTGAGGAAACCATTAAATTACCTGCCACCATGTCTTTCGGAGCTTCTACCTCAGCAGTAGTGATAGCATAAGCTTGGCCTTGATCCCTTGGCCTTTTCTGAGGTAAGTTCTCCTGACGCTTAGGACATTCATTCTCATAATGTCCCATCTCCCTGCAATTGTAGCACTGAACGTTGGTGGCTTCCTTCTTCCCTTTGCAATTACGAGCTTGGTGGCATTTTTCACCAAACTTGTAACAGACTCCCATTCCCTTAAAGCAAGCACCGGGGTGTTTCTTCCCACATTTACCACAGGATGGATATTCAACCTTTCCTTTCTTCCCCTTATTTCCATTCCCAGATTGATCAGCAGGCCTCTTCTTCTCTTTCTTTTCTTTAAAGTCATAAGACTTAGAGAATTCCTTTTCGGTCTTGATAGTACATGAGACAATGTCTTCGTACGATGAAAAGGATTGTGAGACTAATGCTCGACGGAGAAATGGTTTTAACCCATCAAAGAAATGATCAATCTTACTTCTTTGGTTACGTATATAATCACCATCGTACCTTGCTAACCTTGTAAAGTTAGCCTCATACTTTGTGACATTCTCATCCTCCTTTTGTCTCAGACTTAGAAATTTCCTTTCCATATCTGCTCGATGGTCGCGAGGAAAGTATTTTTCTAAAAACAGATTTTTGAACTCCCTCCATTCCATATTTGATACTTCATCATCTTCCTTCGTATTTTGAATCAATGACCACCATTGATCAGCATCTCCAGTGAGGCGGTAAACTGCCATGATAACTTTTTCCCTTTCACTACTCCCCAAAGCCTGAAATATTTTCTCTAGGGAAAATATCCATTGCTCAGCTACTAAGGGATTTGTACTCCCATTGAACGTTGGTGGTTGTTGCCTCATGAATCGATCTAACATTGATCCTCCACGCTGCGGATCTGGGTGCTCCATACGGGTAAGGTTATTATTCATAACCTGAGTAAGTTGTCCCAGTATGGTGATTAGCTGATCGGCTCCAGTTGTATCACCAGCTCCACTATAATTATCTTGAGCAGGAGGGAAATCCCTACATGGAGTGCGTGCATTGATACGGTTTCCATTTCTTCCAATAGGCACCATTTCTAAACAATGGCATAAACTAGATCAGTTTATGAATCAAAATACATAATCCCATACTTATAAAACACTTAACATAAATTGAACTATTTATGGATATAATCCATAATCATAAGAATGTTTTCTTTGAGGAAGTATATACTCATAATCCCTTCAAAATGATTTGTAAATAAAAATGAGAGTTATCCTAAGCATATCCCCCGGGAGTGTCGTAACCAAGAGTGCAGAAAGGCCCGTTGTCGTGCACTGGTTCCCGTTCGAGTCAAGCTCAAAGCGGTGTTTTCGGGTTTTACCCCTAGGTACATCTATGCCAGAGCCACCTTAACCTGCTCGTATCCAGACAGGGATGTATTGTTCGGAAAACTCACAAAATCTCTACAATACCAAAATTCTAGGAAGTTCTTCTATACTAATCCTCAAAGTTCATCTTAGGTCTACGTGCTCTAATCAGATTTTATCTAAATCTAGCTTCCAAGTTTTGTACTAAACTTCAACTGATACCAACTGTAACGCCCCGACCCCAGTTACCCAGAGTCGGTGCATTATTACATAACATTGGCATGATCACAAGAAAGATCAAATCTCGAAAGACCGATTGGTTTAGTAGCCTTGGAAACACTAGATATGTTCATAAGTTTACATTACATCAAAAAATGAAAAACTACTACAACAACATAATGTCTCCATAATCCACACTCATATCGCCACATAATATCCCTGCAGGTCATTCATAATTTACTTCTTCACTTCCTGGGAAAAATAAAACATAGAAAAGGGGTGAGCTCAAATGCCCAGTAAGGATAACAATATAGCGGAAACTTTCATAAATAAGAATAAACATTTAAGGCAATGTATAACTAAAACAAAAGCCTTTCAAACATGAACTTTCAACATGGTACGACATAAATAAAATGAAATAATGCCATTTACTTATTCAAATGGATATTCTACTAATCAAATAATCACATGAAAAAATCAATAACCACTTTCATAATGTTGGAATGCATAATGCCAGACTATCATAACCACATAGTCAAGGCCTCGTGCCAAGACTACAAATAAGATTTTGTCAAGGCCTTGTGCCAAGACACTAGTTTGTCTCATGAGACCTACTGATGCATCGAGGAGCTATAGTGGGCTCCACCCGTCACTTACTAAGTCCAATGCATTCCCATATGAAAAGGATTAAACATAACATAAACATTCGTATTAAAACTAGCATACAAAATGTCAATAGTTTCACCATAAACTATGAATGGTATAAAAATAGCACATCCACAGTCAAACATATCACAAAACCTTCAATACAATATAGAAGTTTCGTATCATAATAAATCAACTTCAAATAATTTTAAAATCCATCAAAGGATGTTGACATAGATGAAATCAATATTCTTTTTAAAGAAATATCTCCTTTTATTTTGAAATCATTTAAGATCCATATAAAATAAAACATTTTCTTTGAAAATATTCTTATAGGCTTGTAAGGGAAGCTTTGAAGATTTTATAACGGCGGAAAATAGCCGCACCCGCCATATAAGTTAAAAAAAACATTCTTACCATAATTCTGTCGAAAAGGTTAAAAAGGACCATGTTTTGAAAACGACGGAAAGATTTCTTTTATAAACCTCTTATTAAAAGTCAAACAAGGGTATAAATAACTTTAACCCATATTCTTGTAAATAATAAATATGTTTTGAAATACATTTCGAAAAACATGGATGTGGATGATAAAGAAATCTCAGTAGATTATTACGTATAAACAACATCAGATAATGAAGAGATTGTGAAATAACCCTTACCAATTTGGTAAATTATGAAACATACAACCCATGAAAGAGGTATCAAATAATGAATATGTAAATACACATAAATTAGAGTGTATTACACAAATAATATAATTATGGGCAGTACATACACCACACAAAAGGTAATTGTGGCAATATGGCATGAATCTCACGGGAATAATGAGTGAGATGAAAACCCCTTACCACGTTAATCAACTGAGTCGAATGGCCAAAAGTTAATAACCACCAAATTATTTACAGAATAACATGAATATAATGATAATCATGATAATATATATCATATGGCAGAACACAATACACCACTTTCAATAATTTAGTGGCGAACAATGGAAATTTCATGGAATTGAAAGTGAGATAAGAAAATCCCTTACCTTGTACTTTTCCTTGGTTGGGGTAGGTTAACCTCCTGTATAATGGTGAAATAATTGTTATTAAATTATACAATAATCATATACATTAATATGATATCATATATGATCTTTTAATATTGATTTGATAATAATATCTTAGTATTATCGTTGTTTCGGGTGTTAGCTTACTTGTTTTCTTTTATATGTTTTGTTACGTAAGACATGTTTGTAAAGGATGGGTTTTATATTATTAATATCCAGAATGATATAAAGTCCTTAAACATCATTTTTTAAATCGTCAAATGATAATTATACTTGAATGGATACGATGGAGAATGAATCTCATCGCGTTCGTGGAGACGGTAGTCCGTACGTACGCACGAGCGACAATATCATTCTTTTGATACTAAAATAATATATAAATGGATGGTATATCATATATAAAGAATCATTAAAATGTTATATTTATTATTTAAATGAGTTACACATCATTATTATACCCATCCAAATAATATTATATCGAATAACAATTACACCACGACGTGGAGACGGTAAGCCGTACGTACGCACGTATGGTGACATGTTATTCAAAGGGAGGATAGAATACTGAATATGGTTGTACCATATTTATAATAACATCACAGTATATGTGAGATACTGGAGTTATTATTTTATAATTGTAAGAATAAAGAAAGAAGAAGTGGAAGAAGAAAGGAACTTGAAAAGGGGTGGTGAAAACATTACCTCTTCTTCGGGTTCTTCCTTTTGATTTGATCAAAAGGGATCCTTAGGTTGGCTTTCTGATCAAACTAAGCCCTCTAGGTTGTAGTGAGGGATGTTGGGAGAGTATTTGGGAAGATTTTGGACGAACCAAAAGGCTTTAAAGGTGTGAAGAAATGAGAAGGAGGAGTGCCCTTTTATAAGAGGGGTGAGGGGCACCTTTGGAAAAGCTAGAAATATTAATTTATAATAAATTCATATTCGGTTTCTAATGGCTAAAAAGTTGATTATTCAAAGGTTAAGGTGGGTATAGGTCCAAAAACACACAACCAGTAGAATTTAGACAGGTTTGGGTACTTATATTAACCTTATCTTTAAGTATTAACTCTAAGTTAATTAGTTTCACTTTTACAATGTCTCTTTGTATTTTTATATAATATGGTTAATAAACTTACTATATACATTCACGAGACACCCAAGTGGTACATTAATGATGAAACTATCATGATATAAGTCTCTTGGCCGAACCTTAGATTTTTAGGAATTTAATATCAATTAATAATATAATATTTGTTTTATGAACTCTTTTATGTCAATTTTGACACTATTCAATAGTTGATTTTTGTGAAACTCATAACAGATTGATTACTTCGAAAAAAGTCAATTAAATCAATACTAATATATTATATTATCCTAGAAAATTAGTTTAATTCATTAAAAGTTTCATATTATATTTATTTGGGTATTTATAATATCAAATATTTTAATTTTTCACTATTATAGTAATTACTGCATCATCATTGTGTCATAAATAAAATAAATTATTTAATTTATAAAAATTATAAATAAAATATCATTATGTATGAAATATTTTTATATTTCTAATGAATATTTATAATCTAAAATCCAACATATATAACCCTATGTAACAATTGTTTTGCTAAAAGATATATGCTTGTGTCATTTTTGTATTCATTTTAACTTAATTAAAATAAAGTGTCATTATCACTTACAAGTGGATCCATGGGGTCCCAAAATCAACCCAAAGATGCCCATGGTCGACCATTTATCAACCAATAGGGTTACGACACGTTTTAGGGTAATTTTTTAATATAATATTATTTTTGAACCCTTATTTACCGGATTTACCCTTAACCATGGTAAATAAAATATTTACCGCAGTAATTATTCAAAATGTCTAAAAATAAAAGTTACCTATTTACACAATTTGAACATCCTGATTCCAAATATGGAATCCATTTTCCTAAATTCAAAACACAGAAGTGGAAGAAATTAATTTAAAATTAATTCCCGCTGTCAAAACAAAAAGCGTGTTTTTAAGAGATAATAACTATCAAAAGATTGACACTTGTTTATGTTCGGTTTAATTGTAAAATTATGTCCAATGACCAACATTATATTAAATGGTAAAAATATATTCTAAATATACTTTAAAACTACTAAAATTCATAATTTATCACTATTAATTATTTTGATTAAAAAAGTTGTTTTTAATTAAAATTTAGTAATTTTCACTATTCATCAAAATATGAAAGTTATCCAAAAAGTACCAAAATTTCACCTTAGGCTAAATTAGATATTCCGAATCCAAAAATGAAGTCCATTTTGAAATATAATATATATATAATTTTAAAAAGTAGGTATTACAATTCATAACGGCTAGTTTGATTGGTTGTTAAAACTCGGTGTTGCGTACAACACACGCTATCGCATTATTCAAAGGGAAACGTACCGTAGAAGCTTGGGGTGTTACAATCAATATATATATCATCAAATTTATAAGATAATTAGGAATGTTAACTTAGATCTACATCTAATGGGTCCTATATTAAATGATATTTCACAAGAAAAAATACAATATTCTAAAATTGTTTAATTTCATCAGAATAATTGTAGTACATAGAAAATATTATCTTGTTCTTGTTCTATTAAAGATTATCATTAGTTCCAAAATAATATTTACATGTATATAAGTTTGAACACTCTTTTTATAATGATAATATATATCCCCTTTTATCATTATTTCAATATCCAACTTCTATAAACCCATATGTATTTGATCTTATTATATCATCATCATGAAAAAATGACCATGCCCCTCCCCAATCAATGCATCAACCTCCTTGTATCCTAATGTGAACCATGATAATCATGAAATAAATAAAATACTAATATCATGATTTAAATATCACATTTCACTGATAATTTTATAACTGAATGAACTAATGTTTTAGAGAGTTAAAAATTATATATATAAAATTTTTTTCATAAAAATAATCATAATTTTTTAATAACTATGATCATATGGACCATTTCTAGGAATATGACAAGTTATAATCATTTCATTTCATTTGGATTAAAGAAATTCGAATGGTTGAGCTGTAATGCTTAATAAGGGAAAGCCCTATCATAACATGTCAGATAATAAAAATGATAGGGAACGTTAATAATAAATAAATATCAATATAAAATAATGAATGAACATATATTATAATATTTAAACATGTTTGGTTAATATATTATCATATAAGAATATTTCATGAATCAAAAATGATAAAAAATTTAACATCTATATTCTTTATAAATGTAATTGAGGTATTAAAAATCATAAACATGAAAACATGTCATTTTTTAATAATTAATAAGAATATTGAAAAAAAATTCATTACATATTTTAATAAATTGAAACGTATCATAACCTAATAATTGTAAAAACATATTGATAAAACCAATTATTCAATTTTTAATATAAATAAATTTAGTATGTACATACCTGAAAATATGAGCAAACTGATTATACCTAAACTTTGTGAGAATATTAAAAAATGTATATACCTAAAATTATAATAAGGAAAAAAATTAAATCAATTAATTTTAGGTATATATATATATGAAACCACTATTTATTATCAATAATTTATATGTTTTACACCAAATCTATTAACACTGAATCATAATTAATGCATCAAAATGAATAGGGTTCTTAATAATTCCAAATAAATATCAAAATAAAAACACAAAACATAATTTCATGTCATAAATTAACATTATATTTTCTTGAATCATAGGCAATGGTTTTGTCATTTTTCATCAACACACAACCTATTTCCTTCTTCTATGTATATCTAAATACCAAAAAAATTTCTCTACTTCTGGGTAATGATAGCATGAGCGCAGTGATAAGCCTTTTTTCAACTGCCTAAATCTATATTTTCATTCACCACTCCAGTAAAACATGACTCCCTTCAGAGTTAGCTTGTTAATATGGTTTTAAATCGTGATAACTTTCTCACAATTCTGTGATAATATCATGCTAACACCTAAAAGGTATTGTTATCAGTCAAAAATTTTGGCCACATCCATCCCTAAATTTCATTTGTCTTGGATGGATCCATACATTTTCTATTACATGTGAAGATATTCAACAATAATGAGACTTCCTTTATCTAGAACTCACACTTTCTTAACATTGCATGGATCATGTCCTTTTATAAGGTCTCTAGTATGGTGCTTAGATGCTTCAAATACTCCTCCTTGGTTTTTCATTATATTATTATATCATCTATAAAGGCTACCATAAATTTTTTGAGGTAATCCTTAATCACAATATTCATCAAGTCCATGAAGATTCCATGTGTATTAGATAGTCCAGAATGAATTAATATTAATTCATAGGGCCTGTACATTGTACGAAATGTAGTATTGGGGATATCCTTCTTATTCACCCTTACCTGGTAATATACCAACTAATGATCCACCTTATAGAAGTATTTTTCCAAATTTAGATGATCAAAATTTTACTCATTTTGTGGAAGAGGATACATGTCATTTATCTTGATTTTGATAGCTTCAATATAATCTATGAAAGAGTGCATTAACCCATCATTCTTGATGAAATGGACTGGTGATCCCCATGATGATGAACATGAGAGTATAAAATTTTTACCATGATTATCCTAAAGTTGTCTTTTGAGCTCCTCAAGATCATCAACATCCATTATATACAGTGTCTTAAGTAATTTAAATTACCTACGTTTAAGATCAATTGAGAATTAATCATTTATTCTAGGAGGAAAACCATGGAAATACATGGGAGACACTTTAGTGAATTAAATAACAATAGTAATATTTTCAATGATTGATTCTTCTATAGACTCAATCATCATAGAAGGATACACATTCTCATAGGGCAGTAATATCCACGACTGGAATGATAGTGCTAAAAAACATTCATCCTCCTCCTTGCACATGTACAGAATCAAGGGTTGATTACCATAAAGGGATTGATTTCCCTCTGATTTTAATTTATGTTGGCTCTATATAGGGAAAGCTAATCCATTCCAATAATTACATCAAATCCCGCCATAGGGAGTATGAAGAGGTTCACTAGGATGTTCAATCCACAAATTGTTGTAGGAGTGGTGTTATATTCATGGTATTCAATGGTTTTCCTATTTTTCTTTTTCACCGAAATCTCTACTTCCATTATTTTTGGGGATGTTAGGATTGTTCTACTAAACTGTCATGAAATAAAAAAAATGTGTAAAACCATAATAAAAAATTAAGTTCTCTATTCTTGAATGAATAATTATCGTACATGTCACAACTTATTTTTGTGCGGTTTGATTAGGAAATAGTGATGAAAATTCTCTAGCTTGTTTCCTTAGAGGTTGTTTTTCCCTCCTAAAACCGTTGGGTTAGGGCACTAGTTTGCGAAGTGCCATGGTTCTATGTATTTAAAGAAATGAACAATGCGTTGAGGATCGAATGGAGCATTCCTCCCCTCTTTCGCAATAGCTGGTTTTTGTTGCCGGTAGTTAATGGCTAGGTGTCTTTCGCTTCCACACTTAAATAATTTCCTCATCCCCATTAGGTAATTTATATGGTGATTCTTTCTGAACATTTGTCATGTGGTGGGATCGAATTTCTTAGAACCATTGGATTTATCAATCAGACCACCAGAATTAGTGTCTACATTCCGCTTCATATACCCATGATACCCCTAATATTCGCCGATCTCCATTTCAACATCGAGGGAACATCATAAAATTTCTTCATATATATCAATGCCTTGGGATTCTAAGGGTTTCTATCGGATATGTTTCATCCCACCAATGAAGTGGGCAACATTTCATTCATGGGTAACGAAAAATTTGGAGGCATAATGTGAAATCCTTGCGATGTTTTCCTCATATGATCTAATATATTTTTCTTCTTTTTTCTTGAGGGTAACGATGTACCTTTCCATCATATGTTAGAGGGTTCCGGGAAAATTTTTAATGTAGAACATTTTCTGGAAATCCTTCCATTAACAATCTTCAATCTATTCCTTAGGAATCATATTTTTGATCGATTTCCACCATTGATCAGCTTCACCCTCCATATGAAATGTTGCTAGAAGAACCTTCTCATGTTCATAACATTTAAGGGTTGTTAATATCATCTCAAAGAAGTTGATCCATTGTTTGGTAATTAATGGATAAGTTGATCCATTATATTTAGGAAGCCTTTGTCTCATGAAGCTCTTGATTGCAGCTTGTACATTCTTACTATATGGGGGGGGGGGGGTTAGACATTATTCTTGACCAATGTTTCTATTCACAGAATGAGTTAACTAAAAGAGTATCATGATAATGTTTTTTATTCCAACACCCATCCGATTTGACATCTCATTAGAACAACCATCACATTGATCATCACATCGGTTGTTAGCCCGAGCCCTCCTATTACTGGCCATTAGATGGATTAAAAGGAACGATATGGGTAACAAATAAAGGGAAATTTATTTAAAAGAAGGGATAACTTATAAATTACATTCATTTCCTTAAATTATGAATTTATAGGAATCAATATATGTTATCCATGATCCATCTCCTAACATATAATCTTATGTTTTTTTCTCTGTTAATAATGGTTCGTAATAAGATTATAAATGTTCCAAAGATTATCCTAGGAGAGTGTTTTAACCAACAGTGTAGCAAGGTCCTTTTTCATACACCAGTTCTCGTTCGAGTCTAAATAAATGATGTGTTTTTGGGTTTTAACTCTAGATACATCTGTGCCTGAGCCACCTCTACTTGTTCATATCAAGACAAGGATGTATTTTTTTTAAAACTACATACTCTATACTCACAAATATTTAGTGATGTTTTTATTATACATAGTATTAACCCTAATCCTTTCAATAGGGTTTTTTAATCATAATCCCAAAAATAACTAAACACATTATTTTTTACCATCTATAACAGCCCCACTCTTTATTAAACAAATAAACATGATTTATTACCTAAACATGCATTTATGACAACTATGAGGATCAAGAGGTATAATGTATTGTGAAATTAGGAACAATACATAAAAACATTGATCACAATAGACAAATCTTTATTGAAGACATGTTTTACATGACCATAACATTACTTCATAATTATCATTGAATGGTATTATCCTAAGGACTTGCATAAGAATAGGGTGAGATATAAATCCCCATGTAAGGGGGTAAAAAGGGATAAAATGAATAATATAAAACATGTTAGGACATATTAATATCAATATAGAACAAGAGAGAAATTAAAATAAATATACTGGCCCAAGCCTTTTACATATAAAATTTCATTATTTTAATCATAATTAATCTTCAGAGTAGAAGCCAAGGATTGTTTAGTCTAGTGTATTGGAAGACTAGGTACATAAACATAAAACATGGGGCTAAAAGGAACACTTCTTTATTTAATCTCCCTAATGAGCTCCTAACATCCTTTATGTTCATACATCTGTATAGGGTACCATGGGGAACACATGAACAAAGGGATGGGCTAAAAATGCCTAGTAAGGGAAGGAACATAAGGATACATCTCAAGAACATGAGTTAAGAGGCATGGCATACTGATATCAAAAGCATGAAACTTATAAAATCATTTAATATAAGCATGGGATCATATAAACATGGAATCATATAAATGTGGAAGAATGATAAGACATCTCTTTAGTATGGTTCAAGGCTAACCGAAAATCCCGTTTCCCATTTTAGTAGTGGTTAAGGCTAACTGCCAATCTCGTTTCCCATTTTAGTACGGGTCAAGGCTAACCGCCAATTCCGTTTCACATCACATCTCATGAGACTTAACCTTACCTAATGAATTGGAGCACTATCTAGGAGCACCCATTTCAACATATTCATGAATATCCTTTCCACATAAATATTCATACCACATATACAATCATGCATATTCAACCTTACACGAACATAAGGGTACCCATGGAATGAATTGGGTACCACAGTCATGACATAAAACTAATCCAATGGGTGTTTCATGAAAGTTTCCATGAAAGGAAAGGATTAAGAAATAAATGGACATTAATAGGGTAAAATATGAATATAAAATGTTATGTGGTGTCAAATATAAGTGACAACGTATTAGAAATATATTTTAAAAACAATAGCATTAAAAATATTTGTGCGGTTTTAAGGAAAACACTCTAGAGCTTTTCATATAGAAAAGAGGAATTTCATTTATATAAAACCAGAATTGAAACAAGAAGGTTTTCATAATAAAAATAATGATTTTATATAGGCAATGGAGTCTTAAAAACGAGTATAGAGGGAACATGAAATATGGGTAAAAATTAGGGAAGTCCCCTTAAAACAGGTTTGCTTATCGGAAAGTTCTAAGGAGGGAATATTTCAAAAACATGTATATCCCCGAAAAAAAGTGATGAAATAGTATTTATATTAGAATATTTTACAAATATATATAATTCATAAGATTCACATAAATATATATGATAACTCCATTTTGAAATAAATATAAGGCAACCCGAAAGAACAAAGAAGGTTCTGGTAGAATTCGTTACGATTTTATCGGCATGGTGTCGGGTGTGACCAAGAGGGATTGATGAGAGAAAAATGGGGTTTCTCATCACTTATAAAACATTAGGGAAATATGCGGAAGGTGTATAAATATAATCCATCACTTGTTATTACACAAAAAACCTAGCCTAGAGAACAACCTTGATTAAGAGTGAAAAGGGGATGATCCATTATATTAAGTCTTTTGGTGTTCTCCACTTGATATTAATGACCTCAATAAACAAATTTAGGATTATTAATTCTTAATTCCATAGGCTCTTATATATTTAATTGATTTATTATAACCCTTTTTAGTTCATTAAAATCCTTTTTGATTAGTTATAAGGTTCAATTTCATTGTTTGGGCTCGTTTGTTTACTTGGCTTTAAAGGATCGGTTCACTTATATTGATGTTTGGATTATAAGAAAGATGAAAGTGGTTGTCCAGAATTAAAGTTCTATTCTATAGTTCATATCTAATAGATTAAATTTTTTTAATTTTGATTAGGTTACTTATAGTGATTTCTAATTAGTATATATATAACCTTAGTGATAACGTTTTTGTTAATCGGTGGATTTGATTACAAAGAATGTGTTTTTCATTATAACATAATTCCATTCGTACCAAAAGATTACAAAACCAGAAATATGATATATTACATATATAATAATCTGGTTCAATCATAAAACAAATGGTTTCATGACCATAATTAAATATAATAACAAAAATTGATAAACATTTGTCCTTGAATGTGCTAAATAAACACATCTTTAACAGTGTTATCATTTCTTTCAAATAAAAGGGTGGGGAAAGGAGAGAATATAATGAAATTTACCACTTGAATGAAGAAATTCAATTACATGTATGCTATTAGATTTGTCATACATTTATGCTGAAGGTAGGTGAGGAATGAAATTAAAAAGAAAAGAACATAAAAGAAAAGAAGAAATTTGGGGAGATGAATTTACCTCTTGAGACTTCTTCTTTTGAGAACCTCCTAAGGGGAGAAGTTTTGGTATTTTGAGGAGGCTTAGAGATTTTGGACGTGGGGGAGGACCTTGGGGAGAGATTTGGGCATAATTTAGAGATTTATTGGAGCTTTAGAGGAGTAGAGAGAAGAGGGAGTGAAGGGGTGTTTTTATAGTGGAGGAGAGGAGGTATTTCACAATATTATAATCATTACTCTATTATTTCTTCAAAAGAAAAGGAATAGTAAGTATTCCATGACCAATAATAGTAAATGGGTGATGTGAATCCTAACCAAGGGTGGTGAAATAATCCATGATACTAGGAATAGTATACTTATCTTATAATCTACATATACGGTATATTACCGTATTTTACTATTCATCAAAATTTCAAGTAATTCAGAAAAATCCCAAAAAATCACCGTAACCATTTTTAGATGTGCAGAATCCAAAAACGAAGCCCTTTTTTTAAAAATAATTTTCTAAATATGATTATTTTAATACTTAATTAAAATAATAATTTATTATAATAACTAGTTTTAAAACATTCATTAACTCATTCTAAAATATAGATATATTGTACTTACAACTTGAATATTATTTTTATAACACCATAGGTGAGGTTACTATTACTTAGGGTATATCACTATTTATAAGGGTATGTTACTATTCATTAGGGTGGGTAACTATTTAGTAAAAAATGTTTTTGTTTTATTAGACTCCAAAAAACATCTTTAACACAAACGTGTTTGCCGGATTTTCGAAATTCTAATCACATAAGTGACAAACTTATGTTTAAAGGTCACTTATCACTTAATAGTTCCTTATGTTGTGTTTTAATGTGATTTGATGTCATAAATATAAGAAGTGAATTTCCATTGAAAAACTTTGGGTCGTTACATTCTTCCCCCTTATGAAATTTCGCCCTCAAAATTTCGTTTTACATACTATGACAAAAATAGGTGTGGCTACTTTTCCTTCATTGCTTCCTCCAATTTCCATGTTTCTTCCTCAAACTTATGGTTCCTCCCAAACACTTTGACAAGATGGGTTTTCTTCTTTCCCATAACCTTATATCTCTGATCCAGAATCTTTAATGGATACTCCTCATAGAAGACATCATCTTCCAGCTACACCACCTTTGAGTTTTGTACTTTTGAGGGATCAGGTATGTACTTCTTCAAGAGTGATACATGGAAAACATCATGAACTTGATCAATATTTGGTGGAAGTGAAAGCCGATAGGCCACGACTCCTATGCGGTCAATGATCTCAAAGGGTCCAATATACCTTGGGCTTAGCTTCCCTTTCTTGCTGAATTGCCTGACTCTCTTTCATGGAGATATTCGAAGGAAGAATTTATCTCCAACGTCGAACTCCATGTCCCTTTGATGGTTGTCAACATAGGTATTTTACCGGATTTGAGAAACACTGATGTGTGTCTGTATGACTTAAACCTTCTCTGTTATCTCTTGAACAATATCGGGTCCAAGTATGTTTGTTTTTCCAACTTCATCCCAATAGGTTGGAGTTCTACATCACTTTCTATACAGAGCTTCATATAAAGCCATCTGAATACTCGAGTTGAAGCTATTGTTGTATGAGAACTCAACCAATAGGAGATGATGATCCCATCAACCTTTGAATTTTAGAGAGCAGGCACTAAGCATATCTTCAAGCATCTGAATAGATCTTTCTGATTGGCCATCAGTTTGGGGGTGATAGGTCGTGCTGAAATTTAATTCAGTACTCAAATCATGTTGAAGACTCCTCTAGAATTTATAGGTGAACATTGGATCGCGGTCAGAGATAATTGTGAGTGGAACACCATGCAGTCTCACCACTTCCTTCACATATAACTTTTCATGTTGGTAAAGTGAGAGATCATCCTGAATAGTAATGAAATGGGATGTCTTGGTGAGTCGGTCAACAACAACCCATATCATATTATTTCCCTTAGACGTATTCAGGAGACCCATGACAAAGTCCATAGTAAAATTTTCCCATTTCCACATGGGTATAGGCAATAGATGAATCACACCTTTGGAATTTTGTCACTCATCTTTAACTTTCTGACATACCAAGCTCCTTGATATATATTATGTAATCTCCTTCTTCATGTTATCCCAAAAGATGTGTTCTCGGAGATCATGGTACATTTTGGTACTCCCATGATGAATAGAGAAGGTAAAGCTATGTGAATAATTCAATATCTCCTTCTTTATCACTAGATCATATGGTACACATAATCATGTCCCAAATCATATAACTCCCGCCTCGTCAATTTGGAAATTGGAGGATTTCCCATTTTTAATAGCTTCCACACTTTTATGAATTTCCACATCCTTTCCTTGAGAAGCTTTTATTTTCTCCAAGAGGGATAGTTGAGGAATAATTTTTTAACTGATTGATGATCTTCCTCCCTTAATGATTCCCATGTCCATCATTTTAAAATATAAGAAGATCAGATCTTATTAAATTCTCATCATTGATAAAGACGCAGAATGCTTTTTACTTGGAGCATTTTCCACCTTGTTTTCCTTACTGGGATGGTAGTGAATTGAGCAATAATAATCCATGATGAGCTCTATCCATCTTCATTGGCACATATTAATCTATTTCTATTTGAATATATATTTGAGACTCTTGTGGTCAGTATATATCTCACATTTTTTCCCATAGAGATAATGCCGCTAGATTTTCAATGCAATGGTCATAGCCGCCAACTCCAGATCATGTGTAGGATAATTTTTCTCATGGATTTTCAGCTGCCTTGAGTCATAGGCTATCAATTTATCATTATTCATTAGCACATAACCTAATCCTTAATTAGAAGTATCACTATACACCATAAAGAGTTCTTCACTTGATGGGATTGTGAGTACCGGCGCGGTGATAAGCCTCCTTTTCAACTCCTTGAAAGAGTCTTCACATTCCTGAGTCCAGATGAACTTTACTCTATTCCATGTCAGCTTGGTCTTTGGGTTTGCCAATCATGAAATGTTCTTCACGAATTGTCGATAATACCCACCTAGACCTAAAAATCTATGGATCTCCGTTACAGAAGTTGGCCTCGACCACTCTTCAATTTCCTTCGACTTGGAAGGGTCCACAGATATACCTTTCCTGGTGATAACATGACGTAAGAACGAAAATTCCTCCATCTAGAACACAGATTAACTGTATTTTTCATACAACTTCTCCCTTCACAAAGTCTTTAACATAGTTTCCAAATGATCCTCATGTTCATCCTTTCTCTTGGAGTATATCAGAATATCATCAATAAATACCACCCCAAATTTGTCGAGGTAATGTCTAAAGACTCTATTAATTAAATCCATGAAAATTGTTGGATCATTAGTGAGTCCGTAGGGCATCACTATGAACTCATAGTTTCCATACCTCATTCGAAATGCAGTCTTGGGAATGTCTTTCTTCCTCACCTTTATTTGGTGATATCCCGACCGAAGTTCCACCTTAGAGAAATAACTAGCCCCACGAAGCTAATCGAACAAGTCATCTATCCATGGAAGGGGATACTTGTTCTTTATAGTGATTTTATTGAGATCACGATAATCAATATAGAGGCGCATTGATCCATCCTTCATCTTGAAAAAGAGTATAAGAGCACCCCACAGTGAAGCACTCAGGCGTATAAAACCCTTCTCTATATTCTCTTGTAACTGATTCTTCAGCACTTCCATATCTACAGTGGAAATTCTATATGGTGTCATTGAGATTGGAAGAGATCCAGGGATAAGTTCAATTGAGAACTCAACCTATCGTTCAGGGGTATGACCATGAAACTCTTCGGGGAATACATCAGTGTAATCCCTCACGATGGGCATGTCTTCAAGCACGATTCTCTCCTTTGTCTCAATCATTTGAGCTAGACATGCATGCTCATAAGGAAGAAATATCCAAATAGGAGATAAAGATTCTAAAGGAGACTCATATTCCTCCTTTCACATGTAATGAACCAGAGGATACTTCTGGATGGGATAAGTGATTTATCTTTCTCGAAATTTGATGTTGGTTTTGTACAAAGATAGCCAATCTATGCCAAAGATTGCATCAAACTCAACTAAAGAAAGTATGACGAGATTTGATGGGAGGTTCAGTCCAGAAACATTAACTAGGGAGGAGTTATAAACTATGGATGCAATAATTTCCCCATTCGCTATTCTCATGGATAACTTTTCCTCCAAATGTTGAGGTGGTTTTTGAATAGTTCTACTAAACTTGAAAGATATAAAAGAATGCATAGAACCAAAATAAAATAGTACGTTCGCTATTCTTGAATGAATAACATGTCTACCTATCACCACATCATTTTCCGGATCCACCTAGATTGTAGTGATAGCATAAGACCTTCCTTGTTTCCTTTGAGGTTGTTGCTGAATGCCTCCTACATCCCTCGGCTTAGGGAAATTGTTCGCATAATGCCCAAGATCCTTGCAGTAATAACACAACACTGCAAGCTGAATGTTGATCTGAACCTCCCTTTCTTCTTCAACATTATCAGAATTTTTCATATCCGTTTGGAAGTTCATGGCCAGATGACCAAACTTTCATTATTTGAAGAAATTCCTGGTTCCCTTGAGATAGTCACCATGATTCTTCTTCCCAAATTTTTTTCAAAGGGGAATGTGAGGCTTCGTTACATCATGGTGTTTGTTTGATGAACCAACCATGTTGTTCTCAATTTTCCACTTCTTGTAACTAGGCCCTTGAGACCACTGAGAGTCTCCAATCTCCATTTCAACCTTGAGGGAACAATGGAAAATCTCTTCATAGCTGTTGAAGTCTCGAATTGCCAACACTTTTCATAGATCTAGCTTTAGTCCGCTAAAGAAGCGATCCAACATGCTTTCGTTGTTCATGATAAGGCCAAAGGAGTACCTTGAAAGCCTTGTAAAGTTCTCTTCATATGCCCCGATGGACTCATCTTCCTTCTTCTTGAGTCCAAGGAACTCTCTTTCCATCTTGAGATGGAGGGTTCAAGGGAAATATTTGTTGAAAAACATCATCTTGAATTCCTCCCAATCTGTTGAATCAATTTCCTCTTGGGACTTTATATTATTGGTCAGTGTCCACCACTGATCAGCTTTCGCATCAAAACTATAGACTACCAGTACTACATTCTCTTCTTCCAAGAACTAGAGGATAGAGAAAATATTTTCAAAGGAGGTAATACATTGCTCTTCGAGGAGGGGATCTGATGACCCTCTAAACATGGGAGTCCTTTTCCACATGAAGGATTCTACAACAACTTTCTCATTTTTTAATGGAGTGGGACCTTCCACTTGATTCATGTTATTATTCATAACTCGAGCCACCTGAGAAAGTACCACCATGAATTTTTTAGCACCCGCTTCTATCACATCAGGCATGTCATTAGGGAAATCATCACATTGCGTATCACATTGGTTGTTAGAATGTGTTCTTCATTTTCCCACCATTAACTAAGAGAAAGAACGTATAATTATAGGTCTTGAATACATAGATATTGAGAATAAAAATGAAACTTTGAACATTATAGGTTAAACCTATAATGAAGAAGTACATCCTAACGTGGGATTCCTTAGGTTTATATCTAGGTTATCCTCGATCTATTTCTTAACTTATATTCTTATGGGATTTTTTTGTCCTTTAATAATGGTTTGTACTAAGCTCGTGAATCTACCAAAGCATATCCCTAGGGAGTGACATAACCAAGAGTGCAACAAGGCCCGTTGTCGTGCACTAGTTCTTCTTCAAGTCTAGCTCAATGCGGTGTTTTCAGGTTTTACCCCTAGATACATATGTTCCAGATCCGCCTCTACCTGCTCGTATCCAAACAAGGATGTATTTTCTTGATAAACCACTTACTCTATACTCACAAAAATTTAGGACTATTTTATTATACTTAGTCTCATCCTTAAGGTTCTCACTAAGGTTCTCTATTCCTAATCTCAAAAAATAACTAGACCATCATCTGATACCAACTATAGGGACCCAAGCCTTTTACATATAACATTTCATTATTTTAATCATAATTAATCATCATTGTATAAGCCAAGGATCATTTAGTCTAGTGTATTGGAAGACTAGGTACATAAACATAAAACATGGGCCTAAAAAGTAAACTTCTTTATTTAATCTCTATAATGAGATCATAACTTCCTTTGAGCCCTTACATCTGAATAGGCTACCCTGGGGAACACATGAACAAAGGGATGATCTAAAAATTCCCAGTAAGGGAATGAACATAGGATACATCTTAGGAACATGTGTTAAGAGGAATGATATACTGATATCAAATGCATGAAACTTTTAAAATCATTTAATATAAGCATGGGATCATATAAATATGGAATCATAAAAATGTAGAAGAATCATAAAACATTTCTTTAGTACGTGTAAATTATAATCGCCAATCTCATTTCTCATTTTAGTATGGGTCAAGGCTAACCGTCAATCCTGTTTCCCATTTTTGTACGGGTCAAGGCTAACCACCAATCCCGTTTCACATCACATCTCATTATAATTAACCTTACCCAATGAATTGGAGTGCTATATGGGCACACCAATCTCAAAATATTAATGAATACACTTGCCACATAAATATTTTTACCACATAAAAAATCCAGAATATTCAACCATACACAAACATAAGGGTACCCATGGAAAGAATTGGGTACCACAGTCATGAAGTAAAACATATCCAATGGGTGTATCATGAAAGTGTCCATGAAATGAAAGGATTAGAACATAAATGGACATTAATAGGCTAGAATAGGCATATAAAATGGTAAGTGGTTTCAAATAGAATTGAAAATATATAAGAAATGTATTTTAGAAACATTAGCATTAAAACATTTTTGTGCGGTTTTATGGAAAACACTCTATAGATTTTCAAATTGAAAAGAGGTCATTATTTTATATAAAACCAGAATTAAACAAAGAAGGTTTTCATAATAAAAATACAGATTTTATAAAGATAATGGCGTCTTAAAACAGAGGATAGAGTGAAAATGAAATTTGGGTAAAAATTAGGGAAGTCCCCTTAAAACAGGTTGGCTTATCGGAATGTTCTAAGGAGGGAATCTTTCAAAAACATGTATATCCCCAAAAGAAAGTGATGAAAGGGTCTTGGTATTATAATCTTTTACAAATATCCAGAATTCATAACATTCACAAAAATATATATGATAACACCATTTTGAAATAAAGATAAGGTAACCTGAAAGAACAAAGAAGGTTCGGGTAGAATTCGTTATGATTTTATAGGCATGGTGTTGGGTGTGACCAAGAGGGATTTATGAGAGAGAAATGGGGTTTATCATCACTTATAAAACATTAGTGCAGTATGTGGAAGGTGTATAAACATACCCCATCACTTGGTGTTACAAAAAAAATCATAGAGAACATTCTTGATTAAGTGTGAAAAGGGGAGGATCCCTTAACTTAAGTCCATTGGTGTTCTCCACTTGATATTAATGACCTGAATAAACAAAATAAGATTACTAATTAATAATTACAGAACCTCTTCTATATGTAATTTATTTATTATAACCCTTTTTAGTTCATTCAAATAATTTTTTATTAGTTATAAGGTTCAATTTCATTTTTCGGGCTCGTTTGTTTACTTGGCTTTAAAGGATCGGTTCACTTATATTCAAGTTTGGATTATAAGCAAGATTAAAGTGGTTGTCCATAATTGAAGTTAAATTATTTAGTTCATATCCAGTATATTAAATGGTTTTAATTTTAGTGATTTTACTTATAGTGATGTCGAATTTTTATATATATAACCTTAGTGATAACCGTTTTTGTTAATCGGTGGATTTGATTACAAAGAATGTGTTTTTCATTATAACTTAATTCATTTTGTACCAAAATATTACAGAATAAAAAATAGGATATATTAAATATATAATAATATGGTTCAACCATAACAAAAATGATTTCATGACCATAATTATTGATAATAACAAAAATTGATAAATTATTGTCCTTGAATGTGTGAAATTAGGACATCTAAAACGGTGTTTTCATTTCTTTAAAATAAAAAGGGTGGGGAAAGAAGAGAAGATAATGAAATTTACCACTATCATGAATAAATTATGGTACATGTATTCTACTTGATTTATCATACTATTATGGTGAAGGGAGGTGAGGAATGAAATGAAAATGAAAAGAACTTAAAAGAAAGGAATAAATTTGGGCAGAGGAATTTACCTCTTGAGACTTCCTCCTTTGAGAACCTCTTAAGGGGAGAGGTTTCGGTATTTTGAGTAGTTTGGGAGCTTTTAGACGTGGGGAAGGACCTTGGGGAGAGATTTTATCATAATTTAGGGATGTATTGGAGCTTGAGAGGAGTGGAGAGAAGAGGGAGTGAAGGGGGGATTTTATAGTGGAGGAGAGGAGGGATTTCACAATATTATAATCATTAATTTATTATTTCTTCACAAGACAGGGAATAGTAAGTATTCCATGAAAAAAATAGTAAATGGCTCATGTGAATCTGAAACAAGGGTTTTGAGAACAACCAGGATGCTAGGAATAGTCTATTTGTCTTATAATATACAAACACGGTAAATTACCATATTTTACTATTCATCAAAAATTCAAGTATTTCAAAAAAATCTCAAAAATTCAACCTAACCATTTTTCAACATGTAGAATCCAAAAATGAAGTCTTTTTTTAAAAAAATAATTTTCTATATATGATTATTTTAATATTTATTTAAAATAATAATTTATTATCAAAACCTGTTTTAAAACATTCATTAACTCATTCTAAAATATAGGTATATTGTACTTCCAACTTGAATATTTCTTTATACCACCATAGTTGATGTTACTATTCATTAGGGTATATCACTATTCATAAAGGTGTGATACTATTCATTAGGGTAGGTAACTATTCATCAAAAATTATTTTGGATTTATTAGACACCAAAAAAACATCATGAACATAACCGTGTATGCCAGATTTTCGAAATTCCAAACACATAAGTGAAAAACGTATGTTTTAAGGTCACTTATCACATTATAGTTCCTCATGTTGTGTTTTCATGTAATTTTATGACATAAATATAAAAATGGAATTTCCATTGAAAAACTTTGTGTCGTTACAATAAAGGAAATATATATCATGATTATCATAACATAGAAATGAGGAAAGTGCATTTAACATTATATTTTCTTGATCGTAGGATCACTGCACATAGAGCATGAGTGAACCATCATTTCCCTTGAATTAGAATTATTTAACCCTCATTACACATAAATTATAATTATTAAACCTTAATTGCACATGGAATATCATGATACTATTCTTTACCTAATTCATTGGAGCTCTATCAGGGCATAACCTTTATAAACATTTAATTTCATGCATAAGTTTGCCACTTGGATCATACAACATGGAATAATTAAAAATCATCATTTATTACTCAATAATGTAATTTGTAATACACACATGAGGCTCTATAATAAATAAGTAAATGTCCATAATGTTGAATACCCTTGATGGTGAAATGGGTATGGTATTCCCTACACAATGACTTGACATGGAAAATCATAGTCCAATTTCTAAAGCATAACGACGTGACATAAGAATTAATAAAAATGGATGATGAAAGTGAAATTGGTATCCTATAATATTTACATCAAATGGAATAAATGTCTACATACAGATACATGTACCAACATATGTAATGGAAATTGTATTCAAAATATAAATTAATTTCATGAATGCAATTGAGGAGAGAGAATTCACTTTCAAAATTTTGACAAGGTAACAGGTGTAAATGAGAGGAATAAATGAGAGAGAAGGGGTATCTAATCATTCAAAAATAATGAGGTTAGTATTGATGTGGTTATAAATCATACCCCATTATTTCTAATTGAAATTTAATGGGAATAAAAATATAAAAGAACTTTGACATAAATAAGGATATAATGATAGTGAGGATCCCTTACAGGGATGTCTGATCCCAAAGGCTTGGGAGAGGCTTGATAGAGGCTTTATGGGAGCATGAGGTGACTCTATAGGATTATAGAGAGTATATGTCAGGGGTTAGTGGTGATCCAAACGGTCTTAGTGAATAGGAATGGGATATTTATTGTCTGTATATAAGAAATTATATGGAATTATTTATAATATTTTTTTGTACACTACACATTAAACAAATCAAAACCCCAAAACATACAATGGATTTTAAAAACAAGTATTCTAAAACATTATTTCATAACCCCAATGTAGTAAATTATTAAAATAATAGGTTTTCTTATGTAGAGGCGAGTCACACACTCAAAGAAATCATTTTAAAAAGGTCAAATATTTTATAAGTATGGGATTGTCCACTATGGAACCATAAATTTAATTAAACATTACTGAAATCAATTTATTTAAAAGGAAAAACATATATTGGATGAATAATTCTTTTATAGTATTATATAACAACACAATTAGTTCATTTGGACGTTATAAAATCCATTATATATTTAAACGGTATTTAATTTTTACACAATAATTCGATTATCTCAAAAAATAATGAATGATTCACCATTAGATAATTTCAACATCCTGAAACCAAAAATAATATTAATTTTATCTATAAAATTTTTAAAATATGTAAATTTTTAATTTTAATATAGAAATATACATTTATCTGAAATTAATGGATTTTAAAAAATGACGTTTTCAAATATTAATATAAATTACAATTGTATTCAAAAAAATAATACAATTATTTATATTTAATAAAAATTCATTTTGAAATAATATTTTATTAAAATCATTGATCATTTTAAAATACATTAATTCATCAAAATATATTACTTTATTTGATATTAACTAAAAATAATATTGGTGCTATAAAATAAATTTACAAAGTTACAATAATTAAATGAATGTATTATCATTATTATATACAAATATAATGCACATAAACATAGTTTTATGATATTTTTACATTACCCCTTGTAATAACCGCATAAGACCAAAGGGTATGGAGTGCGATGGTGACAGACTCTTGGGGTGGATCCGATAGCATTGCTAGGTTGGTATTTTTTATTAACTTCCACTTCTCTGATAGGAGATTCTATTCAAGTTGGACATGTTGATGCATGGCTTAGCCTTGGTCATGATTAAAGCACAATGACACTACCACATTTCTGATATCCGAAAAATTGACTTCGTATGTAGAAATTTATCAAGATGAGGCCATCACATCTTTTTTCTTAGTAAAATGGATTTGTTAAAGCCTCCTATATTTATACTGATCATATGATTACTATTCAACAAATATATTTGAAATGGTAACAACTATTAATGTTATTTTAAAATACAAAAACAAAAAACCATGTAATTGCATATTTTTTATATTACTACAAGACATTTAATTAGAACAAGATCAATTTTCATTAATAAAGGATTGGGTCATTACATTAACTAGAGGGAGATTTTGGTACGAAACTCCATTGAAGTCCACAAAACAAATTCATAATATTAATTTTATTGTCTGGATAGTTCACTGTAATTAGCCATCAATTTGAGGATGATAGGCCGTATTAATGACCAGTATAGTGCTTAGATAATATTGGATACATCTCTAGAACTTAGAGGTGAATCTCAAATATCGATTAGAAATAATTGATAATGGTACACCATGAAACCATAAATCCTCATTTATATATATCCATTTATTTTTATCCAATGAAAATTCCTATATTTTTTTAAATGTCAGATATATTTTTAATATGATCTACAATAACCCATATAGCATTGTTTCTTCAAGATGCATTTTGAAGTTCTGTGAAAAAATGCATGGTGATGTCATCCCATTTCAATGTTGTCATTGGTAATTGTTTACAGATACCTTTATAATATTTTCTTTTATCATTCACTAATGGAAATACCATGCACTTCTATGTATATCCAATGATCTCTGTTTCCATATTACACCATCAAAATTTCTCCCAGTGCTCTCAGTTTTTTAGTTTTCTCCTTGGGTGAGTAGAGAAGGTTGTGCGATGTGAGTCATTAGGAATCTATTTAATTATCTATGGATTTGATGGTAAAAAGATTCATGACTGAAATCTTATTAATCCATCCTTATAAATATTTAACATTAATCATTTCCATTTCTAATATATTCCACTCTTTTTTAAAATCCCACATATTTTCATTACGAATCCATTATTATCTCCAAGTGGGATGGTTGAGAAATCATTTTAAAAATGAATGATGATGTTCCTCCCATAAGGATTCTCATGTATATTCATTATATTTATAAATATATATTCATACATATCAATTATCATCACATATATGGTACACAATCATGCCTATGTAGAGCCTCTTCTACCTTCTTGTCCTTACCCAAATGGATGTGGATCAAGGATTCATATTCCTTGATGATCTCTAACTATATTTTTTGGTTCATATTATTCTAATTCTTTGTGAATATATATTTGACATTATTTTTATCTGTATATATCTCAAATTTCTCCCTATGGTGATAATTTATCTATATTTTCAGTGAATAGATCACAGCTACAAATTGATAATGAAGTGTAGGAATGTTTTTCACATTAATTTTCAACTACATTTATATTTTTGTTATAAATTTATCATTTTTCATTATTAAACAGCCTAAAACCTTCTGTGAAGAATAATTTTACACCATAATGAGTTCGTCACTTATTGGGAGTGTGAGTACTTTCACATTGATTAGACTATCTTTGAGCATCTTAAAGATATTCCATATAAAATATGGATCTATGTTATGAAAGTTATCATGGTCAACTCTTCGACTGCATTTATATTAGAAGGGTTTATAGCTATCCCATTGCCGGTGATAACATTCCCCATGAATGATACTTCTTCTATCCCGAACTCACATTTACTAAACATTTAATAATGTTTATCCCATCAAAAATTATTTAGTTGAGCATTTAGATTCTCTTCATGTTCCTCCTTACTATTGGAGAATATTAGAATATTATCGATAAAGACTACCCCAAATTTTTTTATGTATTCACTGAAGAATCCATTCATTAAATCCACAAAAATTTCTAGATCAATAGTGGGTAAAATTGGCATCACTATGAACTTAGAGTATCCGTACATCATTTGAATAGTAGTATGGTGAATATCATCCGTCCTCACTATTAATTGTAGATATATCAATTTAAGGTCCACCATAGAGAAATAACAAGCCCCAAATAGGTGATAAAACATGTCATCTATCAATTATAGGGTATACTTATTCTTTGACATGATTTTACTAAGATAGATATAATCAATTAATAGGCGCATTGATCCATCGTTATTCTAAATGAAGATGAATGTTAGCCCCCTTGGTTATGAACTTCGGTGTATAGAACCCTTTTCTAGATTCTCATATAAGTGTTTCTTCCACTTGTCTAGAATAATGATTTCAAATCTACATGTTGTCATGGATATTAGTAGAGATCCAAAAATAATATATATGGGAAACTCATCCAATCAATTTGGAAGAAGACTAAACAATTATTTAGAAAATACATCAATGTAATCCCTCATGATTGGTATGTAATTAATCCTGATTTACTCCTTTGTCTCAATCATTTGAGAAAGATATGATTTCTTATAAAGGAACTAAAATACACACTTGAGATAATTATTTTGAAGTAGATTCATCTTCATCCTTTCACTTGTACATGATTAGAGGATGCTTAGTGGTGTGAAGAGTGATATACCTTTCTTGATAGTAGATGATTTCTTTAAAAAAAGATATCCAATCCTCCCCGAAAATAGAATCAAACTCTACCAAAAGGAGTACGATAAGAATTTTTGGGATGTTCAGCCCAAAGTTTTTTACCATGCATGATTTATAAACATTGGACACAATAGAATCCCCAATAGTATTATCATATATTAAATAACCTATATAATTTTGGGTGGTGATTGAATAGTTATACTAAACATGGAAGATACAAAATAATTCATAGAACCATAATAAAATAGTATGTTTTCTATTCATGAATGAATAACCCCATACATTTCAATACATCATTGTTTGAACCCACCTAAGGAGTAATGATTTCACAGTCCCTTCCTTGTTTCCTTGGAGTTTGTTATTTATTTCCATCAAAAACTCTAGTCATAGGGAATTGGATAGAAAGATTCACATGTTCCTTATAGATGAAACAATTTAATACTGGCTAAGCATTGATACTATCATTCCATTATTCTTTGATGTTATTGGTATTATTCATGTTTCACAGGATGTTCATAGAATGATTCCACATTCTTCTATATTTGTGTCATTTTCTAGGTCCCATTAGATAGTTCCTAGGACACCTATTCACATAATTTTGATATGTTGGAAATTGTTTTTTATATCCATCCATGGGATTTACATTTTGATCCACCCATATTAGACTCAATATTCAACTTTTTGTCACCCGGTCCATGAGATCATTTAGTGTCTCTAGTCTCCATTTTAACCATGAGGTGAAAATTCGGAATATACTCATAACTTTAAAAGTCTCAAATTTTCAATGATTTTCATTGACTCAGCTTTAGTCTACCAAAGGAGTGATCTAACAAGCTTTCGATGTTCATGAAAAACCTGAATGTGTATCTTCTAGGCCTTGAAAATTTCACTTCATACTCCCTGATAGACCCATATTCCTTATGATTAAGTATGATGAACAATCATTTCATATTTAGACAAGGGGTTTGGAGAAAATATTTAATTAAAAACACTTTCTTAAATTCCTCCAAATCTAAGGAATTAATTTTCGATGTTGAGTTTTATTTTTTATCAGTTTCCCCCACCAGTCACCTTCCCCATATAAATGATAAGCTTCAAACATAAATTTCTTTTCTTATGATCCCTGCAGGACTGAGAATACCATTTCAATGGATTTAATACACTGTTACATCAGGAGGAGATTCAAATATCCAGTAAACATGGGTGGCCTTTGATTCATGAAGGATTCAACGAAAACGTTCCCAGTCCTTGGAGAAGTAGGGAATTCTGCATGATTCATGTAACTATTCATAACTTGAGGCATCATATCTAGTAATGTCATAAACTTTGGATCCCCCCTTCCCATCATATTTTCAATATCAATAGGGAAATAAATACATTTCTTAAAACATTGAATTTAAGAACATGATCTATTTATTCCCTACATTGACTACGAATAATAATGTGAATTTTGGGTGCTTGAATACATATCTAATAAGAATAATAGAAGGAAACATTTAACAAAAAAGGAAATGATTTTAAAAAAATTAATATCATAACTTGTGATTCCCTTGTTTTCAACCTAGGTTATCCATGTTCTGTTTCCTAACATATATTATGACATGAATTTTATTTTTTATATAAATAATGGATTTTAATGAGATTATGAATTTACCTTTTCATATTGCCTTGGAGTGTCAAACCATGTGAATAGTAATGCCCGTTACTTTGTACAAAGTTACCCCAAGTCAGGACGGTAATACCTTATCAGAGTTGTTACTCTTAGATACATTTGTTCTAAAACCAAGTCCACTTGTAGTATCCACACAAGGATTTATATTCATGACAAACCACATAATAATTACTTACTGAAATTTAGGGATGTGTTCTTAGACTTAGTCTTATCCCTAATGTTATTACTAATGTTATCTATTCCTAATCACCAAAAATTACTAATCATTCCCTCTAATGAAAACTATACTTCCATTAGCCTTTTACGTATATCGTTAAATTATTTAAGCCATAATTAAACATCAAATTACAAGAAACTGACCTTATATCATAGTTTCATAAAGTTTAGGTACCTAATTAATCATCATGATTTCAAAATAAGAACATATTTTATTTAATCTTAAGAAAGAGATCCTAACATCCTTTCAGGACATAAATCGGAATAACATATCCTAGGGATAAAATGAACAAATGTATTGGATAAAATACCTATAAGGGGATAGAATTATGAATAAATCTTTGGACATTGGTTAGAAGAAATGAAATAATGATATAAAAATGCCTAAAACATTATTAAATATAAGGAATCATAATATTTGATCATATATTAAAGGATTCATTGTAATGTTGAAGAAAAATTAGCTGTTAATTTATTACAACTAAAGGCTCATTGAACATATTTCAGTAGGAGACAAGTCTTGTTTCATATAGAATAGCATGAGTCAAGGCTCCCCCCCAAGACCGTTCCACTTGGATAATAAGTCAACGTTAACCACCAAGAACGTTGAAAACAATATCTCATGAGACTAAGAATTAACTAATGAATTGGAGCACTATCTGGGAGCACTAGTCATAACATGTTAATGAATTTGTGTGCCAAATGTGGAATCTTACATACGGATCAAACACTAGGGTTACCCATGGTATGAATTGGGTATCATAATGTTGTCAAAAATGTATGACATATGGGAATATCACAATAGTCTCCACTAAAAAAGGATTTAAATCCCACATGGAAATTAATAAGGTTAAATAATAATTGATTATGATTAGTTGTATCAAACATAAGTTAATACTTATACAAATTGAGTTTAAGATACTTTAGAATGAAAACATTTTAATGCAGTTTTAGGAAAATATTAATGAAAATTTGATGTTGAAAATGGTTCATAGAAATATTGAAGTGAATAGGGACTTATTACAATATAAAATAGTGATACTATAAAAATAATTTTATCATAATTTATATTATGGAGTGTGTTTGAAAATGGGTATGAATTTAGAAACTTTCCTTAATTGGGGATTTCTTATATCAAATAATTGAGTGTAGAAGATTTTTAAAACACGTATATCACTAAAATAGAAGAAGGAAAAGATATTGATACATGATTTCTGAATGTATACATATTATTTAGAAGAAATAATTAAAAATAAATGAGAATTTCATTTATGTAAAAAATTAATAAAGAATCACCCAGAGAAATAATCGTGTTTCATGTAGAATTCCATAGTTTATGTATAAAATGATTACCCTATTGATCTAAATGCCCTGAAGAATATAATTAAATAAATTATATAATTAATTAATAACATTTTTAATAGTTATTTTATTTATTATAATTTTATCATGTTCATTTATATCACATTGATTTTGTAAGGAGATTCAGTTTCATCGTTCAAGAGCATTAGTTTCCTTAGTTTTCATGATTAGTTTACATGTATATATGTATGGAAAACCTATTATATTATTGATAGATGTATAAAACTAAAAATATTTTTTATTAATTAATTTATATAATTTCGAAATACAATTTTGGTTCTAGAAGTTATAATTATTCATTCGATAAGTTATTAATGGGAAACTTTTAGGAAAATTTTGAATTTTTCTTTCATCAAAAACTAGGTTTGTTATATTATTAAATATCATGTATATATACTATTTTTAAGAATGTTAAATAGGATTTATAACATATAATATATTCTATTTCAACCCAAAAAATTATGTCATGACTAGTCTTAATGGTTTTATTGAATTATGAAAGCATGCCGTCCAAGAATATGGTAAATCAAAATATCACGGACGATGAGTTCATTCTTAAAATAAAGATACGGGAGAAGAGGTTTTATGAAGAATTATTACATCAAGACGATTAAATAACAACATAAGTATGAATGAATATTATTAATTCCACTTGTACAATGTGATGTTCAGTGAAGATACAGAAATAAATGAACACGAAAATAAATTAAAAGCAATCAAAAGAGTGATTTATCTCTTGTTTCTTTTTTCTTGAGAACCTCTATAGGAGATTGGATTTGGACTTTTGTTAGGAGAAAGAGCTCTAATACAAGGGGGAGGGGTTTGGGATGATATTTGAGTAGAATATAGATAAGGATAAATGCTTGAGAGTTTGAAGAGAAGTGGTAGTGAGGGGTTGTATTTATAGGGAAGGAAAGATTTGTTTTCTCATTACCTAATTCATTAGTTTATCATTTTTCACATGAAAATATATAGTGCTGATAATTGAGACGGAATATATTAATTCAATCATATGGGTTTGAACCAATGGTTCTTAAATTATCCACTACTCGAGAAATAGTCTATTTGATTTATAATGTATATATACCATAAATTACAATGTTTAAATATTCACCAAATGTTATTGTATTTTAGAAAATCAATTAAAAACACATTAATCATTTTTTAATGTATGTAATTTAAAAATGAATTCAAATTTATGAAAATAATTTCCTAAATATTATAATTTTAATATTAATTTAAAATCATCATTTTCGTGGAAAATACAAATCTCAAATTAAAAACTTCTTTTCCAATACTTTGATAACATAATTAGGGTCTCAAAAAAATAATATTATAGTCATAAGACATCAAAATGTAATATTAAAATACATTTTATGAAATAAAAAGATTCCTTTAATTTATTCAATTAGTCATAAAATTGTAATTAATAATTTTTTACATAAAAAAATACCAACACTTAATTAATACAGTTTAATATACCTATTTACTTATACTATTATATAATCATATCATATTTACAATTATATGATTGATAAAAATTATATATAATTTCATTGGTGAGGTAAATATTCAATTGGATGGTTTATTTTTAATCATGGTTTCATTAATGATCAACATGTCATGTTTCTATTTCATCGGTATAGGTTCTTTATCATCAAGAAATACTACTTATTCCATTCTTAATTCATTTATAAAGTTTGTATTGTATTCCCAAAGATATTGTATGTGATAATACCATATTAAATAATTATAAGAAGATAATTTACTTAGATAATATTTTGTTATGTTACATTTACCTTAACCATATTTTCAAAATGAAAACTATACTGAATTGTGAAGTACTTGTTTGTATAAATATATTATCATTCAAGTCCTATAGTTTCTTCTTGTTTTTTAGTGCTTAGTATGTTCTATAATTAAACGAGTAATTGGAACTGGTGATTCTCTCAGATGTATCTCAATAGTGAACTCCACCTCTCTAATCGGAGAAAACCCATGCAATTCATTAGATAAAAAATAAATGAAACATTATACGATATAAATAAAATATATTCATTACATCCACGATCACTAATAAAAATACTAGAAATCATGGATGGCACTTTTCTCAGCCCATGATAATCTATTCTAGCCCAAATATCCTGGATATACCATTCACCCATGTGAATATTTTCTCCACCATTAGGTGATGTACATGACACCGTTCAGGGTTAAAAATTAAATTTATCATTATTGGGTAATAAACAGTGCATCCTATGTATGATGTCAATGCCCAAAATCACTAGACCAATGATATTCCAAAAAAAGATAACGACCGATTTCATGGGGAACTCATTACATAAAATTAAGATCCTAGATTAGATCCCCAACTGTGTGTTGAGTGTTATTACCCAAGATATGTTTTCTATATCTAGGCCCATAAGTACAATAATTTCTACCGATATAAAAGAATATGAAGCACAAGTATAAAATAATGAAAAATACCAAAATATATCCTACTTTAACATAACTTTGATCTATAGAAGGTATGAGATATACTCCTTACATAAATTATATACAAAACATAGTAGGCCGTATCCACAACCATAAGAACAACATATCTTCTATTACTCGACTAGCTCATGTAGGATTGCATCCTATAAAACTAGATTTCACAACCTTTCCACCTCATCATATTTATCAAAAAAAATTATTCCAACTCCATCCTTTATGTAGAGATTCTGATAATTATCCCAAAATAAGAGTCTTGATAGATCCTTTATTAATAGGGACTATAGGAAATTCTATGGAAAAACAATAATGGTGGCCAAAAATTCAAGAAGAATGAATATCAATTGGGTCCTTAGAACATTGGGGATTATTATAGCCCAACCAAACAAACATGTACACATAAATGGAATGTATTGTATACCTTCTGACTATAGTTTCCCTTGAGAGTAGTATCATAGTGAGGATTCATGCTTCCTTATATCAACACAAAATTCTCTCATACTACACAATTATATTAACTTAGGATCTTCTAATTTATTATGGTCTATTATACTACATTAAAAATGGTCTTCAACCAAATGACAGTCATGTATGGTTGGATGGAATACAGAAGCCCATCAATAATACATATCAATTTTTTCAACTCATCATGAAATTGTGTCAATGAAATATAATGAAGATTGGTAAAAACAGTTAAATTCTCACTCACAGACATAGAACCATACTTCATGTTCATACATTCCTTTTCACGGTAAACTATATAATATTTAGGGAAAATGAACTCCTACAATACTACCTAAAATTCCAACAAGGAAATACCATTATTAGGATCATCCAATGTAACAACTTCAAACCAAATATTATAAATATTAAGAAATATATATGTTTTTAGTTTGATTATACTCTTTAGAGGTACCTCAATTTTTTCATATATGGACAAAAATTCTTCTAAACATGACTCATCCTCTATAGGAAAACCATTACATGGGAGGGTAATAGGTTGATGTGGATAGAACTATCATATTAACGCTTCCAATGTAGGTTAGATCATGGATCTCTTTATAAGGACTAAATCATCCGTATTAAACTCTCTCAAAAATAAGATTCATCACCCTTACCAAAATTATAAAGAGGATCAACAAGAGGCATTATATGAGTTAATGTAGATTTCTCAGGGAACACCACATCTAGATCATGTCCATCACCACCATATAAGTGTATGACTCAAGGAAATCATAGTGTAATAACAATACAATTTCCATGAACACACCTCACATAACATTAAAAAATAAAAATTATCATAGATAATATAATTGGAAGTGTATAATCTTTTATATATAAGAGTCATACCAATTTTATATCTCCTAAATTCATTTCTCGGTGGTATATAAGACCATAACGAATCACAAGATACACCACATACTACCCTATTCTAAGACTAGATCAGGGACACATTATGAAATCATATAATTGAGGCCCTGGTATATGGAGTGTAAATTATATTGTATATGAGAAAGAAATATTTCAATTGCTATTATATTCACTATTTTTATTTAACCATTTTATTTAAGAGTTTAAATTCATTTTATGTTTCTAATCATTTATATTTTTAAATGTTTCATGATCTAATTAGATGGGTCATAATTCTAAATATGTAATGACATAAGAATTATAATTTGATATTAGAAGATCATTTATTGTCAATATAACCCTTACATCAGTTATCTAGATTTAAAATTTCATATAAAATGATTTTATTTGAGGAATAATGATTCGAAGTTTTTATAAGTACATGTTTTATAATTTATAATTAGAAATCAAGTAATTGAAATCAACGATCCTTTCATCCCATGTGAGCAGAGGTCCATGGATCAAACCTGGAATAATTTGTTAATTTAGGTACAACAATGAATCTATAAGGGAGAACAGAATTTATTCCTATTTACTCTCTATAATTAAAATAATTACTCTATAAATGCAACACATTTTTTCCTATTTACGAATAAAATATCCAAGGCACTATAAATACACCAGAGTCCGTGCATACTATAATATAAATAAGGAATGGAATATTAATGAAAAGGGAATTCCTCAAGATATTTATAAGATGCATGAAATGGTACGTATTTTTTTAAAAGTAAAGCAATAAATAAAATAAATCAGAATAATAATATTAATAATGCCAAAAAATTATTTGTGTCACTAAATGGTGAAAAAAATATAGCTTTTAAGGCTGAAGGTGGAAATGAGAAATTTCATTACTACAAAAATTCTGTTATATCATTTCTCAAAATGATATATTTCATATATTAAAATATCAGACTAAAAAATAGAAATAAAATCCATAAGAATTTATTTTTTCATGAATAATAAATGATAAAAATTTCTCTTTATTAGTGCTTCTATAAATATATGATAAATGATTATTTTTTCATTACATTTTGAAATCAGAGATAAAAGATATCATTACTACAAATTTTTATTTCGCACAGAGATAGTCTATCATTATTATATATTTTTATATTGTATTGATAGTGGTAACCTTCATCATCACAAGATGACGTGTTGATAAGTCACATGTATGCTTCGCCACAAATACATCGCTACAATAGCCTTGTTGTATCACATTAAAATCAAGTAGAATTATAATTCATAAAAAGGAATAAATCTATATAGAAATATATAATATGAAATAAATAATTTAATTGAAATAATAATTACGAAATTAAAATGTATAATTTTATTTTAGTTATTTCAAACATCAATATACACAATTACATGTGTAAGTAAATATTATACAAGACATTCCTTAACATAATAGTTCATTTTTATTTTTTCCACTGATCCCTAGTAATGCTATTAGATATTGAAAAAATAACATGATCTAATGAAAAATAAAACACCTGTAATAGAAAAAATTCCTTTTTCTAGTAATAAAAAAACAAAAAAGGTATACATAAGGTAAAAAATATATAACAAGAACCTGTAAATTTAGTAAAATCAAGAAGACCTTAAGTCAGATAGAGGTGAGAATAATTCTTACATGTACTAATGAATTATATATTATTATTCAAATATATGAAAAAAATTAAAATAAATTTTCTCAATATTTAGAATTACTAATTATTTTAAATTAGATGATAATTTTAATAAAAACATTGATGTGGTGTTATACCAGTCAAACCACACATCAAATTGATGTGTGTTAGATATATAAAATTGACATACGGATCGATGATCTAATTTCTAAAAACTATATGAATATTTTTATTGATTTTGAGTTTTTCCATTTTGGTTTTTACTAAATTGTAATTTTAAACTAAACAGCTGAACATGGAGTCACACTAGTCACACAATGCACTGGATTGATGTTTGGATGATTTCTGCACATAAAAAATTACCTATATATCATTGTAGATAAATATTAGAAATAATATAAATTCATTATTTTTCCTTTGATTATTTAAATTTTTTAACAATAAAATATAAATTTAAACTAAAATCATTCACCTTGAATATAACATATTTCATCATGTGATAGTTTCATGGAAGACTAATTCCTACATGTTATAAATGACATATGAATTGTTTTTCTAAATTATAAATACAATATGAGCTTGCTTTCATAAATTAAAATGAGTGGCACACATTTTGAACTAAAATTTAAATTTCAAATAGGTGAAGGAATTTTTGAATAATGAGGGGTGAACAATGTACTTTATTGATGTATACCATATTATTTCATTCCTAAAATGAATATGGGGGTATTTCATAATGTATTGAAACCATCCATGTGCGTTTATGTATTTTTTAGTACGTATCAATTCTATTTTTCTTAAATAGAATATTTAAACTAAATCCACATGATTTGTGTAATATTGGCCACATAATGAAATATATTGAGGACGTGTTGGTTAATATGCCTCTAAAATGACTTATGGATCAAGGTAATAATGTATAAAATATTTTTATGTGTTTTTTTGGTATTGATTATAAAAAAGTTTCACTTTCTAAAATGTCATCTGAAACATAAACCACGCTATTTGAGTCATAGCAATCACATAGTGTGTTAGATTTATGTTAGAATGATTGATAAACATAAAAAATAAATTATGGAACATTATAAAAAATTTATCGACATAGAGTGATCAAGTTTTCCCATTTTTTTCTATGATTGAAAAAGGTTTTGAGCTAATATGTCAATTTTAAGTAGGTAATCTAAAATTAGATTCATATTAGGAACACCCTATATCATACTGAGGTGTGGATGAATCATAAATATCTAAAAGTAACTACATATCATTTTATAAATTATCAAAAATATATTAATGTGTTATGTGGATTTTGAGTATGTTACTTGGGTATTTACTAAAATGTAAATTTTGAATAAAATGACAAACATGGTGTCATACTAGTCACACTGTTCATTTAAATTAGGTATGTATGATTTATACACATGAAAAATGAATTTTGTATTTATTTTCTAAAGTATAAAAATAATTTTAATGCTTTTTCTCAATTTTTAGTATGCCACTTGCAGTTTTTACTAAAAATTAATTTAAATTTGAAAAAATTCACTTTGAATATAATTTTTCTCTATTTTAATTGGATTGATGTGTTTATGACTCATAAAAAACACAATTAACTTATGGATAATCTTATTAAATTATAAATACATTCTGAACGTGTTTTATATGTTTTGAGTATATTTAAAACTAAAAACATGCCCTTGGAGTCATACTGGTCAAATTATTTTCAGTTTGATGTGAGTTTCATTCATAGATGTCTCAAATGACATGTGTATCATTGTCCTTAATTATAATTATATTTGAGCATGTTTTCTAATTTTCCTATGACTAACATATGTTTTAAAAAAAATTTAATTTTAAAATAATAGCAGATAGTTTCGGTAGTACTTAGTACAATTCATATCATATTGAGTTGAATGTGATTCTTATAAGTCTCAAATGACAGAGAGATTATTATTTTAAACTATAAAAAATACAATTGTTTGTTATAAATTATGATTATTTCACTTTTATTTTTCACTAAAATGTAAATTTTAATCTCAGACCATTAAAATATCAATTACACCAATCACGACAAGTATCATATTGAGGCGTGACTCATTCTTGAAAATAAAAACTGACATATAGTTTGTTTCCCTATTGTATAATAAAAATATAAATATTTTTACATGGATTTTAGTGTGTCACCTTTTATAATAATTTGTAATTTTAAAATGAAAACATTCACTTTGAGTTGTACTAGTCACATTCTAGGTCAGTTTGATAAGGGAATGATTACTACACAAATAAATGAATCATGGATCATTTTCTAAAATAATCATGTGAATATGAACATGTTTTCTTAATTTTATATGAGGAACACATATTTTGGACAATAATTCCATTTTTAAACTACTAATAGATAGTTGGGGTCATACAAGTTACACTGTGTGACATCTTGAGGTGTATCTGATTCCACCAGATTACAAATGAATTAAAGGTCATATTTAAAATGTATCGAAACGATCACAGTTTTCATTCTTCGTTTTGAGTATGTCACTTTTCATTTTTTTTAAAATAAAAATATTAAACTCAAACCACACTATTTGATTAATATCAGCCACACTGTGTGTCATATTGAGGTGAGGATGATTCATATATGTGACTAATGACATATGGATCTTTTTTATAAATTATAATAAAAATCCTATTACGTTTTATCACTTTTGAGTATGTCAATTGAATTTTTACTAACATTTCATTTTAAAAATAAAACATGAACATTAAGTCATAACAATCACATATTTTATAGGATGATGTGAGGACAATTCCAACACATCAAAAAATAAATAAAAGACCATTTTACAAATTTATATAGATAACATTAATTTGATTTCATCATTTTGATCATTAGACATGTGTTTAAAAATGTAAAAATTTTATAAAATATATATCTTATGAAAATGATGTCAAAATTAACTACAAAATATAGATATATTTTTGAAAAAATTAACTCAATATTCAGAATGAGGTAACATGGTCATGATTCATACTTAAATTATGACACCGTGTATTCATCCAATTCATTTATAAAAAAACCAATTTTCATATTTATAAATATTATTGATAAAAATATAAAATTATATATATAAGAACTATGATATTAATGCTTCACATCCCATGTTTATTTGTAATGTCACAGACCATACTAGATCTCAAAAATAGTAGGTAACCCCATTAATAGGATTTCAATAAACATTCTGATGCAATGCACAATTTCCACACAACTCTAAACAACATCACATATTCATTTGATTGTATATACTGTTGGAAATCAAGGAAGTGATGTGAAAATACTTACAAACAAACGATTAGAAATTTTTCTTATTTAAAATAAAATTACCTTTCAAAGTTACATGTTTGGGGATCATAATCATTTGAGGATATATAATATCTTTCCTAAAATTGAAAACATAATATCAATCATGAGTGTAATTATCATACATTATACATTACTAAAACATTTTCCAAAAAATATAATTGTTTTGAAATATTTTTTATAGTAAAAACATTCTATATATTCCTTAATCAGTTTCCATATGAATTTGTTAATAGGATTCTACCTTTGAGGCATTAATCCTATAAAATGATTTTTCTTAAATTTAGTGATAATCATATCATAAAAACTTCTCATCACTAACCGAATCATATATTTTCAATTTCCACTAATTTTTTTTATTTCAATCTGTTAAAAATAAATAATAGACATCACATGTTTTCATTTCGATTGAAATACATTCATTGGATAAAAAACTAATTTTTTTTGGAATGAAAATTGATTAGGATTATAATCCAATGCTTCCAAAAAAAATTGTAACTAGAATATTTAAAATATATATTATTTTATATGATGGTACAATTTTACTCTTGCATTGTATGCATCAAAATGTTTCATATACTTATTATTTTATTCTGAAACACATCATTTAGTACATAATTTTTCTTATCAATTTATTCTAATTCCATTTTAATTTCTTCTATAGAAGTGGTACATGAATTAATGAATATAAATCATGCATCACACAATATTGTATTTATATAATAGTATTATAAATGCCTATTGTAAATTCATGTATTTATATACATTAATTAATATACTATATCATTTTTTGGTTGATATATTATGAAAATTTACCATATGTGTGTATTCACAATTGAGACTCCAAGATATTGAAACTATAGAATCTTATTTATACTCTCATGAAAAAAACATATGTAATAAATGTTACAAATATTTCATCATCATATGAAATGTGTGACATAATTTTATCATTGTATGTGTTGTCTGTGTGATGTTGTAATGATAATATATAAAGTAGTGAAACTGGTAGGGAGAATGTACTCACATGAGTTTATTTTCATTTCAAGTATAATTTATTGTTGTGTCTTCATCAAATGTTATGTTTTCCCATGATTTTATTTGTTTGTAATAGCATACCTAACACTAGACCATTTTCATCAATTTTTGGATTTTTTTCATTGAAAAAAATTTAATAAGGATAAACTTTATGTATCTTTATAATATTATATTTACACGATAAGAATGCAACAATATCGTCATCGGAAATTTTAATATCCAAATAATCATGTGTAATTGGCCACGATTCCCTCATATCATGACCTACGTCAATCCCCACTCTAATTTTATCTATGGGAGTTATTTTTCATGTATTTTTATCTTGGGATATTATAAATCATACCTCATAAAAAAAGGTAGAACAAGGGTTTTGATAGATTAAAATCCCAATCATCTATAACCTATTTAATTTATGAAATATACTATTATCCAATGTTGTATTAAATATATTTATGAGAGTGTGGAATAAAAAAAATTAATTCCTCTATTAAGGAACGTGGAATAAGGGAATGACAAGAATCAAAGATAGTGTGGTCCTTTGGTTGTTCTTGTGATAATCATTGTTCCACTACAACTACACATTGATCAATTTTATTATATTGGCCTTCATTACTAGGATTCACTATTATATATTTAAAAGAATCTATTTTTCCCAACAATCTTATTATCATCTAAAATGTATATTTGTATGATTTTTTCTACTCAAGACATATTCATGGATAATATCCAAATGATTGACCTCTAATATAACCATATTATACTAAAAACATTAATGATATTGAAATTTTTTTTATCTTCATGTATGATAATATTTGATTGATTTTATATTATATATTAAACATACAAAAAAATAATTTTTATATACTACTACTTTGATGAATATTGAATTACTATATTTTTAAACTTACAGATTTTTTTCATACATATTTTGTGTATTTATCAAATATATTTCCCTCTTTATTATTGTGGGAATAATTTTATACAACTTGACATCATGTGGATGTTTATTAATACTTTGATTGAATGTTGTTCATATAAATAAAGGAATATATGTTATTTCATATCACATAATACATTTAATACTAATTTAGAATACATATCATTTTATACCCTTGCAAAATGTTCCGTATACAATCTTTGAGATAGTTGTACATTGGTTTTTTTTCATGATGATTATTCTCAACACCCTTTTAATTTTTTGTTAATTTAAAATTTTTATCAAACTTGAAAAAATAGTTAATTTAATTTAATATATTATTCACTTGATTTCCCCTGAAATATTTTCTCACCATGTAGACTAACAAATACATTCTTTCATTCCAACTTTATAACATTTTCTTATGTAACTTGTGGTGTAGGCTTTACTGTACTCATAGTGACCCTCAGTATAAAGTACGTAAGAAGAGTATAGAATCCTATAAGGGATTTTCTGACCACCAATAAGACTTAATTATTATTGATGTCACCTAAAATAAATTAACTTTAAAAGGAATAATGAAAATTAAATCTAGTTTTTGTTATTTAATTTTTTGGGAACATAAGAAACTATATAATATTATTTTCTTAATATATTTCCATAGAATTTCATTTATAATATGATGGATATAGCCCCATTAATCTATATAAATAATCATATTCACCCTTTTTGTAACCCTAAAAAACTAATAAATATTTACTTATTGGGTTCAATAGGTTGGCCAAATTAATTATAGAAATAATAAAATTTAATAATCTTTTCAATCACCTTTAAATTTTAGTCAACATTATAATACTGCTTCATTATTATTTTTTCATCAACATGATGTTGACCTCAAAATAATTATATAGTTTCAATATCACCCTACATTTCTTCTACATGATTAGTAACATCATCACGAGAAGAAGGAATTATATGTATGAGTATTCAATTGTTTAATTTAGATTATGTTACAAAATTAGAGAAAACATCATATTATGAGGAAATAATAGTATATTATAACAAATATCATCCTCATTGAACATGATTTATTTTAAAATGTTTGATGGTATTTAGATCCTTCATTGAAAATCCTAATACCCACATTATGGTCCCCTATAACAGATGAGAAATTGTCTACATTGGTACGATGATGAACTGATTATGATTTCAAAATTAAAGGGTTATCATCGATTGATTTTTCATATGATCCTATTGTTGAATTAGTTGGAAGCATGTTAGTCGAATAAATATTATTTTCTAGATTTGAAAAATAAAATGATTTCACTTCTTGTGAGACCATTATTAATGGAACATACTTATCCCCTTCTAATATATAATTTTCTGACATGAATCCCATTTAATTAACTTCCACATCACTCATTTTGTCAAAACATTTCTAATGTAATGTATGAACATGAAATGTTTTATAATAAAACTCATATATCTTTCTAATAGTTACAAAATATTTCATATTATAATAAATTGAATTTAAATCTTTATAACCATGAATTTCCATTACATCTGACACAAGTGTAAGTCCACTTTTTTCTTTACACTGAATTCAAAATGTTCTTTGGTATAAAATAAATAAATATTGTCTAAAAACACATTGTAATATAGAGGGTTGTCATTTTTCCCTATCTACCCATCGATTGTTTTTTGGAAATTAAATTTTTAATTTTTGATAAATCATTATAAATATGATCTCAGAACCATCTTATGAACAACTAATTATATTTGTTGGATATCTATCAATCATCCTTTAATGAATTCAATACTGTCTATAGTTTTGATCCATGGTTTGGAAAAATATTATTCTTACCATACACAACTAATTATTAGGTTGATCTATGGTTGTGGGATAAGTGGATAGTTTTTTCAAAAAAATGAGAAACCAAAAAAACATTATGTATTCATTTTACAACACCCCATAATTTTTAACGAAATATTGTGCCCTCTATTTTATGTTTTTAAAAAATCACAATGCCCATGTTTTTTCATTAAATTTTGGGTCTCTATGACCGAAAAAAAATATAGAAACTCCCAAAACATTTCTCATTCCCTTAGGAACTTTTATAATGATAAAATGAAATGTTTAAATATAAATGTTAAGGCTTCGTTCCAAATTAAAAAACCATGATATTATTGTTAAACATTTGAATATTAATTTGATAGCCTAAAATTATAATAATAATAATACAAATGTTAAATTTTAAATATTTTAAAATGAAATTTTAGTAATAATATAATGAGATTTTCTAATATAAATGAGAAAGAGGGGTTAGTAACACATATATCACTTCTTATGCTATCTCTACAGTGAAGGGTATTGATGCTTTGGGGGGTGGTCCTCTGAGAATAACAAAATCCATGATGTTTCAAGGAGTGTGAAGGAAAAATTTGGGTATTCTATAGTATAGTAAGATATATGTTTTTATTTGAGGGTAAGTGAATATATGACTACACATTTTATAAGTGAAGGAAGTGGAATGTCAGTAAATACCTATGAAATTTCATTAATTGGAAGAAACTCTAAAATAAATTTGATCCAAAATTCACACACAATTTATTAAAGAATATATATGGTTGATAGGAAACTACATCACTCAATTATATCCTTTTTAGAAACATGTTATTATCATTTCCTTAATGGTTGATCATTTTTATCATTTTATTATTCAAAATAATTACTAGTTTTTACAAAGTTAATTTATTCAGTATGGCCAAAAATACAATGGTCATTATTATTTATATTTGACCTAATGAATTAGAATTTTAATTCAATTTTTTTATTAAAATTTTAAAATATGTTAAAAGTAATTGAAATTTATTATATTTAAATTGTATAAAAAACAATTTTTTACAAAATATAACATAAATTATAAATGGTGAAATATGTAATAATAATGAAAAACATAAATTCATAAAATTATAAATCCACCTATAAAATAAATATTTTTTTTGCATAAAATAGTTTCATAAGATTCAATTGTTTTAAATTTTTAATAATATCATAATTTCATAAATATACAGAAAACTAAAATTTTAACAATTCAGAAAAAATTATTTTTTTTATAAAAAATTATAAATTTCAAACAAATATAAGATAACAGTGATAAATTAAAAAAACATATTTTGTTACAATCTTATCCTAAATTTTTTCAATATTTTTATTTAATATAATAAAATATAAAGAAACATTAAATTATAAAAAATGGATTTTGGTATATTATTATTTAAATCTACTGAAAATTAAAAATATTCTTGTGTTAACTTATTATTCATAAAATTAACATATATTATAATGATATAATCATAATATGAATATTTTCATAAAATAATATTTTATTTTCTATGATATATATTTGTTAAGAATATAATGACTTTACTAACAGTGTAACACCCTGATATTTTAAAATATGAACATCATATTTGATAGAATGTATGATATGCCACAAAAAGCATAGAATGGGTGTATAAAATACAACGATTTTATGGAATAGTTATTTTCAAAAAAAAATAAATCTATCTAATATCATTCATTATACGAAACACAAATTTTATCTTGCATTATATTCCCCTCCGTGTTTAAACAAAATATGAAATGTTTTTAAAATATTATTATTTAATATAATAGTTATAATTTATAAGATAAATTATTGGATTTGAAATGTATTTAATTGTTAAAAATATACAATTTACACACATTATTTTTGAATCTAATGATTACAAATAAAAATAAGAATCCTTTGGAATAAAAAAATGATTTCTGAAAAATAGAATGTTTTCTAAAGGATAGTTTAGTTTTTCTTTTTGGAGGAAATTAAATTTTAATAGTTTTCTCACTTGAATAATATTTATTTTAAAAAATGATATTTTTTAAATAAAATTATGAGAAATATTATAGTTTTTCTATTGAATACTTTCATTTTTTATTTTGTAGAAAAAATACAAAATTTGAACTGAAAAATACCTTTTCATTTAAATTATTTATAATTTTATGTTTTATGTTAAGGTAGATTTAATAAAAATTTAGTTTAGTTTTCTATAAATTAATATATATTTTTTTATTTATTCATTTTCTGTTGAATAACATAAATAAACATTATAAAGAATTGATAATTTTTTCTTCAAAAAACCTGCATTCTCATCATGTTTTTCAGATTAATTTCATATTCAATATTTCCACATATGTAATTTTTATTTGGAAAAAAGGATTAAATATTTAGTAATAGAATAATATAAATTATATATTATTTTTAACATAAATTTAACAATAATTAAATTGTCAATATATTTAAAAATAATTACAGTAATTAACTTTCAGACGGGGTCTTTCATGATTCAGAAACTTTTGATGAAATTAATTTCAAACAATAACTGGATTTCTATTCAAAAAATTGCATTAATATTTATTATTATTATTCCAAAATTATATTTTTAATCTTATTTTAGTTTTTATTATTGTTTATATTAACATGTAAAACAAAACATTATAAGTTACTATGGAAAAAATAACACATAATGCCTAAATTGAGTAATCCTAAAGAATAAGGATTTAAAAGAAAATAAAATGTGTCTATTGTTCTTGGTGGATGTATTTAATGAAAAAATAATTCATAAAATACAATATTGATATATTTTTTAGTAACATGGTATAAAATTAACTTCATAATATTGAAGACATTTTGGTATCTAGAAAATTCCCACTTCACTATGCTTATAAAAGGGCACTCACTACCATCAATCCTTCACTCCAATTAAGCGATTTACCCTGACCAGAACTAGAATAAATTACAAAAACAAATCTATTCCATCATCATATAATCCATTTATTGGGAAAAAATATAACATTGGAAGGTTTTGATGTAATTTAAGATAGGTTACCCAAAATCGAGGTAACATTCTTCAACGAGGATTTTTAATTTATTTCCTACTCAACCTACCAAATTTTCTATTAAAAAAATACATGAATAATAATTTAATTAACTAACATATAATGATATGTTTTTTATATTTATTTAATAACCTAAAACCATACTAAAATCAATAAAACTGAATAAAAATTTAATATTGTTGTGTACGGAATTCAACGGCCTCATGAACAAATATCAATAATTTTTCCTTTATAAACGTTGATGGTTATGATTGAGGATGGATACAAAAAATAAATTTGATATTTATCACATATTTTTTTCTCATTACTTCTTATATCCTATTTATTTTTTTACATTCAATTCCATTGGGAATATGAGAGCATTGATCGTGTGTACAGTGGACTACTGCCTCACCAAGCGATGTGATTCGTCATTCCCTAACACCTAACATGTAATGTAATAAGGTTAATATTAATCAATATATATTTAATAAATGATAAAATTAGTATTTTTTATGATAAAAGTTATTCTATAAATTTTATATCATTTCTTAACATTTCAGTCACTTAAATGATGATAATATTGTTCTTGTATGTGCGGACTACCACCCTCACGCAGCAACATGGCTTTATTTTCAAAACCAAAACACAATAATGAGTTATGTAAATATATTTGACGAAATTATATAAAATAAATGTTATTATTATAGTTATTAAATGCTAATATAGTACTTAACTTTATTTTATAAGCATTACCAGAATTGGGAACATCACTCATGTGTACGTAGGGCCTACATTCTCTATGATTTTAACATACATTATTTCCCAGAAAAATAATACATGGATGTTTTTAAAATTATAATTTTCATAAAAATATGATTATTATTTTATATATATGAGTTTTTAGGTTTTTTAATTACATAATAATAATAATAAATGGATCATTCATAAAAAAAATGATATCTAAAGGAAGGTGAACAACACATGAAAGAACGAAAACAAATAAATATTATTATCAAAAGGGTGGTAAAATGTTATAATAGAATAATATATACTATTATTAATAAGATTATTGTTATATTATAAGTTATTAACATGTTTAAAACCGTTATCAAATATACTCAATATTGTTTAATCAAAAGCAATATGGAGATAAAATACTTTTTTCTCAATTTACATTCTCCTTGGAATTATTGGTTATTTTGTACTGATTCACTTATATGTGTTGTATTTACTACCCCATATAGCATGTAATATCCTGATTTATTCATTATTAATGGTATTATATGTTTTGGTTTAAATAATTTCCTCTAATTTAATTTGACTGGAAATTTACAAAGTGCTATAACTTATTATAAAATCTAATTTTCCTTTGTGATTGTTAAATTTATTTTGAATGAATAAATTTATATTAATCATTTTTCATTTGAAATTAAATTTATTTTAATTAACCATATTCTTATATTATGTATATGATTATTTCAGAAATATTATACAATTAAAAAAATATATTGTAAACCTATAAATTTTGTTTTATTTACTAGGGAAATCATAATAAATCTGTTTACTTTACCCAACACATACATTTAAAGATAACATATATTATTCATTAATTAAATTTATTAGGATAAATATGAGTAATGGTTTAGAAATGTAGTGGATTATGGGCTCCGGATATTATATATCCCCTCCATGCATTTACTGGTCTCATAAGACAAGTTAGTTGAAAATTTAAACATGATTGTACATATTGTTTCAAACTATTCTGGGAATGGTCATGATGGTAGAGGTACATTTTTGTTGTTACATTATATTGAAAAATAATAAAATACGTTCATTTAGGATTCATTAATTGTTATTATCCATGCATTTTTTCTATGATATTATCTCTCAATGCGTTTTAGTTTCAAATATTGAGTAAATGGAATTAGTGTTACGTTATATAACCTTAAAAGTTAATTTTTCTCATTGATTCATGATAGCTTCAAATATAAATAAACATTAATAATAATTTAATCTGAGACATATTTTAATTTATTTACCTAGGTTTTAATGATGAATCATTTGAATTACTTAATAAGTATTATCAGAATTTTTTTGGGGTATAATGTTTTATTTTATATTCCCAATTTAAAATGGTTATCATGATTTTATCTGGTTCTCCCAGCAAACTAAAATTCTCAAACCTTTTGTATTTTTCTAAATTCCATCCCCTCATAATTTTATTTAGAGAATGAGTAATTTCTACATGGAAATGAGTGAAATTCTAATGATGGAAAAGGCTTGAAATAAATTCCAACTATTTCATTACAATTGGGGGAAAACTTTTCCTTCAAATATTTAAAAACCACAAATAAATACACCATAACCAAAAACACTAAATTATTCATGGTAAAAATTTAAGATACTTCAAATTATAAAAAATTAACAAACTATATCATAGTACCCATTATAAATCATGATTTGTATCAACTATAAAGATGAAGCTAAAACAAATAAAAACTCATTACAATCCAATGAAAGTAGCATAGAAACTCCAAAAAATCTACAGCCACAAACTCCACTAACCATGACAAGGTATCATAAATCACTAGAAAATATATTTGATACCTTCCCATTAAAATTTTCCTGATTAACAATATCTAAAAAAGCACCAATGTTTGAAAACATGGTGTGAGTCACCAAACATATTAGGTGTTCTGTGAATGAATTCCCTAATCACAACACAAGGATATAACAAATTATCATATTTATATAAAATGATATATATAAGGAATATTAAAATATATTATATGAAAACAAAGGAAATTATTAACTAAAATAATTTCCATGACATAACATTTTCAAAATAATGAGACCAACCACTTATTTAAAACCACACCACAATTCTAATTTTGGTATCACCCATTCCCGTACACATAAAAACACATCCAAAAATTCATGCACAGGTGATAGTACCATAATAATTATAAGTCTCTCACTGATCATACAAGTCATCATAGCAGTAAACATATGGTTGTGTTCTAATGGAATACATCCTTTTAATTGGTTTATATCAATAAAAATAACCACATGACACAAAATTATTCAAACAAAATTCCCAAAATAATCTTTCCAACAACATTTCCATAAAACCATATTTTATTGAAAAACATCCCCAAAACACATTTCCATAAATCACACCATAAAACAATTTTAAAATCATAACATTAAATGTATTTAAAAATGAAATCATTAAAACAATTATACAATTTAACAATTCCACAAACCATCACCAATGAAGTATTCTACCATGTTTTTCAAATAAAATTTTCAATTTAAAATAATAAATTTATAAATTTTTAAAAATGGATTTCATGTTACATTAAGAGGAGTGGAGGATAAAGCCACCTACCTCAGGAAATATGGGGAAAATTAATAACCACATGAATTCATTAACATAACTAGGGTGAATATCCAAAAAACCACATTATATATCATTCCATAAGAACAATGCATCATTATCTCATCATTACATGAATCAAGTATCATATCACTATCCCTAGTGGCCTTGATATATGAATCCAGGATTGGGAAGAAGACTAGGTCTATGGAAAACAATGATAAATATATAATTACCATGAATGTAGTCCTTCAATTAACTATGATTTTCACATGGATTTCATTTAGATCAATTTGGAATGTCTCCATATTCTTTTGGGAGGATGAAAACCTATGTAGGGGTTGAAAATAGAGATGAAAGAGGAAATTGGCCTAAACTGAGTGACATACACTTTTTAGGATCTACAATTTTTCTGTGCATGGTTGGGTTTCATGGGTTAGAAAAACATATTCCCTCCATGCATATAATAACCCAACCATAAACATTATATAATCATGAATTATGTCAATAATTCACATTGAGTACCTTTTCAAGATTAGTGTTGACATCATCCTTGACCCTATTCATCATTATGTACTGTAAAAAACATTTCCAAATATGGGAAGAGCATAAGAAGCCCAAAAAGGGTGATAAAATAATGAAAAGAAACATTGTACCATCAAAAAAAAGAAATTAAAGAAACCATGCGTTTCAATCATAACATAGAACATGAAATTATAAGATTTATGAATAACATACATAAATCATAAATCATAAAGTTAACTTATAGAATTCATAACATACTTACATTGTAGCTATCATAACTACATAAGGAGTCACATTGGAATACCCATAATAGTATATTCCCTAAATCCCTTAGGAGAAACATTAATGTTTACTTCCGTCACATTACTAAATGCATTGGAGAGCTATCTCTGGATCACCTACCCTTGGTATATCACAGAACCACCCGTATACGTAAACAATTCCCAATAATCATAACATGATCATAACAAATCACACAAGCATAATTTAATGATAAAGTTTCCACATTCTAATCACAATATATAAATTAATATATTGAAATAAACAATGGTTTATCAAACCATTTTCAAAACCATTTAAAACATTTAATAATGATATTTTAGAAATCAATGTGTCCCATACCACATTGATGTATTTAAATAAATTATCATTTTAAAAAATTAATTTACATAATTAAAAAATAATTAAATACATTTTGAAAACATAGACATTAATGAGAAATGTTTAGAAGAAGAAATCTTTAAAACATTTAAAAAAATATTTTAGTTAAAGGGTTTCATAACCAAATGATAGACGCTTGAATACAAATAATTGAGGAATAAAATTTAATCAAAACATTATAATATCATGATAAGAAACATATGAATGATATAATATGCCAATGGACATTTTATACACCATATAATATTGAATTGATGCATAACAACAATGAAGCATAAATGGAACGTAAATTTAGACGAAATACCTTCTAAAGATGGTATCCTTAGATTAAGGATAAATCAATTACATTATTATGTGTGAAGAATATAAATACACCCCAAATAAGTGAATATTAAGTGTAAAACAATCAGCATTAGTTCAGACATATTTTTAGAAATAAAAAATCAACAATATAAGTTTAACCCAAAGAATTGAAATTAGGTTAAGAAGATTCCTTATAGAAATTCGACAACCTAACAGTGCCTCTTTAAAATTAATAAAATGAGTTGGTGAGAGAAAAAGGGTATCTGATCACATGGACATAAAATTTATAGTAATAAGGATATATAAGAACATATCCCATCAAAAAATATTTAAATTAAAAGACATAACAAAAAGATGTTTTTTAAAAAGAGGAGGGTGAAAGGTTCCCTTACAGATTGGGTAACATACGACAGATACACCACATGAAAATAAGCTAATTCAATGAATATGTAAATACCCAAAAATTATAGCATATTATAAAATGAATAAAATCAGGGACAATACATATTCCACAGAAAAAAATAGTGGCCAATATAGCATGAATCTCACGGGAATAAAAAGTGGGATGAAAAACCCTTACTTCATTGTAATCAATTGAATCGTTTGACCAAAAGTTAAAAACCACAAAATGAATCACATAATACAATGAATATAAATAAAATCATGATAATATATATCAAATTTAATGCATAATACACCACATGTAAAAAAAAAGTGGAATATAATAGAAATCTCACTAAATTAAAAGTGAGATAAGAAACCCCTTACCTAATGTCGGACTTGACTAGTTTGTTCCTTGTTATTCATGAATAATAAACATAAGTTAATTTATACATGATTAAGAACAATTTTTAATGTTTATTATTCCTTTTATATTACTTATTACCATGTGATAAACAATATGTAATCATTTATGTTAATAATGGTAGTTGTGTTTATATTTGGTACTTGAGTAAAAAATGAATGCCTTATAATTACAAGTTTTCCATGTCGTCAAGATTCCATTATCTATATAATGATATTAATGATTTAGATATACTTTATATCATTTATATCCAGTATATATATGTATTTATAACATTATATATCATTTGGAGATAAGAAATGAAATGCACTGTTAATGGAGACGGTAAGTCGTGCGTAAGCATCAATGCTACTGTGATTTCTATTTCATATTTTAATTGATTGAACACTTAATTATACATAGTTATATTATTATTACAGTATAATATATAACATAATTTCAATAAATGCATACTTTATATATCCCACGTATCGTATGAATGAGTCATATCACATTGAAGGGGCGGTAGTCCTCACATTCTCAAATGAAATTATAGTGTTTACTCATAATAGAATACATAACGATATGATATAAATTAAAAATGAAGAAGTTTAAAAGAATCTTAAACATAATACATATCATAAATAAATATAGTTTCATCATAATGGCCACCATGAAAGGCAGTAGAAGATAATCGAAAAATCATTGTTTCGTGAGGCGTTAGTTTGCAATCCACAGAAACAGTATATTCTTCAACCATTAGACGAATGTGTGTGTATGTGTAGTTTGTATTCATTAATAAAGACATCCTAGTATATTTATTATACTGGTTTTGTTAAAAACTAAATTAATAACAATAGTTAAGGTGTTGGAGAAGGAAAATAAATGAAAAGAATTTAAGAGAAACTGTTACATTTAATTTGAGTAACTCCCATTTGTATGAACCAAAAGGGTTTCTTAAAGTGACTTATTCCTAGGGTAAGGCTTCTAGAAAGATGATAGGGATGTAGGGAGATTAATTTGTTAGAGTTTGGATGATACAAAAGTCTTGATAGATGTGAGGAATTGGTTAGAAGTGAGGGATTTTATATGGGGGAAGAGGGGTTCTTTAGGAAAGTGTGAAAATAATAATTTATTATATAATGATATTCGGTTTATAAAGGACAAAACACATTAAAGAAAAAGATACGATGACTGAAGGTTAGAGTAAATACATCTAATAAGAATTGGATAGGTTTTGGATGTTAATTTAATATTTATAATTTTATTTATTTAAATCATTTATTAATGAGGTAATCACTGCATAATTATTGTGTCATTAATATTTTAATTTATTAAACATCTAAAAATTAAAAAACAAATACCTTGATATATGAAATATTTATATCTTTCCAATGAATATTTTTAGTCCAAAATATAACATATATAACACCATGTAATAATTAATTTACCATGAGATATTTGATTATGTCATTTTTTCCTTGACGTTAAGTTAAATAAAATAAAGTGTCATTATCATTCATAAGTGGCTCCATGGGGTCCCAAAATCGACCTAAAGATGCCCATGGTCGGGAATGACTCATAAAATAAGGTTAGGACAAGTGTAAAAGTAATTATGAATTATTATGATATTCTTTTAAATCATGAATTATAATATTTACCTTTAACCGCGGTAAAGAAAAGTCAAAAGTTACTATTAACAAAAATGATTTTCCTCTTATTGAACCAAATTTTATATAATAGTAACAACCATTTATGTCAGATTTTCAAAATTCAATTCACATAAGTGGTAAAATTTTATTTAAGTGAAAAAGTTAGTTTTTTCACTACTTCCATGTGGTTTCACTATTAATCAAAATTTGATGTTTTTCAGAAAACTACCAAAAATTCCGCCAAGGCTATATTTGATATTCTGAATTAAATTTTTTTGTCTATTTTAACAAATTCTATATATATACATTTAATTAATTAATTTAAAATTAATTCCCATTGTTAAAACAAATACTGTGTTCTTAAGAAACAATAACTATCAAAAGATTGACACTTGTTTATGTCCTATTTCAAAGAGAAATTAATTCCAATGACCTACATTGGATTAAATGTTAGAAATATATTATAAATACACTTTAAAACAAATTAAAAATATAATGTAACCATAATAATAAATTATATTAAATCACAGTTTTGAATTTAAATATAATATTTTTACTATTCATTAGAAAATGAACATTATCGGAAAAATTCCAAAAATTTACACAAACTAAATTTTGATGTACCCATTCTAAAGAAGAATTTTATTTGGTGAAATATAATTTATTAAAGTCACCAAAACTAGATTTAATGAGGTTTCTCTAATAAAATGTGGTAAATTTCCCTTTTAATATAAATTATGCTTAAAATTAGATTCATTCAAATTTTAAGCCACTGAATTTTATTGGATAAAAGTAAAAACATTTAAGAAACAGGTATAATCATATTATATTTAGATGTATTATTTCCCACCAATACAACAACTAGGTGTTAACTACCATTTAAAATAATAATATTAAATTATTTTTATGCAATGTAAGATTTCACAAAAACCTGTTGTTGCGTATCGGGTAAGCCTTTGAACATAGCATCCCCTTTAGAGTAAAATTAATAATTAATTTAAAAATATTAATAAATTTAAAAATGTCATATTATTTATTTACCTGGGATGTTACATCCTCACCCCACATTTGAGAATTGCGTACTCGTAATTTTAAAATTGGGTTCGGAAACATCATTGAAAGGCCCACATCGGAAAAAGAGTCAATAAAACTATCATATTATAATAAAAGAAGAGTTGTACAAATGTCAACAAAGAAAAAAGATTCAAGGATTCCCTATAAACACTGATATGGAAGATAAAAAACCATCAAGTTCTGATGGAGAATGATAGAAAACATGATTATGAGAAAGTTAACAACTATAAAATTACAAAATTTTGCTGGGTTATACGGTCCGTGATTCCCCAATATGTAAAGTTAATAGAGAAAGTTTTTGTTTTATGTAACATTTCATAATGATGAGGAAATTATGTATGACCTTAACTCAAAACAAAAAGAAAACATACCTACCTGTCAGGTATACTTTCATCCATTACTAAATTCCTACCCCAAAATCATTTTTTTCAAACGATGAGTAATCAATATGACTTTTTCATATTGAAAGAACAATAATAAACTTCTAGAGAATCACATAATCTACAACTTATGAACTATACTTTTCCCATGTCTATAAACATTAACCAAAACCAAAATAGTTATTAGAAGATCAGATAATCCCCAGAAAGGATAACCCTTTATAAAAAGAAGTACTACTCATAATCTCCAAAATTCAACCAACAATACCAAAAGTTCAAGATAAACCATTCAATTAACAACTGTCTATAATATTCTTCAATTTAATGAAAACTTATATTGAAACCCAAATCATATAAGGATTTAATCACATAGTCTTCATAGATAAATTTTAACATTTATCTCCAAATAACATCAGTTACTCTTAATGTCTCATATTGAAAAGTAATTAACATTGTCACATATTCTCTATGATAGGTTAATCGTTTCCATAAATAACCCAAATCACCATATGTCCATAAGAAAAAAATGGATTCTTCAAAAATAATATTCAACCACTACTCATCATAAGAAATGAAAATTATTCCTTGAATAACATTTTTATATATCAAACTTCTGGGTTACACATACTATTAAATGTCTTCCAATGTAATCCCATCATGAAAAGAGCCTTAATAATTTTAATCATTTCATCATCTTAAAATATACCATAACTCTTGAATCCCTTACATGATGAGTTCTTAATCATTCGACATTCTTCATGATCCATTAACCATTATTTACAAAATTATTCTGAAATACTTCTTTCTTACAAATAAAATCATGAATCATATCGTAAGACTCAATAATAACAAAACATATGTTATGAAATAATACATACCTTTCATCGGTCATTTTCAGTTTCTTAATCCTCATTAATAATGTCTTTAGGTATTGATAAATAAAAACTTTTACGATCATGGTGATCCCATTCCCGTAACTTCTTCGTAGGACAACTGTTTGTATATTGACCATGCAGACCACATTTAAAAAATTCATTTTGATATCTCAAAAATAACTTCTTTCTCTTTCCTAGAGTCAACTGGTTGCTTCCTTTTTCCATGGAAGGTTCTTGCATTATGACCTTCACTTCACCATATAATGAATCTTCTCGTCCCTTTGAAGCATTTTCCCAGGCATTTCATTCCACATCCTAGACACGTAGATTTCTTAACATACTGTCCTTTATGATTATTACCTGAACTTTTGAAGGGATTTGGTTCTCGCATATATGATGCCTTATAAAAATCACCATGGTTCAAGTGGTCAATTATGACTCTAGATAGTTGTATTAGAATAATCACAAGAGTTCTCATTGTAGCTCCCAATTCATTCAATTGCACATTCAAAAAACCATTACAGTTTTCTTCACATACATTATTACATTGGTGCCTGATAGATCTAGCCAGTTTCTAAAATAAAAAAGGTTAGTGTTAGTATATTATAAAAATCATCATATAATAAATTATGTGGAGGGTATATAAAAATATATATTAATTCATGTTATCTTAAACTCATTCACTTTATCGAAAATAACTATGAATCTTTCTAAAATCCTAACCTTTATGGTAATGTCACTTATGCTTAATGAACTCCCTAACATCTAAAGATATCTTTACCCACCTCTGATATCAACTATAAGGACCCATCCTTAAACATTACATAATCTTGAATTATGTTTCGAATTTACATTGAGGATGTTTTCAAGATTAGAGTTTTAGATAATTATGCCATAACTATTACATAACAACTTGAATATTACATGTATACACTACTACTCAATGTCCCTTTTTTATAAAATAAAAACACTAGAAAAAAAGGCATGTCTAGTCCCACATTTTCAATCTCTTGAATTTTCATTGATCTCGTCCTTGACCCTATTCATCTTTATGTCCTATGAAAAACATATCAAAATGTGGGACACACATAAAAATATCAGTATGAGTTATAAAATAATGAAAAAAACATTTTACCATCAATAAAAAAAATCAAAGAAACTATAAGTTTCAATAACAACATACCACATGAAATCATACGATTTATGAATAACATACAGAAATCATAAATCATAAAGGTAACTTATTGTATTCACAACATACCAACATTGTAGCTATCAAAAATATATAGGGAGTCAAATTTGGAATACCCATCACAGTATATTCCATAAATCTCTTAGGAGAAACATTAATGTTTAACTCCATCATGTTACCCAATGCATTGGAGAGCTATCTCGGGCTCACCTGCCCTAGGTTTATCACGGAACCACCTGTATACATAAAAAATTACCAATAATCATAACATAATCATAACTCATTACACAAGCATAATGAAATGGTAACATTTCCACATTTTAATCACAATATATCAAATTAGGATATTGAAATAAACAATGCATTATCAAACCATTTTCAAAATCATTTAAAACATTTAATAAAGTAATTTTTGAAATCAAAGTGTCCCATACCACTTTGAAACATTTAAATAAATTATCATTTTAAAAAATTAATTTCCATATTAAAAAAATCCATAAAACGATTTTGAAAACATGGACATTAATGAGAAATATTTAGAAGAATAAATCATTAAAACATCAAAAACAATATTTTAGTTAAAGAGTTTTTTAACAAATTAAGAGGCGGTTGAATACAAATAATTGGCGAATAAAATTTAATCAAAACAATATAATATCATGAGAATAAAGGAATTCATGATATTATAAGCCAAAGGATAGTATATAAACCATATTATAGTTAATTGGAGTGCAACAACAATGAATTCTCAATGGAGTATAAATTGATACGAAATCCCCTATTAAGATAGTATCCTTAGATTAAGGATAATTCAATTACATAATTTTGCGGGACGAATATAAATACACCCAATATAAGTGAATATTAAGTGTTAATAATTATGAGTTTTTTCACACAAATTTATAGAAATTCATAATCAACAAGTATAAGGTTAATTGAAAGAATTGAAATTGGGTTAAGAAGTTCCTTTATAGAAATTCGAGAGCATAACGATGCCACATTAAAATTCAAAAAATGAGTTGATGAGAGAAAGAGTGTATCTCATCATATGGACATAACATTTCCATCCATAATCATATAGAAGAAAATATCCCAAAATAATAAGATGTAAATTTAATGACATAAAAAAAATATGTCTTTTAAAAAGAGGAGGGTGAAATGTTTCCTTACAGATTGGGTAACATACAAAAGATACACCACATGAAAGAAGGATCATTCAATAAAGATGTAAATACCCAAACATTATAGTATATTTCAAAATGAATACAATCATGGACAATACATACACCACACAAAAGGAAATAATGGCCAATATAGAATAAATCTCACGGGAATAAAAAGTGAGATGAAAAACCCTTACTTTGTTGTAATCAATCGCGTCGTATGACCAAAAGATAATAACCACCAAATAAATAATATAATACCATGAATCTAAAGTTAATAATGATAGTATATATCTAATTATAGTACACAATACACCACATGCAATAAATAAGTGGAAAACAATGGATTTCTCGTGAAATTTAGAGTGAGATAAGAAACCCCTTACATCTTGTCTGACTTAAGATTTTTGTTCCTTGTTATTCCGGAATAATAAACTTAACTAAATTTATAATTGATTAAGAACCATTTTCAAGTTTATTATTCCTTTTATATCACGTATTAACATGTTATAAACAATATGTAATCATTTAAGTTAATAATTGTAGTTTATTTTTCGATATATGGTACTTGAGTAAATAATGAACACCTTATAATTACAAGTTACCCATGTGGTCAAGATTATATTATCTACATAATTATATTAATTATTTTCATATCATATATATCTTGTATATAATTTATATATAAGTATCTATAAAAGTATATAACATTTGGAGATAAGAAATGAAATGCACAGTTCATGGAGACGGTAAACTGTGCGTATGCATGAACACTACTTTTATTTCTATTTCGTATTTTAATTGATTAAAAACATAATAATAAATAATTATATTAAAGTTAAAGTATAATATAATATATAATTTCAATAAATCCATCCTTTATATGTCCCGTGTATGGTATGAATGAGTCATATCACTTTGAGTGGGCGGTAGTCCACACTTCCTCAAATGAAATTATTGGGTTTACTCATAAATGAAACCATAACGTTATGATATATATTAAAAATTAAGAACCGTAAATGAGACATAAACATAATATATATAATATATAAATACAGTGTCATCATAATTTCCACCATTATAGGAGGTAGGAGAAAATCAAAAAATCATCATTTCGTGAGGCGTTAGATTGCCATCCACAGAAACAATATATTCATCACCCATTAGATGGAGGTACGTGTATGTGTAGTTAAAATTTTTCTCATAACACCATCATATAATATTGAGTATACTGGAGTTGTTATAAAATAATGGAATTAAGAGAGTTAAGTGGTAGCAGAAGTAAAATAAATGAAAAAATGTTAAGAGTAACTGTTTCCTTTAATTTGGGTAACTCCCTTTGGTATGAACCAAAAAGGGTTTCTTGAAATGCCGTAATCCAAAGGTAAGGCTTCTAGGAGAATGAGAGGGATATAGGGATACTAATTGTTCAGAGTTTGGACGAGCCAAAAGTCTTCCGAGGTGTAAAGAATTGGTTAGAAGTGTGGGATTTTTATAAGGGGGAGGATGGTTTCTTTAGGAATGTGTGAAAATATTATTTTATTATATAATGATTTTCATTTTATAAAGGACCAAAACTCATTAAGGTAGAATATAAGTTGACTCATGGTCGAAATAAATTCATCCAATAATATTGGAAAGGTTTTTTATGTTATTTTAATATTGATAATCTAAATTATTTTAATAATTTATTGATGAGGTTAACACTACATCATTATTGTGTCATAAATAATTTAATTTATTTGAGTTGTAAAATTTATAAAAAATATAACATGATGTAGAAATATATTTATATTTCCAATAAAAATTTATAGTCGAAAATATAACTTATATAACACCATGTAAAAATTAATTTACAAAGAGATATTTGTTTTTTGTCATTTTTGCCTTTACATTAAGTTAATTAAAATAAAGTGTCATTATCATTCATATGTGGCTCCATGGGGTACCAAAATCGACCTAAGATGCCCATGGCCGGCCATGACTCATTCAATAAGGCTAGAACAAGTGTTTAGATAATTTTGAATTATTATGATATTATTTTTTACCTTGAATTACCGTATTTATCTTTAATGGCGGTAAATAAAATCCAAAAGTTACTATTCACCAATCAATTATTTTAATCTTATTGAACCAATTATTACTTACTAATAAAAACCATGTATGTCAGATTTTTTAAATTCAATTCACATAAGATTTAAAATTTTATTTAAATGAAAAATTCAGTTTTTTTAACTACTACTAAGTGATTCCACTATTCATTAAAAATTGATGTTTTTCAGAAAACTACCAGAAATTCAACCTAAGTTATATTTTATATTCATAATTCAAATATTATGTCTATTTTATCAAATTATAAACATAGAAGATGCACTAATTATTTTAAAATGTAACACCCCAAGCTTCCATGGTACGCTTCTCTTTCAATAATGCAATAGCTTGCATTGTACGCAAGTTCGAGATTCTAACACACCGCGACCAATAAAAGTTTCCATTATGAATAGTAATACCCACATTTTGAAATTATATAAATTCTATATTTCAAAATGGACTTCATTTTTGGATTTGGAATATCAAAATTAGCCTATGTTGAATTTTTTGTATTTTTCTGAGAACATCCAATTTTCGATGAATAGTGAAAAATACTTAAAATCAACTTTTTTAATAAAAATAATTTATAGTGATAAATTATACTATTGATTGGTTTTAATGTATAATTAGAATATAATTTTACTATTTTATCTATTGTTGGTCATTATAATTAATTTCACATTGAAAATGGACATAAACAATTATTAATCTTTTGATTGATATTGTTTCTTGAAAACACGGTATTTGTTTTGACAACGAGAATTAATTATTAAAATAATTAATGGAACATATATTTTTTTAGTTTTGTAAAATAGACATCATTTTTGAGTTATTAATATCAAATATAGCTTAGGGTGAATTTCTGGTATTTTTCTGAAAAACTTCTATTTTTGATGAATAGTGAAACCACTAAGTGGTAGTTAAAAAACTGATTTCTCATTTAAATGAAACATTACCACTTCTGTGATTTTATTTTAAAAAATTAGACATACATGTTTGTCATTAGGAAGTAAAATGTGGTTCAATGGAATTAAAATAATTTTTTTGTTAATAGTAAATTTTATGTTTTATTAATCGCGATTAAAAGTAATTAGTGTAATTTACGGTAAAAAAATGTTTTAATAAAATGAAATTAACATGAAACATGCCCTACCATTATTGGATGAGTCATTTCCACCAATAAAATCCATGTGTTAACTTGGGGACCCCATTGAACCACTTGGGTAAGAAAAGGACATTAAAAACATTTTATTTAAAGTTAAAATAAAAATTTCACAAACATGTATTGTTTTACTAATTTTTTTTACATGGGGTTATTCAAGTCATATTTTTGAATATAAATAGTAACTGGTAAGATAAATATATTTCCAACATCATGGTATTTTTTTATAATTTTTAGACATTAAATAAATAAATTTATTTATGACACCATGATGACGCAACGATTACCTCATTAATGAACAATTCAAATAAAATGAAAAGATAATGTAAAATATAAGACATAAACTAGTCAAACCCCTATTGGATGGGTGTATTTAGGACTCTTATTACCTTATCCTCTAAATATAACTTTTTTGGTACTTTAAAATCCGAAAATCATTTTAAAATAATGTGACATTTCATGACTTCCCAAGAGTGCCCCTCCTCTCCTCTTATAAAAGGCCCCCACCTCTACAACTTTATTCACACCTCTCAGGCCATTGGCATGGCCAAACTCTACTAATTCTATCTCTCCACGTCCCTCTCTTCATCATGGAATCCTTACCTTAGGCAGAAAGCTCTTCAAGAAACCCGTTTGGTTCAAACCAAGAAGAGTTACCCGATTTAAAGGTAATGTCTTCACTTGTGTTATTTTGTTTTATTATGCTTCTCCAACCCCTTAAACTCTTTTTATTCCTTTATTTTGTAAAAAACCAGTATCTTCAATATACTAGTATGTTTTTATGTGATTTATTTTATTTAAACTTACTCACACCTTCGTCTAATGGTTAATGAACATACTGTTTCTGTGGGTGGTGAATTACTGCCTCACAAAATGATGATTGTTCAATCTTCATTTAACACCTCTCATGGTGGCCATTATGATGACACTATTTTTATATATGATATATATTATGTTTATGTTTTATTTATGCTTCTGTATTTTGTTCATTTATGTCATACCTTTATGGTTTCTATTCTGGGTAAACGCAATATCTTCCTTTTAGGAAGTGCGGGCTACCACCCCAAAAGTGATTTGAATCATTAATGCTATATGTGGGACGTATAAGGGATGTAGTAAATGATATTATATAAGATATTATACTGCAATTATAATACACCTTTATATCATTATTATTTCATTCTATTAAATACGAAATAGAAATGAATGTAGCGTTCATGTGTATGAAAGGATTACCGTCTCCATGAACGGTGCATTTCATTTCTTACCTCTAAATGTTATGTAATATTATAAATTCATGTATATACTGGATATATATGATATATATGATATCTAAATCATGAATATAATTCGAGATATAATGGATATTTTACCACATGAACAACTTGTAATTATATGAAGTTTGTTTTTGACTCAACTACAAAAGATCGACAAAATGACCGTTATTAACATAAATAATTAAATAATGTTCATAACATGGTAATAAGTTATATAAAAGGAATAATGAAATTGGAAAAGGTTTTTAAGCAAGTAAAAATTAACTCTAGTTTATTATTCAGGATGTTAAAGAACGATCGAGTCAAGTCAGACACGAGGTAAAGGACTTCGTCTCAATCTCCTTTCATTGAGGCATATTTTGTTTTATACACAACTTTCTTTTATACGGTGTATAAACCCCTATTACCTTTAAGATTATTCAAAAGGAATCTTTTATATATGAATCATTTTACTAAATGAAAAAAGGTCATGTTTCTTTTGTCGTATGTATGCGGTGACACCGACTTCTCCGCCGCCGTGACCATTATTTGAGTTTCGTCTTCCTCTACAAGAGAATTTTTTTTAAATGAAAAATAAATAACATGTTTTACTTTTACTTTATTTTGGAATTGAAAATGGTTTTGATAATTTGTTTATTATATAAACATTTTGTATTGATATCTTGTGATTGAAATGTGTAAATGTTATCTTTCATTTATGCATGTTTTATGAGATACAATTATGTTATGGTTTATGATATGTTTAAACCTTTTCAAATAAGGAATACATTGGACTTAATAAGTGATGGGTGGAACCCTCTATAGATACTCAATGCATCGGTAGGTTTAATGAGACAAACTAGTGTCTTGGCATAGGGCCTTGACAAAATCTAATTTGTAGTCTTGGAACAAGGCCTTCACTATGTGGTTATGATAGTCTGGCATTATTCATTCCATCATTATGAAAGTGTTTTTTGATATTGCTTGTGATTATTCAACTAGTAGAATATCCATGTGAATAAGTAAATGGCATTATTTCATTTTACTTTTTCCATATTATGCTGAAGTTCAAGTTTAAAAGGATTTTGTTTTTGTTATTCATTTACTTAAATGTTTATGTTTATTTATGAAAGTTTCCGCTATATTGTTTTCCTTATAGAGAATCTGATCTCATCCCTTTCAATGTTTTAATTGTTCCAAGATGTGAAGAAGTATTTTATGAATGACCTGCAGGGATAATATGAGGGGATATGAAGACAACATGTTGTTGTGGGTTTTTTACATTATGATGTAATCTAATACTTATAAATATATCTATTTTTTCTAAGGATACTAAACTAATTGGTCATTCGAGACTTGATATTTTATGATCATGAAAATGTTACATAATAAGGCACCGACTCTAGATAACTAGGGTCGGGGCGTTATAGTTGGTATCAGAGGGAGGTTATTACTAACCATGGATGCTAGATTTAGAAAAACTCTGATTAGAGCACATAGCCCTAAGATAGACTTTGGGAATTAGTATAGAAGAACTTCCTAGAATTTTGGTATTATAGAGATTTTGTGAGTTTTCCGAGCAATACATCCCTGTTTGGATATGAGTAGGTAGAGGAGGCTCTGGCACAAATGTACCTAGGGGTAAAACCCGAAAACACCGCTTTGAGCTAGACTCGAATAGAAACTGGTGCACGACAACGGGACTTGCTGCACTCTTGGTTAAGACACTCTCGGGGGATATGTTTAGGATAATTCTTATTTTCATTTACAAACCATTATGAAGGGTTTATGAGTATATAAATTTTCAAAGAAATTTTTTTTATGATTATGGATTATATCCACAAACTGTTCAATTTTTGTTAAGTGTTTTACAAGTATGGAATTATGTATTTCGATTCATAAACTAATCTAGTTTGTGACATTGATTAGCAATGTCACCTAGTGGAAGGAATAGAAACCATATCAATGCACGCACTCCATGTAGGGATTTCCCTACTGATCAAGATAATTATAGTGGATTTGGTGATACAACTGGTGGTGATCACCTTATCACCACACTAGGACAACTCACTCAGGTTATGAATAATAACCTTACTCGTATGGAGCACCCTGATCCGCAATGTGGAGGATTAATGTTAGACCGCTTCATGAGACAACAACTACCAACATTCAATGGGAGTACAAATCCCTTAGTAGCTGAGCAATGGATAAATTCCATAGAGAAAATATTACATGCCATGGGGAGTAGTGAAAGGGAAAAGGTTATCATAGCAGTTTACCGCCTCACTGGAGATGCTGATTAATGGTGGTCACTGAATCAAAATAAAAAGGAAGATGAAGAAGTATCAAATATGGAATGGAGTGAGTTCAAAGATATTTTTGTAGAAAAATACTTTCCCCGTGACCATCAAGCATATATGGAAAGGCAATTTCTGAGTCTCAGGCAAAAATAGGATGATAATGCCGCAAAGTATGAGTCTAACTTTACAAGGTTAGCGAGGCATGATGGAGATTATATATGTAACCCACGAAGTATGATTGATCGTTTATTTGATGGGTTAAAACCATTTATCCATCGAGAATTGGTCTCACAATCCTTCTCATTATACGAAGACATTGTCTCATGTGCTATTAAGACTGAAAAATAATTCTCTAAGTCTTACGACTATAAATAAAAGCAAGAGAAGAAGAGATCTTCTAATCACTCTGGAAATGGAAAGAAGGGGAAGAAGGGAAATGTGGATTATCCATCTTGTTAAAAATGTGGGATGAAACACCCCAGTACTTTCTTGAAAGGAATTGGAATCTGTTACAAGTTTATTGAAAAAGGCCACCAAGCTCGTGATTGCAAGGGGAAGAAAGAAGCTACCGATGTTCAATGCTAAAATTACAGGGAGATGAGACATTATGAAAATGAATTTCCTAAGCGTACGAGGAAATTACCTCAGAAAATGCCAAAGGATAAAAAAAAAGCTTATGATATTAGTACTGCTGAGAGAGATGCTCCGAAAGACGTGGTGGCAGGCAATTTAATGGTTCCCTCAAGTTTTTCCAATGCATTATTGGATTCTAGATCATCGCATTGTTTTATATCTTCCTAGTTTTCTAAGAAAATTAGATATTTACAATTTGATTTAACTAGGGAGTTGTCAGTAAAAACTCCTAAGGGAAGTATCGTAGTAACAATGTTTTGTGAATCCGTTCCCATTAGAGCACATAAATATTCTTTATCTGCTGATCTCATCATCATACCCATGATTTAATTTGATATAATTCTTGGTATGGATAGGATTTCAGACCATGATGTGACGATTTATTGTAAGAAGAAAGAGGTTACGATTTTTGATGATGATGATAAGGAACAACTTATCTTTAGTGCAGAATCGTCACCACCGAATTCCAATCTAGATCCACCCCCAGTAGCTTAACTAAATTTAATTATCGGGGAGCAAGAGAATGAAGAAGCTGTGGGTGAGGATTGGAATGTTCAAATAGAGTATGTACCTATTGTGAAAGAATGTGTAGATGTGTTTCCAGAAGATTTACCAGGACATCCCCCAGAACGAGAATTTGAGTTTTCTATTGATTTAATTCCTGATTCGAGGCCCATATCGAATAACCCTTATATAATGGCCACTGTGGAATTATTTGAACTAAAGAAACAACTATAGGAATTGAATAATAAGGGATTTATTCACCCTAGTGTTTCTCCAAGGGGATCCCCTGTCATTTTTGTTAAAAAGAATGATGGATCTATGAGGTTATGAATTGACTACAGGGAAATTAATGCTATAACAATAAAGAACAATAATCCCCTACCTCGAATTGATTATTTATTTGACCAACTACATGGAGAACAATACTTTTCAAAGATTGGCCTTTGATCTAGATATCATCAATTATGTGTGAAGAAGGAAGACATTCCGATGACAGCATTTCGAACCCGGTACGGGCATTACGAGTTTACAGTAATGCCTTTTGGATTGACCAATGCACCCTTTGTCTTCACAGATCTAATGAATAGAGTTTTCAAGGAATATCATGATGAATTCGTAGTGGTATTTATTGATGATATATTGGTATACTCCAAAAGTTATGAAGATCATGAAAATTACTTGCGCATTATTCAAAATACTCTTAGAAGACACGAATTATATGGGAAGTTTATCAATTGTGAATTCTGATTTCATGAGATTTCTTTTCTTGGCCATATTGTCACTATGGATGGAATCTCTATTGATCATTCTAAGACAAGAGTAATCCAAGAATGGCCAGCACCAATGAGCATAACTAAGGTATGCAGTTTTATTGGTTTAGCTAGTTATTATCAACGCTTTGTCTAGATGTTTTCCCAATTGGCTAACCCATTAATGAAGCTGACACGTAAAGGGGTTAAATTTGTTTAGACAAAAGAGTGTGAAGAATGTTTAGAAGAACTAAAGAGAAGATTAGTCAATTCTCTTATATTGAATCTAGCATCGGGGAATGATGGGTTCATTATTTATAGTGATGCATCGAAGAAAGGACTTTGTTGTGTCCTTATGCAGAATGATAGGGTTATTGCCTATGCATCACGACAGTTGAAAATTCATGAGAAAAACTATTTTAATCATGATCTTGAGTTAGCAGCTGTGAACTTTTCATCGAAGATATGGGGATAATACCTCCATGGTAAAAAATGTGAGATTTATTCTGATCACAAGAGTTTGAAGTATATTTTCTCACAAAAATAACTCAACATTGGGCAAAGGAGATGGCTTGAATTACTCAAGGATTATGACTGCATGATACACTACCACCCGGGGAAGGAAAATAAGGTGGCAGATGCTTTGAGAAGATAATATCATGGAGTTCTGAACACTATGATAATTGAAAGGGATCCTATTTTCATGTATCTAGTGAAGATAGACATGGGAATAACTATAGAAGGTGAAACATCAATACTTTTTCAAATGGTTTCCAAACCATCATTACAAGAAAAGATTAGGAGTTCTCAGACCGATACTGAAGAGTTTCAAAAGAAGATTAAAGCTGTGAATGATGGAAAATTGAGTGACTTGGTGTATGAATATGGAATTTTGAAATTTGGGAAGAGACATTGTGTTTCCAATATAGATGGTCTAAAAAGGGAATTGTTGGATGATGCACATAATTCCATTTTCTCTATACACCCTGGTAGCACTAAGATGTATAGTGATTTGAAGGAACATTTTTGGTGGAACAACATGAAGAGGGATATTGCTAATTTTTGGTCAATATGCATGGTTTGTCAACAAGTGAAAGATGGGAGGCAACTTCCTGGAGGAGTTATGAAACCACTTCCCATACCTGAGTGGAAATGGGATAATATTATGATCGACTTTTTCATGGAACTACCAAAGACTCCTAGAAGGAATGATGCAATGTGGGTCATTGTTGATCATCTTACCAAGTCAGCACATTTTATTGCTATAAGAGAAGATTTACCACTTGAATGTTTAGAAAGACTATGTTTTAACAAAGTTGTAAGACTTAATGGAGTACCCTTATAGATTGTTTCGGATCATGACCCACGTTTTACATCAAGATTCTGGAAAAGTCTTCAGAAAGCCTTGGACACTGAACTTCCTTTGAGCACTGCTTACCACCCTCAAACAGATGGACAATCAGAAATGACTATTCGAACCTTAGAAGACATGTTGAGATCATGCTCACTTGACTTTCAAGGTATGTGGAATCAATATTTACCTTTGGTAGAATTTTCCTATAACAATAGATTCCATTAAAGTATTCAGATGGAACCATATGAAGCATTATATGGAAAGAGATGTCGCACACCAACATGTTGGGATGATGTTGGTGAAATAAAACTATAGGTCCAGAACATGTTGAGGAAACAATGGAAAAGGTGAAGGTAATCCAAAATCACATCAAAGTAGCTCAAAGTAGGCAGAAGAGATATGACGATAACTGAAGGAAGGATTTGGAATTTCAGGTAGGAGATCATGTTTTCATGATGGTATTTCCATGGAAGGGAGTTATACGGTTCGGTAAGAAGGGAAAATTATGTCCCAGGTACTTCAAACCACTCAAAATAATATAACAAATTGGGTCTGTAGCTTACCGTTTGGCAATGACTCCAAGTCACTCTATAGTTTACAATGTGTTCCACATATCACTGTTGAGAAAAACAATGCCCGACCCAATGCATGTACTCACCTATGAGGAATTAGAACTAGAACCTAGTTTTTCTTATTGTGAAGAGCCTGTCAGGATTCTGGATACGAGAAAACAAGTGCTGAGAAACTGGACGACTCGTCTGGTAAAAGTTCTATGGAGGAACCATCAGATGGAAGAGGCGACGTTGGACGTCGAGGAACTTATGATGAAAAACCACCCAAGTCGTTTTATGAAGTAATATTCTAGAAATTTCTAGGATGAAATTATTTTAAGGAGAAGAGAATGTAACACCCCATGCTTCCACGGTACGCTTCTCTTTCAATAATGCAATAGCTTGCATTGTACGCAAGTTCGAGATTCTAACACACCGCGACCAATCAAAGTATTCGTTAGGAAAAGTAATTACCACCTTTTGAAATTATATAAATTTTATATTTCAAAATGGACATCATTTTTGGATTCGGAATATCGAAATTATCCTATGTTGAATTTTTTGTTTTTTTCTAAGAACATTCAATTTTCAATGAATAGTGAAAAATACTTAAAAACAAATTTTTTAATAAAAATAATTTATATTGATAAATTATAAGGTTGAGTGGTTTTAATGTATAATTAGGATATAATTTTAGCACTTTATCCAACGGTGGTCATTAGAATTAATTTCACTTTGAAATTGGACATAAACAATTGTCAATCTTTTGATTGATATTGTGTCTTAAAAACATGCTATTTGTTTTGACAAAGGAAATTAATTATTAAATTAATTAATGAAACTTATATGTTTTTAATTTTTTAAAATAGGTAACATATTTTAATTTGGAATAACAAATACAGCTTAGGGTGAATTTTTGTTATTTTTCTGAAAAACTTCAAATTTTGATGAATAGTAACACCACTAAGTGGATGTTAAAAAACTAATTTTTTGTTTAAATGAAACATTACCACTTCTGTGAATTGATTTTTAAAAACCCGACATATTTGGTTGTCATTATTAATTAAAATTTTGTTCAATGGGATTAAAATAATTTTTTGGTGAATAGTAACTTTTAAGTTGTATTAATCGCAATTAAAGGTAATAGGTGTAATTTAAGGTAAAAATAACGTTATAAAAATATAAAATTACCTTGACAGATGTTCTACCCTTATTTAATGAGTTATGTCCAACCAATAAAATCCATGTTTCAACTTGGGGACCCCATGGAGCCACTTGGGTAAGAAAATGACATTAATAACATTTTATTTAAAGTTAAAATAAAAATGTCACAAACATGTATTGTTTTACTAAAACAATCATTACATGGGTTGTAAAAGTAATATTTTTTACTATAAATAGTTATTAGAATGATAAAACGTTTTCCTACATCATAGAATTTTATTTATAATTTTTAGACATTAAATAAATTTATTTATTGATGAGTCCATGATGATGCAGTGATTACATCATTAATGAACGATTTAAATAAAATAAAAAGACAATGTAAAATATAATACATACACTTGTAAAAAACCTATTGTATGGGTGTCTTTAGAACCATTATCACCTTATCCTCGAAATATTTCTTTTTGGGACTTTTAAAATCCGAAAAGAATTTTAAAATAAAGTGACATTTCATGACATTCCAAGAGTACATGTCCTCTCCTATTATAAAAGGCCCTCACCTCTACCACTTTATTCACACCTCTCAAGCCATTGTATCGGCCAAATTCTGCTCATTATATCTATCCACATACCTCTCTTAATCATATAAACCTTACCTTAGGCAGAAAGCTCTTCAGAAAACCCTTTTGGTTCAAACCAAGAGGAGTTACCCGATTTAAAGGTAATGTCTTCACTTGTGTTCTTTTGTTTTATTTTGCTTCTGCAACGCCTTAACCTATTTTTATTCCTTTATATTGTAACAACACCAGTATCTTCAATATACTAGGATGTTTTTATGAGATTTATTTTATTTACACTTACACACTCCTTAGTCTAATGGTTAAATAACATACTGTTTCTGTGGGTGGCGATTTACTGCCTCACGAAACGATGATTGTTCAATATTCTTTTAACACCTCTCATGGTGTCCATTATGATGAAACTATTTCAATATATGATATATATTATGTTTATGTATTCTTTATTCTTCTATATTTTTTTCATTTATGACATTTCGTTATGGTTTCCATTATGGGTAAACGCGATATCTTCATTTTAGGAAGTGCGGACTACCACCCCCAAAGTGATTTGAATCGTTAATGCCATATGTGGGACGTATAAAGGATGGAGTAAATGATATTATATATTTTATATTATACTGGAATTACAATACACCTTTATGTAATTATGATTTCATTCCATTAAATACGAAATAGAAATGAAAGTAGCGTTCATGTGTACGTACGACTTACTGTCTCCATGAACGGTGCATTTCTTTTCTTACCTCTAAATGTTATGTAATATTATAAATGAATCTATATACTGGATATATATGATAAATTTTATATCTACATCATGAATATAATTCTGGATATAATGGATATTTTACCACATGAACAACTTGTTATTATAAGAATTTTATTTTTGACTCAAGTACCAACGATCGACAAAACGGTCGTTATTAACTTAAATAATTACATAATGTTCATAACATGGTAATAAGTGATATAAAAGAAATAATGAACTTGGAAAAGGTTCTTATGAAAGTATAAATTAACTATAGTTTATTATTCAGGAGGTTAAAGAATGATCGAGTCCAGTCGGACATGAGGTAAGGGACTTCGTCTCAATCTCCTTTCATTGAGGCATATTTTGTTTTATACACAACTTTATTTTATACTGTGTATAAGCCCCTTTGACTTTTATTTTTATTGAAAAGGAAAATTTTTTATATGAAGTGTTTTACTAAATGACAAAAGGTAATGTTTTTTTGTCGTATGTATGCGGTGAAAATGACTTCTCTGCCGTTATGACCATTATTTGAGTTTCGGCTTCCTCTACAAGCCATAACTTTTTTTAAATGAAAAATAAATACCATGTTTTACTTTTCCTTTATTTTTTTTATTGGAAATGGTTTTGATAATTTTCTTATTATATCAATGTGTTGTATTGATATCATGTGATTGAAATGGGAAAATGTTATGTTTCCTTTATGCATGTTTTATGTGATACAATTATGATATGGTTTATGATATGTTTAAACCTTTTCATATAAGTAATGCATTGGACATAATAAGTGACGGGTGGAGCCCACTATAGCTCCTCGATGCATCGGTATGTCTAATGATACAAACTATTGTCTTGTCACAAGGCCCTGACAAAATCTTTTTTGTAGTCTTGGCACAAGGCCTTGACTATGTTGTTATGATAGTTTGGAATTATGCATTCCATCATTATGAAAGTGGTTATTGATATTGCATGTGTTTATTCAACTAGTAGAATATCCATGTTAATAATTAAATGTAATTATTTTATTTTACTTTAGCCATATTATGCTGAAGTTCAAGTTTAAAAGGCTTTTGTTTTAGTTATACATTGTCTTAAATGTTTATGTTTATTTATGAAAGTTTCTGCTATATTGTTATCCTTACTGATCTCTTGAGATCACCCCTTTCAATGTTTTAATTTTTCCAAAATGTGAAGAAGTATTTTATGAATGACCTGCAGGGATAGCTTGAGGTGATATGAAGACAAGATGTTTTTGTAGTTTTGTTTTACTTTATTATGTAATGTAGGACTTATGAATATATCTAGTGTTTCCAAGGATACTAAACTAATCGGTCTTTTGAGACATTATATTTTGTGATCAGGACAATGTTACGTAATAATGCACCGACTCTGGGTAACTGGGGTCAGTACGTTACAAAAATGTATTTCCCGTTGTTAAAACAAAGAGCATGCTTTTATGAAACAATAACTATCAAAAGATGGGCACTTGTTTATGGACAATTTCAAAGTGAAATTTATTAAAACGACCAAAATTGGATTAAATGGTAAAAATATATTCTAATTACACCTTAAAAAAAATTAAAAATATAATATAACCATATAAATAAATTTGATGAAAACATAGTTTTGAATTAAAATACAATATTTTGTACTATTCATTAGAAAATGAAATTTGTCTGAAAAATTCAAAAAAATTACAAAATTGAAATTTTGATTTCAAAATTCTGAAAAAGAATTTCATTTGGTGAAATATAAAGTTATAAATTGACCAAAACTAGTTTTAAATATGGTTCTCCATTAAAAGGCGGTAAATCGACCTTTTAATGTAAATTATGTTTAGGATCAGATTCATTCACATTTTAAGCCAATATGTTTTATTGGATAAAATTTAAAACATTTAAAATCATATTTTAGTTTGTTATATTCATTAATGCCAATATAATGGCTAGGCATTAACTACCATTTAATGTAATAATATTATATTATTAGTATGCATCGTAATATTTCATTGAAATATGTTGTTGCGTATCGGGTAGACCATCGAACATAGCATCCCCTTTAAAGTAAAATTAATAAATAATTTAAAAATATTAATAAATATAAAAATGTAATATTTTTATTTACCTGGGATGTTACAATTCACTAACGAATTTCTCCCAACACCCTTTTCATGGTTTTACAACATGGTTAAACAAACAAAGTTCCAATTTTGTAATTGAATATATTTCATTTTTCAAAGTTATTACAATTGTGGCTGCACAATTTGGATAAAATATGTGCTTTTCAAGAATCATATGTTTTAGTTTTACCATTTCTAGGAGTATTTACATGTTTTATTCTAACAATTTTCAAAACATGTTCCTCTATAAAATATGTAAACTTTTATCAATAGTCTTCCATCCCCTCCCAAAAATCATCCAAACACATAACATTTTAAAAATGAAAAAAAGATTAATTTAATTGAAATAAGGGGTGATAAATTTTCATCACCTTTATATTCTCCACACATATAAATTAAAACAACACCTCTACTCTGGACGATATTGGGCCATTGGTTTACCATTTCTTTCTCTTGTTATCATGTTTCTTCATTAATATGACCTTGTTACTACAAAACTGGCACTACACCAATGGTTTTACCATGAAATAATCACTATTTCCAATCCAAAATCTTCACAAGAACATATACCATTGATGCATCTAGATCTTGGTCATTAGGATCCCAAATAATCACATGGTCATGATCCGGATGATACTTATTTAACTCAGACACAAAAAAACATTGTGCACTACACTAAACTATACTGTAAAATTCATCTAATATTCCGACTAACAAAGCCATTATTTTATCTAACAAGGAATATGTATCAATGAGATGACTTTACCTAAATTCCAAAATTATGATTCAAAATCCATTGAGATATTCTCAAGAAAACATGATCACACACATTGAATAAAAAACACCATCAACGATGATCCAGAAAAAAAAATTCTGAAAACATTGAGATGTGTCCATTCTCAACCTTTACAACCGAATCATCTATATTTTCTATTTTAAATTTCAATACCAACCATTTAAGTCTCATATCCTTCATGAAAACAATATAGAGAATGAAAAGGGTACAATAACAATTTTTCAAAATGATATATATGTATTGATGCCTAAATAATTTTGTTATATAAGAACACAATTAACAGTATTTTCCCTCCCACGAGGAACCAAATTCTATTACACAAGCCCACAACATTTCATCTAAAATTTGTATCATCATTTTAGATATTTTATCCATCTATTGATTATCTAAGATACAATATTATAATCAAGTCATAGGGGATTGGTGTAAGGATTTCATGAAATGAGACATAAACCTCAATTATTTATCTGATACTATCGAAACCACTAATCCATGCCTCTTTAAAACATCATAGATATATATATTTTTACATTTTCTCCACTATATGAGATAAAAATTTAAAGATGAAATGGGCCAACATTGTGAGATGGCCCACTATAACCCTTATGTAATTGTGTTTCCAATCTATTATTGGGATATTGGTAAGAAATAGATGTATATATGTTCCCATTTACAAATATGAATAGTTAAATACAACATCATACATTCTGGTTAGTGAATTTTCACCTTAAACTATTGAAAACTGAGGAATCCTGAAACCAACTCATCCGCCCTTGTTTTCATGTCGAACCATAAATACTATTCTTTCAATGTCTTATACATATTTTTTAGTCGTGGATAAATATCCCATATCAAATGGTGGGAATAATGATTTTTGTTTTTAGGATAAGACATTGGTACGAACAACTGATCTAGAAACCAAAAAACTAAACTCTCATCTAGTATACATCCCCCAAATTTCTCACCACCATTGATTATTGAACTCAAAACAATACACTATGAATCAGATGTTTGTACCCTCTTAACTATCTCAATGAAATCAAGAATGAATGAAAAATGAATGAAAACTGTAACATCACCTCAGCATTCTAATTCCATGTGCATGTCATGTAGAGCTGACATCAATTTTCATAGATATAAAGCCTCTTTTCCAATTGACACTCTTAATTTATTATTATTTCATCTATATATAATTTAATTTATCCAATGTATACATCTATTTAATGTAGAAAAATTTGAGAAACATCATCCATTTTATATTTAAGAGCTAAAAATATATTTTTGATAAAGTATGTTACAAACTATTATGATATGTAAATATTATAATTTTCTCACTAAAGATGTAATGATTCCATTCCATCAAAACAATGACTATGGAATCTAAATCCAAATCAATTTTTTATATATTTCATTATAAAAATATAACTACATTGAGGTGTAATAAACAAAATGATCTTCGTACATGAGGACACATCAAAAACCAGATCCTGAAGCATCATAATACAAAACATAACATTTCCATGCTTCCAAATTAAAAATATTGGTTCTAATGGTAGGAAAAAAAATATCACCTAAAAATAATATTTGGAATTCCTTATTTCATTAGATTTGAAAATTATTCATTTTAAAATTTATCATTGGTAAATTTACTCATAATCTTACTTGGAATAATCAAGGTTGATAACCAGCTAGACCATGTAAATTATGAATCTCACTGACATTCTGTGATGGTTTCCCTGAGATAATTGCTTTAATCTTTATTTGATCAATTGAAACACTTATTTTAAAGATTATATGGAAAAAACGTACATATTGTATCCAAAAATCACACTTTGGTTATTTGGAATATATATATATATATATACAGAGAGAGAGATCTCAATATACCCAACACTATCCCCAAGTGTTGATCATTCTCATCCCTTCTCCTTGAATACTCCAATATTTCATCCAAAAAAACCACCGAAAAAATAATTGATATACCTCTAAATTGTCCAATTCATAAAATCCATAAATGAAACATGTGAATTCTGAATACCTAAATAAAAAACCAAATACTCATAATTTCTATATCCACTCTTGAATTACATCGTTGGAATATCTTCCTTCTAAACTCATACTTTGTGATATGTAGAGTGTTAGTAAATTTTTCATGACCATGGAGCTCTCCTAAATTTATTGAAAATGTCATCAAATCATGGAATTGGGTACCTTTTTTCATTCATAACATGCTTAAGTTTATAATATTCCACACACAACCAAAGAGTATCATTGGCATTTTTTACAAACATAATATCCCATAGAGACATTCTAAGATGAATTAACCCTTTAAATTTCAGATCATACAAATTATATATTAATTTCCATATTTTTTTTGGTTGAATATGGTAAGAATGAATTAAAATACGACCGGTCCCAATTAGGTGATCAATTATTTATTCCTCTTCCCCAATGTGTGGAGACCATGATTAATTTTTTAGAAAAACATCTAGAAACTGATCAAAAACAACTATAATGTTGTTATTATTGATCTCATCAAATGTTGATAATGTCGACACCTCTAACTTGTATGATATAAATCCAAATAATATTTATAATAAACCTTTTTCACCTGCCTTTTCATTTCTCTCTAAATTAAAGAGATTCTCACCTATATCCTCAGTTGTATAACTGACCCTTAAGGTATACTAGTCAATTTTATCTAGGATGATTACCAACCAATCCATACACTATATTATTTTCTATACATCTATCATATTAATAGGGAAATCATATGTCATCTCTACTCTATATAAAATTATATACTAATCTATAAGGAAAAAAATTCCTATTGACCTAGGTGAGTTTGATGTTTCAGAATAGAATGTATCAAATAATCATTGAATCCTAGAATATCAACAACAAGAGATGTAGTAAATGAATTATATGCAACTATATCAAACAATTGTTTTTAAAATGGTTTAATTCAATAAAATAATATCTTTCACCATCGATGGTCCTAATTGGTCATCCAAAATCTCTTGCACAACTCTATATAACTTCTTACTCACAACACATTATACCTTATCACCATATTTTTATTTCACATGCTAAGAAGTAATGGTATTCCTAGAATCACCATAGATATATTTGATCAGCTGATGATAATTGTTTTGTTACTCATTCTATCAATTAATACAACATCATTGGAACATCTGATGTTTCTCGAAGACCCAACAATGGAGTACTATGAAATAGTGAAAAATATTCCCCAGGTAGTTGTAATTTGGTCATGTTCAATGTTTTTATATCCATTCATGAATGATTTGATCATAATATCCACATTGGAAACATCTAGATTTACTCTTGGGGTTGGAAGGAAGATTATTCAGTCATGTTGTCTAATTCTAAGTCCTCAATTTACATTGGAAATGAGTGCCACTCTTCTATGTGTTAACAACATTAGAGTTACCAGCATTTGTTATTATGTTGGATTGGTACCTTAACCTTCTAATGTCTTTGGCAGGCCACTAGGGATTTCTACAGCATGAAGACCTAGTTGAAGTTACTCCCAACCTTGAGATGCTTTCTGAGATTTTTTTGTATTAAAAATCACAATTCAATAATAGGGGAAAATATAATTATACAAAATGCATAGGTCATTTCACTTGAAAATGTTTTGATTGAATTATATCAAAAGATGAATGAATGTATAAACTGTGATATTATGTCAATGGATAGTTTGAGTGAGTATGTGATTCAAAAAACATCATAATAATTTAGGAAAAAAACAATTTACAGGATTTAAGATTAAATTTAAATATATAAAATTGATTAATTTTCAGGAAAATTTTCAGGCAGGTTCTAGTAGTAGGAAGTGGAGACTGAGATATATATAGTGTCAATAAAAGTTTGTCAGTTAGTTATTATGGTTCAAATTAGATTCTATGATGATGTCTGACATAATTTATGGTAGAAAAACCCTAATGTGTTGATCAAAAACCTTTTTTGGATTTTAGTAGGGGATTTTTACATTTCTCGTTCATTGATAAAAAATATATAATTTTGTCAGTTTCTATGTTTTATTAAAAAAATTACCTTATACTAATCATTGATACGTTGTTTAGTTTTTGATTTGTTTCATTAATTTTTGAAATTCATCATCTCATTATTCATTTCAAAATATTTTTTCTCTTTCAACTATTTATAAATATTATTCAATTATTACTTCCAATTGGTACTTTAGTATCTACTACCTTGATAAAAAAACAGATTGGTTATCTTGTATCTTGACATCCCACATGTATTTTTCTTATTTGTGAAACATTTGACTGTTAGCTACACTCTCGTATTAGACATCATTCCTTAAAAAAACTTGTTTATTGAGATAAAATGTCCATCATTATATACACTCAAATAAACTATTACATAATTATAATTTTACTTATAATATACTTTAATTAAATAATCTACTATACTAATTCTACACAATGAGTGTGTTGAATATATTCATACTACAATATGAAATATCTAAATCTTCTTTAAACTTCTTTTCCAAATGATTATTCATCATGTAGTATTATTTATGTTCAAAAATGATTCCATCACATTAAGTATTATTATTTTGAATAAAAAATTAGATAAAATATAACTATGTTCTCATATGCATTCTCGGTAACTCGAAACTACTTCACATTTATATTCCACAATATATATCGAGATCATCCATTTTACATTCATCTTTATGGATTATAAAACCAAGAAAAACAAAGTGGTTTCAACATTTATACTAGAATAATCACCTACATCAACTGTGAAAACTTGTTATATTAATCATAGAGATTATTTGATAGAATTCTTTGGGATATCAAGAACACATTAAGATGTTATTAATTTGTAAATTTTAATGTGATAAATTCTATATTAAATATATTAGAATTTTTCCAAATATGTGTTTGGGTGATGGAATTTATGGCCTTTTGTTATCCCTTTTCTCTTTCAGTATCCATTTTTGAATAAAATAATAATCCATATAGATTAGGGATTACATAATTCTAGATATCCCATAAAATCTAATCAATAACTGGAACCATCATGTATCTATTATATGAAACATCTGATATTCAGTTTTATAGAAGTGTGAAATGAATATTACATCCCTAAAACTGGAATATCATTCTTGGAATCTCATTATTTTATGATAAAACTATAATCCCTAATAAAATTAAGGTTTAGAAGTGGGAACATAAATTTATAAATTAAAAGTAGTAAATCATTTTCCTTATTTTTAATTTAACTTCCCATCATCTATTATCTTGTATCTTACCTGGAAAATTTATAAAATTAATATAATATCATTATACTAATATGAAAATGATTTTATAAATATATTAGGTCATAATCATTCAAATCCAGTACATATATACATGATCATATGACCTTATATATAACTCACATTCATGGTTGTCATGGTTTCCGTACTCTCTTCATATAACCTAATCATAATATTAATATCAATGGTAGGAATGAATTCCAAAACCAAACCACATATTATGTTTTATATCATATGACATGGTTAATTTAGACATGAACACTAACCCAAATTTCTATCATAACTCCCAATATCATAGGGATCATCATCCACCCCAATTCTTAAAACTGTTCTATAAAATCACATCCCAATAGATAGAATACTCATACAACTCATTTCACAAGGCTCACATATAAAATCAAATCATATATTATCATAATACAAAAATTAATAACTTACATTTGAATATGATAATATTAAGCGTACCAAGAACATAATTAATAGGCCAAGGGTTCTCACATGTTAGTGAAACACCCAACACTAAATGCTACACAGACAACAGTATCTACAGTCACACACCTAAACACTTTAAAAAAAACGAAAATTCATAATGATACCACCACTTTTCATTACATTAACAATCAATAATTTATCATGTAAGGATACAACGTTTATAACATAGTTTACTAGTCCATGAATTGCCTCAAACACTTCAATTGGGTTCCTTTGTATCATTAATATAGCATGAGGGTCAAATGAATTGTAATATGTGACCTATCCATGAAAATAAACTCAATAGGAAAATTAAATAAAATTCAATATTTTAATTAATTGTGTTGTTATTATTTGTGTTATATTTACAATTTTATTAAAAAAATTTATAAATTGAACATGACAAGTAATGATTATGTTTTTATTATAACAAACTATTTTGTTTACTATTGGAATAATGTAATATTTGATTTTAAAATTTTCTTGGGATACAGTATGTGTAGTTATATTTATTTACTGGGACATATTGAGGTGGTTTAAATATAAACTATACTTGACATATTATTATTTATCATGGCTTAAACCACCACTATATAAGGATGAAATTTTTTTAAGGACATCTTTTTCATTTTAGAAGTTGTTTCCCCTATCATAAAATATTGGGATCATAGTGATGCTTCCCCAAAACCACTGCTAAATAGAAGAAAACGACACGAGTTGGAAGTTTCCACCCAAATTAATGGCATTTTTTGGAAAACTACTTCAAATAATATTTCATCAATTTAATAAACTTCCAAGTATCAAATTACCACCATTATTAATAAAATTTTTTTTAGTTGTATCATTGAATGTCTAGCACCTAGAACAATGTCCCAGTATATAAACATTACGATATTTTGGAAATAAACTAGACTACCTTCCATAGATGGATAATACTCTTCACATCATTTTTAGCCTCTCACTTTGCCTCGAATATGAGAAATTTGATTAATTGACAATGTAACACCATGAGTTTTTATGGTCCCCTTTTTAAAGTTAATTAAATATTAATTTTTTTTCAATATACTACATCAAAAACATCATTCACATTGAAACATATCGATGTGTGTTACAATAAAAAACATCTTGGAATATGTTACACACAACATTGATTTAGCATACATCCCACACAACATTATGTTACTATGAAATATTATTTCTATATAATAATAATTTAAATAAGATAATTATAACCTAGACATTATTCCTTTTAATATGAACAGTAGTAACTAAATTTAATTTTTTTTATCATTGTATTAGATAAATAAATAAAATTGATAATGAATGATATAATTTTTAGTAATTTCCTTTTATGTTTAAAAATACCATTTTCTCAAAAAAAACAACTTTTAATGTCCTTCTTTGAAAAATAAAATAATATAATTTTATAGACATGTTTAAATTTATTTTCATAAAATAAACATCATTTATTAATTTAGTACATCTAAAACATCCTATTATGAATTTTTGGATTTTTTCTAATGATCTTCTTTTTTTTATTATGAATGAAAAGTACAGGTTTTGAGTTGAAAATAGCCTTCTAAAAAAATAATTATAAAATTTAAATGATATTATAAAGTTTTTTAAATGTAAATTTAGATAAATAGTTACTTTATTGATTCAATTTAATTCACTAGAACTAATTTCACATATAATGTTAATATAAAATATTAACGAACTTTTGAACATTTTTCTATGCTAAAAACCAGTTATTTTGTTATCTCAACGGGATTGACATTAATCATAATTTTTCATAATTAGTGATTATAATTTAAAAAACTAAAATATAACATTTTATTAATTTTAATAATTATATTATATTAAAACAAAGTTATATTTTTACCAATTTTGTTTGTAAAAGTGATTAAAATTAATCACATCGATTAAGGCCAAATTAAGCTTAATTAGGGACTGTGACTTAAAATTAAGAGCCGAAATGACCTAGAAACTTGTACAAACACACTTTTACTTTCCATATATAGGTAATAATCCTTATATTATTTTTTTGGGGTTTTACTACTTTTTCTATGTATGAAGATGCATACACCATACTTGTTTCTAATAATTCTATGTGAGTCCTTTTCCCTCCCTATAAAAAGCCACAACCTCTCCCACTTCATGAAACCTCTAAAAACACTTAATCCTTTCAATTAACATAATAATAAAATTCTCAAAATCAATATATTCCTTCTTTAATAATGAAATTCGGTATATGTAAATCCCTAGAATCCTTTTCGCACAAACCAAAAAGTGTTAGGCGATCAAGAGGTAACATCTTCTCTTAAGTCCATTCCTTTATTTTATTTCTACACCCCCTACAAATTCCTTTTTACATGATTTTATATAAAAAAATTTTTCCTAAATTTAAAATTATCTTTCTAATCTGTTTTTACAACATCACTTGAAAAATCCACTCTCTAATCGATAAGGAACATAATATTTATCTGTATGACTAACAGCCGCTTCATTAAATGAATATTCTTCATTTTTCCTCACTATAACTCATAATGGACATTATGATGGATAATATTTTCATATTTTATATATATTATATTTATAATTACTTTTATTTTCAGTAATTTTTATTTAGAACATAAATTTATATTTTCCATCTTATGTAAATATGATAATTTTTCTAGAGGAAGTGTTAACTACTGCTCCCTCAAAGAGATTTGATTCGTTCATACACTAAATTAAATTTACTAAGGGAAGATTTAGTGAATTTGAATGATATATATAATATAAATAATACTTTTTTAATAATGATATATATATACCAATATGTATTTAAATTTCATTCTATCAACAAGATAATTAAACAGAAATAGTATCAATGATTTTGTACAGTCCAACATCTCCTTAAATGGTGTTTTCCATTTCATACCTTTATACACAATATAATATTATAATATGAATATTCTGTATATAAATGATATTTAGTTCTTCATTATCATTATATAATCACTATAAATGTATAATGAACAATGATAAAACAAATTAATAAACATGCAAAGAACAGAGAGAGTATTACCTGAATTTAAACATTAACACAAAACCATTAACAACCAATTATTATAATGTAATAAAAAAGAATAAATTGTATTATATATAATTATAAGGTTATTTAAAATATGTTTAATTAATTTATATTTATTATATGGGTGTTTTGAGAGAGTATGATGAGAGTCAAGAAACTAGGTATGTGTATTTCATGTCACATTTTATTTCTATGAGATAGAAGCTACTTTTCCAATCATTAATTTTGTTTGGTGTATATATTTAACATGAAATTATTATGGTTATATTATACCTAAATATATGGGTATTAACATGTCCATCTAATGTACATTCATTCATGGGTCATATGTTTCAAAAGTTACCAAAATCGGTAAAAATGTTTTTTCTCAATTTGCCTTCTCTGATACTCATGTTTTGTTATAAACATAAATTATCATTATACATTTATATAATTTAATTTACATGATATATAATTAATATCATTATTTTCATTATATTTTAGGCTTCAATTATTTTCCATATCTTATATGATGAGTATGATCCCATGTTATCATGTAATAACACTTTATTTAGAAAATCTCATTTCTTTTTGAGATTATTTATGTTTGTTATTACATTGATAAAATATTTGATCCATATCTCAAGAATACTATAGATATTCCTCCTCATATATTAATTCATGAAATTCTCATGTGTTAGTACCAAATGTTACACTCTTTGAAACCTAAAATAATGTTTTAATGTAAAATTTGACCTCCTCTATCTCTTCAGTCAGAATTCTATTGTATTGAAAAAACACATCCTTTATAAATTTCGTTTAAATTATTTTTCTATAGATCCTTGAAGATAATGTCAATGTAAAAGTTATTATAAATTTTTTAATTGTTTTCAATGCTTCCATTATATGTTTTAAAATCTATTTTGCAATAAATGGTTTTACAAAGGCTTTATGTTGTAAAATGTAATTTTTAAATAAGAAATGATATTTTCCTCAAGAAATTATTTAATGGATCATTAATAATTATTTCCCATAAAATATAACATCTATTGGTGTTACTCAGGACTCTATAGTGAAATTATTCAATGTTTCCATTAATATAATTTCAATGAATAGATTGTCTTCTAATGGAATGATTTTTATGAAACCCATTTCTCATGGATGGGTTATATGCTTTTTAAAATTGCTTCTTTCCATGGGTTATGTTTATGTTGAAATGATTATGAAAACGGCCTCTTTACTCATGCTATGATAAGATTACATGTTTATAATAATCATTTCATTGCATGTATTATGATAGGATTATATATTATCTAGTACAACATGTATATAATATTTCATTATGATATGGACAAGAGGTATGTCTCCCTCCAATGATTTGGGAAATGATTTATATATAATTACATAGACTACGATGGTATTGGGAATGAAACTTGACTACTAATATGGCTATGGGAGTGAACCATGAATTCCCAGATAATATTAATATTGAACTCATGCTACAAATATGGATATGGGATTGAACCATGACTACTATGTTGTTATGGGTAATGAACTTATACTACCAGGATGTTCTTGGAAGAGATTCGTTGGAGACTATAGAAGTCATATTATATGATTTTGTGTCTACCACAATTACATGCCTTGTTAATTTTATATTTATTCATGGAATATGTATTTATTTATATATTATAAATGTCTTATGAACTTAAATGATTTTTTCAATGATTCATGTACAAGATCTTTGATATGTATTGTATGATCGTCCCTTTTTATGATCATGTTCTCATACCCTAAAGCTCATGATTACTCTTACATGTCTCCAATTCTTACCCTTGCTGATCTTTTGAGATCGTCTGTTTTTAGGTTTCCTTCCAAATGATATCTAGATATGTATTATTTTTGATGTGTTTAAGAAGGGTCTTAGTAATGATGAACCTATTTAAGGATAATGATGATAATTTTTGCAAATTTTTTAATGTATCCATGCTACCAAATTCACTAGACATGTACTATCTTTCGATATTAGTTTGTTCAATGTTTTATGAATTATGAAAAAGAAATTTAATGTTAATTTATATCAAATCTGAGACATTATTATTTGTATCATAGGAATTGTTTAGTTAACCTTTGAACAATAGGTTGAGAAATCCTAATTGAAAATTTTAATTACTTGATTAAGTATAATTATAATGATGAATCATGGTTTAGTAAAATGTTCATGAATTTTGGAAAATAATAGAGTGAGTTGTTTCCTAGCAATACAAACATTTATGGATACTAAAAGAGGATCTGGATCTATCATAGATTTACCTAGGGGTAAAAACTCTAACAATCTGTTTGGATCCTAACTTGGGGTTATCTTATATATTGCAATTGGCCCGGCTGCATATCTTGTTTCACACTTCTGGGGGATATGTTTTGAAAATTCACAAACTATTCTAGAACTATCAAGAAGGATTAAAATAGATTGTTTCTATGAATAAAATTTTATAAAACAATGGAGTCATGGATTAATGAAATTTTTATCAATTCCATATTCTCTAAGTGATTGTTTTTTTTATGTGGTTCCTCATTATGTTAAAATTTCCATAATTTATGATTTTGTTTTTTGTCAATGGATGGAACTAGAAGGAATAAATTTAATGGTGATTATAAAAAAATGTAACAATATTCCTCATGATAAATCTAATACTATGGGTGTTGGAACAAAAAACCTCATTTATATTTACATACAACCTTCTCAGGATATGAATAATAGTGGAATATAAAATATGAAAATACAAGAATAAGATTATATTTAGTCTTTCATGATGTAACATCCTCCTTCATTCCAAGGGTATTCTGATTGACTTGTTTCCTAATAATGGATCAATATCAATGAAAATATATTTTCTATTTTTCAGTATTTGGAGAAAAATAAATACATTATGAATATTTATCAGTTAGAAGGTAAAGTTGATCAATGGAGGAATCTAATCAAGAATACGATGTGACAAATTGATATTTAATCTGTGGATTGGGATTTGTTTAGTAACTAATTTTTTAATAAGTTAATTCCATGGATTCTTTATATGAATATTGGAAAACTGTTCCTTGAGTTAATGAAAAAGGATGATGAATATTGATGTTCCTAGATTAGTGTTAATAATTGAGAGGGGGATGGGGTGAATCAATGATCCCTTTGAATTTTTTTACTAAATAATTATTTTCAATTAATCTTCTATAGCTGGTTAAAGTCTCGATCCACTCATCTAGTGTCTCTCAGTCTTTCCTCAAATGATTTTGTAAATGTAAAAGAACTGAACATAATAATTTATAAGGTTTGGTTCAATGACCTACTCCTTAATGTGTTGGTTATTCTCCCCAAAACAAATTATCCACTATAATTTAATTAGTAATTACAATGGTTGATATAGAGTCACACTCTATCTATTATAAGTCCCATGAGAGGTTCTTTATACTGCTTCACACAGTGCTACCAAATTCCCGTTGGACTTCTCCATAATCTTACATAAGTCTTATTCACCTCCCTCAAACTCACAGGGTTCTTCTAGCTCTCGAGTCACACATGCAGCTTCATTATTTATGTTCTTCTTTTATTCACTACAGTTGATCTTCTTTTCTCTTCAGACATGATTTTTTAAACAGACATTCATGTGAATCACTTCAGGTATCTTTAACAACCTTTGATAAGGACTCTTGGCCTTGCCCAAAAATTCTGATCAAATTAGTTGATCAGTCCTCAGCTCGACAATTCTTGGGAAATTATTTCATTTCTTAATGAAGACCTAGCCTCACTGTGATGTGTGTTAATGGTTCACACAACTTATTCATGAATATAAAATTCAAGAATGATCTTGAAGAATATCAGTGTTGTCTCCCTTCTTGGATTCTCAAATACTGAAAACTCAGATAGAAGAGTTTCTTTAAATCGGGTTTTCTTCAGTCTTCGTACTCATTCACTTCATGCATATGTCAATTGTTTTTGAACATGCATGGTCTCTTCTTCTTCTCTCAATATGAACACACACTTTTGATTCTTTCCTTACGTGTGCATGTGCATACATGCATTCATGCACAATAACTTTCTCCAATCTTTTGTGGAAACCCCAATTAGTGTATTCTTTTAAGAACACACACGTCCTCCCTTTTTTACTTAATATTTATCTTCTTATTTTGGGTCTTAGCACACACACAAATGTTCTTTTTAAATACAGTTCAAATGGTGTGTTTAAACTTTTTTACTTGATCCTCCTTCAAATGTGCACACACATTTGGTCTTATGTTTTCAGGAACATTTACATTACCACACATGCACCCTCTTTCTTTTTTGACTTCTTTCACACACAACCCGAATGGGTATGGAGATGGTGTATGTGTGAGTTTTTCTTCTCAAGATGTTATCAAAGATTTTTACTCGTGCATGAGTCCCTTTTTGTGAAATCAGAAGGCCTCAAGTTCTTTTTATTTGTGTAAAATAAGAGGCACACATTCTCCATCTTCACGCATCAGATGTGAAAACTTTTTCTGCACAGAACCTGAGAGGTTCATAGTTCTGTCTTCGTAATAGAAAAACAATGGTAAAATTTCACCAGTTGTTTTACCCATGGTCTACACCTTAGAAAGTCAAATAGATTATTCGAGTAACCTATCACATGCTTCTGGGAACATCATATAGGGGGAGTGAGTTCTTTAATGAACAAGGGTTTCACAGTTATTCTCTTCGTAAAAGAGATGTACATCTTCTTTCACAAAGCAATGTGTTCTCTCTTATCTTCTGCACAAGGGATGCATGGGACACCTTCATGCAAGAGATTTGTGGAATCCATTTCTTCGAGTAGAAATACTGCATGGAAACTTATTCATTTTTCGAACCAGAGGGGTTCACAGTTTCTCTGTTTCTACGGAGAAAGAGGATCTCCTTTTTTTGAGAATGGCAGCAACCTCTTCACTACTTGGGCTCCTCCTTTTATAGGATAGAAGCACATTAATAATCCAAGTGTGGTTTCATAGTTTTCAATTCGTTGAATACCCATTATCATCAGTTTGAGTAATTAAAAAGAGGAATTGAAATATGTTTCATATCTCATTTTCTAATTGTTCAGCCCAAATTCTTCATTTCATATGACAATCCTTACATTCATGCATTTCTTGAACGCATGAAAATCATCACTTTGTACATCTAATGACATGTTCTCCCTTGGAAACTTCCTTTTCCTCGGGTCGTTTCAAATTTTTCATAATGATGTATGAAAACAACATTTAAGTCCTATGTCTATTCTGTTTGTCAGGATGATCTTTGTGGGCTTGAACAGAGCTCAAATGGTGGGTGGAATGATGTGTATGATTTCTGGGTTGAGCTCTTAGTTTGAGGGTGCAGAGAAGGTGGCCGAAGGTTAAAGATGACCATGGGTTCTCTACACAACCACATGATCAACTCCAATCAACCACGTACGATCTTCATTAGATGGAATGGTGTGGACGTTACTAGAATTTGATATCTCTAGAGTGATCAGATGGACATTGGAGATTGCATCCTCGGTTTTAAATCTCTCCCCACATAGAAAACCCCAACATTTTTGTCGCGGTTTAAGTATCATATGGTCCCAACCATTGCTCAGATTTCTCCTCTCTCCCTCCACAGTATCACCCCATACCATGTTCACCCTGCAGGTGTGATATTAGCACCCACTCTTCTCTTCCAGGCACAAGCCTAGCGCCCATGATGCACAGATTTATCACTGTGCGGGCCCTGTGGGCTTACACATGGACCATGCACACATGCGTCATACAGGGCTAGCCTCGAAGGATTCCTTTTAGTGTGGTTGACCCTCAGATCGTACATGTTCTTGAGGTGATTTCCTCAGGTATCCTCTATGCATGGATTATTTTTAGCAAAGGACCACACAAAAAGTGTAGCATAAATGCAAACATGAAACGGGATGCATGGCCACCTTCAAAATCTATTCCCATGGATCAGAAATACATTTAGTATATTCCCCACTAAGCGATTTCTCTCCTCTTATCCATATTCAAACATCATCATTATTTTCTTTTCGATGTAATAAATCTAATATCTTTAAAGATCCTTTAATCCTACTAGGAATGATGCATGGATGATGTATTTATTCCTCATGCATCATAACATAATGCATGGCCTTCAACACATCATCTGCTTAGTGACTATTTATGGATGAAACTTTTTTAATTATTCAATTGAGTATTGCATGGACATCTTCAATTGTTGTATCAGTGTATCACCTTGATAAAAGTCTTGGAAGTTAAGACCAGTTCTGCAATCATCAAGATTTTCCTCTTAGATAATTGATCACGTGTATAATTCAACGCTTTGAATCAACAATAATTTTTCAAGGCACCACAAACATCATTCTCAATACCATTCATTCACATATTGACCTGTCATTGACAACAAATGAAACTCATATGCACTTCAATCCATATTGAAAACAAATGAAACTCATACGCACTTCAATATCCCCCTTTGCATTTAGTATTCAATATCACCTAAGCACACTTTGTATGGGTCAATATGTCTGCTAAAACATTCACCCCCATATTGGAAACCAAACGAAAATGTGTTAGTGGGATTTCTTAAAAACATATCCTCCTACCTTTGAATAATATCTGTTTGAATGTTTTTAAGAGAGAGGGATGATTTCACATGGTTCACATAGAAAATATATATTAGTTAATCAAATATATGTCTACTTGGGATAACCTAGTGTAGAAAACTAGAGAGATATGACCAAGGATTTCAGTGCTGTCCATAAACATCCATATATGTGATATCATGCTTAGAATGTATGAACTCTTTTATCAGGGGATAAAAAAAATACTATTTATCAATGAAATGATAAATCCCTCACACACATAACCAAACATATTAAAAAGATTATGTTCAATGATAAATCTCACCCTTCATCTCATATTTTCATTAATCAAGAACTCCCCCTTAATTGATATGATAAAAACAATTAAGACTAAAGGATGAAACTGTGATTGGAATACCCTAGTTTCATCTTCCTTAAACAATATGAATTTCATGTTTTGTCATGACACAAACCTTGATATCATCTGTATCATATTTTATCTCCTCAAGGGGTGTAAACCCATTTATTTTTTTTGGTGGAGAATATCATCAAATAATCATGAAGATATGTATGTTGATAATTTTCTATTGTGGATCAATTCGTGTAATTATCTAATCAGGAATAATGAGTCTGACATGTAATTCTCCACTTTTCACATCCAATTATCATATTATGAAGGACCTTAAACTTCAATTACATGCAATGTAAGTACACACATATAACAAATGTATAAGGGAATATGATGGATCACTTGTGAGCTTTATAATAGAAGTACTAGGGTTGAGAATTTTTTTTCAACCGAAGAACTCATTTTCGTGCAGCTCTAATGTATTTGGTACCCATCGGGTTGGTTTTTCCTCTCCATTTGACATTTTTTTCATTATTTTTCTCATAGATTCTTTACTTCCATTTATATTCAACTTGTGTTGATTGTATTTATTCTCTTTTTTCAGTAGTGAAGTATCATTTGGTGCATGTAGTTAAATTTTCTCCATTTGTCATAGTAAAATAGTAAAACATTTGTTTTCATGATGTCTATCATTCTTTCACATTCCACATAGTTGTTGTGAGACAATTGGGTTATCATGTTATGACAACCTCTCATCAAATTTGAATTCTCCTTCATGTGGAATGACATATTTTCTCATTTACTTAGATTTATCTAGTATTTCAACTTCATCTATTTTTAGATCTCTAGAAATTTGAAAATGATTTGGCTAGAAAACTAAACACTCTTTACCATTTTCTGATTTAGAGATTCCACAAGGTTTTTTCATTGTTTTCATGTTACCATTCATAGGAAACATATTATGATTATCTTCACATATGTCTTCATTAAATCCCATTTTATTCTAGATTTATTACCCTTTTATTTTCAGCTTTCATTCATTCATTTACATGGATTTTTTATAGTGATCCAGGTCATGAATTTTCTTTCCCCAATAGAAACATCTTTTCTTGGTTGAGATGAAATTCTTGGAATCCTTCTTGATATTCTTTGTGGGAATAATTTCTTTCACCGGGTTCTGGAATTCATTATATTGCATAATCCAAATGGAATACTTTTCAACTCCTTTTTATTTCTCCTACCTTTTTGTGGTCTATCATTCTTATCAACACATGCATAAGTCATTTTAGGACTAAACCATCACTCATCATGACTATTAACACTTCTATTGCAATTATCACATAAGTCTTCATGATATTGAAATCTTTTCTTAGTAGAATGCTTCCTTTTCATCCATGAATTATTTATTTGCTATACAAGATGATTTTTTATTTATATCCACATTCCCTGAATGTAGGCCATCCATTATTTTCATAAGATGACATATTATTCCAGATATCATTGGCCTGATTACCTAAACATCAACAAACACCAATAATAGCCAACAAATCTTCATCTTTTACTTGTAGTATTTTAATGTATATATTTATTGTATTTTTATTTTGGAATAGTCTTTATTTCTTTGGAGAATACATCTGGGATTTTTTATTATTAATAATTCTAGTATACACTCTTGATGTTTTGATGGATGTATTGACTTTTTTATCAATCCAGATCTTCCCAGCTTTTGGATTTATACATGTACTTGTAGATGAGACAACATTATTAGAAACAAAAGTAACTGGGGATGGGATAAATTTTTCTTGGAGGATGTTGCCATTGGATTAGAAGATAATATGATATTCGTCTTGGAAACATATTCCTCAATGGAAACATGAGTGGCAACATTTACTCTTCCAGCTGATTGGGACGTTCCAGCTTGAAGTGATCATGAATTTTTTAATTTCACCTCCAGCTCTAAACACTTCATGTTGAGAGAGTTATTCTAATACTCAACTGATCACTATTTACTTTCCCAATTATTCTTCAACATTTATATTTGTTCATCATGCATAATTCCTAATTGTTGCAAAGAGATTTAATGATCATTTAGCTTGTTGGCTTTGTCTTCTAGTTGAGATGCTTTGACAACCATAGAAAAACTGTTCAACATTTCAAATTTATGGAATGATTATACAAATACAATCTCAAATAATAATTTCTCACAAATACTTCCCTAAAATTCATCTGTAACTTGATCATTTAATTCATTGAAGAGAGAAATTATTTCTTCGTTTTCCTTCACTAGTTTGGTGAGAGTGTTGGATATGCCATCCATTTTAGCCAATGCTTCTTCTATGGAATTTTATTCTTCCTTATATAGTAATTTATCATCTTGAAGAGCACAAACGCTTGTAGTAATGTGTCTTTCCACTTCTCCAGGGACTTGCTTCAGATGATCTTTGAGTGTAGTATGAATATGATTAATTTATCTATCATCATCAAAACGAGAACACAATTCATCATAAGTATAATAAGTATTATCTCATGTTGTACATTTTAGATTACCTTTAGTAGACGGTGTCTCCCTAGTAGTAGTAAGCTTCTTCTTCATCTTCCTTGCCTATTTTATCTTTCTATTATTCTATGTCTTGGAAGATATCTCCATTTGAGGTTGTTCACTCATCTCCTCAAATCTGTTATTCACAAAGACTCCCTTGGATGTTTAAGAGTTGACCTTATCTCTGATACAAATTGAAGTTCCCAGATCAATGTTAATCACTAGGGTGTGAATCAGGGATCCCATTGAAACTTTTTACTGATCGATTAATTTCCATTAAAACTCTACAGCTGGTTACAGCCTAGATCTACTCTTCTTTTGTCTCTCAGCCTTTCCTCGAATGATTATGTAAATGTAAAGTCAATGAACAGAAGGATTTACAAGATTCAATTAAAATACCTACTCCTTGTTGTGTTGGTTATTATCCCCAAAACAGATATTCCACTATAATTAGGATAATAATTACAATGGTCGATACAGAGTCACACTGTATCTCTTCTAAGTCCCACTTGATATTCTATATACTTCTTCACCCAATGTTACCATATTTTCGCTGGCCTTCTCTAGAGTCTTAATAAAGTCTTATTCTCCACCATGAATCTCACTGGGTTCATCTAGATCTCGAGTCACATGAGTAGCTTCCTTATTTAATTTATTCTTTCATTCAATATTGATAATATTATAATCTCTTCACACAGGCTTACTGAATCACAATTTCTTATGAATCTCTTCATGGATCTTCATCAACCATTGAAAAGGTCTATTGGCACTGCTAAAAAATTCTGATCACTTTAGTTGTGCTGTCCACAGCTCAAAAATTCTCATGATATTTTTTCTTCTTCTGATGAAGAACAATCCTTATTGCTATGTGTTCCATTAGTATACACCACTTCTTCATGAATATAATATGAAAGAATGATCCTCAAAAATATCAACACTGTTTCACTTCATGGATTCTCAATTACATAAAACTCAGGTAACAGAGTTTCTTTAATTTAGTTTGTCTTCAATATTAGTAATCATTCAATTCATGCATAGGTCTCTTGATTTTGAACAGGCACTGTATTTTATTATTCACTCAATATTTACACACACTTTTGATTATTTATTTATGTGTGCATGTGCATGCATTCATGCATGCACAATAACTTTCTTCACACTTTTTTGAAAACCCAAATGGGTGTATTCTTTTGAGAACACACATATCCTCCTTTTTTAGCTTAATATTTCTCTTGTTATTTTGGGTATTACAACACACACACTTGTTATTTTTTATTAGATTGAAAGGGTGTATTTTTATTTTTACATATTTATCCTTCACATGTGCACACAAATATTGTTCTTATGTTTTCATGCACATTATCATCACTAGGGATGCACCCTCCATATTTTTATTCTTCTTCCACACACAACATGAATGGGTATGGGGATGGTGTATGTGGGCATTTTTCTTATGAAGAGTTTGTCACATCCTTGTCCTTAGGCATGTGTTTATTTTTGTGAAAGCACAAGGCCATAGGTTCTTCTTCTTCTAGAAAAAAAAAACACATGTTCACCCTCATCACGCTTCAGATGAGCTAATGTCTTCTTCACAGAACCTGAGAGGTTTTTGGTTCTATTGTTGCAAGATAGAAACACGGGTTCAAGTGCACAAGTTATTTTACGTGTGAGATAATCCTCATAAGTTCACAGTGAGGGTTAAAAAAACCTATGACGTTCATATGGGAACATTGCATAGGGGGTTCATGTTTTTTTGCGAACCAGGGGGTTTGTGGTTCTTCTCTTCACGCAAGGGATGCATGGATTCTTTCAAAAACCAAAGGGTTCGCTGTTCTCTTCTGCACAAGCGATGCAGGGACACCATTGTGAAAGAGATTTGTGGAAACCTATTCTTCTCATATAAAAGCTTCATTGAAACCACCACCATTCGCAAACAATAGGGATTAATAGTTTCTCTATTTCATTGGAGAAACAAGAGATCATTCTTTGAAAATAGCAGCATCCTCTTCACGGCTTAGGATCGTCCTTTTATATGCATGGAGAATGTTCAAAATCTATGTGAGATTATGCGGTATTCAAATCATTTAATACATGTTATCTTTGGTTTGAGTATTTAAAATGTAGATATGAGATAGGCCACATATATCAGTTTCTTTTTGTTCTACATGAATTCTTCATTTCATATGACAATCCTCACATGCATGCCTTTTTTGAATGCATTCAAATCTTCAAATTGTACATAGAATAACATGTTCTCCCTCAGAATCATTTTTTGTCACGAGATCCTTCAAAATTTTCATCATGATGCATGCATGAATCTTTTAATGCATGCATGTATTCATTTCATCTTGACGATCTATGTGGGCTTGACCAGAGCTCAAATGGTTGTTGGGATGATGAGTTGGATGTCCAGATGGAGCTCCTAGTTGGAAGGTGTGGAAGATGTGGCCAGAGGATGATGATGACCTCATATTCTATCCACGGTCGTAGGATAAACTCCCATTGCCCATGGATGACCTTTATTAGAAGGCATGGAGTAGATATAGTGTGTGGTTGAGATCTCGCGAGCAATTAGATGGTTGGTAGAGAATGCATCAGTGTTCTTAAATCTCACCTGACATCAAAATGCCAAACATTTTTCTCATGGTTTAAGTATCAATCCATCCCATACGGATCTAAAATTTCTCCTCTCGCCCTCTATGGTACTGCCCCCTACCATTTTCACCCTGTAGGCGTTCTCTTATCACTCACTCTGCTCCTTCGAGTGAGCACATAGCACCCCTGATGGACAGGTTCATCATGGTGTAGCACTCGCGGGCTTACACACGGCTCGAACACACATGCCTCATGCAGAGATGGCCTTGAGGGATTCCTTTGAGCGCAGTTGACTGTCAGATCCCACATGTTCTTGAGGTGAGGCCCTATTCTATCCTCGATGCATGGCATATTTATTAGTGAAAGAGCATACAAATTTTTTTTCATAAATGATAACATGAAATGGGATGCATGGAATCCTCCAAAATCTATTACCATACATGTGCAATGTATTTAGTCTATTCCTTACAAATCTTTTTCCATATTCTTCATCATCATCCAAAATCATCCTTATTTTATTTTCGAAGTAAAAAATATAATATCTTAAAAGTACATTTAATCCAACCATGGATTATGGATGGTCATGTCTTCATTCATCACACATTAAAACATAATCCATGGACATAAACAGTTCATCCACATAGTTACTATTGATGGATGTCACTTCATTACTTATGCAATTAAGTATTTCATGCAATTCTACAAGTGTTGAAACATCATATCTTATTGATATAAGTCCCGGAACATAAGACTAGTTATACAATCATCAGGATTTTCTTCATAGAGAATTGATCATGTGTAGCATTCAATGCTTTCAATCAACGTGAATTCTCCAAGAGTTAACCATATTCATTATAAATTCCTTTTATTCACATATTCACTTTCCACTTACAAAAAATTCAACTCTTATTCACTTCAATCAAAATTGAAAACATATTCAACTATTAAGAACATAAAAAATGTTGATTCCTACATGGTTAATTTCATGATACATACAAGGTACACTTCTGGAATTATCATCCAACTCGAAAGTAATGATGATAGGTTCTTTAGTGGCGTAATTCAATGTCTTATAAGGGTTTTTTCCATAATATACATTAGTAGATCTGAGATATTGTTCATTATATAATCGAAGATGAAATGGGGGTTGGAGACCTATATTGATCTCATGGTTTCGACAAGAAGAGGACGATTGTGTTTAAAAGAAAATTTAAAACCATACCGAAAAAATATGAGCTTTCCTTTATTCACTATGCTTGGGAATAATTATGTAGGAAAATGCCTTAAGGAATTTAATAAATGTTTTAAGTTCAGAAAGGATGGTCACCATGAAATTAAATACTAATGTGATGGGAAGATTTTACCTAATGTTTTAAAGGGCAAGAAAGCATCACAAAATGCACCTCCCTCAATCTAATGCAAAAAATATAAGGATAAAGGGAATTATGGAAACCACTTCCAATACCCATGGGCTAGTGATGATGATTGACATCAGAAACCTCATCAAAAAAGTGACAAGGGGAAATATCATGAAATTTCTATTTCTATTCAAGGGTGCGATAATGAAACGATTAAAGGTAAACCTTTCATCCACTCCAGAACTGCTAAATTCATTTTTGATCCTAGATATACCAACTCTTTCGTATCTAATGAATTTTATAAGGGTGTTTAGATTCCTCGAAACCAATTAGATGTGAAATTAGTAGTGAAAACCCATAACAGTATGATTATTTCATAAAAAATCTATGATTCCTCTCCAATTTATTTTTTTAGGAATGTGCTTCCTGCAAATCATTTCATTCTTCCATTGTTCTAGTTTTATCTCATCTTTGGAATTGCTTATATTTCTATGCATAACTAGACTATGATTGATCAATTTTCCTTAAAACCATGCATGGTTTCCAATGCTATGTAAACTCAATTTTAATATGATATACATCATATCTAAAAGTCAATTACTATTTGTTAATTTTAATTTCAAACATACCATTATGCTTACCATCTTATGTAAATACAATAATTTCATTTGACGATGTGTGGACTACCGCCCCCTCAATGGGATATGATTCGTTCATACACTACATGGATTGTATTAAGGATGGTTTTAAGAATATATATGATTTGTATGATATAAAAAATATGTTCTTAAAATGATATATTTATATATATTTCTTTTTCTTTCTTTTTTCTCAACCAGATAATTAAATGGAAATTCCATTCATGAGTATGTATGGCCTACTATCTCCATGAATGGTGTTTTAAATTTCATAATTATATATTTTATAGATTATTATAATAAACATATACTATATATTCATGATATTTATATCATGTTTCACATTGTACAATTATGATATAATTATAGGGACCAACCATATATCTACTGAAGAGTGATGTGATAAACCCAGAAAATATTACCAAATATGAAAACTTAACACACGATCACTAACAACGAGTAATATAAGCTCATAATAAAAAAATATGTAGTAGATACAATGATGTGGTATTGTAAAATATGTATAATAAATTTATATTTATTAAAACGGTGGTATGAGAGAGTACATTCTAGGAAACTGATTTTCCATGTATTTTTTTAATTATATGTAATATTTAAGAGTATGTGAAAATCGAAGGCACATGATTCTAAGGCCTGGTGTTCCGAGAAAAAATTTATGAACATTATTTAAGGTATGTTTAGTAAACGTGTGGGGTGGAATTTTCTATAATTTGAATTGGTGCTTGGATTAAATATTTAAGGGCACCATTGAATCCACAGTGCCATGATTCGCTTAACGGAGGCTTCACTTAGACCGTAGAAGTACTGGAGGAAAAGATTATTTTTAGACATTTAAAATAATAATAAATTAACAACGTTATTTTATTAAACTATTTTCTTTTCCTCTGCTAGATGAGTGGTGGTGGTGGGAGTAATGGAATGTTAATCCATTAAATGGATTGACTCTCTTTTACTTGTAACTACACCGTTGGGAATTTTGGTGGTCCATTAAAAAAATGAACCTCATTTCTTCCTTGTAGGGTTACCAAATTATTCCCTGAATGTTTTTTATGGAGATCAGGGTGGGGGTTGGCACAACTTCACCAAGTGACGATGCTTTGGAAAAGTACCACAACGCCAACCACCTAGAGGATGATACCGGTTTCAGCATGCAGTGAAGAGCTTTACTGAATCACGAACTAATGAAAACGATGAAGAAAGTTAATTTATTGTTGTCAATAGACGTCTTATCCAGGTCGGGGGATTGTTATAAAGTTCATATTTATGAGATAACTTGCTAACCACCAGATATGATGAAAACATAGATGGCGTGACAAAACAAACAATGCCCATACCCTATACATCATCATCATTTCTATCATTTTTCTGGAACAGTTTTCCAAATAGAGAGGAAGGATGAAACTGGAGGAAATATAGTGGCGGCGGTGACTTGAGAGCTTTTTAGTTGATGATAAAACCAAAAAATGGTCCACTAGAGTGTGTTCAGTGGCCACCGGAAGAAAACGTTGGTGCTCCATGTCGCTGGTGGCCGACGGAGAACTCCAGCGACCAACTACAGTTTGTGGGAAGTGACACACCGTCACGTACCGAGGCGGACTTCCCAAGACGGCTATGTGTGAAAAGGGTGGCGCCATGAATGCCCCACTTATGGTAGCAGCCATGAGCAGCAGGTCGCAGTAGGAGGGTGTGGTGTGGTCCTGCGCCACGGAGCATTGGTGGAATCTGGACAGCCAAATGGCTGGCCATTTTCTTGAGGTGAGGTAGCATTTCACTATATGAGTGAAACTATCCCAAAACCATAGGTCCAGTGGAGAAGGATTTCCATATTCTAGTGGAATGGGTTAGACGCTGGCCACACCATCCCAGCAGGTTGGGACGGACCCAAGGCCCTATGGCCCTGTGCTGGTGGGTCGTGCCCCGCCCGATGGGCCGGGCCAACCGCGGACCGAGCCCATGAAATAATAGGCCAACCCATATGGGCCGGAACTAGTGAATCGGGTCGAACCTTAAAGGGCTAGACCCGGGTGGGGTCAGGTAGACCCTACGAAATGTTGTGTCGGGTCGGTCAGACAGAGTTGGACCGGGCCCCGACCCAACTAGCCCCCAGATAAACAAACAAAAGTAACTGATGAACCATGTTTCCATTTGACACACAGTCAGTGGTGTTGGGAACCCTTTTGATCATTGGTACCTTTGATATATTCTGGAGGGCCCAATCAAGCCTGGCTAGACCGAGGTGCGATCAATCCCATTTCACAGAAAGAAATGTTATTACTAGACCAGGAATCCGATCGACGCACCATATGTGGTATAAAAACCCTTGAGACAAGGCGATCCTTTGGTGATACTAAAATGTCAGTTTTGATGGATTTTGAAATGTTACATTGGTTGGATCAGACATGAATCCAACTAGTCCCTTTTTACAAAAAGTGCCCATATCTCACAGATCGGTCTTCCCGTCGACGCGTCGTCTGTCACATTTGGACCCCTATGACAGGGTGGTCCCTTGGGTATTCTTTTTACGGGACCTCACACTGGTTGAAATATGACCAATGGATTGAGTATCAGTTATCTTAGAATCATGCGTGTTATGAGCCAGAATATTTTGGCATGAAGACAGTGAAGTAGAGAGACTGTGTGGGTCATCATTTAGCGACCCCGTGTGGATCAGGATTTAGAGACCCTGTGTGGAAATCCATTATAGAGACACATTGTAGATAAACAACATAGTGTCCCTTTATAGATCATCATCAAAGAGACCATATGTGTATCAATATTCCAAAAAACCTATTTGGATAAGAATTATTGCGACCTGATGTGCATCAGTAGTAGCATGATCGGAAGAGGACCATCCTTACTGTGGCTCATTGTGAAACAGAAACTTATGTTCACGAGTAAACCGATAGTATAACTACTTCTCATGGATCAGTTTCAGATCTTATAATGTAATAATATGATATATCTTAAAACTAATCTTCTATATTCCCAAACTCTGAGTTGTATTCCTGTTTTGAGCTGTGTCTATTGATTTGTTCTTTGTTATTGAGGTATGTATTTGTGGTTTCCCTTTGTGGAACTCTGGGAGACCTTTGGGGGTCTCGGGGTCCGTACTGAGTATTTTTATACTCACCCCTACACAGGTTTTTCCCAGAACATGTTGTGTCTTCTGCAGATGATAGATAGATTTGACTAGGGTTTGGGAGCTAGGACTGGATGGTGCTTAGAGACAGACCTTTAGACGTGACCTACTGCAGTGATGATCAACATTGATGTGTACCTACACTTCATGTAAGAACCATGGAGGATGACTCCTAGAGGTTTTTTATGTTGCTGTAGAAATTTTTTGTTGGGATTGTATTTCGACCTCCTTTTAATGCAGTTCTCACACTTTCTACTTTGAGTACACACATTTTAATTACTGCAGTTTTACTACATGGGTTGTTCTCATTGTATTCTGGATTGTGTGTTTTTTGGTTTAAAGTAAATTTTCCCCATTTATCAAGGATATTCCTTTCAGTGCTAGTTGCCATCCCTTGGCCTATGGAAGACGACCTTGGGGTAGTCACGGCCTGGGCCTTGGGGGACAGGTCGTGATAGTAAAATGAGTGTCAAGGAATAAGATAAGGGGATTTCATCCCACTTTTCTATTTCTAGGAGACACACGTTATGTTTTCAAATCATTCATTTCTTGTGGTGTATTTACAACACATGATTGTATTATATTTATGTTATAACTAAATTTATGGGAATTAACATATCCATTTTATGAACTATCTTTCATAGGGTTTAAGTTTCAACAGATTCCCAATCATAAAAAACTTATTTTCTAAATTTTTCTTCATTGAGACTCATTTTTATTATGCACATAAATTCTATTTAGACATGAATATACTTCATTTTTACAAGTTATATCTTAAATCACCTTCTTTTGATGATATTTTATGTTTAATTTAATTTACTTCTCTTACATGGATAGTATGATCCCATGTTTCCAAGTTACAAGGCTTTATAAGGACAATCACATCGCTTTTCCCGATTATTTACTTTTTTTCTTACTTTGATGAAATATTTGATATATATCTCAAGAATAATATTGATATTCATTATCTATTTTTTTCAAGAAATCATCATATTTTCGAACCAATTCACCTATTTTTGGAACTTATGATGATGTTTTTATGTAAAATCAGAAATTCTCTCTCTTTGATCATAATTATATTTTATTTAAAACCCCATGTCTTCGAAAATGTTTTCAAAAGAACTTTTTAGATCATTTTCATGGAAAATTATTTTAAAACTTTTTTATAATTTGAAAATATTTTTTATAATTTTTCAAATATATTTTAAGTGAATTGTTTTCAAAAGGATTCAAGTTATAAAAAAAAGTTTTCATTGAATAAATGACATTTTTTTCAAGGAATTGTTTTAATGATATTTCAAAAGTATTTCCCATAAATTATAATAGCTTTTGGTGTTTCTCATGCTGTTATATGAAAATTTATTCAATAATTCCATTCATTTATTTCACAATATATATTTTGTTTAAATGGGATGATGTTTAATAAACCTAATTCTATTTCATGAGTTATATGCTTTTGAAACATGCTTCTTTCCATGGTTTATGTTTATGGTGTAATGATTTTGATACCTATAACTTTCCACATGTTATGAAGTGAATACCGGTTTATAATACCAATTTCATTTCATGGGTTATTATATGATTATTTATAATTTTTTGGCACATGTATGAATGATTTCATTATTATATAGGTGAGATATATATCACCAGCCAATTCACTGGTTAAATATTTATAACTCATGATATATGATAATATGGTCAAGGGAATGAACCTTGACCACTATGATGTCCATGATAGTGAACCATGGCTACCTAGATGGTATGAGGAGTAACGTATTATACCATGCTGTCCATGGGAGTGAACCATTACTATAATGATTGTATAGGGTGTGAACATATAATAACAATATAGTCTATATAGCGATGCCCTGACTACTTTGTAATTCATTGTATATGCTGCTATACCTAAAAAATCATTGTTTAATTCCTAAGTTGTGATTTATTTTCTTATGTTTTCTATTTCCATAATATTAATTACATATAAACAACCGTGATTTATTCCATGATTCATGTATATGATTTTTGATATGTAGTGTATGTTCTTTTCTTCAAGATATAGTTGTCGTACCATTAGGATTATGATTTTTGTTACATTTCTCTCATGTTTACCCTTATTGATCTTTTCATATCATCCCTTTTATGTGTCCTTCCCTATTTTATGAAGATATGTGTAATGTTTGATGTTTCTGAGATGGTTTTTTTTTCAAAAAAAAACTAATGCAAGATAATTTATCTCATTTATGTACAAGTGTATATGTTTCTAAGTCACCAAATGCACTAGACTAGTATGATCTTCTGGATTCTATTAGTGTGTTTCTTTATGATTTCTGAAAATGTTATGTAATTTTAATGTATGTCGTATCAGGGTCATTATAAAAAAATCATTAAAATATGATATAATAGCTTGCATATATTTTTCATTCCATATAGAGAGATAAATGAATAAAAAATGAAAGTTGATTTAAGAGAATATAGATAGTTATCCAACACAAACGAACATGAGTGATTGTACGTCAAAATAGATATTATATCTCAAAGCCTATATATGATGCGAAAAGGAGGGATGAAAAGTTTCTTGGAGGTTATGCATGATCAATGAGATAAAATAGATCATTAATATATAATATTAGGTAGGTAAAATTCGAATTTCTATCCATTTCAACAGTGTTAATAGTTTAGATTCATGGGTTATAAAAATCATGTTATAACCATACACTCCTACTATTTATGTGGAACTAATCAGTTGTGATAGGTGATTAGTTTGGAGAAACTATGTTCCACATAATAACCAAATTTTATTCCTTATATAACACTCCACATGGTTTAACCAAACAATGTGACCTTAGTTTCATGGTATAAACAAACCATGTCATCCACATGTTTTCACTAATATTTGTAGTCTGGAGCTCTGGACAATCCGTGAACACTCCCAAAAAATCACTCATTCTTTTGGGAACTTCTATAATGTTAATAGGAATGATTTAAACATAAAATGAATTTCCCATTTCCTCCAGATAAAAAACATGATCATACAGTTGAAGATTTGTCAGTTATTTTAAGAATATAATATTCAAACACTGATACTAATTTTTAATTTTTGATATGGTGTAAAGAATTTTGGAACTATAGAATGATATTATGTAATATAAATGAGTACGAGGGGTTAGTAGCTCATGCATCACTTCTTATACAATCTATATTGTGAAGGGTACTTATACATTGGGTGATGGTCTTCTCAGAATAAAAAAATCAACAATGTGTCTAGGTGTGTGTATAAATTGAATGTCTAGTCTATAGTATAGTTATAGGGGGTTTTATATGAGATAAATTTAATATATGAATACCAATTTTATATGTTAATGTAGTGTAAATCTTTTAAATTCCTAAAAATTTGATTAATTAGAATCCACTCTGAAGGAAAATGGCTCCAAAACTTGGAAAAAATTGATTGGAGAAAATTTGGGGTTGATTCAAAACTACATCACACAATTATAATCATTTTCTAAACATGTTAATTATTTCTTTCAATGTTACCAACTTTTACCATTTTAGTTTGCACCAACATTTCTTGTTTTATGGAGTTAATTTTTACATTATGACCAAAAATAAAACAGGCATTATTATATATAATTTAAATAATAAATTAAAAGTTAAATTCAATATTTTTGACTCAATTATTAAAATAGTTTACAATAAATTCTAAAATTATATTTTTATAATGATTAAAAACATTTTTTTAAAAAACTATAAAAACTTTCTAATAATTGATATATGAGTAAATAATGAAAAAAATACATTTTAAATATAAAAAAAAACCTCTTATTAAATAAATATTTTTTCATATAAATGAGTTTTATAAAATCTTGATATGATTATATATTAATTATATCAACATTTAAATATATATATATATATATAATCTTGCACTATTCACCAAAAAAAGTTTTTAGTTATATTTATAAAATTCATTGAAATATAAGATAAAAAATATAAATCCAAATATTATTTTTATTTTTTCAAAATCATATCATAAAATTTATACAATATTTAATTAAAAAACATAAAATATCATGAAATAACTATTTTAAAGAATATGTATTTTGGTATATTACTATTCCATTTTGATGAAAATTAATATATATTATTTTCTTAACTTATTATTGAATCAATTAACATAAATTATTAAAACATCATCATAATAGAAATATTTTTTTGAAATAAAATTCCAATTTCTTTGTAATTTAATTTTTATGACCATAAAAATATAACTAATAATGTGACACCCCAATACTTGAAAATATGACCATCATATTTGATAGCATATATGAAATGAAACACCCAACATATACAAGAGTATAATGTCCTGAGACATTAAGATATAATTATTTTTAAATAAATGAAATATATTTAATGGATTTCATTACACACTAAAATGAATTTATATTGAATTTCATTCCCATTTGATAGTTCCATAGTAAATAGTTGTGTCTCATTGATCTACCATGTCATCACATGGGATCCATATATGAGTTTTCCAATGGAATATGTCCCTTCCATATGGTCATGTTAATGAAAATGAACACATACAAACCAATTATTCCTAAAAAATGCCCAATACAATTGTTCATAACCCGTTTCAAAAAAAACTATTACTAAAAACCCTTCCAGAAAACATTTTACAATTAATAAAACCAATTTTTTTTTGAAAATATTAATTTTAAAATAATATAATAATGCACTTTTCTCAAGGATTCAACAATTCTGCAAATGCACAAACAATCAGCAAAGACTATTTTTAAATTGATTTTCATATCAATTTCACAATAAAAAATAATAAATTTAAACAATTAAAAATTGATTCATCCTTTTATATTAAGAGGTTTCATGATTGAAGCCACGCATATTAGGAAATATAGTGAAAATGTAGAACTACAAAAATTCTTCAACATAACCAAGTTGAATAACTAAAAACCCACCATAGATCTCATTCCCTATGAACAACACAACCAAATATCATCATGATTGACATCAACTATCATAGATCTATCACTAATGATATTGATATATGATTCAAGGTTAAAGATGAAGATATGATCTATGTAAAACAACCATGATCGTAGACATGTAATGAAATTAGGCCTTCAATGCACCCATATTTTCCAATTTACTGGTTTGGGATCTAATGTGAAAGTGCACACATACTTTGGTAAGAAGAAAACCATATTAATGTTTTTAAATTGTGAAAAAAGTTGTAATTTTTCTAAACATATTTTTATACACATTTTACGATATAAACATTACTGTGCATGGTTGGGTCTCAGTGTTAGGAAAACCATGTGCCAATGTTTTAGAAACCACTGTCCCCAACACCCTTTAAAATATTGTCCCACATGGTTTGAAAAACCATGTTTTTAAGTCATTTTTCCTCTATTTCCCATTGAAAGGTTACTACTATATTGAATGCATATTTTGTACAAATATTTTTTTTAATAGAATTCCTTGTTTAATTTTTCACGGTTTCTTGTAGGGGTTACATGTATTATACTAATCACTATAAAAACATGAAACTCTATAGAATATAATAAAACATATAAAAAATCATAAAAATCCTCCCTAAATTCACCAAAAGACATTACATTCAAAAAAAAGTTCCACTAACCTAAAACGTGGAGTGTTAAATTATCCTCAACATTGGACATTACATTATTAAAAATTAGAAAAAATCCACTATGTCAAAATATTTTGGGAAATTATTCAAACATTTCATTGTCCCGTTCCAATGGTTCCTCCAGAATCTGTCCCAGTTTCCACCAAATGTGCACTATATAGTTCCTTTTCTCCCATGATAGACTTTCACTTTGTTCTGAAAAATTTACATTGGAACATGAACCAATGATGCATCTGGATTAAAATCAATGTGATCCCAATGAATCACAATGTCAAGATCAGGATGATACTTATTCAATAGTGATACATAAAAAAATATTATTCATTTCCCTAAAATGTGATTGAAAATCTAACTGATATTCCACCTAAACAAGTAATTCAATTATCTCAAAAATGATTAATTATCAAGAATATATCCTTCCCTACATTCCAAAATTATTATTCCAAAACCTTGTAGATATTAAAAGGATGACATGATCAATCACCTTGAATGACAAAACCCATTGATAATGATGCACATACAATTTTAGACAACACTAAGATGTCTCCATTCTCTTTTAAATGAACAGAAACATAAATATTTACTATAGTATATGTACTTCCCTACTAATAAATCTCACATTTTTTTCACAAAAAAAATATAGATTAAGATGGAAACATAGTGAATGATTTAAAATTAACTATTTGTGTCAGGGCGTAATATCTATTGTTGTTTAAGAACTATTTAAATGGTATGTGTTCATCTAATGATCCACCATGACCCATTTCATAAGCCCAAACAAGGATTTCAACATTTATATCATGATATTCATATATTACATCTTTCAGTGGATGATACACCATACTCATAGTAAACCGAGCTAGATGGTTTTGATGTAACTATTTATATAAATGAGAGGTTAACCTTGGGACTCTATCAGATACCACCTAAAGTGGTACTTTATACCCCTTTCAAGCTTCTTTGATATTGATTTTCCTATCTCATCCACTATACGAGATTCACCAATAGGGATGAAATTTCCTGACATTGTGAGATGATCCACTATCACCTGTATAATATCTTTTTTTAAACCATTATTAGTATACCCATTACCAAATACATTACTATATATTTCCATTTAAAAATAGGAATAGGAAAATACTGTAATAAAACTATTGTTCATATATGATTTTCCTTAAAAAGTTGACAAGTTATTCATCTTGAAACAATGTCAGCCACTGTTTTTCATGTCGACCCACCAAAACTGTGATTTCGACACCTCATACATATTCTAAATTCCCAGATAAAAATCCCATCTCAAATGGAAGTATTAATGAAAATTATGTTCCTATAATTTCGTTGGTATGACCATATAATATCGAACCTAAAAGATTACTCCATCTAGTTTCCTTCCAACAATGGTATCACTCCCATTGAATATTTACCTTACAAATAAAAATTATAAATCGAATTCATGCACATTTGTAACTATATCAACACAATATAGAATGAATAAATGGATAGAAAACCGAAACATCAGATCATTATTCTCATTCTTAGTTAATTTTAGGTAGGAATAAGATCAATATCCACTAATTTGAAGGCGCCTTTTCCAATTAACAATATGACTTTCTTCTTAGTGAATCTTTCACCGAAATGAATTCACCTTGTGTACACATCAAGTCAATGTAATGAATTTGGAGATAAATGATCTGACTTGTTTGTTTGAGGTTTAATTTCCTTTGTGATAAAATATGTTGCAAGATCATATAATCAATAAACACTGTAAATTTCTGACAAAACAGAAAATTATGCCACATATTCAAAGCATGGACTATGGAAGCTAACTCAAAATTGTGTTTTGGGTAGTTTTTCTAATAAAACCATAACTTCCATGAGTAATGTACAAAAACAAATGTCTCCCTGTATGAGAAAACATCCAAAACAATATACTGAAGCATCACAATACACAACATACCCTTATCCTGATTCTGAAAATATCAAGATCATTGCTCATGTAAAGAAAACTGTTATCTCCTAAAAATAATTTTGAAATTATTCATCCCATTGTAAGGGATAATTATTCATTTAAAATGTTTTAATTGGTAATAATAATCATGATAAATCATCAAAAAACATTGTAAATAACTAGATTGACATGAGAAATAGAGTATCTCAATGAAATTCCTTGGAGGATTCCAAGCGCTAATAGCTTATATGTTTTTTGATCCACCGAAACACCTCTTTCAAAGATTACATTGTTAAGGAAATATATATCTTGTATCCATAAAATAGTTTTTTTATATTTTTTTAGTATAGATAATGATCTCTACAAATAACCAACAATATCCTATGGAGTTTCTCATTCTCATACCATGTACTTGAATACACCAATATGACATCCAGAAGTACAACCCCAGAGTAATCAAGATACCTTTGAAATATACAATTAATAAATTCCATAAATATTAATAGTTCATTCACATGACCTAATGGAATAAACAAATACTCATAATTACCCTATCAAATCGTGAATGATATCTTTGGAATATCCCCACTCTGAACTCATAATTAGTTATAAACTGATCACAATTAAATTTTAAAGAAACACTAATATCCCATAAATTGATCATATATTTCAGCGAATCATGGAATTGGATACTATATCTTAACCATTACATGGTTTTATTTAAAAAATCAACAGACAAAAAAAGAGTTCCATTTTCCTTTTTTTACAAATAATACTGGTGTTTCCAATGGATAAGTACTATGACAGATGAACCATTTACATTACATCTCTTAAAATTGGAATTTATATTAAAATAATTCTATTTTTTATGAAATTAGATGGAATGGAAATAAGACTATCTCATGGAAAAATATCAATCATATATTCCAGTTCACTTGTGGGTGGAGACCATGAGAATCATTCAAGACAAACATCTAAAAAATGATAAACCATTGTTGGAAAAATGATATTCTTGATCTAATCCAAAAATTATAATTTCATCAGTACCTAAAATTATGAGATCAATCCAACATCTAGAGAGGAAAATCATGTTTTACATGCCATTAAATATTAATCACCTTTAAATAGATGCTTGACTCCAACATTAGGCATAAAAATAACCCATTAAGTATAATATTTGAGGTGATTATTTATGATTATAAACCAATCCATACCACATATCATTTAGTAGACATCCATATCAATCAAAGATAAATACCATATCAACATAACTCCATCATCCGCCTTTAAAAAAATTTACACATAAGGACATAACATTCTCTATTACCTAGAAGAGTTTGATGATTAAAAATAGAAGGTATCATATCAATATTTAAACCTATAAGATCCAAAACATGAGCAGAAATAAACAAATGGGATGTGCCTATATCATGTAATTCGTGTATAATGTTATTATTCAAATTAATTATACCTGTCACGGTCGATGGTCCTAATAAATCATCCAAAATAACCTTCTCAACCCCATATGACTACTTACTCACTACCCATTTCTCTAAATTACCCTATTGTTTTTTTCATTGCTAAAGAGTAATGTAATTATAAGAATAACCATTTCTATCTCATCTCAGCTGATGAGAATTTTTTAACAATCTTCATATCATCAAATCATAAGACTTCAATGACACATTAGAGGTGTCTCAAACACCCAACCATGGTTTACTATGATAATAGTGATGAATATTCCACATCATGTTTCAATTGTGTCATACACTATGTGTTTATGTAAACTCGTTATTGATTTGATCAAAACATCAATATTGGAATCATCTTGCTTTACTATTTGGCTTTAGAGGTAGATTCACTAATCCTATTGTCTAATTCCCAGTCATCCCACTACCTTCGAAATAGGTGTCCCTATTCCATTTTTTCAAAACATTATATTTCCCACCATTTTACATAGGTATCCACATGATTCATCCACTAGTATCTCCTAATATTTCCCTTTCTACCACTATATCTATTTTGACCATCTCTATATAATATGTTATAAAATGTATGGAAATAATTGAGAAAATATATTTCCTCAACCTTGATTCAATAATGAATTCCTTCAGGGATATAATACAAAAAATGTTATAATAAAATAAAACTAAATCCATAAATTTATCCATGTACTCTATATCTAAATAGTTCTCCTACATCACTCTAATAAATTCCATCCATCATGCAATCCTAAATGGATGAGAATAGAATTGTTCTTTGGACATTTTTTTTCAAAATACTCCCATGAAATTTTATGTTCTAATATAGCTTGAAAAACTAAATCCCATATTAGAGTGTAAGATCTTATAGAATATATGTTTCCAATATTAAATTCAAAACTGTAATTGTTCTAATGAAATTAAAAATTATATCCATCATATTTAGCCACACGTATTCCTTCTCTAGATACTAAATAAACCCAAAATATGGGTGGAATCAACTTCTATAACTGAATAGAAAGGATCACATTCCATGTTTAATCCCACCAATTTTTTATTCACGTCAATAATGTCATATACTCTAAACTGAACTAGATTTTGGTTCACTTGTGGCTTAGGTGAAACCACATTCTGATCATCCAATTCTAATTGGGTTCAACGATGTCGATCAAGTTCCATTTCAATAAACCTGAAAAAACACCGTAAATATGACTATCTATTAATTTGACACTTAAAAATTTAAATTATAAAATATCATATATCACAACATTACTTCCCAAATATTACCATTCTCCAAATTCAACCATTTCTCAAAAATTCAATTACTCTTCATAAATAACACAACCATTGCCTTTTCAAAATTAACAACTAAAAATGACCCTATATGTTTCAATGATAATTTTTTTTCCTCAAATCATATACATTTAGTCAAAATGTAATATACCATCATAGTTGTAAGAAATTTCTAAAATGAATTTCATGATCATCTCAGTGGATAAACCCATACCAATGAGATTATAACTCTTATATGTTTCTCCGACGCACTTATGTTACATATCCCTAGTAACATTATATTCCTCAAAAATAGTTTATCTACATCTATTTATGTAGTGCATTTCATGTTCCCTAAACCCTACTCATTTCTATATTCCCAAAAAAGGACTAAAGAAGAACAATTTTCAACTCCAAGACTAGAAACCAATGCCATTTGTCCGAAATGATTTAGAACTTCCATAACTGGTACCATTTACATGGGAAGGACTGAAAAATATGATACCACATAAAACATCTCACCCCACCAAAATAGATTGAGTTGAGGGGGAGTTTCAACCTGGCCTTAAGTGACATATCCAATATTCCAATGTTATAAATAAATTTCACGTGCCTCAATACATTTACTAGACAATTTTCCTTTTGAAAATAATATAATCTCAATAATACATACAATAACAAAAACACAATGAAATTCATGATAAAAATGTAATACAATTAAATGAATTAAAACTAAAACAACCATATCATATTAGCCAACAAAATCCATGATCAAAATAAACTACGAAATAGAAAACAAAACCCCTAGAAATAAAAAAATATCAAAAGTCACAGAATAAGAATCTTACAACAAGATTTAGGAAAAATATACATTATCCATGCCTAGGTATCATAGAGTACAACTAATGAAATTTGATACCTTCCCATTAAATTTTTTTTGATTAAAAATATTTACAAAATCACCAATTCATCATGCGGTGGGTGATTATTAAAACATAGTATTCTTTCCCCAATTAACATCCTGACACACCACTAGAATATAAAATGATTGATAATATATATAAAACAATTTATATAAATCACTTTAAAATATTTTATATCAAAACTATTTAAATTATAAACCAAAATATTTTTCTTTTATAATGTAGATTAGAAAGAATAAAAACATAAAATTATTTAAAACCATATTATAATTTCCATTTTGGGATCACCCATTCCCTTCCACATATGAAAAAATCCAGAAATACATGATCTTGTGATAGATACACAATCATTCTTGGTCTCTCTTCAATCTACCTAGTCATCACTGGGTATCCTTATTCTACTTCTACAATTCCACATGCCACTTCTATAAGGTCATGTCATTTCCAATTAACACATGCCAAACAATTATGCCAAACACATTCCAAAACCAATTATTCCAAAACTATTTAAATAAATCCAAATTTTTATTGAAAATATTTCCATAAAAACCTTTTCAATAAACAAAATCTGCAAAACCAATATTAAAATTATAATTTTAAAATTATGTAACAAATCACAATTCAATACAACTACACAATTTTAGAAATCCAAAAACCAACCTAAAATATTGCTTCTATAATTATTTTCGAAACACTACAACAATATAAAATTATAAACCTAATAAAATTTAAACTAATCCATCATTTTATAATATATGGGGTTGATTGTGAATCCAAATTCCTATTTAATTATGGAAAAAATAAATAACGACATGAATTCATCAACAATATAGGGTTGAAATTCAAAAACCCCACCTTTGATCTCATTCCCTAAAAACAAAATTTTCATATATCCTCATGATTGGAATCAACTATAATTTATATAACCCAACTAAACTAGATATATAAATCAAATATATAGAATAAGAGTATATATATGAAGCAAACTAGTAACAAAGTCTTACAAAAGAATCCAGACTTAAACACAAAAGGATTTTCCAAAAAAATTATTCTAGATTAAAATGGAATTTACCCATAGCCTTTGGGAGAAGAAAAATATTTGGATGGTAAAAATTAGTGAAAACTATATGATTTTATGATAAAACAAGTAAGATCCAATTTATTCTATATAAAAGTATTATATGCGTGGTTTTCTTGAACAATTAGGAAAAACATGTGCTAATTATGTTTGAGACCCTACCTCCTAACACCCAACACATGGTTGACAATACTAGTAAGAAAAACCATTCCCCTACAATGTTTTTCGTATATCCCACATTTAATTGTTACACTTATTCTGAACACACGTTTTGGAAAAACCATCAACCTAATTATACACCTACCTAGAGCCTAATTATTAACTTTTCATGGTTTCATGTAGGGACTTTCATGATACCAAATAACTATTCTCCAACCGTGAACCTATAGAAAATCCATAAAACACATCAAAATTACTATAAACCATTCCAAACATCACCCATACACTATAAATAATCTAAATACCTTAATATAGGGTTATATACATTAAATTAGATATTCTATAGTTTAATTTCTTATATCTACTCCAATATAATAATTTAAGACATCTACTTTGAGCTACAAGAGTTCAAGACGTTATAGTTGGTTGGAGAGGTTATTTAGTTTAAATTATTGGAACCAAATTGAGTAGATCATATATTAGTGATATAAACCATATGATGAAATTTAATATTCTTATTTTTTTGTTAAGGGATATAATATTTGGTATTTTATTTCAATACATAACATTATAGATAATACATGTGGACATAGTTTTTAATAGTGTATCAAGGGTTAATAACATAAAAATGGCACAATGGGTATGACCCTATCGTCACCAACATCATTAAAATGGGTATAACTGTGCAGCTTATTTGATACTCCAATGGTATATTCTTATGATAATTTAAATTTTCATTTCAAATCATTATGAATGATTTTAAAAATATATTTTCCCAAAATACAGTTTTATGTATAAAAGATTACCTGTGAATAAATTTTACAATTTGCATCAAATATCAATTCAGTTGTGGAATTATTTTTTATCATTTATAATGATATGATGTAATCTATTAGATTACATCATTTTGAAATGGTACTCAGATAACAGAATGAGAACTACATCCATGCTAGTAATCCAATGTGTAGGAATGATCATTTCACTGATGGGTTTAAACAGCTCCTTCGAAGATAACTACCCTACATAAAATTATTATAAAAGGATATTGTTTCAAATTAAAACAAGATAATTAATGAATTCACTAGGTATTATAGATTTGGAGGGAAGGATGAGAAGAAAATGGGTCATGAAAAAAATTATAAATGAAAGAAGGGAAAGAAATATTTTCTTATATTTGGTTGTTATGGAAATAAACACACATCTTCTTTCTTAAAAGGAGTGGTATATTTATAAATCTATGGTGGGAAATGACACAATTCGTGTGATTACAAGTGTATTAAAAAAAATTTACATTGTATAATGTATCAACTCTAAGGATATGGGGTGTAATGTCCCTATCATGACATACATGGACATTTCATTTGCAGAATAATTAATGTAGTACACAAATATATGCCAAATGTCTGTATTAGGATAGTGTCTTTGTAAACATAGATCATAATAATATATCATGGTTAATGATCTTAAACATCTCCAATTGAGATCTTCTTCTTTTATTTCCTACCTAAATCATCTCTTTATATCCAGGGGAAAAGATAACATAAAAAGTGTGAGCTCAATGATTAATGAGGGTAAACATTGGTAACATAGAACAAACTATAAATATAATAATGTATTAACCTCATCATAAATATTAAATATAAAAATCATGGGTCATTAAATAAATAATTGAAGTACATATGGCATAGATCATAAAGAATCATTAACCATGATAAAATAGCATTGTCATAAAACATGGATTTTTTTAGAATAAATAATCACATAATATGATTTCAATAGTAGCCATGGAATTGATGCCAAGAACATAATAGTGGATAAATTCCATTACATGACTGTTTTTATTTGTAGTTCCATCCATTTATTAATATACCTGCTTTACATTCTGTTTCATACCAATATTAATGAACCATTTTTACATGTCATACAAGTAAAGTATTGTTAAACAAGATTTACGTGTCGTTCCATCCATGTATTATTTAACCATATTAACTTATCATTCTAGTCATGTGCATATCATGTGATAAAAATCATTACCCAATGCATTGGATGGAGTTATATGTCCCACCCATGTCATAATTTAATCTTTCTTACATGTTATATAAAAACACAAATCATTAACCATAGCATAACCCTTCAGATATAGTGGGTTTCTTAAACATCATTTCATCATAACATGATCCATATAAAATAAATGGATTTCATAAAAATAATTCCATCATATGAAAAATAAAACCAATCTTTAATTATAGGGATTGAAATATAAAACTATGTCATCTTAGATGGAAAATTAGTTTGATAAAATAATTTAACTTAATTCCAAAGGAAAATATGTTTTCTTATTAAAAAACATTTGTTTCACAAAATTCCACACAATGTAAAAAGAAAATAATGTAATAAAAAATACACATGAATATTTTAATGGTAGATTTAAGGAAAAAAGGCATTATGAATGAATAAAAATCATTTCATTCCATATATGTCAAAAAACAATATACGCATTCTATTACTGGAATAGTCAAAAAGTACAGTGTATGGAATACAAAAGAAATATTTCATCAAAACCATGTAGTAAAATACTAAAATGGTTAAAATTGAATTTAATCATACATAGTATAATAATTAAAATTTTATGAAAACATTTCTATGAATCATCAAATGGATTATAAATATACCATTAGTAAATACGTATGTATAAACAATTTCGTATAAAAATTAGATTGCAAAACTATCCCTTACCTTAGATTTTATTTCATCCATATGTGTATGAAATTATTGTATAATTGGTTTAAAAATATTATTAACTTGTAATAGAACCGTAATAATATATATTATATCATATATGATTCAATTATGACTTTATATTACCCAATAATTTATCAATTCCATGTTAAATCATAATTTTGGGTAACAATCATTTTATTTATCTTTTGTGTTTTGACTTGTTATTATATATATTATTATAGAGATCATGAATTAATTACATAAAAATGTAAAAAATTATTTATATATCATTAATATTCAGTAAATAAATATTTATAATGGATAGATAAATGAAATGGAATACACCATCCATGGGGACGGTAGGTCGTACATACGCATGAATGCTATTTTGGTTTCTTTGTTATATTGAGTAGAAGCAAGTAAATGACATATATATAGATAAATCTATTTGAATTATTATATCATTTGTTTCATTCTTATTTAATATATATGCTTCACAATCATTATTTAATGGTTGTCTTTGTATAATTAATCACATATTGTCATGGAGACGGAACGATGTATGTACACACGAGCGACGATATCATTCCACTGATGGTTAAATGGTGTGAAATTTGATTGTCTATGAATTTAAAAGAAATAATATCATGTTATATTCATTATTTTAATCTATTATACTAATCAATATACCAATCCAAATATTATATTGTTGAATAAAATATTACACCATGACACGGAGATGGTAAGCCTTACATATGCACACAGGGTGATATTGTTATTAGTAGGATTGATAAAAAAGAGGTATATGATTGTTCCATAATTATAATAACATATCATAATATATAATATACTGGATTTTTTAATGTAGTATGGTTACGTCATAATATGTGGAAGTATAAGAATAAATTTTTTTTGAAAGCAGTGATAAACAAATTACCTCTTTTTCATGTATCTAATTTTGCTTTGCATAAAAGGATTGCATAAGACAGATTTCATTCTAAAGGGTTGCCTCTAAGATGATGTGAGAGATTTTATTAGGATATTTGGGTAGGGGTTGGCGTAGAAAAAGTGATTTTGTGGTGTGATTAAAATAGAAGGTGATGTGTCCTTTTTTAAGAGAGGGTAGGAGCACCTTTGGAATGTCTTGAAATATTAATTTATTATAAATTCATTTTCATTTTATATTTCAAACAATCTAATTAATTTCAAAAATTAAAATAATATGGGTCTAAATCCTCTCAACCAATTACTTTTATACTTGTTTTGATTTTAGTATAAACCTTACTATTTTTTAATATCCTTATTTAATCAATTTTATTTTATTTATGGTAATAAAATAATAAATGATGAATGGTTATAAATATTTTATTATATGTTTTTAGGATTCCATAATTGGATAAACTAGTATATTTTTTACAGTATATTTTTCAATTTTTAATTTTCTATTTTATTTTTTAAATATTCAATAATATTTTATTTTTATAAAATATCAATACATGAAATTTTGACACAATTAATTTATTTGAATCTAAATAAATTCCATAGAGAAGATAAATTCGAACCAAAATATTTAATACAATCCTAACATGTCATTTTGACCATGTAAAATAGTATATCACATTAATTAGATCATATGATATTTATGTTAAAACATTTAAAACCATTTATTTGATATTACTATCAATAATGTAATTTCTACAAAACCATTATGTCATCATAAATGGTAGTAATTGTGACATCCCAATTAAATGAAGAATAAGACATTTTTATACTTATTTATATTTTTCAATTAAATATTAATTTTATATTAAAGGGTTTGCTATGTTCGATAGCGTACCCGATACACAACAATTGGTTTCATTGCAATCTTACGTTGCACACTAATAATATAATATTATTATTTTAAATGGTAGTTAACTCATAGCCATGGTATTGGTGGGAATGAACAAAACTAACTACAATATGATTATACCTGATTGTTAATGGTATTTAAATTATCAAATAAAAAGATAGAGGCTTAAAATGTGAATGAATCTAATTTTAAGCATAATTTACATTAAAAGGCTGATTTATCACCTTTTAATGGAGAACCATCTATAAATATAGTTTTGGTCACTTAAATACATTCTAATTTACAAAATAAAATCCTTCTTTAGAATGGGGACATCAAATTTTTCTTTGGGTAATTTTTTGGTATTTTTATGATAAAGTTCATTTTTTAATGAATAGTGAAAAATATTGTATTTTATTTCAAAAGTGTCTTTTAATATGCTTTATTTATATGGTTTTATTATCTTTGTAATTATATTTAAAGTGTAATTAGAATATATATTTACCATTTGATCCAATTTTGGTCATTGGAATTTAATTCACTTTGAAATTGGACTTAAACAGGTGTCAATTTATTGATAGTTATTGTGTCTTAAAAACACGCTATTTGTTTTAACAACAGGAATTAATTTTGAAATTAATTAATGCCACTTATATGTTTTGAATTTGTCAAAATATACCTCATTTTTGAATTCAGAATATAAAATATAGCTTAGGCTGAATTTTTGGTATTTTTCTGAAAACAACAGTTTTTTATGAATAGTGAAACCACTTAGTGGTAAAACTGACATTTCATTTAAATGAAAATTTACCACTTTTGTGAATTGAATTTCAAAAATATAACATACATGTTCGTTACCATGAAGTAAAATGTGGTTCATTAGGATGAAAATAATTTTTTCTGAATAGTTACTTTTGACCTTTTTTACCACGGTTAAAGGTAAATAGGTTAATTCAAGGTAAAAAGAATATTATAATAATTCAAAATTACCTTAACACTTGTACAAACCTTATATTTTGAGTCATTAACGACCATGGAAATCTTTGGGTTGATTTTGGGACCCCATTGAGACACTTGGGTGGGATAATGACAATTTAGATTAATTAATTTAATGTGACGACAAAATTGACATTAAGAAAAATCATTTAGTAATTAATTTTTATATGGTGTTATATAAATTATCCTTTCGACTATAAATATTCAGTGGAAATATTAAACGATTTCCTATATCATGCTATTTTTTTTATAATTTTTAGACACAATAAGGATGCAGTATTTACATCATTAATAAATGATTTAAATAAATAAGATTATAATGATTAAAATATTATCCCAAACATGTCCAATTCTGATTATATGAATTTATTTCGACCATGAGTCATATTATCTTTGTATATAATTATTTTTGGACCATTATAAACCAAATATCATTATATAATAAAATATAATTTTCACACATTCCTAAAGAGCCCCTCCTCTCCCATACAAAAGGAGACCAATTCTAACCAATTCATGACACCTCTCAAGCCATTTGCTCATCCAACCCTTGCCTAATTAAGCTATATACATCCCTATTCTTTTCCTAGAATCCTCACCCTAGGCTGAAGGAACTTCAATAAGTCCTTTGGTTCAAACCAAAGGGAGTTACCTAAATTAAAGGTAACAGTTTCTCTTAAATTATTTTCTATTATTTTACATCTCCTCCCCCTAAACACATTTTATTACATTTTTTTGTAATAGAAACAGTATCCTTAATATACTAGGATGTTGTTATGAGAAGTATTTTAACTACACTTACACACACCTCCATCTAATAGATGAAGAACATAATGTTTCTCTGGATGGAAAACCAACCCCTCACGAAACTATGATTGTTCAATTACATCTTACCGCCTCTCTTGGTGTGCATTATGATGGTACTGTATTTATATATGACATATAATATGTGTATTATTTCATTATTCTTCTATACTTTCCAATTATATCAAGCCTTTATGGTTTCCATAGTGGGTAAATACTATAATCTCATTTGAGTAAAGGCGGACTACCGCCCCCTCAAAGTGATGTGATTCGTTAGTGTCTTATGTGTAATGAATAAAGGATGGAGTTAATAATATTATACATGATATTATACTAGAATTATAATATACCTATATATCATTATGTTTTAATTCCATTGAAATAAGTAATAAAATGAAATTAGCATTCATGCGTACGTACGGCTTACCGTCTCCATGAACGGTGCATTTCTTTTCTTACCTCTAAATGATATGTAATATTATAAATACATTTATATACTGGATATATAAGATATATATGATATACAAATATTGAATATCATTCTGGATATAATGAACCATTGACCACATAGAGAACTTGTAAATATAATGTGTTCATTTTTTACTCAAGTACCAAATATCGAAAAAATGAACGTTATTAACATAGATGATTGCATAATGTTCATAACATATGAATTTGTGATATAAAAGGAATAATATACTTTAAAAAGGTTCTTAAGCAAGTAAAAATTAAATTTAGTTTATTATTCAGGATATTAAAGAACGATGGAGTCAAGTCAAACACGAGGTAAGGGACTTCGTCTCAATATCATTTCATTGAAGAATTTTTTGTTTTATACACAACTTTATTTTATACGGTGTATAAGCCCCATTGACTTTTCATTTTATTCAAAAGTAATATATTTATACGAATCGTTTTACTAAACGACAAAAATGAATGTTTTTTATCATAAGTGGTGACAATGACCTTTCCACCACTGCGAGTATTATTTGATCATTGGCTTCCTTAACATGCCAAGATGATTTGAAAAGGAAAAATAAATACCATATACTCTTTTTACGTATTTTGGTATTGAAAATGATTTTTAGAATAGATTTATTATTTCAATATCTTAAAATGATATTTTATTATTGCAATGTGGAAATGTTATCTTTCCTTTATTTTTATGTTATGTGTTATGATCATGTTATGGTTCTTGGGAATTATTTACGTATATGTGTGGTTCCCTGATAAACCTAGGGTGGGTGAGCCTGAGATAGCTCTCCAATGCATTGGTTAACGTGATGAAAGTAAACGTGAATATTTGTCCTAAATGATTTTGGGAATATAATGTGATGGGTATTCCAAAGTAACATTCTATGTAGCTATGATTTCTACAATGTAAGTATGATATGGATTCTACAACTTACCTGTATGATTAATGATTTATATGTGTCTTTCATAAATCTTATGCATTCATGAGGTAAGTAAATGATTTCATGTTTTGTATTTATTTATGAATAGATTTTTTCATTCTTTATTTTATAACCCTTACTGAGAATTTTTTATGCTCATCCCATGTTTTTGAAATGTTTTTCACAGGACATAATGTGGAATAGGGTCAAGGATGAGATCAAGGAAAAGTCATGTTGTCTAAAACATGGGACTAGACATGCATATTTTTTTGAAGAGTTTTTATTTTATGAAAAAATGGAAACTATTTAGATATGTCTACCGTGTAATCTTTTGAGATGTAATAGGTATGTCTTAATTGTCTAAAACAATAAACCTGAATAGATCCTCTTTGTGAATTATTCATTTAATTCAATATTCTGTAATGTTTAAGGGTGGGTCCTTATAGTTGGTATCCGAGGTCGGTTTAGATAACCTTAGTTGTTAGGGTATTCTTAATGTAATATCCATAATGTAAGTTATGTTACTATTGACATCATAGAGAATTAACAGATTTCCATGTATCTTCTCTTAAGATATTATTGTGTTCATTATGGTTTTCTGTAGAGGAAAAAGGGAAGCTGTGTTTGGATGACATCAGAAAAAGACAACCTTCCAAATCAGCAACCTGAGATGGTCGTAATCGGAGCTGAATAGTTTTTTGCAACGATGGCACAATTGACTCAGTCTATAAATGGTGGCGGTATCGATGTACGAGATCAGCCATATCAACCACAGAGGAACATATCTGTAGTAGAGAATTTCATGAGGCAACATCCCCCATCATTCAGAAAATCATCTGACCTTGTACATGCTGTAGGGTGGATTAAATCACTGAAAAATATTTTTGATGTCATGGGTTGTTTAGAACATCAAACGGTTAGTCTTGTTGTTTATCGGTTTGAAGGTGAAACAGATCAATAGTTGTCAATGGTGAAAAATTTCAGGGATAGTGATGATATTAATGCTCTTGATTGGGATGAATTTAAAGGTATATTTCTTGAGAAATATTTTCCAAAGGTGGTTCGTCTTAGGATGGAAAAACTATTCGTAGAATTGAGTTAAGAGGATGACTTAGTGTCTTCTTATGAGGAAAAATTTACTCGACTTTCATGGTATACTCCAAATTTCATACGAGATCTTGATAGTAAAATAATCCGTTTTTACCCAGTATTAAAGCTAAAGTATTGAAGGGATTTAGCTTCTCGTGAGTTCAGAAGTTATGAAAAACTTGTTCGTTGAGTAGAGACGGTGGAAATGGATTTTTCCAATGATCATGTATTCTTTGAAAACAATAGAATAAGAGGTCAAGGTGGCAGGAAAAAGGGAAGAACTATTCAAAAATGTCTGATGGTAAAAAACTTAAGTTTACAATTTGTGAAAATTGTGGTAAAAAGCATGCTGGGGAATGTCTTTTTAATCTTGGTAAGTTCTACCATTGTGGTAAAATGGGACATAAGACTCGTAATTGAACTAAAAAAGATCAGGGTAATAGTAAGACAAAATTTTATTTACAGTCATTAAAATGTTTTAAGTGCAAGGAAATTGGTCATTATGCAAATGAGTGTCCAACAAAGAACCCAACTGATGGAAAGCAGCAAGACTACAAGCAGAAAGGGGTGGTGAAATCCTTTGCAACACATTCAGTAGATATTGGGCCATCAAATTAAGTTGTATCAGGTACACTGTTTTTTTGTTCAGTTTATGCCAATGTGTTGTTTGATTCAAGATCTACACACTCTTTCATTTTTAAGAAGTTTTCACATAAATTGGGAATTCCATCTCAAGATATGAATGCTTAACTTACGGTAAATACACATTGAGAAAATTTTGATACAAAAAGAAAACATAAGAACATTCCTATCCTTGTGCATGGAGAGAATCTAGCTGTAAACACTATTGTTTTGCCTCTAGTATAGTTTGACGTTATTTTGGGTATGTATTGGCTTTCTGTTTATCATTCTAAGATTGACTGCAGAGATAAATAGGTTTCTTTTCATAATTATTTTGAATTTGTATACAAAATTGAACCCTTGTTGTTGATAACATATCAGGATGTTGAGAAACTAGTAATACCTGGAAATGAATGTTACCTTTCTCATATTATTGAAAATAAAGGAACTGTTCAGATTAATGATGTTCCAGTGGTAAATGAGTACCTTGATGTTTTTTCTAAGGATTTGCCTGGTATTATACATGATCGGGATGTTGAATTTACTTTTGACTTATTTCCTGATGCTAAGCCATTTTCAAAACCCCATTATCGAATGGATGAAATTGAACTTTTAGAGTTAAAGAAGCAATTGCAAGAGTAATTAGATAAAGGTTTCATTCGACCTAGCAAATCACCTTGGGGTGCTCCTGTATTGTTTTTTAAAAATAATTATGGTTCAATGAGACTTTTCATTGATTGAAGAGCATTGAATAAAATCACTATTAAGAATAAGTATCCCTTTCCTCATATCAATGATTTGTTTAATAAGCTCCAGGGTGCTCAGTATTTTTCAAAGATTGATTTGAGGTTGGGGTACCATCAGTTGAAAGTAACGGAAGAAGACATTCCAAACACCACGTTTCGTACAAGATATGGCCATTATGAATTTTTAGTTATGCCTTTTGGGTTAACTAATGCACCTCATGTATTCATGGATCTTATGAATCGAATTTTCTTTGAGTTCTTGGATAATTTTGTGGTTGTGTTCATTGATGATATTTTTTTTGTAAAATTAAACAAGAGCATGAAAGTCATTTAAGGGTCATCTTTCAAACCTTAAATGAGAAGAAACATTATGGGAAATTCAGCAAGTGTGAGTTTTGGTTACAAAAAATTTCTTTCCTTGGTCACATTATTTCAAAAAATGGCATAACTTTTGATCCTGCTAAAACAAAAGTTGTTGAAGAATGGCCAAGACCCACAAATATAACTGAGATCTATAGTTCTCTTGGTTTGGAAGGTTATTAATGGAGGTTTGTTGAAAATTTTTCACGGTTATATAGTCCAATGACTAAGTTAACTCGAAAAGGTGTTAAGTTCATCTGGACAAAAGAATGTGATGATTGTTTTCATGAATTGAAACGAATATTGGTGAATGCTCATGTTATTTCACTGCCTTCCAGAAATGGTGAGTTTGTTATCTACATTGGTGCTTCATTGAAAGGACTTGGTTGTGTCCTAATGAAAAATGATCAGGTAATTGATTATGCATTACGTCAATTGAAACCAGATGATTTAAATTACCCTACACATGACTTCGAATTTTCTGCTATTTTTTTTGCTTTAAAAATTTGGAGACATCATTTGAATGATGTAAAAAGTGAAAAATATACTGATCACAAAAGCTTTTAGTATATATTCACTCAAAATGAATTGAACATGAGATAGAGGAGATGGATGGAATTAATCAAGTTTTATGATTGTACGATCCATTACCATCTGGGAAAAGCAAATAAAGTGGTTGAGGCTTTGAGTTGAAAAAGTAATGCTTCATTAACCATGTTATGTTTAGAATAAGATCCATTGGTTTTTGATTTGATAAACATTGGCATATAAATTTTTGGTGCGGAAAATTATTCTATTTTGTATCAGGTGTCAGTGAGATCATCTGTATCAGATAGAATAAAGCAAGCACAGAAAGAAGACAATGAGTTGCAGAAAATGGTAGTGTTGGTTCAGAAGGGTTAGTTTCCTAAATATAACATTGATAGTGATTGTGTTTTGAGATTTGGAAAGAAAATATGTGTACCTTGTGATTCATAGTTGAAGAATGAGATGTTATGTGAAGCTCATAGTTCTCCTTTTTCAGTTCATCCTGACAGTACTATGATGTACAGAGATCTTCAGAATTATTACTGGTGGGATGGAATTAAAAGAGATCTTTCGGATTTTATTGTGAAGTGTTTGAATTGTCATCAGCTTAAAGCAGAGTGGTAGTTACAGAAAGGGATGCATCAGCCTTTACTAGTGCAGGAGTGGAAATGGGAAAATATATCCACGGACTTAGTTATGGGATTACCAAAGACATATCGAGGTAATAATGCAATCTGGGTTATTATTGATGGATTGACTAAATCTGCTCATTTCCTTCCTATTTGAGATACATTTTCTCTATATCAACTTTCTCGGTTGTATGTTAAAGAGATATTTAGTTTGCATGGAGTTCCTGTTTCCATTGATTCTGATCGTGATCCCATGTTTACTTCTAACTTTTTGAAAGGCCTTCAAATGTCAGTGGGTACAGAATTAAATTTTAGTACATCATTTCACACTCAAACAGATGGGAAATCAGAATGAACAATTCCGACATTGGAGGATATGTTATGTGCTTTCTTGATGGATTACTAGGGAAGTTGGGACCAACAACTTTCTTTGGTTGAATTTTCTTATAATAACAACTTTAATTCCAGTATACATATAGCTCCATTTGATGCATTATATGGAAAGCGTTGTCAAACTCCAGCTTTTTGGGATGAAGTAGGTGAAAGGAAGATGATGAGACCATAATTGGTAGAAGAGATAGAAGAGAAAGATCAGTTGATTCAGAAGAACATGAGAATAGCTCAGAGTAGACAGAAAAGTTATGCCGATAATGGGAGGTAGGATATTTCTTTTGAGGTAGGTGATCATGTCTTTCTCAAATTTCTCCATGGAAAAGTGTGATGTGTTATGGTAAGAAGGTAAAGTTGAGACTGAGGTTCATTGGACCTTATGAAATTCTAGAGAAAGTTGTATCAGTTGCGTACAGAGTGTATTTACCACCATGTTTATTCCAGGTACACAATGTTTTTCATGTTTCGATGTAGAGAAAGTATATACTAGATACAATCCTTGTTTTGAGCCCAGAGATAGTTCAATTAGAAGAGAATCTCTCTTATAAAGAACAACCAGTCCAGATTCTTGACCGTAGAGAGAAAGTGTTGTAGAATAATGTAATTCACCAGGTAAAGGATTTGTGGAAAACCCATATGATTGAAGAGGCAATGTGGGAATCTGAAAATTCTATAAGGGATAAATACCCTCACATATTTTGATAAGTGAATAAAAATTTGCGAGGACGCAATTTCAAAATGGGGGGAAGGATGTATCATCCCATGTAAATGAAGAATAAGATATTTTTATACTTATTAATATTTTTGAATTAAATATTAATTTTAATTTAAAAGGGTTTCTATGTTCGATAGCGTACCTGATATGCTACAACAGGTTTCTTTGGAATGTTACATTGCACACTAATAATATAATATTATTATTTTAAATGCTAGTTAACTCGTAGCTGTTGTATTGGTGGGATTGAAAAAAACTAACTACAATATTATTATACATTATTGTTAAATGTATTCAAATTTTCCAATAAAATGTTAGAGGTTTAAAATGTGAATGAATCTAATTTTAAGTATAATATAAATTAAAAGGCCGATTTATCCCCTTTTAATGTAGAAACCTATTTAAATATAGTTTTTGTCACATTAATACATTATAATTGACCAAATAAAATTTTTCTTTAGAATGGGGACATCAAATATTAATTTGGGTAAATTTTTCGAATTTTTCTGATAAAGATCAATTTTTTAATCAATAGTGAAAAATATTGTATTTTATTTCAAAAGTTTCTTTTAATATGATTTATTTTTATTGTTATATTATCTTTTTAATTGGTTTTAAATTTTAATTAGAATATATTTTCACCATTTAATCCAATTTTAGTCATTGGAATTAATTTCACTTAGAAATTGGACTTAAACAAGTGTCAATATTTTGATAGTAATTGTTTCTTAAAAACTCCCTATTTATTTTAAGAACGATAATTAAATTTAAAATTAATTAATGCCACTTTTATGTCTTGAATTTGGAAAAATAATTCTCATTTCTGAATTCGGAATATCAAATATATCTTAGTGTAAATTTATGGTATTTTCTAAAAAACTACAATTTTTGATGAATAGTGAAACCACTTAGTGGTAAAACTGACTTTTTCATTTAAATGAAAATTTACCACTTTTTTGAATTGAATTTCAAAAATCTTACATACATGGTTGTTATAAAAATGTAAAATGTGGTTCATTAAGATGAAAATAATTTTTGGTGAATAGTAACTTTTGACTTTTATTTACCGTGGTTAAAGGTAAATAGGTTAATACAATGTAAAAGAATATTATAATAATTCAAAATTACCTTAACACTGGTCCAAGCCATATTTTTTGATTCATTAACGACCATGGACATCTTTCGGTCAATTTTGGGACCCCATTGGGCCACCTGGGTGTGATGATGACAATTTAGAATAATTAATTTAATGTGATGAAAAAATTGACATTAACAAAAAAAATTATTAATTTATTTTTATATGGTGTTGTATAAATTATCTTTTTGACAATAAATATTCATTGGAAAGATCAAAATAATTCCTATATCATGGTATTTGTTTATAATTTTTAGACACAATAATGATGTAGTATTTACCTCATTAATAAATGATTTAAATAAATAAGATTATAATGATCAAAATATTATCCAAAACATGTCCAATTCTGATTGGATGATTTTATTTCGACCATGAGCCATATTATCTTCAGCTATAATGATTTTTGGACCCTTAGAAACCGAATATCATTATATAATAAAATATTATTTTCACACTTTCCTAAGGAGCCCCACCTCTCCCTTATAAAAGGTGACCACTTCTAACCAATTCCTCACACCTCTCAAGCAATTTGGATCATCCAAACTCTGCCCAATTAAGATCTCTACATCCCTATCCTCCTCCTAGAAGCCGTAACTTAGGAAGAAGGCACTTCAATAAGTCCTTTGGTTCAAACCACAGGGAGTTACACAAATTAAACGTAACAGTTTCTCTTAATTTTTTTTCTTTTATATTACTTTTCCAACCCCTAAAATCTTTTTATTACTTTATTTTGTAACAACACCAGTATCCTAAATATACTAGGATGTTGTTATGATGAGGATTATAACTACACTTGCACATACCTCCATCTAATGGATGAAGAATATAATGTTTTTGTGGATGGAAAACTAACGCCTCACGAAACGATGATTTTTCAATTACATCTTACCGCCACTCATGGTGGCCATTATGATGGAACTATTGTTATATATGATATATATTATGTTTATTATTTCCTTATGCTAATGTAGTCCCCAATTATATCAAGACTTTTTGGTTTTTATAGTGGGTAAATACGATAATCTCATTTGAGGAAGTGCGGACTACCGCCCCCTCAAAGTGATGTGATTCGTTAGTGCCTTTTTTGGGATGTATAAATGATGGTCTTAATAATATTATATATGATATTATAATGGAATTATATTATACCTATGTATAATTATGTTTTAATTCCATTAAAATAATAAATAGAAATGAATGTAGCGTTCATGGGTACGTACGACTTACCGTCTCCATGAACAGTGCATTTCATTTCTTACCTATAATTGTTATGTAATATTATAAATACATGTATATACTGGATATATATGATATATATGATATCCAAATTATGAATATCATTATCGATATAATAAACCTTTGAACACCTGGACAACTTGTAAATATAAGGTGTTCATTTTTTACTCAAGTACCAAATATCAAAAAAATGAACATTATTAACTTAAATGATTGAATAATATATATAAAATGGTAATAAGTGATATAAAAGGAATAATAAACTTGAAAAAGGTTCTTATGAAAGTAGAAATTAACTTTGGTTTATTATTTAGGATATTAAAGAATGATCGAGTCTAGTCAGACACGAGGTTAAGGACTTCGTCTCAATCTCCTTTCATTGAGGCATTTTTAGTTTTATACATGACTTTATTTTATACAGTGTATAAACCCCTTTGACTTTTCATTTCTTTCAAAGGGACTCTTTTTATATGAATATTTTTACTAAACGACAAATAGGAATGTTTTTTTAACGTAAGAGTTGACAACGACCTTTCCACCGCCACGATTATTTTTGGATCTTAGACTTCCTTCACAAGCAGGAATGTTTTTAAAAGGAAAAATAAATACCATATACTCTTTTTACGAATTTTGGTATTGAAAATGATTTTGAGAATGGATTTATTACTTCTATATCTTGAAATGATATTTTATTATTGCAATGTGGAAATTTTATCTTTCTTTTATGCTTATGTTATGTGTTATGATCATGTTATGGTTCTTGGGACTTATTTACGTATACGGGTGGTTCTGTGATAAACCTAGGGCAAGTGAGACTGAGATAGCACTCTAATGCATTGGGTAACATGATGGAGGTAAAAGTGAATGTTTCTCCTAAGAGATTTAGGGAATATACTGTGATGGGTATTCCAAAGTAACACCCTATGTAGCTGTGATAGCTATAATGTAAGTATGATATGGATGCCACAAGTTACCATTATGATTAATGATTTATATGTGTCTTTCATAAATATTATGCTTTGATGAGGTAAGTAAATGATTTCATGTTTTTATGTATTTATGAAAAAAATGTTTTCATTCATTATCTTATAACCCTTACTGAGCTTTTTTATTCTCATCCCATGTTTTTGAAATGTTTTTCATTGGACATAATGTGGAATATGGTCAAGGATGTGATCATGGAAAGTCATGTTGTCTAAAACGAGGAACTAGTCATGACACTTTTTTTCAAGAGTTTTTATTTTATTAGAAAAATGGAAATTGTGTAGATATGGCTACCTTGTAATCTTTTGAGATGTAATAGTTATGTCCTAATTCTCTAAAACTCTAATCCTGAAAATATCATTAATGTGAATTATTCATTTAATTCAATATTATGTAATGTTTATGGCCGGGTCCTTATGGTCATTTAATCTATAAAAATTATAAAGAAATTTACATGATATCGATAATTATATCAGATTTTGGAGACAATATGTTTTTATGTGTTAACATGATTATTATAATATTAAAATTATTATACTTATAAGTCATATGAGTGTGAAATGTTGTAAACTAATTTTTTTAATTATAATTTGATCACATTCCAGGAAGAAGACCATTAAATGAATCTATTCTAACCCATATGTGATATTGTTAGAAATTAATTCTTCCTATTGTTTTTCACATGTTTTAGGGTAATTATATTGTCTTTATCATATTTTTAGTTACCCTAATTTATCTTATTTAACTTTAACCATGGTAATTAAAAATTATCATATTTACTATTTATAATATAAATAAATGAATGTAACCTATTAATATATTTTGGACCAACTGATTCCAAATATGGAAGAAAATTTCAAAATACAAAACACATAAGATTCATTAATTAAATAAAAATTATTTCCCATTTTCCAAACCAGAAAGCATATTTTTATGAAATTAAAACCATCAAATGACTAACATGTATTTTTGTCTATTTTAAATGTGAAATTATATCAAAATACCAAAATTAGATAAAATGGTAAAAATATAATCCAATTACACTATAAAACCAATTCAAAAGTTAATATATCTATATAAATAAATTATATGAAAATGAAACTTTGAATTAAAATAAAGTATTTCCCCCATATTCATTTAAATATGAATTTTAATAAAAAATTGAAAAATTTAAACAAAAGTAAATTTTGGTTTTCGACTTCCATATAATATTTTTTATTGTTAAATTGAATATATAAAAGTGTTAATACTATATTTTGAATATGTGCACCATAAAAAGGTAGAAAAACTGAATTTTTTGATTTATACATCTTTTATACAAAAATTTTAAATTTTATCTTGTATCTTGTTCTAGAAAATACATAAGATATATTTTAATGTTCTAAAAAAATCAAAATGATGTTACTAATATTCAAAAATAATAGTGTATATCCCATTAAATAATAAAATTTTAATAATATATCTTTGTTTCATGAAACTCTGTATTGTTTACAACACAATTCTATCGAGGAAGGTCGATCCTTCATGTAAGGGAAAAAAAGTCAGTCATGCTTATATTAAAATCTAATACGGTGTTTCATATACCTCAAAATAATGTTTTTTTTGTGTAAAACTCAATACATAAAATAATTAAAAAAATATCAATCTCATAAAATATCTCTTTTTTACATTACACCCCCCTTAAAATGAATATTTTCATGAAATTCATCAGGCTTATAAAAGGTAATCAACTTGAATGTTTCATTCATAGAAACCCAAATCAATAAATGGAATAATAAAACTTCATTTTAAAAAGGAATTTTAGAAACCTAATGGTTACCCAATGTAATTCATCAATGGGATTGCATTTAAGAGGACATTGGTGGAAGTCATAACAAGGATATGGAAGAAAAATATAATCGTCAATTTCTGATGGAGAGTGATAGATAAAATGGTTTGGAAATGTTAAAAACCAGAAATCCATAAATATTCGATGATTTATGAGATCATCTTATTCATCAGATAAGAAGCTACTAAGATAACATATTGGTTTTTAATGATCATTTCTCAAATGATAAATGATTTTTCCGGAGAATAAATACATACTTGATTTTAATATAATCTCACTATTTTTCATACCTTTAACAATTTCAACTTCATCTCTTAATTGAAAAAATGATGTGGAAATTTTCATTATTGAAGTGTTATCAGATCATTCAATATAATGATAGATCATTCCATATATCTAAAGAAAAAGGTTGTTACAGGTAATCAAATATTCATAAGTCCACCTATATTGAAATAATATATGAATCTAATAAACATAAATCAGTGTATATCTCATACTATCCATAAATATGTTACCACAACATCCTTCTAAAAAACTGAAAATATAAATCATTAGAAAAAGGTGAACTAAATTTACTTAACATTTCCCTCCCTTATCATATATGTCAGTTCTTGGTTGTCTCATTCCAAAAATGTGAATACCTCAATCATATATTCTCATGAAATATGGTAATATAATGAATTACCATAAAACCATTTTTAAAACATTAATTCTATTAAAATTTACACTTTAAAAAAACCATGATACCATGTTTTTCTAATATCAGTCATGGTCTCATTAATACCATAAAAAATCTCATTATCTCCTATTCCCTTAATTATGTACATATCATGTGCTTTCTAATAATATTTCAATCACATTTCATGGTTACTAGTACCATATACATAGGGAAAATCACAATAGACACACACATAGATTTTCCAATATTATATAATACTATTAATGAGATACAAAAATACTAGTTTGGAATCTATTACATAAACACTTAATCATTCCACAACCTCATTGTCGTACTCAACGTCACTAGTAGTGATCGTATGTTATTTTTCCTTTTCTTTGGACTTAATTGGGTTTTTATGTCGATAATAATCCATAACCAATAGATTTGGGAATTAGTTATCATAATTCTTGATTTCTTTGCACTTGTAGCATGTAAGTGTGGGTGGTGAATTCTCTATAGTCTCTTCACTGTTCATATCATTAGCAACAATTGTCTCATTACTTCGGTACTCATCTAATTATGAGCTTCTTTTACACACATAAAAACACATTTTGAAGTCACATTAAGACAATATCCACCATGATTCATTCCACACATTGAGCAAAAAGAAACATTAATCTTCATTTAAACATTGTTTTGAGATATCCTTGAATTCCATCTTTTGTTTCTTGTAAAAACCATGAGATTGATATGTAACAGAAACATCAATTTATACCTTTAAATAACAATACAAATTCCATTCAAATCTACTAATGTAACTTATAGCTAATTAACTTCTAATACATTTCATTAATCCACTGAAGAATTGATAAACATTACTTTCGGGATGGATGACAAAACCAAAATAATACCTTGAAATCTAGTAAAATTACCCTTGTATGTACCAACAAATTTGTAATCATCTTTATTATGCCCAAGGAACTCATTTTACATCATTCTTCATGTAATAAGAGGGATGCAATTTTTGAAAAATATGTTCTTGAGCTCGTCTCATTCCATGGATTCAATTTTATCTTGCTACCTTGGATTATTGAATAGAGTCCACCACTGCTCTACTTCACATTCTAAATAATAAACTTCCAAAATAGATTTTTCATGTTCTGAATAGAAAAGGATGGAAAATATCTTTTCAATGGTACATATCCATTGTTTAGAAACAAGTGTATCGGAAGACCCACTAATAGAAGGTGGAATTTTCCTCATGAAGGACTCAACATAATGTTTTTCCCTTATCTACTCATTTGGAAGTCCATAATGGTTTATAGAATGTGTAAGAATAGAAATATGATTTTTCATTCTGTAAGGAATAATAGTTGGTAATTCGGGAATAAATTCATTGGATTTCAAATTTCATTTATTAGAATAAAAGTTCTATTAGGTTTGAACCATAATATAAAACCTAAAAATAATAGTGTGAGAGGAAAAAATATTACTACAAAGACAATATAATCAAGGGAGAGTACATTCAAACTCTAACAGCTAAGGTATAATCATTTTTTATTCATGATAATTACCACAATTATAGGTTTGTAATATATCGTTAGACTTGTACTTACAGACATACCTAGACATGCCATATAAATATCACTGGGGATATCACTAATGGTTTAGAATCCTAGTTTCCAATGGTGGACTAAACATTCATAATGATTTAAACATTAATGTCCCAGGCTTTTCATAGATGAACATTAACTTTCTTTTTCGAAATATTTAATACAGTACAACAAAATAATCCCAAAATCCTTATTTGTTTAGTGTCTTTATAAACTTGGAATATAATATAATAAAATGGGAAAATATATTCAACATCTCCCATAAATATATTCCCCTATTATTTTCCTACCTAAAATAGTTCTTTATATCCTGGGGAAAAGAAAACATAAAAATGTTGAGATCAATGCTCAGTAAGGGTAAACATTGAGAACATATAAAAAAATATTAACATAAATGTAAAAAACCTGAACATATTTTCTAAATATCAAAATCATAGTTTATGAAATAAATCCTGGTAGTACATAAGGAATATATCATAATAGAATAGATACCATTATAAAATAGCAATGGCATAAAAACTGGAATTGAAACCAACAAATAAGCACAATAATATGATTTCTATATTATCCAAATCAATACTACCACGACCATCATAGGCGACAATATCCATTAATAAATAGGTTCAAATTCCATTTTATCCATGTATTACTAAACTGGATTTAATTTCCATTCTAGCCCTATATTAATGAACCGGATTTACATGTAATTCCATCCTTGTCTTACAAAACAAGATATATATGTCGTTTCATCCATGTATTAATAAACTGGATTTACATTCTGTTCCAGACATGTCTATATCATGATATATAAATCATTACCCAATTCATTAGATGAAGATATTGGTCCCTCCTATATCTTATAAAATCATTGGTACATGTTCCACAAAAACATAAATAATTCATCATTATAGAACCCATGGAAGAAAATTGGTTTCATAACCATCATTGAATCATATCAAAATCCATATAAAATATATGGATTTCATTAAAATACTCACATCAAAAAAATAGATTCAATTTAACAATATGGATTGAATTATAACCAAATGTCCTATTAGATGGAAAATAATTTTGATTAAATACATGAAATCAATTCCTGAATAAAATGTCATTTATTATTAAAAATGTTTTCTTTTCTAATATTTTCACACATTTTGAAAATAATATAATTTAATTACAAATACACTTGAAATAATTTAAAATATTCTTCATGGAAAAAATGCATTATGAAATCATAAAAAATTGTTAATTCCAGATATGTTAAAATACATTCTCTTCATTCATTTTTCAAAGAACTCCAAACTACATTTAATAGTAAACATAAGAAAGATTCCATCAGAACCATGTAATAAATGTAAAAAATGGGTAAAAATTACATTATACATGAATACATGAATTGTAAAAATTTTATGAAAACATTTTTATAAATCATGTTCATGGATGATAAATATACACCTTTTGAATAATTAGGTATAAACAATCTTAGATAAAAATAAGATTGTAAAACTATACCATACCTTATGTCATATTTCATCTATATATGCCTGAAAAAACTATATAGTATTTTAAAAATATTATTAACTTTTAAGAGAACCATAATAATATTAATGATATCATATATGATTCACTTATGACTTTATATTACCAATTTATTTATCAATTCCATGTTAAAGAAACATTTTGGAAAATAATTGTTTTATATACCATATATGTTTTGACATGTTATTCATAATATTGTTACATAGATCATTATTTCATTACTTCATGAATGTAAAACATGATTTATATTCCATAAATATTAATTATAGAATTATTAATATTTGATAGATAAATAAGATACAATACACCGTTCATGTAAACAGTTGGTCGTATGTATGCATGAATGTTCTTTCATTTACTTATTGAATTGAATGGAAGCATGTAAATAAAATATATATATTCGTTAATCAAATAGATTTATTATTTAATTCATTTAATTATTATTTTAATATATATACGTTATAATAATTATGGAATTATTATTGCGGATAATTAATATAATTGTGTCCTGGCGATGGTAACCTATATGTACGCATGAGGGACAATTCCATTCCACTAATTGATAAATGGTGTCAAGTAGTATGGAATAATAATTGCATAAAAACTACCATGTTATATTCATTATTAAAATCTATTATTCTAATGAATATACCGATTCAAATTATGTATTGTTGAGTAAAAAAATTACAACACAACGTGGAGACGGTAAGCCGTACGTACGCACATATGGTGTTGTTTTTATTTGTAGGATAGATAAAAATAGGTATAAGTGTTTTCCATAATTCTAAATACATATAATAATGTATAATATAATGGATTTATTATTGTATTATGGGAACAACATAAGAGAATAAAGTATAATTATAAAATAATCATGAATGAGGTCATAAAAAATTACATGCTTTGCAGGTATATCATTTTGGTATACACAAAATGACTCCTTAAGATGGATTTAATCATAATGGGTGGAGTCTTTGATGAATTGAGGCAAGTTTTGAGATTATTTGGGTAGTGTCAGGCCGATCCAATTGGCTTTGGAGGTGTGATTAAAATTGAAGGATATGAGCCAATTTTTAGAGTGGGGAGGGGCACCATTTGAATGTTTTGAAATATTAATTTATTATAAGTTCATTTTAGATTTATAATTATCCCAACAACATTTATTTTAAAAATGAAATTTTCATAGGTCAAAATCTTCAAATCAAATCATTTCAGACAAGTTTTTATTTTATTATAAACCATATCATTTTGATATATCCATATTGAATGTATTAAATTTTATTTATGGTAATCAAATTATAAATAATAAATGGCAATAAATATTTACATATATGATTTCAATTGTTCATAATTGGATATTTTATAACATTTTTAACCATATTTTTTTCACTTTGTACTTTTTAAATATTTATCTTATTTTAAAATAATTTTGAAATATGTTATTTTTATAAACATTTAGTAGTGTACATTTTGATACTATTTATTTATGTGACATTAAGTAAAATCAAAAAAGAAGATAAATTCGAGAAAAATATTAAATAAACTCCTAACACGTCATTTTTTAACTATAAAATTCATGAAGAACATTAATTAGTACATACTATATTTATTTTAATATATTTAAAACCATTTATTGATATTTTTATCAATAAAATAATTTCTATATCCCTATTGTGTGATCATTAAGGGTAATTATATAATCTATAAAAATTCTATATATATTCAAATGATATAGACAATTTCATTAGATTTCTGGATACTAGTTATGTTTGATATTTTATAATGTTCATCACTATGTAATAATTATTATACCTATAAGATATATGAGAGTGACATGTTGTCACCTTCTTTTGTTTTAATTTGGATTACATCACTTTTATGGAACAAAGTCCATTAAATGAATCATTATTTACCAATAGGTGATATTGGTCTACTTTAATTTATAAAACAGCATTTTGGTAGGTGTTATGGTAATTTTATTATCTTTATCATATTTTTACTTACCCGAATTTATTAAATTTACCTTAAACTCTAGTAAAAAAATTACAATAGTTATTATTCATAATATAAAAAAACTAAAAGTTATTGATTAACATATTTTGGGCCTACTTATTCCAAATATTGAATCCATTTTTCATAATTCAAAACACATAATTTTCATTAATCAAATTAATATAAATTCATTTTGTCAAAACAAGAAATCAGGTTTTTAAAAAGTAAAAACTATCCAAAGATTGACATCAGTTTATGAAAATTTAAATGTGAAATTACATCAAATGAAAAAAATAGACTAAATTAAAAAAATATAATACAATTAAACATTTAAAACAACCAAACAGACATTCTAATTAATAAATGAATTATATGAAAAGGCAGTTTGGAATTAAAATATAGTATTTTTTACTATTCATTTAAACATGAATTTTATCAGAAAAATACGAAATATTCCGCCCAATTACATTTAGACAACCCAAATCCAAATAATATTTTTAAATTGTGAAATAGAATATATAAAATTTTTAAAATCCAAATTTAAAATCGGTGAACCACTAAAAGTCAGCAATACTACATTTTTTTAAAAATACTTCTTTTATAGGAAAGTTTGAATTTTTTCTTATATCATGTTCTAGAAAATACAAAAAATTAATTTAATGGTTATATAAAATTCAAAATGTTGTTAATAATATTCATAATGGCTAGTTTAGAACACTTTAAATAATAATATTTTAATAATATATCATTGTTTCATGAAACTCGGTATTGCGTGAAACACAAGATACCAATGAAGCTCTCTCTTTAGTGTAATGCAATCAAAGTCCGTGTTGAAAATTCTAAAAGATAATAAGATGTTTCCCATAGATAAATATAATCTTGGTGTAGCATAAAACAGAACACTTTAAATAAATTAAATAGAATCTATCTTATAATATCTCTGTGTGATATATGGGGTACTTCATAAATCAATGTCTCGAGCATGAAAAGAAAATACATCGAGAGAAGATAAAATATCATGATATTGCCTATTAGTCTACCCTATATGAATTGGAATGATTAATGATCTACTTAATATATTAATGAATTATTTCAATTTTTTATTTTATCAAGGATATCATGGTTATAAGAATTAGAAATTGTACAAGTACTATTATGTTTTATATATCATTAAGTTATTTTAAGAATATATTTAATGGTGTTGATGACTAAGAAAAATTATTTGTTGGAATGTTTAACATCCTAGAAAAATATGTTTGAGGGAAATATAACCCTAAAAATTATAATAATGTTATGATGATGATATTGGGATAAAGAGATAATTGATTTGAATAATATAAACTGGATAATACTGACTACCTTAAAACTATTTAATGATTTTTGTTGATAAAGTGGATTATGATATCATTGATTGAGTTAGTATTTTTTTATATAATTAATATATATATATAGTAAACAGTGTTTTGTTAATTTAATAAATACAAATTCCTTGTTTCAATGAAATTTATTGCAATTTAGGACATTACCATGTTTCATGGAAATACATCATTATGTTTTCACTTGTTTGATATGTGAGGATGAAAAGATGCATGATATTGTATGATGGAGAAATGATATGTTCAATTTCTAAATTTCTTGATTATCATTTGAATATTAAGGATCTTAATAATTTGGAAGGTCCATAAGAGGAACAATTTATAAAATGGTTTGAGTTAATAATTTCATGATGTTTTAGAGATTAACATATCCCTTCACCATATGATGATTTATTCATATTGGATGAAATGAACTAAAAATTTTAATATAATAATAACTAGATATTTAATTAATTACATATCATTATAATACGGATCGTAGGATATGATAAATGTGAATATTATTGTTTCAAACATAAAAAATTCATTTTTTTGATATTCATTTCATAGAGTAAGAGATGAATTTGAAATAGAGTGAAGCATAAAAATTGAATGAAATTTCTATTATGAAATAGAAATGTGTGTAGATAATATATTTCCATATATTCATAGATATTAAATTATTCATTTATTATTAAGAAAACGATCATTAATCCAAAATGTTATCATATAACATTAATATCTAATAAATTAGATGGTTTATTTAGTAATAATATGTGTATTATCATTAGACCCATAAACATCGATGGATAATTTTGTTTCTTATAATCAGTGACCTCAATCACTTCCTATAATTATTTAAATATTTATTTCATGTTCATATCATCACTTACTAATAATTTCCTCCATCATATGAACCAAGTTATTTGTTATTTCGTAGGTTCTTTTACTCGAGTTCCTTTATTGTAAATAGAATAACAAATTACCTAGTTTAAAATATGGTTTATTCAACAATGGTGTTTGAAAATATCATGCCCATGATTATTGAAATTATGTTCAAATTATAGCAATACAATTATTTTATGTGGGGATAATATAGGACAACAATATTTTAAAATATGAACATTATATTCATTAGAATGTATGATACGAAACACCAAGAATAGAAGGGAGAATAACATCCAGATAATTTTTCATATATTTATTTTCAAATAAATTCAATATCATCAATGGTTTTCATTACATGCAATACTTTTTTATGCTGCATCAATCACAACACCATGTTTAAATGAAATGATAAATATTAATAAAATATTATAGTATAATATAATAGAAATAACATACCTATTAAAATAGTGTGTATGAATAGAATTAAATTATGAAAAGTATATAAGTTTGGGACATAATTGTTTTAATGATTATAAATAGAAATATGATTATTTGGGATGAAAAAGAAATGTTTTCTGATTTTTTTTCTAAAATGATATTTTATCACTCATTGATCGAAAATTGTAAAAATAGTATTTATATATTTTATATACATTATTTGGTAAAACAAAATTAATTTTTTATATAATCATATAAAATTTATCTCAGGGTTACCATTTTGTATTTATGTGAATTTTTTTTTCTTTTGATGAATAGTAAAAAATACAAAATTTTATTCGAAAAAAATTATTTTAATTAAAATATTTATAATGATAATTATAATAAAAATTGGATTTAAAGTAAAAAAATAATTATATATCAATTATTTAAATTTACGACGTTGTAATCATTTTAAAAATTATATTTATATAAAATAATTATAAAATTTTGAGGATCTTGTATTTTAAAACCCGCTTTCCCATCATGTCCATGATATTATTTTTAAATTAATATTTTCAACAAAAAATAATTGAATTTGGAAAAATGAAATAACTATTTGGATTAATATTTTATTTAACATATTATAAGGTAAAAAAAGAATTATTAACCATAATGATTAGTAAAAACATTTAATAATAAGTTATGTGATTAAGGATGAGATAGAGTCTTTAACATTACTTGCGCTTGGGTTAAATTAATTTTACACAAATAATGGACTTCTATTTAATTACTTTTATTTAATAATTATAATCCTTATGTATAAATTATCTAATAAATCTCTTTTTAATATATTTATCAATTTATAATGTTCTATGTAAAATAAGAAGATAAAATTTATCATTGTAAAATTAAAAAAATGTTTAAATTGATTATACATAATGACTAAGAAAAAAATGAAAAAAAATGTGTTGGATATTTTGTTATATCTTTTTCTGTAAATTATATTCCATTTAATAAATTAATAGTCTATTTTTATGCACATGAACTGTGATTAACATCTCACTAGTGAATACTTTAAAATATTTATAAAAATGACATACTTCCTTGATAATAAAAGGGGACTCAATTCCCCACCTCATTGATACCTCTGAAGAAATTAATTGCTATATATCAACCCATATAAATTAAATAAACAATCCAATCATAATATAATCCATATTTTAGGTTATCATATTGAGGTTACTCAAAGAGTAAGTCATTATCTTCAATGATCATTTTTTAATTTATTCCTCCACCTCCTGAAATTCTTATGAAACCAAAAAATTGTAATAAATATATTTTCTTATATATAATTATAATTTATTATTTAAATATAATTACTTAAAACCATCCACACATTAATAAAATGTGCAATGAAATCATTATTCATGTGCAAGGATAATTACTGCCTCATGAACAGATATCATTTTTTATCTATTATATCATTTCAATGATGGTTATGATGATGGATATAAAGGATATATATGATATTTATAACATATATTTAAATATAGAGTCATTATATCATATATATATATATATATATATATATACATTTCATTCTATTTCATAAAAAATCATATAACGTCGCTCGATTGAACATGGGACTACCACCTCATGAATCGATGTGAATCGTTTTTTCATATTGCTTTAAATTGAATGTAATAAGGTAATTTTTAAGAAATATATGTGATATAATTTACAAAATTATTAGTTTATTAAAATAATTATTATTATTAATGGGTTATATTCTTTCTTACTATTTCACTCACATAATTATGATAACTTTTATGTGTATCTGTGGACTACAACCATTACAAAGCTATGTGACTCTCTTTTATTCAATATGAAACATAGATGATACATTATGAAAAAATAAAATATATATATATAAGGAACATTTTAGTTGATAAAATATTACTTACCTTTTTCCCTAATTATCATTCAAAAATGGGAATGTTACTCATGCGTGCGTGCAACCTAGCTACTCCAGATTCGTAGTGCACTTCATTTCTAAAAACAATATTTCATGATTGGTTATAAAAATATAATTAACCTAAAATTATAATTATTTAATCATTATTATTATATATGTGATGGTAATATATAATATCAAAAAAACAATAACATTCATAAAATATAACGAATTAGAAACCTTGGAGATTAACACGCAAAAAATGTAAAATAATAAGTTATTATTATCAAATGGGTGATAAAATGTCATACGGGGATGTAAATGATATTATAAATATATTTATTTTTCTATTATAAGTTGCTAAATATTTTGAAACCACTATTTCATTGGTTAAATAAGGTTCAATCATAAAAATGTTTCAGCTAATATATTTCATCTAAATTTACATTCCATTGAGACTTATTTTTAATTGTGAACTAATTAATTGTTATGTGGTGTATATACCACCCATTTTAAAATTTATTTAAATTATTAGTTTATTCTTCTTGGTATTTTATTTTTCACATTTAATCATATTATCTAATGAGATTTTTCTGAAATTTTTTCAAAATAATAATAATTATTGTTAAATGTCACATTCTTTTGTGATTGTATCCATTATCTAGAAATAATCTATTTTTCATAGTAATATTTCATTCAGAAATTCATTTCTCTTAAATATGAAAATTATTGTTTGAGGGATATGATTATTTCCTAAACTATATTCTTTTTTATACATAAATTTTTTACATTGAAATTAACTTAATATATTGGGAAAATATAGATAAATCAATATCATTGAAGAAACATATATTTATTATGAAATGGAATAATGTTTTTAAATAAAACCAATTATTCTATAAATTATTAATTCTTTAAAAATGCATTGAAAAATGGGGATCAAACCTTATATTTCTCCTTGATGCATTGAAATTTCATGTGAGAAAAATCAGTTGGTAAATTTATTGAGAGTCTACATATATTTTGAATCTATCTTGTGAATCGTCTTTATAGTTAATGAATCATGTTACTATTTCATGAAGTCCAATAATTAAGCACAACATTTATTAAATTTTTGGTTTTTATTATTACCCATGAAATTTTCACTATGATATTTTTTTGTGGATACATTTCATTCTATGTTATTGATTAAATAGCTTGTGTCCCCAGTTATTTTACATGCCATGTCGATTATTAGTATTGATTCATGATGGCTTCTAATGTAAATATCCATTGTTGTGCATTTGAGATCACCATTTTTTACACTCTCTAGGCAATGATGATCAATTCATTGAATGTGTATCCAATGATGTTGTAAATTTCAACTATTATGTATTATCATTTATTTTTTATTCCCAATGTAAACTGAGTATCATGAATTTATATAGTTATAAAAATCTAATAAAGTAATTGATATTTTAGGATTAGATTTAATATATCTGCTACACTGTAATAAAATAAGACACAATCTCTAGGCTACTGGAGTTAAGAACATTAAAAAATTAACTCTTCAAAAAGTATAAATATTCATTGTATTACATTATATATAAATATTCTAGTGAAGTTCATTATAACTTTAATTTAAAATTTTATAACCTTTTATGATGTTTACATAATAGGTAAGCCTAATATAAGATATACTTCCAGTTGTCATGTTATAGTTTAGTTATCTTGTATACTATGGAAATGTCTACATTATTAAACATTTACCATATATGTTTTTTTCTCAAACCCAAATTTATTGAGTTTAATAACGAAATTATAAATAGAAATACCTAGAGAATGTAACACCATTCCCTATTCTTAAAACTGAGTTCCATATTAGAGAATTATTCTTGAGGACTCTATTTCATCTAATAATCATTATTGGTATTCCAATATTATTATGTGAATTTAGACCAAATAATTTATGTACTTTGTTTTACTAGTAATATTTAATTATCAATATATATGATGGGGTTTTTATATTTGTAGCCTCCCAAACTAGGAACCACACATTGGTTCCATAATCAAGAGGGTAACATGACCACATGCATGCCTACAATTGTGTGTGGGTCTTATGAATAGAAACAAGGGTCTAATATATCAATAATGGTGTGACTATACCCAATTTTACAAGATTAAATACACCAGCAAGAAATAATAATCAATAAATTAACAACATGTAATCATAACATGAATGAGCCAGAATCAAAATATGGCCAAACTAGGAATACAATATCAAAGCTAAAGCATAAAATTTTATATTACAATGTATGTGTTAAGTGTCTAAAATGAAACCCAAAATAACGAAATTGAAAACTCCCCCATGTGGGTTTAAAATAGTGTTAGGTTTCTTTGAACCACACTCCACCCCGTGTCATCCATATAATATAGGGAATTTTCTTTTTAACCACTCCCAAAAACAAAATAGTCTATTCGGGTACTAATCAGGAAACCTATGTAGTATAGTGACCATATAATTTTACATATAACATAACATGATTTTATGAATAATTATAAATTAGAGTAAAATTGATGGATAATAATTTCAAATGTCTTTGAAGACTGGTTATGTAAAACCTAAAACATAGAACGAAGTAAAACATTTATCTTTTTAAACATAATATTGAGCTCATAACATGCATTGTGATCAAACATCATCATATGGTACCTTAGGGAATAGTAGAAAAATGGATGAGCTGGATATATCAGTAATGGAATAACCACAAGAAAAATGAATTAGCACATGAGATAGAAGGCATGACATGATGATATAAAAATCTTGTATCATATAGGATAATAATATATAGACACCAAATCATATAATCATGGAGTCATAAAAATGTGATAGAAAAATAAATCATGACATTAGAATGATTTAAGAATAACTGATAATATTACATCTATGGTAGCACAAGCCATGGATAAATGCCAAGACCGTTGCACATGGGTTCACAAGCCAAGTCTAACCAATAAGATCGTCGCACATGGTAGCATAAGCTAAGGCTAACTTCCAAGACCATTGCGAATAAAATCTCATGATAATCAACATTACCCGATGAATTACGGTGATATCTAGGGATAACCATCTTAAGTTTTCATTAATATGTTTTCCACTAAAATAAAAATACATAATAAATATTATGTAAACATAAGGGTTACGCATGTGAAAAATTGGGTACCCTAATCAGGTCATAAGGCATAAAAAAGTCTGTATCATATATGTGTCCATGAAAGAATCGACCTAAAATGTATATATAACTTCCTATGATAAAATACACATGTATCATGGAAGGAGATGTCATGTATAAGTGAAAACATGTAATAAATGTATTTTTGAAATTTAATAATTAAAACATTTTTTTTCAGTTTTAAGGAAAATATAATAGATCCTTTAAAATAGAAAAGGGAAAAATAATTTATATAAAACGAGAAGTGAACCAAGATGGTTTTCATAAGAAATAATAATTTTATAAAGACAATGGTTTCTTATAATAGAATATAGAGTGCACATTTAATTGTGTATGAATTTGGGAAGTTCCCTCAAAATAGGGTTGTTATAGGGAAGTATTGTGGAGGGAATCACTTAAAACATGTATATCCCCGAAAGGTAAAGATGAAAGGGTCTTCATAAAGGAATTTATTACATGTAAATAGAGTTTATAATAAGAAAATTAAAAGATAATACAAATTCAATTTGGTAAAAAGATGATAAAGAAACCCGAAGGAACAAAGGAGGTTCAGGTAGAATCCCTTACAGATTATTGTCATTGTATTAGGTGTACTTACGATTGATTAATGAGAGATAAAGGGGTTTATAATCAAATATAAATCATAATCAAATAATGTGCTAGGTGAGAAATAATATCCAATCATTAGGTATTACACATAAAATGGCATAATATAGAATAGATTCTTGAATAAAAGTGAGATAGAGAGGATCCCTTATCTTAAGTCTGATAGTGTTATTAAATATATATATAGAACCAAAATAATAAAATTATGTTCATTATTTAATTATTATAGAACGTATTATATATTTAAAAGATATTCTATAACCTTTTTATGTTCATTTATGACCATTTATATGGGTTAAGTGGAATAATTTCATTGTTCAAGTCCATTGGTTTTCTTGGTTTTTACGATTTATTTATTTATTTTCAAGAACGGACAATCATGTAAAATAGAGACTATTTTATAGAATTAATGTTTTATTTTACTATTTAATATCCATAAGGTTATGTGGTTGTAAATTTAATTTGGTTAATTGGATTTAAGTTGAATCATTATATAAAACATTAGAAATAATTGTTTGGGTTTATTGGCTATTTTTGTCACTACGAACTCATTTTCAATTATAATTTAATATCATGTGTAAAAAAGATTATTTAAATAGTCATAGTATATATTACTTAATAATATGATTTAACCATAATAGAAAATTTTTTCAAGACCATATTTGAATACGGTAAACGAAATTGAAAACCCATCGTTCTTGATTGAGGAAAATTAACACATCTCAGATTGGGTCGTTAATACAAGTATTAAAATATTGTAGAGGATATTTGATAATAAATTATTCCATTATCATAACAAGATTCCATTAAATTTATGGTAATGGTGTTTTCATAACAATTGGACTGTGATAGGTCGGTATAGAAAATAAATCTAATGACCTTAAAAAGTAAGTAAAAGAATTGACAAGAGGAATCTACCTATTTAAATAATATTCTTTGACTGCCACTTAAGGGAAGAGGATATTGAATTTTTAGGAGACCAATGGATGATATACATGGGGGTAGGATCGTGGGGTGAGAATTTGGTAGAATTTATAGAAGACACAAGGCTTGAGAGGAGTGAAGAGAAGAGGAGAGTGTGGATGGTTTATATAGTGGAGGAGAATAGGGTTTCATAAGATTCAATTCCTTAGTTTATTAAATGCATTATAGACTAAAAATAGTGTTGATTACATGACCAAAAATAGTAATTTCTTCCTATGATTTCTAACCAATTAGGATTACATAAGTAGAACATCATCCATGACACTATAAATCATGTATTTTTCTTTATTTTCAAAATAATAGTATTTAACTCTTCCTAAAAAATTCAAGTATTTTAGGAAAAACAAAAAATTCACCGTAACCATTTTTCAACATGTAAAATCAAAAAATGAACTCCATTATTCAAAATTAATTTTCTAAATTATCTTAATTTTATTTTTAATTAAAATAATAATTTACATGAAGAATAAATATTTTAATACTATAAATTAATTTATAATGTTTTAAAAATTTACATAAGTTCATATGTAATTATCATAAAAATAGTATAATTTAAAACACTAATATATGAACAACTTTTTGGAAAATAAATTTTCATTCAAATTATATAATAAATTTTAATTTATTATTTATGAATTCAAAAAATACAAATATTATTACTATGGTAATATTCACACCTATAAGACGCATAAATAATATTTATACATTCATGGATGAGGTTTATATTCTATTGAAGGCTTTACAATTAATACGGGTCATGTAATTATTCATAATGATAAAATTACTATTCATAAAGTCTAGTTACTGTTCACCAAAAATTATGTTTGTCTTATCAGAATCCAAACATCTTGATGATTGCAACTGAGTATGTCAGATTTTTGAAATTCAAATCTATGAAGTAACAATATGTTGTTCAAAGGTCACATAGTACTTAGTAATTCATTGTGTTGTGATTTAATATGATTATATGATATAAATATAAGAAGGTAATTTCCATTGATAAAACATTGGGTCATTACATTATCCCCTCTTATGAAAATTCTCCCTCAAAAATTCGTTTTACATTGTAATCCATAAATATGTGCGGGTACTTTTCATTCATTTACTCCTTTAAATCCCATGTCGCATCTTTATACATATGGTTTAATCATATTACATTGACCAGGTGTGTAGTCTAGTTATGTAGAATGTTATCTCAATGATCCAATATCTTCACCTACTAATCCTTGTAAGAAATATCACCCTCCAACTGTACCAACACAAAAAATTTATATGTGAAGGTTTTGAAATGTACATCCTTAAAAGGGATATGTGGAAGAAATAGTTTACATTAGAAATGGTAGGTGGAAGTGCCAGTCGATAGGCCACTACTCTAAATCGATCAAGGATCTTGAATGGGCCAATGTAATAGGTACATAGATTTACTTTCTTCCAAAATCTCATGACCTTATTCCATGGAAATATTAGTAGAAATACCATGTATCAATCATTGAACTCAAAGAATCTCCAAAGAATATCTGCATAACACTTTTGTCGACATTGGATTACGCTGATGTGATACTGAATGGCTTTCACCGTCTCCACCATTTTTTATACCATTTTAGGTCCTAGCTTCTTATTCTCACCAACATTATACAACTCACAAGTGCTGTAATAATTTTCCCATAAAGGGATTCATCTGGTTAGATTCAGATGCATTAGTAGAAACTATTATTACAATAGAATTTGAACACTAGAAGATGTTGGTCTTAACCTCCTTTGATGTCCCTTGAAAATGATCTAAACATATCTTCCAGTTTCTGAATAGTTCAGTCTGATTTGACATTAGGTTGAAAATGATAATTCGTACTGATGTTCATTTCCGTTCTAAGAGCATGTTAGGGACTTTTCCGGAACATCGAGTTGAATCTCAGTTCTCTATCAGATATATGACATATTGGTACTCTATGTAATCTTACCACCTCTTTTATATATATCCATAGAATTTTATCAAATGTGAAGTCCTCATGAATTCAGTAAAAGGAGTTTTCCTTGTATGATGATCAACAATGATAGACATAGAATTGTTTCCTCCGGATGTCTTTTGAATTCTAGTGACAATGTCCATGGTAATGTTTTCACACATCCTTGTTGGTATGGGTAGTGGTTGCATCATCCCCATAGACAACTATCTTTTATACTTCACTAGTTGACATACTATACAATATAATTTATATTCAAAAATATCCTTCTTCATATTGTCACACAAAAATTAATCTCAGAGATCTCGATATATCGTTTTTCTCCTTAGTTGGATAGAGGAGGTCAATCTATGATAATCATTCAAAAGCTCCTTCATTATCTCTGGATCAGATAGTACACATAATCATGACCCTAATCTTACAATACCTTTTTTATTAGTCATGAACTCATATGAATTACCATATTTAATGGAATATAAGAAGAACCTATCCTTTTCAACTATCATCATGGAAAAATATGAAGGATCATTTCTACTTAGTGCATCTTCCACCTTATTTTCCAAAATGTGATAGTAGTGGATTGAGCACTCGAAATACATTATGAGCTCTATTCATCATATCTAGAGAATATAAATTTATTTTAGTGTGGATATATATTTTCAACTCCTATAATCTATATATATCTCACACTTCTTCCCTAAGAGATAATGCAACCATATTTTAAATGAAATGATCACACCCGCCAACTCCAGAACATAAATAGGATAGTTTATCTCATTGCTTTTCAGCTAACTAGAGTCTAGTCTTTCACTTTATAATTTTTCATCATCACACAGCAAAATCCCTTATTTGAATATTCATTGTACAACAAAAGGGTTCTCCAAATGTTGGGAGTGTGAGTACTAGCATGGTGATTGGAATCTTTTTTATCTCCTTATTGAACTCTTCACATTCCAGAGTCCAGAATTACATTACCCCCTTCCATGTCATCTTGTTCATTGGGATTGAAAATAGATAAAAGTTCTTCAAAAATCATCAGTAATACCCATCTATACGTAGAATGATTAGGATATATTTTACAGATGTTGGACTAGGGCACTCATCAGTCTCCTTTATCATGGAAGGGTCCACATATATCCCTTTGTTGGGGATAACATTCCTAAAAAATGATACTTCATTCAAAACAAAAATTTATTTTACTTTTCATAAATCATCTCCCTTATCAATGTATTTATCATAATATTCAAATTCTCATCATGTCCTTACATGCTCTTACAATATATCAGAATATCATCGATAAATACTACCAAAATTTTATTAGGTTCTTTTTAATGACTCTACTCACTAAATCAATGAAAATTGATGGATCATTCATGAGTCCTATGGGCATCATTGTGAACTCATAGTGTCTGTAACTCATTTGAAAAAAAATATTGTGAATTTATTCTTTACTCACCATTACTGAGTGATATCCTGATCGAAGGTCCACCATAGTGAAATAATTGTCCCCATGAAGATGATCGAAGAAGTCATCTATCTATAATCTATGATACATATTATTTATTATGATTTAATTGAGCTTACTATAATCAATGCAGAGGTGCAATGATACATCCTTCTTCTTGGTGAATTGGACTGGCGCACCCCAAGGTGAATCACTCAGGTATCTAAAACCCTTCTGCGGATTCTTCTGTAACTACTTATTTAGCTATTCCAACTTTAATGTGTACATTTTTTATGGTTTATTTCATATAGGCATAGAGCCAAGAAGATGTTCAATTGAGAACTCAACCTATCGATCAAGAGGTAAATCAAGAAACACTTCAGGGAATACATATGTGTAATCTCAAATGATAGACATGTCTTCAAGCATGATTCGATATATTGTGTCAATCATTAGATTTAGAGATTCCTTATCATATAGGATTAATATCCACAGTTGAGACATTGATTCTAAAAGAGATTAATCTTTCTCCTTCCATTTGTAATGAATTGAAGGATGTATAGGACCGAATGGCATGAAGGCCTTATTTTATTTTTTTATATATACAACCCACCTTTTAAGGTTTTATGGGGAACCCGTACATGACCCTAGTCCCTAGGCACAAGGCCCGACATGACCCGTAATACACGAACCGAAGGCCCAGAGGCATACCATGCCCAATACATGACATGTAGGCCCTACCCACTAGAACTGCCCCTCCCCAGCTTCTACATCATTAATTTCCTTTAGCTCCCCACCTGCATTCCTGATCGGCAAGCATTGTCCCGTACGAAGCTGCACGATGACTGGTCTTGATAGTGGTTTCCATAACCTCTCATTCTTTTAATCTGGTTAGCTCTACTTCTGGTGACTACTATTGGTTCTCTGATGTTCATCTGGGGCCTACTCTGTGTGAACTGGGTTACTTCATGGTCTTCAATGGCCCGAAGGCCTTGCGGCCCAAAGGCCTTTGATGGCCCGAAGGCCCTGAGACCCATAGGCCCAAACCGGTGGCGCGAACCGAGATGTGAAGAGTTATTGATCTTTCTATATATTTGATATTGTCTTTTTATAATTATAGTCAATATTTTCCCAAAATAGCGTCGAACTCAACTAAAACATATATTATGGGATTTTAGGGGATTTCCAGTCGAGAAATGGTAAAAGGGGAGGAGTTATAAACCATGGATGCAATAATTTCCCCATCCATTGTTCTCATATATATCTTATCCTCCAAATTTTGAGGTTCTGTTTGAATAGTTCTATTAAAAACTCTAGAAATGAATGAATGTGTACAAACAAAAAAAAATACTATATTTTCTATTAATGAGTGAATAAATAGTGTACTTATCACCACATCATTTACCGACTCCACCTCAGAAGTAGTAATAGCGTAAGACCTTCCTTGTTTCCCTAGAGGTTTTTATGGATTTCTTCCAACAACCATCATCTTAAAGAAATTGTTCACAAAATTCCCATGCTCATTATAGTTGTAAAAATGTAGTATAGACAATTTGTTAATATTAACCTTCCTTTTGTCATCCCCATTAGTGGGACTCTTCATATCCCACCAACAATTTTTAGCAAGATGTCCCAACATTCAATATTTGAAGCAATTTTTGGATCCCTTTAAACATTTTACAGGATGCTTCTTCCCACAATTTTTACATGTGAGATAATAAGACATCTTTCTAACATGGTATTTTTTTGCATGAAAACCCACAATAGATACCATTTTCATCCTCTTAAGACCAAACCCACGTTACCACTGAGATTCTCTGATCTCCATTTAAATCATGAGGGAATAACATAAAATCTCTTCATAACATTCAAATTTCTGAATAACCAATGCTTTTATTAGACTCATCTATATTATTCTAAATAATTGATCCACCTTGCTTTAGTTGTTCATGGAAAATCCATAGGCATATCGTAAAAACCTTTTGAATTTTTTTTCATATGTCTTGAGGGACACAACTTCTTTGTTCTTGAGTCTGAGGAACTCTCTTTCTTTATTGAGATAGAGGGTCTGGAAAAATATTTTTCGAAACCTATTCTATGGAATTCCTCCAAACACATTGAATCAATTTTTTCTTCGTACATTATATTCTTTATCAGTGTCCACCACAGATAATATTCCACATAAATATGATAGACCACCATTATGAAATTCTCTTATTATAAGAACATGAGAACATATAATATATTTTTAATGGAGTTAATCCTCTTTTTCCTTAGGAGGGGATCATAGGATCCACTAAACAAGAGAGACATTTTCTATCTAAAGGATTTAATATAAACTCTCTCCTTCTATGGAGGAGGAGTTTGTTCCAAATGATTCATGTTATTATTCATAACGTATTCCAGGTGAGCATGTACTGTCATGATGTTTTGGGAAACTGTTCCCATCATATCATGCATATCATTAAAGAAAATCCTTATATTCCCAACCAAATTTATTGTTTTCACATGTTATTATGTTTCCCTAAATTAAGTATGAAAAATAGAGTAAAATTATTGGGCTTGAATACTTACCTTTTGAGCATAAAAAGTTAATGTTGAACAATAGAGAATAAACATGTAAAATAGATGTATATAATCAATTTTGATTACCTATGTTTCAATTATGGATATCCTTGATCTATTTTTTATATTATATACTTATTGAATATTTTATTCCCCTATAATGTTTTGTACCATATTCAAAAATTTACCAAAGAATTTCCCCCGGGATTATCAAACCAACAGTGATACAAGGCCCATTGTCGTGAACCAGTTCCCATTTGAATTTAACCTAATGTGGTGTTCTCGGGTTTTACCCCGTGATACATATGTACCAGATCCACATCTACTTATTTTTTTCTAGACAAGGCTGTATTTTCTTGACAAACCACATACTCTATATTTATCGGAATTTAGGGGTGTCTTCTGATACATAGTCTCATAATTAAGGTTCTTACAAAACTGATCTTTTCTTATTCTTTAAATATATGAATACCATCATATGTTACCAACTATTGTGACCCTATATATTTACATATAACATTACATTATTTTAATCATAACTATAAATTTTTGTATAAGACAAGGATCGTAGTGTCTAGTATCTTTGAAGACTATGTACATAAAACAGAAAACATGGAACTAAATAAAACATTTATTTATTTAATTTTAAAATTGAGATCCTATCATTAATTGTGCTCAAAACAATTTATAGGGTACCCTAGGGAACACATGAACAAAATAAATAGAAAAATAGGCCATTAATGGAATATCCATAAGAACAAAGCATTCCCACATGGGAGAGAAGGCATGACATGATGATAAAAAAAGCAGTGTGACATTTGTAATCATAACATATAAACATGGAATAATATAAATATGGATTTATAATAATGTGTTAGTAACCTAAAACACGACTTTAGCATGAGTCAAGGATAACCTCCAAGGCTAACAAAAAAGACCATCACAAACAGTTTCAGAAGCAAAGGATAAATACCAACACCGTTGCAAAAAATATCTCATGAGACTCAACTTTACCCAATTCATTATAACACTATCTAGGTGCACCCATCTAAACATTTCATGAATATTTTTCCACATAAATAATTATACATAATAAATATTACATAAACATAAGGGTTAACCAGGGAAATAATTGTGTACCATAATCATGTCATAAGGCATAACAAATGGGTGTTTCATAAAAGTTTCATGCATGTAAAAAACTAAAATATAAAAGGAAATTCTTAATAAAAATTGGAATTTATAATGGTTAGTTATTTCATGTATATGTGACAACATGTATGAAAATTAATAATTAAATTTTAGTATTAAAATATTTTCAAGAGGTTTTAAGGAAAACACTATAGATCCTTTAATATCGAAAAGATAAAATCCATTATATAAATCTATAAGTGAAAAAATAAGGTTTTCATAAAAAATAATGAATTTATAAAGGATATTGTGTCATAAAACATAAGATAGAGTGTACTTGAAATCGTGTATGAATTTGGGAAGTTCCCTCAAACCAGGTTTGTTTATTGGGACGTATAGAAGCGTGAATCATGTAAAAACATGTATAACCCTAAAATATAATGATAAAAGGGACTTGATAAATGAATTCAGTAAATTTACATAGAATTTAGGGTATTCACATAAAAACATAAGATAACATCATTTTGGTAAAAATAATGATAAGGCAACCCAAATAAACAAAGGTGGTTTGAGTATAATCCCTTACGGATTATCGGCATGGTTTCAGGTGTACCTATGATGTCTTATTAGGAGATAAATTTGTCTATCATCACTTAAAAATTTTGAGGTAAGTATGGGGGAGGTGAAAAATCATACCCCATCATTAGGGAATACACATAAAATTTCATAACATATAGGACATTCTTGAATAAAAGTGAAATAGAGAGAATACCTTATGTTAAGTCTTGTGGTGTTGTAAACTTTATATTAATGACATGAAAAATCATGTTAAGTTCATTAATAAAAAAATTAAGAAACTCTTGTATATGAAAAATATTTTGTATAACGTTTTTTAGTTCATTAACGACCTTTTTTGGGTTAAGTGGTTCAATTTCATTATTTTTGTATGTTTTATTTGTTTTTATAATTTGTTTACTTATTTTTTGGATTTGGGAATAAAGTAGAATTGGGATAGTTTTATGTAATTGGAGTTATATTTTATTACTGAAAATCAAAAAGGTCACATGGTTGTAAATTTAATTTTTTTAATTGGAGTGATGTTGAGTCATTATAAAAAACATTAGTGATAACCTTTTGAATTGATTGGATAGTTTTGATCACTACAAAATCATGTTGAATCATAATTTAATATCAAGCATAAAAAAATATTATAGAGCCTTAAATATGATATATTACATAATAATCTGGTTCAACCATAACAAAAAAGTTTTCTTGACTATAATTTATGATGGTAAATGAAATTGAAAACCCATCATTTTTGAATTTGTTAAATTAACACATATTCGATGGTGTCGTTACTGCTGTTATAAAAGAGGAGTAAATGAGATACGATAATAAAATATTCCATTAAAATAACAACATTAAAATAAATGTAAGGTACTGTAGTTTTAATAAAATATGTATGGGCAGAGGTAAAGATAGAAAAGAAAACAAATAAACATGAAAATAAAGTAAAAGATTTAAAAATAGGAATTTTCCTCTTGAAATAATCTACCTAGAGAACCTATTAAGGGGAGAGTAATTGTTCTTTTGAGGAGAAAAAGATCTGATAGATGTGGGGAATGAGCTTGGAATGAGAATTGAGTAGAATTTAGGGAATGAAAAATTCTTGATAGGAGTGAAGAGAATAAGGGAGTGTGGGTGGTTTTTATAATGGAGGAGAGGAGGGTATTCAAAATATGTAATTACTTAGTTTATCAATTTCCATCAAGGCCAGAATTTGTGATGAGTACATTACCAAAAATAGTAATAATTGAATTTTCATTTTATCGAATAGGGGTTACACCAGTAATAACATTATCCATGACCCAATGAATCTTGTATTCATCTTATTCTTCATATTATTGTATTTTATTATTCATTCAAAATTAATGTATTTTTTCTAAATTCAAAATATTCACCCTAACCATTTTCAACATATAGAATAATAAAATGTACTTCATTTATCAAAAATAATTTTCTAAATATAATTAATTTAATTTTTAATTAATATCACGATTTACTTGAAAACACAAATTTTAAAATTATTAATGATTTTATAATGTTTTATAAAATTACATGATGTATTATAAAATTATCATAAACCCATAATAAATAAAATTGATAATATATGACCAGCTTTTATGAAAATACATTATCATTTAAATTAATTAATTAATGTTAATTATTTATTAATGAATTACAAAAATATTAATACTTCTACTATGGTCATATTATCACTTATAAGACACCTAAATTTTATTTATAAATTCATTTCTGTGGTTAAAATTCCTTCTGACTATTTATTATTCATAAGGGTATAATTAATTTTCATAAGGGTACAATTACTATTCAAATGGGTAAGTTACTATTCACCCAAAAATATTTTTTCTTATAAAACTCCCAACATCTTACATATCACAACCGTGTCTGTCCAGTTTTCAAAATTCAAATCACCAAAGATGATATATTGTGTTTAATGGTCTCATAGTAATTAGTAATTCATTTTTCTGTTATTTCTTGTGATTTTATGCCATAATTATAATAATTTAATTTCAATTGATAAAATGTTGTGCCATTACAAGTTGGGTGTGAGTAACACTCAGTAGAAAACCACTAATGGCATCTAAAAAAATATAGAGTCAATTGAAACTATATATTGTTAATAAATAAAAAAATACCAAATTATGTGTGTCAATGCTATTACTTAATTCCTCAATATATTAATTAATGTCCATAACTACAATTCCCCTAATTAATTATAAAATTAATTATCACATCTTAAAATATAAATATCTCTAATTAATATATAAATTAATTATCCTAAATAAAAAACTCAATATCTCATCACTAAATCTACAATTAATTATATCAAACTATAATTCCCAAAATATCCAATTTCACTTATTTTAAATTAATTAATTAACCAAATTAATTAATTCAATAATTATTTTTTTCTAAATATCTATTATATATATTTCAATTACATACAAGTAAATTAAATATAGGATTTTAGACTGCAATTATAGTCCACCTATATCGTGTTTGATGAAGAAAACATACTAATGGAAATCCTCAAAAATTGAGATGCACAACAACGTAGAATGATATCAAAATCTAGAACCCCAAATCTATATAATATAAAGTAATATTTTTAAATAACTAAATAGATGTAAAATTATATATATATATATATATATATATATATATATATATCAAAATAAACATTAAAACAACTAATTTATTAACCGTGAGATTAATTAAAATGTAATTGAAAAAGTAATTGGATATGATGGACTTACTGGGAGGGGTAAAAATACATGATCTAGGATTCTAGTCATGAAAAATATTGGTCTGTATGGCTTGGAATATCTCAAGGAGGCTCCGAAAAGGTGAATGAACTTATAGAGCTGAAAGGGGGTCAAATGGGGTGAGTTTCAAAGCTTTGGCTGATTTTAAGTCTATTATTTGGGTAACATTAATTCCAACAAATAGTCAGTTGTGAAGGGGAATATTTTTCTCCCTAATCATGTGTAAAATGATATGAAATTATAATAGGGGTTCATGGTTTCTAAGAATAGGAAACTTGGTTTTACAAATCGTGTGTCCACCATTCAAAACCCCTCTATCTATGGTTGCATGGTTTTCTTAGATGTGGTTCCCGGTTATAGAAAATAGCACTCCAACCATGTACCGCCCTTTTTCTACCAATTTTCTCAAATTTACCCTAAAAACCCCATCATGTTAAAACCCCATGATCAATAACTCAATACAAGGAAATTTTTTTCCTATAAATGAGCCTTATACAACCTCAGAAATGTTCAAAATCATAAAATATCTCCATCTTATAACATACCATATGTGAGGTCCACATTGAAGCATTTCTAAGATTCTGAGTCATAAATATTGCACCAATGGGCCATCATATTTTCATTTTCCTCCCATGATTCCACAATCACACATTACTGTTGACACAATATATGAACTCTGGGCATGGTATTTTCCGAAAAAAGTTTCTCACATGGATCCGACTCACATATTTGATGCTCCTCAAGGGAGGTATCTATCTCATGCTCAACCTCATCTATATTGATAACATTATAAGGGTCTAGGATAATCTGTAGAGGTTCTGATCAGTTGAATCATGACGAATAGAATTTAAACACTGTTGAAGATCTAATCAGTATGAAAATGGCCTGATTCTCTTCACAATCTCAAACAATCCAATGAACCCAGGTGTCAAAATTTCATGTCTCTATATCCTACAGTGACCCAACCAAGTTTTCACTCAATAGATTACCTGATCACACTATGAAATCACTAGGGGCTATTGGCATCTGTCAACATACAACTTCTATCTAATATAATTCCTAACTATATTTTTATGAATCAAGTAAACCTTCTTATAATTTCAATGCATGAGACTTAGTCAAAAAAACATTGAATCACTGTTGACGCTCCTTTCGTCACCGAATCTAAAGATCAGAAAAGGGGAATATCTGAGCTCAAAGTGATTCAACCTTTGAAGAAAATATCAAAAATCGACAAAGGCATGAACAAAGGATCCAAAGAAACTTCACCGCGCAAGTTATATCACCGTTGCTCAAGTACACTTCCGCGACGCCCTTGGTTGCGCAAGTGACTTGCGCGACCTAAGTGATAACCGCCCGGTAACCGCCCAGGGTCTTCTCCTGCCTATAAATAGACCCTGTGGGCCCCCCATTCGAGAGGATCTTTTTCCAGAAACTCAGATTGAAGCTCCCGACGCCCAAGTCTATTCTCAAAGATTCTGGAACACTTCTAAGGCAATTTCTTACCTAGAACGGAAGATCTAAAGAGAGGGAGGATGGCCTAAGTGTTGAAACTCATCAACACTTGCGCGCCTGAGTGGCCATCCCTTATGGTAAGTGGTCCCACTTGCGCGCCGCCTAATTCCTTCAATAGAACTTGCACGTCCCTTTTTTGGAAGAACCTCAAGAGGATTCTAAAGGGATTAATAAAGAGTCTCTCAAGTATTCTAATGCTGGTTAAAAATCGCGCAAGTACCCCACATGTCGCGCAGGTATACCTGTGCGACCAATACTTGCGCGCCCACGTAAGACTTGCGCTCCTTTCAAGACTTGCGCGCCCCTACCTTTTTGGGTGCCCATCTTGCCCATTTTACCCCTCGTTAGCCATTTCACCTTTCCTATTCAAGATTCAGTCTTCAAGATACTCTTCAAAGCCATTTATGGCATGCTTTCTTGATTTGACGTCCTTATTTGAAAGGAATTCTGTGGAATATCTCTCAAAACATAGTGATTTATACATTTTTATGTCACCAAAGATTGAGAGTTCATTCATTCAACCTCATTCTTTAAGATGAGAGAATCCTTAACCTGGGTATCCTTTTCAGGAATAAGTCCCAGTCATAATTTTGGGCATCCTTCTTAGGAGTAAACCCCAAGTCCCATAATTTTGGGCATCCTTCTTAGGAGTAAGCCCCAAGTCCTCTAATTTTGGGCATCCTTCTTTGGAGTAAGCCTCAAGTCCCTTATTATGGGAATCTTCCTCAGGAGTAAGCCCCAATCTCAAATATGTGCATCATCCTCAAGATTAAGCCCCAAACCTTAATCCTTAACCTGGGCTTCCTTTTCAGGATTAAGTCCCAGTCATAAATCTTAGGCTCCCTTTTCAGGAGTAAGCCCCGAGTCCCTTAAATTATCCTTAACCAATCTTAATTTACGTTTGATCTGGGATTCCTTCTCAGGAGTAAAACCCAATTATCAATACTCTCCTAATACGGGTTTCCTTTTCAGGAATAAAGTCCCAAGTTAGAGTGTTCAAATCTCCATAAAGCACATATAACTTTATGGACACTGTTCCTGGATTTTCTCCTTAAAGTAAATCCTAAACTTCATTCATCTGGGCAGTCATACATACATAATCCCCAAACCATTTCTTATGATTTCATCTTTCATGGAACAATTGTCTAATTATTACCAATATCTCTTGTTTCTCACACCGATCATGACTCACGTGAGCTTAGAGTGTAAAATTAATTGTGAAATCCTTCTTTGAGCCATCAATCGTAAATATCATACCCTTACTTGAACTACGTGGGTTCTGATTCCATTTCCAAAACAAAGGATACGTAGGTAGCCCATCTATGGGTTCGATCCCAACTCTGAAATAATTCATTGTCCTTATGAATGACAATAAACTTCCAATGCCCCACTGAGTGGCTTTAAAACCAGCCTGGTCATCATAATGACCAAGAGACTTTTATATGAATGTTTTTAAGGTTACCATTGACCAAGAATCTCTAAATAGATATAGATGATTCTCTATTGACGAAGATCCTCGAATACATATAAAATATTCTCTAAATTTCTTAAATATTTAACCATTGATTGTCAAAACTAAAGGAAAAGCTCATTTTATACTTGGTAATGTAATAAGGATTCACGAACATAACTTAAATCTATAAAGAGAGTCCCGGAATAGACAATAATTCCCCTCAAAAAGGTGTGATGAGTCCGACCTCCCATCCTCTCAACCAATGCAAATTCCTAAGTCTCATCAGTCCACAATCTAATGAGCGCCTACCTTTGGAAAGTAGGTCCAAATGGACGTGGAATCATTGGGTGTTCCCGGTTCTATGAACAAACCCGCTAGAAACTGATCAGAACGTTTGAATCTCCCATCCAGGAGGTCATCCCCGAATTCCGAGGGAAACAAAAAATGGTGAACCCGACGTGAATCCTTAACCAAGTTAAAATGATGTTTTAACTATTTGTTAATCCCCTATTTAAAACTCAATAAGAGGGCTAACAAAAACAATCATTGACATATGTGCTCATCCAAAGGATGAAGTAGCTGAGTTTATCTTGATTACATATGTTATATCAAACATGCACTCTTTTCCAAAATTTTCTGTATTTTCATAATGGCTGCTCTCAAATTCACATCTGTGAATACTGCTGCTGCAAATACCACTGCTGCTATTCCTACTGGATCGTCATCCGCTCTGAGGATGACATCACCTACTCAGCGTCTTCAACGCTGGGTATCAAATGCGCTGGTTAAGGAGTACCGTCAACATGGTACCATCCCAACTCTGGAGGCTGCCCGACAGGCCCTCCAAGTAAATAACTCACACAGGTCGTCCGGACAATGACAACCAGTGATTAAGAAGCAGGCGGTGCTGACTACCGTCTCCAACCGTTTCGGGTCGTTATCGCCAGAACACAATTTCCATTCACTCCCTTACTCTGAGGAAGTGAATGAGCAGGTCCCGCAGGGCCTTAATTCAAAAAGATAAGAGTCCTTCCCGAGGGCTCCCATCAACAATCGCCGCCAGACTCGTGCGGTAGTGCTCCCTCAACATGATGAGGGTACCGACTACAGGCATTCAGCTCAGGTTCCTCGAACCCGAGCAGGCAAGACGAACCGCTAGAGACGGAATCCGGTTGACAATGGGCAGGTTTTCATCCCTGACATATCCGGAGAAGTCCACCAACCTAACTTGGTGGAAAATAATGAGCAGGCACACACACCTATCAATTTTAATTCTGCTGTCCAGCAGACTCGTCTGGCAGCATCACGCCAATCCCGCCAGGCAATTCCTGCGGAGTACTATAGGCAGGAACATACACCTACTTATACATCACCAGTTAGTCAGCAGGCTCGTCTGACTACATATGATGGATCTTGTCAACCACCTTTGGCGAAGTGTAATCAGCAGGCACATACACCTGCTAGTACTAATCAAGCCTACCAACAGTCTCGCTTGGTAGCGCACGGAGAAGTCAGTCGGAAAGCTCCGACGACAAATAGGAGGCAGACTCAACTCTCTTCCCCCACACTTGAGTACTGTCAGGATTCACTGACAGGAAAAGGAGGACATGAGCAGGCACACACACCTACTCAAAACACGGAATGAACGTATATTCCCGTTCCGGCAGCTGAAGTCACCAAGCATATTTTGTCAATGGTGAAAGAGAAGAAGCAAATTCCTGCTCATATTCTGGATGCTTGCAAGGATATCATAACAGCTTCTGCATCATCTCAGAGAAAGACACATAAATCTATCCCTAGCAGTGGAGTGACACATCAACAATTCACTCCAGAATAGACACACACATCTGTTCCAGTCCAAGAAGGTCATGGGGCATACTCCCCCATATCATATGGACAACCAAGTCAGGCACATACACCTGATTTGAGTGGAGATCGTCAGCCTAACCTGACCATCATTCCTGATCAGGAACTTACACCTGCTCAGAGTAACGACTTTCTTCAACATGTGGTTTCCAAAGCGAGTAAGAAGGCATCTAAGAAAAAGACCAGCCCAACACAGTCAGGAGATCAAAGGCCAATCTGCAACAAAGCATTGCTTGATGCTGGAGTTCTTGAAGCCCTCAAACATTTATATGTTGGAATTAAAGATTCTACTCCCTCAGTTCCCAATAACGGGAACATTAATTCCAAAATTCTTCAATAGAAACTTTCTCATGAAGGCTTTCTTCATGAAAATTAGGTCAATCTTGAAGTTTCATCTTCAGATTAGAGCCATAGGAACCCTTGGTGTGGTCAGAAGACCAAGGAGCAAGAGATTTCATCTTTTGCTGTAACCCATTATGGTGGTCCTCCTCATGATGATGAACTTCGCTGCGAAATTCCTCTCCGTAGTAGCGATTCACATTGCCTGGAAAATACTCCAGTGGCCAATGTAGTGCTGAGAAAGCCCTCTTATCTTGAGGCACTTGAAAATGCGAAACCAGTCATGTCTGATGCTTTATAGCTAGCAAGTGAAATACTTTCTCAATCAGAAGATAGCCCATGGTGTAGGTCATTCTCTGAACCACCCTTAAGTCATGCATCTTCTAGTTTGATCAATGATGTCTCTACCAATCTTGTTGAATCCGATGAAGCAACAAGGAAACACCAACTCTGGTCAAAACAGGTAGAAGAATTTTCATTTAATGATAAAGAGGAAATGCTGAACATGAGGAAGAAACTAGCAAAAGGTGGGGTACCAGTCATGTTTTGGCCTTTGGCTGACTCCCAGTACGACATTCCAAAGATGTTGACGGATGATGGAATCCATGATATTCGTCTCAACATATGGAAAACTCTTTGTCAATTAAAGAAGAAGGTATTATCTTATGATGAATATGAACATCATCTTAAGATAATATAAGGGCTACAATGTCATATTGATTTGGCATCTCTATCAGTCTCTCGGTACCCGAAGGCTGAAAAGCAACAGAGAACCCTTCGACGTTCATGCCTTGGCACACTAAGAAAATTACATCTGTTAATTGCCAATGCTATATCTGATGTTCATATCAGAGTATGGGGTGTTCACGGAGCACTACATTTCACAGTTCTTTCCAGTCAGCAAAGCCCGCCGAAAATGGTCTCATGCAATGTTATTTCCCATGGCCGGCCATAGTCAATGGGCTTTGTTCATAATCAAAAGCTTATTCAAGAACAGGTTTCAACTAGTTCCTCTCAAAATCATGCATATAGAGAACAAGTTGTTGAATTGATCCTACATCAAGAAGGCGAGAATATTGAACAAGCCTCTCGTATGGAGCAAACGAATCATCAAATGACAGAAGTCTCGGAAATAATCCAACGGTCTGTTGAACCAGGTGATAAAAGTCGATACAGGCTAATGCATCCAGCTAATTTCCAAACTAAGATTCGCAAGATCAAGAGATCTTTTAAGAAGATGTCAGACGTAGCATGTCAAGAGCCACCCCAGCTTGTCAGACTAGGGACTCCTTTAACCTAACCCTCAGAGTCAACAAATGGGATTCAAGGAGTTGAGCGGAATCAGCAGAAACATCCCCAGTTCTCGAGACTGGGGACACTTTCAAATCATCAATCCCCTTCTCAGAGAATATCGGTCTTTTCTCGATTGGGGAAGAAGCCCCAAGAGGAACTAAGAGCCAAATTATCAGGAGATTACCTCCAAATTATATCTCGTCAAGAAGTTCCTAAATGATTGAATCAACAAAAGGCAATGTCTCATCAAAGATATGAAAGAAGACAATATCACAGAAATGTTGATAGAAGGGATGCGATGCATTATGCATCAATCAATGTCATCAATGCCGTTGTTGCTAATCCACCAGAGGAGACTCACTCAGGGGACTCAGATGAAGAGTGTCCTGCTCAAGAAAATGTACGCACCAATACAAATGAAGAGGGTGTGCGTACACGAAGTCAAAGGATTACTCAGAACATAAGCAATCCACTTCCTTCTCTCCAAAAAGCATCCAACAAAGGGAGGGGAAAGAATCATGTTACATATCCTTCCTCTAGAGAAGGTCAATCGCTCTCATTAGAGCAAAGGTTTGCACAACAGGAGGAAGAAATGAAAGAATTAAGAAGAATGAATGCAGAACTACTTCAGAGTAGTCTTCCTCTTAAGAATGCTAGAGTTTGACAGCTGAAGGAATTTGTTGCAGTTACTGAGATGGATCAATAATATCCTCCTTTATCTGTACACCCTCAAAGGTCTAATCCCGTGGGTCAAGCGCAACAACGGTTGGCAGTGCTACCATCAGTTGCAGCACCAACCACCACGTCTGTCCAAGCTTCATTCATTACACCTACTCAAGACCAGATTCAATCAGATGTTTCTCAAATGTTAATAACTACTATTGAGTCATTAACAGCTCGGTTAGAAACTATGGAAGGGAAACGGGCGCAAGTTCAACCAGAAATGAAAGTTTACCCTGAATGGGTAGATTCAATTTCTCCTCCATCTATTTTTGGAAACCCTGTTTTACCTACTTTAAATGGATCAGGTGACCCTGAACAACATTTGACGCATTACGTGTCTTTTTGTGATCCTATGATGGGAACTCCAGAGCAGCAAGAAGCAGTGAAACTCAGATGCTTCGTGCGAACCTTGCAAGGACCAGCTTTTGTCTGGTATACAAGCTTTTATCCCGGTCAATCATCGGATGAGAGGATCTTCATCAAAAATTCCTTTCTTCAGTTCAGCTCAACTTTGCCAAAAATGACAATTTTCGATCTTACAAACTGCAAGCAAAGGGAGAATGAAAGAGTCTCTGATTTCCCTGCTCGCTGGAAGGGATTAACGTATTCCCTGGGTTTAGTACTCCCTTAGGAAGAGTTGTTGCCAATCTGTGTGGAAAATTTGTGTGACGAATTACACACGCCATTGATCCCTGTGAAATACACAGGAGGGTTTCGAGACCTTACTTCAATCACTCAGCAGATTGAAGATTCCCTTATACAGGCTAAGGTTAAATCTCGTGTAATTCCATCAGCTCCAGGAAGGAGAATGGGTAAAGCAGAAACTGCTACAGTTATGCTTAAACAATTACCTGTACCTATTTCTACTTCAAAACCATCATCTTCTCGAAGGGCTCCACCTCCTGAACGCCAACAACAAAGGCCGTTTCATCCAAATGATCAAAGAGATCAACGAAGAAAACAATTTGAGGATTTGAAGAGTAAAACATACTCTTTCCGAAGTGAGCAAGTTCCTAGTTACTTCATTTAAGCTCTGGAAAATAATTTGGTTCAATTACCAGTGCCCAAGAGGCCAAACAAGGAAGGAGATGAAGACCGTCCCAATTATTGTACCTTTCATCAAATGTTGGGGCATCCCATCCAGGAATGTTTTGTCTTTAAAGAACTCCTGCAAAAGATTTTCGACTTGGGACAAGTCAAATTCAAGGGTTCTTCAGCTCATGTAGCGTGTGTTACCGCAACAGATCCAGAGGAAGGAGGCGAGTGGCAGGAAGTCAAAAGCAAAACTGCGCAAAAATATGATGATTGGATGGTCAGAAAGACAATCAATCGGACCCATGTCATTTTGCGAACAAAATTAAAGAAGCCAATTGTGTCTCCTACAAAAGCTGCGGTGAAGCCTCCATCAAAAGACAAATCCTCAAAAGGGCAGCACAATTCAAAGAAGAAAGAGGAATCAGAAGAAGATGAGTATGTATCGAGGCCTAAGTTTTCTTTGACTCTGGCAGATTTCATGCCATCTACTTCAATGCCACGGGCACCGCCCCATCAAACGGCACATCCTAAACCGGCTAGTCAGGCAGGGTCTTTATCAGAAGAAGAGTTAATCTTCGGTTCTGTTAATATGATTAAATTAACAGATCCATATTCTATTCTTGATGAGCCTGAATTCCCTGTATCAAATAAGGGAATCTGAGGAAGTTCTAGAGGTTTAGGATATAGGGGAAGACGTGGAGCTTTCCGAAGCCACTACTCCAATTCTACCCCTACTAGCACTGTGTATGCAACAGAAACTCGTGGTAGAGCCCTTCAGCGAGCTCAAAAAGAACAAGAAAGTTCTTCTGCCAATGGCCAACTTAGTTTTGGCACAGTTATTTTGGAAGACCGATTAAAAGTTCCATCTTCTTTGTCTCAACAAGTAAATGGATCTAATTAGTCTAATCATTTCATAACCAAGGATGTTGCCAACTTCTATCCCAATACAAGATGCATCAGCTTCCAAAGCATCTGCTTCCAAGGTACCTGCTAAACCACATATTCCTATTGGGAAACGCAGAACTCTAGATCAAAACTATGATATATTGAAACACTTGGACCAAGTACTAGCCAAGTTATCAATTTTGGATGCTTTGAATCTGTCAAAAGATCTTCAGGAATCACTCATCGAAGCTTTGTCAAGTCCACAGGAGTTTGAAGCTGAAATTGCTGCAGCTGAATTCTATCACATAGAGAATAATCCTGCAGAATTCCATGCAGTGATATCTTTTACTGATAAAGATGAAGATGATATTGTGCATGGGCACATAAAACCTTTGTACTTATCTGTCAAAGTCAATGGTGTAGATATCCGAAGATCTTTCATTGACAATGGTTCAGGAGTCAACCTCATGCCCATTCGTACACTTCGTCGATTGGGCCTCACGGAATCTGATTTATCTCCTTCTACCATGATGTTACAAGGATATGATAAAAATGAACAAGAACCATGGGGCGAAGTTACACTCAGAACCCAGTTTGGAGATCTTGTATCCAATTTGGATTTCATGATTGTTGATCAAGACTCAGCTTTCAACGTCTTGCTTGGAAGACCCTGGCTACATCAACATGCAGCTATTCCTTCATCATACCATCAATGTCTCAAATACTGCTTCAATGGTAAAGTTGGATCATTTTATGGTGATAAGGCCCCGTTCAAGACATGTGAGTCTCAATACATTGAGGCAGAATTTTATCACATGAAGGGAAGAGAAAAATCTACAATGAAGGAAATTACCAAAATTAATGCTCCATATGGTTTGGAGAAAATTCCAATAAATCCATTTACACATGTGAGTACAGATTATGTGTTACCTATCAGTAAATTTGAAAAAATAGGCCCAAATAAAAATACTCTTATGGAAAGATCCATAATGTCAATTACGGCAATTGAGCTAGACAACATGGGAGAAATTAGTAACCTACCAAACAGTGATGAAAGCATAAGTGGTGACGTTTTCAATTCATCTGCTGAAGTCCATCAAGTCTATAGTTCTCCAATCAGGCCAGAAGAAGTTATAGCAACACCAGAGGTGAATAATGATGTCGATTCTCAATCCATCATCTCATCTTTATTTCCCAAAGAAGGCCCTTTATCATCAATAGGGTTAGAAATGGAAGCTTCTTCTTCAAAATGTGAAAATTTTGACATCTCTTATGATCATGAGAATTTCGTTTTGTCATCTACTATGCAAGTAGAAACGGAAGAAATTGCACATAATGAAGAGGAAGAGGAAGGTCTTAGAGATGCTCCTCCAGCATTTGAAAAGGGTATCTCTACCACTGTGGATGAACTCAGAGAAATAAATCTGGGTACAGAGAAATATCCAAGCCCCACTTTAATTAGTGAGGCCATGACCCTTGAAGAGAAAGAGATGTATATTTCTTTTCAAAAGCAAAATAAAGATATTTTTGCTTGGAACTATACATAAATGCCTGGGCTTGATCCTGATGTTTCTACTCATCATTTGGGTTTACCAAAAGAACATCGGGGATTTAAGCAAGCCGTGAGAAGAACACACCCAACTTATGCTTCCAAAGTTGAAGCTGAAGGGGATAAAATGATCAAAGATAAATTCTTCAGAGAAGTTCAGTATCCCAAGTGGTTGGCTAATATTGTCCCTGTAAAGAAAAAGAACGGAAAAATTAGGGTTTGCATCGATTTTAGAGATCTTAATCGGTATTGTCCTAAAGATGATTTCCCAGTTCCGATTACAGAACTCTTAATTGATGCGACCGCTGGCTATGAAGAACTTTCCTTCATGGATGGATATTCCGGATATAATCAGATTCGAATGGCCCCAGAAGATGAGGAATCTACAGCTTTCAGAGCTCCTTAAGGTGTGTTTTGTTACCGGGTGATGCCCTTTGGTTTAAAGAAGGCAGGTGCAACATATCAACGCGCCATGCATCGTATCTTCAAACCTTTCTTAGGGAAGTTTATTGAATGCTATGTGAATGATTTGGTGGTTAAATCCAAACAAAGTTCTAATCACTTGGCGGATTTGGAAGTCATATTCCACAAAATCCGACAACATAATTTGAAGATGAACCCCTGAAAATGTGATTTTGGGGTAACCTTAGGAAAATTCATCGGCTTTGTTGTACGCCATCGTGGTATTGAAGTAGATCCTGAGAAGACCAAATCAATCCTTGTTATGTAACCTCCTCAGAATTTGGAAGAATTAAGAGGACTTCAAGGACACTTAGCCAATATTCGGCGTTTCATCGCCAATTTGGCAGGCAAAGGTTTACCCTTTACCAAATTATTGAAAAAATGAGTCACTTAACAGTGGACTGAAGAATGTTAAGAATCATTTTATGTTCTCAAGAAATACCTCTTGAGTCCACTAGTACTCATGCCACCTGTTGAAGGTAGACCACTTATCCTCTATGTGACAGCTCTAGAGCGATCATTGGGTGCCTTTCTCGCTCAAAAGAATGATGCTGGGAATGAAAATAGCCTCTACTATCTCAGTAGAACTATGCTTGAAGCAGAAACCCGGTATTCAAGTATTGAGAAGTGCTACCTAGCATTAATATTTGCAGTTCATAAATGGAGACACTACCTGCAACATCACGAGGTCCAATTGGTATCTCGCAATAATCCGCTCAAATTCATCCTTAGTCGTCCAATGCTTACAGGACATCTAGCAAGGTGGGCAGTTATCTTGCAGCAGATCGACATTCAGTATGTGTCTCAAAAGGCAATAAAGGGCCAAGCTTTGGCTGATTTCATGGCTGAACATCCTTCAGTGGAAGACACATCTTCAGATATTGAACTCCCTGATGAGGATGTTTTCTCTATTCAAGAGAGTCCTCAAACATGGGAAATTTATTTTGATGGTGCTTCTAGAAGTCCAACAGGGAAGAAAATGGAAAATCCTAAAATCAACAAAGTTTGATTAGGAATTGTACTCATTTCTCTAGATAGGGCAGTGTTACCTTATTCCTTTTTATTGTGGGAAGGTGGTACCAAAAATGATGCCGAATACTAAGCTCTTATTATAGGCTTGGAGTTTGCTCTCCAAGCACAATTGAATCACTTAAAGGTGAAAGGTGATTCAGACCTGGTAATCAAACAAGTCAATGGGAATTATGCCATCAGAAAAGAAGAATTAATCCCTTTGTATGATTACGTCAGAGAGTTAATGGCGGAATTCCCTTCAGAACCGACATTTTCTTATGTCCCAAGATCACAAAATTCTCAAGCTGATGCACTGGCTAATATAGCCACAGCTCTAGCAGATCCAAATCGGGACGAGACAACCATCAGTATTGCCCACTGTCGTGCAATTTCACCTTATGTTCAAGCCAAAACAGAGGAAATTAATGAAATTAGTCCCATTCCTGAACCATATGGTCATACTACAGGATGGATGTCACCTATCAGGGAATACCTTCAAAATGGAACACGTCCACCTGATAGAGCCGAGAAAGAACAAATCCGGCGACGTGTGGTCAATTTTACTCTTTATGATAGCCCAAACCACCTAGAGAAAATTCTCTACAAACGTGGTTTTGATGGAGTTCTCTTCAGATGCATTGATGGTGAAGAGAAAATGGCTGTCATGAAAGAAGTGCATGCAGGAGTCTGTAGTGCCCACCAGTCTGGACATAGATTGTCTGATCAAATTCGAAGGCTTGGATACTATTGGCCTTCAGTGATACAAGATTGTGTTGATTTCACAAAGAAGTTTCATTCATGTCAAGTACATTCCAACTTCATTCATCAACCTCCAGAATTGCTTCATATAGCTAAATACTCATGGCCATTTGCCACATGGGGAATGAATGTGGTGGGACCTTACCCTTCAGCTACGGCCAAGCAGTTTAAGTACATTTTTACTGCTACTGATTTCTTTTCCAAATGGGAAGAGGTAGTACCTCTCAAAGAAGTCAGTTCTAAATGCATTGTTAGCTTCATCAAGTCTAACATCATTACAAGATTTGGTGTCCCTCATACCATATTGACGGACAACGGCACCAACTTCTGTTCTTCTGAGGTGAAGAAATTGTATCAAGAATACAACATTAAATCCAACCATTCATCTCAGTATCATGCGGAGGCCAATGGCCAAATAGAATCCTTTAACAAGACTCTTTCAAATATACTGCAAAAGATGGTGGATAAAGATAAGAGGTCATGGCCTGATAAACTCTTTCATGCTTTATGGGCTTATCGGACTACCACCCGCAATGCAACGCGGTCAACTCCATATTCATTGGTATATGGAATAGAAGAAGTCTTGCCAATTGAAGTTCAATTGCCCTCACTCAGAGTATCCATTTGTGATCAGTTATCTACAGATGAGAAATCCCAAAAGCGATTGAATGAATTGGAATAGTTAGATGAGAAAATATTATGCACTTTTCACCACTTGGAAATCTATCAGAATCGAATAGCACGAGCTTTTAACAAAAAAGTTCGTCTTCATTCATTCATTCAGGGAGAATTGGTATTAGTTCACAGAACACCAATGATACCAGGAAAGAAGCATCCCAAGCTTGAACCAAAATGGGAAGGACCTTATTCAATACATAAGGTCTACTCCAATGGAGCTTATTCATTAATCTCAATGGATGGAGAACTCATCATGACTCCAACAAATGCCAGATTTATGAAGAAATAGTTTGTATAAACACAAAATATGGTCCCTAGAACCAAGACTCTTACAATTGGTTTATACAGCAATGGTCCAGTATGACCTTAAACTGCAACTTCGTCCAACATGACGTTAAACTATAGAAAAAAGAACATGTCCCTGCAACATGACACTAAACTGTGCAACACCATTTCGTCCTTGATATATGACGTTAAACTATACAGCAATGGTCCAGTATGACCTTAAACTGCAACTACGTCCAACATGACGTAAAACTGTAGGAAAGTCCCTTACGTCCGGAAAGACGTTAAACTACATAAGCACTTAATAGTTCAGTATGACTTTAAACTGCATCATCCTCAGTCTATGCATATGACCTTAAACTATTTGCACTTTGGTCCAATATGACGTTAAACTGTATAAAAGAACATGTCCCTGCAACATGACACTAAATTGTGCAGCACCATTTCGTCCTTGCTATATGACGTCAAAATATACAGCAATGGTCCAGTATGACCTTAAACTGCAACTTCGTCCCACACGATGTTAAACTATGAAAAAGTTCCCTATACCGTCCAACATGACCTTAAACTGCGTCATCCCTGGTCCATGCATATTACCATAAACTATTTGCAAGTCTCTTATGTCCAGCAAGACGTTAAACTGTGACGTCCTAACTACATGACGTTAAACTGTATAAAAGTCCCTTACGTCCGGAAAGATGTTAAACTATATAATCATCAAAGGTCCAGCATGAGATTAAACTGCACCATCCACGGTCCATGCATATGACCTTAAACTATTCACACTTTCGTCCAACATGACGTTAAACTCTATTGTCCTCATCGTCCTAACTACATGACGCTAAACTGTACAGAAAATTCATGATACGTCCTACATGACATTAAACTGTATTTTGTCCCTGCTACATGACACTAAATTGTGCAGCACCAATAGTCCTAACTACAAGACTTTAAACTGCATAGTCCCTTTATATGTCCTACATGACATTAAACTGTATTTTGTCCCTGCTACATGACACTAAACTGTGCAGCACCAATAGTCCTAACTGCAAGACTTTAAACTGCATAGTCCCTTTATATGTCCTACATGACATTAAACTATGCATCGTTAAAGTTGTTGTTACCTCTTGTTTCTCACACTGAGTATGACTCACATGAGCTTAGAGAAAACCTCAACCATAACACTCTCTTTGGGCCGCTAACCATGTATAAGTCCCAACAACATTTTTTTTATTTAGATCGTTGTCCCCAAGAACAACTTGATCATTAATTTATTCTTTAATTGAACTACACAGACTTTGATCCTTTCCCTCCAGGCTGGGTATGTAGGCAACCTCCCAGGGTTCAATCCCAAAAACAATCTCTTCACATCGGTTCACCACCATCTCATATGATGTTGATTCATGAAACCGCCCCTAGAATCAATCTCTTTACATTGATTCACTTTTGTCCTTGTTATATGACATTAAACTATGCAACACTTTTGTCTGGTATGACAATAAACTACAATACTCATTGATTTCCTCATTTGAGAGAGAACTATTATTGACATTGATTTTTTTCAATCATGTTTCATTTCAAAAGACTACGTGCATACATGGAAATGCCTAAACTTTTTATCTTGGGTTAAACCATCATTGTACTAAAGTCCCCTTTCACCCTTCACATGTACGAACCAAATTTGTACAAAGGGTAGATCTAGAACTACATGGGCCTGATTCCCATCCTTATGGGATACGTAGGAATGTTCGAGTATCCCTCGAATCCAGCCCTAAGTCTCTTGGGCCTAACCCCAAATTTCACTTTCAGTCCCTTGCCTGAAAAGTCCTCATGAAAACACACACTGTGTATTCATTATTATGGTCCGAATTCTATGACCCTAAACTAAGATCTCTAATACTTTCATCATGCACGATGTTAAAATGCATTTCAAGAACTACGTATGGCTTGATTCTCATTCTTATGAGATACGTAGTGATGTCCAAAATTTCAATTCAGGACCCAGCCACAACATGATTATGGTTATCATTGACCCATGTATCTCTATATATATTGGAAAATACCAATCTTTATGTGTTATAATCCTAACCTTAAATATTTTCAGATCTTCATTACCCTTTTCATGACTTCTAGTCACAAAAATGTCAAACTTCTGAGAATTCTTTTGCTTGACTATGTAGCACGTGCCCATAGGTGGCCTTGCATAAACAGTCCACATATCAGACTTGTCATCCAAAAGATGCTGTTTATTAGACCATGCAGCCAATGCCCTTAGATGGCCCTGCATATTTCAACCCCCTAACGGGTTTGTTAAATAATGGTAACTTCATTCTTGGGAAGAATGCCTCTTTTTTCCTTATTTGTCTTAAACGAAAGTATGTAGGGATCCACAAAAAATATCCATCCTTAACATATTTGTCCCATATCCTTTTTCATGATCTGAAAGTATTCAAGTCTATGGTTTATTTTTCTTCCCTACGTTTGGGTCAGACTATCGTAGGAGTGATATTCATCCAGTTCTTCGATAATCTTGTCTGAAAATATCTTCTCCATATTCAAGTACCTCTTTCCATACAACAAACTCTATACTTTAGAAAATTTGAATCTCCATAAACTTTCACTGGCTTTTAGCACTAGGAAAGTAAATTTTTGAGAGTTCTTTCGCCTGACTATGCAGCACGTGCCCATAGGTGGCCTTGCATAAACAGTCCACATAACAGACTTCTCAGCCGAAAGATATTATTTATTTGACCATGCAGCCAATTCCCTTAGGTGGCCTTGCATATTTCAACCCCCTAACGGGTTTTTGTCAAATAATAGTAACTTCATTCTTGGAAACTTCTTCTTCTAATGCCTTTTAGCTCTTTTTCATATCATTCCTCAGATTCAAATATTCTTAAGCCATAGTTTACATATTTTCCCTCATACTTGAGTATGGTAATATGTTTTCAGAGAAATTGTCAAGGAATTGAATCAATTTTAATCCATTTTGGTCAAAGCTATTTCGACCTTAAACATTAGCCCCTTTATGTCCGGTATGCATGACCTTAAACTGCCCACAAAAGATAACGGAACTCTGAATAAAAGTCAAGTTCCAGCTCACTAAATATACATTTTTGTATGATTTAGGTAATATTGAGCAATTAAAAGATTCAAAGTTTGTAGGGTTATTTGTAATAATCCTAGTAAAAATCAAACTATGGTTACTAGGCCCATTGGCTTAAGTAAATTTGAAGCAGGTAATGAAAGAATACATGTACAAATGATTGAAGATGAAAGTGTTTTTCATTAATACAAAAGAGTTAGAAGGACATCCAAAGACTGGAGTATCTTCTCTTTTTCAAGAATTACAAGAGGCTTTCAACATAAGACTTCATTTGATTTACGGAATCCCGAGCATCATCAGAAACCACATGGAATTCATTCATTCAACTGGATACAATATGAGATGCAGTGATACCAGCTCTTCTTGGAACAATTGTAAAAGGATGTTCTTGAGTGCGGTTTGAGAAAATTTTCTGCTGATCAAACAGTGACTCTATTTCTGTCCAAGAGACTTGGAAGATGGATACATGGAATTGAGAATGAAGCATTGGAAGTAAAGATCCATTTGGAGAGAGTACTCTTTTCAGATATTGCTCTAATACCATGTTTGTCTTCTCTCCACCAACCGGTAGTGGAAAACATTTCAGCCCATGGGTTTTCCATTTCCATATCTGCAAGGAAATGACATGGAGGAAGAATTTGAAAGTTCACACCATTGTTGTTGCTCTTAATTCACAGCATAACCGAAATGAAGGAGTAGCAGCGCAGCTGCATTTCAGGTGTATAGTTCATTGCATCTGGAACATTGACTCCTTGCAGGTGACCATGACCATATAGAGGCAGGTAAATGCTCTGTGGGAAATTAATATGATATTTCTTCAAGTACTTATCCAATTCTGGGAGAGTGTTGTCGCAGATATCATAGTAATCGTGGCCAATGATGTTCATCATGTCATCAATCCGCTTGCTAGCTAGTTCATCAGACGTTTTAATTCCCTTAGGAACCATTGAATCTGCACAAACGTTGAATAAATTAAACTCATAAATTGGTTTATTTTTTCATAAATGTTTTGAAAGATTTCGAAAAAATGGCTAAGGCATTAAGGTGCGCAAGTCTAAAAAATGGCACGCAAGTATTCGTGTGCCGTGCTAGTTTTTGACGCACAAGTATAAACCGCGCAAGTACAAATGCCTTTACAGTAGCGCGACATCAAGGAAAAACACTAGAAAATAGAGCAACCTGCGCGGCTAAGGTGACCTGCGCGGCGAGAGCTCGAAGGTATGTAGTCCGGAAATACAGATGCTTGTACGGAAGTGAGGCCCTCTATTTATAGACATGGCCGGGACCCTGCGCGCTGGACCCTTCATGACCGAGGGCCATATCCCTGCGTGATGTGCACTTGCGCGCCGCCCTCTATGCCCTGAAGACTTGCGTGCCCCCTTTTCCTATGGATGGATTCGATTTCCTCAGAGTCAAATCCTCATTTATCTTCGAATCCAACTCTGAGGGGGGACTTTTGTTGACGCTCCTTTCGTCACTGAATCTAAAGATTGGAAAAGGGGAATATCTGAGCACAAAGTGATTCAACCTTTGAAAAAAATATCAAAAATCGACAAAGGCATGAACAAAGGATCAAAAGCAACTTCACCGTGCAAGTTATATCACTGTCGCGCAAGTGACTTGCGCAACCTAAGTGATAACCGCCCGGTAACTGGCCGGGGTCTTCTTCTGCCTATAAATAGACCCTATGGGCCCCCCCATTTGAGAGGATCTTTTTCCAGATACTCGGATTGAAGCTCCCGACGCCCAAGTCTCTTCTCAAAGCTTCCGGAACACTTATAAGGTAAATTCATACCTAGAACGGAAGATCTAAAGAGAGGGAGTAAGGCCTAAGTGTTGAAACTCATCAACACTTGCTCGCCTTAGTGGCAAGACCTTAAGGGAAGTGGTCCCACTTGCGCGCCGCCTTATTCCTTCGATAGAACTTGCGCGTCCCTTTTTTGGAAGAACCTCAAGAGGATTCTAATGGGATTAATAAAGAGTCGCTCAAGTATTCTAATGCTGGTTAAAAATCACGCAAGTAACCCACATGTCGCGCAGGTATACCTACGTGACCAATACTTGCGCACCCACGTAAGACTTGCGTGCCTTTCAAGACTTGCACGCCCCTACCTTTTTGGGTGCCCATCTTGCCCATTTTACCCCTCTTAAGCCATTTCACCTTTCCTATTCAAGATTCAGTCTTCAAGATACTCTTCAAAGCCATTTATGGCATGATTTCTTGATTTGACTTCCTTATTTGAAAGGAATTCTATGGAATATCTCTCAAAACATACTGATTTATACATTTTTATGTCACCAAAGATTGAGAGTTCATTCATTCAACCACATTCATTAAGATGAGAGAATCCTTAACCTGGGTCTCCTTTTTAGGAATAAGTCCCAGTCATAATTTTGGGCATCCTTCTTAGGAGTAAGCCCCAAGTTCCATAATTTTGGGAATCCTTCTTAGGAGTAAGCCCCAAGTCCTCTAATTTCGGGCATCCTTCTTAGGAGTAAGCCCCAAGTCCCTTATTATGGGCATCCTCCTCAGGAGTAAGCCCCAATCTAAAATATTGGCATCCTCCTCAAGAGTAAGCCCCAAACCTTAATCCTTAACATGGGCTTCCTTTTCAGGATTAATTCCCAGTCATAAATCTTAGGCTTCCTTTTCATGAGTAAGCCCCAAGTCCCTTAAATTCTCCTTAACCAATCCTAATTTACGTTTGATCTGGGATTCCTTCTCAGGATTAAATCCCAATTTTCAATCCTCTCCTAATTAGGTTTTCCTTTTAATGAATAAAGTCCCAATTTAGAGTGTTCAAATCTCCATAAAGCACATATACCTTTATGGACCTTGTTCCTGGATTTTCTCCTTAAAGTAAATCCTAAACTTCATTCATCTGGGCAGTCATACTTACATAAGCCCCAAACCATTTCATATGATTGCATCTTTCATGGCACAATTGTCTAATTTTTACCAATACCTCTTGTTTCTCACACCGAGCATGACTCACGTGAGCTTAGAGTGTAAAAGTAATTGTGACATCCTGCTTTGAGCCATCAATCATAAATATCATACCCTTACTCGAACTACGTGGGTTCCGATTCTTTTTCCAAAACAAAGGATACGTAGGTAGCCCATCTATGGGTTCGATCCCAACTCTGAAATAATTTATCTTCCTTATGAATGACAATAAACTTCAAGTGCCCCACTGAGTGGCTTTAAAACCATCCTGGTCATCATAATGACCAAGAGACTTTCATATGAATGTTTTGAAGGTTGCCATTGACCAAGAATCTCTAAATAGATATAGATGATTCTCTATTGATGAAGAACCTCGAATACATATCAAAGATTCTATAAATTTCTTACATATTTAATAATTGATTGTCAAAACTAAAGGAAAAGCTCATTTTATACTTGGTAATGTAATAAGGATTCACGAACATAACTTAAATCTAAAAAGAGAGTCCCGGAATAGACAATAATTTCCCTCAAAAAGGTGTGATGAGTCCGACCCCCCATCCTCTCGACCAATGCAAATTCCTAAGTCTCATCAGTACACAAGATAATGAGCACCTACCTTTGGAAAGTAGGTCCAAATGGATGTGGAATCATTGTGGCATAAAATGATGCATAGAACATTCACTTGTGGCATATCTTCCAGCACATCAATAGTATTCCCCAATTACCCATCTATTTGTGGGTGGAATGTTATGCATTGTAAGACCTATGTACCATGATTATTCTATAATCCACTAAGAATATTTAGGTAATGAATGAATCAAAATCTAAAACTATAGTTTATGGAGTCCCTTGTAGGTAGTCTATATACTAATCATACAAATATACAATTAGTTCCACTGAGAAAGCCTCTCGTATATGCATGAAATGTGATACATTTTTCATTCAACAAAAAATTACCCAAGTTGCATCACTCTTTTAAGAAATCATGAGGATACATACAACAAATTTCATGGTCACATCAGCCTAATTTCAATTATAAATGGGTAAAAGACACAGAAATCCTTCAGTTCATTAATCCTCATCCTTCACCTAATGATAAGTGTATCATCATGTCATGAACCCTAAAATCTCCCTTTTCTTGCTCGGGCACCAAAACAAACATCGTAGGTCTTGATACATTTTGGTAACACAAGGATGTAACCCCCAATTTTACGAATGGAACCCACACATAATCTCTTCCCTCATACTCACAGCCACAAAACTCAATTCCTATCATAAATGACATCATCCTCATATTTGATCCAATCTGAATGTTATTCCCCCCCCCCACCATGACTTTCCCTAAATTTCATTCATTTTAGATCCCAGTACATTATATCCATAAACCATTATAAAACTGATGAATCCATTGATTCTAATAAGAGAATAATTTTCTCAAGACATTCCTGTACCACATTGGGAATCTTAGCTAGAAAATATATTATCTTCCACTCAATACTAGACTCATGAATTGGTTTAGTTAGTGTATTCATTCTTAATGAATTAGAAATAGTAATCCTCTATTGGGACATATATTCTATCTCAAAATAAAATTACTTTATATACATAACTCAACTCCACTTCTGATGATTCAAATCTCTCGATGAATAGATATACCTCAAGATCTAGTTTTTTGAATAACTATTATACTTTTCCCCCAACAGGTAATTTATCAAATAAATTAAATAATAAACCACTTCTTTTAAATTGAGGACATTAATAGTGTAGTTCTATTTATGAGGATCCAAATTCCTTGACCCTTACACCACAATACAATCTCTTTATATCTACGTAGCTCTAAGTCCAATCCATGATGCATAAAAAAAATACGATCTACTCACCTAGCCTGGGTAAGATAAATATTTGTGCTTATTTAAACTGCTTGATTAATGTCTAGAACAAATTATCTCATGATTATGACCATTCAAACAATATCAATATCATGTTAGACCCCAATATTCACGCTTCCAAGTGGGAAAATTCCAACATGAATTTATGATAATGTCATTCTAACACTAGAAAGCTACAGATATTGAAAATGATAATTAGATTCTACCTAGAAATAACTAACTGGACATTATCTGGGTCCAATAACATGAATTACTTTGAGATGATGAAACCTAATAAGTTTACATGATAAAACCAGATGTGGAACATAGATATCATGGAAATATCCAATGCTATCTTAGTTTACTCAGGATGATGTCATAATTTGGGCTTTGTTCATCATATGTCTTTGAGTATACCAGGATGTTGTCAAAAAAAACACTACAAAAATATTATCTACATTTTGAAAAATGTTTCCATTCATCATGTCAATTAATATTAGTGATTCATTCATCAACCAAAACAACATTACAATGAACTCATATATTCCATAACCCCTTCAAAAAGCAGTCCATACCAGAAACATCTTTTTTATTATAGTCTCATCCCCAACCAATGATGGGGAAAAGCATTGAATGCCTCTATAGTTTCCATCATATTCCATCACAAACATACACCCATGATTAGACCTCATGAAACCAAAGTGAATCTCTTAACTTATCATATTAGGAGAGATGGGTTCCAAGAATATCTCCAACAAGTCCATCAATAACATACCATCTACCATTCCAACCAACATTTGAATTTCCCACCAGTGTTTCCCTGATCCTCTTATCATATAAAGAGAAAACATGACCCTCCTCATAGGCAGAGTCTCTAAATTTTCTAGTATCATTTTAATGGACTCACCCTAGAACTCATATCCATCATGTCCTATATATAGATTAATAATCATAGGGTTTTACAATCAGAAAACCTTATTTATATCAAACATACTCTTCACAATCATCCATCGGTCTCTCCACGTTATTTTTGAGAACCATGAATAATTTTCATATATCTTTTGTCTTACTTCCCCACACAGAACTATCAGTTCCTTGAACCCCACTACTTGTGAAACATCATCATCTATGTCTTCAAGTAAGCCCCTCAATAAGAATTATAATAATGAAATATCTATATAATTCCAATCCTACACCTTAGGAAAAAATTTAAAAAATATAACATTCTTACATAATATGGAAACACAACAAGACATAATAACTACTTCCCCAAAACCCAAACACATGGTCAAAACTGAGGGACTATCATGACCCTTAACCATAACAAGGGTAAATACATTCTCATTATTCAAGATTCTTATTTATACACCGATATATTCTCATAATTCATCATTTTAAAATTATATATTTCAATCTAGGATCATTTTTCACTTAAATTTTACAAGTAAAGAAAAATATTAGACATTCAAAAACTCACCCACAACTAGTTTTCCCATGCTTACCTAAAAATTATGCACATCAAAAAATATTCCTATATTCATAGAATCATGGATGAAAACTCATACCTCATTCGATAATGAAACATTAGTCAAATATTAAAAAATATAAACATCAATAATCACAACACACAGCAAGTGCTACACCCAAGGAGAAATAATATCCATTTGTAACTATAAAAAAGAAAAAAAAATCCCACCATGTGTAATTGGATTCACTCTCATACATGTGATAGCTAATCTCATACACCATCTCATAACCATGTCCTGAATATTCCTAGAATCCATTCTACCATTACCAAAAAGTAATTAAAGATTAAAATAAAATAAAATTGGGATCTAATACCACATTGTATTGTCCTGACACAGGTATCAAACACTGGTGAATCGAGATGGTCAGTCACATGAGCTCAGGCATGCCTCCCTATTGACTGGAGGTTGCCCACTAGAAGTGGGCGTCTAGAATAACTATCCTAGGGATATTATATCATATATAATAAGAGTAAATACACTAATATAAAATAATAATTATTAATAGAATAACATGTTACCATAACCTGAAATAACTAGTATCAAAAGTTGGCTAAAAACGGGAATACAATATTGAATCTAAAAAAGAAAATATTTCTTGCCATTGTACGTGTAAAGATTCTAAAATGAAACAATAAATAAAGACACTATCGACTCCCCAATGTGGTTCTAGAATCTTATCAACACACATCATCCATAATCATTCCAATTTCATTCATCCAGCATAGGGATTCATCCCTTAACCTATCCATAAAACACAAAGTCTATTTGGGAACATATCCGAATGTCTTTTGTAGGGTGTGAGTAAAACATAATGGACAACACCAACATCATCGAAAAATATAAATTTAATAAAAAATTTATTCGGTTGTATAAATAAATAATTATAATGAACATGTAAATGGTTATCACATTACCAATTAATCAGTATTTAACCATAAACCCATCTAGTTCCCATAAACACCCATACCTCAATTACAGCTTCACCCGACACCAGATCCTGATTTGTGACTAAGTGAAATAACATATCAATGATACATTGTTTCCATTATATAATTTATATTTTAATTCTAATGTTTGTATACACATATTACACTAATGAATGACGATGTACTTATTCATTAATTCACAACTAAATGACCAGGTTACCATTACACCTTACAAATTATAATGACCATGTTCTAATTCACTAATTCTCTACTAAATTCGAATGATAATCTTCATACCATAAACATTATAAACACCATGATCTAATTATTTAATTCATAACTAAATTACCAAGATAAAATTCATAACACATAATTAATTGAAGAATTAAATATCCACATCAATTCCATTACTATTCCATCATTTAGTTTGTTATAAATATTCCCTAATTAATTACCAAAAAAATTAAGTATGTCAATCCCATTAGTTAATTAATCATTTAACTAATAAATATCGATAAATCCAAATACCATAATTAATTGCATGATTATTATTCTCATTATCAAATATCAATATATCATAATTAATAATTAAATTAATTTCCCGAAATCAAAAAAATCAATATATCATTAGTAATTCTATTATTAATTATCCTGATCAATAATTCCTAAAATCACCCATTTCAAATCACCTCAATTAATTAATTAATAAAATTATTAAACTCATTTTGAACAAATGTTGATGTATAACTGTTAAATGTATATAATTAAATACAATTAATTTAGATAATGAATTTTGGATTTAAATTATAGTCAACCAACCTCATGATTGATGAAGAAATCTTACCATAGAAAATCCCCAAAATTTGAGCAACATAATGATGTAGAATGAGATCCTAATCTAGAACCCCCAATCAAGATTAAATAAATCTACATCCAAGAAATATTGATTCAGATCGTCAGTCCTAGGTATATATATAATCAAAATATAAAGAATACGCCTTTAATGAATTAGAGAAGTATGAAAGAAGAACATAAAACAAAATATGATTGGATACACTTACCAATAGTGGTATAGAGCTTCGATTCGATCTTTGAATCACAAAGAAAAGTGGTTGGAAAGGAATGGAATCCATTTCGGGGCTCTGTAATTGTGACAGAAAGTCAAGGGTCGAGTGGGGATCAATTGGGGTTAGTTTTGGGGTAGTGGGTCAATTAAAATCTAATTTTTTATTTTCATTAATTCCTATACAAGGTTTCCTGGGTCAGGGCACACAATTTCCCCTAACTGTGTGCCTAATCACATCCCTATATTAATGGAATTCAAAGATTCTCCGAATAGGGTGCATAGTTTTACAACCCATTTTCCAACCATGAAAAACCCTAATGTCAATGGATATAGGGGTTGTTGGGATTGGACTCATAGTAAGGGAAACCCATTATCCAACCATGCATTATCGTTTTTCATCCAATTTTGTCAATCCCCCCCCCCCACACACAATGTAAAAACCCACTCATATAATACCAAACATGATGAATAATATTACATTTGAATGTGCTGAGAAAACTCTAGAAATTGTTAGGATCTTACAATATTATTTTCGTTTTTCATCTGGGACATTCTATAAAAATGAATGTTAAGGGATAATATATATTTTAATCTCAAGACATTGCATTTACCTTACCATGGTGGATTTGTGTTGAAAAGTCATAATTTATACAAAAATCTAATAATATCTTTTTGTGTATAATTATCTAATAATTTATTCCTATATACATAAATATTTTATGATCATTATATAAATCCTAGAATTTATTATATATATAATGCCTCTAGATTTTCAATGAAAAAAACTACGATTCGATACCCCAAATGAGAATTTGAGTATTTGTGTATGCTGAATCATTTACTTTCATGAAGAATATGATACTACCATGCCATTATATAAAAGAAAACAACCCATTAAATTCTATGGTTCATTATTTTGTATATCTATCTATTCCCTATGTAGGGTTTTGTCATTTGGTTCACTAAATAAGAATATGTTAATTTATTTGACATTTTACTCACATTCCCTATTCCAATGAAATTTAGATTCAATGTAAATATTTAATATTATATTATATATTACTATATATATGGTATTATAATTTTTGAAGTCCAACTGAAACCACTAAAACTCATAAATCTCATACCTAGTATAAAATAAATACGGATATATTATCCTTCTTGACCCTAAATTTTTGATATCCAAAAAACAAAAAATCTCAAAATAGTATTGATCATAAATAGTTGATTTAAAAATTCATTAATATGGAGTGAATGAAAATTTTTATAGATGGTTGACTATAAACATTTTTGATAATAAGTGAAATGATGTTTTGAGTGATCAAAATTCTTAAAAAAATAATATGTAGAACTCGTGGTGACACAAATTTCAATTTTAAATATTATCATAGAGTTTCTTTGTAATTTCATACCACCCAATTAATAATATTGAAGAAGGATTGTTTGAAATATTTTTAGCACTATATATAGGTGTTATTGAAAAGTAAACATCCCAATTCAGGGAAAAGGCTAATAATTAAATTAAGAAATACCTATAGAAATTTCAGTGAAATATAGAAATATTGAATGTAGACTTTCTCCCAACGATATGATAAAAGTATCTCCAATGATTAGTTAGTAAGACCCAGGTATTGGATTTAACTTCTATTTGATGTTCACAATCATCCATTCATAGATAGATGATTATAGGTGTATCTAGATTATAAATTGTGACTAACCTTACACAAAATTTTTGAAGGGTATATATATACATATATAAATCCATTCCAACCCCAATATAACATCTAAATAGTATTGGTTGAGAATAAAAATATTTTTATTAATGAAATTTGAAAAAAAATCAATTAGATAGGTTCCCTATATTTAAAATGTTTTATTGTACAATTAGGTGTAATTACAAAAAATAACCTGTAATAATTAATGTGGGGATGATATAACATAATTAAATTAGTCGTATATCACTGAGTGGGTAGAGATATAGTCAAATACATAATTTAAATTTAAATAGTTCATGTTAAATGTACTTTTCACCACCTCATACATATTATCCACTTCAGTTGTTTTTCTCCCAATATTTTCACTATTTCTCATTAAAAATGAATTCAATAATCAAAATTTTCATCATTATCCCAAGGATACAAGAAATGAACTATCAGGAGTCTCAATATTCATAAGGATAATGATTCTTCCACTAACGAGAGATATGTCTTGGAAAAAATAAAGTGTTAAATATTCGATTATCTCTTCATTGATCCCAACCCATATATTATGTTGTATAAAAGAGGGTCCATGATTAGTTATTTAATTCAATTACCATTGTTATTATCCATCTAGATAATGAGTTAATAGAGGCCATCCCTAATGAGTGGGAGTACCGTGATGTCTTTTTTACACATAATCTATAAAGAACACATCATCTAAATAGATTATCAAAATATTATTATATGACCTTATGGGATCTGGTTAATGGATACTAGTGAAAGATATTCCATACATATTCTTTGATAGCTCGATTCCCTGGATCTCCATAATTATAAATCCATTAGTGATTACCACTGAAAAGGATTATAATTATCAACATTAATAGAGTCTAATATGTTTGTGTAACTAGTCTTATAATGTGTTTGAAATTATACTCATAAAATATTATTTACCTATCCACCATGCTTCATTTTAAATGAACAACATGGATTTATAAAAGGGTGATCAATTCATGGTGTTACTATATTATTCCAAGTGTTTATTAGTGATATAAATAAAAATAGATTTTTTTTCAAATATTGAAATAAAAATAGATATGATAAAAAACAAATGATAGTCTTAATAAAATTTCGTAATCAATGTATTATAATTTATGAGATTGTATTCTACTGTGATTGGCCTTATGCTTAGGGGAATTAAATAAATAAGGATATATGAATTCTTATTGGGAATAAATACGACTTATTTAAAGCTATATGGGTTTTATAAAAAGGATATATGATCATCCCCACCTTATATATTCTTTTCCAGGAAAAATTGAGATGCTATATTAATAAGTGTATTATGTATGTAATTGTTCTTATAAGTCCCTTTAGTTACCCTTCTTGTGGTATTTCTCACCATAGTTTTGAAGATGACACAATTATTTTTATTAATGGTAGTAACTAATCAATCTCTGGGATCAATAAAATCATGTAGAATTAATCAAATTAGAGAGGCCAACTGGGGAATAGTTATAAGAGTAGTATCTACATTTTAATAAAATGTTCTATAAGATGGGTTAGATACTAAGAGACAAGACATTAAATTTTATGAGTAACCATTCCATTTGAATATTTAGGGGCTAGTTTCTCTGTGTGAACTCTTCGTATTCACCCTATTTGATGATTTTGTTGATAGAATCGAGTGAAAATAATGAATTGGAAAAATAATATCTTATAATTCTTATGAAGAATAACCTATGTTAATAGATTTATGTAAACTATTCTTATAGATTTCATTTATACACCAAATGTTCCAAAAGATTTCATATCTAGGGTGGAATTTATAATGTCTTCATTCTTATGTGATTCTTAGTTTGAATGAAATCATTAATTGGAATCATCGTCTAGGATTGAAATTCCATTTTCAAAATATGTTCAAAGAATAAACTCATCAATAAATAATTACAAAAACCCCATTAATTCACCATTAAAATGTTATTTCAGAATTAAAATACTCAACCACCACACATGTTGTTTATGGAAATATATATTAAGATAGGGAAACATCTCCATGAGATTAGAGAAAATGGCCTCATAAATTTCAATAACATCAATTTGATAATATCTATTCTACACTATAAAATCATTGATCCAAATTAATACACATTTAACATCGATGAAGACTAAATAATATTTCCTTATTTCTTGCAATATGTTTTTCAGTAAGATGTGAAAATGAGTCAATATTATTTTTCTATATATGATACATCTCTTCTTATATTAATAAAAAGTAATGCTTATACAATAATACATTATAATCACTCATTGGGTTTTCTAAAAAAATTATTTTTTGTGCTTTTAAAATCACATGATTTTTTTTATCGCAATATTAGATCACTATTGAAGTATGATTTCATGATTAAATTTCCTTCTAGGGAATAATATTTAAATTATACTCTTCTATGATATTTGAACAATGATATTATTTTCAATGTCATCTCGTTTGATATAAAAATATACATGTTTATATGAAATTCTCTCTTCATATCCACTAATTACAGCTTATCTAAATCTTCGTTGCCAAAAAAATAATTCATGTCATGGATATTTATTTTCCAATTCAATCAGAACAGAACATTCAATGATATTTTGTAGATTCTTTTTATTTTACCAGTAATTTCTTCCTCTAGAAATATACCATGAAATATGAATTAATTACTTCAATCATTAAATATTACCAAAAATATATTATGTTAATGATTTTAATGAATGGACTATTGAAAAATGTAAAACTCTTCATTAAATTATTATATAAAAATCCCAATAAAAATGGGGGTTTCTGTTGAATTTGGTCTAATTTAGAATCAATTTAGGATATATAACCCAATAAGTATGTTCTTTCCGCAAAAAATGTAGATGTTTTGTGATTTGAATGTTGTTGTTTCAAATATCCATCAAACACATATTCCTCATCAATAAATCATTTTATGGTTTTTTATATGACTCTAAACATATCTTATCCAAGGATTCCTTGCATATTATTAAGACTCTATATTCATGTATTTTGATTTACTGTTAAATTTAAATATTTTATTTGAATAAACTATTTTATTCTCAATAATACTCCATATGTTTTTATGAATCAATAGATATATTTATTCATAAGAAATAAATTATTCATATTTCATATGATAAAATTAATCAATTAAATTCAAGAAATACATATCCCTTTTTTCTCACATCAATATCATTTAACTGCAATCATTTGTTTTTAGTTACTCGTGATTTTTATTTGATTCTCCTTATATTACCTTATGTTATTTATTCACAATATTTTTATTATGACTTGTAAAACATGTCTTGGTCCATTCACAATGTACATTCAATATATTTCTAATGAAATCATGTTTGAAATGATTTATTGCATACTTTTTCTTGAAATGTATAATTATTTTAATCTATATATAGTTTCCTACTGAATTCTCATATTATATAATCATAATTCATTTGAAATCCAAAAAAACATTCCATTGTTTTTACACAACTTAATTTAAATAATTTTATTTATAAATACTTATATGATACATGCATTACACAATATGGTCACATTATTCCCATTAACCTAAAAAAATATTCTATAAATACCTTATTCATCATCACATATTTGAATTTTATATCAGTTGAATTATTTACACCTATCACAATATATAAAAATCATTAAAAATTTATTGATACATATTTTTATAAATTTTATATCTCCCCCATAATACAATTTTACATCATTAAATGAATTTTAATTGATCTTCATGTTTGATGTGTAAATGTTGTATTTTTTCTAAAGCTTATCTCCATTTTTTTGAATGATTTCTACCAAAACCACAATTGAAATTTATCTACTTTTTATCATCCTAAAATACCTCAAATCGTTAATTTAAATATCCTTACATTATATCATATTACGACATATAGTTATTGAGTTTACAGGTTTTCTATACCTCTGATATTTCCTCAAAATAAAATCAATATAATTTTACTATTGAGGTATATTTTTTACGGGGTACTTTGAAATATATTTTTTACATTTTATTTTATTATAAAAGATTTCACAAATGATTTCATGCATTCTATAATCAATGGGATACCATAATACCTACAAAAAATAATAATATGATGTTAATTATTGGTTTAATTTGAAAATAAGTAGTATTTATTTACATAAGAACAAATTATCAAACATGACCCGCTGAACATCATTAGGAATATGATCCCATGTAACCCATGATCTAGAAAAATAATTCCTCAATACAACACCCCATATTCAACAGATAATTGATAATATCATTGAAAAAAGAGATAAAATAATCAATAAAATAGTATATTAATAAATTGCTGATAATTAATGAAAACTCAGTAAAATAACACAATAAACATACCTCTACATGTGTTGATCGAAGCCAAATAATGTACGTCACTCAGGGATAGGGTTAGGAATCATCAATATTTCAAGGCCACGAACCCTCAGAGTTTTCACTAATCCACCAATAGTTTGTGGGTCAAATGATCAAATATTATTCTCATCATTAGGTATATTATCTCTTCCTACTCACAAATAGATCCGAGTCTATCTGAAACACAAAATGGATGTTGTTAAGAAAAAAATAAAAAAATTATTATATAATGATATGTATTATTTATGATTACAACTATCATTTAACTTGGTCAATATTAATTTTCATCCTCATATTTGTCAATAAAAATGTCAATATCATCATATTCTCCTCAGTATCATCAATATATATATGCTTTCCAGTTGCATCATCTCTTGTCATTTCTGTTTCATTTGTTACATCAATAACCACATCATAATCATAAAACCTTAATAGTGGGTTGTCATCATCAATATGCATGCAGGTTTATGGAAAATAATGATTTGGAGTAGTGTTTGGGAAAATTTCAATTCCATTCACTTCATGGGAACCTCAAAAAAATGGAATAAAATGATTCTCCGATGATTTTATTTTTTTAATGATCTAACAATCACTCAAATCTATTTAAGTAGCACGTATTTTTTATAATAATTGTTATGTGTTTGATGAGCTATTAAAAATAGATCATTTAATATCAAAAGGTGATTATATTTAATATTAACTATTCCATTGAAAAGATTAACTCACAATCCACTATCAGTATCAAACCACTAAAATTTAAACATCATTATATAATTTTTCCAAGGTAAATTAGTTCAATTATGTGTTCGAGAATGCCGTAAAATTCATCATCAATTTATCCATGACGAGATACTCTAAAATATACACCACTATACATTATTTTTCTAATTCTAGATAAGCATGTGTATGAAACTGAACACCATTCACCACATAAGTATTATAAAATTTAATCATTTTGGATAGTGGGTTACTCAGTACAAAAAATCGATTATCGGTTTTATTAGTATGTTGATATACAAAAAAAATTAAAATAATTAGAAATATAAAAAGTAATAAATTGACTTTATATGTGAAACCATAAATAATTTATTTTATATATTTTTGAAACTAGTAAGAGAAATTATGATTTACGATGTTCTTTAAGAGTAGTTGCTATACTTTTTGGAAAGTGTTTTATATGATATTTATATAATGTACAAAAATATAATATTCATTTAATATAAAAAGGATCTATAATAATTGATATGAGTATTTATTAATAAAATAGTGTCATTTATTCATAGTTGAGTAGAACATACGTTTGTGCCTTGGGATATTCCTCATCTAATATCTATCATTCATGAACTCCACCAAAGCCATGTTCTGGATGATTAAAGGGCAATAATTTATTTTTAATTTCATAATAAAAAATTCCTTCATTATACCCCATTCAGTTTTCATTTGATATATATAAAAATTGAAAATAATTAGAGTATAAAAAATAAACTACCTCTTATAAATATGATTCTACAAAGGATTCTTCAACAGTTGATTTCTTATGTAATTTTTTTTTCAATTTCATCATGCATCTCTCAAATGGGTACATCAATTGGAATTGTACCAGGCTTCAAAATTATTCTTCATAAAGAAAATGTAAATTAAATTTTTCCATTGAGTCAATGAAATGTAGTGGGATTATTTTTTTCCAGTTTACATAATATTAAACAAAATTTTTATTTTAGTCTGATAAGTACATTGTAGACAATTTTCACCGCACAAATTTCTCCGATATAATATGATATGCCTGTTACAAAATCACAAATCTGAGAATTCAGCAATCCATTTAATCTAATCGGTAAAAGTATTTCTATTTTAAAACGATTGTCAAGACTTTTTAACCAGGTAATATGACCACTTTTGACATATCTGGCCTAATTAGAAACAAACCGAACATGAAGTATCCAATATGAAATTGATTGAAAAAATAATAGCCTATTTTCATTAAGAAATTGTATAATATTCTTTTGGATTCAATATTAATACCATACTGAAAACATATTTTTTATGGTAGCCTAATCCCAAGCAAATGATGGAGAAAAGCATTGAATGCCTTTGCAGTTTCTATCATTGTCTTTCACAAACATACACCCATGATTATACCTCAAGAACTCAACTTCTATCTCTTAACTCAACATATATGGAGAGTTGGGATACAAGAATCCCTCCAACAAGTCCATCAATAACATACCATCATCCTTTCCAACCCACATTTAAATTTCCCACCAGAGTTTCACTAATCCTCATATCCTATAATGAGCCAACATGACCCTCCTCATAAGCAGAGTCTCTAAAATTTCAAGTATCATTTTAATGGAATCATCCTAGAACTCATATCCATCATGTCCTACTTATCCATTAACACTCACATGGTTCTACAATTAGAACTCCTTTATATCAAACATACTCTTCACAATATTCCATGCGTCTCTTCCCATTATTTTTAAGAACCATGAATAATTTTCATTGAATATTTTTCCTACTTCCCCACACAGAGCTATCAGTTCCTTGGTCCCCGCTACTTGTGAAACATCTACAACTATCTCCTCAAGTCATCCCCTCAACAAGAATTGTAATAATGAAATATATATATATATTTCCAAACCTACACCATATGAATGAATTTAAAAAATATAACATTCTTACATAATATGGAAACACATCAAGACATAATAACAACTTTCTCCAAACCCAAAAACATGGTCACAGCTGGGGGACTATCACAACCCTTAAAAATAAAAAGGGTAAATACATTCTCATTATTCAAGATTCTTATTTATACACCCATTTATTCTCATAATTATTCATTTTAAAATTATAAATTTCAAATTAGGATCATTTTTCACATCAATTTCACATGTATGAAAAAATAGTTGACATTAAAAAAATCACCCATAACTAGTTTTCACATGCTTACCTTAAAATTATGCACATCAAAAAATATTCTTATATTCATAGAATCATGCATGAAAACTCAACCCACATGCCATAATGAAGAATTAGTAAAATATTAGAAAATATAAACATCAATAATCACCACACACACCAAGTGCTTCACCTGGGGACAAATAATATCCATATGTAACTATAAAAAAATCCCACCATGGATAATTGGATTCTCTCTTACATGTGTTAGTTAATCTCGCACACCATATCATAACCATGGACTGAGTATTCCTAGTCTCCACTATACAATTACCAAAATGTAATAAAATATTAATTGAAAATAAAATTGGGATCTGATACCATATTATATTATCCCGACCTAGGTTCCAAACACTGGTGACCTGAGATGGTCAATCACATGAATTCATGCATTTCTCCCTATAGACTAGAGGCTTCTAACTAGTAGTGGGAATCTAGAATATCTATCATATGGAGATTATATAATATCTAAGAAAAGAAAATACAATATTGTAAAATAATAAATAATAATAGATTAACATGTAATCATAACCTGAAAGAACTAGTATAAAAATATTGCTAAAAATAGAAATAAAATATTGAATCTAAAGAAGAAAATATTTCATGCCATTATATGTGTCATGTTTCTAAAATGAAACAATAAATAAAGACACTAACGACTCCCCCAAGTGGTTCTTGAATCGTATCTACATACATCATCCATAATCCATCCCATTTCATCTATCCGGAAAAGGGATTCATTTCATAACCTATACATAAAACACAAATTCTATTCTGGTACCGATCCCGATGGGGTTTTTTGGGTGTGAGTAAAACATAGTAGGACAACACCAACATTATCGAAAAAATATCAATTTAGTATAAAATATATGTTTTTTTATAAATAATTAATTATAATGAACATGTAAATGGTTATCACATTACCAATTATTCATTATTTAAGCATAAAACCCCTCTAGTTCCTATAAACACCCGTACCTCAATTATAGCTTCACCTGACACCAGATCCTTATTTGTGTCTGAGTGAAATAATATATTGAATATAAATTGATAGCATTATATAATTTATATTTGAATTATCATGTTAGCATACACATATTACACTAAATAATGACCATGTTCCTATTAATTCATTCACAACTAAAGGACCATGTTACCATTACGCCTTACAAATTATAGTGACCATGTTCTCATTCACTAATTCTCAAAAAAAATGAGCCTGATACCCTTCATACCTTACACATTATAAAGACCATGTTCTCATTATTTAATTCACAACTAAATTACCAAGATAAAATTCATAACACATAATTAATTGAAGAATTAAATATCCATATCAATTCCATTAATATTCCATCAATTTGTTTTTTATAAATTTTCCCTAATTAATTACCCAATAAATTAAGTATGTCTATACCATTAATTAATTAATCATGTAATTAATAAATATCAACAACTCCAAGTACCATAATTAATTGCAGGATGATTTTTCACATTCTCAAATATCAATATCTCAGAATTAACCATTAAATTAATTTCCCTAAATCAACAAACTCAATATCTCATTATTAATTCTATAAATCATTATCCTCATCAATAATTCCTAAAATCACCCATTTCAAATCTCCTCAATTGATTAATTAAAAAAAATTATTAAAATCAATCTAAAGAAATGTTGTTGTATAAGTATTAGAAATTATATAATTAAATAAAATTAATTTAAAAATGAATTTTTTTATTTAAATTACAGTCCACATACTTCATGATTGATGAAGAACTCTTACCACGGAAAATCCCAAATATTTGAGAAACATAATGATGTAGAATGGCAACCCAATATAGAACCGCCAATCAAGATTGAATAAATCTAGAGATATAAAATGTTGATTCAGATCTTCAGTCCTATGTATATATAAATCAAAATAGTAATAATACCCCTTTAATGAATGAGAGAAGTGTGAAAAAGGAACATAAAACCAAATAGGATTGGTACACTAATCAATAGTGGTGCAGATCTTCGATACAAGCTTTGAATCACAAACAACAGAGGTTAGAAAGTAATGGAATCCAATCTAGGGCTCCTAAATTGTGACAGAATGTCAAGTGTCGAGTGGGGATCAAATGGGGTTAGCTTTCGGGTTTTGGGAGATTTAAAATGTTACTTTTTTTGTTTTCATTAATTCCTATACATGGTTTCCTGGGTAAGGGCATACAATTTCCCCTAAAAGTGTGCCTAATCACTTACCTATATTATAGGAATTAAAAGATTCTAATAATAGGGTTCATGGTTTTAAAACCAATTTACCAACCAGGAAGAACCCTAATTTAATGGGTAATAGGGATCATTGGGATGGGGATCACGGTAAGGGAAACCCATTCTCCAACCATGCATTATCCTTTCTCATCCAATTTTGTCACCCCCCCCCCCACAAAATTAACAACACAACCAAAAATTACCCAACATGATGAATAATATAACCTATTAATGTGCCAAGACAACTCTAGAAATTTTTAGGATCATACAATATTATTTTGGTTTTTCATCTGGGACATTCTATAAATAAAATTCATGTTAAATAATAATATATAGTTTAATCTCAGGAAATTGCATTTACCTTCCCAAGGGGGATTTGTGTTGAGAAGTCATAATATACACTAAAATCCAATAATCCAGATTAGTGTCCAATTTTCTAATTATTAAATCTTATATATGTAAATATTTTATGATCATTATATAAATCCAAACATTAATTATATATATAATGCCTCTAGATTTTCAATGAATAAAACTACCATTCTATACCCCAAATGAGAATTTGAGTGTTTTTGTATGCTGAATCATTTACTTTCATGAATAATATGATACTACCATGAAATTCTATAAAAGAAAACAACCCATTAACATCTATGATTTATTATTTCGTATCTCTATCTCTTCTCTTTATAGGTTTGTGTCATTAGGTTCACTAAACAAGAATCTGTTAATTTATGTGACATTTTACACACATTCACTATTCCAATAGAATTTAGATTCAATGTACTCTCTTAATATTATATTTTATACTACTATATATATGGTATGAAAATTATTAGGTAAAACTAAAATCACAAAAATTCATAAATCACATAACTAGTATAAAATATATATGAATATATTATCCTTCTTGACCCTAAATTAGTGATATCCATAAAGAAAATTTCAAAATAGCATTGATCATATATAGTTGATCGGAAAATTCACTAATATGGAGTAAATTAAAATTGTTATTAATGGTTAACTTTACACATTATTGATAATAAATGAAATGATGTTTTGTGAGAATGTTATTCTTAAAAAATGTATCTAGAACTCACGGTGAAACAAATTTTAATTTTAACTAATTTTTTTATATTATCCTAGAGTTTCTATATAAATTCATACAACAAAATTAATAATATTCATGAAGGATTGTTTGAAATATTTTTAGCACAATGTATAGGTGTTATTTGAAAATAAACATCCCAATTCAGGGAAAAGGCTAACAACAACATTAAGAAATACCTATAGAAATTTCACAGAAATATATAAATCTATAATGTAGACTTTATCCCAACTATATGATAAAATTATCTCCCATGGTTAGTTTTTAAGGCCTAAGTATTGGATTTAATATGCATTTGATGTTCAGAATCATCCATTAATAGAAAGATGATCATAGGTGTATCTAGATTATAGAGTTTGACTACCCTTACACAGAATTTTACGAGGGGTGTATATATATATATATTCATTCCAAACCTAAAATAACATCCATATCGTATTTATTGAGAATACAAATATTTTTATTAATGAAATTTGAAAATCATTCTATTAATGAGTTTCCCTATATTTAAATTTTTTTATTGTATAATTATGAGTAATTACAAAAAAAAAATATGTAATAATTAATTTGGTGATGATATACCTTAATTAAATTAGTCATATATATCTGAGTGGGTAGAGATATAGTCAAATACATCATTTGATGTTAAATAGTGCATGTTAACTTTACTATTCACCACCTCATACTTATTACCCACTTCAGTTGTTTTGATCCCATGATTTATCTCTACTTATCATTACATATGAATTTAATAATGAAAATATTCATAATTAATACATGGATATAAGAAATGGACTATCAGGAGTCTCCATATTCACAAGGATGAAGGTTCTTCCACTGATGAGAGAGATGTATTGAAAAAAATAGAGTGGTAATTATTCTATTATCTCTTCACTCTCCCCAACCCATATCATATGGTGGATAAAAGAGGTTCCATGATGAGTTATATAACTCAATTACAATTGTTACAATCAATCCAAAGAACGAGTTAATAGAGGCCATACTTAATGAGTGGGAGTACCATGAGTCTTTTTTTACACTTAATCCATAAAGACCACATCATCTAAATAGATTATCAGCATATTATTATAGGGACTTATGGGATGTGGTTAATGGAGACTAGTGAAAGGGATTCCATACATATTCCATGATATCTAGATTCTCTGGATTTCCATCACTATAAATCTAGTAGTGATTCCCAGTGACAAGGATTAGACTTATCAACATTATTAGAGTTTAATATTTTTTTGTAACTTGTCTTATATTGTTTTTGAAATTATACTAAAAAATGTTATTTACCAATCTACCATGCTTCATTTTTGAAGAACCACAAGTATTTAAAAATTTGTTATCAATTCATGGTGCTACTAGGTTTTTCCAAGTGGTTATTAGTGATATAAATAAAAATAAATGTGTTTAAAATATAGATATAAAAATATATATGAAAAAAAACCTATGATAGGATTGAATAATTTTTTTAATCACTGTATTATATTTTATGGGATTGTATTCTATTGTGATTGGACTTATATTTTAGTGAATTAAATCCTTGAGGATATATGCATTCTTAATGGGAAAAAGTATGACTTATTCAATGCTATTTGGGTTTTATGAAAAGGATATATGATCATCCCCACCTTATATATTCTAGACATGGACACTTTGAGATGCTATTTTAATAAGTGTATTATGTCAGTAATCATTCTTTTAAATCCCTCTTGGAACCATTCTTCTGGTTTTTCCCACTATAGTTTTAAAGATGACACAATTATCATTATTAATGGAAGTAATTTATTAATCTTTTGGATCAATAGAATCATTGAGAATTAATGAAAATAGAGAGGCCAATTGGGGAATAATTATAAGAGTAGTATCTACATTTTAATCAAATGTTCTATAACATGGGTTAGATCCTTAGATATAACACTTTAAATTCAATGAGTAAACATTCCATTTGAATATTTAGGGTCTCTTTTAACTGTGATAACTCTTTGTATTCAACCCATTAATGATGTTCTTGATAGAATCGAGGGAAAATCATGAATTGGAAAAATAAGTTCTTATTATATGGATGAAGAATTACCTAGGATAATATCTGTATGTCACCTATTCTTATGAATTTCATTTATACCCTAAATGTTTCAAAAGATTTCATATCTAGCATGTGATCTATTATCTCTTCATTCTTATGGGATTCTCAGTTTGAAGGAAATCATCAATTGGAATCATGGAATAGGATTGAAAGGCCATTGTCATAAAATGTTCAAAAAAAAAAACTCATCAATAAAAAAAATTAGAAAACCCCCATTTATTCACCATTAAAATGTTATTTGAGAATTAAAATCCTCAACCACCTCACATTTTTTATGGAATTATATATTAAGATAAGGGAACATCTCCCTGAGATTAGAGATAATGTTCTCATAAATTTCAATAACATCAATTTGATAATATCTATTCTACACTATAAAATTATCGATCAAAATTAAAACACATTTCACAATGATGAAGTCTAAATAATCTTACTTTATTATTATAATATATTTTTTAGTAATATGTGAAAATGGGTCAATATTAAATTTTCTAAATTTGATATATCTCTCATTTTATTAATGAAAAGTAATGCTAATACAACAATACTTTATAAGCACTCATTGGGTTTTCTTAAAAAATGTTTTTTATGTGCTTTTAAAATATCATGATGGTTTTGGTTTTAACAATATTATATCACTACTGATATATAATTTTACGATTAACTTGTCTTCTAGGGAATAATGTTTTAATACTACTCTGCTATGATATTTGAACATTGATAGTATTTTCAAATTCAAATCGAGTGATATAAAAATATACATGTTTATATGAGATTATCTCTTCATATTCACTAATACATCCTTATCTATATCTTCATCACCAAAAAATAATTCATGTGATGGATATTTCAATTCCTATTCAATCAAAATAGAACATTCAATGATCTTTTTTATATTCTTTTTATTTAATCTTCCGTTTCATCCTCTTGATATATACCATGAAATATAAATTCATTACTTAAATCATTAAATATTATCCAAATGTATTATGTTATTGATCTTAATGAATTCACTATCAAACAACTTAAAACACTTCATTAAATTATTATCTACAAATCCCAATAAAAATGGATGTTTATATTGAATTCGGTCTGATTTGGATTAAATTGATGATATATAAGCCAATAACAATGTTCTTTCCCAAAAAAATTCTGATGTTCCAAGATTTGAATGAGGTTTTTTTCAAATATCCAAAAAACACATTCTCCTCATCAATAAATCATATTTTTGATATTTTTATAGGACTCTAATCATATCTTATACTAGGATTCCCAACATATTATTAAGAATCTATATTCTTGTATTTTGAACTATTGATAAATTTAAATATCTTATTTTAATAATCTATTTAATTCTCAATAATAATCCAAATGTATTTATGAATCAATATATATATTTATTTACAAGAAATAAATTATTCATATTCCAATTGATAGAATTAATCAATAAAAATCATGAAATACATATCCCAATTAGTTGACTTTAATCTTATCCAACTACGCTCATTTTATTTTAGTTACTCATGATTCTTATTTGATTCTCCTTATATTACCATATTTAATTTATTCAGTATATTTTTATTATGACTATAACATGTGTGTTGGTCCATTAACAATGTAAATTCTATATATTTCTATTGACATCATGTTTGAAAGCATTTATTTTATACTTTTTCTTAAAATGTATGATTATTGGTTTGGATACATAGTTTCCTAATGAGGTTTCATATTATGTAATCTTAATTAATTTTAAATCCAAAAAAAAGATTCCAGTGTTTTTAAACCAATTAAATTAAATAATTGTAACCTTAAAAAATTATATGAATCATGAATTACACAATATAGTCACATTATAACCATTATCCCAATAAATATATTCTATAAATACCTTATCCATCATCCCATATTTGAATTTCATATCAGTTGATTTATTTATACCTATCAAAATATGTCAAAATCATTAAATATTAATTGGTCAATATTTTTCTAATTTGGATATCTCCACCATAATAGAATTCTAAATCATTAAATGAATTTTAATTGATCTTCATGATTGATGTGTAAATGATGTGATGTTTCCCAGGATTATCTCCAATTATTGGCATGATTTATACCAAAACAACAATTGAAATTTATTTACTTTTTCTCATCCAAAAATACCTAAAACCTTTAATTTACATATCTTTCCAAAATAGGATATTATGACATATGGTGATAGTGTTTATAGGTTTTATATACCTCTAGTATTTCTTCCAAATAAAATCAATAGATTTTTACTATTGAGCTATATTTTTTAAGGGATTATTTGAAATATATTTTTTACGTTTTATTTTATTATAAAAGATTTCACATATGATTTCATGCCTTCTATCATCAATGGGATACCATAATACCTAAAAAAATAATATTATGTTATTAATTGGTTAAATTTCAAAATAAATATTATATATTTAATTAACAACAAATTGTCAAACATGAGTTGCAAAACTTGACTGGGATATGATCCCATGTCACCCTTGCTCAAGAAAAATAATTCCTCAATACAACACCACCCTGTAAAACAGATAATTGAGAATATCTTTTAAAAAAGAGTGAAAATACTAAAAAAATAGTATATTAATAAATTGATGATAATTAATGAAAACAAATGAAAACTCACAAGTATGCATACCTCTACATATCTATATCGAATCCAAGGAATGTATGCCACTTAGGGATAGGGTCGAGAATCGTCGATATTTAAAGTCCATGAACCCATAGATTTTTCACTGAACCACCAACAGTATGAGTGTCAAATTATCAAATATAATTCTCATCATTAGGTATATCATACCCTCCTACTCACAAAATAGATCTGAGTCCATTTGAAACCTGAAATAGATGTGGTAAAGAAAAAAATGAAAATAATTATTATATATAGATATATATTTTATATGATTATAACTATCATTTATCTATATCAATATTATTCTTCATCCTTGTATTTGTATATGAAGATGTCAATATCATCATATTCTCATTAGTATCAACAATATCCAGATGATTTTTAGTTTCATCTTCTGTTTTTATTTTAGTTTCATTTGATACATCAATATCATAATTATCTTCATCAACCCTTAATTGTGGGTTTTCATCATCGATATTCAGGTCTCTTTATGGAAAATATGGATTTGGAGCAGTCATTTGAAAAATTTCAATTCCATTAAAATCCTGAGATCCTGAAAAAAATTGAATAAATTGATTTTCCCAAGATTATATATTTTTTAATGATCTACCAGTCACTCATATCTGTTTAAGTGGCACATATTTTTCATAATAATTTGTACGTGTCTAATGAGATATTAAAAATAGATCATTTACTTCAAGAAAGTGATTATATTTAATATCAATTATTCCATTGATTAGATGAACACACAATCCACTATCATTATAAAACCACTAAAATTTAAACATCATTATATAATTTTTTCCAAGGTAAAATAGTTCAACTATGTATCCCAACATGTCGTAAAAGTCATAATCAATTTATCTAGGACTATATATATTCAAACATACACCACTATCCATTGTTTTTTTTTATTCTCCATATGCATGTGTATGTAATCGAAAACCATTCACCACATATGCATTATACATTTAACCATTTTGGATGGTGGGTTTCTAAATACAGAAAATAGATTATAAATTTTATAGGAATTTAGATATTAATTTTTTTTTAAATAATTATAAACACAACATGTAATAAACTTATTTTAAATTTGAAACCATAAATAATTTGTTTGACATATTTTTGAAAATATTAAGAGAAAATATTATTGTTGTTTTTATTTAAGAGTAGTTGTTGTAAATTTTGGAAAGTGTTTTTTAATATGATATATATATATAGTACAAAAATATAATATTAACTTAATATGACAATTATTCTACATTATGTGATATGAGTAATTATTATTCAAATGGTGTCATTTATTCACAGTTGAGTTGAACATTCGTATGTGCCATGTGATATTAGTCATCTAAAATCCATCATTCATGAACTCCACCAAAGCCATTTTCGGGTTGATTAAAGACTACAAATTTATTATTCATTTCATCATAAAAAATTTCCCCATTAAATCTTGAAAATATGATTCTACAAATGATCCTTCAACAATTGATTACTATGTATCTTTTTTTGAATTTCAACATGCATCTGTCAAATGGGTACATCAATTTGAACTGTACCAGACTTCCAAATTATTCTTCATAAAGAAAATGTAAAATAAATTGTACCATTGAGTCAATGAAATCTAGTGGGATGATTTTTTTCTAGTTTAAATAAAATTAATCCAACTTCTTATTTTAGTCTACTTAGTACATTGTAGCATATTTTCACCACACAAATGTCTCCAATATAATATCAAAGTCATGTTACAAAATCCCAAATCAAATAATTCAGAAATCTATTTAATCTAATCAGTAAAAGTATTTCAATTATAACATGACTATCATGACTTTTTAAATAGGTAATACAACCACTTATGACATATCTGGCCTAATTGGAAACAAACACAACTAGAAGTATCCAATATGACATCCATTGAAAATACAATATCCTATATTCATTATAAATTGTATAATATTCTTTTGGCATCATTAAATTCTGTGATATAACATTTTAAAATAGTTCACGTTCTAGTCACCTAAAAATTTGGGAAGATTCTAATTATGTATTTGTAACATCAGTGGTCTTAAATTGTGTATCAAAATATTTATTAAATATATTATCAAAATATTTTTTTTTCAATATGAATGAAATCCAACATGTGATGGACCAAGAAATCAAACAAATATGACATATCAACAAAATACCATGTTAAATCCAATTGTGTTGTTTCCCAAGTCCACAATTTTTTGTTGGTTAATAGTTGGTCTATATATAATTTGAGTTAATGAAGTTACAAATTATTATAATTCCATAATTAATATCATTATTGTATGTTTATCTCTTTAATATTTTGTTTTTATGAATTGATATATTATCCTTTAAGAGGATGGTCGGTTGGATGGAATATGTGACGATAATCGAAAAAATGTTTTCTTCCATGGACAAGAATAAATTATTTTCCATATCTTATATATTATGTACATGATTTTGGTCCATGTGTACTCCAAATGGATAAAATTTTATATTCGTAGAAGTCACTAATTAAACATATCATTGTATATTTTCATAAGAAATTTTGTTTTGTAGATTCAACATATGTATTAATATCATAACTCAAAAATAAATTCAATTCATCAATTAATGGCTTCAAATAATTATTAATAATTTTTTTGGAATGACTTTGAATTAATAAATTTGGAAATATATATGGATCCTTTATTTAAAAAAATTGGTAAATAGTACTGGGATATAAAGACATGAGAGTAATAATATTGAATACCCTAAGAACCAAATGGATAGAAACCATCATTAAAGTACCCAATCACATGTTTCAAGCTTCTAAAGAGTAATACATATGTACTTGGTCCAAATGATTCCATGGATCATGGTGAGAGATATGGTTTATTCTTTTACAGTTTGAAATATTGGTCTTATTTTATGAAATCAATGACTCTGTGTTCTAAGACATAAATAAGTACTTGATTCTGGGTGTTGTAGGAAATACCTCAACTTCATTCAAGAATTAATTCAGAATTCTCTAGTCGAGCATCCATATATATTTATTTTCCACTTTTGTATAATTATCCAATGTCTCATTTTAAAAATACTATAAGATGCAATCATTTGAACATGCATTGATATTTTGATAACCAAGACCCAGATAACCAACCAGCCTCTCAATCTCAAAGAAATTTGTAGGATACATATTTCCTTTATCTCATTGTGTTATAACCAAAGAGAATATCTAATAAAAATAAAAATTTCACATTACATTATCTGATTAATTAGAAAGATATTTTTCAACCACATTAAATTTTTTAATCATTCAACATTCATACAAGGAATCTTCAATGAACACCTGCAACTCATAAAATTTATATGGTTCTATATCAGGTACAAAATCAATATCATCTTGAGTTTCAGTTTGTTTGAATGACATACTTAACACATCATTTAATAAATTTTGAAGCCTCAATGGATTTGGAACAAAATTATTAATATCTTCTCTGGAACAACGTTCACCATGTTGAAACCAAAGTATATAATCTATTTGAAAACCAAAACAAAATTAATTAACCCCAATGTTGTAAAATGTGTCAAATATTTTGAAACCACATTTCCTAGAAGGACACTTAATTGTCCCTTTTGAATCAAATTTTATATTCGATGATGAAAATTATAAGTAAGATTTAAAACCTCTTATATATAAAATATTTATATTTTAGCTATTTATAAGCATACACTACTTAGTCAAGCACAATAATATTTTAATAACTTTTATCGACTTCCGTGTTCCAAATTATATCTACATTTATAAAATAATTAGAATTTTATTAAAATTAGTATAAAAAATCATGATCCAAAATAAGAAAACAAATTATTAATTATTTATATATATTTCGAATTATTAATAAGTGTTCGTTTCTTTTTAAAATTATTGGTAATTATTGATTATTATTGATAATTATATCTAATTATTTCTAATTATTACAGATTATTTCAAAATAAATCTAATTACCAATCATTGCTGCTAATTAATGCTATTTTCCACTAATTAACTCTAATTATTAGTAATTCTCGTAAATTATTACTAATTTCGGTTAATTATTACAAATTATAAATAATTATTACTAATTATTAGAATTTATTAATAATTATTACAATTTATCACTACTTATTCTTAATTATTACAAATTTTAATTAATTATTAATAATTTATACTAGTTAATCCAAGTAATTAGTAATTATCACTATTTATAATAAATTATTACTAATTACCACTATTTATTACTAATTATTAATAATTAATGCAATTTAATTTTAATTATACATAATTACCTCCATTTAACAATAATTACAGCTAATTACGGTCAATTACTGGTAATTATCTCTAATTACTAGTAAATATTACTAAATATTACTATTTATTAGTAATTATTACTAATTACATCTAATTATCACTAATTATTACCATTTATTACAATTAATTACTATTTATTACTAATTATTACTAATTATTAGTAATTATTGATATTTATTACAAATTATTGCAAATGGTTATTAGTTATTACTAATCATTACTAATTAGTAGTAATTTCTACTAAATATTATTATTTAGTACTAATTTCCATTGTTAATCAGTAATTATTTCTAATTTTTTACTATTTACTAGTAATTAATACAAATTACCATTGTTTATTACTAATTACAACTAATTATTACGATTTATTACTATTTAATACTAAATGTTACTAATTAATTATATACATTACTATTTATTAATATTTATTAATATTTATTAATATTTATTACAATCTATTTATAATTGTGATTTATTATTTCTAATTATTACTAATAACCTTTATTTTTACTAATTATTACTAATTATTACAAATTACCACTATTTATTTCTAATTTCTGATATTTATTACTAATTAGTAAAAATTACCACTATTTATTACTCATTATTACTATTTATTGCTATTTATTGCTAAGGATTACAAATTATTTATTATTATTACTTAATATTACTAATTATTACAAATTATTACAAATTACCACTATTTGTTACTATTCATTATTAATTAAAACTATTTATTACTATTTATTATTGGCTATTACTAATTATTACTAGTTATTACTAATTATTACTGTTTAATTCTAATTATTACTTGTTATAACTAGTTACCACTATTTATTACAAATAATCTCTATTTATTACTAATTGTAACTAATTATCACTATTTGTTACTAATTATTAGTAATTACTGCTATTTATTAGTATTTATTAGAAATTATTACTAATTAATAATATTTATTTCCAAATATTTCAAATTATTACTATTTATTACTAATTAGTACTAATTATTAACAATTATTACTAATTATTACTAATTATTATTAATTGATACTAATTATTGCTAATTATTACTATTTCCTCTATTTAGTAATATTTATTACTTCTTATTACTATTTATTACTATTAATTAACGCTAATTATTAGTAATTATTAATATTTTTTAGTAATTATTCATAATTAAATTTTTTTTACTAATTAATGCTAATTAGTTATAAATATTGCTAATTATTCCAAATTGTTACTAATTATTACTAATTGATATTAATTATTATTAATTATTTGTTATTATTAATAACCATTACTAGTTATTAGTAATTATTACTATTTAGTAATATTTACCAATATATATTAAATTTTAAGTTTATTTATTTCTAATTAGTACTAATTATCACTATTTATTATTATTTATTAGTAATTATTACTAATTATTACTATTTACCACGATGCATTACTATTTATATTAATTACTGCTATTTATTATTAATTAGTTATAATTATTACTAATTACTATTATTTATAACTAATTTTTGTAATTATTTATAATTACATCTACTTATAACTAATTATTCATAATTTCTATTATTTATCACAAATTATTATTAATTATCACTATTTAATAATAAATAATAATATTTATTAGTATTATTTTCTATTTTTACTAGTTAACACTAGTTATTAGTTTTTATTTCTAATTACCACTAATTACCGCAAATTATTTCTATTTATTAAAATTTACCACTACTTATTTCTAATTATTACTAATTATTACTTATTATCCGTAATTACCACTATCTATTACTAATTATTACTAATTATTATTAATTACCTCTATTCATTATTAAATATAACTATTTATTACTAATTAATACTAACTAATATTAATTAATACTAATTTATACTAAGAACTATTAATTGATACTAATTAAATGTAATTATTATTATATAATAACAATTGAACAAAATTATTACAAATTAATAATATTTACTTTTAAATAAAAACAATAACTATTAATGAAATGACATACTTGTAGAAATAAATAATGAAAAATAAAACTACCTAATTCTAACGTAACATAACTTATGCCAATAAATAATTATCATTACAAATTTAAATTAAACTAAAATAATTAAAACTTAAATGCAGCGAATAAATACATTGAAATAGAATCTTTTGTTTGTGGGGAAGTTCTAAAACTTGATCCAATATTAAATTTAAATGTTTGGAAAAACCGAAGAGAAAAATATGATAGTAGGGATAAGAGAGGACCTGAGAAAATTATAAAATCGAAAAAATCGAATGTTGGTCTATATAGGTTAGATCATTTGCGACAAGGATATTTGTGACTAGAATCCATTAAAAAATACTGGCCCTCCAATTAATTTGGGTTGGTGGTTAAAAAATTATTAGTGATGGGTGTCGTTGCAAATAATATTCTGCAAACATATTATATGTGAAGGTCTAACGCAACTAATATTTTTTGCGACGTGACCTGACTGAAATTTGTCACCAGTTATTAATTGATTGGGAGGGAAAATATAATATTTTCAACGAGAATAGTCGCAAATATTATCATGGTAAATAATTATATCTGATGGCCCATCACAAAAAATATGAAGCCGAAATACAATTTTTGACAGGAATCATTCCCCATCAAAAATTGTTTTATCGTGCTAATGCACTCATAGTGCGCCAAGGGTATTTGGGGAGAACTATTTCAAAGACCTATTTTTTATGTACTATTTATCACGAGTAAAAAATCTTGTTGCAAATATTATGTTTCACAGGAATATTTATGATGGGCCCTAGGTCCATTAAGGAAGAATAACATATTATATACTCATTTTGTTTTAATTTTATTGATTTTGAACCTTACTTGTACCTCAAAAATGAAGATTAATAATAAAAACCCACCATGGAGGTTAAGATGGTGCTACTATTTAATGAATAATCTATTATGAAAAATGTGGTAGCATTTAAATAATATTCCAAGGATAATGTGGTAAATCCACTGATTTCTCAAAATTTACCCATGAATAAATTAAAAGATGTTAAAAATTATTTTGGGCAGGATCCATTATTTTTATTCTGCATCATTTTGTTTTGAATCAATTAATTATTCAAGTGGTGGGTTATATTTCCTTTATTTAGTGAATTCTTTGTATGGTGTCCACTTTTGGATATTAAGATAAATAACAGGGAATGGTTCCTAAAATATAAAACACACCATCCTTGTAAAGATGATGATCTATCAGTACATCCCTGATTTAAGACATATATATTAAGTGAAATTAAAATAGAAACCCCTAATTTTCATTATTTTATGCATTTAAAAATAATATTTAATTTAAATAAATTTTATTCATAGTTTTAGTTTTTAGATTTTTTTGAGTATATAGGGATGATCAATTTTACCACACAAAAAATAAATAAATTTTTATTCCTTAGTATCGTTTATCATGATTGAAGAATGGGTTTTAAACTAGTGTGTGGTTATCATGATAATTGGTATACAATAAATCCTCACAATGTTGGGGGGAATTGGACTAGGGCTGGTAGATCAAGTAAAGTCCCCGACCCAATTTTCTTATAGCCGGTGCTTATTGTTAATTCTTTTGTATGATTACATGGAATTTCATCCCGATGGACCAAATAGTTTAGTACCATTTGAAACCATATACATATATAATTGTTAAATTACAACATGAAATGAAATATAACATATCAACTTCTATTGAATCACAAGTAAACTCATAGATTGTCCTTTGAATTCATTCATAAAATTCATCTTTGCAACCTTGTTGGATTAAAAACATAATAAATGGTTTAGTTCATGTTCCCAGCAAGGGTATATAGTACAACAGAAGCATAATATAGAAGCCATGTTGAATTAATAAAAGTATGCATGCCATTAAAACATAATCTTGAGAATAATATTGAATGAATAAATAAATAATAAATAAACAACAATGGATATTCTACCAGTCTAATCATCATATGGACTATCAATTACTAGATTCATAAATAAGGAATGAATAATGTGAGACATCATAATCATATCATCGAGGCATCAACAATAATGTCTGAAAATACTTGGGTAAGGCCTTAGCCAATACCCAATTATTTTTTTTCACGAGACCTACTAATTAATTTAGGGGTCATAGTAGGACCAACATATCACTTACTATAGAAAATAAATTCCTCATATGAAAATGGTGAAACATAATCAATACAAACATTCGCATTGAAAAACATTTCATACGAAATGTGAATACTTTAACTGTAAACCAGGAATGGCATCAAATAGTACACCCATAACCAAACTAATCATAAAACCTTCTTTCAAATATGGTATATGTTATCATAAGAAATGGAACTCTATGAATAAAAAGATTCAACAATGAAAACTGATATAGTTGAAGATACATGTAAATCATACCATTAAAACAATTCTTGAGGAATCAATCTTCAAACATTCCAAAAGGTATCATACCAACATGAAACATTCAGATCCTAATCGATTAGAAAAAATTTTGAATAAGGATACTCTTGATAGTATATATCAAAGCGCAGTACATACACCACCCAAAAGGAATCAGTGGTTGAAAAAGAATATATCTAACAGAAGAAAAAGTGAGATGAGAAAAACATTTTACATTTGAAAGAAGTGTTATTCCTGAAAATTATTTTTATTTGTAATAATATCATATTGTAAAAATGAATATTCAATAAAATAAATGTTATTAAAATTAAAATTATTTTTGAGTCACACACGATGTCGCATTGAAGTGAAATCATACAAAAGTTGCTTTTAAAAAACATTATTAATAAATATTTTAGAACAATTTATGGAAATTATTAAAGATGTATTAAGGAGGAAAGGGATTATAGTTTTTATAAAACCATAAATGAACCAAGAATTTTTTTTCATTATAAAAAATTTATTTTTTAGATATATAATTTTCCCATAAACATATTATATATTACACATGAATATTGTTAAGAATTCGAGAAATTATTTACAGACATGATTATTTATGAAGATTAATTGAGAAAGGAGCCATTTTAAAACGTGTATATACCCATCAAAGAATGATAATATAGTCTAAATATATGTTTCACTAAATATATTGACATTATTTAGATGAAATATAAAAGAAATTAAGCTTTACTTTTGAGTGATGTTAGAGGAATTGTAACTGGATGGAAAAAAAATAAAGGTTTGGGTAGAATCCCTTACCAGTTTGTAATCAATCGAATAATATACACCAAAATTAATAATAATAAAATTATAAATATATTACAATTAAAAAAAATTTATTCATTATATGATATATCAATTAGAATTATTCATACATAACACATAACAAATATTGGTGAATAAGGAATATCGCACAAAAATGGAAGTGAGGTGAGAAAACCCATACCTAATGTCTGAATGAGTTATTCACTTGATCATAAGGTCATAGAATATTAAATTAGATTCATCAATAAGTTAATTCAGAACCTATTATACATGTTTATTGTATATTAAAATTCTATTATGTTAATTTATGTCCTTTTTGATAAGTTAAAGGATTGAGATCTCTCATTCTGGAGTGTTCGTTTTCTTGATTTTCATGATCAACTCACTCGATTATAAGTAATGGGTTGCTTGTAAAATGGGTATAATTCTCCATAGTTGAAATTTCATATAAATAACGATCAAACATATGTGTAATTAGTGTTATGTATTATTAATTTTCATGTAAGAGGATGAATCATTAGATAACATGTTAATGATAATTGTTTTTCCTGATTTTACCTGTTTTCATATCACAATGAACTAGTTTTATTATAGAATTTAATATCATGAAGATATAATTGTCCCATAAAATTACATAAGATAAAATACATTTTCTATAATCGGGTCCAACCATAAAAATAGTTTCATGATCATCCTTAAAGGTTAAATTTATGTAAGAATGTTCATCATCCATGAAGGTAGTAAATATGCACCTCTCGAACGTTGATTTTGTTTTTAAAATAAGAGAAAGAAAAATGAAATTTATTAAAGATAATACATTAACATAATATTATTCTAGAATATAAATATTATTTTATTTATCATGACCATTCATAAAGAGGTTCTGGGGAATAGATAATAATATAATTCTAATTGAAAGGAAATCAAAATAAAAAGAAAGAGGATCCACCTCTAGAATTATCCTCCTACGAACCTCCTTAAGAAAATGGGTTTTGATATTTAATAAAGACAAAGAGATCATGGACATTGGGATAGACTATGGAATAATATTTCGATATATTTATGAAAATTTTCAAGGGATTGATGTTTGAGGAGAAGAGGTGGTGAAGGGTGGTAATTATAAAGTATGGGAGGGGTGACTTATCATTATTTTTTTCATTTGTTTATTATTTCTCTCAAGATAAGAAATATTTTTGAATATGGTGACTAATTATAGTAATATTTTTATCATAGTTCAAACCATGTTTAATTTCATTATTAATGATGTTATTATTATTGTATTTAACATGTAATGTATAAATACATAAATTATAGTATTGTACCATATAAAAATAATCATCTATTTTAGAATGTTAACTAAAATTGAACCTATCAATTTATAGATGTTTAAATCCGAAAATTGAACTCCATTTCATTAAAAAATTTCTAAATATTTTAAAATTATTTTTTAATTAAAACCATAATTTACTCATAAAATACAAATTTTAAATCTATAACTATTTTTATAACACTTTTAAAAATTAACTAATGTCTCATAAAATCATCCTAAAATCATAATAAAACAAAATATTCATTTATGAATAATTTTTATAGAATTAATTTCTTAACTCAATTTCTAAATAAAAAACTATAATTAAATATTTATAACTCACAAATATAGAAACATAAGATTCATAATTTCTTAAAATCATTAATTACCTACACTATGATATAATTATATCATTCATTGAATTATAAGATTCCCAAATTTAAATTATATAATCATCAGTGATATTACTATTCATTAGTTGGGTTTACAATTTATAAGGGTAACATTTCTATTCCAATGTGTTAAGTTACTATTCACCCAACAATTTTGTTCATCTTACCAGTCTCTAAATATCTTACTAATTACCACCGTGTTTGTCCATATTCCGAAATTGAATTTTTAGAAGTATAAAAATTATTTTTAATAGATAGGATCTAAATAAAATGTTTAGAAAAATGTTGTTTCATAGAGACTCAGTGTTATGTGCATTTTATTCCATATTAATTTATTTTATAAAACCTTACTCTGTTAAAAATCTATTCATGTTTTTCCATTTCATATTTTTCATTTCAAATTCAATATTATTTTGATGTGATATATTTATAAAATGTACATTTCAATTAATCTTACAGGTATTCTGATAACCTAATCGAATATAGATCTCAATTTGAATATATGTAACTATTGTGGTTGTTTTTCGGTGATTATAATGGGTATTATCTTATGAGACTCAATGTTATTGTCCACATATTTGTTAAAATAAAACCATCATGGACCCATATGGAAGTTTTTTGGATCTTGTTGAGGATGAATATATGACTTTTCAATTGATCTATTTTGAATCATATAGGGATAGATATATTTTAATTGAAATAATTACGGGCATCATCATAATGATTTGCAAAAGTGGGACGGAGGTGTTCATTGGGTTCAAAACTATCAAAATTTAATAGGAAAGAGAGTGGTGGAAAAATATTCTCAATATATATAGAATAATACTTCTTGTTTTAATAAAATTGGTCTTACATGTCATTTGGGATTACCTTCATTTCCTTTTTGAGGGTTATATGAGTCCTATGTATCAGTCTTGGTAGTGGTTTAAGGAAATAAATTTTGTGTGGTATTCATTATAAGGGTGTTGAAAACATGATAATGGAAAATATTTGGGACCATGAGACCTCTGTATCTTATAGTGGTGAGTATTATAAATTACAGTCTAAAGATATTTAAATACCTGTTGATCCTCATGTTGTAGTGACTCTTAATGCAGCTTCAATATTAGTGTATTTCTAACAAAAATATGATGATGAGAGGATTCAACCTTGGAAGAAAGATCATTAATGGTCATACGTTACAAATCCTCAATGGAACCCTAACGAGAATGTTGATTATGCTTCCTTAACTACATCCTCTATTTATGAAAATAATGTTTCACAATATATTTTAACAGATAACCAGTCTCAATAACTCAAGAATACAAGAGTACTCATTGGAATATAGAAAAGTAAAACTATTGTAGGTTCAATGTGAGGAAACCATAACATAACATACCTAAATATTTTATCATTATAGGGAAAAAATTTATAATTTAGAAAAATATAGATTCTAGAGGACCATAAAGGATTACTGTAAATTTATAATTTATTCCTAATCAGTATATTTCATAACATCTCTTTAATATATCCTAGAATGTTTTTATATAATAGTAATCTTCTTTAAAACACCCAATATAATAACATTCTTCATAACATTTTTGAAATGGAAAAATATAAAAGGGTAAGTTTAGATGTTTTATAAGGTTCAACATAAGAGGTATCAATAAACTACGATATTTTTTCATAAGGCAATGAGAACTTGATCACAAAATAAGAAATTCAAACCCAACATATTAAATGTCATTAATAATGAGCAATGAAAGATGTATTTTTCATAAAAATGGAAAACTTCATAATATTATGGAATCATTAATAATAAATCATGATCTATGTGATCATATTATAAGCATTGAAATGTTTCATTTGAATTTTTTGTCAAAATCATTAGCATAAAAAATCATAATACTACCATAATGCATTAAAAATTCTTCCTGGAAACACGGGAATATGATAATTCCAGCATTATCATAATTGCATCCTATAACAAGTTAACTCTATTATCTATTGCATGTTTAAAAACTCTATAAAGTATTAGTGATTTCATAACTATGTTATATCATCTCTATTTCTTAACTCTTCCATCATTAACTAATGAATTAGAGGACTATAATGGACACACCCATCTATGTATTATAATTTTACAACTCTTACATGGTTTATAACACAACCACCCATTGATTGTTTATAATGTAACCACCCATCATTGGTTTATAATATGACCACTTGTATCACTATAAAACCATACTGATGTGTTTTACAAGACATTAAAACATTTATTATTCATCCTAACACAATCAATAAAAAGTAAATATGTTTCATAAATATTTAAAAATCAATCTCATAAACCATATAGATGAATAATATAGATGGTGTCATTCGATCATGTCCTTAGTAAATGATAAGTAACATAATTTTATGTTATCATATGCAAAATGTTCCCCTAATGTATCTCTCTCATGAAAATTATCCATTTCATTTAGAAATGATTTTTTAAGTATAAACATTTCAAAACTATTAATTAAAAATAAAATTTCGAAATGAGATTATAAACATGTAATTTAAGTATCAAAACATTGAGTGATTATTATGTTGGTATATTCGTTAAATTCTATATATGTAAAAAAATTATATTCTATTCACACATTCGGAAAAAGTAACTAGTTCAGAAAATGAAAAAATTATTCATTTAAGATTTTTTTGAAAGAAAATTTATTATAAAAACATAATTTAAACAATAATCATATTATAATTATTACTTTAATTTCTAAAATAACATGGATATTCAGGAGAAAAATTCCCAACCTAAATATGAAAAATAAGTTATGCTTTATTTAAAATCATATTCTTGAATTTTTTTATATAAGAGTGAAAATTTAAAATGAAAAATATTAAAATTTTAGAAAAAAAATTGTGAAAAATAAAAGTAAATGGTTTTATCATATATTGATCTTATAATATCAATCAATGAAAATTAAATTACAAAAAATGCCAATTAAAATGAATATCGAATATAAATATCATACCTAGTGTTCTATTTGGAATAATTTTCATTAAATCCTACTGTATAATACAAATATATTTGTTATATATATATATATCATAAATTTATAAAGAATTAACAAATTATGTATCATTCTTATATATTTTAGAATTGAACCTATTTGTACTGATTTTTTCATCATAATTATTATTCGTTTCAAAAATTACCTTTATTATATTAACATTTTTTCGATGGTCTCGATATTTTGACCATTAGAATGGTTTCATCATATCAATATTATTAATAATGATATATCTATAATATTTAAAAATTATATACACCTTAATAATCATTTATGTAATGTAATGATTTAAAATGAATTACATAATATCATGCAGATGGTAGTCCTTACATTTATAGGTTTAATGTATTCAGTGTTTGATGGATTGAAAAAATAATGATATATACTAATTCAAATTTAATTAATAATTATATTATCATAAATATCATTAATATTCCATAAATCTATCATTCATAAAATATATTAATATATTTAATAAAAATGAACTGTGTCATGTTACGGAAGAGGTTGTCCACATGTAAACATTAATGATGTTATCATTTTCCAACAGAATGGAATGATATAAGGAAGGTAATATATTATAATTATATAGTAATAGGTATGTCCAAAATTTAATATATAATAATTTAATAATTCATAGTCACTAATCATGTAATATAGTGATGGAATATTATTCATATCACTATGTGTATGTGGTTGTCCACACGTTTGCATGACCTGTGTTTTTATTTCTTATTTTTTTAAAGTAGGAAAAAATTGTTGTTCCTTAACTGTAGTTACATATATATATATTTAATATAATTTATTTATTTTTATTATAGATACAATATATTTAAGTGATGTGAAATAATAAATAATGTTTTAAAAAGAAGGGTAGGGTAATAACTTTTTTTAATATACCACCATTATCTTACAACTATATCCATTAAATAATGGCCACAGTTGAAGAATATAATCTACAAAAAAATTATAAGGAAGGTAAGATGGAATTATGTTAATATTTTTTAAAATATATATCTCATTTTATTGAATAATGTATGAAAGGATATTCCCTTTTATATGTGATGGAAAAGAAACATTGTTAATCACATAAAATGTATTAATAATATATATATATATATATATAATTTCATGTTGAAGAAAAACAAAAAAAATTATAAGTTTAGTTATTATTGGGATTAAATAAACACAACCAACATCATTTGTATATGTTTTGAGACAATTTTATGTCTTATTAAGAAATTAAACTAAATTAAACAAATTATAAATGACCTCATTATAACATAATTTGTTGACATGATAACACAATTATATGACTAAAAGTAAAATAGATATCATAAAAAAACCTAAAAATAATTATTTCATATTTTTGAGTAATTTTTTGAGATTCATTTTTTATATTAATAAAAAATAACTTTTAATATATGACCAAAAAATGCATTTAATATATTATTTATGAAAATAATATTTTTAAGCATAAAAATAACATTACATTAAAATCTGGTAAAAAGACTTTTTTTGAATGAAATTTTATTATATATAAAAAATATATAAGTTATGAATATTTTTGATGAATATCAAACCTAGTGAAACCTTACAACCATACAAATAAATTCCATAACCCAAAATATGTATGTAATTTAATTAAAATATTCTTTTTTATTACTAAAAGTAAATCATGGGTTCCTATATTTAAAACATATTATTAATACAATAATTTTACTCCATAAAATGTCTTTTGTAGGGAAAATGGATTTTATAATTTATTAATTAATTTTAAGATAATAAAAATTCCAAAAAATTGACATTTTTTTAAAAGTTGATATTTTTCCATCAAATGAAAATATTTATAGAAAATTACCAAGAATAATAATAATTATATTATAATATTTTGATTTAAATAATGATATAGATTTTCTAAAATAATATTATTAAAGGTGGTATAAATTATTTTTCATATTCACACCCACAATGTAATAAAAATAATTATGATGAAAACGTATTTTTGAGGATTAAAATAAATATTCTCATACCATTGTTTCGAAAAATAAATTAATTTTAATATGTTTTATTGAATATATCATATAAAAATCATTAAAACAAGTAATAAATAGTGTTTTATTTAATATATTAAGGTAAATAATAATTTCATGCATTCAAATAGAATTTTTGAAAAAAATCTCTCCATTAATTTTGAAATGATTATATATAATTTTTAAATAGTTAATAACCATAGAAATAATTTAATCAATTTGTAGAAAATAAATTTTTATATTTAATTGAGTTATATTTGTACCCAGTTATCTAATGTCTGGGTGATGACTGTAATATTAAATAATAATAATTTACTATTATAAAATGGTTCTTCAACAATCACTGTTATGTGTAAATCCTGATATAAAAAAAATCATTTTATGGGAAAAATAAAAAGTTCATAAAATATTTATGTGTTACATTTTAATATCTTAATAATAAATTATCCCTAGAAATATCATCACACTGATACAATAAAACTAGGAAACTCCTTCCTCATCATAACCACTAGTTCCAACATTTCTTCTTCATATTTTCAGTTTCTCTAAAAAAAATCTAAAGGTAATTTGTATTATCACCGAACACTTTTTTCTCTTCAATATAGACAACCCATTTATTATTCCTCATACAATTATGTGTGTTGTAGTGTTACAACCTCTATGTTCAATGTGATTTTTGGATCATGTTTTTACAAACTCATCAGAGATAAATTGTATAAATCATTATCATCAAAGAGATTTGGTGGAAGGTACAAAAGATACGAAATAGGTAGTTTTTTTATCAATTATATTGAAGGGAATGATATTAATATATTTATATTTTACCATCCATTCAAATCTCAGAGCATTCTTCAAAGGATATTTTTTTAGAAAACTATGTAACCATTCTAAAACTGTTGATCTCAACCTTGATTTTTGGCATAACATTTTAATGGACTGTAATATGATTAATTTCTACATCATTATCGTTGAATCTCTTTGTCATCATATAACCCAATATATCTCATTCCTTAACATGATCTCCATACACAATAGTTTTTTTAATTCCTTCTATATAGTTCTGCATAAGGTGACATCTAAATTGTTGAGTGAAACTAATTATTATATAAAAACATCATAAAATGTGATGTTTCAATAACAACCACAATTTAAATCATTAGAACATACACTCAAACTATCTTAATATATTTTAGTGGTTTTTCCATATAGATCATATACCTCATTATGATAAGAGTTAATAAAACTCACATCAGTATTCTGTGAGTTCTGAGGACATATACAAAAAATTGAGGTGTCCAAAGATCTTGATCAAATAAAATCGATTATAGTACTCCATGTAACATTACCTATTCTATATTATATATATATATATATATTGATTTATTTTCTGATCAAGATAGATGTATTCTATTATTATAAAAAAATTTACTAATTTTATATGGTAATACAAAACAATTTAAAAAACATTTTCCACTTTTGATGTTTTAGATTGTTTGGTAGTGAAATCTATGCTATTGTATTCCCACATCAATAACATTGTAGGTAATGGTTGAAACATAGTCATAGATTTATATATTCCAATAATAACATAATATCATACATCAAATCGATAATCATATTCTAAAATATCATATTTCTTATTATACTACAGTAAATTCCCATTCATATCTCAATCCATTAACATATTTTAAGGATGAATAGATAATGATAAACAATGAGAACTGTCCATCAACACATTCTTCATGTCTAATATTTATTGGGAATATACCTGGTTCATAATGTAATCATTATATCAAAATCATTGTTAACTAATGATTATTTTTCTCTGTATTAAATAGTTAATCTTCATCATTGTAAAAATATTAAAACATCATATAGATTGATGGTTTATCATTAATGTGACATGGATATGATTAATCCCCATTTTCATGATTTTAATATCTATATTATTTAAATCCATATGTATTTAATCAATTTAAATCATCATTAAGAACTATATAACATAATCTTTCAAAATCATATATTCAACCACCATGTTTTTCTTATAAAGGTGATATGGTATTGAAAATTATATTTATTTATATTCCAAAATAGGTGTTATGTAATTTTTCTTAGGATTGTTCAATTTTGAATATGAATTTTCTATTAGCATATCATTCATCATGGTTGAACCTTATAATACATTCTTCAGTGCATCACGATAAATCTCAAACCCTTGTCCATTAGATGATATATATTTTATTTGTTCATTGTCCAATGCTATATTCAATTTATTTAAATATTACACATATTCATCATTCTACATGAACATAGCTCACATTAATGTCAACACCATTAGTGGATTTTCTAGATGTGATAAAATTCTCTCAAAGAATCAGTAATATTAATGCATGCCATGAAAACTAAAGATATTTGTTAATATGGTCAGTATGAACCATTGTTGAATAACTTCAATTATTTAAGAATTAACATAAAAACCCTACAATGATATTATATGTCCAATTAATAAGGCTTTCCTTAGAAAATATTATCACATCCTAAATTATTCATATTTTTTTCCATTATTCTGTGTATTTATCACAATTATAAAATATTCCTCATGATCTTCCTTTATTTTTCATTATATTAGTATATCTTCAATAAAGGCTACAAAACTGTTCACATTATTCTATAAAAATATATATTTTGGATCAATAATGATCATATGGGTGTTGGTATGTAAAAAATGTTATTATAAGAAATTCATAATGGATTTGCCTTGTCAGGAAGACCTTCTTTAGTATATGAGACATCTATAACATAACCCAATGATAACATGATTATATATAAATAATGGAAAAATATGGAAATACATTGAATTGAAAAATAAAATAATCAAAATAGGGTAGATAATAATTTTTTATTTATTGTGATTTTAGTAAGATCCTGGTAATCATTGCAAAAATAAATTTACCAATCTTTCTTCTTAAAAAATAGAATAGTCTCACCCTTGGTAATTCACTTGGCCAAATTAATATCTTATAAATATTATATTAGCTTTATAACTAAAATTACAATATCAGTATATGGGATATTACTTAGAGAGTCATTAAAACAAATTTATCACCATATATGATTACTATTGAAAATAAACATCACAATTTGGAAAAAGACTAGACATGTCCTTTGGAAATTTATAATCTCATTCACAAATAGTAGTAAAATAATTTTTTTGGTTCAATTGATACCCTTTGATGTAAAAATACCCCATGAATATATATTAAAACCCATATACTATAATTAATTGTCACTATAAGATTATATTCATCCATGTAAAACCACATTATTTTATATGAATTATCATGAGTAATTCATGATCTCATATATGAGCATGAATTTTTTTCTAGAAAAATTGATACATGTTCAATGTAGAATACAAGAATTCTATACAGATACATGAATTTTTTCTTCTAATGGTTATTCCTATGTGTATACGAGAAATTCCACAGAACCTTTTCCAATTACAAATTGAAATCGAAGACATGTAAATTTAAATATATATTTAATCAATCTGGATATCCTCTTGGAAAAAAAAAAGCACAACATGATCAAATAATGATTCACACACTAAAATTCATTCCCATATTTAACTTATTCATATTATATGAACCATTAATACATTGAGGATTGAAATTATTAATGAAAAAGTGTTATTTTCAATTCCTGATTACCATATTAGTGGACCATTAACTTATATAAATTAATGATATTTCGAAGTACACCATAAAACTGATTATATAAACATTTAATGGTCATATTTTTATAAGAAATATTAAATTAATGATCTCTTCAAATCTTATATAGATCATTCTTGGGTTCATTAATTTTTTTAATCATTAATTCAGTGAATAAACAACTAGTGTACTAAAAAATTAACATCAAGAAAATTTCCCACTTATTCTTTATTCCACAGATCATTTGATATACTACCAATCATAGAATATTTAAGAATTATCCATACATTCTGTGATTCAGCCATGTCACACAAAAACCTGACGTAGTGTTAAGATTACCAGATCAATAAATTTAGCCAATAATTTTTCATGATTACGAATATATGATATCATGTGGGGATAAATCATTATCTATTCTAGCATGGATCGAATGAAATTTTAGTTTTGGTTCATTTTCAGTTTAAAGTAATGAAATATTTAATTTATAACCATGTGAATTTATCCTTTATTGTCAATGGATAGAATTCCTCCACATAATATCTACTAAGATACTTTAGTAATTGAACTAATTTTATCCCTAATTGTACTGTACATAAATACTCAATATTAATTTTACTTAATATAATAATAATTTTCTATAGTCACATCTATAATATTGGTTTTATGTATTTTTAAGATGTTTTATGTTGGGGTTTTCAGGTTTTCGAGTCATGAACTATATTTGAATTGGAAATTACATGTATAAAATCATCCCCACAAAAAAAATATCTATTATTCTAGTCTATTAAAATATTGATGGATATAAAAAATAGAATCCAAATTTTGATTATAATTAATTTAAATATATGTACTTACAACTGAAACTCTATATTAAATATATTATTGATCAAATATCATAACATAAATTTAAATTCCCACATCTAATGAATCCTACAATCTCCTAATGAAGAGTTAATATTGTAATACTATTACTGATTATGTTTTGGAAAAATTGATTCCTATGAAATATAAATATTAAATTTCCATATATATAATCATTAAAATTCATTTAATTATATTCCAAATGTTTGGGTTTCTTGTAATTCCTAATTTTATAGCCTTTTATCCCTTTAATTCTACATAACAATCATTGATTCTACTTCCTCTTGTGTTGAATGTAAAAATATTTTGAAAAATTAATCTTTAAATTATGATTCATAAAATAAGAAAACCCCATAAGAATAATGTCATTGATATAAAAATTAAATGTTGCTAATGAAATATAATCCCATTTCTTATGGTGGGGAATGTTTTTTTCTTTATAAATATTCAATCCATCGACTAACATAAATCTATCATATGTAGATTTAATTTTTTTTATTTATATATGGAATATAATTTGACTTCACCTTATTTTCGAAATTCCCTTTCTATTCCCTCATTAAACATAGATATTGTTTCATTAAACTTTATTTCCTTAACTCAACATGATGAAAATCCATCTAACCTCCAAATAATATTAATATATAAAATTTTATACGACCCAACCAATTTTTATAACAATTATTCATTTTTAACTACTTTTGAGTATATTTATGAGAATTGAAACCACATTATTTTTGAAAAATATAACTCATAGTCATTAATTTTTACATTTGATGTCATTATCCTATTCCTTACTCTAATAGATCGACTTATTCTCTAGTGATACTTCCCTTTATGAAATTTGTATATCTCATAAATTTTTTTGAACATTAATTAAGAAATATCTTCATTCATATATTACTCAAAATATTTTCAATAAGGTTGTTTTAACATGTACTATTAGATTTTTGGTTGATATAGATAATAAAAATAGTTATGTCAAATTATAAGAAATACCTTTTATTTGTCTTTGATTATTATTGATCTCAAAAAAAATTCAACTAATATAAAAAACTCAACTCATCTCATCCATCATATATATGTACTCTGACTCTATCAATACTTTTACTATGAATTTGTAGTAAAACTTCAACACAAATTGCTTATATACTTATGAGTCCTTCAATAATCACAGTAGTTTTCTAGAGAAGTTAAAAACTTATTATACTCTTATTTTGATAAACCTAGAAATAAAATGTATACTACCATTCATCAATTTCATGTATAATGATCCAATCACTCAAAAAATGTTTCTTAATAAATATTATGTTTCTTCTTTGGATTAAATGTATCATTTTATCACCAAAAATTGGATATATAATTTTTTTATCATTATATCCAAGGGATGAAATCATTTTTTATCATGTAATAATATTTTATCTAACATTAGAATTTTTATATACATATGATAAACAAAAAATATTATCATAATAAAATATTAAGAGCAAATTTCCATAGAATAACTCTATTATAATTTATACACAATATACCAATGTTTAATATCTATTAGTGAGAAATTGTTCCATGTAATGTGAAATATAAAAAGTAAACATATAAATTAAATATTACAACAAAAATAATTTAATATTATTCCACCAATTTAGAGTATAGTTATTAATACACTTCAAAATAACAATTCATTTAAAATTTTTCCATTCAATTTTATTATTATTCAATTAATTATCATATTTTCTTTTATTTATCTGCTCTTTTTTATATATGTAATTGGACAGTAAAACAGTAATATTTTTATCACTATGTTGACCAATCCTATAGTTACAAATATGTTTATCCTTAGAAGTTATATATCTAGAAACCACCATCCCATATTAATTTTCTATCATATAAAGCTTTACATAATTAACTCCACATTATAATATCGTGGATCCTAGGGAATTCATCCATTCACTATATCAATTCATAGTTCCATATAATTATTTATTATGATTCATAATATAAATAAGAATTATATTTAATCAGTGTATGTGATGAACATGAATTAGTTTGATTAATTAAATTTCCTATATTATAATGTTTTATTTTAGTTTTAAAAAAATATAGGGTTTCATCATCCAGTAAATGAAAATTTTAATTAATTACTGATACAAATTTCAATGGAAATCATATATGAATTGTTGAATATAATTAATATTCATAGCTAATAAATCAAGATTCGATAGGATTACTCACAACAAAACCAATTGTTAATCCGATAATATATTTTAAATTAATTTGAACTATAAGACATTGATATTTTAATAGTGTTGTCTATATGAATTGTTTAATTCACATAAAATTCTCTTCACCCCACAACACCTGTACATAGGATCTAGAAAACCTAAAATTACATAACACTATTCTATAAACATATCACTGGAGAGAATATTAACATTTATTTTATTTAATTTATTTAATTATCATCTTCTATTAGTATTAATAAAAATAATTTCATACACATTGGTTTCCTTTTATATAATGTCTTAATATTTGATTTTGTTCAGTTTATTATAAATCATCAGGTTTTTTCATTATAATTGATAACTATACTTATGATAACATCCCATCAATTCATCGATATTGATATAAAGAGTAGCACCCATAAATAAACTATGAATGTTATCTTCCAAAATTTTATGTTCCCATGTTCATAATAAAGTCATTCATGTGATCATTCTCTTTTAATCCTTTAATTGTTGTTATGATGAATTTTAGTGACGACCTGATGACCCTGTTATGTTCTATTAGGTTCTCAATAATATTTTCCATCACCATAATAACATTATTTTTTGTTTAATATTACCATATTTTATCTAAATCACACATTTCCCAATATATATTCTCTATATACATCACATTTATATCCAGTCATTCACACTACACATTCTCTATCCATAGTAGATATATTCCACGTAAATAAATAACCTTATCCATATAAGTAATATTTTTCTATAGTTTTATTTATCAAAAAAACGTAATTCATTGTTTTAATTTGTTTAATTAGATACATCTCATCATTTAATAATGTTCCTTATTGATTATTCATGTGTTAATGTAGTGTTCAAAACCTAATGATTTGATTCCTATATATGGGGAAGGTTAATTTGTATCATACCTCTAATATAACTATAGAGAACAAATATTGATGTAAATGTACATTATATTACTTTTTCACAATACATAATATATGAAACAAAAATAATCCCAAATACTATATTAGTTTACTCTCTTTGGAAACTCAAAACATAATCTTCTAACTTGGCAAATAATCGACAACATATCCCACAATGATCACCCCCTTTTATTTTTCTCCTTAAATCCATTATATATATGCAAGGAAAAGATAACAAAAAAAGGGTGAGATCAAATTATAAGTAACGGTAATTAGGGAGAACATAAAACAAATCATAAACATACCAATGTAAAAACATGATCATAATGTTTAAACATCAAAATCTTGAGTCATGAAACAAATCATGGAAGTATATAAGGCATAGATCATAAACGAACATTAACCAAGATGGAATAGCATTGGCATGATATATTCTATAGTGAAAAAATAATAATAACATAATTATCTTTCCACAGTATCCATGTCCTTGTTTCCAAGACCATTATAGTGGTCAAAGTCCATTATGGTACTGGGTTTACATGTCGTTCCAACCATTTATTACTGAACTTGAATTACATACCATTCGGCCCTATATTACTGAACCAGATTATGTTTCATTACATTCATGCCTATCTTATTTGATATAAATTTTTAACCAATGATTTTTAGGTATTTACAGGTCCCACCCATATCATAATTACATCATTATTACATGTTTCACAAAACATAAATAATTCATCCTAGAATATCCCATGAAATAAAATCATTTTCTTAAAAACCATTCCAAAATAACATAATCCATATTAAATGTCATTACATAAAGAAAATAATAAAATTATAGTAATTATAGGCATATAAAAATCATCCTATTTATGAAGTGTCATGTTAGATGGTAAATAATTTTGACAAAAGACCTGAACATAAATCTTGAGGAAAAAATCCCCTTTTCTTCCAAAATAATTTCTTTACTTAATGTGTCCTGAAAATTAAAAATAAAATAACATAGTTGAAAATAAACATGAAATATTGTAGAGGAATATTCATGGAAGTAATGTTCCATGAATAAAAAAATATCAATCCCTACCATATATGTTGAAAAACATTCTTCCTCATACTTTATCCTGAAAATTGAAAAGGTACCTGAAATCAAGTAATGAAAAAATGATCCTTCCATACCATTTAATAAAATTTCACTGAATGGATTATCTAAATTTTAGAATTTTAAAAGAATAGAAATTATATTAAATAATTAGGTAACATGGATCTTGATGACAAATACAGCCGAGTAAATACTTCTGAATAAACAATCTTGGATAATAATGAGATCGAAAAATTATCCCCTTCAAATTAATAAACAGTTGAATAAAATGTCTCATAAAATAAAGAAAAGTATATACATATGAAAATATCATAACCTTAATAATAATAATAAAAACATTCTTTGGTAACCAAAAAACCACACAAAATAATTAGATGGTGTATAAGACATATGTCCCACAAAAATAATAGTGAGACAAAATAATCCCTTACCTTACGTCTGATTTCATCCATTTATGTCTGAAACTACTATATAGTTGGTTTAAACATATTATTTAAATGTACAATAACCATAATATTATTTATGATATCATATATGTTTCACTTTTATCTTTATATTACCATTTCATTTTTCAAATTTCAGGTTAAAGAATCATTTTGGGTACTAATCGTTTTCTTTATAGTACATGTTTTGGATTCGTACTCTTGATCTAATTTCATAGATCCTGATTAAAATAAATCTAGAATGTAATGAATTATTTATATAGCATTTTTTATCAGTATATAAATATATATAATATATAGATAAATGAAATAGAATACACCTTACATGGGGACAATAGCCTATACGCATAAATGAAGTTTTTTCAGTTTCATAATTGAATTAAATGGAAGAAAGTAAATGAAATATATATATATATATATCATTTAAATTATTTGGTCATATATTTTTGATAATTTATTATAAATTAATTTTAATAATTCTTTAATGGTTAACTTGGAAAATTAATCTCATTGCGTCGTGGATACGTTAAGTTGTATGTATGCATGAGAGACAATATCACTTCCTTGATGGTTAAATATAATGGAATAGGAATGTATATAAATTTTAAATAATAATTATTATGTTAAACTATTTGTTTAAATCAACTATACATATCAAAGTGACCATAAAAAGTATGCTATGTTGAGTAACAAATACAACAACGACGTGGAGATGACAAGTCATAAAAACAGACACATGTTGATTATATTATTCCTATGATAGATAAAAGAAGGTATAAAATAGTAACATAATTATAATAACATTATATCATGTATAATATACTGTATTTTTTACTTTTATATGAGAAAAACATAACAAGAGGAAGTAGAAAAGGAAAATAAATTTGAAATAGGTGATAAAATAATTACCTCAATTTATGGTATCTACTTTTTATACGAACTAAATGACTCCATAATATGGATTTATTTCCAAAGAGTGGACACAATGATGAAGTAGGGGATGTGGGGAGGAGGTCTGTGTAGGGTTTTGTTGAGGCAAAGTTCTATGGAGTTATGTTTAAAAGAGAAATATAGGTTCCCATTTATAATAGAGGGGAGGGGAACCATTATAATGTATGGAAGTATTAAATTATTATGAATTAATTTATTATTTATAAACTATGAAACTAATTTATATCGAATATTTGGGTATTATGGGTCTAAATACTCTTATCCAATAAAATTTATACATATTTTTATTTCATGTTAGTTTAATCCTTATCATTTTGATTTATCATTATTTAATCGATAGAATTTTATTTGTGGTATTAATATTCTAAAAATTAAATGGATATGAATATGTAATTATGTGATGTTGACCTTCAATAATTGGATGGACAATGAAATTTTAGACCGTATAAGTTGCAATTTTTAATTTTTAAATATTTATGTGATTTTTAAATTATTTAATAATAATTTTTTTATAAAATATCAAGAGTGTCAAATTGGAAGCTAATCATTTATTTGAATTCAAATAAAATATACCAAAAAGATAAATTCGAATGAAAATATTTAATACAATCATAAATTTTTTAAATAAATCCACCTAATGAATATAATTTAATTATATTTATGGATACTATTTATGTATTGAAGTAATATAATGTTAAAACTATATTAAAATTATTACACTTTCTAAGATATAAGAGGGTGACATGTTTTCCATTTCTTTTATTTTAATTATAATTAATCACTTTCATGTAAAAAATTTGATTAAATGGATCAATTCATACCCTTAAGTGATATTTTTAGACTTTAATTAATTATATAGGATTTAGCAGGCTTTAGAATAAATTATATTATCTTTATCATATTGTTTGTTACCGTAGTTTACCTGATTCAACATTAAATGTGGAAAAAAATTACCGTAGTTACTATTAATAATATCCAAAAAAATAAAAATAAAATATTAACATAATTTGACCCACTTATTCCAAATATGGAATCCATTTTTAATATTTATAGAACAGATTTTTCATTAATTGATTTAAAATTACACCCCGTTGAAAAAACCACAAACTAGTTTTTTAAGAAGTAAAAACTATCAAAAGATTCACATGTGTTTATTTCTAATTTTTTTGTCAAATTACATACAATGACCAAAATTTGATTAAATAATAAAAATTTAATCTAATTTCACTGTAAAATAAACTAAAATAATAATCTATCTATATAAAAAAATTTGATGAGAATATAGTTTTGAATTAAAATGCAGTATTTTCACTAATCATTAATATATGAATTATATTAGAAAAATACGAAAAAATCAACCAAAGTAAATTTTGATGTTTCTATTTCACATAATATGTTTCTTATTTCAAATATAACTTATATAATTTTCAAATGTAATATTTAAAAAGGGTTCACCATTAAATGGTAGTAAAACTTTATTTTTTTTAATAATGATTGTTTTATCAAAAAATTGTATTGGATCATATGACCTGAATAGAAAATACATAAGATGAATTTTAATGTTATATAAAATTTAAAATGTGGTTAAAACTATTCATAATTGCTAGTTTATATCCTAATAAATAATATTAATTTTATAATATATCGTTGTTTAGTGAAACTGGATATTGCATCCAATGCAAGTTATCGATAATGGTTGTTGTTTCATATAATGTAATCCAAGATAGTATAGTGTTTAATGAAATATTTGATTGGCATGGTGTATGACATAATAAAAACATAGTACTATTATACATGGAACAAAATTTATACATTGTGAAATGAATTCTATCAAAAAGAACATGAAATTGTGTGTAACACAACCCATGTATAGTGTTGCATATACTATAAGATAGTACCTTATGGCATATATAGAAAGCTAATCATGGTGTTTCATACAACTCAATACATCGAATAAATTAAAATGAATATATCTCATAAAATATCAGGTTGTTACATTTTACACCCATTAAAATTAATTTTTCCCCAGAAAAAATAGGTTTATAAAAGGTTTACTACTTGAAATTTCAATTTAATGAAACACACATCATATAAAATAATATTAATCCTATTTTTAAAATGTAATGTTAGAAATTAAATGGTTACCCAAAGTAACTCGTCACTACGTTTCTAAATATGAGAACATATGTGGGAAGTTAAAACATGGATATGGAATAAAAATACAACCATCTTGTTATAATGGATAGTGATAGAGAATAAGGTTCTTAGAACATTTTCAACTAGAAAACCTTAAATCTATGATGATTAAAGAGACAATCAGATTCATAAGATTTGATTGTACTAGGGAAAAAAATCTGGTTTCAAGATCATTTTCGTAATGTTTGTGAATTTTTAATGTGATTAAATACATACATGATTTCTCTAGAAACACATGGTTGCGTGTTCCATAAACAAATTCCTCTTCATCTCTTATTTAATGAAATGAAGCTGAATTTTTTCATTCTAGAACTATATGTAGACAATGCAATAGTATGATAGGTCATTCCATCTGCCTCAAGAAAAATTTATCACAGGTAATAAAATATTCATAAGTCCAACTATAGTGAAATAGTAAATTAATTTATCAAACATTAATTGGAATATAATTTATACAATCTCTAAATGGAAAACATTACAATCCACCCAGAAATGGTAAATATAAAACATTAGATAGAGGTTACCTAAATCTACTTAACATTTATCTCCCATATCTCATAAGGTATTTCATGGTTGTCAAATTCTTAACATGTGAGTATTATAATCATTTATTATCTTGAAACATGATAATTACATGACTTACCAAAAAACCTTATTAAAAACATTCATTTTGTAAAAATAACTTTTTCCACACACCAAAAATAGAAAAAATATACATATACTCAAATAGTGATATCACGTTTTCATTATATCTGACATGAGTTCATTAATACTATCAAACAACTCATTTTCTCTTTAACCCATCGTCATTCAAAAATATATTGTTTTCCAAAAAATATGTAAACAACATTTCATGGATAACAATTCAATTTAACATATACATTCAAATATATAAGGAAAATAAAAAGTGTGACAATACATATAGGTTTCATTATTCCATATTACCATAAAATAACATATACAACATTATTCTTGATAAACATGCAATTATTCCACTATCATCACAATCCATTGAATGAGCTTCACCATTTTATTACTTAATAGAACTTTTATCTCATATATCACTTGTAGTCTCTTAATCATCGCCAAAATAAAAACTATCTACATAACAATGCTTATTCTATTCATGAGAATTTCCCATAGGGAATTGATTTTCATAATTCTAATACATTCTACATTTAAAACATTTAACCATCCTTGATATCTTACCAATAACATTATCCTTTTCCAGTGTGTTAACTGAACATTTTCCTTTAAAATTACTTGATCTGTGTCATTATTTTCCACTCCCATAGCATCATCTATTTTCCTTTGAATCATTTTCGTTGATGCCACATTCCTCATGATTTACATGAATAAAATAGAACATTATTTACTCCATGATCACCATAAATCACTATAATTCACTTATTAGATGGGTTATAAAGTCACCAAATTTTAGATTATTGATCTTAATATGATATTTATAATTATTAATAATAATTAATTTTTTCCTTCCAACTCTTATTTCATTTGGTTGATCATGATGATTATCATTCTATTGTTCATCATATAATCCATTAAAATTCATCCTCATATCTATAGCCATTCTCTAAAACCCAAATAGAATATTGTGAGAGGAAAAATCATACTATGAATACAATATAATCAAGGGGAGTTATTTAAATACCTAAATCACGGGTTTAATTTGAGGTTATTCATGATTGTTACCAATATTCTAGGATTGTATCTTATAGTTAGTCTCACCATTATATACATCCCCAAAAAACCTTATTAATATATCTAGGGATCTCACTGATGTTTTTGCATTCCAGTTTCCAAAGGGTAACTAAATTTCTCTCTGATGCCATCTATAGAACCCATGCTTGAAGTACATGGACATTACATTAATTTTTTATAATACATAATACATTACACAAATAGAGACCCAAAGACCGTATTAATTCACTATCTTTGGAAACTCTGAACATAAAATTCAAACTTGGTGAAAGATCTTCAACACCTCGGATAATAATCTTTTCCTTTTTTTCTCCTACCAATGTATTTTATTTATATTTTGGTAATTGTAATCAAAAAAGTGTGAGTTCAAATGATCAGTAAGGGTATACATGTATAACATAAAACAACCCAAAATTATAAGAACGTTAAAACTTGAACACAATTTTTAATCATCAAAATCATGAGTTTTGAAATAAATCTTGGTTGTACGTAAGGCATAGATCATAAAGAAACATTGATCATGACATAACATCATTGGAATTAAACATGGAATTATGGTAAATAAATAAGAATGTAATATAATTTTCATAGACGCCAAGGCGTTGTTTCCAAGACCATCATAGTGGAAAGTTTTCAACACTGAACCCAGTTTACATGTTCTTCATTACATGTATTACAGAACTGGATTTACGTGTAATTCCAGACCTGTATTACTAAACTATATTTATTTTCTGTTCCATTTATGTCAATTTAAAGAGATATATTTTATTAACCATTGAAATGGTGGGAGATATAGGTCCCAAAAATCACATAAATAAATCATTCTAACATGTTCCACAAAAACATAAATCATTCATCATAGCATAACCCCTGAAATAAAATGTGCTTCTTAATCATCATTCCATCGTAGCATAATCCATTTAAAATATAATTCCATAATTAACATAATAAAATATTATTGATAATAGGGATATAAACATAACCTTATTTAAAAAGTGTCATCATAAGATGAAACTAATTTTCAAAAGACACTTGAACATAATTCTTGATGAAAATATCCATCCATCTTCAAAAAATGCATTTTTTCTCAAAATGACTAAAAATGTAAAAAGAAAATAATTTAGATTAAAATAAAATTTAAATAGTGTAGAATAATGTTCATGGAAATATTGTAAAATGATTCTATAAAAATACATTCATTCCATATATGTTAAAAACATTATCCACATACTTTTGTTAGAAAAGTAAAAAAGTACCACAAATACAATAATGAAAAAAGAATCCATTAACACCATTTAATAAACATTTTAAAAAGGATAAAATTTACTTTTGAAAATTAATTAATAATATTAACAATATTAAATAATTAGGAAACATGGATTTGGAGGATAAATATTCCCTAATAAATACTTATGAATAAGAAAACTTGGATAATAATCACATTGAAAAATTATCCCTTACCAATTTATAATCATTCGAATCGTATGACTCATAAAGTAATGAAAATTATATAAAATTGTAAATATCATAATATTAATAATAATAAAAATAATATAATTTATGGAAAATATAAACATGAAACAAAATAATTAGATGGTGTGTAAGGCATATGACTTAAAAAATAAGAGTGAGACAAAAAAATCCCTTACCATGGGTCAGATTTCTTTCGTTCGTGTCCAAAACTCTTGTGTATTGGCTTCGAAAAAATTATTATCGTGTAACTTGAGAATTATAATATTTATGATGTCATATATTATTCACTTATGTCTTAATATTACCTATTTATTTGTCAATTTCATGTTAATGAAACGTTTTTTGTACTAATTGTTTTATATAACATACATGTTATGACTTATTATAATTTATCTTATTACATAGATCATGGATTACATACATACATAATGTAAAACATGATTTATATATCATATTTATTCAGTTTATAAATATATATAATAGATATATAAACGAAATGGAATACATAGTTAATGGAGACGGTAGGCCGTACATACGCATGAACATTGTTTCTGTTTCATTATTGAGTTGAATAATAGCGATTTAATGAAATATATATATATATATATCCAGTAGCGTTATTAGTTCATATATTTCATGATTACATATTATATATTCCATATAATCCTCCTTTAATGGTTAACTTGGATAATGAATCTCATTGCGTCGTGGAGACGGTAAGTCGTACGTACTCACGAGCGACGATATCAATCCCTTGATGGTTTAATTGTATAGAATTGGTTGGTATATGAAATGTAAAAAATAATTACAATGTTATATTCATTATCTAAATCCATTATAATCATCAATATTCCCATCCAAAATAATTATTGTTAAAAAAAAATTACACCCAGACATGGAGACGGTAAGTCGTACGTACCAAGACATAGTGATATTGTTATTCAAAGGATATATAAATAGAGGTATAAGGTTTTCCCACAATTATAATAACATAATATCGTATATAAGATACATTATTTCTTATATTAGTATGAGAACAACATAATAAGAGTTTGATGAAAAAGAAAATAATTTTGAAATAGGTGATAGAACAATTACATCTATTTCAGGTATCTCTTTTTATATGAGCAAAAGGACTCATTGAGTAGGATTTCATCACAAAAGGTGGCCTATATGATGTTTTAACATATGTTGGGAGGTGATTTGGTCAGGTTATGGATGATCCAATGTGATTTTTTGGAGTTATTAAAATAGAGGAGAGGTTCCATTTTATAAAATTGGGGAGGCACACCATTTGAATATAGTGAATATTATAAATTAATTTCCTGTTTATAATGCTCCCAATCTATTTTTTTTAAAAATAAGATGTGTATGGGTAAAAATAAACTCAATAAATAAAATTTATACACGATTTCATTTTATTTTAAACCTTATAATTTTATTTAATCTTGATTGAAGTTATTTATTTTTATTTTTTGCATTAATATTATATATATTAAATGATTGTAATTATTTACTTATGTGTTTTCAATTGAACATAATTGGATACATTAAGAAATTGTCGACCATAGAATTTACACTTTGTAATTTTTAAATATTTTTTGGAATTTTAAATTATTTGATGATATGTTATTTTTATAAAATATCGATAGTATCAATTTTGAATCTTTTCATTTATTTTAATTTAAATAAAATCCACATAGAAGGTAAATTAGAAAAAATAATAATAAAATCATAACATATGATAGTGACCGAAAAATATTTTTTAGAAACATAATTACTTCCTATGAAATTTATTTTAATGTTTTTGAAACCATTTATTTGATATTTCTGTCAACAAAATAATTTCCAAATCAATACTGTGTCATCATTAATGAAAATAATTTTGACTCCACAAATTCTAAATTAATTCTCATGATGGATATAATTCCATTATATTTGTAGAAAATATTTTTGTTTTGTGTTTTATATATTTTTAAACAATATTAAAATTATTATATTAACAATATATAAGAGAGTGACATGTTGTATGTTTCTTATGTTTTAATTGTAATTACATCACATTCATGGAACAAAGTCCATAAAATGGACATATTCCGACCCTTAGGTGATATTGGTCATCTTTAATTCATACCATACGATTTTTTCTGTTTAAGGATAAATTTAATTGTCATTATCATATTGTTTGTTGCCCTAATTTACCCGATTCACCTTTAAGAGTGGTAAATAATAATTATTTTAGTTAATATTCCTAATATCCAAAAAATAAATTTATCATGTGAACATAATTTAAACCCACTAATTAAAAATATGGAATCCATTTTTTTGAAATTAAATATAGATATGTTTCATTAATTAATTTAAAATTAATTTTCGTTGTTAAAACCTGAAATTAGGTTTTTAATAAGTAAAAACTATCAAAAGATTAACATGTGTTTTTTCCCAATTTAAATGTGAAATTACTTACAATAAACAAATTTATTAAATGATACAAATATAATCCAATTACTTTAATACAAATTAAAAATATAAAATATAATTATAAATAAATCATATGAAAAGACAGTTTTGAATTAAAATGTAGTATTTTTCACTATTCATTAAATTATGAATTTTATCAGAAAAAAACAAAAAAAAATCCCACAAAGTAAATTTTGATGTTAATATTTCAATGAAAGAATTTTATTATCTAAAATATAAATTATAAAATTTTCAATAACTAGATTTATAAGTGGTTCTACCTCAAAATACTGTAAAAATGATTTCATTTAAAAATAATTTTTTTATAGAAAAATTGAAATTTTTCTTATATCATGTTTACAAACTACATAATATGAATTATAATGTTATATAATTTTCAGAATATGGTTACTAAAATTCATAAAATCTAGTTTGATTCCCATTAAAAAAATATTATTTTAAGAAATATCGTTGTTTAGTGAAACTCGGTATTGCTTAAAACACAAGCTATCTAGGAAGGCCTACTTAGAATTTAATGCAAGCTAAGTAAGTATTTCATTTAGTGAAATATTCCTTTGGTGTTGTGTATATCATTATCCAAACATAGTTCTTTTATACATTGAACAATATCCATACCCAGTGAAATTAATTTTAGGAATATAATTTGAAATTGAGTGTATCAGATGCAATTTATAGTGTTTCATATAATACAAGATAATACAGTGTTGTGTATATCACAAGATAATCATAGCATATCATATAACACAAGACATAAAAAATTATAATCTATATCATAAAATCTCGGGATGTTACAATGACGACAATAATTTTTCATGTTAGTATATCATAATGTAAAATTAATTTCCACAATAGAAAGTATAACCAACTATGTTTCTCGCGAAATAATGTTTATAGACCATATATATTCATCTTATATTTCATTCATAGTAATTTTGGCAATCATTTATGTTAATATGAGTACATTCATTAGAAAATACAAGATATCAAAATAGGAATAAATATTCAATGTAACATGGAAAATGCTTCATATTTTCATGGGGTTTTTAGTCAATATATTACACTTATTAATGAATTTCTCATTGGAATGGATGGAGCTGGGGGTGCTCTCGGAGGATCTTCTTCTACTCCATCTTCGTCGAGTTCTCTGGTAACCTGTGGTGGTGTGGATGGAGCTTGGGGTGGCGTGCCTCTGAAGGATTATTTTAAAGAGGTTCTCTGCGGTGATGCTTCCAGAGGCTATGTAGGGTTTTCTACTGCCATGTCTGACCCTCTTCCGGTTATTCCTCCCGTTTCGGTGGAGAGACGCCCTGCTAAGAAGGTTGAGGGGGTGCCGGTGGTGAGTCTCTCGGCTCAGGAGCTTAGGGAGGCGACGTCTTTCCCTGACCTAACACTGATTGCTCATTTTGGCCGCAACAAACCTTCATGGGCGTATTTCCAATATTTTGTGGACTCCTGGGGTCTCTCTCAGCCGAAGGAGGTTTCTGAGTTGTCCCGGGTGGCTCTCTGCAATCATCTTGCATCCAGGGAAGATTTTATCAATGTCTGGTCAAGGGAGGTCAGAAGATTTAGTTCTTGGATTTTTTCTCTAACTAGATGGTCTTGGGACTGCCACTTTTGTCGCAAGTCTTCTTTGGATGCAGTGTGGATTTCACTTCCAGGGTTACCTCTTCCTCTTCATAACCCGGTGATTCTCAGGGATTTTGGTAACTCTTTTGGGACCTTTCTCTGTGATGATGAGAAAACATGAACCCTTCAAGCAGTGGAGAATCCTAGAAAACGTGTGGAGTTAGATCTGGGTTTGCAACGTTCGTCCTCGGTTTGGATAGAAGCTTGCGATGGTTTATTCTAGAAACAGAGGTTGTTTTTTCATCAGGTCCGACGCTTTTGCACCTTCTGTAGCTTGCACGGTCTCCTGGAGGTTTCCTGACGGCGGCGTAGGGAGGTAGATGGACCCTCTCGATGGGGTCCGGCAGTGGTTTCAGGTCTTGACCCGCCCATCTTGGCTGGAGAGAGAAAATACAAAGATACCATTTCCCCTCGCACTTTTTCAAATTCAAATTTCCCAGGGGACCATGGTACGAAGAGTTTGGTGTGTGGGGAGACAACTGATGACATTTCTGTGTGGTCGGCTACTCCTTCGGATTGCAAGGACCTTATTTCCTGGTCACCAGTTTCAGATGGTCAGGTTGAGGATCCCTGCTGTGATGAGAGGTGCAGGCCTCAGAGGGAACCAGTGGTCTGCCTTGCTTTATCCATGGGTGGCATGTTGCGGGCTTTGTCACCCCCTACGTCTCCTCTCTTGGTTTCGTCTCAGCTGATGCCAGATATGCTTTAGAAATCCATGGTAAGTAAACTTGCTTTGCGCACAGTGGAATAGGGGGTTGCGGGCGACATGGCTTCTGGAGTGGAGAAGGAACTGGTGATGTCCCGTCTTTCTCCTCAATGAAGATTTTTGGTGCCTTTGGTCCAAGGGGACTTGGGGTCAGAAGCGATGGGTTATCGATCTCCTGGAAGGGTGTCTATACTGGAGGATGATGGTGCTGTTTTTAAGAAAGTGATCTTGTCTCCAAAGAAGAGCTCACATGAAGTGAGTCTGTCGGGGCCACTTACTCATTCCATGACCAAGGGCAAAGGTATTCTTACCCACCCTCTAACTCAAGTGAACCGTTCGTCATCCTCAAAGGCCCGTAAGGGAACTCTTTAATGTTATCTATTATCATTTGGAATGCACGCAGCTTTGGTGCTAAAGCCAAGCATGCGTTTTTGGATGAAAAAGGTAGGAAAGCTAATGTTTCTGTGGTGGTTGTGTTGGAACCGAAGCTCTCTTAATGCAAGCTGACTTGGGTTGCTAAGAGGTTTCGGTTCCGGAATTCCTTGCAATGAGGTGATGTTAACTCTCCGATTTGGATTGGCAGGAAGAACAACATTTCGGTGGAGGTGGTGAATATCTTGCCCCAGTGTAATGATACGAGGATTGATATTGGTGGAGTTCATTTATTATTATCGTTTGTTTATGCGAGCACTTTGACTAGTGGAAGAATGGAATTATGGAATCATTTAAAAACAACACAAACCTGCTCTCTTCCATGGTTTGTGAGAGGGGATTTTAACACTATTGTGGACCCGTCAGAAAAGAAAGGTAGATCGAGGGTTAGTCAGGAGAGTATCTTGGAGTTTCAGGAGTGCATGGTGCATGCATGGCTTATGGATATAGGCTTCATGGGTTTGAAATTCACGTGGTGCAACAATCGTAAAAGTTCAAGCCGAATCTGGAGTTGGCTGGACATATGCCTCACCAACATGCAAGGCCTTGATCTTTTTTCTAAATATTCTGTTACTCATCTATCCCATATTATTTCATATAATGCACCTATTTTAATAGAGATCATATGTGAAGTGGTGATGGGCAGGTCGTTCCACTACTCAGGGGAGTGGCACCGCGATCCAGGGTTTTTTCACTTGCTGAAAACTTCTTGGCTTAAGGAAGAGAGAGAGTGCTCTTGGGCAGGGCTGGTGAATCACCTCAAATGTCTTAGGCAGAATATCAGGGACTGGCTGATCATCCAATAAGACCATGCTAACAGGGTGGTTAGTTTGCAGGCCGACATTGAGAGTTTGGAGGGTGTTCTACATGTGTCCTGGGATGAGAACACATTTATTGTTCTTTGTGATAAGAAGGTTGCTCTTGCTGAAAAACTCCTTGAGATGGAACGAGTCTGCAAGGAACGATCTCGGGATAGATGGCTCCGAGAAGGCGACCGTAATACTACCTTCTTCCAAGCTTCCATTAAGGAAAAGATAAGCACAAAGATTAATATCAAGATGTAGGACGGTTCTTTCACGATGGATGTGAATATTGCTGGGAAGTTGGCATTGAAACATTTCGAGGGTCTTCTGGCTGTGGAGCATGTGTTGGGTTTTGTGAGAGATGATACGGATGACACTGACTTCTTAAGTGGTCTTCCTCTTTTGGTGAATTATAGCGATAATGAGTTTCTCTCCGCTCTACCCAAGGAGGAGGAGATCAGGGAGGCCTTGATGAGCATGCCCAAGGGAAGTGGGCTTGGCCCAGACGGATTCCCTACGTCGTTCTATAGTTTTTTCTAGAGTGTGGTTAGCTCTGTTGTTGTGCATGATATCCAGGACTTCTTCAGGGGGGGGGGGTTATTAAACAAGGGTGTTTCCGCCTCAAGGGTGGTTCTTGTCCCAAAAGATAAATATCCAAACCTCAACATTCATTTCCAGACCATATGTCTATGTAACGTATCTTATATGATCTTGGCCATGGTGATTTGGAGGAGGCTTTCAAAACTGTTTCCCAAAGTGGTCTCGGCAGAACAACATGGGTACATTCAGGGTCGGAATATGCAGGGGGCGGTCGGCATCGCGAGTGAGTTGGTCCAGGACATCAACAAGCGCAAGGTTGGGTCAAAATTCATTCTCCAAGTCTATATGAACAAGGCTTATGATGAAATGCAATGAAGCTTCATCATCAGGGTAATGAGAGGGTTTGGGTTCCAGGAGAGGTTTTGTGATTTGTCTTTCAGGTGCTACTCATCACCATGGATTTGGGTGCCTATGATGGGGAAGAGTTTTGGTTTTTTCAAAACTGTTCGTGGGGTGAGATATGGTGATCAACTGTCTCCAAAACTGTTTGTTCTTGCTCAGGATGCTCGGTTAAGGAATATGAAGAATGGTTTGTTAGAGGGCAAGCTGAAACCGTATGCTGGTAAAAGGAATTTGGGGAACATCAACCACCTGATGTTTGCCTACGACGTCCTGTTTTTCATGAATGGTCAGTGCAGATCCTTAAAAACTTCACAGACATCATGTTCAGTTACAACAAGCTCAGTGTCCAATCCATAAACTTCTTGAAGAGCCATGTCTTTATCTCTGATAAATGTTCAAGAAGGAGGTGTAGAGATATACAGAGGGCTATTGGCTACAAACATAAACATCTACCCATTTTGTATCTTGGGGTTCCGTTATCTTCTGGCCTGGTCAAGAAACAGCATTTTAATGGTGTCATGGATCATATATTTGGGAGAATTCTAAACTGGAATAATAAGCTTATTTCATTCGGAGGACGGGTCATGCTTATTAACAGTGTGCTTCTATCTATTCCCATACATGTGTTTTCAGTTATTTAACCTCCGAAGGGCACGGTCCAAAAGATGGAAACCATCCTTACAGCAGTTCTCTGGGATGCCAAGGCAGAAGGGCAGTGTCATTTTGCCTCGTGGATGAGAATGGCATGACCAATTGATGAAGGAGGCGTCGGCCTGTATGAAATCCATGATACTATCCTTGGTTTACAGGCTCGTCTTGCTTGGTAGATTATCACGAGGGATACACTATGGGAAAAATTCTTCAGAGGACGTTACGGCTGGGGTGAGGGGTCCAACATTCATGGCGCGACATGGATGTCCAAGGGTATGTTTGAACATATGGAGGAGTTGCATGGTTCCTCCAGGTGGATTATATGTAATGGGGATGTTAGCTTCTGGCATGACAATTGGGCGGGGGGAAAGCTGGCATTCGAAGGCTGCACATCTCCTGACATTACTTTTAGGGAAGCTTGCAACTGGTATGATTTCATACATGCGGCATTAAACCACACCCAGTTGAACCTATTTGAAGAAATTGTAATGAGCGAGGAACCGGATGTTTATTGGTTCATAGAGGCTGCTTCCGATAGATTCACTGTCCGCGACTACAGGAGATTACTTCAGAGAGAGAGGCCCGGGGGGGAGGGGTACAGGTCTTTTGGTGAAAGGAGATTCCGACGAGGATGAACTTCCTGGTATGGAGTGTCAATAACAGAGAGCTACCGACGGAGGAGAATATTCAGAGAAAAGGTTTCTGCATGGTGTCTCAGTGTTACTACTGTGAGCACTCTAGTATTGAGACAGTGGTTCATCGTTTCTTCAGAGGGAAATGGGCCTCTCTTCTTTGGTCCTCCTTCTCTCACTCTCCACTTGAATATGGGGAACATGGGACCTGTCGCGGGGTTTGTGGAATTCTGGTTCTCAGGGACGCATAACAAGGCCATGGAAAGGACGATTAGGGCCATCATATTGGTTGTTGACTGATGTGTCCTTTGCGAGGCACGTAACCAGGTTAGGCTAGGCTCTAAAAGGTCTAATTTGTCCCTTCTGATTAGGCTCAAAACTCTCATTGTGGAACTTGAGTCCTTGGATAAAGGGGGGAGTGATTCGATGATGCTTTGTAACTTTCTTAAGAGACCATGCATGCCTCAAAGGAGGGATGGTGTTTGGGTAAAGTGGAAGCCACCTAGCCATGGGTTGAAACTGAATATCGATGGGTCTTGCATGGAGGGAGTGATGAGGGGTGGTGGTATACTTTGAGACTGTTGGGGTTCGGTGTATGTTGCCTTTAGTGCATTTTATGGTCACGGTAACTCCCTAAGGGCAGAGGTTCGGGATCTCCTTTCTGGCCTTATGATTTGAAAGAGGAGGGGCTTGAAGGTGACATAGATTGAATGAGATTCAGAGGTCCTGGTTAGGGCTATGCAGGGAAGTTATGGGATTCCTTGGGACCTGACATACATTATTCAAAGGTGAAAGACGGAAACAAGGCAGGGAAGGTTAATTCATCATAGATGGAGGGAATCCAACTTTGCAACGGACTCGCTGGCTCGTCTGGGAAGGTAGGAGGGATCTCTTTTAGTTTATGATAGTACCCACTCTCTTCCCCTGGAGTGTTTATGTGTGGTTCAAGGGGATGCCCCCGGACTACACCACTTTCTCCACCTTGAAGGGCTTTCCTTGTTCTCTCTTGTTTTCCTTTAAATTATTAATAAAAAATAACATTCAGACTAGCTTCATATTTTCATGGGGAAAACCACTACACTATTTTAAATTCTAATAAAAAATACATGTCTAACAAATTTATATTTAGTGGTAATTTGAAAAAATATTCCCCTTTTATAAAGTGGGAATATTAATCAATAAATCATTTAACTTATCTTTTTTTTAAATCCCATTTATACATTGTGTTGTATCAGGTAAACGTATATTACCTTATCCAGTTAATTCACTAATTAATAGGTGTTTTTTTAATCCAAAAAATTACAATAATATTGGCTGTTGATCCCCAAATATGTTCACATGAATAAATGATAAATTTTAAATTCTTTTTTTGATGAGAACATCCTATGGTTCTACTATCACTAAAGATGCGTTCATAACACAATATTCATCCAGTATCCCACTCATAGTCTAATTTATGAAATTTTGAGGTGAATATTCTTATGGATGAACATAAAATGAACCGAAAAGGACTTCACATCCTAAATAATATTTATATAATATTAACTAATAGGCATATGGTACTATATACCAGCACAAGAGGGGGTGGTTGATCAAAGTAATAACAGTGTCGTATTGAAAGTTGTATTAAAATAATTTATTACGAATATTGATCAATATGTTAACGATTTTCTGATGAGTGAATGATATTGTGAACATTAGTTGATTTAACATTGTTTTAAAGATTCATAGATCTTTTTTTCTAGTAGTAAATAAATAGTTTTGAGAAGTTTTAATACCAATATACATGAACCAATGTAATATAAATTGAATGACTAAGTAGATAATGGGATTATCATGATATCAATATATAAGTTGAATAAAATTATATAAGTTGATATCTTATTCATGTACCTCAAGTGAAAATATAATTTAGAAATAGTGTTTACCCTTATTCTTACCCAGTAAATATTTTTAGGTTTTCCTCTATATGATTTTCGATTAAGTGTCTCTCCAATTATTTAATCTCACAAAATTAATTTGACCTGGGTCCCCATGTAATTATAACCACAATATATATTGTGTTGGGATTGATCTTTTGTATATGTGACCCTCAATTATGAATGAAGAGGAATAAAAATCCAAATTATCTAATATTATCACATAATATCCTTTATTTAATTTTAAATTTGATGTGTTTATTTTTTGCAGAATATTATAATATTTTAGAAATTATAAAACATTATTATTCTTTATTTAGAATCATTTATGTGTAGATTATATATATTTTTATAAAAAGAATCAAATATTATGAACGTTTAAATCATGGAATTGTCCAATGTGACTTGTTATAGTTTAGATTCTCTAACTGTTTTATGGACTTAATTACATTCACTAATGTTATATCATGAATGATATCTCCAAGCCATTATTGTATATGGCTTCCCAAAAATTCTTAGAAATTAAACCTCATACGGTTGTCAACATAGGACATTACAAATTCTCTAATTCATTATTTGAACCCTTGTGAAACAAAAATTATATATTTTAGAATAAACGTACTACTTTTAGGATAATTCCTTATTCTCAACAGAGTATCAATATGATTCAAGAATCCACTACAACAGAACATGTATTTTGTCTGATTAAATTATAAATTTAGTAATATCACCATGATGTAATTGAAACATTTTTCAGGTGATATTTTATAATTTCCAATTAATATATTTCAATTAAGGATTATTTCATGACACTAATATATAACAGAAGATTAATTTCTTCATTTAATGATATTATCTCAACTATTATTGAATATGAACACTATTCATTATAATGTTTTATTTTCATATATAAAAACAATAATTTCATTCTTATATATCTATAATTAAGTATAAATAATTTCCACTCTTCTATGTACATGTTACTAATTAATTCAATGTAAAATCTAGGGAACATCATGAATTAAATACCTCAAAAAACAATTCACAATATGAATCCAATATTACATTCCTTTAAAATACACAATAATGGATATAATTTTAAATATATTATAACTATATCCATCCACATCTGATCAATCATATATTGACTATTTCTCAAATACGAAAAATTTTGATCCAAAATTGTGTATTCACTTGATCTAGTTATTCAATATTCCACCACTTAAAGGAAATTCAATACATATTTTTGTTAATATTTAATGTATATCAAACATGTGATTCTATCCCATACCATACTGATCTCATTCATCCACCATGGATTATCATTCACTTCATTTATTTTCATTATTATAAAATTTAATATTTTATAATATATCAAAAATTATTTAAATATTATATAACTAAAAAATTTATAAACCTTTTACATTAGTTAATATATATATATATATATCTATGTAAAAATATATATCTATTATAAAAAATAATAAATCATGAAATTAAAATATCTATATTACATATAATAATTATGTCTCAACTAATCAAGTAATGATAGATTTAATTTAATATTTAACCAATTAATTTGTGTTAAATGAATTGTATATTCCTTTATTGAATTTGAAAACCTTTAATTACCAATTTTAATAATGTTGTAGGTTTTCATCGAATGAACTTCATCTATTATCCAAAAAAAATTCTTTTCAAACTCTGAATTTATTATTCTCATAGAATGATTCTTTTTCCAATTTATAGTTATCCAATAGATATTTTACAGATTTATAAAAACCATATAACATATAATAATTATCATAAATTCCATTTAATTTAATTAATAATCATTTTCATAATTTTTTATCAATGTTATCAAATTTTTATTTTTTAAATTAACAATTATTTTACATATTTTTCATTTCTTTAGAAATGTGTTTAAAATCAATGTTATTTCACATGTACCATGTGATATATATTTTCAAAAATAAAATCTTATTATTTTTATATTTTTGGTGTCTTATTTTACTTCTCTTAATACTATCAAAAGTATTCATTTTTTTCAATGATATATTATGAAAAAAAATATATTAAATTAAAATTTCTATTTGATTTATTAATTTTTTGTGATTTTAGTATATTTATAATAATAATTGTTTATTATATGGGTTTATGAAAAATGATTTCATATAAAATAATTGTATGACACATTATTTTGATTAATAGTTTTCTTCTTTGATTTTTAATTTTAATATCATTAAAAATTAAAAATTGAGTGTAAGTTTTTTTATTTAACACTAATATTTAAATAGATCCTCTTCGTAAGAGTTAATTTTAAATTGTACATAAAAAATTGGATATTTATTCTTTCATATTATAGGTTATAAATAAAGTATGATCATAACTTCCCAACATTCCAAATTGATTTCTTTATCAAATCATAGAACTTAGGCATTATACACATTTAAATTATCATAAATTTTAATCTTATAGTATGACATGATTCAAACAATATTCATTGGTGATATGATTATGGATTTTATAGTTGATGATCTATATATTATCTAGTATCATGAATCATTAAGTATTAAATGTACATAAGGATTATAGACTTCTTCTTCCCATACATTATATCTCTATTACATTGAATTTTTTTATGGAATTCGTTTAATAAGAATAAAATATTTGTATTCAACAATGAGATTTGATATTCATTTTTTTCTATGTTATTATTCTATAATTTGTTTAATTTATCAATCCCAATTCAATCTATAGTAGTCAGACTGGTTCACCATAGGACCTTAGGAATTCATCCTTGTATTTGAAAGGCTACTAACTATAAACAAGGTTCAAATATGTGATAATGGATAGAATATACCATCACATCATATTAAAAAAAAATAGTATAAATAAAAATTATGTTCAACTAAACTAAATGAATAAAAGATATGAAAAACAAATAATTAGAAAAAAAAATTAATAAATGAATATTTTCATATAAATCATTATATCATATATCGACCCACTAAGATGATTATATATATATATAAGATGATAGATAGTGTTATAATAGACATTAGCTATATGGCATCCTTAATACTCACCTAATCCTCATCTTCGATCTCAATCATTCAATTTAGATGAATTACCCAATCATGATCCTTCTCCTTACCTAAGATAATGAATACTAAATTCATATTAGAAGTCTATGTGAAATGGTATCTATATGAAGGTGTGAGTAAAAAAATTTATAATACAAAACCAATGCAATCACATATATTTATATTAATTGTATTTATATTTGAATGTTATAATCTCATTAAAATAATTTTTAAATTATGTGAAAAATTGTAAATATAAAACATGGTTGATCATTGAAGTCTAAGATGGAACCATATAACATCATTACCTAATACAGATAATAATTTTTGTTTACTGAAGCCTTTTTCCCAAAATATTACATGATATTTTATCATAAACATCCAATATGTAAATCCCAATGATCATCAGGACATGTTTATTTAGAATACTAGGTTCACAATACATTAAAATGAAACTAGAAGTATGACATCATTATTTTTTAAAAAAATTACGTCTTTAAAAAAATTTGTATAGTCTAATGAAATTAAAAAATAATGGGATATCTTATATATCTTAGTTAGGGTATAAATACAATAGTGAAACACAACATGTCATTCAATGTTATAACATTAAAACAAAAAATTGAAGTTTCTTTAGTAATCATAGGGAAGAATATCATAAATAACATTTATTTACAAGATCATGGAAATGTTGGAAAATTCATAGAATAATATTACCTGGATTGAAGATTAATAATGTCTAAATAACTGAGAAATATAACATGGTGAAAAAATTCTCATAATTTAGTAGGTTTTATAACAAATCCAATTCTTAACATCTAATGAGGAAAAATGTTTACCCAATGACCAATAGTTTTAACTTTTTGCACCCATTATAATATTTTCATGATTTACATCTTCCACAAAAATGAAATGAATCATATGTCATCAACATAATAATTACATATAGAGTGAAAATATTTCTTTCAAAATCTCCCCTCATATCATATTCAAACGAAATTTTATAATGAATAAATTGGAAAAGTTAACATAAAGAATGTTTTACCCCATAAATGATTACGGAATAAGAATATATATAAATGAGGCACATACATTTAATTTAGAATATTTCTATTAGTATAAATATATAAATAAAAATTTTATAGAAAAAATGGTTATAAACCATTAAAAATTGGTAATCTATAGAGATCACATTACATGAGTTTGATTGATTGTGTACAATATTTATATTCAATAATAATAAACTTATGATAACAAAAAACCTTCTGAAGAACTATTTTCATGTTTAGTTATCTTATTATTTTATTAAGAATCATTTTATATTAAATTAAATAATCATTTAGATTACAGTAAAATGTTTTGATGACATTTTTCTATATGTACAGAGTCACATTGATAGGTTTTTTAAGGTAAATGGGATTATTATTCTATAATATAATCCATAATTATCATGAATTATTTATATTTTTTATATAATAATTATACTTTTGGAAACAATCCATGAAATATGGTTATGAGAAATTAACAATGTTACAAACATGGATACGGTAGGATTTACGTTAGCTTTGGTAACATTTAAATTTCAATGATAATGAAGGAAATAATTTTGATGTGGTAGTAATAATAAATTTTCTATTTACCCATTAATGATGTTATCATGAATGATGTTTCATTTTTCATGGAGATGGTAATCTAAATGTACCCATAAATGGTATTTTTATAATTCAATGAATATAAAGGTTAAAAAATATATGATATATTAATTTACAAGAAATATATATAATTAATTCATATCATATATATACATTATATCCATCACCATAAATTTCCATGAGATTAGATTATGGAAAAGGAATTACATCAGTTCATGGGGAAGTATTTTATTTTACACATGAACTATTGTTTCAATTATAATTTTATGAAATAGGTAATGGAAGTAGGATATCATAATATGATGATAACATTTCATTATAGGTGAGATAATAATTATGTTAAATTATAAAGGTTTAAAATTAATTGAATGAGATGGAAGAAGAAATAAAACAAAATGTATATCTAAGAATGTTATATCTTTAGTAGAAAAATACTTTATGTTTTAAAATAATTTCGTAAGATGGTTTTAAAATAATACCATGTCCTCTACGATTTGGGAATAAATTATAGGATGTTACTAGGATAGTTCTTGGTGAAAAATATTTATTTTTTATTTGAATGAATGGGGAGGGGAGGTTCCCTTTAATAATAGTGATATAGTAGTATTATGGTAAATACATAAACATATTCAATAATTGGTAGTCAAACATTATACATTTGAATCCTATATTTATAATTTTTTTAATCAATGGTAATATAATATAGATCAACACCTATAAAAATTGAAATAATCATATTGGAATCATATTATTCCTTTAACATATATTGTTAGTCACTTTTTCTATTTTAATATATGCAACAGTAAATAGATTTTACGTATGTAATTTTATAATAATCTAAAACATAAAATGATTCTTATAAGATAATTTGAAACCACTTATTATAGAATGAAATCAAATTTATAAAATAAAAATCCCATGTGTTTGGAAAAATTATTTATACATTAGTTCCTGGAACACAAAAAAAACTCATTTTACCCTTAACTATGATAATATTTGTTTACAAATTTTTCAATTTATTCTGGAATGCCTAGATTTTTTAATTTATATTTGGTTCTGGTTCGAGTGTGGTCCCCAGTTCTTTTCTCATGATCAAGGTGTGATAGGTTGAAATATTTTTAATGTTATTTTCTTATTCCCTTGACCAAAACTTCCTCATTTCCCCTTGAGTTTTCTAAGAAAATGGCTTTTTTGTTGTGGGTAGACTCTGACACATGGTTGACCCAAGGTTTGTAGTAACTGTGTGCCTCACCATAAGTAATCGGGTGGTTTATCCTATCATAGTTAGAAGAAACCAAATTCCTACCACATTGTAAGTCAGACTGTATGGGTTGCCTGTGTGGTAGGATTCCTTCATAGTAGTGGTAGTCGTGTCATTAAGTCACAGTTTAATAACAATGGGGATTAACTATGTGGCCTATGAATGTCAATAAAAATTCTTGGGATTCATTTATCTCTCACTGAATTTAAACCCCACACACCACTTTATCTCCCCCATTTGGGGCCCTCCTCCCTAGACAACTCCTCCTCCTCTCTTGTATCCCTTGTACCTCAAATTTTGGGAATTTTTGGGGAACATTCTATATGTGATATTTATGTAAGTACTGACTCCCTTGTTTTCTTCCATTTTCCTTGGGTTTTCTTCCCATATTACTTATTATCATTTTTCTAGAGTAGAAAAGGTTCTATTTCTAGGATTGAATTAAAATATTTTGTCCTCAATCGTGATCTGTTAGGTTGGATCTTGCTTCTTTTGGGTGTGGTTATGGTGTTAATGAGGTTTCTCAGTGGATTCCAATAGTTCGTCATCATATATGGTAGAATCCCTATGCATATTTTTCTTAAATTAAATATTTCTATGATTTATTCATTTTTTAACCTTCCTTGGTTAATAAATATTTATATATTTTATATTTAATGATTGATTAATGTGAAATGAGATGTAATCCCAATGATTTGTAATTTTTTGGAATGGATGGAATGGGGTTCGTACTCCTAGTGATTATTAAATTGCAGGGTTGTCTTTTTCATGTGATTTGGGATTTTTAAAGGCATGATTGGTTTTGGTTATGTTATTTGTGTTATATAAAAAGGTGAGTGATGGTTACCCAATGGGTTTCTATTATTTTGTATTAAAAATGACCTTTATATCGTAGTTTATATAAAATTTGATAGGTGGAAATTATGTGTGGCCCTTTAATAAATTTTCAAATGGTTTCATTTGGAAAACCCTCCTAGGGATGAGTAACTTACCCTGTTGTTTGACCATGAGACTGTAGTGGCTAATGAATGGGACCTCCCTTGTTTTATAATTTTTTTAGGAAAATGACTACCCTTGAGATGGTTGAGTGGAGCTGATTTTGGGTAATGCATAATTATATGTTTGTATATCTTGTTTTTTGGATTTTTGGAATACCCATTTTTCAAATATAACATGGGATTTTAGCATAACTAGGAGGAATTTGCAGAATGATTATTGCACAATTCTAGGTCATATACTTTCTAGTTTACCATAATAAGGGGATTTTTTTATTTTTGTGGGATTGATCCCCTTAATCAGACCAGTTAGGGCAGTGATTAAGAGTTTGGGAAGTATGATGTCATCAATTAAAGCATACCATCTGTATGAGTCACATGTGTATCATGTTTTGTTTCCCCATTGACTTCATAGGTATTCCGATGTTTCTCTAGTTATAATATCAATTTTTTAGTTGGACTCATTTGGGGGAATCATAATCTTGGCTAGTTATTTTGAGGTTTTCAAGGTAAATAGTGATTGTGTGGTTTTTATTAACATGGTTTTTATAAATATGTCTTGATGATAAAGTGTTCTTCCTATTTCACAGTTATGAATAATGAATGTTTAAAATTTGGATCACTTTCCCCATCTTCCCCATGAACATAACTATCCCCAATTAATGGATTCTTCTTTTAAAATTGTAAGGGATATGGATTTTTATTTGTATTCATTAATATGAAAGGTGATGAAACCCTATATTTATGTATTTTATTTCAACCCTAATAATAAATGTTTCTTTTTTGAAAGTATATTCATTGGTAATAAAAATTTTTGCGCTTACCTACTGCCTTTTAATACTCACAGCTATAGTTCATTCTTATTTTTAGATTACGTGGAAGGTTATATCTCAGGTTTTATCACCTTAGGTGATCATTGGTTATGGATTGGAGAGTGAACCTTGAGGTCACATGGAGATGTCATGGGGGTAAGTTTCAGTTTGGGTTTTCATGTGTAGTTTTTGTTCAGTTTGTTGTATTTTATGTTGTAATGCAATTTGTGTAATGTTGTCAACAATATTTACTTTTGGTTTAATCATTTATTGTTTATATCATTTTTTTCTTTGGTTGTCAGAAACTATTCCAATAGTCTTAAATGATTCACTTGCATGAATTTTCCACCCTTGTGGATCAAAAATTCATCTCACGCCATACAAAAAATCAGATCATGTGACTGGTTCAGGGTTTATCTGAGTTTTAGGATGGAAAATGGTATCATAGTAGGTAGTCTATTTAGTGGACATTGCATAACATAGTTCCCATAATTACATGGGGATATCAAGGTATAAGGTATAGTATTTTTGGAGCTTGAGATGTTTTAATGGGATAATATCATGAACACTTGCTCATTCTGAACCTCGGGATACAATGGGACTTCAATGTTTGTAGCTTTCCAATGATTCATGAGAAATGTTTTGTATTGGGATATGAAAATGGGGTTGGGAAAGCTTCTTCCATGAGCATACAGGGCCTATAAACCCATCTGGATGTGGGGGAAAATACCCTAGAATGCTCTCTATAGTGTTGGTGTGACTGGAGTATGGATGCAAACCACATGTATGATCCCCCACGGACACTAATTTCCCATCATTTTCAATTTTAGGTATTCATTAATTCAAGAAATTGTAAGGAGAATTCCAATTTTGGAATTCTAAAAATATGAATTTAATATAGCAAAGGATTGTTTTGTAGAATGGAGGAATTTATTTTTATAAAGTAGATGAAAAATGTTTTAGAAATGGGGGTTCTTGCAAGGTAAATGTTTTTGGGGGTAGATCAAAAATGGTTTAAAGATATTTGTTTATCAACTGAGAAATGTTTTGAAATGAAATAACTGGTATTTGTTAATGATTTTGAATGGGATGAGATGTTTTTATAATAAATTTATGGATTTTGAAGATGACTTGGATTAGGTGGTTATTAATTCATGGAAAGAATTCTATATTTTTTGAAATGATGGAAATGTCTTAGATTTGATGTGAAATTCATGAAAATGTGTATTTAATTAAATGGATTGTGTTTTTTTTTGGATTTTTGTGATATTTTAGAGGGAAGTTTGAGTAAAATGTTTTCCATTTAAATTAGTTTTACCATTCATGCTTCCATGATTGACCACATTCATGGATATGTATGAAGAAGTGGATGGGTGACCGTTTTTTCCTATGGATACCCATGTGTAAGGCTCCATGGAACACAATTAGTGGGTCTGTAATTTATTAATATTGATTCTATTTTGAAGGGCTTTTTTACTGATAAATGTGTTATTCTAGTATCTTTTAGTGGTTATGTGTTTTCCTTTTGTTTTTGAAATGGTGTTTATTATTTTCATTGATATAGAGTATCCATGTTATTCGATTGGTCTTTTTTGTGTTCCATGTTTTTATATTCCTAGTGTGTTCCCCCACAATGATTTAATGGGAACTCAATGTGTATATTAAGATGGTGAACCATTTGAAAAAACTCTACTTGATCCACCCATAGACTACTTTAATGAATTAAAGATGTTTAACCTTATTATCGTATATGGTCAAGGGGGTCCTATTGGAGAAAAGGAGTTGATACATAATATTTAGATGGACTTCAGTTTCCCTTTTTCCCATGACTCATTGATGGTAATGTTTAATACCTTTATTCTCAAAGGTCCAACCAAGAAATTGTGGAAGTCTATGTATAAATGAATGCCCCAAAAAAGGCCTTACATGAGAGTTCTTCTAGACTATGTTCATCCAAAAATAATTTTCTAAGATGATGATGGTGTGGAAGAGGATGAAGATGTGTGGTCATCAGCAGGGAATTGAATCAATGTTGGAATTGTTTCATTTATTCTTATAACTAGTTTAATATGATCCTATATATGTTTCAAATGTTACCATAATGGATTATGATTTCGTGTTTAAGCTCCATTCTGATATGCAGTTTATGGTGTTATGGATTAAATTAACAACTCTCTCTGACATGGTGAGGTAAGAATTTTGTTATAAACAGGGGTTAGTAGCATGGTGTTAGATGGTGAGTCTACATCTAGTCTTTGGAAGTGGTGAAGGGTATTCATGTAAGAATAATGGAAAGTGGAGAGATGGTGGTGGTTCTAATAGGTTAATAAAAATTCTTATAGACATCTTATCAACATTTAATGTAAATATAAGAAAGATGTTTCGTTAGTGTGGTAAGAGAGGTCATAATACACCATCTTTCATGAATTCTCCAAAACCATGCCAAAGCAGTTGATAGTTGGGCTACATTAAGTGATTCTGTAGGAGATTTTTCCAAGAAGCACCATAGAACTATTGCCGACTCTCTATAGGTCACCCCAGCCCATTACCAAGGATATGATGATGTTTTTGGAAGTGTTTACAATTTTTCTCAATATAATGTTCTTCATATGTACGGTCAAGTATTATAGCATGTTTTAGTGTTTCATCCTCTATTAATTGTATAATTAAATGTTGTTAAACACGTGAAATACTCTATTTAAATGGAGGCTAAATTTTATATTTTTTCTATGTTTGTTATATTAGGGGTTTCTTAATGCCTTAATTTTAGGAAATTGGTGCTTCAATCCTTAGATCGTGAGCTATATGTCTCTGAGTGATGTTGAAACATAGATTGGAGAGACCTATTTTTATAAAAGTATTTGGTCGACATTATGTTATCAAAGTGGATGATGATGAAAATTTAATCCTTCATTATAGATGTTTTAATTTAATTGATCTTTTATTTGTCGAAATTGGTGTGGGGAACTCATTTCCACATTTTCACCCATTTGGTGTAATGATTTTCCAAAAGTTGTAAGGATGTGTAGTTTCCTCATTTTCCTAAAATATTAGTGGTTGTGCCTCACTGGGTTATAGCCTCTTTAAGGTGACCATGTCTATCCAATTTTTGTAAATTGAGTGTGATTTTGTTTGTTTAATTACTGGGGTGTTAGGTTGTTGGTATGTTTTCATTTATTGTTTTGATTCTTCATTAGTTGGGCCCTTCCATCCCTTCCCTTATAGTGGGGGGTTTATGGTCTGTGAAAGAAGGTTTTCAAGTTCATTAAATTTCATTGGTACTTATGTTGAGGAGACCCATCACAGGTCTCATTGAATTAAATTTTTTACCATTTATTATAGTGGGAAGTCTATTCGGACATCCCCATATTGTCATTCTGATTTCATCTCGAGTGTTGGTTCATTTATAAAAGTGAGGATAATGTTTAGGCCTCCCTTTTTGTGTATCTTGGTTTCATTACTAGTATTAGTTTTTTGGGGGATAGTCTTGTGATGATACACCTAATCCTTATTTAATCGTTCAGTAATATTGGGGCAAGGTTTTCCCCCAACAGTTTGGTTGAAGTAAGGTTATTATGGTTTTCAATGGATGTGGATTGAATTATTTAATTGTATTGGGAGATTGGTTAAGGTTCCACTTGGTGATGTTTATGGTGTTCATGTTTTAAGGCTAGATTTATCTATGTGAAAATTATATTCCTTTTGGATCAAGAAATCAAAGGTTAATAAACATTTTGGGTAATGTGTCACTTAGAGGGGAGTCCATTTTGTTCTACCATGTTTACCTAGATAGTCGCTTTCTCCCTAGTTTTATTTTTCTGATTTCTTCATTTCCTATTCATGGTCAACCCCATTGTGTTGTTAATGAATGGATATTTTCTTCTTTCATGTTAATCATCATGTTGGATTTTTGAGTGTAGAAAGTGTAATTGTGGGGATAATTGTCACACTTAGGTTTTGAAATAGTCATTAGTTTATGTTCTGTTGTGGTCCTTGGTTATTTCATTAGGAACTATGGGTGAAATGCTTGAATATTTTTGATGTTATTCCCTTTATTCCTCAACCAATACTACACCCTCGGGATACCCTTTATATTTTGGAGAAAATAAGTGTTTTGGGGTGGGAAAACTCTTTAGAAAAATTAGTGTAAATCATGCACCTCGATTCAGGTAACCATGGCACTGGTCGGATCTCTGCCAGATGTAATGGCATGATTGTTGCATGTTTAGTTAGACTGTGTGGGTTTCCCATGTGGTAAGTCTCAATATCAATAGTGGTGGTCGAATTATTTCCATATAGTTTGAAAAATAGGGTGAACTAAATTTGCAACCTATCTAGGACACTAAAAATGTTGTTGTTTTTTCTCTCTCCTCAAAATTTACTCTAAACATCCCATTATATCCCCAATTCAAGACCCTACACCAAATATTCCTCCTACCCCACTCCTGGCTCCCATTAACCTCCATTTTTGGGAATTTTCTCAGAATATTATTCATTGTATGTTTATGTAAGTCCTATCTCCATTGTTTTCTTCCATAATTCTAGAGTCTTTTTCCCTCTTTCAAGGGATCTCTTTTCTCCAGCTGCTAAGTTTCATATTTTAGGGTTTAATCATAATACAGTGTGTTTAATATTGAGGATCTATGTTGGATCTATCTTCCTTTAGTATTGGTTGAAGTGTATATGAGGATTTTCAAATGATTTACGGTTGTTCATCATCTTACAAGGTAGTATCCCATTACATATTTCATTAAATTAAATAATTAATTAAATTTTTCATTTTCGAACCGCAATTTTTTAATAAATAGTGATGTATCATATTTATAATGACTGTTCCATCTGAAATAAGATGTATTCCACTTAGTTTCAATTTTTTGGGATGGTGTGGATGGTGTTTTAACACCAAGTGTTTGTCCAATTGATCAGTTTGAATTTTCAAGTGATTTTTGATTACTAAAGTCAAGGTTTGGTTTTGGTTAAATTATTGGTGATATCAAAAAGGGTTATTAGTTTTTATTTAATTTTTGTATAATTGTTTTGTAATTGAAAAATACATATATAGGTTTATTTATAAAAAAATTGATATGTTGAAATTATGTGAAACCCGTTTGGAATTTTTGATATAGGATCATTTGGATTCCCCATACAAGGATGAGTCTTTTTACATGTTTCATGACCATGATATGGGAGCATCCAAGGTATGAGACCTCCCTTGTGTGATAATTCTTTATGTAAAGGGTCTACCCATGAGGTGTCCAAGGTTGTTCTAGTTTGTGGGATATGTGTGATGACAATTACATGTGGCTTGTTGTTTTTATTGTTTCGAACACCCCTTTGCGAACATAACATGGGATACTATCATAGCAATGTGGAATTTTGTGAATTATTTATACACTAGTCAAGTTTATGTACATGCTAGTGTCCCATATCATGGGGATAATTTTTATTATTTATTTGGGATTGGGCCCCTCAATGTGTTTGGGGTGATTTATTCAAGATATATAAAGTAAGTGGGTTTACTTACTTCCTCCACCTAGTTTCTTAGTGTTTCTTCTATTCTTCATGACGTTCCTAATTTCCAAATAGTGGGGATTTTATCCATGGGTTTGTTCATTGGTTTCTTGGTCTAATATTTTTGGTTTTGGGATTGATTTAACCCCCCTGTGGTGAGGTGGAGGTGCAGTTGATCTTTCACATAAGGATTTAGTATTATTGATACATATGGTTGTTGATTCAATGATTAAGCACTATTAGATGAGTTAACCTTGCTAGATTTTTATTTTTAGAATAATCCTCCTTCATGGTGATTGCATAGAAATTTTTTTGGTGTTATTTTTAAACAAAATAGATTTTTAAATTCCATATTTGTGTGAAAATGGGTGTTTTACAAGTGTGTTCAATGTATTACCACTTGAGGATTTTATATAATTTATGGGAGGGTTTTATTAAATTGGTTTTCTGTTGAAAGTTATGGTCTTGGGTAATATTGGTTTGAATTTAATTTTCATAAAAAAATTAGATGTATTTTATGTGAAATGTTTAGTTATATTTTTAAAAAATTTATTGTGGAAATTATAAATTGTTTATTGAGCTATATAAATGGTGGATAACCTGGATAGATACTATTTTGAGTGTGTATGAAATAAATGGTTCTTATTTATGAAAATTTAATTTTTTAACACGTGGAAACTATTTGAGCACAATGGGGGAAACTCATGTATCTAGGTTGGTGGGTGTGTACTCATATGCTAGTGATCCGGAGTGGTTTATTCCTTGGTTCACATAGCAAGTTGGACAATGAGAACACTAAAAAACTATAATGATGAAAATTGAGGACCACTTGGTTCTGGGTATCTTTCCTACTAGTGGCACATGCAAAAGAACATATATTTTTATGGTTACTTTACACTGACACACAAGGTTCATGGTTCCCGAAACTAACTACTGCATAGGGATGTTCCCATGATTAGTCCTCATTTACACTTTTGTATTGACAATTTTCATGTAGTGTGTTTGGATATAATATTATTAAGAATACATTTTTTATTGAAATGTTTTCATCCTTTGAATTTATCCTTTTAATCGGTTTAGTTTTAAAAGTTTCATTCTTTAGAAATTATTTCCAACATTTCCTGTTTATTAAAACATTCATGCCTTTTATGTTATATTGGATACTATATGAAATCATTTGGTGTCATATGTTGGTAATCGGATCAAACCCTACTTAATCCTATAGGTGTAAGTATACTTGATCATGTTTGACATAGGTAAAATCAATGCCTTGGGTAATGGCGGTTCGAGTTGTTAGTTTCCTTCTATTGTGCGGTGTTGTGGAGAAAACTTGTGGGTGATGAACCATAGTCATGTTATGTTCCTTGGGGCGTTTTTCTACTACTTATATATATATTTGGACCTCTTGTGTTTTGTTTAAGTCCATTTTTTTAGTTCTGCGTTTTATTTAAGGCTTGTATGTTTGGTAATTTTCTAATTCAATTTATTGATTGTTTTATGTTGTTTTATGTATCCATACTCAAGTAAATAATTCTCAATACAATATTTATGATACCATGTCACATCTTCCATCTTATGGTAATACGGAATTTCCTTCGAGATTTACCACAGACTAGGTTGTGAGCTAGTTTTAATGGAAGCCATATTCTGTTTGTGATATCCAAGCATGGTTCAATCAGTTGTCTCGAACAAGTAGGACATATATGCTTCTTCCAAAGGTAATAATATAAATTATTTACTAGATGATTTTGAGGAAGACTAATCCTGATAATTACACTTTTATAGAAGAATAGGATGGTTTTAGATAGATACAATGACCTCCACCTCTTAACAGATGATGTTGGATTCATATAAGGACATCCAATACTTTCAAAATATTGCATAAATATTCACTAAATAAAGTAAGATGATATTTTATGGATGATTCAATCTAAAAAAAGATATTGGTTAGGTGTTTTAAAATTAAGATAAAACAATTTCTCCATGCATGATCTCATTGATAGTTAGACACCCACATTTTGAGGGCATGTTCTAATAGAACTACTAAACATGAAAAATATGAAGAAATTCATTGAAAAAATATATATTTATATACACTATTATTGAATTAAATACAAAACTACCTATAAATAAATCATTTTTGAGATCCACCTGAGTAGTAGTGATATAAAATATGCTTCATTTCTATCTAGTCCTGGTAGTTTGTTACCATTTTTTGTCTATAGATACCCTTTTCATAGGGAATTATCTTGTATTATTCATATGTTCATTCTAGTTGATGAACTTCCCCAAAGTGTGAGTGTAGATAATGAATGTCTATTATTATTCCACAATAGTGGGTTACATGATGTCCTTTTTAAAATGGCTTTCATGATTCCTCTCTTTACAAATTTGAATCATATTTTGGTTCCAATTTTATAGTTATAAAGGTGATTATTTCCATTGCATTCATGTTTGGGGTGTTTTGTTTTATTTCCTTAAGAATATTTTTCTTTTGATGCTCCATAATAAAACAAAGTTTTATGTTTTTTATCTATTCACATGATAAAAATGAGAGTCCCTAATATCCATATCATCATTGAGTTTATAAAGATCATACTCTAGAAATATATCATTGTCCCTAATTTTTACATTATTTCATGGACATGAGAATAACAAACTAGAAAAATTCCCCACCTTATATTCAGCGTTGATGATGAAATAAAATTGGTCTTATGTAATCCTTTGTGGTTTTCCACAGAATCCATGATATACTATTGTTCCATTTAAATCATAATAAATAACACCCTTGGTATTTTAATACTGATATATCACATGAATCATTCATTAAAAAATATTTCAATGATGTGTACCTATTATATGGAATAAATATTATCTTTGGAAATTGTATTTTTTCTTAGTGTCCCCCACTGATCAAATTCTCCTATAATGAAATCAATGACCATAACAATCTTCACACACTCTATAAATTATATTATATTTAAAGGATTCTAAATGTGTTTAATCCATTATTCAAAAATGAGGTTATCCGAGTTTAAACTAATGGTTAATGACATTCTTCAAACAAAATCAACCAATGTCATCTTATAATTATTATGATTTGGTTCATGTATCACATGATTCAAGTTATTATTAATATATTGGTCTTGTTGATATTGTATTGCCTTAATTTTTATATCTTATGTCCATGTAAGTTAGGTAACGTCGTTGGGGGAAATTATCACATTTTTAATAATTCCATTTATTAGAACCATTTCTCATTTATCAACCCCGTAACTAAAAAATACAATATGATAATACATTAAAATAAAATAGGAAAAGATATAATCCTATAAATAATAACTTATAATTTTTAATTTTATACTAAATTATATTTCCATGGGTTTCAAACTAGTTTATCCACAGTGATGTTTACTATTTTATTTTATATGTTAAAAACAAATTTATATTCATCAAAATGTTTTCTGATGAGATTATGAATTTTCAGATGATATCTCTTTAGAGTGAGAAACAATGTGCTTATAAAGTCATTAAATCACACACCATGTAACTATTGATTCCAAAAAAATGTTTCATAGTAATGGTTGAGGAGTGAATGACCAGTTTAGAGAATAACTAAGGAAAATGGTCACTGAACCCTATAAGGAGCCTAATAAATGAATAAAATCCATCATGAATAGATGAATCAGGAGAATCCCCTCAGTTGAAATGTATTATTCAAAAATGTATGAATCCATTACAGTGTTCATATATCATTTCGATGGTGATTTTCAAAAACATGAAATATAGACCATGTTACCCTATAAGGATGATAGTGCTTCATGGCTACACAAATGTTTGATGGTGTCTTCATTAGTATGACAAACCCAAAACCCTCTATGAGGCTCTTATTTTCTATTTGAAGCATATACAATATTGATAAATCCCTTTTCCTATAAGTACCACTTGAAACTTCATTTATAGTAATAGTGACCAAAATTATAAAATTCCATATTACTCCATCTAGGAAGACCTTTCGAGCTTCACAATCCAATGAGAATACAGATCATCCATTGTATGCTTGCATCAATAAATCATTTTCTATTTATTCATAAAATCCCCTACCATTGTTGGACATTTATTTAATGAATAACTATTCCCATTCTGAAGGATAAATTCTACATTGGGAACTCAATGCTTTTCAAAACAATCAGCCTTCATAATGAACTCAATTCCCAAGCCATTACATCATCCTGATGTAGGTTCACCCTACATCTCAATGTATACTACTTCATTAACCCCATTTCATTTTTTTCCACTTGAGCTTCTATAAGATCCACTATATGAGTCTTTATGATTCATGAAAACCCTCTCCTATGACTCTCTATGACGAGTCCCATTTTGTGATAGCTCTTTAGGATGGTTGAGTTCCTATCACCCACACTACCATCCATGAATGATATAGCTTCAACTAAATTCCCCATGAGACATGTACCACCCACTCATGTGTCTATGCACTTTAGTACAAGTATGGATGAATCCTTCCACGAAACTATAGGTACCCTAATGCTAATTACTTATATGATAACAACCCTAACATGAAAATAATGACTAGTAAATACTCCTGTCATTATATCCTAGTAGTTCCAAATCCATGTGCCTCCAAGAGGCGGATTTGCGGTGGTAACAAAATCATGGGTGGTGTGGTGGGAGTCCCCATATATATGAGATGCATGATATAGAAATTTATATTTCCACATCTCAGGCATATAAGGATATGCTACCTTAAATTTTACCCATCAGATGAAATAAAACTATGGCTTTAGGCTTTGTGATGAACAGTATATCCCCCATTTGTGGTAATCCTATGATTCCACCCGAGCTTCAATTCATAAGACCTAGTTACCCTATTTGATAACCAAAATTTGATACAAGTATGAGTCATACTGAATAAGATCCTACTGAGAAAAATCCACATGTAAGAACATGTCATTTAATTACATCTATGAGAATCACCCCATCATTAGTCTAATAAAGGACCAAGTGGATTGTGTGATCTTTAGATAAATAGATTTCTTTTTTTTCTCACACCCAGAATGACTCACGTGGGATTAGATGTTGTATGTTATCATGAAATATACACCACCGCATTCTATATTGGAATCCTACATTTTTGAAAGCCCCAACCATTTCCATGATACCCAGTCTTCGATTCCCAACTAACTAGTATTTATAGGAAGCATCTCAAAGGTCCAAATGCAACATCAGAAACCTCTCCAAAATTATCTAGGGAACATTTCTATTATGATCATTTTCCATACATGGGAGACCACATTTCATTGATGGTCTTTTATTTTTTTCTATATATAATCCCAAACTATTCTATCCAAGATAAATCCTCTTGTAAATGGAGTCTTAGATGTGTAATCCCCAAACTATCCCTTGTTATTTTTCTCTCATGTATTGAGTGCCTTATCAACTTATTCCCCCTTATTCACTCAACAATATTGACTCACATGTGACTAGTGGTTAGCCGTGGTCATAACATTTGTGAGACCACATTCTATATGTGTCTCCTCTATTGGTTTATACACCATCCTTTTATGATCAATGTGAGATTTCATTCCCAAATAACTAGGATATGTCAGAATACTAAATGAGGTCAAAACACATCATTCAAATACACTATAATGTTATTCAATATACACTCCCAGTATGATCACGATCTCCTCACATGGACGACTACAACTTCTCCAGGCCCCTCATGAAGATTTATGTGCACTCCCCTCACTAACTCTATCCAAGGGAAATTCTCTTTCAAATGGAAACATCAACATGTATTCCCCACACCATCCCTTATCAATTCTCTATTCATAACAAGGCCATCTTTACCTCATGATGATTAAATTGAATCGTCCAGTCCAATCACATGAACTTATAGTACATCATTGAATTGTTTGGAATTTTATACATGTCATCTAATATAGGTACGTAAGACACCTCCCAGAGTTTCAATCACGATAAACAGTAATCTTATGTGCTTCATCCTACGTCAAAATGTCATAGCTCTATATCAAAGGGTTTTAATTACAGTAAATCATGGGTCCCCCTCTATAACATGTTCTGGTCTTTTAGAAATCTTTATGAGTGTGACATTATTTCTTTAAGGGATGTAGCTCATGGGTTTGCCTCCATGGGTGTTATGATCCATCCAACCCATATTTTTTCAATGGGATTTTTGGTTCAGGCTTCTATATTTTTCCTCAAGGGGTAGCCATAGCAACCTTATGATTCCATCTCAGGGGGAGTTCATATCCATCCATACAAGATTATCCAAATGTAATGTTTTGATATCCATACCATGTTACAACCTATGTTGAATGTACTGATCCACCTATCAGTAATACAATAGGGCTGACATCTTCCTTAATAAGGATTCACCTCCTTGATCTCTCTTCATGGGTCCTCTAGATCAATCAACATTATATACACATGATATGATACTCATTATCCAATATTTCTCATCAAATAATTATGATCCATATCCCCATGGTTTTAAACATCTTATCTGTCACAAAATATATACGACATGAATTACATGACATTTATGAGGTGAAATCATTGAATGATATTCACCTCTAGTGTGAACTACCTCATTCAAAAAAAATATTACTGATGTAAAGAATACATGAAAGAATTTTTCAACTAGCATTGCAACCTCATGACCAAAATGAGATGCCATGGGTTCCCCTTATAAAATTTTCACATTAGATTCCCTTATAAAAGAATAGATATAAGGGCCAATATTCCATGAACGCAAACATGCCAATGATTCCGAATATGATTATAATCCAAACTGATGGTTATTTCCCTACCCATAATGAAATATTTTATATATTGGTGCAGTGTAATTAACTGATGTTCACAAAGAGATAGAACCAAGAATGAGTTCCATGAACAAGAATTTAGTATATGTGGGAAACCAAAGCAGCATTATGTGATCAAAGGGGTATTCCATATAAGATGCAACTAATTTCCCATAATAGTTTTTCAATAAAGGATAAGACATCATAGTTGAATGTGAAATTTGTTTCCAACACAAGTTTTAATGTGTGGTATGAAGTACAGCCATTGCTCACAATCCGTGTGCATATGTAGCAGTGAACCCTAAAAATGTGTCTAATTTAGACATTGAAAACATGAAGGTAATTCCCAAGGGATCCTATGACTAATTCCCATAAATCATTGAGTTACAAGATTCCCATGTGAAATAGACCAGGACAACATCATAGGAACCACCGTGGATGGATCCCACCAAGTCTAGTCAACATAAAAAAATGACCAGTAATTCATTAAAATGAACAGGTTAACATTACCCATGATATAGAGTTCCAAAATATGATATACCAGTTGGTAAAACATGTTGCAGGCCTAGAATAAATATTTCAAGTGTAAAAATCATCCACATATCCTGCAGACCCTTCCATAACCATCACATTCCATAACACAACTATAGTAGATGAGAAGGGATCCATATTCATCCGGCTAGTATTGAGACCTTACCCGCTCCATAGGCAGACTGGGTTGACGCTTTCAATATTGTGATGATGGGTATCAGTGTGAAGGCCATCCCCTTTCCATCATCAACCCGTGAAGAGGTACTACCCACTATAAATTAGCATGATGGACCTCCACATTCCATTCTTATCTGATGTGGATATCATTATCACTATTTCTCAATTCAGAGTGGAGGTCAACACCCTTACATCAATAGTCAACATGGTTATCCTCCCCATGATTCAACCAATCAAAGAGGAGGTCCTCCCTATTCTTTCTACCACCATTATAGATGTATTTTATATATTCTAGATCCTCAACATTGAGGTCCTCCCATTGTTCATCTTGACAATAATGAAGGTACTTTTAATTCTCTAACCAACAAATATGGATGTCCTACCTATGTTATCACCACCATCTGATAAAGAGTTTCTCCCCATGTCACTACCAAACTTACCGGAGGTCCTCCCTACAACAACACCAACCATCATGGAGGTATCCCTCTTGTAAAATACATTCCATTCCTTAACGAACTACTCCATAATAGAAGGGAGAAAAACCAAAACCATCGTATAATAAAATATTAGAAGTTAATGGTCTGTGTTCACTGCATTGATCATTCCAATTCATAGGTGAAAGAATAATTGGTAATGGATTTTTCTCCCTATCCGTCAGAGTCTTGTTTATGATTCTAATAAGTGATATTCCCTATCCTGAATGGAAAAATAAACATGATCCCAATATCACTTTACTTTTACATATGGATGGAAGATTTTATAGATCATGTTCAAGGGATCATTATACTGAAATCTCCATCGTCACTAATCTCCCCCTCTACCACTACCCATGATAATAGAGAGTTCTTCTAGTGTGTAATTACTCCTTTATATACTGAAAAACCATAAGACCCACTGATGTGTTCCATGTCTCATTAATATAAGGATTTGGTGAAGTCCTAGTCTTATAATTACATGATGATGAACTTGATCCACCATTACTTGAAATCCCATAGTGTATTAAATAAGTAACCCACACCGTGAATCCTTGATCTTCCAACCTGCTACAACACTGATCTATAATGGTGTCACCACCAATCTACTAGCCAATTCTAATATAAGAATGAGCTAATTAAGAGAATATCCCTAAATCTTAGAAAAAAAATCATATTAGAGACTCTGGTTTCTAATCAATAGACATTGGTTTTTTGGAAAAATGAAACATCCATATTTGGTATCCCATATAATCTCACCAAGGGATAGGGATCATGTTCACACCATACCATATAGGAATTATTTCTCCACATGTATGTTCATTAATAGGTCAACCCATGAAGCCTTGTGAACCTCAATTTCATTGATCACAGCGCTTAATGGTTCAGTTTTCATCATTCCCAGTGCCTCTGTACCCTGTATCTCTTCACTACAATTAATTCTTTAAGTATAGACGCATCATGAGGCTCACAGATCTCTCACGAATCATGGTAGATGCATCCCATGATGTGTTGGTAAAGGGATGGGGATAGTATGATTCAATCTAATTTATACTTATCCTATGATTTCATGACCAACTAATTAATATTGAGAATTTATATAATGCTGTAGTGATTAAAAACATGTTTTTTCCCAAGTTATCCTAATAAAACGACAATGTCATGTGATTTTATACTGAAAAACTACCTCTATGGGTAGTAAAATACCAGGTAGCCTTGCATATAAGAGACTGCTCCCTCTATTAGTGGATGGAACTCATCCTCTATGATCCCTCTACTTCATTTCCTCCCCATTAGAATACCAAAAAGGCCAAGGGAAAGTTTGATCACTTTGATCATCCGAATATCTCACCATTAACACTGGTTGATCCCATTATTTACACCATTCAGTATTATTTCACAATAAAGAAGATGATTATTGATTATCTCTTTGTTGATTAGCATGTGGATTACAATGAAAAATGATGAGATCCCATTACAACCCCATTTAGGAAGCACCTGGTCAAATATGAAAAGTTATCACCATTTGATATTGGAGATCCTAACCATCCAGATAGATTAGGGGCATGAGTTTATAGAAGTTGACTGAGATACGAGGCATCAAATCCACCTGACCAGAATGATCATCTTCCTCGAGACTAGTATCATGCATTTTCATGATCCATTGTGCTTTAATACTGTGACTTCATGACTGAAAACACATTTTTTTGTTAATAATCCTCTTAAAAATAGATATCTACCATGATGAAATGATAAGATCTATCACTACTATCTTGGTGGTCTCAAGGGAGTGATAGGTGTTGATCTGACCTGATGGAATGTTTTACCTAGAAATGGCCCCTAGATTTTGGGACCATGTATTTCCCCATTAAATGGGATGGGTGGTCAAATATATCACTTGGAACATGTATTATCATGGTCCAGGACCTTGTTGGAAACCCATTACAATAGGAGGCCTCCAAGCACTTGTGTTTTTTTCCGACTTTGGGAGTACATAAATTCTTCATGCACATCAAGTTTCCCATCAGTTTTATTACTTGTTCGGAGGATATTTACAATAAGTTCCTCTACTAGTTCGGCACCACCATAAGAAAGAAAATCATTCAAAACCTATAAACAATAAATGATGTTCCCGATGAGAATGGAATATATTTTTTGGGTAGTTGGAATGCCCTAAAATATGAACTTAACATGCATATAACTAAGGATGCACTATTAAAAATTTGTTTGGGAAAATTTAGGACGTATCTGGTCCCTACCATGATCACTCAAAACTACCATTATGGATTCTAGGATTTCCCTGATAAGGACTTGTGTATATATTAGCCGTGTAGAATGCTAAGCAGGTGTGTATATTACCTCGCACATATCCTACATGAATATGTACCCATGTAGACACATTTTATGAATTACATGTAGAGTCCACAAAGTAATTTGAGTTATTAACTTTGTTTCTAGTGGATCCTTATAAAATGTAGTGGCCACATATTGTTTCAGCCCCATCCATCAATGAATCACTATGAATCACCCCTCTAGGAAGAATAGCCTAGAAGTGAGAATATTGATCAGGCTTCAAGTTATCCATTATCCCCTCTTTAAGGATAGGCTCCTAGAGTGAACATTCTAGATAAAAGGTACATGATACATTGATATACATATGCAATGGCTCCCAGCTATTTAACCAATTCCTTGGAGAAAGGAATTTTGAAGCATTAAAAGTATTTGAGGCCCTATGAAGCTAAACAAACTACTTATCCAAATAATTTATCTTAACACATGATCCATAAAAATACCATGATGTAATTCTATGTGTTAATGGATTAGCTTCAGGATCATGTAGATAATGGTATGGTCATGTTGAAAAATGAACTATCACAAATTGTCCAAATCAATACCAATCCTGATAGTGATAGCAAGGGTTATAGTAAATGATAGTATGTTTCCCATGGAGGGACTCATATATGGGATGACTGGTTGGCACTTTGGGTTATTTCGAAGGAACATGGTGTCATCTTTTCTTATATAGGCTAGACCAAACTTCCTAAAGTCACTACACCATCCCCTTCAGATGCAGACCTAGCCACATTACATCCCTTCAAATCTTATAATTGTTAGCACTCAATGTGTATTAGAAACTAAAGACCCCTGATGGTACCAAAATCACCACACACCCTCAAATATTTCTTCATTCTAATGTTTGTAATCTCCCCTAGGGTCTTATCAAAATTGGGATACCCATCTTATAATGACATGTTGTATTCCTCCCTGAACACTATAGAGTTGATAGATCATTTCACACTACTAAATGATGAGGAATATCAGGAAAGCATCCCCAAGTGCAACCATCAGATTCGATCAAAGAAGGTCAAGGACATGAAAACACACAGAATATTAATGATAAAACATCATTCCAAGATGTACATGTGACTCTGACCATATAGCATGTGTTTTATAGAGCTTAGTAGGGTGTATTCCTCCAAGACTGGTCTGTCATGAACGCCACTATAGCTGAACTTGTTAACTGACGTAGAAGGGAAATTGGGACTGCAACATTATTAGATGTGTCCTACTATAGTCAGGCTTCATCCAACTAATAGTCATTTTGTAGTGGTTTTGGGTGAGTTAGTAGATGAGAAGAAGAGTATTTTTAGCACCATCCAGAATCCATTAGTACATCAGGCATCACCCATTGATCTCCCATTCAAGAGTGACCCACAATTCGGACAAAATTAACATATATAGTGGAATTGCGACATGATAAATATCCTATATATCTTAGCTACATAGATCATGATTCTTGACCCCCTCCAAATTTCTATGGAAATTTGTAAAAACCTCATCGAATCCTAGAAGATCCTCTCCAGTTTAAAGCATACATAGTGGCGGGAGGGGCATACTATATATATTTTTATAGGAATGAGTATTTTCACTTAATAATCTCATTATCTAAGGAATATGAGGGACACATTATGTAAAAAGATATATTACCACTTTATATAACAGGTCAATTCAAAGGCGTGTAAATATGATTAAACTTTGTTGATACAAGTTCTTTGATTAACCTCATCCTGACATAGATGATCGGTATATTACGACCCCCTGAAGAATAATTTACTCCCTCTAACCAAAATATTCACATAAATGATATGAGTATGCATAGAATATCTAGTACGATTAAATTGAAGACCCAGTTTATAATAATTATAGAAAACATTTAATTTATTCTAGTCATATTGGATGTCTCCTACAATGTACTAATGGGAATTCCCGAGCTCATCTAACCATGAAATGTGCCTCATCATATCACTAGTGCCTCAATTACACCCTCAATGATCGAGGAGGTGCACTTCATTATGATTATCCTATTATTCAGATAATATTTAATATAAGAGAGAGGTGTAACAATATTAGACCAATTAGGTTGATCATAAAAAATATAACTCATGTTCATGAAATCATTTGGATGATGATTTCATTATACCTATTCATCAGTTTTAGGCAACCATTCCAAACATGGAATGTTTCTTCATCATTACAAGGAAAAATGGATGTTGTATCCCTAAAATTAAGGAATAGTGAAGAATACCACATACTTTTTTACACAAAGAATTTCATGTTGATACAATGATCACCGACACATGTGAGGTACTGAGATTCTATCCCCATGGCCCCAATTTCATGGAAATCCCATATATTCAGTCAATCCTATTTCAATCGACAGAAGATGACCCACCATCATTGATTTGATATCCGGGACAGACCTCTAAGATGAAAGACTAATGAGATTAGCTTGAGAGATTCTGTTTCTATGGCTTTACTAGAGTATTATTCCTCTATAAAGGACTCTGTGTCCATCCAAGAAGTCCCCAGTGTTCCTAAGAAATCAATTTTCAAGGATGTACCTCATACATCTAATTCTGATACCTAAAATAATAACGAATATTTTGAAGAATATCCCCATGAATTCGAAGTGGGTGTGTCCACCTCTATAGATGAGTTGATTTATGGGATCATTGAAACTCTGGAAGATCAAATTATAACACTGATCTGTAGAGCTATGCCCCCAGAGGAGCAGAAGCATCACATGAACTTCTTAAAGAAACATCGTGATGTATATTCAAATAGTTATGATGATATGTTAGGACTACACCCTAATGTAAATGTCCACCTCCTCAGTCTCCCATTTATATATCTTGTGATCAAGAATCATTCCCAAAAAATCCCCCCACTACCATGGTACCATGGTTATGGTTGATGTTTATTTGATTAACAAAGAGATTTTTTCAGCGTAGTATCGTACCCAATGCAGTTATCCAACACCATACCAATGATTAATAAGAACTATGAAACTAGAGTTTGAATAATATACTATGATCTAAAAAACTATTGTTGATGATTTGATTACCCCCTTTAAGTGACAGATCTACTGATTCATGTTACAACCATGTTTTAGGTTTCCTTTTTCAGGGATAGATATTTTTGGTAAAATAAAATATTTGTTTCCCACAAAGATGAGGATTATACAACCTTTAGAGTGTCGTAACAGAAATATTTTAATCAATTAATTCCTTTCGATATGAAAAATGAAGGACCACGTTATCAGTATTCCATGCATAACATCTTTAAACCTATACCAGGGATTCTAGTGGAATTCTACATACAAGATTTTGTTCTCAAAAACGTCCAACAATAAAACCATATAAAATATCTTGTTAATGTATTTGGCTTCATTCAATCTTGTAATTTGAAAATTAATAACATGATGTTTGTATTTTGGGTGACCTTTTGAAAGATTAATATATTCATTATTAGATTTATAGGAATTGTGATTGAAAATGTAATGATAAATTCCCTCATCTAGATGTGTACACATAGAAACCGACAAAAACATAGATTCCTTCAAGTTCACATATTATACATATTTGGTTCATTATGAACCGGACATAAATTGTAATCCCTTTTATATGATCATGATGAAAGGTACCATCTACAAATGATGTGGTGATTGTCAAGACTCTTTTTATGAAATCAATAATTATTTATATAGCCACAATCTTTGATTTGACCATCTCTCTGAATAATTTGGTCCTCTATATGACAACCTTTGAATAATCTCTTGGCTCCCATCTTTCCTAAAGGAACAATGAGTCTATAAGGGGAAATTTATATTTCCTTAGTCACGTTTTCCTTGACAAAGAGTCCAGATAAACCCCGATTATGATGAGATGCCATATATATTTTCTCATAGTGTTAGGGTTGGGGAAGTATTTTTATCATCAAGATATAAACCTACTGTCCCATGTAAACCTGATAATGTTTATATTAAATATCCCCATGATGAGGTGACAATTGGAATGATGGGTAGTGATTATTTAGATGACTGAAACCACATTACTCCCATTGAAATCCATCAAGGGTGAGAAATTGGAAAATAAATTCAGGCCGTTCATCCTGCTCATTCTGAATTGTCACTAGATTTTAATTTCCTTGATTACTCCATACTCTCAATGGATCATTCCATTAACAATTGATAGATTCATTATAAGGGTGCTTCTTTGATCCCAACTAGTATAATTCAAAAAAATCCACCGCTAAATAATGTAGTCCCTGGAATCATTATCATCACCCTAGGAATGGTTTCCCTATCATACTTATAACTATTTTCATAAGGCTTCCACAACATAGATAAAGAGTATCAATCCCCAATCACTGGACTCAAAGTATAAATTGTTATAGACTTACCCTACTATCATTAAGTGGGATACCTTGAGTTAGTCATCAAATTTATTAATGGAGACAACATTATTATATTTTCAAAACTCATGCCCCTACTGGAGTTCAGTTTCCAGTTAATGGTTCAATTTCATTATAATCCCAAAGTGACCCATGTTCCTTGATCATATAATGGATGATATAATTCCATGGCTATCATAGCTATATCTCCTACATATCCTATCTGGGATGAAATATTCATTAATATGGAATGTTTTAGATTCATCCTTATTTTCATTCATTATGATGATGAAAGACAATAGTTCAATCAACAGACATCTCGGTATTCCATAATAGGACCCCTCGGTGTCAGCCATAGGAGGGGGTCCATTGATTAGGTAACTCCTTTCTTCAAGAATAAAAAGTGTGGCATTTTCATATTATATTTTGAAGAGAGTTAGTGAATCTCTAGACTTTCTTTATATTACACCCTCCGTTGAGGGCCTAACCCTGAGAACACTCTCTATAGACATTATTTTTATTGAATTATCCACTTTTACATAACATTTGATGAGAATAAAAAGGTTTTGATTCACATTCAAGCCATATAATGTTGTTATAATCAATAGATGTTTAATCTCACCTACTAAATTATGATATAGGGTTTATTCTATCCCACCATAGACTATGAATTCCTCAAGCATTCAAAGAGTATAAATGCGTGCCAAGTCCAAGAAAAATTGTTTGTTGACCACCAACAAATATTCACTCCACAAATTTTTCTTGAAAATATACAGTATAAGCACTCGATGTTTTAGGCTCATATCCTCAATCAATATCTTGATAGAGAAAGTTCATTCTGGATGTGACAGATGTCTACTCTAATTGGGAATAAGTTATTCCACAAAAGGAATTTGAGGTCCGATCAATGATTTAATTCTTATGATCCCAAAAATTTCTCAAATTCAGAGTCCATCAGACCATTATAACTAAGAATTGTGCTAACATATAGGACATTGAGATAAATAATATTGTAAAAAAAAGTATAATATCAATGGAAACCATAATTCTCGCAATCACATGAAATAAAATAGATAGATCGAGGTTCTCTAGAAGATAGTGTCTATAATTTTGCAGAATATGGTGGGTGTGAACAAGTATAATTTACTAGAAAATCTCCAAAACCCTTATAGGCCTATTGGAACATGTCTCATAATTCAACCAAGCTGAGTCCATTTTTTCATGAGTATGAAAAAAATACTGGCCTACACATAGAGTATCGGTTTCTGTCACTCTAAAATACTTTTTACAACTAGAAGACTCTAGAAACCATAGAAAAGGACCATCTATCTGAGCTTAAATTCCATGAAGAGAACATGATCTAGTCCCTTCGCAATCTAGAGAGGTACTTTAATATGATATATAGTGAATTGAACAAGAAGGATCACCTCCACTCTTTCATGGGGTGTGATTCAGTACAAGATATCAGGATGCCAATGATATATGGAATGAATCCACCAATGTTTTAACCCAAGTGGGAAGGCCCTTACATTATTCACATGGTATATTCTGATGGTGCATACAGTGTGATCTCTATGAATATAGGGTGTGAAACTCCTATGACAAATGAAATGTTTCTCAATAAGTACATTTCAAAAGGGTGACCACATCATACCATCATCCCCACTGTTTGATGTTAAATGGGGTGTCCATGTCCTAGTCACTTGATGTTAAACTATTTTTCAGATTTATTAGGATTGTTTTGTGTGGTGTTGGGATTCAATATTCTATATAAATGTTGGGTTTCTCATGAAACCACACTACATAATTCTGTTTGAGTTACTCACCCAATGGTCCTAAATCTACAACATTAAACAAACAGTTAACATCCACAACACATAATGATAAACTTTAGTCTTCCCCTGAAAATGATTTGTCTAACTCTGCCTCAGAGTTGATTCATCCTTAATTTAAACAATAATGCCTCATATGATAAATAAACAATGGAAATACTTTCCCACTATATGATGTAAAACTATGAATCTACCACATGTTCTTAACTTGGGACTCCCCATGGAATGTTTTGGATTCCTACATTAACTCCCTATATAGAATTTCCCCCACTGGTGTAATTCGCTTACCACACCATGTCTTAGAACTCTGTATAGATTGAATCTCATATGTGTGGGATACATACAGACACTATGAATTATCACCACTAGAACCACCAAGAAATTATCCAAACCCATCATCCCAATGGCGTAATCTCATTTTAAGAATTAAGACCTTTAACTAATAGCTATCTTATGGTCCAAACACTATAACGTCATAATATGAGTCCATGTCCACACATCAAGACCATAAAATATTTGAGATCCTCCCTTGGAATGTGTATTCAGAAATTTGGATTCCTTTTTCAACAATCACATCGTTTTTTTCACTCTATAGTTTCCCCATATTTATCTAAGACACACTCCCATGGCACAAATTTTATGACCATGAACTAAGATTGAAATTATAAGTATATAGACATTAGACAGTGTCCAATCTCCACTAGAATATGTTTTGTAGTAGTGATCTTTTTATTCCCCCATACATGTATGAGTTTCCACTTCACCATGCTATATATATCTATACGTCCTCCACAAATGAAGTTAAACTACTATTATAATCATCTTGAATTATTATTCCTCCCAAATCAGAGATGTAGATTACCCCATATGAAATTGGGATTCCTCATATGAAAAGTTTGTGATGGTTATCTATCTTTACCGAATTCATTGAATATTGGATTCCTTATGTCAACTATTGGATTTATCCAATTTCTTCTTAAGATAGGATTTCCTCCATACCATTGTTGATCACCTACCACACCATGTTACAGAACAATGTATGGGTTTATTCCCATAATTATGGAATATGTAGAGACTCTGAGACTTCTTTTATCCTATCCTGACAAAAAATTTATTATCCTTTACCCCCATGGCCCCCATTATGCTCTAGGTTTTATTACCTTGAACCATATTCAATTCATATTAAGGTATTTATATGGAACATGATCCACCATTTATCCATTAATTTAAGATTCCATCTTTCTCATGATAAATATATAAACACAAATGGAGTGAACATTCTACTTTTACATGATGAAACATCACATTTAACATTTGTCTATGGTCTAGAACTATAATATCTCAGACCTCTTCTGCCCATTCCTTTTTGAAAATATGGTGTTAGTGGTGTTCTGAGAGGACAAGGTGACTTTTACCCAACACTTTGCCGATTTTCCAATTCGGTGAACTGTTCCAATGGTAGACAGTTCTAAACAGTTCAATGGTAACCTTCTATGAACATTTCCATCATTGAATGGTTCTATTGGAAACCTCAAATGTAACCTCTATTTCTTTTGCCTAATTTCCAATTCTGTGAATAGTTCCATCAGTGAACAGTTCTATCGGTAACCTCTCTTTCCTTTTCCAATTTTCCAATTAGGTGAGTAGTTCCATCTGTGAACAGTTCTATTGTTAACCTCAAATGGTAACCTCTATTTCCTTTTCCGTGTTTTCAATTCTGTGAACTGTTCCATCAATGAATAGTTCTATCAGTAACCTCTCCTTTCTTTTCCAAATTTCCAATTCAGTGAACAGTTCCATCAGTGAATAGTTCTATCGATAACCTCTAATGGTAACCTCTATCGGTAACCTCTAACGGTATCCTTGATTTCCTTTTCCAAATTTCTAGTTCATCAATTGTGTTTTTAGATCAATGAGATTCTAAAAGCATCCTCTATTTCCTTTTCGAATTTTTTAGTTTGGTGTACAGTATGTCCCGCTTCCAATAGTTTTTCCCCTTTCACATTTCCTTTGACATATAATGCATTTATAGCCTCTTTTTTAAGGACTCATAAGGCTGATTCAAAGGCCATAAATCCTATATTAATTATTACTAAGGCACGTGATGCTTTTACTTGGTCAAACCGCGTGGTTTAATGCGATCCAATTTTAATGGGAAATTAAGTGTATCTTAAACCGTCTCTCCGTTAAATCTTCAAAATGGAAAGGATATATTACTCCCTTGTTCGTCCTCTTTGTTCCCGATAATAAGATGCTAGATCCTTTCCATCCTTCCCGTAGGAGTTGCACAGTCAAAATTTCCTCCATAGATTGGTTCTGCTCTGTCTTGATGCCACCAAGTTGTATCGATCAATCTTCAAAAGAATGTATGTTTTATCATTGTTCATTTGGGGTTCATCTTCTCCTATTTCTACTTTCCATTATTATTACATGTAATCTCCATGATTCTAATGTGGTTTTCATGGGTTTTTGTTGGTGAGGTCGTACCATGGAATCCTCAAGTGGATGCAGTTGACACGAGAGGAGAATCGTTACTCGTTGGGTGGATAAAGAATGTCAAGAACTGTTTGAGGTAGGGGATTCATTGCTTCTCTTTTCTTTTACGTGTAACAGTATTGTTAGAATGTTATATCCCACTGAACCACAATTGAATTGACATAATAAATATTGGAACTAGATAAATAAATTGATATCAGTCGTATGTTATTTCTTTTTGTCTTCTAGATAGTGTGATATCAATGCTTGCTTCTCCTAGCTGTTCGTTCTTGATGAAAATTTGTAAAGATCGTAAATAGGAATTAATTGAAAACTTTTCTCTATGGATGAAGAGTCGTGTAAATGAATTTTGTTCTACTTGATTTAATTTTATGTTAATCAAATTGGTATAGTAAGCATGTTTAAACATTTGTGATAGCTTACTGATTAGGTTTCCTGAATTTTGGAACCTATGAATAATAAATCTATTAATTCAAGATGTAATAAATAACTGATTGTTAAATAATTCCTTGAAGGCTTATGAGTTACCCTCTTGATTATTAAATGGATAAGGGCCCAATTTATTGGATGTTTGTTTTCCTTCTGCTTGTGATGTGATGTGAGTCGGGATGGCTGTTGTGATATGTGGGGGCATTGAGACATTGGGTTGGGGCAGCAGAAGATTCATAGAGTGGCGAGATGAAACAGTTTATGCATTTGGGTGTCAAGGAGGACACCAGGGAAGATGTAATGGGATATATTCGATTGTTGGATTCTTTCTGATTCTTATTGGTAGATTATCTGCTTTACTATACCCCACTTTTCAATGCAACTGGTCTTGCTTACCATTCTTTTGATAGAGGAGAAGACGTGCATGGTATGACACATGCTTTTCGTGTTTAGCATCTCAAGGGAGGCTAGGTCTAGGATCTTGATATAGGCGTCAAAGAATCGATGGGTAGTGCATCCACTCAACGTGTTGACCCCCCTTGTGTTTAGTAGAATATAATGCTTTTCTATAATGCACTGGTATATGGGAAAATAATTCTGTAATGAATATTTGAATAAATGGTGTTAACCCCTGGGGTTGATGTTTGCTGGATCAAAATGATGAGGTTGTAATTCTAAAGGAACGGTGGTCTTTGGGTGTGATGGTAATGAAATTTAATGTGGAATTGTTCATGGTCAATTACGGTTTAAAAAATGTATTAACATAAAGTGCAACTAGTAAAAATGGAATGATATAATGTATTAAATCTATTTAAATGGTTATATTCTTATAGGATTCCTAGTCTTAGAAGTGGAAGCCCAGAGTCCGAGAGACATTAGATTTAGTGGAGTCTAAGACTAGGTTATGCCCATAGTGTGGTTGTGATATATAGTATATTTTGTACTTTTTGTGTTCCTATACGCTACTCTACCCAGTCAGTAAAGGAAACTTACACCCTGGGGATTATGAGCCATGGGGGGTGTTTTCCCCAACATTATGGTGGGAGGAAGGATGGCTGACTACCCCATATGGCCCCTCTCTCTTCACTTGGTATATCCTTGTACTGGTAGGCGCAGTGGTTAGTTTTCCCCATATATGTGTGTAGACGGCTGTAATGTCTTGTGGTTATTCACAAACATATATTCTGTACATAGTATCCTATGGACTACTATAGGTGTAACGTTTATAGGCTATGATGGAATGAGGATCCTTACTCAGTGTATGGGATGTAATGGATTCAGGTATAATACCTGATGTTTGATACACGTTATGAGGGTTGTGGTGGCTTCAAGAAACTACCTGGTTACTTTTATTACTTGGACGTGGTGGTTTTGTTGCATGAGGTTCAAGTTGTGGTACTTCACCCAGGTGTCTGCGAGAAAGCCTTTTTGGAGAGAGATGCTCAGGATGTGCAACGTTGGGGCAAAGAGGAAAACCAGTGGGGAAGTAGTAGCGGTGTACCATTGATATTTTTTTTATATCATATATTATTGTATGTGTTACTCGGTGAGAGTAAACAGTGTAGGGTTGGGAACTTTGTATACATGTTTAGGTGACGAGTTAGTTTCACTTGTTGTTCACTATTCTTTAGCATGCTTCCTTTACATTTTCATGAAATGATTCGGGGAGGATCCTACTGTGTATACTGTTATACTTAGCCTATGTATATATAAATTGTTTTTGTGGTCACTTGGAGAAGGTTCGAGATCAAGTTGGTGTCTACTATCTTGGGGTTTTAGGAGTTGTTCGGGCTTGTGGTTGTTGCGGTTTTTACTTTCTTTTGGGTACTTGTGGTTTTCCCCTTCCAGTTGTAGTACATTTTCATGACATTACATATGTGCAATTGGGGTTTCTTTTATATTTTAGTTTTGAGTTGGAGTTGGTTGGTGTCAATATTATCTCATTCTTCTGCATGTGTTCTCTTATAGAGTAATGCTTCCCAGTTGTGTGATTACTATACCCTCAGTGCTAGTCGCCAACCCGAGGCTTACTGAAGGCGGGGCTTGCGGGTCATTATCTCCCTTCTCACATTGCTGGCCTAGGAGGGGTACCCATTTTGGGGATGGGGTCATGATAGTGTTGTATCAAAGGTCTGGTTGAGGGATAGGATGGAGTTTGGAGTTAGGCACAGGTGAGGTTACATGGGTTGGTAGGTAAATAATGTCATTCATGTTTATCAAGTGAGGTAAATACTAGAGACCGACTAAGACATAGGCATTTATGGACCCCTATGATCTAATGTACGTACCTTTAAGATTACAATGGCTACTAAACAAGGTGAAACTAGTTGCAGGGTAGAGACCTAGGAAAGAATCATGCATCATTCTTCTTTGTGCAAGTGTTTGAATGGGTATACCATGGGATAAGATAACATAATATTAAAAAAAGAAAACCATTATTTAATTAATGTTGAGTCTTCCATATTCCATGTTTAGGAGCTCAAACGGTTTTTTATTTTATAGGTATGGATCCACGTCGACGTCCTCATAAGGTGTGCGCAAAAAATGTATATTAGGCTATTCTAGCAGATCGTTGTAGTGTAGAGGTTAATGATGATGACACGTAGAGGAAGACAATCTGAGAGGTTTATCTCCAGAGTATGCAGAATTATGAGGGATCCATTTCAGATTCAGTCATGGAAGACTTGTTTGAGGAGGTCGAGATTGGCTTCTGTTCGATCCATGCTTGAAAGGAGCACTGGGCATCCTTGGCTGTGAGGATGCAGTGTGGAGTAGCGAGGTAGTGGTGGTTCTTGTTTCTCATGGATCATGAGATGTCATTGATCTCATTGGAGGAGTTCTGAGACAAGTTTCGAGTGGTGTTTCTTTCATCGACCATGAAGGAATCTAGTCTCCAGGAGATTCTTACCCTTAGACAGTGGATCTTCAGTGCTCGAGAGTTTGGAATCCGTTTTAGGAACCCTTTACGTTATGCTTCGGACTTGTTTCTAGATGAGAAGGTCCGGGAAATTCATTTTGAGGAGGATTTGAATCGATAGATCCAGCGCCAGGTCACCCCATTTATGCTAGAGAAATATATGGAGGTTCTGGTGATGGTAGAGGTTGTCGATGGTACTTTGGGAAGGACTGGATCATCATGAGAGGGGAACCGGCATGATTCCTCACGAAGTATATCTGTTGTCTGAGGTTCGCGGTTTTTAGGATAGAATAGTTTCCGATCAGTCTAGGGTAGGTCCCAGCCCCTCACATCTCATTTCTCAAGAGGCAGCAACTCTCAGGCCTATTCCAAGGGATCAAATGCTTTGTTTTCTTGTGGTGGTTGTCGTCATCAGCAGCGGGAGTGCCTGACCTTTCAGAACGGTCATCGTGCACCAGGTGGTATGCTCTAGGTTCCTCAGTTGAGGCAGTACCAACCTAGGAAACAACAGCATGTTCCACCAGAATTATATCAAAAGAAGGTAGATGGGGTTGGAAGAGGACATCCCCATGACGCTCCACATCCTTAGAGAGCAGAGCCAGACCGTGGTGGTGGTCTTCGTCAAGGTTGGAGAGGTCGTGGAGGATGTCGTGGTCAGCTTCATTCTCTAGTGTTTCCAGCTATAGGTGATCCAGACATCATTCGAGGTACCCTTTTCTTGATTTTTACCATGGTTTATGCCTTGTTTGATTCAAGAGCGACACACTCTTTCATATCACATACCATTGTCCATGATTTGGGACATGTGGTAGAGAGGCTTCCTGTTCCCTTGGTGTTGACTATGCCAGTTGGAGGTCGATCTGACTTGTTTGAATTATGAAGAGACTTTGATCTAGTGTTGTGGAAACACTGCTCTTGGGTGGATTTCTTATGTTTTCAGATACAAACATATGATATCATCCTCGGCATAGATTGGTTGTATTCGGTGTAGGATATCATGTATTGCTTTAGGAAGAAGGTCATTTTCATTGGTGTAGATAGAGACACAGTGGTGTTTGTTGGTGTGCAAGATCCTCATATGGGTCATAGGCACATTCTATAATTATCATCCATGATGGATGAGACGATGCTGAGTTCATCAATGGTTAATCAGTCGGCATTTCCTAGGGTCATAGAAGAGTACTCTAATTCCTTTCTAGAAGAGGTTGTAGAATTACCCCTTCGATGAGAGATTGAATTTGGGATCGAGCTACAACCAGGAGCATATCATATCTCTATGAATCCATATAGGATGACCCCTTCTAAGTTATGAGAGCTACTTATACATCTTGATGGTATGTTATAGTGTGGTTTTGATCATCCAAGTGTGTTGTCGTGGGGTGAACCAATTTTGTTTATGAAGAAGGTCGACGCCAGTTTATGGTTATGTGTCAATTATCGTCTCTTAAACAAAGTGACAATAAATAATCGCTATCCTCTTTCACAGATTGTTGATTTATTCGATCAACTGAAGGGTTCAACTTGGTTTTCAATGATCGACTTACGGGCAAGATATCATCAGATGCGTGTGAATGATGAGGATATCTCCAACACTGCTTTCCTTTGTCATCATGGAAATTATGAGTTCTTTGTAACACCATTTGGTGTGAAGAATTCTCCAGCTATATTCAGGGGATTGATGAATGATGTGTTCCATGAGTTCCTGTACATGTTTTTGGTAGTTTTCATTGCTGACATCCTTGAGTAATCCACATCTGAATAGGATCATGCAAAGCATATACAAGCCATTTTGGGAGTTTTTCGTCCACATAAACTATTTGGGAAGTTTCCGAAGTGTGATTTTTTGGATCGAGAAGTCCATTTATTGGGGCTTTTTTTGTCCCAACAGGGTGTAGCTGTGGATCCATAAAAGATAGAAGTAGTTGTGCCTTGGAAATCCCTCAAGACAGTGTCAGAGATGCAATGTTTCCCAGGTCTCACATGCTACTACTGGAGGTGCGTATCCAATTTCTCACGATTTGAGACTCCCTAGACAGCTTTGACCAGGAAGGATCAGGCATTCATATGGACTGATCAGTGTTAGGAAATTTTTTAGTACCGAAAGGAGAAGTTATTAAGTGCTCCCATTTTTTTCCTCCAGCTAAGGGTGTTCAATTTGATGTTTTTTTGCGACGCTTGACAACTTGGGGTAGGTTTTGTTCTCATGAAACAGAGGTCAGTTGTTTCTTATGGGTCTCGGTAGTTGTGTCTCCATGAACATAAATATTCCACCCATGATCTTGATTTGGATGCCCTATTGATTTCTATGAAGTTGTGGAGACATTACCTCATTGGTGGGATCTTTGTTGTTTTCCCTGATCATAAGAGTTTGAGGTATGTTTTCTACCAGCATGACTTGAACATAAGACAATGTCTGTGGATGGAGTTCTTATAGGAATATGACTTCGAGATATCATATTCCCATGGAAATGGGATTGTTGTAGCTAATGCGCTATGTTGAAAGTCACGTAGTGATGCTATGCGTGAATCTGGTGATTCATGGAGAGTAATGAAAGAACTATCAGCATTACATCTTGATATGGGAGAAGTTGGGGTAGAGGTTGTCTTTTTCAGATGATGATACAGTCTTCCATGATGAAGAAGTTTGAAGAGTCCCTGTTAGGGGATCTTGAGGTGGAGTTCTGGAGAGAACAAATTATTTGTGGCGGGGCCCCTGATGGTTGGACTGAGGATGACCAACACCGACTGTTGTATCATGGATGGATTTTTGTTCCTTTGAAGATGCGCGAGATGTTTCTCAATGATTTCCATAGATTTCCTTTAGTGGTGCATCCTCACGTGACAACGATTTACCAAGCCTTGAGGAGCCTATTTTGGTGGTCGAGGATGAAGCTTGTGGTTGCAGAGTTTGTGTCTCAGTGTTTGGTCTTCCAGAAGGTGGAGTCCGAACACCGTGTTCCTAGTGGTCTTCTCCAGCCATTATAGATTCCATAGTGGAAGTGAGAGGACATCTTAGTGGACATTGTTACTGGTTTACCTCAAGCTCTGGGAGGACATGATGCTATTTGGGTGGTAGTGGATCGTTTAACAAAATCAGCAAACATCATAGTGCTCAAGGAGTCGAGCTCAGTGGATGTTTTGTTGAGCCAATATCTAGAGGAGTTGGTGAGAATTCATGGAGTCCCTAGAACGATCATTTCTGATCAAGATCCTTATTTTAACTCTAGGGTGTGGAGAGGTCTCTAACATGATTTGGTTCTCAACTATTCCTTAACAATACTTTTAATCCTCAAATGGATGGTCAGACAGAGCGAACCTCAAGACTCCAGAAGTCATGTTACGCTCTTCGGTTATTGATTTTGGAGGATCGTGGAGAAGACACGTACCCTTACTAGAGTTTTCTTAAAATAATATTTTTCACTCCACCATCGGTATGACACCTTTTGAAGAATTTTATGGTCGACCATGCCGTTATCTGTTGTGCTAGATCAGGGTCGGAGATTCATAAATTCTCATATTGGAACGAGTGCAGAATACAATAGAGATGGTTCAGGTGATTCGTGAGAGGATGAAGACAACACCAGATCTTCAGAAATCATATTTCAATCAAAAGAGGAGGCCCTTAGAGTTTGATGTTGGGGATCAAGTGTTTCTGATGTTGACCCCCATTGTGTAAAGTGAAGGTTTTTTCGTGGAAGTATGCTTTCTCCCTGGTTTGTTGGGCCTTTCGAGGTGTTAGCTCATGTTGGAGCTGTGTCGTATCGAGTAGCACTTCCCCCGCAGATGAGACAAATACAGATGTTTTTCATGTACCACACCTCTGTAGTTATTTTCATGATGACTCTCACATAATTGATTGGGGAGATATCGATGTTTATTATGATGAAACCATTTAGGAGAGACATTTGAAGATCCAAGACCGCAAAGAGAAGGTGATGTGCGGGTGTTCTATCCCCTTGGTTCTGGTCTTGTGGTGACACGTTGGCATGGAGGAGAGTAACTTGGAATGTGAGTCACATATATGTTCTCAGTACCCAGAGTTGTTTGATGTTTATCAATTTTCATGTATCAATGCAGATTATGTGGTTATGAACCATTCATGTTTATGAGAGGCCTCCCTTTGTTGTTTTTGTGGTTTTCTCTCTTTTGATAGGTATCTCAAAGAGTGGTTGTTCAGACCCGGTTTTGTTTTCACTTTAGGTGGGTTTTGAATTCTCGGGAACGAGAATGTTTTGAGAGGCATATGATATAATGGACCGGACCCCTTCAGTCCATTCCTTTGTGAAAATATTGTGTCAGAGGTTTTTCTGGGGGACAAGGTGACTTATCCCCAACGCTTTCCCAATTTTCCAATTTAGTGAATAGTTCCAAGGGTAGAATGTTGTGAACAGTTCAACGGTGAACTTCTATGAACAGTTCCATCATTGAACAGTTCTATCAGTAACCTCTAATGGTAACATCTATTTACATTCTCAAATTTCCAATTTTTGGAATAGTTCCATCAGTGAACAGTTCAATCGGTAACCTCTAATGGTAACTTATTTTTCCTTTACCAAATATCTAATTTTTTGAACACTTCTATCGATGAATAGTTCTATCAGTAACCTCTAATGGTAACCTCCCTTTCCTTTCCCAAATTTCCAATTTTGTGAACATTTCCATTAGTGAACAGTTCTATCAGTAACCTTTAATGGTAACCTCTATTTCCTTTGCAAAATTTCTAATTCTGTGAACAGTTCCATGAGTGAACAGTTCTATCAGTAACCTCTAATGATAACCTCTATCGGTATCCTCTATTGGTAACCCCTATTTCTATTGCCAAATTTTGAGTTCATAAAACAGTGTTTCCAGATCAATGAGGTTCTAAAAGAAACCTCTATTTCCTTTTCCAAAATTCAAGTTCATGAACAGTGTTTCAAGATTAGTGAGGTTCTAACAACATCCTTTATTTCCTTTGCCAAATTTTGAGTTCATTAACATTGTTTCTAGATCAGTGAGGTTCTAACAACAGCCTCTATTTCCTTTAACAAATTTTGAGTTTGGTGTACAATGTTTCTAGCTTCCTATTGTTTTAACCCTTTTACGATTCCTTTAATATAAAATGCATTTAAAGCCTCATTTTTAATGACTATTAAGGCTGATTCAAAGGACATAAATCTTATATTAATTATTCCTAAGGCCCGTGATGTTTTTACTTGGTGAAAACATGTGGTTTAATACGATCAACTTTTAATGTGTAATTAAGTGTATCTTAAACCATCTCTCTGTTAAATCGTCAAAAGGGACAAGATATCATCCTCCCTTGTTCTTCCACATTGTTCTTAGGAATGAGATTCCATAGAATTTCAATCCTTCCCATAGGAGTTGTGCAATCAAACATTCCTCCTCGAATTGGTTCCACTTTGTCTTGATGCCACCAATCCGTATTGATCAATCATTGATATAAGTTATGTTATATCTTCATTCTTATGGGGTTCATCTTCTGCTATTTCTACTTTACATTATTATAGCATGTATTATCCATGATTCTAATGGGGTTTTCTTTGGTTTCGGTTGGTTAGGACGTACTATGGAATCCTCGGGTGGATTCATTTGACTCGAGAGGAGAATCGTGACCCATTGGGCGGATAAATAACGTCAACAACTGTTTGTGGTAGGGGATTCTTTGCTTCTATTTTCTTTCACGTGCAACTTTATTGTTAGCATGTTTTATCCCACTAGATCATAATGGAATTGATATAATAAATATTTGAACTGGATAAATAAATTGACATCGGTCGTATGTTATTTCTCCTTATTTTCAAGATACTATGATATTCATGCTGCTTCGCTTAGTTGTTCATTCTGGATAAATATTTGTAAAGAACATAAACATAAATTAATTGATAATGGGTGTCTATGGATAGAGAGGAATGTAAATGAATCATGTTCTTATTGTTTTAATTTGATGTCAATAAAATTGGTGTAGTAAGCATGATTAATTATTTGTGATAGCCTACTGATTAGGTTTCCCAAATTCTGAAAAATTTGAATAATAAATCTGCTAATTCAAGATGGATTAAAAAACCATTTTTTTTATAATTCTTTGAAGGGTTCTGAGTTACCCAGTTGATTTGATGTTTTTTTCCTACTTCTTGTGCTGTGATGTGTGCCTAGATGGCTGTTGTGATATGTGGGGGCATGGAGGCTTTTGGTTGTGGCAACAGATGATGCCTAGAGTGGCGAGATGCATCAGTTTATGCATGTTGGTGTCGGGGAGGACACTAGGGATGATGGAATGGTGTGTATGTGATTGTTGGATGCTTGCTGATTCTTATTAGTTGATTATCTACTTTACATTACCCCACTGCTCAAGGAAGCTGGTCTTGCGTACTCGTCTTCCAAAAAAGGCGAAGACGCATGGGGTATGCCACTTGATTTCCGCATTTAGCTTCCCAAGGGAGGATGGTTCTACTCTCTTTCTATAGGCAGCAAAGACTCGATGCGTAGTGTATTTATTCACCATGTTGATCCCCCTTGTGTTTAGTAACATAGAATGATTTTATAGAATTCGTTAGAATATGGGAATGTAATTCTATAATGAATATTTGAATAAATGGTGTTAACCCAATGGGTTGGAGTTTTCTGGAACATAATGGTGAGGTTGTAATTTTAATGGAACAGTGGCCTTTGGGTGTGATGCTAATGAAATTTACTATGGAAATTTTCATGGTTAATTAATGTTTAATGAATTAATTAAAGTCAACTGTAACTGGTTAAAATGGAATGATATAATGTATTACATCTCTTTAAATGGTTGTTTACCTATAGGATACCAAGTCAAAGAAGTGGCAGCCCAGAGTCCGAGAGACGTTAGCTGCAGTTGAGTCTAATATTAGGTTACTCCCATAGTGTGGTTGTGAGATATACTATATTCTGTAATTCATGTGTTTCTATACCCAACTCCACCCTTCCAGTAAGGGATACTGACACCCCTGGGATTCTGAGCCATGGGGGGGGGGTGTCTTCCCCAACATTTTAGTGGGAGGATGGATGGCTGACTACCCCCTTTGGCCCCTCTCTCTTCTCATGGTAGAAACTTCTGCTGATATGTGTAGTGGTTAGTTTTCCCCATATATGTGTGTAGAGGGATGTAATGGGCTGTGGTTATTCACACACATATATTCTGGATATAGTGTCATATAGACTACTATAGGTGTAACATGTATAGGCTGTGATGGATTGAGGATCCTTACTCGGTGTATGGGATCTAATGTCTTGAGTTATAATACCCGATGTAACGTACACGTTATGCGGGCTATGGTGGCACCAATAAATGACATGGTTACATTTCTTATATGGACGTTGTGGTTTTTTTGCATGAGGTGAAAATTGTGGTACTTCTCCCATGTGTCTGCAGGATAGCATTTTTTGAGAGAGATGCTCAGGACGTGCGATGTTGGGGTAAAGCGGAAAACCATCAGGGAAGTTGTAGTGGAGTACCCTTGATATTCTTTATTATATGATATATTATTGTATTTGATACTTGGTGAGAGCAGCCATGGTGAGGTTGGGAACATTGTATACCTATTTAGATGATGAGATAGTTTCACTTGTTGATCACTATGTTTTACCATGCTTCCTTTACTTCTGCACGAGGGGCTTCGTAGAGGATCCTACTGAGTATACTGTTATACTCACCCTATGTATATATAATCTGTTTTTTAGTTCACTTAGAGCAGGTTGGAGATCAAGATCATTTCTACTACCATGGGGCTGCAAGAGCGGTTTGGGCTTGTGGTTGTTGTGGTATTTACTATATTTTGGGTACTTACGATTTTCCCCTTCCATTTGTAGTAATTTTTCCTGAATGTACATATTTACACTTGGAATTTATTTTATATTTCAATTCTGTATTGGAGTTGGTTGGTGTCTATCTTATCTATCTCTTCTGCATGTGTTCTCTTATAGGGTAATTCCTCCCTGTTGTGTGATTACAATACCCTCGGTTTTAGTCTCCAAACCGAGCCCTACTGAAGGCAGGACTCAGGGGGTCATTATCTCCCTTCTCACATTACAGGCCGATGAGGGGTACACATTGTGGGGAGGGGGTTGTGACAATAACAAATGTCCTTGAAATATTTTTACCACCTTTCAGATCAGTTTATGGCTTGATTCTGATCCTCATGGGATACGTAAGGGTTCCAAATTTTTTCATCTACATTTTTAACCATAAATTCATTCAAACATTGACATTATTGCCATGGTTAATGCATTAAAACCTTATACTATGTTCTTTTTCCTTTTATATCCATGTATGGTACATGATTCACTTTTAGATCCTTCATGATAGGATTTACCTATCTCATACTACATATGAATTCTTGTAGAAAACAATTTTAACAGTCTATAAGACATGATGTTAAACTAATTTCTCCTTATAATGAAACATGAATATAATTGTTATTCCATGATCCAGACCACATGATATTGATATGTGTTTTTCTATCTACATGATTTCCTCATGTAGTGTAGAGACCCCTTGGAACCATTCAAATATGGATTTAACTCTTTCATTGTATGATCATATTTAAGTCCCCACATCACATTATTCAAACAATATGACCGTAAAAAATGTTTATCCACTTCAAGAACAAGGTGTAGGTTGATCCCCATTCCCATTAGATATGTAGGGACACCTAAACTATTTTTCATTAAGGCCAACTTTCCGATTCACCATATAGCCATTTTTTGTATGAAATGTGATAAATATCAAAAATCTCATCGACCTCCTTTCGTTGATAATTCCCATTCAAATACCCTTAACCATCACTGAGTCAATATTCCCTCACAGTATGATATGGGGGAGGATAAATTAGTAACCTGATTGTAAGTTCATCTACATCCCCAATGCGTGATGATGTAGAGTATCATTACCCTGAGAATATTCGGGATGCATTAAAATAAGGGATGATCTTACACCGAATTAATGCAAGACACCCCGGAAAAATATAGGATGAAAATATTTCCCTTCTACATGACTGAAAACTCTAACCATACTGTGTACAAATTCTGGATTATTTATATCATATTATTAAAAGATTCTCTAGTCACATACGTGAAGGTATCTTCCCATAAATATATTATCCATATATTATTCCAGGTTTCATAAATACATATTACATGAATAACATCCTCATTGGATACATTGTGATTCCCATATATTTTTCTTTTGTCCTAGCACCGTTAATGATATTCCATGAGAACATTTCTTCCTCGATGCCATGATATTTGTCCAAGGTGAGGGTTGTCATTATTCGAGAGGTAGAGGGTCCTATAAACCATCCATTCATGTTGGTATATCACTATTTTTTCCACTATAGTCTCTTTATAGACACACATGTTCCCTACTTTTCATGAGAACTATGTAATTATACTATATAAAACCATCCCCTTGTATTTTTCTTGGTACTCAATCCATCACATTCATATGAAAATTATTCTCAGTTATTCACCATTATAAACTTTAGGAAATCCCTTTGTCTATATTCTATTATCATAATCTTAGAGAAGTTCCTAACCATAAACAATGTGTGATTTTTCTCATATTTTGTTTTACACGGCCTCAGGGGGCATCCTATGATTGATCATTCACATCAGTTGATGTCACATGTATTCCCTTGAGTCAATTATCATTTTTAGTTCATGAAACATGACATTAAACTATTTTCCATAGTCCAGAGCAATTAAACCCAAACTATGTTAGGCATATTAGTCAGATGACATTGAACTAGAAGATGCAACCTGATCACACAATGTTAAACATTTCCATGCATTTCCTCACCATTTTACATAGAACAGATTTCCAGGTGTCCTTACCATATGACTCAAACTACATTCCTATCATCATTAATGAATGGAATAAAATGGTATGGAATCCAAGGCCCAAGATTGAGAGGTCCTCCCCTCTTTTATAATTCATCTACCACATCGGTCATATTTTTAGTGTTCAGTTTAAATATATGATTAAACTCACATGAGAGATTAGTTATACATTTGGATAGATTGATACAAACAAAAGAATGTTCTATATTCCACTAGGGAAGTATTATGAGTGTTATGGACTCCATTCAAACATTTCATCACTCCATTTCTATGATTTTCATGGCCATTATTTGGATCCCCATACCCCATCACATAAGATGTAATCCTCAAATTACGTTGTGTCTTGTCAATGACTTCCGAACATATTGGTACCATATTCACTAGATAGGTGAAGTGGATACATTTTTTCAAACATGGTCAACAGTTATCAGGTATCATGATTCCACTCTACTTGTGATTCAAATTTATGGAATTAGGATTCAAAATCCACACAACAGTTTTTCATGTGCAATTTTATACCCATGTAAGTAACCCATTTTTTTAGTAGAGCATGTTCAAAGACAATGTGGTCTATTATGAGGACCCCATTATCCACCCATATCCTCTATCAACCTGAGAAATCTCATAATAAATCCAATAATAACAAACCCCATGTGTTTAAAAAATATCAAACACTCTCATACTAGTGGTAAATCCAATTGTTATACATTGTTCCTCAAATTGAGAACGACTTGTGTGAGATTAGGGATTGTTCATTGGTTACATCATAAAACTTATTATAGTGACGTAATAACAATAGAAACATGTATTCATGTTTGATTTAATTAATCAAGATAAAGATTCATAGGGTCATCAACATATTTTATACTCTCCTTTTCAAAATTTCTTCAAAAACTGATCTCGGTAATCAAGTGATCAAACCCGGATAGCCTCCACTAAGTAGCCTCAAGGGACTTCCATCATGCTTCCAGGTTCAAGATCGCCTTAATTTTCTATGGAGTGAACACCTTGATCCCTAATCCACTTCCAGTTGAAATCATCATGGAAGTCAACATATTCTTTATAGGCCTAATCTTCTATATCCTCGACCACATCCCATAGATCCCTAAAGCTGCTAATAATATTATCATGAGTAGCAATGATGGTTTTGTGGTCTCATGTGAGATCCTTGTGGATGAAAATTAATTCTTCATCCTTTTAATTCTCATGAGATCCCCCATCCTTATGCCTCAGTTGGGACAATTCAATCTCATACAACTATGAACATTCCTAATTGACAAGGATTCCTCAGGCCATCACATGAATGTTTCTGGATTTCACCCTGCTGATAATAGGGTTAACTAACTTGTTAGGGAGAGCCCCCCCCCATTTTAAAAATTAATATATTTTGTTGTGGGTCATGATATTTCATAGATACCTCCATCCAATGTAGTTCACAATTAAATTTTCCTCTATAACCTCAAAGATATAATATTCAACGTCTTAAAGTAATGAAGGATCCTATGGAGGTAATGCTGAAAATACATTATCAATCATTTAATCATGGTTCATATTCTTGAATGTTATTTTCTGGATAATTGTTCCATTTGTGGGAATGAGTGGCTAGATAACTATCCCAAGTAATAGTTCCTTGTTAGCCACTCAACCTACAAAGGAAGTCTCTACTAACCTCTATCACATGGATGAGGAGGAATCCATCATCCTATATTCCATGGATACCCCTATTAGTGGAACAACCACAACTAAATCTCTTGTTGCAACAACTAGCAGTAATTCTAGGATGGGAACCTTCAACACAACTCCCCAATAACCTCAACATTTAACATAGTTACAACCACATAAATTTCAGAATTGTATAATGTAGCTTACTCTAGTGGTGCCTATATAATTGATCACCAGCATAAGATCCTATGTACAAAATTATCAAAATCCTAGCTTCATCCCCCTCTACCAAGGAAAAGTTCCCATTGGTTAATTCAAATGGTTCTTATGTGGCAGTCCCAACATACATATCCTCCTCATCCATTTTCACTAGAAGAGAAGCATCAATAACAATTCAAATTACAATTTTAGAAGTCATTATTCAAACATAGTAATTAACGGTGATAAGGGACAAGGGTGGGAAAGGTGGGGGGGGGGCAGAAGAATACATGGATGATACAACATAGTGAGGAGTTTTGAAATATCTGTGATCAATCCCTTGAGAATGGGCACCCACTAGTAATGAGTAACTATGTCACACACACTATATTCGGTGATGGTTGGCCACCCATGGCCCTATTTTTGAGAAGGGGCCCCACACTCACCCCATCATGGGTTAATGTTCACTCTCCCTCTAGTTGAAGACGATCACATACCTCTCTTACGTTGGATTTCGTAGATTACTACATAGATTAATATAAGATTCAGGTATTTTTATAAATGGTTGAGTAACATTCGAATTCATGTAAGGATCATTGAATTTACTTGTTCTATGGGGAAACAATATTATTCATCCAATACTTATTGAGAATAACTACACTATTAGTCATCTGAATCCTCAAGAAATAGTGTTATCTTATCCAGGTCAGCGACCAATATATTTGAGAGATAAATATTTTTCAACTACACATTTACCCATTTACTTAGAAGAAAAGTGGTGTTCTATGAATGGATCTGGTGTTCCATATCTACTATATACTTCTCCCCCATATCCGAGGAGACATGAAACCCGTCTTTGAAAAAACCAATCCGAATAGGATACATCCTGATTCTATTGAGGTTTTCAACATCCTATTAACACTGGATAATTTCATGATGAAATATAAATTTCTCAAGTCTTTAAGGAAGAAAAAATTAATAGGTATGTGCACACATTGTAAATAGAACCCATGATCTTAGAAAAAATGGCCTCAGGACCTCCCAAGATGAATTCCATTCTCCATGTGTCCACCTTCTCAAGGGTGTTGGGTCTTGTGATGCTTATCCCTCTCTATGGATCTCACCTATTTGAGTGCCTGAAATGGAGAAATCCCGCTTTCCACCCTATCCCCTTGGAATTTTTTTTCTACAGTGCACTGAAACCACGATCCAGTGTCAACATGACAGGTGAGGGTCCAACCGTAAATTAGATTGGGTGTCCCCCAACTTCTATATCCCTATGATATTATCTTTACCATCATAATGCATTGTAATTTTTAAGAACCTACATATTATTATGTGCAATAATATTTATCTACATATTCCTATATTCACGTGTATACATAATCCAGATCTATCTCAGCACTGAAGTATGGAAATCATTCCTTACTTAAAATTATACCTTTAGTGTTATCCTCTATAGACACCTAATCTATCTTCCAAACCGGTGTCAAATGTATCATTCCCAGATCAAATCATTGTCAACTCTAGCCACCAGTATCCCACCACGTAATTCCAAGAGATACAATCTCTACTTCACAGTCCATGTGCCGTTATTGGTCTCCACCATCATTTGTAGGTGAAACTATTTAAACATGAAATGGCCTCTAGACTATCATTCTCTAGTACGTCAATCGAATTCCATTTGAGTGGAAGATTGCAAGAAATATTCACAATTTATAGTTGATGAGTTGATTTTGGAGGAGATATGGGGTTTCGTTAATCATAACACCCCATTTGTGTATATACATAGCTATATATTATGATCAAAGGACCAAGCACACGTACCGATGCATTCCCCTTGTTGATGTGGTGAAGTATGTTGTACAATTTTTATATAATATGGAAAACCATATTGACACACTTCTCCATTGGAAACATTTACGCCATTATAAAGGTGCTTGACCACACCCCCTTGTTTGAATCCCTTACTAGTACCATCCAACAATAGATGAGCATGACAATGTGATCTTTTAGTCTAACCACTAGTACAACATCAGTCTTGACATTGTATCCCCATATATTCTAGTGGACCACTCCCAGAATCTACCAGTAGGATACCTCCTTGCTCCATTTATATCCCTTGGGACATGTGTGAGGCCTGATTGATGACTTCTCCACAAGTACATCACCATTATCACGAAGTTCTACTAATTTATTCATATAATTTATGAAAACTTTTTGAATGGTTCAAGTTTCATCTTTACTGTGTATTCACTAATCTCTTGCACATGATCTATGAGTTCATTCACTATGTATGGATGCTTCTATTTATCGTCCCAAACATTCATTTCATGAAATGAGTCATCATATATCACACCTAATATTGTTAATCCATTGAAATGATTCCGGTCCCAAAGGCTTACATCAGCCTCAAAATGACATAGATAAAATGTGTATTTCACGAGTGTCCTTTTAATCAACATATAATGCAAGATATTTTAAGGGATGTAGACATGGAAATTTGAATTACATTCTATATCATAGATTCTTACTCAATTTAGATCATCCTCCAATTCATGATATAAACCAATGTCTAGTAACACTAATCCCAATAATATGTTTAGATGACTTTCTATTGAAATTCCAAACTATTTGCCCATCAATTAAGTAGATACCCCAAACATTCCATGAGGTTCATCTAATTATACGGAGTCTGGGGGACGATTCCTCATCCTCCTACTTCAACACAATTTTTTTATATTGCACAATAGATAATATTCTATGGTCCGGGCATGGTCCATCCAAATGTATCTTTCAGAAAAGCATATTCAATTAGTACTTCCACTACACACCTTTCAGCTCGAAAGTTAGTCCATCAATAATCCTCCTACAAGTTAATTTTTTTTTATTTTCAATCACTTTTAAAGGGGAGGTGAGAACACTAACAGTTAATTTAGATCAAACTTTAATGGATACTATTGTCTTATCATACACAAGTCTAAGGCGATTGGAATCTCCTTCCCTAAACAATTTACATGGAAATGAATTTACCCAGTAATCTAGATCCTCTCCTAGAATATATTCATAAATCCTTTCTAGATAATTCAATGATTTTATATACTCTTATTTAATAATATTATCCATGTTTAAGACTCTATACAATATGAATACTTTCATGTCAGTCCACTCTGCTTCATCCCTAGTAGCATGCACATGGATTAATCATCCCATTATTTGATCAATATTTTCCCTCGTTTCCTTGATCACCAAAACACCCCCTCATTTCATCACCGTAATGCATGAGTAGTTCCCTGTTATTATCCAAATCCATGTCCACATGGAACTGTAATCCATGGTTCATCCATAATCATCGTTGTGGTGAAGACAACAAGTTTCAATTTGATGTAGTAAACCTAATGTATCTTGCATAGTTGATATTTATTATGATCCACATTTAGTAATCTTAGTATTTATTCATGGTGTTATGAGAATCAAATTATATCCTTGATCATGATGTTGTAACCCAGGTATTCTATCCATGTAGCATCAGAGCTGACTCTTTTATTGACCATTTGATTCTATAAATAGTTTTTTTGTTGGATTATGGTTAATATTGGTTGATCGTAATACCCAATCATAGAGGTATCTCATAGGGCTCGATCTCATATATATCAATATTCAATGATGTGTTTCATAGTGGTTGGTTCACTATGAATCATTCGTAGATAAATATTGAAGATTCGTATTTTTATAAGAATCATTCATTAACCATAGTTTATAGAGATCATAAGATTCATGAAAATATAAAATATATATTTTCATCCCAAAATGTCATGTTTATTTACCCCCTTCTATATATAGGCATATTGCCTACCCAGTTTTTTGGTGCCATCTGCAGAGTAGCATATCATGAATGAGATTCATGAATGTGATTTGCAAGTAAGATTCCGGAATGGGAGTTGATTTCCAATATTCATTGACTATCCTTCAAGATATGACCCACCATTTCCATATAGGATCCCAATTTATAGAAGAAATTTTTTTGAATATGAAATATGCCTATGATGGAAATGATCAAGGAGAGAATAACCATTTCAGAGTAAATCCAAGCCAAATTGGCCTAGAAAACCTCTACAGAGCATGTTTTTTGATGCCTCGATCCATAAAGAATGGAATGATCTCACGAATCTATCAAGAAGAAATGTTACCTTCTTGAAATAAAGCTATAATAGTGTTCCTCAGTGTGTCTGACAACGCTAAGAGATCATGTGAATACCTGACAATGTTCCTTTGTTTTCCTACCAACACTTCCAAATGACATGAATGCCTGATGGAATTTTCATGAGTCTGCTAGAGGCACACCCATATGTGAACCACCAATTAATTTTAAAATACCCAATAATATTTTAAAAACCAATTTCATAAAAATATCACATCGATGAAATTTTTTAGGGTCGATTAACCAACATCTTTGAATCAATATTACTCCCAAATGCTAAACCACTAGTGCTTCCTAGAAAAATGTGAATATAGATCCTCCAAGGTTTCATATAATTGACAAATATATATTCAATGTGTATATAAAAGCCTCCATCAAATGGGGGAAATTCCTTTCACTACAACCTGAACCATTTGAAATGGATGGAGGCACCATGTGGTACGTGAGGAATTGTGACATATTCAGTCTTTTCAAAGAACTCATTTCCCAATCCATGACTTCATTACGAGACATGGTCACCTTGGTTCACAATTCATATCCCTTCATGATTCCCCTACACTTTGTGAAACCCTTATCCTTTGATAATAATATCTATTTGAGGCTATATGATTTTTGAATCCCCTCAAATGTTTCTCTCTAACATACATCCCTCCTGTTAACCCTACTTCGTGATGGATGAGCTCCCATATCACCCACACCCATCGAGGTCTACATATACTTTAACAAGAGTCTTCATTAATCCTATTCCACCCACACATATGTCTTCACACATCCCTCTTTTTGTAGACATATCCTACCATGTACATGGTTCATCCAAGCATAGGTAACCTAATATCGATTAATTCTAAACATAGGCAGATAAATATAAATATTTAGATTGGATACTCCACTAGTTGTCATACCATGGAAGTTCCTATTTCATAACCCACCTTGAGGCACGTGTTAAATGGTCAAATAATCCCTAGTGGTATGGAGTGAGTCCACCTATGACTGAGCTTCAGGAGGTAGAACATCCATGTTCCACCAACTAGTCATATGTCATTAAAATGCACAACAACTTCCTCAATAGAAGACATAAAACTATAGTCATTCCTAGTGAGATTAACATTTGATTCCTAATGTGTGTCCATCATTGTATATCATCCTCTCCCACTATTGAATAAATTCCCTCATAGATGCTTCCATAATTAATCACCACATACCTAATGGTTTAATCACAGGATCATCCCTTTATGTCTCACATGGAATGAGATTCACCTTATAAAGATCCCACATTTAAACCTAACTGAATTGTTTTTTCATTAGTATCACCATAGAATCTATAAAAAAATGGACAAAAAGGATATTATTATCATAAAATATACTTCTCTATATTATTTTTTACACCAATTATATCCCAGATTGTCTTATATATTAGAGGGGATCATGAAATTTTCACAACCACAGGCTCTAAAGGCAACCTACATAGGTGTAAGAACCAACCCTTTCCGAGCAATGTGGGATTAGATTCCCAACTAACTGGGATGTTCAAGAAGCGTCCTTGAGGTCCAAACCAACATTCGAAACAACCCTCATGATATACATGCCACATACTTGGTACAATCATGCCCCTATCATCGATTATCATATCTCCTCCAGGTCCCAAGAGAATCATAAATAGTTCATACCCACACTATTAATTTTATAGGAAATCCTCTTGAGATGGGACATTTCCATACCGATGCCCCACACCATAGATCATGACTCTTATCTCACCGAATGAGTTTAATGTGGACAACTTACAATTTTTTCTCATAGAGAGTATTATTCATGTGTGAATAGAGAATAGCACTAATCATGACATCTATGTGACCACATGATACATGGGCCACCAGTATAGCTTTAATCACTATCACATTCTGAACTACGTGTGATTTGATTCCCAACTAACATTGATACATTGTATGCCTCCCTGAGGTACAAACTAAACATCCACATCCACCCAAATTATCTTTTGGCCACATCCCCATTGAGATCATGCCCACCACCCCTCACATGGGAGACCATGTATCATGAATGTACATAAAGTATCTCAATGTGTAATCCCTATTCAAAATCCAACATGGAGATATCCTTTTGTGATGAGAATACTCCACATGTTATCCCCAAACCATCTCTATTTTACGATCGTTTCACAGCATAACCATCCTTTCTTCACAATGTTAAAATGAATGGATAGATCCTATCATAAAACCTTGAAATTTCATATTCACACTAAGATGGACTTTATCCATGTATTATTAAAAAATAGGGTATTTAGGCCACCACCATGTGGTTCTATCCCATCCAATGATAAATTTAGAATATCCCCCTTAGGGATGCACTTCTAGGATCTTCTTTAATATGTGTTTTGAACTACATATCTTGAGTTCTCATCAGTTGGGAATTACTATCCATTGGTAATATATATGGGTGGGAAATTTCCTTTATATAGATTAACCCCCTAGGTTCATATCAAGGGGAATTATGATCAATCCAATCCAAATGTACCTCAAAGAGCATTCTAGTTCACATATCAATGATCCACCAAAAGAGTGGTTGGATTAATATTCTATGTCTATCTCAATGAGATTTATGATCCACCAATACTATATTTTCCTCAAGGGGTAATCTAGTTAACACATCCCCGATATACCTCAAGGGGACTATTGATCAACTATTCAGGTCTCTCTGAAGGGGAATTAAAATTCATCTTTCCCATTTATTCTTCGAGGTGAGTTATGGTTCACACCCCATAGATCGGAATCCATAGGGTATTAATATTCATTCATTTCTTTTTTAAGTGTTACATGTTCTCTCCAATGGTGCACCTCCTTGATCTCCCCCCATGGTGTCATTATCAATAAACTCAGTCTCCAAAAGTTTTCAAAATTGGAACTCGATCCATCTCATCTTGATATTTTGATTTGAATCCATAAGAATATATACTTGTAAATTGACCCTAAATACATACTCCATATAGGATGTGATATTCTTAAGGTGAACTAAATGGAATATATTCAATTAGGGAATCATATAACTCATGAAAAAAATGTGATTCTGAAGGAAAAATCCATATAAGAATCGAATCCCTAGTTTTTCTACCTCATGACCCACATTGGATGCATTGGGTTCCAAAATTATGATGCCTCCAGGAGATTACCTTACAAGAGGAACAATAACGGTTACATATATTTCCATCATCAAGATAATCATGTGATACCAAACATTAATATTATCCTAACTGAAGATTTATTCCATGTCCCATGAAAAATAATGTCATCAAATATATAGAATAATTAACTAGAATCCAAAAAGATATGGCACTAGGAATGTGTAACAATAACATGACATAACATTTTGAGGAATACCAATACTATGAGGTGACATCCAATGAGTAATCCATTTAATGGGGAACCGACATACCATCATCCCATTTTGATCAGGGAGTATACATCAGTATTGAATGTGATGAACAATTCCCTCAATTTGAGAGTGATAATATAGGGAAATAAGAGCATATAGACCATGTAGTCCATGTGCACACGCATGAGCGCACCCTATTGAAAGTGTCTAAAATTGTGATGATCGATTAAAATCTGAATACACAATTGTTGATATAATAAGTCTATATAAAAAATTTCATGATCCTCATCCACATATTATATCCTAATAGGGTTGCAACTTTAATGAAACCACTCTCACTAAATCTCACTACATTTTTAGGATACTTTCATTAAAATTAACATATCCCTAGTGTTATAACTAATGTATTTATGTAATAATAGTAAAAATAAGTATATCTTTTTCTAAAACCAAATATATATGCCAAATAATATTTCATATATTATTTCATATATTTTGAAAATAAATATATATAAAAATTTTACCCCAAATATCATAATTCCTACTATCTTCACAAGACTCGGTTCATACAACATTAAAAATAAATTAAAACATGAAATAATTATTGTATTCCTCATAATGAGAACAACTATTCATTTGAGCTCATATAATATAAAATTAAAACAAAGAGAATACATAAGGGATATGGTTGTGCTAAAAATACATGTATCAAATGATCCTTATAATGAAACATAACATGTGAGTTAAAGTTATAACATGACATCATAAAAAAAAGTCTCATGAGAAATAACAAAGAGAAATACAGATAAGGAAATGGTTTCATAATATCATAGAAAAATTTGTAATGCGGTAAAAAAATACATAAGTAAAAGAAAATTATTATATACTATACAATATCCCATAGTCGATAAAGACTCATAATGAATTTTGGATTACCCCTTAAAGAAATACATAATGTCCCCTAAGAAAAAAAATCATTAAGCAATGCATTAGACGCTATATTGGAACACTGATCAATTTTTTTTTTGTTATTCATGTGTTCTTCATAAATGAAAAAAACCATAAGGTTGTAAAATATGAATAAACAATTTAAATAAAATATTTTCTTAATATTTCATGATATCATAATCAATGTCAATTTCATAGTTGTGGAATTATTGAAATAAATAGAAGAAATGAAAAACCGCATTAAATGAAGGGAGTATAATAGTTTTATATATTTTAGAGACATATAATAATTAATTATATGAATTAAATAAATATAATTATATACATATATTAGGTTAGAGACAAATGGTCACAACCTAAAAAAATGTTGGTTTAGAGATATACCTTAACTTGATTCACATTTGTCATGTATGTTATTTATAATCATAAATAATAAACATATATGAATTATTTAATTACATAAGATGCCGTTTAAATTTTATTTTTGTTTTCATTTTATTTATTGTAACATTATATTCAATTACATATTCAATTATGTACATAATGTGTGAGTTGACAATATTAGGTTCAAATGTCCAACGTAACATTGGTATGTTCACAAATATCTATGTGATTATGATATTTAATATTAAGAAAGATTATAATGAATAATTTTTAATTTTTATACATCAATTATAATTTTAAACCCATCAACGAATTATGTTTATGACAAATTCACAATTTTATAATTATGGGGATTGTAGGTAGTATGTACAAAAGAGTAATGAATCCATTTCATAATGATCATAATGGAAATAAGTTAAATGTCATTTCACCCTTATAAAATGATACTTATATTATTAATATCACATAACTTTTTAAAATAAAAATTTATATACTATACATTACATGAAGTAATAAAAATTTAACAACAAAGATTCATGGTGTTGGTAATCCAAAATGCATAGAAATTATTTTATCTTCATTCAATGAATTTATTTTTCATAAAATATATTCAATATTAATTTTCAAGTATGGTAAATAATTAATTAAGAATATTTTATATTCAGTACATATATCATCCTAAACATTAAATTACAATGGATCGTGAGGTGGTTCTCTAAACAAAAGAATAATGATTTCATTTCATATTTGATGGAATATTAGATAGTTGTAGGCTATTTCATTAATATTATAATATCATTGTATATGAGAAATTTATATTATGTTATATCATCATGTATGAATAATATTTGAGGTATCAAAAAGAATAAATTTATCAAAATGCTCAGTAACGAACAATACCACTGATTGAAAAAATACCCTTTAGGCTTTCACCAAAATCATTACTACGAGGTTTTTATAATTAAAAAATTACATAGGGAATTTTAATTGAATTAATAAATTGTTTTTGTAAAGCCTTGTAAAATCCAAATGGATTTTAATTATTCTCTTGTGATAAGAGGAGGATCCTTTATATATGTAAGAATGATTGGTAATTTTTTAAATGCACAAAACTATTCAATAATGGGATATCACTCATAAAACAACATCATAAAAAATTTAAGCACTATTTAATATAGATAATACCTATTTAATACACACCTTTAACAATAAAATGTAATTTTTTAGACAAGTAATTCAATTTACATTTAAGGTAACTCACATTTACCATTTTAATTTTTTATATTGTCTCTAGTTTTTATATGTGTGTTTTAACCCATTATAAAATTCAAATGGGACATATTTGATATTTTAATCCAATTATATTCAAAATTAAATCCAATTTATATGATCAAAATCATATTTCTGTGGAAAACTACATTTAACATAAGGGAAATGTAATACATGCAATCCCATTTTAGAATTTCTCATGGTAATAAAATATGAATGTCTTTATTATTAATAATGAAAAAAAATGTAAAATTGAATTTATTATAAAATATTAATTATTATGATAAAAAATATGTAATCTATTTTATAAATTTCATTTAACATTAGAGAAAAAATTTAATTTAATAATAAACACACAAACGTGTTGAAAATTGATTTCTCAATTAATGAATTTTTCATGCTATGGATTATCCTATATGAAGACAATGATTATTAGTCATTACTATTTTAATTTATATTCATATATATATAATAGATATTTTATATCAATAGTTCATATATATTGATTATTCTTATTAATTAACATTGATAACTATTGTGCACTTAAATATATATTGTAGAAACTTTTGTTTTAATTAAAGAAAATATACTTATTAAAAAAACATGAATATTACTTATTGAAATAAAATTAAGATTATAATATGGTTTATATTTAATTTTATACCTAATACAAAATATTATCGGAATTTTAAATTACATGATTTAATGACAATAGATTGGAGAATTTTAAATTTGATAATTTATAGTATTCACTTAAAAAGAATTCATTTCACATAAATTATTCAATATCAAACCTAGATAATATTTATATGATTATATTAGAAAAATTATTATTAAAAAAATTCTAAAAATATCAACAAATTATTTATAATTTTATACCAAAATGAATCAGAGGCCATTTTTTAGAAATTATGTTTAATGATTAATATGTCTATTAAAAATATATGTATACATAATAGGACTAATAAATATATATTTCATAAATTGTTTAATCATATATGTGATTTTGAATTTATAATATTTGTGATATAGTGCATATATTAGTAACCATGGTTTATTTCTTCTCAGTGTTTCATTTAGAATAAGTTGTTGTACATATTTTAATTTTAAAAATAATTGTGTTAAAGTTATATGTATTTTCCCAGAAAAATGTTATCAATAATATAAAAATATGTTCACACATATTCCAATGAACTACCTATATGGTCCCAAAGATCAATATATTTTATAATAGGCTCCCTAAATCAATGAATTTAGATCCAAGGTGTTCCAATCATATATAAATTATGTGCCACACCATATCCAAGGAAATATATATGTGTTACCCATAAAATATATTATTGTGATGTCCCAAATCAATGGAAATGGGTTGATGGCCTTAAGACAATATAATAGTAATGTGAAACCAAAAATACTAATAAAAACATTCATGGTCACCCAATTGTATAATAATAATTAGCAAATAATATTCATGGATTATGGAAATTATATTTTAACTATATAGTAACTATAAATGCATGATCTAATGAAACTCGTGCTTGAAACATTTTAATTCTATTAATATTGTCCATACAAGATCCATGGTCATAGAAAATTATATAATGTAAACATATTAAAAAAAATTCATTAATTCACATTTTAACATTTATATCACGTCTTGATTCATATGATTAATCCAAAGAATCAATATACAATAATTTAATAATTAATAAAATTCAATAGATAATTTCCCACTAATTCTCTACATAGTTAGAAGGTGAAAACATGGATGACCATGACTAGTCTATCTTAAATCCTAACCAATGGGTGATCATAAGGAACCTAGAAAATTTTATAATGTTCATTCATCCATTAATAATTTTATATATCATGAATAATACTAGGTTCATTTTAATTCCATATGGACATCTACAACTAGTTTTTATTATTGATAAATAAAACCAACTAAAGGGGTATATGGGACCATATTGGTTCATTTTTATTCCCTTAGTTATATATTTTGAACCCATTATTGGATTCAATTGCATGGGGTTCATGATTGAATATATTAACTTTTTTATAGGTTCTCTTAATGTATAATATGTTATCAAGAGACCATAAGGGTCCCATCCAAATTAATCATATATTAGTAGAAATTTAATTATTATTTTTAACCATATTATTAAAAAAATTTAAAGACACATCATTTCATTAATAAATATTGATCCCCATAATATAAATAGAAAATGACACCAATAAGACTAAAAGATTACATAAAATTCATAGAAAAGGGAAATAAATAGGTATCACCTGACTCATCACAGAGGAATAATCAATTATGTTATAGCTTAAAAATAGTCTTCCTGATACTATCCATGACTTTCATACCTAAGCCAGCTATAATCGTTCCAAATGAGGCCCCAAATAATTTGATGAAATCATAAAAATATATATTTGGAAATAATAAATAATTCATAAATATATAAAAATGAAAGTATATAATTTATTAATTGTCACCAGATTAAATTTTTCACTGAAACATCAGCTAAACACCCATGAATGATTAGTAACACATCACTGAAATCAATATAGGAAGAATCACCAACAGAGATATCTTATATAGATGCTAATTTCATATGATTTTTTTACTAAAACCATTAAATAAATTAGTGCATCATCATACCTATAGTAAAATAGTGAACCAAGATATACATACAATTATTCAAGACCTCATATATATAATATGAGTATGACAACAAAAAATATTATTATAATGGTTAATATCACCCATTATCATAAATATTATATTAAATCTAATGAGGATACAAACATATATCAGAATGGTAGGTAATTGATTATAATCATATCTCTCATAAAAATACTACCATATATAATCCAAATCACCTTCATTAATGTGTGTGTTTATAATTATTTCTTGATAATTCTTGCAAATTTCCAAATTATATTTAAAAATATATATGGAAATTGATGGTGTGACCTTTAATGTGAAGTAATTAGAGATTTTACCATGAAAAATTCATTGAAATTCACCTAAGATCAATACCAAATTGATGTTGCAAAAAGAAATGATATTAGGGAGTATAGTTGAATGGACCTCATGATATATTTATATAATCTGAATACCAAGGGGTTAATAATAAAATTATAAAACACATTCCTTTAAAAGACACATCAGCATTCCAACTGTTATTTTACCCAATGTTTTCCATATGGATAGTCTGATCTCAATATTGAGTTAGTCCCTAGTAAAAAGTAGGATGGTGTCCCATGAAAGATTTATTGGTTCGTTTTAATATCACATAATGGACAATGGATGATGTGGTATCAAATCAACATAACATACATATCTAACCACATCTTCAGAACCGGAGATCCCATTAGAGCCTCATTCTTGGTTCAAAACCTTCAATCTAAGATGATAAAACCCTTATAATCTCATTTTCAGTCTCAATTTTCTAAATGAATCATCAGATAAATTGAAAATCGATATACCACTAAAATTTAATCCCAAAGTAATACATGAGGTCTTCCAATCACCCCACTATAACACATCACCTCTACGAGAAGCCTTGTGAACTATCCAATCCATTATAATGATATATATGATAAATAGAATATTCATACATCTCATCAAAATAAATTTCTGAATGAAAATCAATCTTCTATTTTGTCGTAACAATTGAAAGAATAATAATTTATTATTTTGGAGCCTATGCTGACCACCATCACAAAAAAAATTGTGTTAGGGATTAAATACACCCATCTATCCCAAGAATCCACAATGTATTTGATCGGGTAATTAATACTGCATTCAATTTCCTATAATGACCCAAACATATCAGCCATAGATATTTGATATTTTTATATAAGTATCCATTACATTTCAAAAACACACTCTTGAGGATTATAAAGGTATAGTGTCATTGGAAACATGGAAATATAAAAAACTGGTCCATAAGCTAGCTATTTTTATACTATTATGTTGTTAAAAACTATCACCCATCATATACAAATAATACAAGACACCTATAATCATATCCATGTTAATGGAACCATTATAATGGATGAAATTATATTCAAAATAATTGTAAAAAAGATATATATCAACATATGAAGAGCATAAGGATAAGGGAACATAATAGTGACATTTTATAACTATTCCATGTATATCATAGATCATAACAATTAATCATGGAATAAATCATTGAGGATCATAAGTCATTAATCAAAATTGATTCAAAGATAATGATCCATGATTACATTAAATTTCTCTAAGGAATAATTTTTTTCTCGCACATACACATAGAAAATATTATATCAAGGATAACTTCCAATGCATTCATAACATGATATTCATTGGATAAATTCCCATGTACCTACATCGTGATTGGGATAACCATCATTGTAACATCTATTGGGATTTGGATAACCTCATATCTATCCTCTTACAGACATGGGATAACCACTAGTATACCATCATTTGGGATTTGTATAACCTCTCATATACCCTCTTTCGAGCATGGGATATCTAACATGTAACCTTTGATCTTATATAACATTAATCATTTCCAAATTAATTTACTGGATATATAGTTGAAACTGATAAAATAATGAAAATAAATCAAAATTATGCCACATTATAATAATAAATTCATCATATTTGAACCCATCTAAATAATTTGGTATCATAATCATTACATCATATAATATCCTATGAAAATGTTGAAGGTTTCAAAATCAATACATCAATTCTTAAAAGCTGTAACCAATGAAATATAATAATGTTTATAGTTATTTTATTGTGATATAACAAATGGATGAGAACCATGTTTTATAATCATCTAATTATCATAATAATAAAGTATATTGTTAAAGATTTAGAATGGTATGCTGTGATCATATTCCCAACAAAGATTAAGAAACATCAATGAATTTCATCCAATATGGGAAACGATTTTTAAATATCACTTGGTATATTTCTTCAGGAATATAAAAAAAATTCATTTCAATTCTCATAACTAAAAAATATTAAATGCTTTTTAAAATATTTTCTTACAAAAACATTTTTCAAAATATTATAAATACTGATTTAAAATAATTTATAACATTTGTTTGGGAAACAATATTTTTCACGTTGACATTTATAAAAATCATAAAGATGTTTAAATAATCAAATTCCATGAAAATAACATAGAAAACATATAAAGTATGATTCAATGAAAATAGTGTTGATGAATGTGGGAACTTTTTTTCATGCCTTACAAGATAAAAACCCGAATCCTATCACTTGTCTTGTGAAATAGTTAGATGCCTTATTTAATGTTATACGGATTCCTTTTAATAATTTTTAAAAAATAATTACATGAATTAAATTGAATTTAGTAAATTATATTGAAACAATAAATATTTGGTTGAAACACTCTTCGAAAAATAGATATGGGAAATAAAAGATTTTCAATAAAATGGAAAAATGATGCTTATTTTCAGTAAAAAATATATTCTGAAATATTGATTCTGTAAAAGGATTGAAATGATGGGGAAAATGTATTGTCATGATATAACTATAAGAGACTATATTTCTTGTGTTTTATAAGATATTGATCAATATATTTCAACATTTTAAGTATGAACATAAATAATCTTGATAAATGAAGAGATTTTGTTATTAATCCATTCCCCTTTGGAACCATTCAATCATAATCCCCATGAAATAGTAACATTAAATGAAACATAAAATTTCAGGAGAATAAATAAATTCATGATATTTATATTCAAATGGGTTTTATATTCACCTAATATAATAAGATAGTTTCATAACAAAATATATATCTCAAAGAAGATTAATTGAGACAAAATTACTCTACCTCTTTATTTAATTTTGAACTATTACCAACATGAAACATAAATCATAATCTTTTTTAAAAATGAAAATAATTTTAAGGATAATGTTTATAAATAACTAATTTTCATTTTTTAAACCTTATTAATTAAATTACTGGTGAATTTGGAATCTGTCTCACCTAAGTAAAACGTGATACATAAATCCCATAATATAAGTATCAACTTACTTCAAACAATTATGAGACTAATATATCTAAAATGTAATTTCATTATAAAGTTATTACTAAAACATACTCATATGTATCACTCCACATGTTTTTTATGAGTGACATTTTGTTTCACTTTTATTTTCAATTCATTGTTAAATGTTCATTTTTTTATAACATTTTTTTCCATTTGAAATTTCATTTCATATTTTTGGTAATTGTAATTGTATCTGGGATAAATCATATCCATAATTTTAATCATGACATAAAAAATATATATTATGTATATATGTATTAATATTAATCTTCAAAATATTGAAATAGAAAGCTAAATACACTGTTCAAGGAGATATTAGGTCATGCATACTCATGAATATTGTATCCATTTTTTCAATGGATCCAATAGATGAAATATAAAATATAGATTTAAATTTATGAATAATATTCATGACATAAATTTAAAATATTTTTATTTAAAATGTTTATTAATACCCTACATGTAAAACATATTTTAATAATGAATCACATCGCTTAAAGAGATGGTAGAAAACTATACACATGAATGTCGTTATCATATTCTCTCAGAATGTAATGAATGAATTAATTTGTTATATAATGATTTTGAAATAATAAATAAATAATAAATAAACTATATAAATAATAAATACATTATTAAGTCCATCCATTCTAGGTGGTACTAGAAAAAATAACATCATCAGTTTGTGAGGTTGTAGTCTGTCATACACATGAATAATGATTTCAGAATCCACTTGATAGAAGAGTAGAAGGTTTTAAGATATAAAATTATTATAATAAAAAATAATTATACTTAATATAATGAGGTTAATATATTATAATTTATTAATAATAATTTATGTATCTTGAGTAATAAATAAAATAAAAATCTTCATTAGGGATGATACCTTTTCATTGGGAATGTTCTTTTTGATTGAACCAAAATGCATCATAGGATTAATTACACTCTAAAATATGGATTCTATGATGAGAAGATTAAATTAAATATATTATTTCGGTAGTTATTGGATTAATGTATGGGTTTTTCTGTATAAAAATTTTATGAGATGGTATGTCATTTTATAAGTAATGTTTTAGCACTCGTATAAATTTTAAAATTTATAAGGAGTCCTAAAAATATTCAAATTCTTAATGGATCTCGAATGGGAAAATCATGATATTATAATATATAATTACAACATATGTCTATAAAATTTATTTTGGAAAAATATTTTTTAATTTTTTTTACATTTATCATTATATATAAACCCTCATTAAACTCAATTTTACCATAAAAACATAAAATAGTTTATATATTTTACTACTAACTATGGTAACAAATTCTTTTTATATAGTTATATTAAATATAATATTGATTAAAAATATGGAATCCATTTATCAAGATTTCTCTAAAAAAAGTTGAAAATGTAATTTCAAATTCAACTCATTGACATTATGACAAAAAAAAATTAAATTATAATATTTTTAAATGATTATGAAGATTTCATAAAAACAATTAATATAAATATGAATACAATTACCTTAATTGGATTAATATCTATATTATTTTACAAATTATATGTTGAAATAAATTTTAAAAAAACAAAACTATATAAATTATTATAATGAAAAGTATTTTCTTTAAAAAAATTATTTTTAATTCATCATGGAAAATTTAAAATTTTCATATAAATATAAAAAATTCACCCAATGATAACCTTGCCCTGTTGATTTCCAAATTGATGTATATTTTATAAAATTCAATTTTGGATTGAGTTGAAAACTAATTCTATTATTTTCCATTATAATAAATATAAAAACAATATTTGGATAAAAGGGTAATTTTAAAAAATATAAGGACTTAAGAAAAACGTAAGTATATTATATAAATATGTTTTCCTTTTATAAAAAAATTATACATAAAATTATATTTTTAGATATTCTTATTATTGAATTCATGTTTACCATAATGGTAATAACGGTATTTTATAAATAAATATATTAAATGTTTTTCATGATTCATTAAAAATAGTGGTTTTACTCAATAATTTTATCCGAGATGTGGTTTTGGTTGATATAACATTATATATTAAATCAAAAATCTTCATTAGTTAATCCTCTAATGAAAGATAATTATCCAGTTCTATAACCTCTTATTTTATTACATGTGAATTATCAGGAATGTACATCCTTAGTGGACATATTTGGAACACCTCATGAACTAGAGATTGGTTTGGTGGGAGCATCAATTTATATGCTACCACCCTGATATAATCATGATTTTAAAATGGAATGACCTATCAATGGTTTATTTTTCCACTCCTTCATTCATGTTGAAATTCATAGAAATGCCTTATAACCAACATCAAATTCTAGATCATGTCAATGATTATCAACATAAAATATTTGTTAAATTTATGTTTCCATAAAGTGTTTCTGAGTGGATCAAACCTAGTCTTCCATTAAATCATATTTGTATGTCTCATTAGATATAATTCTACATCTTTATTCTAACACATTACAGTTCTACTATTTATTCCATGAAGAGATTCACAAGGATCTATATGAAAGATTGAGTGAATGTTATTATAGTCTAAATGTTACGTTAGAGGATGGTTTTCATCGCAACCACATTTGTAATACATTGGAAATGATATTATTATGACATCTCGGGTTATAATTGTAATTTAAAAAGAAAATTTGTCTGAGGATGATACACATTGATGAAATTCAACTCCTCATAAAGAAAATTCTAAATAATTTAAGTATCTCATGGTAAAATTCTGATCCTGGTTAGATGAAATTTAATTTTGTTATCCATTTGACATGGACACTTTCCTGATATATATTTTGGTAACAAGATACATAGTGAAATATTATCTGATTCCTATAAGTGTCCATACATCCTTAGTTGATCATAAATAACTAATAATTACGTCAACATCAATGATTTGGAATTTCATAAAGGTTATTAGTACCTTTAATAATATTTCCACAAAGTCTACAGTCATTACACCACAAATAACATTATCACTATATAATTTAAAAAACCAATGGGTGGTATTTTAAAAATTATCTCTTAATAAATCAATAATCATTAAAAAATTTCATTACATAAAACCTCCAAGGGGTGTCAATGACATTGATCATATCATTAACCATAAACTCATAAACTGTTGATGATATCCATAACTCATTAGATAATCTTAAATAGAGACATATACACATACAGAAGACAATTCACCCTTAATTACTTTTATAAGCACTTATCATATATAAAAAATTCATTGGAATTTCAGTTTAACACTTTTATCGATTGAATAGAAAATATTATTTTAACACTCAAAAATACATATACAGTGAGCAAATAAATTCCTGAAATAATATGAAATTTTAGTAGAGAATAAACAATTTGATTTTCATAGGGTTCTATTTTACCAAATTAAACATGAATTCCAATATAATGATGGGAGGATAATGTTTTGGAAATGCTTATTTTGTTCCATGAAATCTAAATTCATATAATTTTTTATGATTCAAAAAATCTATACTTTTATTATAATGTGTGTGTCTCATGTTTTTAAAATTATAAATTTATCCAAGGAAGCTATCTTATGCTGACTCTAAAATTAAATATTATTCAATGAAAATATTAATTCTACAATGTAGAATGTTATGTTTCATGAATTGATATTTTGAATGATTATATTTATATCTACTCAGAATTTGGAAATTCTATGTTAGAATTTTATCTCAGTATGTAATGTTTTATCTTATAAAAGAATAATTTAGTTGACATATGTCAAATGTAAGATACATCAATCAGGATTATGTAGTGAGACATAATTTTATTATTTAATATTTATTATTAAAATATTATATTTACAACATTAAAATAGGTTTTCAAAGCTATGTATCACAACCTAGTATCATTTTTATCTTAAGATAGAGAATTATCTTATATAATTTTTGAATTTATTTTTTCTTGTGCTCTAAAGAAGACACTGTTATTCTTCTTATTACATAGTCTCTCAGAAGTATATGTTATGAGAATAGTACTACAAGTTGGATATCATATTAATAGTTATCTCTTATATAGAATAGTATTATTACTTTATAAAAGTTATTTCATTTTTTAGATGATAATATAAATGGGATCTTACTTTTATGAAATGATCAATTTGTAAAAAGATCTTTTTCTAGAAGCGGATGATTTAATGAAATTGTTCACAGATAGTGCCACTACAAAATATTATTCTATATTTGTAAAAGGTGGATGAATTACATTAATATCATGTTGTATAAAACATTAAAATAATTTTTTACTTGACCATTATTATTATCTAACTGATTAAGTACAAAATAAATGAGTACATAAAAATGTAAAAGATATCAAATGAATGAAGCATGTTTGATAAGTAATATATAATTAATATAATCTTATATAATCTTATAGCAGATACAAAAAATGCATAAATATATAAAAGAGAATATACATCTCTCCTGTGATTCATTTAAAATCTATTAGTTACAATCAAGGATCATCTAGAGTAGTACCTTCAATTATACCTTATTTTCATGAAGTATCATCATCTTCTATCAGTTTATTATTGCATATGTTTACCATAATAGATATTATATTGTTTTTCTATACTAGTTTTTGAAACTCATTACAAGAGAGATAGATAAGGTTGAGGATACTTTTCGTAATGGGAGAACCTGGTGAAAGAACATGAACCATTTTATTAATTCATATAATTATACTCAAGTGGGAACCCCTATAAAGTCTTGTCATATTAAAAATCACCAAACTCGTGAAGTAGAGTTTTGATGTGCTGGATTTGGATTTTCTATTCCCCAATACATTATAAATATCTTGTGTTAGATCTACCTCCATTAAAAATTTTATATTTATTTTACATATTTTCACTAAGGAAATGTTTTAAACTGTCACTTCTAGTATATGGAAGTGTAATGTAAATAAATGTTTTAAAACCTCAATTAACCCCCACTCCCAATTGATTTTTACAAACACATTTTTTTTGTAACAATTGGTATTAGATCTTATGACTCTTGATTTTCTCACTATCAATAGTTTCAGTCAAAATATTTCTTCTCAAATGGATGATATAGATGATAACCATGTATTAATGTCAATGTTATCGCTATATAAATTAATATTGATAATTATGGTTTATAAAAGTATCAGATGAACATCTATTTAATGAATATATTCAAAAATTATTATCTCAATGTAGTAAAACCCTATGTAATACCCAATATAGTATATAAAATGTTGGATTCTACCATAAATGTATATAGTGAATTGAAGTCCATAGCTATAAATGCTATATTCAATCGAATAAGACTAAATGAGATTATTAGATCTTCTCAGTGTTAAACTTTTCATGAAACGTGGACTAATATTACAGTTCCTTAGGATGGTACATAAAATATAAATTCTCTTATATGTGATACTTCAAACATATGATTGAAACATTAAAAATGTAAAATAGAATAATTATTTAATGATATTTATTTTCTCCAAAAACAAATTACTATGCCTCATCAATCCCTGAATGTTCTCAAATTGTTACCACCATGGTAAAGTGAAATATCAACTCCCATGAAAAAATAAATAATAATATTTAATTATAAAATAAAATATCTCATTATAACTCTTATAATTCATGAAGATAAAATTGAATTTGACGATAGAGAATATAAAATGGTCAAGAAAGAAATTGATTCATTAAAGGTTTCTACTTCTAAGGGTTTGAAGGACAGAAAAGGAATAAAAATATATGAAATATCAGAATATGAAGACCACTCAAGTTATTCTAAATTTAATAATAAAAATGACTTGAATTATAGAGAGATAAAAATGTTCAATAAAAAGTGAATAGGCAGTATAATACCCTTCAATATTTAAAATAACCATGGTGACTTCACAATAACATTATGGTCTTAAAAATGAAAACACTAGGACACATCAAACATGACTATCTTAAACATCCTGAGAATAAGTAATCTGACACTAATTTATTCAACAATTATGGATATATGAAGTTTTAAAATAATGATGTGAAGTCCCCATGGAGTGATTCTAATTTATATAATGAATTTACATCCTCATAATTTGTAGCTAAATCACCTAAATAAAACGAGAAATTATTTTTGAGGACAAATTTGGATGAGGTATATTCTTATAATTCTTCTAAGCATGATCTTGAAAATGAATAGAAAAATAATAATTCCTCATATAAATAATTTAATGAATATTGAATAAGTTTAGAAAAAAATATAATAGAATAATTATGGAAAAAATTATCATCAGAAATCCAATTATTAAATTTTAAATAAAGAGGGCGTAGGTAGAATAATTTTTTTATTGAATAATCATTATGAAAAATATACTACCAAATATACTGAATTATTTAATCAATTATTAACAAACAGATGTAGATTAATAAATATTATTGTAGTTGAATGTGTTTTTACTGAGAGGAAAGGTTATATATACAAAATTATTTGCCATTATCATCTCAATATGGAAAATTTTCTAATATGAAGACATGGTGAATAGCCCAGATTTTGTGAACACTCTTTATTTCCATCTTCTAATATAAAAAAAATTCAAAATATATATTTTATCAATATTAATAATCAATACACTAGTCTAACAAATATAATAAAAAAATAAAAAAAATATATAATGAATCATAATTTTCTCAATGAGTTTTTTTAAAACATGTTACATTCTTTCGAAAAACAAAAATCGATTTGGATTCACTGGTTTTTTGTAGTTATCACTATTGGACCAAAGAGAATGTGTCTTCCAAGAAACATTCTCTTTGATATTTAATATTAGGTATCAACCAAATACATATCGATATAAAAAGGATTATGGATAGTGGTTGTTCAAGATATAAGAGTGGAAATTTCTCAAACATTCACTCACATTCAATTATCGATAGAGGTTACGTCACATTGGTGACAATGAAAAAGGATAAATTTTTGGCTTTTGAAATTCAGGAAATACTCAATAAATTTTTATTGAATTTTTTTTATTGATGATGTCATGATGCACAAAATGATAACTATATCTCAACTCAATGAAGATGTTTATTTAGTTGATTTTTCCTACAATTCATGTTTTTTAATGATAACACTCTAATGTTAAAATATCCTACATCATATATTTTTTATACAATAGATCCAAATATCATGTATAGAAAATATAAAAAGTTACTGAATACTGAAAATGATGAATGAATTATTTCAAATAAAAGGACAAGACATTGTAATGTTATATCCAGTGAGATTTTATTTATGAAATATTTTACATCAGACAATCTTAACCATAAATTAAATAAAAAAAAATCTGATGTATATAAAATGCGTAAGAAACACATTTCATCCTATAAACACATTAATGAGGTATCTACATCTATTCCTCTACATATTATTCATGGTGGTCTATTCATACCTACAAGGACATCATGTCTTTATTTAAAATCATTTTTCTATGTGTTGACTGATGGTTTTTCAATTTTTCAATTGATTTAATTTTTTATACCAAAAAGTGAATATTGTTCCGTTATTATCTATTTATATAAGCATGTCATAAATTAAAAGGATGATAAAAATTTTAAACTGATAATTTATCTAGTAATAGAATTTTATAATAATGAATTTAATTCATATTTATAAAAATAATATATTAAACATAATTTTCATCCCCCATGAATCCTAAATAATAGTCTTTGTTTAAAGGAGGAACAAGACAATGCAAGAAATTTTCAGAACAATGTTATGTGAATATATAATGACCACTCAATATTTAGGATATAATATTAACAAAACATGTTTCCTCATTTATATATTTTTAATAAGGACTATATTAATGATATAAACATATGGGTTATGGAATAGTAGAAAACCAATGGCAGGATACATTTATGTATTTGTATACTAATTTTAAATATCTAACACCATGGATAATTATGTAATATTTGATCTGAAGCCCGAATATGTTAACTTAATAGTATATTCATGTAATATTCTCATTATCTAAAAATGGAATGACATTGTGATATAACATACAAAATATATCCACAACACAATTAAAATAAAAATTAAATTTTTTTATTTTAATATTTCTATTACGACATAGATTTTAGAATGGTAATAATGAGATGGATAATAAAAATTATGAAAATATATCGTACAAATTTATATATAATTAATTCCTTAAAAAAATATTTATAACTAAAAATAATACCCTTTTTAAAAGAAAATGTTTTTTTAAAAAATGCTTAAAATGATAAAACATGGGATTAATAAAAATAAATAATCATATCACTATTTATGTATTATAATAATTAATTTATATATAATAAATTAAATATAATTATTAAAATTTTATCAATGTTACTTCCAGATATTGTATAAGAACATATCTGATTTGATGTATAAAATATGTTTTCTTTTAAATATACAGTTTTTGACATTTTCATGGAATACACATTATATATATTGTCTTCAAAAAATTAATAAATAATATTTTAAACTATAATATTCTTATTTGATGGTGTAACATTAAAATTTTATTTGGTTGAATTTTAGATATTTTTCTAAATAGATTCACGAATTTAAAGATAATTAAAACTATTGGATTTTAATTAAAAATAGGTTTCTCGAATACATAATTTAAAGTATTTAATTGTATTAAATGATTTATTTAAAATTAAACTTATTTTAATGTTATAAAATGTATTCTTATTTCTGTAATTTGAATCAATTTAACATTGAATTTGGGTATAAAAATTGTATAATCATTTGTGCGCTTTCACTTTAATAACCTATTTTATCACACCTTTAACAAGATTAATTTGAAATTAATTTAATCCAATTATTAATTTATATCACTAAAAAATTGATTTAAAATTTTTAATCAGTGTTTTAAAATTACAAAAAAAAATTCACCTTCATTTTTTGGACATTATGAATAGTATCATTAATAATTTTTATTACCACAATTAACAGTAAGTCAGGTAATTAAGGGTAACAATAATATTATAAATATTAGAAAATTACCTAAAAACATGTCCAAAAATTATTGCATAATTTATTTGAAACTAAAATAAATATTGATATTTTTTTGTGTTTTCTATCCACTTGAAAGAATATATTTCTATTATAGTAATTTATTCAATGAAATGTCAATTTTTTTATGTTTTTGTTTTTAAGAAGTGAAATATTTTTAATATGGGGTTATAAGTGGGATCTATTCAAGTATAAAAATATATTTAAATGTAAAATTTTTATTATTCATTCTGTTATTTTAATTTTAGTTATTTGTAGTGAAATTACTATCCAAATGTCTTACACAATGGTGATTTATAAAATCATTAATTAAAGGAAAATAATAATAATTGATACTAAAAATATTAATTTAAACATTGTTTAGGATAATTAATTCTATAAAACTTTTTTATATATCACATCAATATGTTAGTGACGGTTTAAAATATTTTATCTAAATAGATCATGTTGCTATGATATTTTCAAAAATTCAATTTATGAATGTTGTCAATATTAACATTATTGATATATTAAAATATTAAATATTTTATTAAATGATATAAAATTTATAAAAAACAAAAATTAACCTAACTAAAAATAATAAAAAATAAAATGTCATTGATGACGAATTAATTGAACTTTTTGTCAATTTATATAATTTTATTATCCCTCAATAATGTAAATGACATAACATCATAGTAAGAGATTAAATAGTTAAATATGGGTTAAAACCAAAGATAGTGATAAAAAAAATAAAAAAATTTCCTAATTTTAATAGAATTAATGGAATTCAACACATAATCAAATAATATTATAAATATAACATTTTTTATCTATTTGGAAAATAATATTAATTTATAATAAATTTATATTTTGATGAATTCCATGATTACCCCTACTAAATATTAAAAAAATGCAAAACTTATTCAATTTTTGTCACATGTCAAAACCTATTTGGTTTGGCTGTGATCGACCCATATACCTTTATATAATACCTCCACACATTATATGTTCTTATTTTAGGAAATACATTGTCCTTAGAGGTGTTACAGTGTTAATCAAATTAGATCATCCGAAGAAGATGTATCATTTTTAATATAGTGGGTCTATTATATTTATTATTACAATTATATCAAATATTACTAGTCCATAATTAAATAATAACTTTATTATCCTCAATAAACATATATTTTATTTTTATAATACCATAACCTATATCAATCTCCTTTTTCATCACTTGGGAGAAGAATCCATTGACTGTGTATATAGCAGACTACTACCTCCGGAACTGATTAAGTTTGTTTTCCATAACCCTTTCTAAATATTTTTTACAATTATAAAATAAATGTTTGTATATTATATTAATGAAATTTTTATCATTATAAAATAAAAACCTATCAATTACACTTTTAAAATTCCATGCACATAAAAACGATAATTTTGTTTGTGCGTAAGTGTGAGCTCTAAGCTACATAAAGCAATGCGATCATTTTTAACCACTGAATCATATGAATGATTTTTATAAGTATATAAAAATGTTTAATATTATACTAAGTATATTATGATAATTATATATATTTAAAATAATACTTACCTTCTTTTCATAATAATAATTGAAAAATTGAAATGTTACTCCTGCTCACATTCAGCTTACATCTCTATGATTATAGCATACCTTTATTTCTTAACAAAAAATAATGGATTAATTTAAAATTAAAAATTATTTATAAAAATTTAAATAATGTTATGTATATTATTTTTGAGATGATTTATTGATGAAGGCTTTGACTATTTTCATTGTAACGAACTAATGTTTTTTCAATGGAAATTCCCTTCTTATATTTATGTCATAAAATAACATGAAAACACAACATAATTAACTACTAAGTGATAAGTGACCTTTAAACATAAGTTTGTCACTTATGTGTTTGGAATTTTGGGAATCATACATACACGGTTTTGTTCAAGATGATTTATGGAGTCTAATGAAAAAAAAAATTGGTGAATAGTGACCTACCCTTATGAGTAGTAACATACACTTTTGAATAGTAATATAACCCTTATGAATAGTAACACATCCATCATAAGAGTAACCTTACCCATGATTAATTAAATAAAATATAGACTTCTTAGAAAGTGACAATTTGACCTTAGTAAATGATTTGGTATTTTGTAAGACATAAATAATTAAATATAATTAATTACTTAATTTAAAAGATTATATATTTCCCTAGAATTTATTCATAAATTGTTGAATCAATGTCTTATAGTTTTTAGAAAATTTTATAAGAACCTACGTAATTTCTTAAAGCACTATAAAATCAGTTTTAATCTTAGAAACTATTTTTTATGTATATTATGATTTCTATTAAATATTAAATTAATAATATTTAGAAAATTATTTTTGAAAAATGGATGTAATTATTTAATTCTACACTTTTAAAAATGGTTGGGGTAGATTTTTGGGATTTGTTTGAGATACATGAAATTGTGATGAATAGTATAATCAAATAAATTACAATAAATGATAAATAATTGATTAATTCTGTCATCGATGATGCTCTGCTGATGTAAGCCCACTTGGTTCTGGATCACATGATACAATTACTATTCTTGGTCATTCCAGACTCACTATTCCTTGTCTTAGGGGAAATTAATAAACAAATGAATTTTATTTTAAGGAAACCCCTCTCCCCTCTACTATAAAAGCCACCCTTCACACCCTCATTTCGTCACACCTCTCAAGCTCTAAGCCTTCCCTGAACTCTACCCAAACACCTTTCTTTAGACCCTCCCACACGTCCAAGAGATTCTAGTCTCATCAAAAGACAAATATTAGGCCCCTACTGAGGTTTTCAAGAGAAGAATTCAAGATGTAATTTCTCTCCCTCTTCTCCTTTAATTTCTTGAACTCTTCCAACCCATCTTAGACCCCTAAGGAGGTTCATTTCTTGATCTCTTCCAACCCATCGTCATCCAAATGTTATTTTAATTCCAGTATTATACATAAAATGTAATTATATGATTCTAATTGGATATTATATCATAAAACACCCTTTCCATATTCCTTTTATTTTATTAAAGAGAACGTTGTTCGTGAGGTGTTAATTTATCACCTTCAAGAATGACATGCTTTCGTGTTCCATTTCTTCCTTCAGATCTGGTCATGAATCCATTTTTATGGTTGAAACAGAATATTTTTTATGTATTATTTCCTATTTATATTTCTGGAACTGAATTATGAACATATTACTAAGTGATAAATTAATACAACTTCATTGTGATAGAAAAACCGCCCAAATTATCCCAAACAATATTCGTTTAATTCTTATCTAATGATTCATCCACATGGATCTAATATAATTAATTATAAGATCATAAAAACTCTTTTAATATCATTAATGACATGTAATATCATTTCTGAATGTTTACCCATGTTCTACCCGAACATCAATTTATGAATACAAGTGAACCACCCATGAAAAACCATAAAAACGAACATCCCCGAACAATGTTTTTTAAACTTTATAAGTCAACCAAAAGGAACATAAAATGACATAATGAAACCAGAATGAACCCTATTAATGTTTAAATGGTTTTGGAATTTCTAATTAATGAATATAATGTCATTATACAGGAAATTAAAGAGATGGAATCATTTTGATACAAGGTAAGGGGAAATTTTCGAACCCAACTTTCATCCTTTGGGTTCTCCCTATTTCACTCCATTTTGATATGGTTACTCCTTAAAAATATTATGTTCATATTTTTCTTTCCTTTTATGGGATATACATGTTAGTCACTGGTATTTATGACAAACCAAATGTTTTCCAAATTAACTCTTCTTTTAAGATCTCACCTTTTACTTCTCATTCAAAGTTGATGGTTCTTGTGTCAAGTATGTTATTCCCCATTTGTTTTGGAAACCCAATGTTTATGTATGTGTTATTATGAGATGAAACCCATTATTTTCCATGGGTTATTTAAGTTCAATATTCTTATATGTTTTATTTTCCATTCATGTTAATGATAATGTTATGATGTGACGGGTGCACCCGGAATTATATAGCGCAATATGAATGTTTCAATGTGACGGGTGAACCCGAAATTATACATTACTCCAATGCATTGGGTAATGTGATGAATCTCATGAGTAAATATGAAATTATTTGAAAACAAGATGCTAGCATGGTTCACAAGTATGTGTGGTTGTTAAACACTAAGACATGATGTTTCATTTTTATGCATTTCCACATTTCAAGTCTTTTATTTATGCTCCTCTCATGTTCATGATCTTTTTCCTATGTTAGGATTATTCTCACCCCATTATATATTGTTCTTATCTATCCCCTTACTGGGATTCTATCTCACCCCTTTTTATGTGTATCCTCAGATGGCTACATGTAATAAATAGAGGACAAGTGCCAATAAGAAGCTAGAGAAGAAGAATTTAAATAAATGTTTCTGCTTGATGTTGTATTTGTTATGTGTGGTCCTAGTTTGACCAAGACACTAAAACTTTGCATCCTCTACGTGTAATACTATTATGTTTTTTATCTTTGAAATGATGTAATAGTAATTTATAAAAAGGTTGGGTCTCTATTGTTGGTATCAGAGGAAAGGTTTAGTTAATTTGGGAATTAGGATTAGTGAACCCTAGAAAAACCTCTAGAATGAGACTAAGAAAAAATATGCACACAAGAATATTAACATAGGTATCCCATCTGATATGTTTTTGGTATAAATTTTTTAAATAAATATGTTATTCATGACTTGTTTACTTATGTTTTGTTCAAACATTTTCTATTTTAGAAAATGGTGGGAACCAAGAGAAATCAGGCCAACTACTCATACGAGGGTCAATGCACAGATTGCCTGAATGACATCCCCAATGATTTGGGAGGTGGAGTTCAAAACCTCATGGTGATGCTTACCCAATTATATCATGTTTTGAACAATAAACATGATAATGGGGAATATCCTAATTCACCGAAAAGGGAGCACATGGCTCTCGAATGTTTTATGCGGCAACGACCAGTGACGCATAGTGGATCATCTGATCCAATAGTTGCGGAACTGTGGGTCAACTCCATGGAGAATATCTTTTCTACGCTTCACTATTCTGAGACGGAGAAGGTGACATTATCCTTTTATCATCTAGATGGAGAAGCTGATCAATGGTAGGATTTGACAAAGAACACCAATCCAAGGGAGGAAATTGAAGATATGGAATGGGAAGCCTTTATGATAATGTTTCTTAATAAGTACTTCCCACAAACTCTTCGCACGAAGATGAAGAGAGAATTCATAGAGCTCATGAAACAATAAGGAGAATCTGTCACAACCTATGAAGTGAATTTTACAAGGCTTTCAGGGTACACATCGGGTTTTGTTATCAACAACGATAGAAAAATTGAAAGATTCAGTAGTGTATTAAAACCACACCATCAAAAGGCTCTTACAATTCAAGACATTGGAAGTTATGATAAAGTTAATTGGTGTGCTCTGAGAGTGGAGGTGGATTTTTTAGAATGGTCCCATGGCTATAGTTATATGAAAATAAAGATGGAGTTTCATGCTGGTGGATCTAATGACAAAGGTGGGATGAAAAATCAACGACCAACATGCCAAAAATGTGGGATGTTCCACCATGGGAACTACCTCAAAGGGATGGTAAAATGATTCAATTGTGGGAAAGAAGGACACCAGGCTCAAGATTGTCAAAAATACATGAAAAGGAAGGAGAATGTAGCTGATGAAAGGGGAGAACCACTCATAGTTCAATGATACAACTTTAAAGACCTATGGCACTATTAAAACATGTGCACTAAACCTTGAGCTCTCGTGGGTAATCAGCGTCAGCAGCCACCAAAGCCAAAGAAAAAAGGGAAGGCTAAGGCCATCACTACTACGGAGGTGGAGCTTGATAATGAAGTCATACAAGGTACACTTCCGATTCACTAAATAATGTGAAAAGTCTTATATTATGTCGGTTCTATTCATTCCTTTATATCATGCAAGTTTTCAAGAACTATAGAATCGAAGCCATGAAACCTTGAAGTAGAGATATCTTTAAAAACACCAAGTGGTGCATTCATTGCAACCCAATTGTTTGAATCTTCTCATGTTGGCATATGTGGTAATATTCTTCCAATAAATCTCGCAATACTTCCCTTGTTGGAATTCGACGCTATAATGGTTATGGATTGGATATCGTTATATAGAGAACATATCAACTGACGAGAAAATGAAATATATTTTCATATTCCAGACCAACCCATGCTCCTCTAAAAATTAAATGAAAATCATGAATCTCTTTGGAAAAATCCCTCAATGGTGTGGGTGTTGATTACCTATGAAGAAGCATACCTTGCCCAAATGGTTGAGTCTAAGGAAATTTCCAACCATGAAGAAATTCCCATCGTGAGGGAATACAGTGATGTATTTCCTGAAGAGTTACCCGAAATTCCCCCGGATCGTGAGGTAGAGTTCTCAATTGAAATCATACCTGGAGCTACTCCTATCTATATGTGTCCCTATAGGATGGCTCCTATCGAACTGGATGAGTTAAAGATGTAGCTGCAAGAACATCTAGACAAAGGGTATATACGCCCTAGTGCATCACCTTGGGGTTCACCGGTGCACTTTGTGAAGAAGAAGGATGGAACAATGCGGTTGTGTATCGATTATTGGGAACTCAACAAGATCACCATAATAAACAAGTATCCTCTCCCAAAGATTGATAACTTGTTAGACTATTTAAGAGGAGATCAATACTTCTCAATGGTGGATCTTCATTCTGGTTATCATCAGGTAAAGGTAAAGAAAGAAGATATTCAGAAAACTGTCGTCTGTACAAGGTATAGGCACTATTAGTTTTGGGAGATTCCCTTTGGACTTACTAATTCCCTTGAAATCTTCATGGATTTGATGAATAGAGTATTTATACATTACCTCGACAAATTTTTGGTAGTGTTTATCGATGATATTCTCATCTACTCCAAGAGAAAGGAGGAACATGAAGAACATCTAAGACTTGTGTTGGCGACATTAAGAAAGGATAAGTTGTACGCAATGTTCAGGAAGTGTGACTTTTTGATGAATAAAGTCACGTTCATGGGATAAGTGATCACAACTGATTGATTTTCTGTGGATCCTTCAAAAACAAATGTGATTGAGAAATGGCCCAGGCCTTCTAGTGTCACAAAAATACATTGTTTTCTTAGATTAACTCGGTACTATCGACGTTCTGTGAGAAACTTCTCAACACTGTCAAGCCCGCAAACTAAGTTAACAAGGAAAGGGGTAATGTATGTCTGGATGAAAGAATGAGAGGGAAACTTAACTGAGCTAAAGATAAGTATGATCACTGCACCTGTACTCACACTACAGAAAAGTAAAGAACGTTTTGTGATATACAGTGATGATTCAAAGAAAGGATTGGGTTGTGTACTCATGAAAAATGATAATGTGATAGCCTATGCCTCACAAAAGTTGAAGATCCATGAGCAAAACTACCTGACGCATGATCTAGAGCTGTCAGCAGTGATTTTTTCCTTGAAAATATGGCGGAACTAGATTTATGGTGAGAAGTGTGACATATACGTCGACCACAAGATCCTAAAGTATATATTCGCACAAAAGGAGATCAACATGCATCAAAGGAGATGGTTATAGATAATCATGTATTACGATTTCTCTATTAAATATCATCCTAGAAAGATGACCATGGTAGATGATGCCCTAAGAACAAAAGAACCCGCTACTCTATCCGTGTTACGGATTGAGAAAGACCCTATCTTATTAGATGTACAAAGGATGGATTAGGAAATCATAAGGTAAGGGGATACATACTACCTTACCCAAATGATTAAGCAACCACCTATCCAGGAGAATATTAATTAAGAACAAAGGGATGATGTGGAGATACAAAAGTGGGAGAATGTAGTAAAGGAAGGGAAGCTGCAAGAGTTTCATATTGACAATAATGGTGTTATTCGTTTTGGAATGTGGATTTGTGTGCCTTAATCACCCGGGATAAAGAAGGAGATATTGTAAAATGCACATAGCTCAACTTTATCTATCCATCCAGGGAGTACCGAGATGTACTGTGATCACCGAGAACACTTCTGGTGGGATAACAGGAAGAAGGAGACTGTGGAATATATATCAAGGTTCTTGGTGTGTCAGAAAGTTAAAGCTGAGTGAAAAAACTTCAAAGGCATGATGCAGCCATTGCCTAAACCCTTTTGGAAATGAGAAAATGTTACTATGGACATTGTGATGGGTCTCCTGAAGATGTTAATGGAAAATAATGCAATATGGTTTGTGGTTGACCGACTCACCAAGACTGCCCATTTTATCTCTATTCGGGAATATGTCTTTCTTGAACAACTTGCAATGATATATGTGAAGGAAGTGGTGATACTGCACGGTGTTACACTCTCAATTGTCTCTCTCCATGATCGACGATTCACATCAAAATTCTGGAGGAGCCTTCAACATGCTTTGTATACTGAATTAAATTTCAGCACAACCTATCACCCCCAATCTGATGGCCAGTCTGAAAAGACTATTCAGACACTTGAAGATATTCTAGGAGCCTGCTCTTTAGAATTCAAATGTGGATGGAGTCATAATCTCCCATTGGTTAAGTTCTCATACAACAATAGCTTCCACTCGAGTATCCAGATGGCTCTCTATGAAGCTTTGAATGCAAAGCTATGTAGAACTCCAACCTGTTGTGTTGAATTTGCAGAAAGAAAGCTACTCGGACCCAGTCATGTTCAAGAGATAACAGATAAAGTTCAAGTCATCTAGAAACACATCAAAGCTTCTCAAAGTCGGCAAAAGAGCATTGATGACAATTATGGAAGGGACTTGGAGTTCGACAATGTAGACAATGTCTTCCTTAAAATATCTCCATGGAAGAGAGTCATGCGATATGGGATGAAAGAGAAGCTAAGCCCAAGGTATATTGGACCCTTTGAAATCCTTTAACTCATAGAAGTCATGGCCTATCATCTTTCACTTAAAAAAAATATGGCTCATGTTCATGATGTGTTTCATGTATCACTACTGAGTAAGTACATACCAGACCCCTCACATTTACTAAACTCAAAGGCGGTGCAGTTGGAAGATGATCACTCCAACGAGGAGTAGCTAGTAAAGATTCTCGATCGGAGATATAAGGTTCTACCCAGCAATACTAACCATATTGTAAAAGTGTTGTGTTGTAACCATAAGTTTGAGGAAGCAACTTGGGAACCAGAAGAGGCAATGAAAGAAAAACACCCTCACCTGTTTGTGTGAAGTGAAATTTTGGGGGTGAAATTTCTTAAGGGGGAAGAATGTAATGACCCAATGTTTTTCAATGGAAATTCCCTTCTTATATTTATGTCATAAAATAACATGAAAACTAAACCTAATGAGATACTATGTAACAATTGACCTTTAAACATAAGATTGTCACTTCTGTGTTCGGAATTCTGAGAATCTGACATACACGGTTTAGTTTAGGATGATTATTGGAGTCTAATGAAAAAAAATATTTTTTGGTGAATATTGACCTACCCTTATGAATAGTAACATACCCTTATGAATATTAAATCATCCAACACAAGAGTAAACTTGCCCATGATTAATTAAATAAAATTTAGACTTCTTAGAAAGTGACCATTTGACCTTAGTAAACGTTTTGGTATTTTATAAGTCATAAATAATTAATTATAAACAATTATTTATTTTAAAAGAAAATTTAATTTCCAAGATTTTATTCCAAAATTATTGAATCTATGTATTATAGTTTTTAGATAATTTTATAAGACCCTACGTAATTTTTGAAAGCACTCTAAAATCAGTTTTAATCTTAAAAAATGTTTTTTATGTAAATTAAGATTTGAATTAAATATTAAATTAATAACATTTAGAAAATTATTTTTGAAAAGAGAAATTCATTTTTGGATTTTACACGTTGATAAATGGTTGGGGTAATGTTTTGGGATTTTTCTAAGATACTTGAATTTTTTATGAATATTATAATCCATAAATTTACAATAAATGCAAAATAATGGATTATTTGAGTCATCGATGATGCTCCAATGATGTAAGAAAACTTGGTTCGGGATCACATGAGAAAATTAATATTATTGATCATTCAATACTCACAATTCCTTTCCTTATGGGGAATTAATTAACTAATTAATTTTCTATTAAGGAAACCCCACTCCCCTCCACTATAAAAGCCACACTTCACACCCTCATTTCCTCACACCTCTCAAGCTCCAAGAATTCTCTAAACTCTGTCCAAACACCTTCCCTAGCACCTCCCCCACGTCAAAGAGCTTATGGTTTCATAAAAATACCAGGCTTAGGCCTTTAAGGAGGATCTCAAGAGAAGGATCTCAAGAGAAGGATTCAAGAGGTAATTTCTCTCCCTCTTCTCCTTTAATTTGTTTTCAAGTTCAAGTTAATTTCTTGATCTCTTCCCACCCATATTCATCCAAATGGTATTTTAAATCCATTATTGTACATACAGTTTACTTATATGATTCTAATGGGATATTATATCATCCATCCCCCTTTCCCTCTTCCTTTTTTTTATTAAGGAGAACGTTGTTCGTGATATGTTAATTTATCACCTTCAAGAACGACATGATTTCTTCTTCCATTTCTACATTCAGATCTGGTCATGAACCCATTTTTATGGTTGAAACAGTATATTATATATGTATTATGTCCTATTTAATGTTCTGGAACTGACTTATGAACGTATTAGTATGTGATAAATTAAAACAAGTTCATTATGATCGAAAAACAGCCCAAATTTACCCAAACAATCTTCATTTAATTTTTACCTAATTATTCATCCAAATAGATATAATATAATTCATTATAAGATCATTAAAACTCATGTAATATCATTAATGACATGTAATATCATTTCTGAATGTTTACCCATGTTCTACCTGAACATCATTTTATTAATACAAGTGAACCGGCCAAGAAAAACTATAAAAACGAACAACCCCGAACAATGTTTTTTAAACTCTATAAGTCATCCAAAGAAACATAAAATGTCATAATGAAACCACAATGAACCCAATTAATGTATAAAATGTTTTTTAGTTTCTAATTAATTAATATAATGTCATTATACATGACATTAAAGAGAAGGAAGCATTCAGATACAAGGTAAGTGGAAATTCTCAAACCCAACTTTCATCCTTCGGGTTCTCCCTCTTTCACTCCTTTTTTATGTGGTTAATCCTTAAAAATATATTTTTCATATTTTTATTTTCTTTTATGGGATATACATTTTATTCACTGGTATTTATGACAAACCAAATGTTATCCAAATGAACTCTTCTTTTAAGAACTCACCTTTTACTTTTCATTCAAAGTTGATGATTCTGGTATCAAGTATGTTATCCCCCCTTTGTTTTGGGAACCCAATGTTTATGAATGTGTTCTTATGAGATGAACCCCACTCTTTTCCAGGGGCTATTTAAGTTCATTATTGATACATGTTCTATGTGTAATGCATGTTAATGATAGTGTTATGATATGACGGGTGCACCCGGAATTATATAGCGCAATATAAATGTTTCAATGTGAGGTGTGTGCCGGAATTATACAGAGCTCTAATGCATTAGGTAAAGTGATGAATCCCATGAGTAAATGTAAAATGATATGTGAAAAAAGATGCTATCTTGGTTCACAAGTATGTGTGGTGGTTAACCACTAAGACATGATGTTTCATTTTTATGCATTTCCACATTTTATGTCTTTTATTTATGCTCATCTCATGTTCATGATCTTTTTCCTATGTTATGATTATGCTCACCCCATGCTATATTGTTCTTATCTATCCTATTACTGGGATTCCAGATCACCCCTTTTTACTTATATACTCAGGTGGATACATGTATTATAGAGAGGACAAGTGACAATAAGGATCTAGAGAAGAATAATTTAAATAAATGTTTATGCTTGATGTTGTATTTGTTATTTATAGTCCTAGTTTTCCCAAGACACTAAACCAATGGATCCTCTATGTGTAATACTATTATGTTTATTATCTTTAAAATTATGTAATTGTAATATATGAAAAGGTTGGGTCACTATATTCATAATAATAAAGTCATTTTGGTCACGATTACCAAATTTTGAGAAAATGTCCAACAAGAACATAATTAATATTGTAATTGTAATAAAAAAATAACAAGTGGTATAAAATTCATAAAAAATTATAATTCTCTAAAGAAATTAACTAATTACCTTATATATATTTTTTAGGAAGTTAAATATTTTACACGACGAGTCAGACACAAGGTTAAATACATTATTTTTAAACCCTTTTTTAAAGTAACACATTCCACCCATTTTAAAAACAACCGAAAGAATTTTTTTAACATATATGACATGAAATGAATTTATCTATTTTATTTTGATTCAATTTTTGAATTCATCATTTGAATGATTTCTATTATATTTTCAAATGACGTGTTTTCATTTATTATTTTTTTCCTTGTAAAAAATCAAAAAGGGATTTAAAATTGGACAATATGTTTTTAATTTATGAGAGATATATATGTTAGAATTATTTTTTAGTTTATATAAATTATTTAGGATTATGGGAGGCTCCATGGTAAAATAATGGTGTGTGATACCATTATATATCCCCAATGCATTGGTTATTGATACAGAGTTAACTAATTGGGTTTCTATTAAAAGCATAAGGAAATATATTGGTGTGGATATTCCAAATTTAAGCATGAAGGTTAATCCCTATGTCATCAAGAGAGCTTTGGTAATGGGTCTAGTTTTATGTAAATGATTCCACATTTTATCATTATGATTTATATTTTATATGTAGTTTTATCTAAATCTTATCATATCATGTGGAAATCTTAATAAATTATGTGTTATGGGTGAAAATTATAACATTGTGAAATTTTTTTCATGGGTTTATAAGTATTCATGGAGTAATGATTAATTTCATTAATTTTTATCATCCATGGATTTAATTTTCGTTCACATGGTATAATGATGGGTATGATAATAAATGAGGTAAATATGAAATTCATGATTATTTCTCATGAAAATTCAATCATGTCTTATTTTAAAAGTTTTATATTTTTTTAAAAAATTGAGACTATTTATTAGTATCCCCATTTCATGAATTTGGGATGTTATTAATGAATTACTACATGATTTTAAAAAACTGTAACCCTAGATGGACCCTCAATATGAAATAATGTAAATTCATTATTAAAAATAATGATTTTGTAATGATTAAGCTTAGGTCCTCACTATTTTTATCGAAGGAAAATTTAAATAACATTAGATATTAGTATGATATTTAATCATATGTTGGAAATCATATATAACCATTACAATTATCATGGTAAGATGATTCATAGTTATTTTGGATAAATTTAATGAGTTTTAGATAAAATGAATAATGATATTTAATTTTTATCATCTTTATAAGATTTATTATTATTATTTTATTTCACAGAATAATCTATTTGTTTTTAGTAAATTATTTTGTCCCAAAATAAATAAAGTAAAAAATGGATGTTAAGGAAATTGCGGTGGTTGGATGAATAATAAACCAAACGAAATGAGATCTACAATGAAATGAGTTGTGGTTATTATAAACAAACAATCAAGAATAATGAATTGCCACATGGTCCTTAGTGAGTTTTCTAATGCATTAATTATTAGAAAAATTAATCCTTGTGGATGTTTAGGTAACAAAAATAATAAATATAAATATATTAAAAGACATATGTGTCATGTATAAGGAAATAAGCACATAGTAAAATGATTTAATCTGATTAGACGATGATTTAAATTTAGTATTGGAGGTTATAAAGAAATAATATACCAAAGAAAAAGGTTGTGTCAGTTGATTACATGAACAATAAAGAATTTCTTACCTTGTTATCAATATAATGTTTTAAATGTTGGTAATATAGTATTGATACAAATAAACGACTATTGAACAAGGCTTATGATTGTGATCATTAATATCATATAGATATATATTTTTTAATAAATAATTCCATTATAATGGATGATGAGTAATCATAATATGATATATGAAGATATTAAATATTTCTGAGATCATTTTTAACATTAGTAAATTAGAGAATTTTTTTCAGTTTTTTGTTTATAAGAATGAAGTATTAAAGAATATAACACAGAAACGTGGTTAATGGATTATGAAAAAAATAAATGATTAAGATGTATATATATAATGTATTCAATAGTTATGGTATATTTAATTGTGATTAAATAATTAAATTTATTAATACACTTTTGATGATGAAAGTAATTGATAATTTTCTTGAGATTGTATTATATATAAGCCTTATGTTTTCAATGTGAATATTTTAATTGAGGACTAATTTTATATTAATTTCTGTAAATAATTATAATGTAATAGATAACCACAATGGTATTTATAATATTTTATTTTCATGCAATTTTTGGTTAATACATCTTGTTATATAAACACAAATGAATGAGATAACAATTGATGTTACAACCTGTTATTGTTATTTTTGAGGTTTTTTCTCACATTTCATGTAATGATATATATTTTATATAGTTTTATAAAAAATACACCCTATAGTATGTGTGAAAAGCTATTGGATCCAAAAAAGGTGTGAGAATCGATCCCACAACCGAAGGGTGACCAAGGTGCATTGCCTGCAATGAGACTAGATAAATTCCCTATTAGTGTGGATTTTTATTTCTTGTTAAATTATTTTGTTGATGAAGAATTTTTTTTATTTTATTAAAATATGTTTCATCAAATAGATAACATTGGTAATGTAAAATGAGTTTGTGATTGAGTTATTAATGTTATTTTAGAAGACATATACTATTTTGGGAACTCTATATGATAGGGTAAAATAGAGTAATATATGATTTTAGTTTATTAATGAAGGATGAATTATAGTTTTGAAGCATGTAATATTTTATTTTGAATATATTGTGATTATTATTTATATGAAATCATTATCATACTTCAATTATTATTAAGGAAATTACTTTTTGGTATATGATATCAGGAATAATTAAAAATATTTGTAGATAAGTGCTAAAATTAGTCTTCTAGACTATATGATTAAATATTTCTGAATTTTTTGATTAAATATTAATTTTTAATATTATTTTTGTAATTTTATTTATTGTTATTTATTGAATAGACTATGTTGAATATTGGTAATTAAATTTTAATTATAGATATTGAAGTAGTTTTTTTCTATAATGGTTTATTGTTTTTAGAGAATAACCATATCTTATCCTCTGATTTTTTTATATCATTTAAAAATACATGAGTAATATATATTTATATATATGTAAATATATTTTTTGATTGAGTTTTTTTAGAAGTGGATTCTTTTGCTTCAAGAAATAAAAACATGTCTTTAATACTCAACTTTTGGAATGAAATATGACTTTATTATTGAAATTATTAATTGTTGATTGTATAATTTCATATTAATTATATTTCATCATGTAATTGATTCTATTAGAAAAATAATTAATCACACTATGAAAAAAATCCTGAAAAATAAATATTGATCATATATTTTTCTTACAGAAAAATCAATGACCTCTTTAACCCATCATAGATTTATAGTTTTCTGAATTCTTATATTCTAATGGCATTGTTATTTATAACTCTACATCACTACAAGATAGTAAGTTTTCTATTCTGTTTTCATGTTTTTCTATATGGAACCATAATATGTGTTTTCTCGGGAAACCTTCATAATATACTTCATTTATTTTAATGTGTCTGTTTTATTAACCATTGTACCTATGTTAGATGTAAAAAATTTATTTTGAATAGTAGAACATTGGTTTAGAAGCTTGAGATCAAATTTTAATTATAGAATTTATTAAGGGGGAGGGAGGATGTATAAACATGGGTCTTTAAAAATTGAAATACTATATAAGATTTCATTAACAATATTCCACATCAATCTTAAACGAATAATTAAATATTTTTATTTAAATGTTTTGGTAATAAACTAGCCACTGGAGTGGCATGTATGAATTATATGAACTAAATTACAAAAAACTGGCTTTCACATTTATATATAATTAATTATTTAACCAATAAATCCGATGTTAAAATTAAACCATTTTTGAAAGAAAATGTTTTTTTGAAAAATAAAATTTTAATGTGAAGCAGTTTGTTTTGTACCAATAAAGAAAAAATCACTTGTTATGTATTATATTAATGATATATATATGAATATATAACATTTAACTAAATTTATATCATTAATAATAAGTGTTTTTAAGAAAAAATATAAGAACAATTATAATTTTATTTATAAAAGAAGTTTTTAAAAATGTAGTTTCATCACATTTTGATAGCACAATTGTTTTAAATAATTTTTTACACATTTATAATTCTATTTTAAAAAATTACATATTTACATAATAATATCAAAATTCACATTGGTTTAATTTTTTGAAATTTTCTGAGAAGTTTAAAGTTTTTATTAATAATAAAAAATACTACAATTTAATTCCTAATAACATTTTCATTTATATAGTTTATTCTATAAAATTATTTTTTCGAATGTTCCTAAAGTATAAATTGATAAATTTTATATTATTTAATCAAAATTTCATCATTTTAATATGATTTACATTGAAATTGATATGAAAAAATTTCTATATTATAAATATTTTTTCATTCAAAATAAGTTTTCCCACCCAATCAATGGGATTAATTTTAAATAAATTATATCCATTTTTTTGAATTTTTCAATATATATATATTAATTATTATTTTAATGTTATTTAAATATGTCCCTTATATTTTTTTTGGATATTATGACTTGTATCCTTAGTAATATTAAATACAATGGTTAAGGATAAATTAGGTAATTAGTGGTAAATATAATATTATAAAATTTATAAAAAAAAAACCAAATACTTTTATAATATTATTGGATGATTTAATAAATAAAAAACCAATACATGCACTAATTTTTTGAGATCATGTACCGAATTTTATAAATGTAATTATTTTAGAGTATTTTATTCATAACAAATTAAATTTTGTCATACTTTTGTTTTTAACTAGTGAATATATTTAATAATGTGTCATAACAGTGAAATATTAGACTATAAATATTATTTTGTCATCTAAAATTATTATCTCTATCTTGGAAATAAATTTTAATTATTTTTGGAGAGAGATAATAGCCTTAACAGCTTTCAAAATGATAATAGAGTAATTATTTAATTACAAAAATCAAAAATTTCTATAAAAAATTAAAATAAATATGATACGATGTCTTTAGTTTCATAAAATTATTTATATATTAATTTAAGATGTTTTTGGTGTCTTAAATTTACTTTATAATATATCATTTGTTATGGTATTTTTAAAAATTCATTTAATGAATAATATCAAAATAGACATTAATTATATATTAAAGTATAACATAATTTACTAAGTGATATAAAATATATAAAAATATAAAATAGAGTAAAAGGAATGTCTTATAAATTATTATATCATAAATTAATAAATTATTTCGTGTTTTTCATTTTATATTAAATTGATTAACCGTTAAATTGCAGATTACAAGACACCACCATAATTATTAAATGGTTAAATAAGGGTTAAAACAAAAATATAATGATTGAAAAATAATAAAACAATGATTAATATTAATTTTTTAATATATTTAAAGATATAATCATCCTATATTATAAAAAAATATTTTTTTATCCCTTTTTAATTTAAAATTAATCTATTATGATGTAATATTTTGAATAATTCCATGAGTTCCCACCACTATTTTGTAAAAGGGAAAAAATAATTTTATATCAGTCACACATAAAAAATATTTTTATCCCTTCATGATCATACAAAATAACATCCTATATTCCTTAAAAACATTATATATTCCTTATTTCAACATATAACCTTCCATATCGGTGTTAGGGTGTTAATCAATGGAGATCACCTGAATAAGAGCTATATTTTCTAATTATTTGTATTCTCAACATCCAAAAAATATAATTCAACCATGATGAAATACTAATAAATTTATAATTAGTATAATGAGATTTTATTATTTTTAGACCATCACCTATATCCATCTTATTTTCCATCAAATGGGAAAATAATTCATCGACCATGTATACGAAAGACTACAGCTTCGTGAACCAGTGGAATTTTTTGCCTTCACCGTATCCAATGACTATTTATAATGAAGGAATTATTTTTTAAATATTATATTAATGTAATATTTAACATTATAATATGATATTATATGATTTAGTTTCTTACCTTTCCATTCAATTGAAAATCGATATTGTTGTTCATGAATTTGTGTAAAATATCACATTGAAAATGATATGTGATTTTTTTTTCATCACCAATTCACATTGTTTATATTTATAAATATATTTAAATGACTAATATAATATTATCAATATTTTTATAGATAAACTAATACTTTCCTTATTTATTGAATGATAATTTAAAAATGGAAATATTACACATGCGTACCGAAAACATATGGCCTCCCTGGTTATAACATAGTTAATTTTTCATAATCATACTTAATGGTTTGATTTTAAAGTAAAATTTATGTATAAAATTAATATTAATGAAATTAATATTAGACTAGAGATTAATGAAAAATAACATCCTTGATTATTATCATCATACTAAAGTGATTTTGGTTCCATGTACCTAATATCAACAAAATACCCAACATGAACATAAATAATTATGTAATTTGTATAACTTGTTAATATGTGATAAAAAAGTATTAATAGTCATTATTGAATTTATCAGGATAGTATATATTTAATAATTGTTTATTATTTATGATGATAAATGTTGTACGTGATGATTTATACTCAAGGTAAGAGACTTTCTTTCAAAACCCTATTTTAATATAACTCCTTAAACTATTTTTACATAATCCATAAGGAATGTTTTTAACATATAAAATATGAACAGAATTTAAGACCATCATATCACATAATTTTTTTTCATTCATTAAATAATTAAATGATTATTTTCAAATATAATACATTCAATTATGCATGTGTGGCTATTTAAATCATGAAATGCGGTTTCAAAGTGAAAAATGATATTTTTATTTTATAAAATATTTATTTGTCCATTTTATGTTATTGTTATTGGTCATTATTTATTTGTCTGGATGGATTGATGATAATTCAAGGTAGGGTGATACTATAATAACTATCTAATGTATTGGTTAATGATACAACTCTAACCGGTAGTTTTTCTTCTATGAGATTAAGAGAAAATTATATGTTGAGTATTCCAAATGTAAAAATGAAGGTTACTCCATATGTATCTATGATATGTACAATAAAATTAAATGAGTAATGGAAATAATTGAATGTGTTATACCATTATGTTTTTTGTTTTCTATATAGTTTATAAGATACATATTATATCCTGAGGTAATTTAAATAGAATTTGTTTTATGTGAGAGAAGTCTAACTTTTCAAAAAAAAATCCCAGGCTTATATGTTTTCATTGAATAATAGGTAATTTATTTATTTTTATGTTCCTTACTAAGATTTTTTTCTCATACCATGTATTATCTTTTTGTATCGTATAAGGATGTTTATGATAAATAAGGAAGTATAATTTTAATTTATGAATATATTTCCAGAAAAAATAAATTGTTTAATTAAAAAGTTTTATATTTTAGAAAAAATTGATACAATTTTAATGGTGTCCACTTTGTATTAATTTTAGATGTTATCTATGAATGGTGTCATAAACCTATAAAATTATAAATCTAATAAGATCCCCAATGTTAATGAAAGTAAATGATTTACTAAAACTCAATATTATGTAATGTTGAAGCACATGTACATATTATTCTACTAAATTCAAATCATATAGAGTTTTTAATAAAATGTGGAGGATTTTTGAATTATAAAATCTTGTGATGTTTAATTAATGAGATATTATTAATGAAAAAATGACTCAAACGGATGAACTAAATGATTATCCTAAAGAAATTAGATATAAACCCTTATTTAATTACATCAATGATGATTATTTGAATTGCGATTATCTTCAAAAAATAATAAAAGGTTTGATACTAGTAAAATATAAACTGTGTTGCCTATATTACCTATAAATATTAGGGACCATATTTTAAAAGTATTTATAGGGATATCAGATGATGTATTTTAAAATAGGTTAAAAATGTGGATACTTGTAAAATTGTCTTTTTTCATCTCCTATAGAACCAAAATATAAAGAAGAATCATTATTTTGGAAAAAATTGGTTTTTAGATATATAAGAAATGATAAATTGGTTCAAAAGGAACATTTTACGGTAATTAGTTAGTAGACCATTTTAGTAAATTATATTTCACAAAAAATGGGTGTTAAAAAAACTATACGATTATGGTGTAAACACAAGATGTAATGCTACAATAGTTGGAAAAGATTTCAACCATGAAGACAAAATTGACTATGAATATTCATTTCCTCCTATAAATATGTTAATATAAATTATGACCCTTTTATAATATATAATTATCATATATGAATTGTAAATTATATCACATGGATTCAAAAACAGTTTTCATAAATGGATTTTTATTTTTGTAGGATTATATCGAACTACATATTGGTTTTTAATATCCTAAATTTGAATTTTTTTTCAAGCATACCAATGATCTATATAGATGTAAAAATGAAAAAATAGAATAATGTGAGATATTTTGTTATTTTATTGAAACAAACAGTCTTAATAGTTGGAATGTGAGATCTTTTATTACTTCATAAAACATAATCATTAGATATTTTTTACTAAAAATATATGACGATGATGTTATTTTCATATAAGAATGTAAAAAATTATTATTGTAGTTCACATAATTTGAAAATATATAAATTTAAAAGAAAATTAATAGTGAGTTACCCTATGTCTTAATATTTCAAATTTATCAAAAAAATGGAAAATTTGTATCTAAATAAAATACATTCATGATTTACATATAATGTTTGGAACTTAAAATCGTAGGAAATATTCAAATCTTATGACCTCCAATATTAATCATGATACGTATGCCTATGGAAAACCATTTAAGAACATGGTATATTGAAGAATCCTTTGAATTTTTTTTTATATTATTTAATGTAGAACAAATATTATGTTTTCAGTATGTCTTTGTGTAATATTTCAATACAATTATATAGATTCTCATATAATCAATTCAAACTTAATTTTAAGATACTTAAAGGGAACTATTCCAATTTTTATACTTTTTCAATAACATTATGAATTTAATTTAACTTTATCTTAATATTTCAACCTTTTGGTGGTAAATTAGATAAGCCCAACACCTCATGAACCTAATATTTTCTGGTAAAATCTCTTGTATCTTAGGGAAGTTAGAAACAACAATTAGTATAATTATCAACAACATCATAAGAATATATCGTAACAGGATGATGTTGTGAACATGTTCGGAATTTGAAACACATCATATTGTATTTTTTGATTTAATTTTAATTTTGTTTTGATCAAATGTGATAACATATTTGCTATCAACATTTCAATAAAATCTATTTAACCTTTCTAGAATGAATCTCATTGATTCAGAGCTCATTTTTCAATATATCATCGAACCAAATGTGATGTCTCTTTATCATTGATTACATTGAAAATAAATTAGCATAGATATTTTCCAAAATTTTTCATAAAGATAGATTTTATTCTATTAAATCATTTTTATGTTTTTTTTATTTACATGATTTTATTTTAATAATTATTATATTCATAGTTTTTAAATTAAAATAAAAAATTTATTTACCATAATTTATTTATTATTATTTGTCATCATTAGAACCATTAATTACTTAATAATAGAATATATTATCTAGATTTTACATTAATTACTCTACGCATAATTTAATGATACCTCAATAACCAAAATAATAAATAAATTGTGTCAACTCTACGCATGATACACTTGGTAGTCCCTTCTCTCTCATATTAAAACCTTGTTTCCCTAACCCTTCATTATTCCAAATCCATTCATGAATGAAAAAATAGTAAAAAATATGGCCCCTATCCAAGAGGATTTAAGTTTCAAAAATCATCATGGAGTTTTTTAAGTAGATTTGAAATAGGCTTTACCATGATTTTAGCAACAAACATGTAATTTAAGAATGTCTTAACCATTTTTTTTTGGAATTTTCTGTTCATGAATGATAATACAATTTTTTTGAGGAAGAATTTAATAAGTTTTAGGAAACTATAGTTTTTATTAATTTTTTATTATTATTTGGCCACTCAACCATAAACCAGTTTTGATTTTCATTAACATCTTTGGTAATGGTTGAAGCATTTCAGTGCAGAAATAAAGGCTACACACACTTTATTAATTACGTTATCTATAGATATTAAGTCACACCACATGATTTCAGGAAATATTTAATTTTAAATTATGATTTTAATAATTAGAACATGTTAAAGGACATGAACCCAAGAAGATAATCTATAATAATTCTTATTTAATCTTCCATCACACATCACAATAGTGATGTTGAAATAATATTATTTCATTATGTTATGCTATTGTATTTATATATGTTTGAGAAGACTTCAAATCTTGAATTATACATTATGATATGTATGTACCATGAAAATATAATTTGAAAATTTCTATCCTTTCAAAAAGATGTTGCAATAAGTTTTTTTTAAAATGGCATTGTTTGATTGGATGAAAATATTGTAACATATTTTCATGGGTTGATAATGTTTATTGAAAATATTTGAAGGGAAAATTATTTCTGTTTTAATTTTTCTTTAAAAATTAATTTTTTATTATGTTATAAATAAGATATTTTATTTGACCGTACATCAACTCAATTAGATTCATATTAGATGGGATTTTCAAGTGAATTTATTGTTACTACATTTTTTCATGTTTTAGTTTAAAGGATATTTTCTTAAATTAATATAATATATGTTCTTGATAATGAGACTCTTGGGGAATTAAGAAGATGATTAAGAGTTTTTGTTCAATCGAGAGGAGGATATTTTCTTCAATTCTTTTTTCATTTTTATTTTACATGAGTTAAGCTTTATTTTATACATATTTCTTCCAGTAGATAAGAGACGGTTTCATCTGTCACAAGGTTCGTAAATTTTGGTTATTTAAGGACCATATAAAACCTATTGGGTGAAATGAATCTGGTTGAAATATTTTAGTCTAGTGAGATGAGTGGAAGAAATATAACTAAACATGTTGACATTATTAGTCAAAATATTTGTGGTCAAGAAGAAAAAGATAAGTTTATTGAATAAAATTGACTTGGTGTAGAAAAGTAAAATAAAAATTTGAAGAACTATCCCAAGAGGAGACACCCAATGTTGTTATAAATAAGAAAAAGATGACAATTGAAGTATGAATGTTCATCAAGACACAATATCTCACAATATTTCACAACATAAATGATAAAATATTATTAAAAATGAATATATTAAAGTATATGACTGTTCTATAAAAATACAATAAAATTTAATGTGGGATGTTGATTCATTAAAAGGTCTCTTTCTAGAGTCTACAAATGAAATTAGAACTAAAGTCGGTCTCTATCAAAACTGGCACCCGCACTAACCCATGGAATTCCATGATGGGTGTTTCTTATCCCTACGGGTAGGGACAAGATCTAGGGTATCATTAAATGGATGTTAGGAACGATGTACAAGAGATTATGAACATAAAACAGCAATAAAATCCAACTTAACAAATCATGTTTTTCCAAAACAAATCATATTTTATAAAAATTATGAATTGAATTACGTAATTTAAAATCATTATCAATGATTATAATAAATTAATAAACTCAAAATTCATATATTAAGAAACTCCTTTTGGTACGTGGCACATACCTCAATTCATCTCCATGACACTTCACCAAGAAAGAATGATAGAAACACAAACTATTTGTAATAAAATCTTTACCCAAACATGTGAAATAATATCAAAGTATTCTTACACCAAAAGGTGTAAGTAGGGTGTTATCCAATCCTAGTAGGATTCTACCACTAAAATATTCCATGTGATAAACCATAAGAGAAAAATGGGGTATTTGGATGTGACTGGTCATGACATCATATCATAATATAAATATGATTCTTTTGAATGATTCCCATTAGTAAAAATTCCACAACACATCAGGTATCATTAAGGAATATATTGATAGTTTATAGAACTAATAATTGGAAAATCGACTTTCTATCTATAAAAAAATTAATATTCTTATGAACAATCAAGAGGTGACCCTTCATAGTCCTTATCAAAATTTATCCGGATTTTATCTGTTTAATTATGAGAAAAATTCAAAAATTTCTCAAAAATATGAATAAATTATTACTATAATGTGAGGAATTAAATATTCCTCGTCATTGAATTTTAAGAAATTTTATTTTAGTGTTTATAGTGTGCCTTTACATTATCAATTGGATAATGGAAATATAATTAATGTAGATATGTCTGAGGTCTACATTATCTCATTATTTTCATATATAATGTATGTAAAAGAAATATGATCATATCATTTCCATGTAAAATTTTAAAGGTGTTCCTTAAAATTTTTTATCCAAATTACGTTTCTTATAATAAGAAACCTACATAATAACATTTAATTTGCATTTTAAATAAAGAAGTTGGAATCCATTATTGAACTGAAGATGAATCATATATCACCAAATAAATTTCATACTTCATCTTGGAAATTACCATATGAATCAATGACAATTTCATCAGAATTATGTTTATGTTATATTCATGGGTAGACATTAGAATGGAAATTAAATTTCATTTATTATGATTATCAGACACTTGAAACAACCATATAATATTTCACGACAAAAGAAAAATATGTAATTACCATTATGGTATCCCTTGATATGTTTTTATGACATGTTTTGGTGTCTATGGTTGTGATTTTTAGTATATATTTTTTTGTTAGATATATCATGAATAATAAAAAGTCAAATCTAATTCTAATCATCTGGACCTCCAAGCTCAAGAAATTTTACATCAGGATCCACGATTATAATGAAATTTGTAATACTAGGGTTTACCATTTGAGTCAAAAACCAACATAGTTTTATCTAGGATGTTAATATATTAGATAAATTAAATATATTTCCCTTTTAGATATTTCATATTATACTCTTTTATATAATATTACATGTTTTTTAGACACATTGAATTTCATAGATAATGGTGTTATACATCAGGATTAATTAATTCAATGGTTTCATAATTGAATATCGATTACATTAAATACGAATAGTAAGATCTTTTCATTTTGAATTTGGGAAGGAATTATAATAATATAATATTCAATATAATGTAATTTTTTTTTAAAAAATTAAAATTATTCTATATTTTAATCTATCGATGAATCATTTTTCAAAATTTATTTGTTATAATGGTGTTTGATTCATGGTTATTTTGGAAAGCTATTTGAAATTTTTATTGTGAGTTTTATATCACATTTACTGATATAAAATTAAAAGGAACCATTCTCATTGAATTGAGATACCACTACATCATTTTTTCTTTATGAATCTATTGAGATTTGTGGCTTGTATTTTATGTTACGATTTTCTATTTCAATTTAACATATTATATCATACTCTTATTATGCAATCTCTCTAGTGGATAGGAAAAATATCAATTAAAACTGATTGTAATGAAATTTTTTCTACATTTTTAAAGATTACAATTTTTTATATATTAGTGATACCAATGTTTATTCAAAAAACCAATGAACACATTTATGTTCTAAGATAGGGGAATATTTTATTAAAATATATAGGGCCAGTCATGATGTTTTCACTCCTAATCATCAATTACAATTGAGATAGATTAATTATAATATTTTGAAATCAAATATAATATTGATAAAAAGTTATATAATATAGTAGGGATCAGAGATTATGTCTTGAGTATTTTTAAATTAAAGGACAATCTATCCGACTCTAATGCGGATGCATCATCTAATGTGGTCCTTATTAGAGAACGTGTTCTACCTATGTATTTTTAAATTTTTGATTTTTATGTTATTAAATCATGAAATATTAATGTAATTATGGATATGAAATATTAGGATTGGTGTTTATATAAATAATAAGAACTCCAAAATAATGACTATAAAAATTAAAGTATTTCTAAGGTTAAATCAATGGTTGTTCCAAAAAAATTAATTTTTAATAACTAATTGCAAACTTTGTATAATGTCTTTTGAAACAATTCAAGGAATAATAACTTCTAAAGAAATTTTCATTTCAAATGAGATAGTGATTTTATTATGTTCTTTTTATTACCATTTAGTTTTTTATGAATTAGAGATCTTGGTAAGGGTGGTCCATTTATAATCAATGGTAATATGAAAAGATAGAATAGAAAAAAAAATTAATCATGCTAAAAGGGATGGGTTTCATCATATAGATGTTTTAATTCAAGTGTATTTTTCCAAGATAAAGCTTCACATGTTGTTTATAATTTTATAGAATACGTGGGGGGATAAAAATTGGATGTAGTTTTATATTTTTTGTTTGTTCTTAGCATGTCTTGGTTTAAAAAGTTGTCTTAAGGGATTGATATTGTTAATTATTTTCACAATGAGGAATACATATATGAGATGATAGGGTGTTTGAAACTACATATATAATTATATTAGTAATCCTTTTTGATTAATATGATATGATAATTGAAGAAAAATACCCCCACCTAGGCATAAATTTTAAAATATTGATAATTTTTTATGTTTGATTTTATTGAATTTAATTTTTAATATTTTTCATTGTTATGAGAATCATGATAATCAAACATAAAAGATTACATAATATAAATAATTGGTTCATTTTATAATATCTTATTGAAAATAAATCTTATATATCTTGATAGTTATTAGTTTTTATACTTCTTATTTTTTATTACTTAAAATAAAAATTTTGATTTTGTTTAGCCACTATAATGTCATTTGATTAAATATTATAAATGTTGTGTAATCAATGATCACAACTCTTTTATACCTTTTATTTTTTCAATTTTATTGAATAAATAATAACATAAATATTATTCTTATAGATATTTTTTATTTTATACCTCAGTCAAAATTTTCGCAAGATACAGGTTCACCAACTCTATTATCCGTATTTATATAGTTTTATAACTACTAAATTTAAAAATCTATATTTATTATATTAAATTATATTTATAGGTTTCTTCCTAATTTAATTATATAGTTGTTATACTGTAGATCATTATGTGTGATAGAGGTTTCCCATTTTTTTTTAATAAATGCATTTTTGTGTCACAAAACACCAGAATTATTTCCCATAATAGTGTGTTTTAAAGTATTATATAGTAATTTATTAGTGGCTGAATTTTTTTCTCAATATTTATTCATTTAATGGAACATTTGGGTTGTTAAAAATTATTTCCTATGATTTTAAATGAAAATTTATCTTTCTTTTCCTCACAGAAAAAATGTTTTGGATACTTTCTTGGAAAATATTATACAATCTTCATTAATATTGGACGTTCCAAAATTAATTTAACTCATAAAATGTTAATCCACATGAACTATAATATGAAAATCCTAATATTGAATGTACTCCATTAACTTTATTATATATTTACATTCCTTTGGATGAGAAAATTATACTATAATTTTATTAATTTACTTTCACTAATCAATTTATTTATATATTTATGTTTAGATGTAAAATTATGTGATTCTTATTATCTGGTGATGAATAGATGTTTGGAATATTAATTGGTTATCAGTTAAATTGTGTGAGATTGTTCTTAAAATAATTAATTTTAATTTAGTTTTTGAAAAATTGAATCTAAATTTTAATTGAAACTAATTCATTTTATAGGGTTGTAACTAAATTATCATAATAGAGACAATGGTGTAAAATATTATTTAAAATTAAATGTCAATGAAATTTATATTTCTATGTTTGGATATTTCATTTCAATCAAATAGTTTTACTAATTAGTTTCATTAGGAAGAGAGAAAAAATTATTTTATAAAAAATTCGGTGGCCAATATTTTATAGTAGTTTGTAACATATTAAATATGAATTAATGGAATTTTTTGTGATAAGTTGGTCTTCACTTGAAATTATTATATGTTTTGGCTAATTTGGAATATAAATTTTTTTGGAATTTATTTTTTGCAATAAAAATATTAAGGTTATTTTTTGATTATTTCATCTGTGATACAAATTTTTCATCTACAAATAATAATATATTTCATAAGATGGGGATTATGAATTTACATTAAAAAATTTTTGTTTGAAATAATTTCTTTTCTCATAAATTAATTTTTTTAGGATATACAAATAATATAATTTTAAAAAAATTATACTGTATAATATTTTATTATAAAAAATTTACATTGATACATTCTCTATGTATTATTTATTTCACATTTTTAGGGGATAATATTTCAATTTTATATTTATTAAGAAAATAATATTGCAACTAATCATAGAACAAGATATATATTGAGATAATGTATTAATTCTATACTAAATTCTTTATGTAGAACAATAACTCAATAGACCATAGGTCACCTTCCAAATATTATGAATATGTAGATTTTTTTAAATATAATCATCAACGAATGTACCCAACTGACACACAAAAAGTTTTTATGTTATCCCAAGAGGTAATTTTCATTGTACATCACCCACTAAATCTCAAAAAATTATATAATAATTTATGTTTCTATGAAGAAACCACGATAAATTATGAGGAATAAAGCTACAACATTTTTGAAACCGGAAGTTGTTACCTAACATCTCTTTTCTAACAATATATATCGTGGACATAGAAATAAATGACAACATGGTGGATAAATCATATTGTTTAAAATTAATTTTCTTATTATGTATTGTATCAATAATTTTAGGTTACTATGATGGATATTTTGGGATGGGGATTTATGTTAATTAATCTAGAGATGTATAAAATATGCCAAAGTATGGTACTATAAATTTGGTTTATATTAATAAAATCACATCAACAACTGTTTTATGTTGGGAGAACCATGTGAGATTTAAATAGGGTAATATCAATAATTTGAATGAATGAAGGAAAATATTTTGGGTAGAGGATTTTATTATTTATTAAACAAGATCCAGAGAGTTTGAACTCATCCATGATCCACTATGGATTTGAAATAAAGAGCTATGGTGAAGTCATTATAGTCAAAATTTAGAAGATAAATTAAATAGAATTATGTAAAATCCTTTACATGATATCTTTAATATCTAGACATGTGAATATAATCTATAATTTATACCTATATGGCCGAATTAAGCCTTGAAATAGTTTTATAATATAATCTATTCGGATGATAACGATCTTCATTCTACATTTTAAGAAACACCCACATTATTTTTATTTACATTATACCATCTTAAAAGTCGAACAAAAATGTAGCATTGGATATGATAATGTTCAAATTTTATAAATCAGTAGAGCAATGGTTCCCTGATCATGCAAGAAACTCAACACTAACTTCTTTCATGAAATTATTACCATATAATCAGGCTCGAGCAATACATATTTTATTCATTGGGATTATTTCCAAGTTTGATTTTGGTCAAAAGTGTAATAATTAATTGTTTGAAGTGAAATAATATTAGAAAAACCAAAAATCATGATTCTAAATTTATTTGAGATTGATATTTTTGTGAATGAAATTATTCTTTTTAGTCACCTATAATGAAGATTTAGGCCATAGTTCATTGTAATGAATCATCTCAAAAGTGGTAGAGGCCTATCTAAAAAATGATCAAACTTATTTCAATATGTTGTTGGAGGATTCTATGTCTACAACATAGTGATGATGTAAAATTATTTTCTGGTTTTTTAATAAATAAAAATTAAAATTAAAACATGTTAGGTAAATGATTATTATTAAAATATGTGTTTTTTACTCCTGTTTGGTAGGTAATGGGTTTGATGTAGGCGATTAATACATATAAAATATGAAAATATCAATCAAATGATTGGAGTATTGAACATGGGTTCCATTATCATGCTTGGTGGTCGGAATGAGTATTCATAATTACTTTCAAAACTTGTCTTAGAATCACAATTTAGAATGATATGGTATTTTTTAAAATTTCAATTATTTTATACACACTATCTCGAATAATTAATTGATATGTTTTATTCTAGAATATTTTGTGTCAATGGGGACAAAAGGATAGTTTTTTTACAATTATATATTACCAAATTCTCTTGAATAATTTTTTAAATGAGAAATTTTATTTTCAAATGATGTCTTCAAGAAAAATAAATGATAGAAAAAGGAGATTCTACACCTAATAAAATGTCCCTTTGAAAAAATTCAGGAAATCTAGAGAATTTATTTAAGAATTTATTTCTTTCGAATGTTAGGATTTATGAAGGGAGAGAGAAGATAGAATTAGTTATGGTTTCTGAGATGTGGAACCTGAAATTTTTTAGATTGTATAATTTGGAACAATTTAGTTTCCTTTTTTTGAATATGAATAGAAAAGATTACTCTTGCAATTTTGTAATGGTTTCATAAGTTTCTCTATTTTAAAAACTACAGAATTGCAATGATGAATTCTATCTATTTATTTTTCACCTAAATTTCTTCCTATAAACTTTTATATATAAATGATAATAAATTTTTGAATAGTATTGGTAGTTTTTTAGTATTTCATATTAATTTAATATTCCTTAAATTATTTGACTAACATAACCTTGATCATAGATTATAGACCATTGAGTATAGTTTATAGATATATACTGAGTTTTATTTTGAAACATTATTCTATCTTCTTAAATTTTAAAATTTTAGATTTAGGATTGTGAGAATAGTGAATGATGATTAGTGTTTATGATCTTGGATATCATTGATTACACTAAGTAAATATTTTTAGAAAAAAAATAAAAAAATAAGATTATACAATATAATATAATTTTTTTAATCTAAATCAGATACATATATTCAATTACAATTCATCTATTTAGAGGGATAAAATGTAAAAACAATTTTAAATTATTTATTATGACCAATGATGATTTCTAGAATTTGGTGTTTCTTCATTTTATGATTCGACATCAATAATACTACTCCGAATCAATTTCCATTATTTTTTTTACCTTAATTATATATATATATATATTTCATATAATTTTATCAATTTTAAAACACATAAAATATTAAATAACAAAACAAATAAGAAAATGAAATTCTTCAAAGTATTTCTTGTAGGATACAATCATAGTTACATCAATATTATTGTATTGAGTGGAAATATGAAGTAATATTCACATTAATAGACAAAATATTTCTTAAAAATATCTCAAAAATAATTTTATTTTGACTAATTGAATATAAATAGTATATTTCCCAATAATTCTCATATACACCTTTGATTATCTTATTCATACATATGATAATCAATTTATATTTACCATTTTTAGAAAGATTGTGAATTTGTGCCTGGAATTTCATATGATTCTAACTACCTATGTAGTGCTGATTGATATTGGGTCTTAGTTTACAATAATTGAATCATGTTCTGAGAATTATATATATGATGATAAAGACTTTCTATGGATTAATTATATAACCATATAATGGTAAAAAACACAAATTATGAGAATACCAGTGGTTTTAATGAGGGGTTAATGCCTATGAAATATCTCAGAGTTTCTATTTTCTGGGGGTTGTCCAAATCCATCCACATTCCAAAAATTATAGATCAAGTCAAGAAGAATCTTTATTTGTGGAAAATTTTGTCTCTCTATATGTTCGGTATAAATTTTTGAGTTAAATACACTATAGTTTCAAAACATATTCCTCCACCCGGATTAAAAAATGGAATTACCCCTTTCTCAATAAAATTAATTTATATATGAATAATATTATGTAGAGTAGAAGGATCGTAGAAATAAAATTAGTCATTAGTTCCTGGATAAAATTCCAAAACCCCATTGATAAGAGAGGCATGGGAATTAAAATATTAAATTAATCAACGAGGAAATTCATTCCACGTGCACTTGTTACCTTTTAAACATTTATTTTTTTAGGCTCTAATCAGTCGTATAGATATATTCATCATCAAATTCAAAAAGGGAATCAATGATTATATGGGTTCATCTATTTAGATGGCCATCAAATCCTCTTATACTAGGAATATGACTCACTCAAGATGGATAGATTATTGGGACTCCTCATTAAATTTCTCCTTAGACAATTGGATACGATCCCCTATCATCCCATCAACTATTCAAAAACATCTCTCTTTGAATACAAATATCCCTATTAAAGACTTCTTGGCTATGTACAACACAGAGTTGACTGATAACCTCCCTAACCTTCTCAATAACTATGCATTCACTCGATCCAAAGAAGTTATAATTTTGGAACATTCCAAAAATGGCATACTAGATTAAAAATCATTCTATCATTCTAATATTTATTTTATAATTAATACTATTAGATATAAATTTATGAAAATACCACAATAAGACCTTCCAAATTTTCTAGTATTTGGATATTGTCCTATAATAAATTACCTACTATTTATTTATTAAAGCTCATTGTGTTGTATTATATTATAGATGTAGGGCATGAAATCAACATAGGGTAGAAATATCACACGTATTAATGTCATTCACCATGGCATAAGATCTATGAAATTCTAAGAATGATATTTTTTAGTTCCATCCCCATGACAGTATCAGAATCGCTGCTCATTTACAATATTATACAATAGTTCAGACTATTCTCAAAATCAAATCTCATCAACTAGCTACTCCCGATGAAATTTTTTACATCCTCAGGTCTGATCATATTGAGTTATTTCATATATAGAGGACATTGCACATACATGTGGCTCTATCATGCATCATCTCTTCAGCAAAATAGGCCAAATCTCATTGAATAGTTCATTAAATCAACTCTTTTTTGAACATCATGATCCTATACAAACTCGATTAATATATGAAATATATTCATCAGTGGGTTCTTTTTCAGGGATTTTTATAGGTACCACTACAAGTATAGACTAAAATCAATTCATATGGAGCATCAAAATGTATCCTAGGACTAGAAGGTTGTGGATATATTTATAAAGACTACACCCTTAATTTTTTCATTTGTTTATTTGGAACATGGGACTTCCCTTATTCCCCTGATGCCAAAATGATCATTTTTTTCATGCCCCTATGATGTTTCCCCACACTATTACAAGACTTTAAGATGTGTCTTTTACTTTTATAATAAAAACAACTATATGTGTGGGTTTTTCACTTGTCTGAAATGTTCCAATTACATCATCACCTAGGTTTACTGAGATACTAACTCTGTGTTGTATGGGATCACCAAAAAAGGTATCAATAAAGATATCACATAGTTAAATGATCTCCCATCTAATTTTATCCCTATTGGCGAGAAATACTAAAATTATAGTCCTTCATTCGACTCATGTCATATTCCGTTATTTCAATAAATTTATTTTGTCCATTTGGCCAAGACAAAAAAACAATTTTACACCTCTTTTCCTTACTCTATTAATTTCTAAATATAAAAACGTGTTGGTTATACTAGTAATGAATATTAGATTTTTATATTATTTTATGGATAATTATATTTGTGTCATAATAGTTATTATCTGTACTAGTATGGAACAATTATGTTTTAACTTATTATCTATGTGTATGGGTTTTAAGATATCTTATGTAGTAATAGAGTGGGGTCTAGATAGAATTTGACGTTAGTAGGCTTTCACGTGATGATATATTTTTTCTTTTAGTTATAATTATGAGTTTATATCTTCTTGTATGATCGTAATATTAATTAAAAAGTTATCATTTTGCAGTTTTATGTTATGAAATTTAAGGTTGACTAATATTATTTTTGGAAATTATTATTGGTTTTTAATATATATATATATATATATATATAAATATATATATATATATATATATATATATATATATATTGGTTTTCAAATATGATATACTATTATTTTATTAAATAATAATTATACCGAGTAAATAGTTTTAATGAAGCACAGAACCATTATTTTTTATACGTTATTTAATTAATAGGTAATTATAGTAATCAGGAAAAAATAGGTTACCATATTTTAGAAATATATGAGACTAGAATGTTATTTGATGACTAATTATACTCATATTTGATGAATTACATTATATTAGGGAAAATATATAATCAATATAATGTCAATATTAATAAATTTTATTAATATTATTTGAGTGTCATAGTTGTATTTTAATAGTGGATTAATTTTTAATTGAGGATGAGTCTGGTTAATTTTAGAAATGATTAGTATATTTTAGAGGTTATATGACATATTAATATAAATTTTCATCATTTAACATTATGTGTAGTTAATGATGCGTTGAGAAAACATTTATTCCAATGTATTACAAATATATCAAATTATTTTTTAGTTCATTTTTTAAAATTTATTCTGGCTTATATTGAATGAGATTTATTTTAAACAATATATGGAAATATTTAAGGTAGAATATTTATTTCATTCTCTTAAGCATCAGATATTAATGTTGTATTTCATCGTTATGGACATTTAATTACCTTATTTTAACATCCTGAAACCCAGTAACCCAGAGATAGTGTCTTAAAATATTTCATTAGGATAATATACAAGTAATAACAACCTTAAGGGATGAATAGTTTTATAGTCTTAGTAAACATGAATATTATATGATTCCAATAGTACCTAATAAAACATAAAAAAACATAATTTGTTAGAGAAGAACTTTATTCCCTAGAGTATATAATTTCGAATAAATTATATTACACATCATTGATCATTGGGAATGATTAAAAAATAACGGTGAGTTCAAATTTAAAAATATGTTATAACTACAATTGATGTTGTCATGAATCCGTATGTATAAAAAAATTTAAAAGGAAAATAAATCAACACATATTCTATTTAAATAAAAAAATTATCATAAAAAATATTGAAAATAAAATAACTAAAAACACATTAAATTTAATCAATAAAGTTACATTCATAACAAGATATAGAATAATAAATATAGAAAGGTAAATAACATAAAACACATTCCATTTAATCAATAAACATAAAATGAAATGAATCTAGAGAAAATATAATTTCTAACATCTCTAGGATAGTAATAAATAAATTATCTATGGTGTAAATGCTTAATTACTAATTTTCATGATCTCATGCATCACAGTAAAAATATATTCCTAACCTTTCTCAATAATCTTTAGAACTGATGGGTTGACATACACTAGAAACACATTTTTCTAAGGATAACCAATTTATTAATCCCATAAGAATATTGATTCATCCAAGGGATATATATATATATATATATAATTTTTCACTATCTATATCTTCATTTTCAAGTCATTCATCATATATTTAATAATTGATATAATTAATTATGAATATGCCTTCTCAACAAATTTCTATATCAAATATAGAATACAAACTAATAGTGATTTCAAATTTGAATCATTTAAATTTCAATTAAAAATGTATTATGTATAAATTATATAATATTAAATTAATAAGAATATACATGATAAAAAATATGAATATTTGGTGAAAATTAAATTTCCAATGATAAAACAAAATTGAATGGTTAAAGGGAAAGTTAATGATTAAAAAAATTAATCATGAAATCGAATGTCAATACATTATTTGGTAAAAATTATTAGAAACCATCCTGATAAATAATACAGATAGTAAATATACAAATTATACTTAATTGATTGTATGTATAATAAGGTGTTGATTTCATCTATAAATATAATTCTCAAAAAATATCATTAAAATATTCGTTAAGAAAAGTATGTTTCGTCATGAAAAATTCAATTTAAAAGTAAAAGTTCAAAATTATTTTTAAAATATATTTCATAGAAAATAACCTTTGAAACCAATAACAGAATCTTTAAACATTTTAATGATCATTATGAATGGAAATTTTATGCATTCCATACATGTCAAACAAATATTTTATCTTTTTTTTCATTGAAATAAAAAAAATTGTTTTCCATTAGATGTAATTAATTAAAATTTCAAAAAAATGTAACAAATTAAACATTGGATTAAGTTTATTTAATAAATCATTAAAATAGTGTTAAAAAAATTAAAACATTTCTTAAAAAACATTATTTTGGACAATAAATATTTTTTTCTTGAATTGTGATATGACATTGAATTTTATTAAGAACATTTTCACAATAATTATCAATAAAAAAGTGTAAAAATTGTATTATTAGTCAGAAAATTCAAGAATAGTTATAATATAATAAAATTAAATGGATTTATTATCCAATTATCAAATAACTTATCTCAATGGAAATTAAATTATAAACCATCCAGAAAAAATTTATATTCTAAAATAATACCTCAAAAATAATCGTAATGTTTAACTGTGAATTAATAGGTTAATAGATTATGTTTATCAAATATAATCCAAATAAATTAATTGGAGAAAATATATATATATATATATATATATATATATAAATTTCTATTCACTTATAAATTTATAATATCAATTAAACTGAAGAATTAATATATTCTAATAAAAAAATTGAGATATAAAAATGTTAACCTTATGGAAATTTTCTAGTAAAATCCCCCTTAATGAAATTATTCAATGTTAAACATAATTTAACTTGACTTATAAATTCATTATGATATTAAACATAAAAATATTAGTATATAAAACCTATTAATAAAACTTGGTGCTTAACAACAAAGTATGCCTCAATGAAGGAAAATTGAGATGAAGTCTGTTACCTAACACTTCATTATGGTAAATGTGTTTTAAACACCCATATAATGGATTTATTCTTGAAATTACATTATATAATAATCATAATAATATTTATATTATCATATAGGATCCACTGGAAACATTTTCCATCATATTGGTAAAAATATTTCATTCTTTTTATTTTTTTGTTGTAAAATGCCTTATTTTCTCATGTGTGATTTTCCATATATGATCTTATTAATTAATACATGATATATATCCATCATATCCATAATTATATTAACATAATAAGTATAATATTGGCACAATTAATAAATTTTTATAATCATTCATGATGGTTGTTCATGGAAACTGATTCGTCTTGCTTTACGGATATAGTAGGTCATACATACACACGTATGATGATATCATTCCATTACAGAGTGAAATGATTAATATTTTGAGGATATACTATTATTATAAAATTATTATAATCTTTTATATTTTATATATATTTATTAAATGTTACCATAATACATTTTATTTAAAGATTATATAACTAATGATTCACATCTTTTCGCAAGGTAGTAGCCTTCTATACCATCGATCGTCGTTATTGGATTTTTAAATATAATATAATTGAAAATGGTAAATATGATATTATAGTTAAAAAATATTAGATATTAAATATATATAATATATATGTGTTAAATCCATCATTTTATCCTACAGTGAATGGCAGTGAAGGAAAATGAATTAATTCAGTTAGTGAGGTGGTACTCAACTGTACATACAATCGATCATTTTATTTCTCATTTGATGGAAGTGGAGATGGATATAAGTCAATAACTAAACATAATAACTTCATAGTATAGGGAAAATATGGATGTTACTATATAATAACATTTTAATAAAATTATTTGGAGGTTGTATAAGAAATTCGTACATGATTTGTGTTGTGGTCTGGTGTTTTAATTTTAATAAATTTGGATACTTGTAAATATATTTCATGATCTAGGCACTGAGATGATGTGAAATTATGCGGCCCGGAGTTCTTAGATAAAATTATAAAATAAACTAAGTTTTTTTCTAGTATGAACTTGTCAAAACATGATATCTTCAAAAGAGTAGCTCAAATCATAAATCTGAGGCCAAAGAAGAGTATGAAATGGGTCGTTTACCCTAGGAGGGGTATACCTTTTGATGGGTATGGACATCTATGAAAAACACCATCCATGGGAAAAATAATAATGGTGTATTTTGCCTACCCACGACATCAAAGAATAGGGCGCAAATTTTTTGGTTTTTTCACTAAGCAGGGCTTCTAAAAATATATGTTTAATTGTCAAGGATTTGTGTTTACTTTAATACTCTATCTCCCTCTCATATCATTCTATCACCCTCTCAACAATTCTATATCTATTCTTCATTAGATCATGGGATATTATCCCCCGAAACATTGGTGGATCTTGGTGGAATCGCAAGAAACTGGTTGTCATTGATAAATGGATAAATTGAGGTAGGGCATCTTCTACTTTTAATTTTTTATTTATCTATTTAATTAAAAATACCTCATTTATACATTGTATTGTTATTTTTAATATCACCATCAATGTAAGCACTAACAACGCTATCAATCCTCAATGAAAATCATTTTTGTTCATCATGTTATTGACATTTTCATCAAGATTATTTATGTTTAAATTTTGGGAATATCAAAACTCAAACATTTTTTGAGAAAATTTCATCATTATAATGATATCATCCTGAGTTTTCCAAAGATGGGTCTGATATAATTTTTGATCTCTAGTGTGGTCATGGTGTCCCACATTTGGGGCCATCAGAGATGAAATGTTGGTCGTAGAGTTGGATGATGCTGCGAGTGGGCCTACTGGGGGTCGGCAGCCGGTTTCATTAGAGTAGAGCAACATAAGTCAGAGGTCTGATGGTAGTGTTCAACCTGTTGGGAATCTAAAATGGGGTCACAGGGGTAACTTGTGTGTGAACAATGGGGGGACAAATACCTATGCGATGCAGTCTTCCCGGTTGATGCAAGAGTAGGGGAGGACTAGACATAAGGGATAGTCATTGTTTCCAGGTGGTTCAGGCTATATTAGAATGGCCCAGAACCACAACTAGTCAATTGGTCGGTGATCCATATGGGGCTAGTCAGGGTGGGGAAACCATGGTGGAGGGGGTACGGCTAGTTTGTGCCATTTTGTCCTAGTTTGGAACAATACCCTTCAAATGCTCGCATCATTTGAAGAAGGCCTACGATTCAGATGCTGTCTATGGAAATGCGATCCATTTTCGAGCAAGACTGCATGATCTGGTTTTGGGGAAAAAAATATTCAATCCCGAAGGTGGGTGGTGATAAACGTTCCCATTACAAATAATATGTTCTTATTAATATTTTTCATGGTTCCTTAATACAAATGTTGCACCTGCATCCGAATTCAGATTGATGCGTCGTATGAGGTGATGTGGACCAAGATTTAGGAATTATTTTTTGTCTACATTTTTTTATAAAACAGAAGTTGATGTGTGGTCTCCATGAGGGTCAGATCGCACCTGATTCATTGAAATGCATCTTTTTTACTGTTTGTCAGATTTGGATGAACGAGTAGTCCATTTCATTTTTTATGAGAATCGCAATATAGTGATTGGAGTAATTTATTTCAGGTTAAATGCATGGGCCCCATGGTATTTTCATCGATCGTAGTGAGGAGAGGTACATATTATCCATTATATTTTCATTTGGGTGAATAAATAGTCGATATTCCATGTTTTTATAGAAGGATGACAATGGTGTGATCCTTTTGGATGTGTAAAGCATTACAATTGATCTCTCTAAATGTGGAAACATGAATGAATATCAAGGAAAGATCATATTGATGATTATCAATAGAACCCATGGATTGCCTTAACCTCAATTCTTGTGAGACTGGAGAATACATATAAAAAGATAAAGTCAAATTTCCATGTGTCAATTGAGGAGCTCTGTCAATGAAGTTACATCTTCTCCATTCATATCAATAATGATCATCATGTGATCATTGGACTATTTTCTAAGAATTCCATGTACTCTAGGAGTACACTAGAATTCTTAGGGGTGCAAAAATTTGTAGTATAATACCAGAGAATGTCTATGTTTGTGGACATTCAACGAGGTGGGGACACATTTCATGTTGTCCCCATTCTCTCTATGCACTACATTATGAATTCTTTTATATTTCTTATATTATTAATTTAGACTTAGATTTTGGCCTCTGATTATTCTATCCTGAATGTTTTGTTTCATAGAACGTGTTGTGTCCCTCTATAGTGGCTTCCAAGATATGGTGCAATATGTTCTAAGCATGATCCATATTCAAGGTGATTCTCATATACGATTTTGATCAGGCATGATCACTAGAAAAGTATCGGTTTACCTTCAAGAAGAACTAGCCTATAGACTCCGCAATGACCTTTTTCAAGAGGTACCATCCATTTGGGATGTCTAGTGTAGTTTCTCAATTACTTTTTAGTGGAACCCTATATACATGTAAGAAATGGATCCTCAACGACACTATAGTGGAACCCTCTAGTGCGACTGGGTATGGGTCCTCAATGATACTACAGTGGAACCCTCCAATAAATATGGTCATAAGTCCTTGATGGCACTATTGTAGAATCCTCTATCCCAGATGGGCCAGGGTCCTCAGTGAAATCAGAGTGAAACCCCCAAGATGTGTTTGGCAATGGTCATCCATGACACTAGAGTAGAACAACCCAGCTTGGCTGGGCATGGGTCTTTGACGACACTAGAGCGGAATCCCCCAGTCAGTCTGGGCATTAGTGACACTAGAGCGGAACCCTCTAGCCATGCTAGGCATGGGTCCTTGATGACACTAGAGTGGAACCCACCAGCTGGTTTGGGCATGGGTCCTCAACCCTAGTTTGAGTTGAACCCTTCAGCAGGGCTAGGTATGGGTCCTTAATGTTGATATGACCTTATTGATTCATATTAGTGATGATATATGATTATACATTTCATTGGAATCATGATTAAGTTGAGCTCATTTCCCTCCAAAACATATCCTTGTGGTGTGACCTAAAACTGTATGGGCAAGAAACGAATGCCCAAAGTGGATAGTATCATGGTGCATTGACTGTGCCACTTTGACATGCAGTTTAGAGCTGATGTGTGGGATGTTGGGAATCAATGGTTGTTTCAAATAGAACTATTGGTCACTCATTTCTTGCGATGAGATTGTGAGATGGATGAGCCCTTACTCTCTTTTTTGGTATTCATTGACTTAGTGTATATATGTATCCTATTTTATGTACCCACTCTTTGGGTTTTGCTTACTCTACGTCCAGGAGAGTTGAAGACTCGTGGGGTATTCCACATGCTTTCCATTTATATCTTATTGGGGTTAGATGAGTCTACACTCCTACTATAGGTAGTGAATAGTCGTTGAGATGTTCATCTTCTCAACATTTCTATATCCTTGTTCTTTTGATGAGTTTACTTTACTCTCTTTTTAGTTTGAGCTATACTCTTTTTATATACCTTGTTATATCTAATGCTTCCATCTTCTGTACATATCTTGATTCACCCTTCACCCTTCTGGGAATCATACTCAGTATTTTTATACTCACCATTCCTTGGGATTTTCATAAACATGCTATGCCCTTACAGATGACGGTCAAGTTGATTGGAATTTTAGAGGATCTTGAGATGTATGGTGTTTGTACCACATGCCTTTTTCATGATTTGGGATTCAGGATAGGGGATCTCCTAGTTGTTTTAATTTTCCACATGTTGTCATGTTGTGGGACTTTTCTAGTTTTTCATGTATTTATCCTCTTTTCCCTTTCAGTATAAATTTTTGTGATTTCTCTATTTAGTGGATGATTAATGTTTGTAGGTTATATATAAAAGTTTTGAATCTTTTTTTCTTATCCATATTAACTATTTTCATTGTATTGGTTGTGTTTGTGTTGACAGTTTCTTAGGAAAATACCTCCCCTTTTTTTTGTTCCTTTGACGCTAGTCACTATTCCCTGGACAATGGTAGCGTGCTTGGGGTAGTTGTGGATCGATTCATGAATGGTTTGGGTCATGATAATTTTTTATCAGAGGTGGTACATTCCCTGGGATGTTTTTTCGGATGCTCCCTAAATGTAATTTGATGGGTTTTAGGGTAATAGTTTCAAAATGTCTCAAGAGAGGATCCTAAGCTGGGATGTCTAGTGATAGTGAGGCAATAGACCCTACCATTAACTAGGACCCTGATTACCTTTTTGTGGACGTATAATTGATAGAGATTTATTGTAGGGAACTATGGTACATGAATCATATATGATTGAGTTTTAACTATCCTTCTTGAGTCATTTACACATCATTGTTGATATATATATATATATATATTCTCTTTTGACCCCAGTACTCCTTGATTGGATTCTGGAAGCCTCCATGATGAAATCCATCCAAGATACTAGCTCTGGTTCCTGATGAAAATTACATGAGTGACAATGACTAAGTTCAAGATCCATCTTGTGGTCATCTTCTTCTAGGTGGGAAGGTAGAAAAACATACACCTTTTGAGTAGAAAACATCCCCCACAGTGCATGTTGACCACAGGATGAGCCCACTTCATGAGATCCAACATCAGATGTCGATGAGGTTATATAGTGTTCTATACCGTCATGTAGTAGAGGTATTGATAGATTTAGTGGTTTTCCTCTTCAGGATTATTCATACACTAAAATATTATAATTTGGAATTGGAAGCCACTCTTTTTCCATAGTGGTGTTGGACGTTGGTGGAGTCGGGTTATAGATATACATGATAGTCATTAAACTCTTGGGATGATTTCTAGAATCTATTCTATGAGGATTAAAAACCCTACAAATGAACCATCCAGATTCATGATCTCCTTATGTTTTAGGAGGGAGGTATGATGAAGTCTTAGTACATGAATAGGTTCGTATTACTTGCATTCCACTCTCTACATATGATAAATGACTTCTAATTAAAACACAAAATATTATGTAGATAGATACGTGTTTTTATAGCACCATTGAGTCTCACCATGTATGTTACGATGCAGGAGCAAGAACTACTGACAAAGAACTTTCTATGATAGTGGTATAATAGAGATGGTTGTGGTAGTGGGTACAATAGAGCTGAGACATCTGCTGCAACTAGCATGTGTCAGACGACATGATCTTGACACATGCGGTCTCCCCCTAATTGATCTTAGGCATGTAATTTTGTGGGGATGAGGAATCAAGGATTATTGGGATATTCAGGGGAGGGTATATGTTATTCATGGATGGGAAATGTCACATGGAATAATACTACATGACCATATGTGCTGATCATTATCACTAGATTTTAAATGGACTATCATGACGGAGATGACGATGTGACTAGGGATCTCCCAGGACGGGACATGGTGGTCCCCTGGAAGGCGGTGCTGGAAGATGATAAGGATGAATTGTGGTTAGGGTAAAATCTAGGGAGTTCCTTCCACCAACACTAGGTGGTTCGCGTTAGGCTTAGCAACTAGGAAGCTGGGGTCGTGGGAAGCTGCATGCTATGGATTTCTATAACTCTACAGCATGTGAGATGATAAGAGTTAAGATCTATGTCTTTTAAAGATTTTATAAAATAGTATTTAAGACACTATGTGATATACTATTTATATTCGAACATTATTCTTGATAAGTTACTATGGTGACAAGGTGTGTCGACGTAATCCTTTGTCACTTTTGTTCGATGTAGCAATGAATGGATGAGGAAGAGGGATCATTCCCAAATAGATGCATTTTTTTGTGATGTGTTCAAACCCATGGGGGAGAGATAGTTCCACCCAATGTGGATAGTATTGTGTTATGGTTGATGAATCCATATATCTTCTGCGTTCAAGGTGGTGTTGTTCATAGTAGTGTCAGAGTAGGTCCTCACATTTCCTGTGGTGTTCTTCTTCATGATCACCTTTTTTTTGGAATACCACTAGTGGGTGTGATGCAGTTTCTAGTTTGGGGTTACTCTATTTCTAATAGATGAAAAGATGCTTGGGTTATGAAACTTTCTTTTTATTTCTATCTTCTTGGGATTGGATGAGTTTAAACAACTTCCCTATTCGTTAGCACCTTGCTTCCTCAGTGTCATCCTTGATAAAATAATTATCAGGTACATGTTTAGGTGATAGTGACTGTGTAAACATAACTACATGACTAACTATATTGTTCTAGAAATGTTAGTCTTTTCCCTGAAAATGTGGAGACTCTATCTTCAAAGAGAGTTCATTTTGGTTTGCTAAGACCATTAGAGTCTCAGGTGCATCTTCACCCTGTGATACTTGAACCTAAGACAATGATGATGGTTGAAATTAATATTCAAATATAACTTCAAGAGAGTCTATGATCCATAAAGAGGCATTATGGTAGCATAATCCCTTAGAAGGAAGCCCTAGTCTCACCAATTCTGGGGTGTTCTAGTGTAATTAGCTTCCCAGTTGTTGAACCTAATGGAGTAGGGGGGTACAACTTTCATTAGTCGATGGTCTTGACTCCTTTTCTTATCAAGCATGTAAGAGAGACGATTGAGAGAAATTAGTTGAGAAATACTACATGAATAGACATCCTTGGGTTTATCACCAGTTGTATATTCAAATGTAGGAAATCAAAAAACCCTATTCTAGGGAAAAACATTGATTCCAGTTGTGATGTGGGATGTAGATGTTTGACTGTGGAGGAAAAATTTCCCCCAGATTTCTTCAGTTTGTTTTGGAACCAAGCAAGAGATTTATTGGTTTCCTACCACATTTACCTACCCCCTATAGTTGGGTGGGAACACAATGTCTCCCAGGTATCGTAATTGAGAATTTGTGTGTGTGATCTTATGAACATCATCGATGGGAGCAGAACCCATGAGGATAGAACATCTCTTTGGTTTGTGTGTTTTCACAGCATGTTAACATGCTTGTTTTCCTTGGAGCGGCAGTTTCATTTGTGATCTTAGTATCCCAAGTAATTTTTCCAAGTTTTTCTTTTTGTGGAAAAAATCATGAAGTAGGAAATGATTTAGAGACCCATTTTCCCTTCTATGATGTTGGAATATTTCTACACATATTTCGAGAGCTAGGCACTGAGAATACATGCAACATGGAGGCCTAGAGTTCCTGAAATAAATTAAACAAAAATATTATGTGTTTTTAAAAAATTAATGTGTTATAAGTATAAAGACCCGACCTTTTCATACATTACTATTACATCATTTCAAAGATAAACAACATAATATTATTACACATAGAGGATCTAAAGGTTTAGTGTCTTGGGCAAACTAGGACTACACATAACAAATACAACATCTAGCATAAACATTTATTTAATTTCTTCTTCTCCAGCTCCTTATTGGAACTTGTCCTCTCCTTAGTACATGTAGCCACCTGAGGATATACATAAAAGGGGGTGAGCTAAAATACCATTAATAGGATAGATATGAACAATATATCATTGGGTGATCATAATCATTATATAGGAAAAAGATCATGAACATGAGAGGAGCATAAATAAAAGACTAGAAATTTGGAAATGAAAAAAAAAATGAAACATCGTGTCTTAGTGGTTAACTACCAAACATACTTATGAATCCATCTAGAATATTGTTCACACGTAATTTCACATTTAATCATGAGATTCATCACATTACCAAATTCATTGTAGCACTGTATAATTCCGGGTGCACCTGTCACATTTAAACATTCATATTGCGCTATATAATTCCGGGAACACCCGTTACATCATAATATAATCATTTATCATGCATTCCAAAATGAACATATAGATTAAATGAACAGAAATAACCCATGAAAATGAATGGGTTTCATCTTATAATAACACATTCAAAAACATTGGGTTCCCAAAATAGAGAGGGAATAACATTCTTGATACAAGCACCGCAAATCATGAATGAGAAGTAAAAGTTGAGTTCTCAAAAGAAGAGTTCTTTTGGAAAACATTTTGTGTGACAAAAATAGTATTGGTAAACATGTATACCCTAGAAAAGTAAATAAAATTAAGAAAAAATTATCCTTAAGGGTTAACTATATAAAAAATGGAGTGAAAGAGGGAGAACTCGAAGGACGGATTTTGGGTTCGAGAATTTCCCATTACCTTGTACTTGAATGGTTCCTTCTCTTTAATGTCCTATATAGTGACATTATATTCATTAATTAGAAATACAGAACCATTTGAACATTGATAGGGTTAATTCTGTTTTCATTATGTTATATTATGTTCCTTTGGATGACTTATAGAGTTTAAAAACATTGTTCGGGGATGTACGTTTTTATGGTTTTTCTAGGTTGGTTCATTTGTATTCTTAAATTGATGTTTGGGTAGACCATGAGTAAACATCCAGAAATTATATTACAAGTCATTAATGATATTATAGGAGATTTAGTGATCTTATAATGAATTATGTTAGATCCATCTGGATGAATCAAAAGATAAGAATTAAATGATGGTTATTTAGGTCAATTTGGGCAGTTTTTGGATCACAACGAACGTGTTTTAAATTATCACATAGAAATATGTCAATAGGTTATTTCAAGATATTTAAATAGAACATAATAAACATAAAATATTATGTTTCAACCATAAAAATGGTTTCATGACCAGATATGAATGTAGAAAACAAAGAAGAAAGCATGTCGTTCTTCAAGGTGATAAATTAACACCTCACGAACAACGTTCTCATAAATAATATAAAAGGAAGTGGGAAAGGGGGATGGATGATATAATATCCAATTAGAATCATAAAATTACAATATATATATAATACTGGAGTTACAATAAAATTTGGTCGATGATAGGTGGGGAGAGATCAAGAAATGAACTTGGACTTGAAAGGAAATTAATGGAGAAGAGGGAACGAAATTACCTCTAGAATCCTCCTCTTGAGAACCTCCATAAGGGCCTAAGATTGGACTTTTGATGGGACCAACAGCTCTTGGAAGTGGGGGAGGAGCTAGAGAATGTTTTTGGGTAGATTATATAGAAGTCATGGATCTTGAGAAGTGTGAGGAAATGAGGGTGTGAAGGGTGGCTTTTATAGAGGAGGGGATATGGGTTTCTTTAATATAAAATTAATTAGTATATTATTTCCCAACAAGAAAAGGAATATTGAGTCTTCAACAACCAAGAATATTAATTTTATATTGTAATACCAAACCATGTGGGCTTACATCAACAGAACATAACACATGACCCTATAATTAGCTTATGTATCTTATTTTGTAAATTCTGGTATTCCACTAATCATCAAAAATTCAAGTATCTCAAAAAAATCCCAATAAATTACCCCAACCATTTTTCTACATGATGAGTCCAAAAATTAATTCCATTTTCCAAATATTTTTTTTTTAAATATCACTAATTTAATATTTAATTAAAACCATAAATTACTTAAAAATAGTTTTTAAGATTAAAACTGATTTTATGGTGCTTTCAAAAATTATGTAGGGTCTTATAAAATTAGTTAATAACTATAAGACATTGATTAAATAATTTATGAATACATTTTATGGAACAAAATATTCTTTTAAATTAATAAATTAATTATAATTAATTATTTATGACTTACAAAATACCAAAACATTTACTAAGGTGAAATTGTCACTTTCTAAGATGTCTAAATATTATTTAATTATTCATAGGTAATGTTACTATTACATTGGATGATTTACTATTCATAAAGGTCATATTACTATTCATAAAGGTATGTTACTATTCATAAGGGTAGGTCACTATTCACCAAAAATAATTTTTGTTTCATTAGACTCTAAAAATAATCTTGAACAAAAACGTGTATGTCTAGTTTAAGAAATTCCATACATAGAAGTGACAAAATTATGTTTAAAGGTCACTTATCACTTAGTAATTCATTATGCTGTGTTTTCATGTTGTTTTATGAGTAAATATAAGAATGGAATTTCCATTAAGAAACATTGGGTCGTTACATTCTTTTCCCCTTAAGGAATTTTTCCCCCGAAGTTTCACTTTATACAATCATCTGAGTGTAGTTCTCCTTCATTGCTTCTTATGGTTCCCAAGTTGCTTCCTCAAACTTATGGTTCCTCCAAAACACTATGACAAGATGGGTTGTCTTGTTGCGTATAACCTTATCTCTTCGATCTGGAATCTTTACTGGCTGCTCCTCATAAGAGAGATCATCTTCCAATTGCACCACCTCTGAGTTTAGTACATGTGAGGGGTCTGGTATGCACTTCCTCAGTAGTGATACATGAAACACATCATGAAATTGATCCATATTCAGTGGAAGTTCAAGATGATAGGACATGGATCCTATACAGTCAATGATCTCAAAGTGGCCAATATACATTGGGCCTAACTTCCCTTTCTTCCTGAATCTCATGACTCTCTTCCATACAGATATTCGAAGGAAGACTTTATCTCCAATGTCGAACTCCAAGTCACTTCGACGGTTGTCAGCATAGCTCTTTGGCCGACTTTGAGCAGCTTTTATGTGTTTGTGGATGACTTGAACCTTCTCTATCATCTCTTGAACAAGATCGAGCCCAAGTAGCTTTCTTTCTCCATCTTCATCCCAACAGTTTGGAGTTCTACATCGCTTCCCATAAAGAGCTTCATACGGAGCCATCTGAATACATGAGTGGAAGCTATTTTTGTATGAGAACTCAACCAATGGGAGATGCTGATCCCAACCACCTTTGAATTCATGAGAGCCTGATATTAGAATATCTCTAAGCATCTGAAGAGTCCTTTTAGACTATCCATCAGTTTGGGGGTGATAGGCCATACTGAAATTTAATTCAATACTGAAAGCATGTTGAAGGATCCTCCAGAATTTAGATGTGAACCTTGGATCACGGTCAGAGAAAATTGAGAGTGGAACACCATGAAATCTCATAAATTCCTCCACAAATATCTTTTCAAGTTGTTCAAGTGAGATATCCTCCCGAATAGAGAAAAAATGGGAAGTCTTGGTGAGTCGGTCAACCCAAACCCATATCACATTATTTCCCTTTGACGTATTCAGGAGACCCATGACAAAGTCCATAGTAACGTTTTTCTATTTACACTAGGGTATAGGCAATGGTTTCATCATACCCTTGGACTATTGACACTCATCTTTAGCTTGGTGACATTCCAATCACCTTGAAATATATTGTGCAATCTCCTTCTTCATGTTATCCCACCAGAAGTGTTCTTGGAGATCACAGTACATCTTGGTACTCCCAGGATGGATAGAGAAATTTGATCTTTCTGCATTGTCCAATAGCTCCTTCTTTATCCCGGTTGATGAAGGCACACAAAGCTGCGTTCCAAACCGAATCACACCATCATCATCAAAATATAACTCTTGCAGCATCCCTTCCATTAATGCATTCACCCTCTTTTGTATATCCACGTCATCCATTTGTGATTTCTTAACCTTCTCTTGGATGGATGTTTGTACAATCATTTGGGCAAGGTAGGATTTATCCTCTTCCCTTATGATTTCCTAATCTATTCTTTGCATATCCAAGAAGATATGGTCTTTCTCAATTTTCAACATGGATAGAGTAGTAGGTTCTTTTCTGCTTAAAGAAACTACTACCTTGTTTGCCTTTCCAGGATGATAGTATATTGGTCAATCATAATCCTTAATTAGCTCTAACCATATCCTTTGACGCATGTTGAGCTCCATTTGAGTGAATATATACTTTAGGCTCTTATGGTCAGTGTATATGTCAGACTTCTCTCCATAAAGGTAGTGCCGTAAGATTTTCAAGGAAAAAATCACGGCTGCCAACTAATGATCATGCTTCGGGTAGTTCTTCTCATGGATCTTCAACTGTCATGAGGCGTAGCCTATCACATTGTCATTATTCATGAGTACACAACAAAACCCTTTCATTGAAGCATCACTGTATATCACAAAACATTCTCCACTTTTCAGTAGTGTGAGTACAGGTGCAGTGATCAGCCTTCTCTTTAGCTCCTTGACGCCTCCCTCGATGTCTTCCGTCCAGACATACTATACCACTTTCCTTCTTATCTTAGTTTGCGGGCTTGAAAATCATGAGAAGTTTCTCAAAAAACATCGGTAGTACCCAACTAATCCAAGAAAACTATGGATTTCTGTGGCACTAGGGGGCATGGGACATTCCTCAATCACCTTTGTCTTTGAAGGATCCACATAAATTCCCCCACTTGTGATCACATGTCCTAAGAATTTGACTTGCTTCATCCAAAAGTCACACTTGATGAACTTTGCGTACAACTTCTCCTTTCTTAATTTCTCCAACACAAATCTTAGATGTTTTTTCATGTTCCTCCTTGCTCTTGGAGTAGATGAGAATATCATCGATAAACACTACCTCAAATTTGTCGAGGTAATATCTAAAGACTCTATTCATCAAATCCATGAAGATTGTCGGGGCATTAGTAAGTCCAAAGGGCATCACCAAAAACTCATATTGCACATACCTTGTATGGAAGGGAGTCTTCTGAATATCTTCCTTCTTCAACTTTACCTGATGATATCCATAATGAATATCCTCCTTTGAGATGTATTGATCTCCTCTTAACTGGTCGAACAAGTCATCAATCCTTGGGAGATGATACTTTTTCTTTATGGTGATATTGTTGAGTTACCGATAATCGATACAGAGCTGCATTGTTACATCCTTATTCTTCATAAAGAGCACTGCCGCACCCCATGGTGATGCACTAGGGCATATGAACCCTCTGTCCATATGCTCTTGCATCTTCTTCCCTAACTCCTATAGTTCTATAAGAGTCATCCTATAGGGACACATCGAGATAGGAGTAGATCTAGGTATGAGTTCAATTGAGAACTCAACCTCACAATCCAGGGGAATTCTGGGTAACTCTTCGGGAAATACATATCTGTATTCTCTCACAATGGGCATTTCCTCAAGGTTGGAACTTTCCTTTGACTCAACCATTTGGGCAAGGTATGCTTCTTCATAGGGAATCAACACCCACACCATTGAAGGATTAATCAAAGGGGATTCATGACATTCTATTCATTTGTAGATGAGCATGAGATGGTTCAGAATATGACAAGATATTTCTTTTTCCTGATAGTTTATATGCACTTTATATAATGAGAGACATTCCATTCCCATTATAGCATCGAATTCCACCAAGGGAAGTATTACGAGATTTTCTGGAAGAATCCCCCCCCATACGCCAACAAGAGAAGATTCAAACACTTTGGTTTCAATTATTGCACCACTTTGTGTTTTTATAGATATCTCTACTTCAAGGTTTAGGGGCTTTGATTCTATAGTTCTATAAAACATGAAAGATATAAAAGAAGGCATAGAACCAGAATCAAATAAGAATTTTTCCATTCTTAACTGAATAGGAAATGTACCTTTTAAGAATTCATTATCATGCTCCACCTCTATAGTAGTGATGGCATAAGCCTTCCCTTGTTCCTTTGGCTTTGGTGGCAGCTGACGCTGATTACCCTCAAGAACTCAAGGTTTAGTGCACTGGTTTTCATAGTGCTCTAGATCCTTACAGTTGTAGCGTTGAAACATGAGTGGTTCTCTCCTTTCATCAGCTACATTCTACTTCCATTTCATGACTTTTCGACACTCTTGAGCATGGTGTCATTATTTCCCACACTAGAAGCATTTCTCAATCCCTTTAAGGCATTTCCCATTCTGAAACATCCCACATTTTGGCATGTGGGTCGTTGATTTTTCTTCCCACCTTTATCATTAGATCCACTAGCTTGAAACTCCATCTTTCTTTTCTTATCACCATAGCCATGGGACCATTCGGCAAACAACATCTCCACTTTTAGATCACACTGAAAAACTTTTTCATAACTCCCAAATTCTCGAATTCCAAGATCCTTTCAAAGGTGTGGTTTTAATCCTCTAAAGAATATATCAATTTTTCTATCATTGTTGATAACAAAACCCAATGCGTACCTTGAAAGCCTTGTGAAATTTGATTCATTGGTTGTGACTGATTCTCCTTCTTTTTTATTGAGATCTATTAATTCTCTCTCAATCTGCGTGTGAAGAGTTATTGGGAAATACATGTTAAGAAACATTGTCTTAAAGTCTTCCCATTCCATTTTTCAATTTCGTCCCTTGGATTTGTGTTCTTAATCAAAGACCACCATTGATCGAATTCTGCATGTAGATGATAAACAGCTAGGGTCACCTTCTCCGTCTCAGAACAGTGAAGAAAAGAAAAGATATCCACTATGGAGTTGACCCACTGTTCCGAAACTAGTGGATCAGAAGATCCACTAAACTTCGGTGGTCGTTGCCGCATAAAACATTTGATAGCCAGTTGATCCCTATTTGGTGAAGGAGGAAGTTCCCCATTATTATGGTTATTGTACATAACCTTAGATAATTGGGTAAGCATCACCATGATTTTTTGAACTCCACCTCCCAAATCATTGGGGATGTCGTTCGGGAAATCGTTGCATTGGCCCTCATAAGAGTTGTTGGCCTGATTTCTCCTAGTTCCCACCATTTTCTAAAATAGAAAAGGTTAGAACAAAACATAAGTAAACAAGTCATGAATAAATTATTCATTTAAAAAATGTATACCAAAAAAATAACATATGGAATTCCTAGGTAAATACTCTTGTGTGCATATTTTTATGTAATCTCATACTAGAGGTTTTCACTAGGGTTTACTCATCCTATTTCCCAAATTAACTAAACATTGCCTCTGATATAAACTATAGTGACCTAGCCTTTTCATAAATTACTATTACATAATTTCAAAGATAAACAACATAATATTATTTCACATAGAGGATCCAATGGTTTATTGTCCTTGGAAAACTTGGACAACAGAAAACAAATACAACATCTAGCATAAAAATTTAGTTAATTTATTCTTCTTTAGATCCTTATTGGAACTTGTCCTGTACTTAGTACATGTAGACACCTGAGGATATAAATCAAAAGGGGTGAGCTAAAATCCCAGTAAGAGGATAGATAAAAACAATATATCATGGGTTGAGCATAATCATTACATAGGCAAAAGATCATGAATATGAGAGGAGCATAAATAAAAGACTTGAAATGTGGAAGTGTATAAAAAAACAACATGTCTTAGTGGTTAACTACCACACATACTTGTGAACCAAGCTATAATATTTTTCACACATCATTTCACTTTTAATCGTGAGATTCATCACATTTTCCAATTCATTGGAGCGCTGTATAATTCCGGGCGCACCCGTCACATTTAATCATTCATATTGCGCTATATAATTCCGGGCGCACCCGTCACATCATAACATTATCATTTATCATGCATTCCAAAATTCAAATATAGAATAAATGAACATAACTAATCCATGAAAAGTAAGGTGTTTCATCTCATAAGAACACATTCATAAACTTTGGGTTCCTAAAATAAAGAGTGAATAACATACTTGATACAAGAACCGCAAATCTTGAATGAGAAGTAAAAGGTGAGTTCTTAAAAGACGAGTACTTTTGGAAAGCATTTTGTTTGACATAAATAGTATTGGTAAACAATTATATCCCAGAAAAGTAAATAAAATGATGAAAAAATTATCATTAAGGAGTAAACATATCAAAAATGGAGTGAAAGAGGGAGAACCCGAAGGACAAAATTTTGGATCGAGAATTTCCCCTTACCTTGTACCTGAATGCTTCCTTCTCTTTAATGTCCATTATAATGACATTAAATTAGTTAATTAAAAATAGAGAACCATTTTTACATTAATAGGGTTAATTCTTGTTTCATTATGTCATATTATGTTACTTTGTATGACTTATAGAGTTTAAAAACATTGTTCGGGGATGTTCGTTTTTATGGTTTTTCTTGGGTGGTTCACTTGTATTCTTAAATTGATGTTTAGGTAGACTATGAGTAAACATCCAGAAATGATATTACATGTCATTAATAATATTACAGGAGATTTAATGATCTTATAATGAATGATATTAGATCCATGTGGATGAATCAACAGATAAGAATTAAATGATGGGTTTTTGGGTCAATTTGGGCGGTTTTTGGATCACAACTAACTTGATTTTACTTATCCCTTAGTAATATGTCCATAGGTTATTTCCATAACATTAAATAGAAAATAAGACACATAAAATATTCTGTTTCAATTATAAAAATGGCTTCATGACCAGATCTGAAGGTAGAAAAGGAAGAAGAAAGCATGTCGTTCTTGAAGGTGATAAATTAACACCTCACGAACAACATTCTCTTAAATAAAATTAAAGGAAGAGGGAAAGGGAGATGGATGATATAATATCCAATTAGAATAATACAATTAAATTATATGTATAATACGGGTTCTAAAATAAAATTTTGATGAAGATAGGTGGGGAGAGATCAATAAATGAACTTGGACATGAAAGGAAATTAAAGTAGAAGAGGGAGGGAAATTACCTCTAGAATCCTCCTCTTGAGAACCTCTTTAAGAGCGAAAGATTGGTCTTTTGATGAGACCAGAAGCTCTTGGACGTGGGGGAGGGGCTAGGGAAGGTGTTTGGGAAGATTTTGGATAATTCTTGGAGCTTGAGTGGTGTGAGGAAATGAAGGTGTGAAGGGTGGGTTTTATAGTGGAGGGGAGAGGGGTTTCCTTAATATAAAATTTATTAGTCTATTATTTCCCCAAAAGACAAGGAATAGTGAGTCTAGAAAGACCAATAATAGTCATTTTATAATTTAATCCGAAACCAAGTGTGCTTATATCAGCATACCATCACACATGACCCTATAATTAGCTTATTTAGCTTATTTTGTTAATTACGGTATTTCACTCTTCTTAAAAAATTCATGTATCTCAGAAAAATCGCAAAAAATTACCCCAACCATCTTTCAAACTGTAGAATCCAAAAATTATGTTCATTTTTAAAAAATAATTTTCTAAATATTATTAATTTTATATTTAATTAAAATCATTATTTACATAAAAAACTGTTTTTATGATCAAAACTTATTTTATAGTGCTTTCAAAAATTATTTAGGGTCTTATAAAATTATCTAAAAACTATAAGAAGTTAATTAAATAATTTATGAATACATTTTAGGGAAATAAATAATATTTTAAATTAATTAATTAATTATAATTAATTATAATTAATTATTTATGACTTACAAAATAACAAAACATTTACTAAGGTCAAATTGTCCCTTTCTAAGATGTCTAAATTTTATTTAATTATTCATAAGTAATGTTACTCTTATGATGGATATTTTACTATTCATAAGGTTAATATTACTATTTATTATAAGGGTATTTTACTATTCATAAGGGTAGGTTACTAATCACCAAAAATTATTTTTTTTTCATTTGACTCCAAAAATCATCTTGAACACAACCTTGTATGTCGGATTTTCTAAATTCCAAACATAGAAGTGACAAATATATGTTTAATTGTCACTTATCACATAGTAGTTCATTATGTTGTGTTTTCATGTTATTTTATGATAAAAATATAATAAGGTAATTTCCATTAAAAGACCTTGGGTCGTTACAAGTAGTGTAATATACTTCAAATGTTGCTCGAAAATGAAATCGGAGTCCATAGTTGAGTCTGGAAGGTTCTGCTAACCCTTGGCAGGGTATAACATTTTTTGGCATGATACATCTCTAAAAAAACAACCCATGGGTAAATTTTAATTAAAATAGTTAATCATAATTATTTTACCACTTACATCAAATCAAATAACTTTCGAATTAGAACATGGATTATAAATAATAGATCACTTTTGAGTGTTGAAAGGGTTATTTTTCCTGGGTATGACTTTAAAGATGGGGCACAATAATTTTTGATTTAAAAGGAGAGAAAGGCTTCTATTAATAGAATATTATGATATATGGAATAGGTTTTTCTCAAATTTTATCTCTTTCTTTATAATCCATCTCTTTCTCCCTCCAAATCATTCTTCATTTTTTCATCATCGGATAAAGGAGTGATATCTGCTGAAACCTCATTCGATCAAAGAGGAATCATAGAAAAAGAATTAACAATGATAAATAGATCAATTGAGGTAAGATTTATTCTACTATTATGTTTTTATTCAAGATTTTAATTTAAAGTACTTCATTTCTTCATAGTTTCATTTTTTGTGATATCAAAGATGATGACCTCACTAACTTGTTCATAACACCTCATTGAAAATCACTTTTCTTCATCGAGTTCTTTTCAAATTATTTATAATTATCGTCATATATATTTTAGACACGTAAAAAATTAAATAGATTGTTGAGCGATGCCCATCTCTATAAAGATTCCATCCCAAGATTCCCAAAACAAGGTTCAAAATAATTTTTCGACCCCTGGTGTTTTCATTGTGGACCATGGATGGTGTCACTGGAGAAGAACCACTACTGGTGGATGGTGGTGAACCAAGACCGCGACATGCCGTGGAGTAGGTCGGTGCGGTGAGCTGGCCGACTGGGGGTTAGGGGCTGGTATTGTGATACCGGAGTAGGCATATGTAAGTGGAAGAGTGGGTGGATAGTGGTGTGAGGTAGGCAGGGTCTTAGTGGAAGGGTTGCTGGGGCGACTGATGAGTGATCGGCGGGGGTGGGGCTGACTAAGACATGTGTGACGCGCATCTTCCACATTGACGTGGGAGTAGGGGAGGATCAGCCACGTGTGATGGTCCGTGTGGACATGTGGTATGAAAGCCATGTGAGAGGGATAGAATAATAAAAAGTATGCCAGACCCGTAGTTATTCCATGAGCTATAAATCTAGACAAGGCCAGCAAGGGCATGACAACCCAGAAGGTGGGGGTCTGGCCTGTTTGGGCCCTACCATCATGTTTGACCCAAAACACATTAAATGCTTGTATCTATTGATCTGGGCCTCTAATTTATGTGACTTTTTTGGCAATGTGATCCTTATGTGAATCCATAAAAATTGAGGTGGTTTTGGAAAAACAAAATTTCAAGCCCATTGGTAGGTGGCGCCAAATTCACTCATTTTGAATAACAAATTTTTATTATTATTTTTTATAATTCCTTATTTCTTACGTATACCTAAATCCGAAGTGTTATTGACATGCCTTTATAGGCACTATTACATAGTTGTTTAGTTAATCATTTCATGACTACATTATGGTTTTTAACTAAATCTATGTTTCATTCCCTTTCAGTTTGTATCACATGTGATGTGGTGAAAAGAATTTTTTTCATAGGTTCTCCATTTTGGATGATTGACTAGTCCATTTCATGTGCCTTTTCTAAGAAAATCACAATGGATCTATCCATATAACTTTCATTGTGACATAGGCATTAGACATATTTTATTTCCTTTGATGATAGTTTGACGACTTATGACTTTTCCATCAGATGTCTATTTGGTTAGATGAATTGTCGACCTTGCTTGTTTTTATGCAAGGATAACAATGGTGTGATCGATTTGGATGTGGAATGAATTATTAACAATAACAATATACTTGAAAACATGAATTAATTTCAGTGGATGATCCTTTATATGTGTTTTCAGAGAACACATGTCTTGGTTCAACCTCAAATCGTTTAAGAGTGGAGAAACCATATGAAGAGATACTATCAAATGTACTTGGTTCGTTAGAGGATGTGTGTCATCCAAATGTAATCTTGACAATTTATATCAAGAAAAAAAATTTCACTCATTATTTTATTGGATGGGCATGTTGTGTGCTTTAAAAATATTGTAAAATTAATCATAACCTTATGAATCAGTTCTATGAAAAATAAAAATCCCAAAAAAATAACAATATTTTTCATTATTCATTGAAAAGTGGTGTATTTATTAAAAACCAATAATATTAACCCAATTTTACCCTTGATATAATGATTAAAAAACTAATATTGTAACGTCTCCAACCCGGAAGCCACTAAACTGGTGCTCCAAGCCGGGTGGTTACATGTCCTTAAGCACGCCTCCTCCTACGCCAAAGGATTCCGACTAACAGTGGGGGTCTATGGGGTCAATTGGGGAGACTATACACCCTTTTTATCAGAGTAATCCACAATAGAAATACACTAAATAGCGGAAACAATAACCAATAAACAAAGAACATGTATATCAACTAATTCCACCAATAAATTGGTCATGTCATACTACAAGTGCAGGAGTGAACAAAAACTAAAAATAAGGACAATGGCCACAATCCCCAAAATGGTCCCGACTCCATGATTGGATCCTCCACCAAGTGATACCCATGTCCACTCAACTATATAGCAAGGTCCCTTTCCCTTCTCTTGACCTGCAAACATGAAGTCTGTTCGGGTACCCAACGACGGCCCGAGCAGGGTGTGAGTACAACTCATTAGGCCACCACCAACGGTGTCTACAAAATATCCAGTATAAACATTTAGTGCATGAAAATGGAATATGAATGATAATTACCATGTAATTACTTACGGTTCAATTAAAAAGTTCAGGGCCAAAGCCATTGCCTCTTCCATTACCATTCATTACCACGAATTATCATAACTTACCAATTCATCACATTTCCATGGGTTAATCACAAACATTATGTTACATGGGAATAAGGAAAACAATCACATGAAAAAGGGTGAACACATCGTTATCCTATCTCACTAGGACTAACCCCCTCAAAGAAACCATATCCTCACCTCAAACCCTCAGTTTGGGTAGATGAAACCGTTAGAAGAATAGATCCCCAGTCCTCAATCCTAACCTGTGCATTTGGGGTGGAGTTCAGAGCATTAGTCTTTACTCATCCCATGGGCGTAGATATTCAAGTCATACCCCACACTACCAAGCCATGTGCACATGCTTATATATATAATTAACCATCAAATCACTATAACATTTCCCTTAGTCAAACACCATTTACAAAAAACCCCACGATAATTCACATTATTACTTAACCCATTAACTCCTTACCATTTAACTTCATTTAACCATTCACCCAATTGCCATGTGTTATGCTTATCTAACTAATCATTCATCACTACACCCATAATCCATCACATTATGGTCTTTATTCAATTTACACATTAACCCATTTAACCCGTTCATCATTCCCATGAATCAACCATTCAACCCATTCCATATAACCCTCAGGTTATTACCAAGTCTAGGTTTGTCACTTAACTTCTATTCCAAGATCAACCAGTCATGCCAACATGTTCATCAAGGGATATACCATTTATTACAACAAGGTCACTTGTTTAATAATGATCACTTAGTCCAGGGAAAGCCGACACATCCCATGGATGGCCCCAATTAGGTCAAGTTAATCCCAACGCATCCCATGGGGATTGTGAGAGTTTTGATTTACCATTTTAAACACCAATGTTACCAAACATGCCATGGTTATTCAAAACATAACCAAGGGGAAACAAGAACACAGCTAAACATGAAAAAAATACAAAATAACTATGGGCTATCACTTGTAGACCACCAACCTCAAAACTGTGGTTGAACGCACTCTCAATGGAGCTTTTATCCGCATCCAAAAGCACCAAAAACTCCTTAGAATTGAAGGAGAACCACCCTTCAGAATCTTGGGTTGGCCAGGTTCATCACTAGGGTTGAGAGGGGATGAATAGAGGAAAATTCCGAGTTGGGGTTTAAAATCCCAGAGTGGAAAACTTGTAATTTATCCCAACATTAAGAGGACGCATGGTTTAGCCACACGGTTTGAAAAACTGTGTCCAAACCATACCTATGCTACTGTCTGGAGGAATATGGTTTCATGGTTACCAGGGTAGGCCGCACGGTTTTCCCTGGCCGTGCATAGGATGTGCGCCCTGGCCTGTCTTGCCCAGATTTCATTTCAACCATGCCCTGAACCCCTAAAACACTCCCAATACCTCTCATACTTTCAAAAGACATCCCATGAAACTTGGAACAAGGGATTCAACCAAAACATAATGAAAACATACCTTTCCAAAAACCGGGATCTTACAATATCCCCACCTTATAACGACTAGTCCTCGAGCTGAGTTCCCAATCCTCATTGCTCCATCGAAGAGAAGAGTTCAGGCTAATGACCCCGGATATCCGATTCTCTCTCCCATGTTTATTCCTAAACATTCTCATGCTGCCTTAGTACTGGCACTAATGGGACAACCATTCCTCTCAATACCTTTTCACTACGATCCACCACAAGAACCAGATGAACCTCAAAGGACGCATCAGCCTAAAGCTCCACATCCTCAACATCAACCATGTGAGATGGGTCAGGGTGATACTGTCGAAGCTGCGACACATGAAACACATCATGCATCCCACCATACCGCTGTGGAAGAGCCAGTCAGTAAGCCATTGGTCTGATACTCTCCAAAATCTCAAAAGGTCCCACATACGTGGGCACCAACATAACCTGCTTTTGGATCTGACGGTGACCTAACCTTGGTGACACGCGAAGGAACACTTTATAACCCACCACAAACTCAAGAGGTCTACGCCGTCAATGTACATATGACTTCTATCTACTCTGAACCATAGAAATCCTATTCTTGATCAACTTAACTCTCTATGATGTCTCCTACACAAGGCTTTCCCCCAACAACTCAAGATTCACCAGCCTCTGGCCAACACAACGGAGATCTACATGGCCTCCCGTAGTAGGCCTCAAACTGTGCCATCTGAATCATATCCTAAAAGATGTTATTGTAGGAAAACTCAAATATGATAGGTACCTCTCCCAAGAACCACCAAAGTCCAAGACACAAGCTCTTAACATGTCTTAGAAGACATGGATCGTACACTCCAACTGCCCGTCCGTCTGCGGGTGGAAAGCCGCACTCAAAAACATCTGCGTACCAAGAGCCTTCTACAACCCTTTCCAGAAACGCGATGCGAAACGCAACTCTCAGTCTGAAACTATGGTTCACGGAACACCATGAAACCACAATATTTCCAAAACATACAAATCACACAACTGGTCAACAGTATAGGTCTCTTGAATCGGTAAGAAATGAGGCACTTTTATTAACTGATCCACAACCACCCAGATTGCATAATTCTTCTGCGGTGTCCCCAAAAGACCCACGACAAAAATCCATTATTACATCATCCCACTTCCATTCCGAAATGGTAAATGGATTCAACAATCCACCATGGCGTTGATGCTTGGACTTCACATGCTGTCAGGTAAGGCACCCTGCCACATAGCCCGCAACTTTCTTCTTCATTCCAGGCCACCAAAATTGCCTTCGAAGATCATGGTACATCTTGGTCAAAACAGGATGCACTGCCCACTTTGATGCATGAAACTCACACATAAACTCTTCTGGAACACACTTTGGCACAACCACACGATCACAAACACGAACAACACCTTCTGCATAAAAGTCCCAACCAGAAGGTAGCTCCCAACATTTAATATTTTCATTCATCATCAAACACTCATGATCATCAAGATAACCTTCCTTAACTCGACTCAAAAGCGTCGACTACATCATTAAGGAATCAAGAGTGGCCTGACCATTATCCTCCTGCACCTTCAGGTGAATCTCTGCAAACAAAGCCGCCACCTTCCACTCGGTGCTGGAGTCCTGAACAACCTGATTCTGCTCAGAGCATCAGTAACACTATTTCCCTTTCCTTGCATATACACCAACTCAAAGTCAAAAGACTAGAGATATTTAGCCCGTCTTCACTGCCGAATATTCAGATCCCACTATGAGAATATGTACTTTAGGATCTTATGGTCGGTAAACACGGTAAACCGTTCTCCCAACAAATAGTGCCTTCAGCACTTCAAGGCGTATACTACTGCAGCCAACTCGATATCATGAGTGGGATAGTTCTGCTCATGGGGTCTCAACTGCCTCGACCCATATGCCACAAACTGCTCATCTTGCATTAATACAACCCCAAGTCCTATTCTGGACGCATCACAAAACATGTTGTACTTCTTACCTAGCACCTGTACGATCAAGATTGGTGCCGTCATCAACCGCTTCTTCAACTCTTGAAAGGAATTCTCATAGGACGCATACCACTCGAACCTGATTCCTTTCTTGGGCAAGCCCGAGAGTGGTGCTGCCAAGAGAGAGATATCCTTAATGATCCTTCGGTAATACCCGGACAAACCCAGAAAACTCCACACATCATAAACACTCTTGGGCTGCACCCAAGATACAACTGCCTGCTCTTTATCTGGATCCACTGACACACATGCCTCTGAGATAATGTGCCCCAGAAAATGAACCTCACCTATACAAAATTGACACTTTGATTGCTTGGAGTATAGCTGATGCTCTCTTAGAATACCCAAGACAATTTCAATATGTTGGGCATGATCATCGTGAGTTTTCGAGTTCACAATGATATCGTTAACAAAGACAACCACAAACTGATCTAAACATGGATAAAATATTCAGTTCATCAAATCCATAAACACCAATGGTGCATTAGTCAAACTGAAAGGAATTACAACAAACTCAAACAACCTGTAATCACTACAAAATGTTGTCTCTGGTATGTCAGAATATCTCACACTCATTTGGTGATAACCTGGCCTCAGATCAATCTTAGAAAACACAGATGCACCCATCAAATGATCAAACAGGTCATCAATTCTAGGAAGAGGGTACTAATTTTTCACCTTCATCTGATTCAACATCCAATAGTCTACACACAGCCTCAATGACCCATCGGCCTTCTTTGGAAAAAGCATAGAGATCCCCCAGGAGACATACTAGGACAGATAAACCTTTTATGCTCCAACTCCTCATGCTGAACATTCAGTTCCTGGAGTTCTTCCAGGGACATTTGGTATAGGGGAATAGAAACTGGCTCCGCTCTCGGCAGCAACATGATCATGAACTCAACATCCCTCTTGAAGGGTAACCCCTATTAATCCTCGAGAAACACATCCTAAAACCGATACACCACAGGAGGAAAATTAGATTGTTCTACTCTTTCATTATCATCAAGAAAAAGACATGGCACCCGAGTCGTGATTCCACTCATCAGTTGAAAAAACAACCCTGCTCGCCCTGCTCAAACATCCCAATCTCCACAGTGGACATAAGTGTCACCCTCAAACGACCGAATGATACTCTACCACGATAAAAGACTATGTGTTCCTGATACAACACCAACCAATCCACTCCCAAGATTATATCAAACCCTGACATCTCGAGAATGAAAAATTCCCACAAAAAATGATATCAACCAACTTCCAAGGCACATCTGTTGCACTGCTTGATATCATCAACCCGCACCCCCAATAGAGTGGAAATTGACATTACTCCACACACCCCCTCTATAGGTAAACCCAACACTACGACAAGTTGATCCGAGGCAAAAGAGTGTGTGGCACCTGTCTCAAAAAACGCACTAGATAACGTAGAAGCTAAAAGGATCGTACCTTGAATAGTTGATGGTCCGGCCTCTGCATCACCAGGCGCCAACTGATCTTCCTCAAGCTAACTTGCCCCGCTACCCTGGGCTCCAGCCGAAATACCTGGCACCGCACAGCCCTTCTGGTATGAGTTATCTTTCCCTGGAGTTCCAAGTCCACCACCCCTACCAGTACGGCCTGTAGAGCTCCAATTGCCTACTAGATAAGCGGCAAATGATCTCCTTCCCGTATCCGGTATCTTCTTTTACTCATTATTATCACCCATTTTCCGAGGGTTCCTACAGAACCTCTTCACATGCCCTATTATACCAAACAAACAACACTAAACTGGAGGTCGAAGACTGTGACCACGCAGATTCCCCGGCCTTTCGTACTGATAATAAAACACCCGGTTCCCACTCTGAGAGGCTGACCCCCTCTTCTGACCACCTTGATTCAAACTTTCTAAATAGCGCTTCTATCCTTCGGAAGATAAACCACTTGTCCGCCCAGATGGCACGACAAGCCACCCACACGATGCTCCCTTCAGGTTCCCTTCAGAGATGAGTGCCTGATCTATTACCTCTGCAAACCTATTCAAACAGAAGATATTCACTTGAAAACGGATGTCTTGTCTCAACACATTCTGGAAACGCCTTGCTATTGCTGCCTCATCCCTGGCTAATTCTAGGACGAAGTGTCGCAAATCAGTGAAGCGACTAGCATAGTCCATCACCGATAGTGAGCCCTAAGTCAGGCGCATAAACTATTCCGCCCGCTCCTGCCTCAATTTCTATGGGTAAAAATGCTCTAGAAACATCTCATGGAAAACGTTCCATGAATCCCCTCAGCATGCTCGATCTGAGACTGAATGTCCCACCGATGCTTTTCCTGGCCCCGCAACATATAAACGTCTATATTTACTTACATTTCAATAGGTGTCTCCAGATGATCCAGTATCTTCTGGATAGACTCTAACGAAAACCCCGCTGCCTCTGGCCCACCCTCTCTAGTGAAGGTCGGAGGGTACTACAGCTGGAACTCCCTGGTCAGCTCAAACATACTCGGTGCAACCCGCCCGGGGTCCCAATCCATCATCTGCATTATGTGATCCACATTCTATCGGAACTGGTCTTTTCTACCAACATTGATCACCACATTTTTGTGCTCTTCTAGCGAAGGAGTGTTCTCAGTATCATCCTCTTATTTCCTAACTGGAAATCAACATTGTGGTGGCATCTTTCTAAATTTCCACGCACGAGATTTAGCACACATACCACATAACATTCATGATTTTATAAAAAGATATTTACTAGCTACAACAACGCATTTTCATATACTAATTTAACAATATTATTACTTCATATTCAATGCCCCAACCATCCCAAAAGCGGGCCATGGTCCACATGGGGTAAACAACCATGCACTACCACTAAACTCACACAACATTTTACAAAACATTTTTGACTTTTTTTCAAACCCTTATGTTTCATTAAACATTCTTTACCCACTTGTTTTATTTCATTCTTCTCATTATTTCTTAGTTTCATGAAATGCATGATGCACCCTACCTTCCTGCCTCACACACCCATCCCGTGCGTGAGCCTAACACGATGCATGCCACTAATCCCCCTACATGCCTATAATGATGCATGAATGAATATCCTCAGGCCGTTAAGGCTACAAGCCAAATATCATAAAATACTCACATCAAACGACATGTGTACTCACATCAAACGACATGTGCATCACCCAGCAGTGAAATATCATCAACTGTAGCAACACACAACCAAGAACAACATTTCCTACCCAGGGTGACTTGGGTTTTCCCCCATACATGGGTTAGCTACTCTGAAGAATGAGGTCATTACCAAGGCCCGACACATCTTACCCCTTGGAAACCTATCCAAAATAACATGACCATAGAGAATGAGAAGAAAAAACTCTCTCAGATACCACTTTGTAACGTCCCTATCCTGGGAGACACTAAACTGGTGCTCCGAGGTGGGTGGTTAAATGACTTTAAGCGCACCTTCCCATACAACAAAGGCTGCCGACTAGCAGCGGGGGTCTATGTGGTCATGTGGGGACACTATACCCCATTTTTAATAGAGTAATCCACAATAGAAATAAACCAAATTGCAGAAATAAAAACCAATAAACAAGGAACATGTATATCAACCATTTCCAACAACAAATAGTCATGTCATACTATAAGTACAGGAGTGAACAAATACTCAAAATAAGGACAACAACTACAATCCCCAAAACGGTCCCAACTCCAAATCTGGATCCTCCACCAAGTTCTACCCACGCCCACTCAACTATCTAGAAAGGACCCTTGCCCTTCTCTTGACCTGCAAACATGAAGTCTGCTCAGCTACCCAACAGCGGCCCGAGCAGGGTGTGGGTACAACTCAGTAGGCCACCACCAGCGGTGTCTACAAAATATCTAGTATAAACAAGTAGTGCATGAAAAATGAATATGAATTATAATTACCAAGTAATTACTTACAGTGCCATTAACATGTTTAGGGCCAATGCCATTTCCACATCCATTACCATTCATTAATCCCAATTGTCATCACTTACCAATTCATCACATTTCTATGGGTTAATCACAAACATTATGTTACATGGTTCTAAGGCCAAAAATCACATACAAGAGGGTAAACACATCGTTATCCTATCTCACAAGGACTAACCCTCTCATAGCAACCATTTCTTCACCTAAAATCCACATTCCGGGTTGATGCAACTGTTAGGAGAATAGATCCTCAATCCTTATTCCTAACACGTGCAATTAGGGTGGAGTTCAGAGCATCAACCTTTACTCGACCCATGGGCGTAGATCCTCAAGTCATACCCCACACTACCAATCCATGTGCACATGATTATATATATAAGTAACCAACACCTCACCATACCATTGCCCTTAGGCAAATACCATTCCCAACAAACCACATGGGAATTCATATTATGCCTTTACCCATTAACACCTTACCATTTCACATCATTTAACCACTCAAACAATTACCATGTGTTATGCTTATCTCACTAAGCATTAAACCCTAAACCCATAATCCATCACATTTTGGTCTTTATTTAGTTTACACATAGACCCATTTAACCAATTCATCATTCCCAAGAATCAACCATTCAACCCATTCCATATAACCCTCACATTATTACCAAGTCTAGGTGCAACAACTAACTTCTATTCCAAGTTCAACCAATCACAAAAACATGTTCATCAAGGGATCTAACATCTATTACAACAAGGTCACTTGTTTAATAATGATCCCTATGTCCGGGGAAAGCTGGAACATCCCATGGATGGCCCCGATTAGGTCAAGTCAATCCCAATGCATCCCATGGGGATCATGTCAGTTTCCATTTACCATTTTAAACACCAATGTTACCAAACATTCCATGGTTATTCAAAACATATCCAAGGGGAAACAAGAACAAAACTAAACATACACAAATACCAAAATAACTATGGGATGTCACTTGTAGACCACCTACCTTGAAACCGCGATTGAATGCACTCTCAATCAAGTCCTTAGACCTCGATCCGACCAACCATTAGAGCTTCAACCTAAAATTCACCCAAAAGATAGTGTTTTAGAGCTTCGTAACAAGAGGGAGGGAAGATACAAACCCTAAACCAAAATGAGAAGAAAGAATGGGATTAGCCTTACCCGGAGCTTCGATTTGCATCCAACGACATCAAAAATGCCTTAGAATCGAATGAGAACCACCCTGGGGAAGCTTAGGTCGGAAAATTTCGTCACTAGGGTTGAGAGGGGATGAATGGCGGAAAATCACGAGTTGGGGTTTAAAAGCCCGGAGTGGAAAACTTCTAATTTTTCCTAATTTTAAGAGGCAACATGGTTTAGCCGCAGAGTTTGACAAACCGTGCATAGACCATGCACATACTACTACTTGGCGGAAGAGGGTTGCACGTTTTACCTGGGCAGGTTGCATGGTTTTCCCTGGCCATGCGCAGTCCATGCGCCCTTGCCTATGTTGCACAGATTTCATTTTTTCTATGCCCCGAGCCCCTGAAACACTCTCAAGCCCTCTCACACTTTCAGAAGACATCCCTTGAAACCCAGAACAAGGGATTCAACCAAAACATAACGAAAACATACCTTTACAAAAACTATGATTTTACAAAAATCATTTTATAAAATTAATGTATTAGAAGAAGAAAAAAATTATTTAAATTTATATTCCTAAAAATTGAGTAATCCATCTAAAAAATAGTTTCCTAGAAAACATGTCATTTTGATAAATATGATTCTTATTTAATTTTTAATCAATATATTACCATAATTTTCATAATATATTTTTTATTATTGATACCGATAATATTGATGTCTAGGATATCATGGTGTAATATATTACTGGTCATTTATACTCATGTATGTGTATGTCTCATGATTTAAATGAAATTCTATTTAATGAAATATACTATATGGGTTGTTTATTTTTGGTGGTTCATGTTTCATAATATATCGAATGAAATGATTTTATTTTAATATCACTAAATGTTTTATTAATTGTATTTAAATGAATTTAATACACGTAATTTGATATTATTGTGAGAAATGATGCTTTTGACATTTCAAAATTTATTATTTATAAACCGACATTGTAAAAAACATTAATAAAATATCCACTTAATAATTGAGAATGGGAGTTAAAATTTTCATATGTAATAACTCAAAAGAGAACTCTATTTATGGGAACATTATGAGGTATTTTAATATGTGGACATGTAAGAAATTTTTAAATAATTATAGTGAGTTTCAAAGGGCACTGGTTCTATTAATATGAATGATCAATTTAATTTTAAGGAACTCAAAACCAAAAATAGGTTACAATTTAGAATACAATTTAATTTATTGGATATTATGGTAATAATATTAAATTTTAATTTCACAATCCATTTCATAATGTTTATGAATTATTTTACACTCTGATAATATAATGAAAAATATTTACTTGTTAAATTTCTAATTCATAAGAACAATTTGATCCTCTTTCTATTTTATGACTAATTTCCAATTCACCAATTATTTCTAAAAATATATATCCAAATATTACATTCTTATGCCTAATAAAATAAATATCTCTTATAAATGATATTTTGATCAATATAAGTGTGAAAAGACATTATTTATATCTCTAAAATTTTTGAAACAAAAGATAGATCATCCATGTTATCAAATATGAAACATTAATCTTTAAACCACAATAGCAACACCACTAATTGGCCATAAATATTTATCCATACAATCATTTTAATAAAAAAACAAAATATAAATCTATAAGTCATATATTAAAATGGAATAGGATAAAACTATATCATCCTTCGATAGTTGGTTGAAGCCTTAATTCATTATCAGAAGGGATGAGTTTTCACCATGCATGATTGTTCTACATTTTCAAAAACAATATTAATGTAACTCCTATAACGTGAAAAATTGAAAATGACCCACAATTATTTTAAAATTAAATATAAATTAAATAACAATTGTAATTGATACCATCAATTTTATATTCAAAAAAATTCAAATTCATTATTCCTCAAATAAATCCTTTATATAATAAACAAATAGGTATTATTATAATAAATTCATTCAAAAAAAAAACTTTTATTCTCGATTCACTCTTACCCCAAACATTTTAAAAATATGTGTTACTGAATTTGGACATATGATCAATATTAAACTCACAATTTCAATATGTTATCCATAGTTCTTATGTTAATAAAGAGATATGTGCTTTTAAGAATTTACAAAATCCATTGTAGAATCATGATTCATATAAAAATAACTGTAACATCTTTTCACCGAAGACATAGGTAAACTATTAACCAGGTTGTGGGTTTCATTTTTCATTGATTGGGTTAGGTTTAGTTTATATTGGGAGGATGCCTAATGGTAATGTTCATCAATTGTTTAATTTTTCATCTTTAAATAGTTTGTCTTCTGTAAACTAGAAGGATTTTACACACCATGTATCAATATTAAATGTCTTATAACTATTTATTTGTGAAATCAATGAAGTTTTGTTCACAGGGTGATGGGTACATGGAATGAATTAAATTTATAGGATGTGAATTATTTTCATATCTGTTTTAATTCTTAAAGATGGGTTTTTTGACCGTTTAAAATGTCATAATTTGCACGACATGAATAGGGGTTACACATCGTGGAATAACACGACATTAAAGGGACATTACGTATTCAATTAATCTTCACCATTATGAAAATTAAAACATTCACGCCATGTAAATTGATTATATGACGTGTAATTCCCCAACAACATCTATAAATGGAGGCAGTGCTTGTTAATTTATAAATTTAGTCCTCTATAGTCCGCATTCACTCATACTAAGGCCTCCCTAAAGCATTTTTTGAGTCTTCTAACTGTTCTAGATCCATTTATTTGGTGTTTTATCTACATTTAATTAGAAGGTGATATTAGGGTAAGCGTTCTTCATCTTTCTTCATATTTCTCTCATTCTCCTCTCTTGGGTGATCAATGGGTCACTTTAGGATTGATGTATCTATGACCTTGGGTGTCAGATTTTGATTCTAGTTTTGTATTAAATGTCTTCTACAACTTCGTTCTCGTAGATGGGTGTGCTCACGAGTGTTGGATTTCAGGAAGATGTTGGTGGTTTGTTTCGGATTTTCCAAATTTATTATTCCTAAATTGCATGATTTATTTTAATTGTTGATTTATCTTTTATTTCTCAAATTTTAATTGAATTAAATTGATAAAAATATGTATCAAATGAACTAATATATTTTAAATAGTATTGGCATAAAAGATTGAAAAATCCCACATTCTATTGAATTAGGGGGTATTTATGGAAATTTGATGATTTAAATTATAGAATATAAATTATGTATTTGATGGAAATTTGTTCAAAAAAATATATTGTTGAATTTCACTATGTAAATGAATTTTGAATAATGAAGAAATTAATTATTAGTATATATTGAACTTCTGAATATGTATTAAAAATATTTGATAGAAACCCACTGGTTTTGTCTTGTGGAAAGGGGCATGTTTATAAAAAACCCATTTTTGTTTATAATTTAAAATTGGAATTGAACCGTATAATGGGATTAGTTTTCATTTATTTAGCCTTAAAAATTATTCATCATTGATTGGGTATGAGTACATGCAAGTAATAAGTAATTTTTTAGTTACATAGAAACACTCTACATGATTATAACGTTCTAAAACATAAATGAGGCTGGTCACATCCCTAATAGGAGGGTGATGAGTGAACTATGGCAAGTGTTAGTGGTCATTTCTACACCTAGATTATTGTGTTCCCATAGAGTGTGAGGATTATTATACCCTGAAATCCTATTGTAACATTTTATAGATGACCATGTATATCACATGTTATTTATATTTGACATAATAATGAATGCTAATGCTTTGGAACTTCATTACATGGCTTTTTAGTTTATATAAACTATTTTATGAAACTGTTTTACTTAAAACAATATTTTAGAAATAGTCCAAATCTTTTAATGTAAATCATATGCTTTATAAGTATTTTATTTCATTTTGAAACTGTATTTCCTATTTTTTAATATTATTTTACATTTCCGACACAGTTTATTTTTGAAAATTGAATGCATTTCATTGGATAATTTATATTTTTCATCTGTTATGGAATCTCTAGTGGTATCTTACTAGGATTAGGATCACACAATACTTTTTCCTTTGGAATCATGTGGACTTTCTAATTACTAGTTCATCCAAAGGAAATGGATCTCTGGGATGTGGATCCACCAACTAAGTTTGGAACATGGTGTGATTTTTCCTTAACGACCTTGGGGATTTTTTCTCTATTTCGTACATGGTTTCAATACATTGGGAGTTTTATGCACAATTAAATATTGGTATTTTAATTATAGTGGATTTTAATTTATATTCTTAATGGCTATATTATCTTACTTCTACTATATATCGTTGTAAAATAGTTTCCACTTGCACGTTGTATGATGTCAGGAGATACTCACTGACCCATGGGGGTTCAGAACTCCTTTCTTATTATGTCGATGCTAGAACCCCATTTAGGTTACAAGAGTATCTGAGATGGTTCATTACAAATAGGTATCAAAAGATTCTGTTGAGAAATTTTCATGAGGTATGTATGATATTTTTGAAATCTTTTTAGGAATTAAGGGGATGTTTCGATTGAGTTCCTTCCTGATGTATCTATATTGAACCATATGTCTCCATGGTTGGTAATGGAAAAATGAATTATTTTTTAGTTCTAGTGTTTTCCTATTAAGATTTGGATAGATTGGAATCCAAATTAGTTTGTTCAATCTATTGGGAATGAATTTCCTTTATGCTTAGTTTGAGTATGAATCAAATTTTGTCAATGTTGTCCACCGATGCTGTGTAGAATCATGCATCCTAGAAGACAGACATATCAGATCCTAGAGGAAGTCTCTAATGAATCATAATGAGGGAATACTCTAGTAGAACAATATCTAGTTGAGGTGATTCTAAAAACATTCCATGCTCTAGGATATGCACTGCTTCTTACCCCCATTTAGGCTATAGTTATGGATCCACAGGGGGTGTTATTCCAAATCGTTCTCAGGATCCACTTTTCAATAATCCACTTGTTATAGAAGTCAATAATGATCCAAAAAAATTATAAAGAATGGTTGGGAAATAAATAACATCTATTTGAGTTCTTGGAGACACTAGACATGATCAAGTTGAAGTGTGACCCCTTCATGATGGGGGGACAAATAAAGATATGGTGGGACATGATGGTGGTGAAAAAACAATAGGGCCTATAGTGTAAAGGCATTAAGGTCATTTTCACTAGTGATTTATATCTACTGTACAGTCATTGTTGTTGGATTGGGCTATGCAATATTTCATGAAGGAGCTGTCTAATATAACCATGACTGAGTATTCTAGTCTATTTCCTATCTTGGGGTAGTTTTATATTGGGATTATATATAACTAGAGAATTAAGGATAAAATATTTGTGTTGGGGACATGATCATAAATACATTCCCATGATTTCATACTGAATCTTCCCACATTTGTGGATGTTCTGGAAAATGTAATAATGGTTTAAATAAACCAGGAAGGAAATTTTGGGTTATCATGCGATTATTTTCTTCCATGTTCCAACATTGGTCCCATCATTGGAAAACTGATGCTTGTTGATTATCATTGATGTTCATATCGATATTGTCAATCGAGACCTCCAATAACACCAGGAGGATGTTCCATGATTTTCTATAAGTGTGGAAATACGGGACATTGGTAATCGGTTTTCGCTAAGGCACCCAAAAAATGTATATCTCCAGGACATTAATATAAATTAAAGAGATTCTACCGTAAAATATCCACTCCATGTAGTGGAATAGGATCATTAGATGGTCCTAATTCTATGGGGAAATTTTATGCTTCACATATAAAAGGGTTCGATCCATAGGCATCGATAACGATGATACTTCAAATATTATAAGAGTCTTTAAAAGAATATTTCATGGGTCGAACATTTGTGAGAGGTACCATTACTATATAATCATCAGTAGTGAACACACTTTTCGATACTGGTACATCACACTCCATTATTTCAACTTGTGTTTTTAATATTCTTAATATTCTGATGTAGATTTTATGTTGTGCTATGGATATTACTACACCCCTTAGAAGAAAGGTAGAACATGGTCTATGTAGTCATTAATGTTTCTTTTCTCTATCAAATGTCGATCTAGCTTTGAGGTTTACGGTTCTTGACATGAAATCTATTGATGTATTATTCAATATGGATTGTATTGTTACTAAAAATCCACCGATTGACTGTTATCTTCGATGGGTCTATTTTATAACACCACTTAGTGAATCCATAGAATTTTACGGATATTGGGACCCATGTGTGTGTAGATCTAGATCATCTTATCTATAATTGGTGATATTGATTTTTATGATTCCAATTGATCTGGAGTGGGATTCAATGAGTGGTGATCTACCCCATTTCATTTTTGAGTTTCCTGCTAGGTTTCCTTAGGATTTCTTATAGCATCCATTGGTGAGAGAGGATGAGTTTTCTATTTCCTTAATACCCAGTACTCAACTGATCTATAATACCTCTAATTCAATTTCCCCATCTGAACTAAAAGAGGTAAATTCATAATTGGAAGATCGTATTTAGAAAGGATTTATATAGCCTAATGTGTCACTTTGGGTGTATTCAGTTCTCTTCTCCAAGAAGGCTGATGGTTCTCTTCGCCTATGTGTTGAGTACCAAAATCTCCTTCATGTTATGGTAAATATAAATAATTTCTTAAAAAAATTCATGATATTTTTTATTAGCTGAATGGTGTGAAGTTATTTTCAAAGATCCATCTTAAGTCTATATTCCATCAATTGAGGATAAAATAATCAGACATTCAGAATAATACCTTTTGAGGTAATTCCATTATGAGTACCTTTTCATTATCATTGGTGTAACAAATGATCCAATAGTTTTCATAGCATTGATTAAGATGATATTCCAAGAGAATTAATATACCTTTGTTGTGGTACTTTTGGATGAAATCCTTGTTAAATATAAATCTAAGCAGAGACCTGTTAATCATATGAAAACAATTCTACGTTTGATAAGAAGTTAAAAAATTATGTCTATGCTATTAAAATATAATTTATAGTTTCGGTATGTGAAATTATTAAAACAGATGGTGTCTGAACAAGGTATATATGTTGCTTCTGAGAAGGTAAAGGCTGTTATGACATGAGAGAGACCAAAAAATGTATTAGATATCCATATCATCTTGGTATTATCTTGATATTACCATATTATTTTGAAGGACTCGTCAAAGTTATCTTCTCTTATGACTACTCTAACTCTTAAGGGGGTGAAGTTTGTTTGGGAGGATAAATATTTGAGTTAATTTATTGATATGAAACTAATTTTGACTACTAAAACATTGTTGACTCTTCTAGAGGTCTGGTAGTGATATGGGGTTTTTACGATGAATTGGGTTCATGCTTGGAATGTGTTCTTATATAGGGAAACCATGTAGTTCCATATGGATATCATCAGTTGAGGAAACACAAGAAAACTTACCCTACCCGTGGCCATGAACATAAAGCTGTAATGAAATCACATAATAGATAGCAGTATTACCTTTATTGAGAATTTTTATGGTGTATTGAAAAATCAAATTATTCAGTTTTATCTTCGCTCAAAAAATTAGTAATCATCACCAGAGGCGTTGGGTAGAGTACCTAATGTTTTTCAACATTGACATCACCTATACCATAGGCAAGGTAATGTCATTTTATATGTGTTAAGAAAAAAAATTCGTTAATGGTAGTGAAGTAATATTTGGAATTGTAGAATTTGATGGATATATTTTTCCAGTTGCATATCAAATATTAGAAGAAAGGGGATGAAGTTTATTTAGCTAGCATTCAGTTATCATCCACTCTTTGTGAGCTGATTCGTCAATAGAAACATCCTGATGATAAAATTTTAAGAATTTTGGAATCTCTATATGTTTGGGGGATTTCCATGAGGTCATTTTCCAAAGATTGTGTTATAGAATATCACAATCACTTCATTTTTCATATAGTTGAAAGGAATTATGTGATTTGATGTTGTAATTATTCCTAATGGGCAGTGCACCTGGGAACCACAAAACTTTTCTATGATATGTGGTGGTAGTTCTAATGTCCATGGATTAGGTGAGGAAATGTTGGGTGTAACTATTATTTCTATATTTTCCAACATGTTAAGGTCAAGAACTAGAAACCATTGGGTTTTCTTCAACCACATCAAATCCTTACATTGAATAGGAATAAGATCTCTAAGGATTTTTTCGATGGGTTTCAACATACCCAAAGATTAAATAATGTTATTTGGGTTGCGATAAAAAGGTTGAAAAATTTGGCACACTTTATACCCATTCGTGATAAAGTCAATGTGGAGGAGTTAGGAAGTCTCTATGTGAGAGATATCGTTCATTTTCATGGATTTCTTTCTGATATAGTCTTTGATAGAGATCTTCAACATACTTATTGCTTTTTGATGGAAATTCAGGAGGTATAAGGATCATATGTTTATCTTTTCATGACCTAACATCCACAATCTAATGGCCAGACAGAGAGAGATATTAAAATTCTTGGAGATATTCTTCACATCTGTTTTATTAACTTTAGTGAGTCATATGATGATAACTTAGTGCTGGTTGAGTTATCCTATAACAACCAATACACATCGTTGATTAGGATGGTTTATTTTTTGGCATTGTAAATATGACCTTATAAATATAAATTGTGATGGTCAGAGGGTGGTGAATTTTCTTTGGCAGGAAATAGTTTGGTGCAGGTGATGACAACAAAGATTCAGATCATTTTTCAGAGAATGCAAACAATTTAGAGCTGATATATGTCTTATTTTGATCAATTAAATAAACCATTGTATTTTTCCTTTGGTGATCAAGTGTTCTTGAATGTTTAACATTTGTTGGGTCATCGACAGCTTTGGGGAAAGGAAATCATGGTCCCCATTTTGTGGGACCTTTTGAGGTTATCTATCTAATAGGGAAAGTGGATTTCTGTTTAATACGTCCACCAGATCTGACATATATACAAAACATATTCCACATATCATAGCTAAAAATTATATATCTGATCCATCTAACTTTTCGATTTTGAGTAGTCTTGAGATTGAACCTGATTTTTATTTGACTGAGTATCAAGTTATGGTATTTTATTCTAAGAATACGGTACATAATTGGTGGATGATACCTTTTGCTCATGTGATATGGAATCATGGTTCTGATAATAATGAGTTGTAGGAATGTGATCCACTGATAATAATGAAGGGGAATCATCTATTTGTCATGGGATATTCTTTAAAGGATTTTTGAGGGAAAAAATATTCATGGTCAGAGGTTTCAAGATCCCATTACTGAATAGAAGGGTACACCTTTAACCTTGTTGTGTTATTTTTCCATTTTGTTTAATGGGTTGGTTGAGTTTATATTGGGATGATGACTAATGGTATCGTCCAACACTTGTTAGATTTTTTAGCTTCAAATATGATGTTATTTTGTAATCTACCAGGATATTACACACTATTTGACTAGGATACATGTTGTGTAACTACTTCCTTGTGAAATCCATGAAATTTTGTTAGTGGTGTGGTAGGTACATGCCATAAATTTTCATTACATGAAGTGATGTTTTTTAAGGTAGGTGTTTAATTCATAGCAATGTAGTTTTCCACCATTACGAATCTTTGGAGTTTCATTATGTGAATAGGGGATATGCACCTTATAATACACTAACATTAAATGGACATTACATAGTTGATGTGTCTTCTCCATTAAAAAAATAAAAACATTCATGGAATATAACTAGATTACATGTTATATAACACCGAAAAAATAGATATAAAAGGGATTTAGTGCTTGGTTTTTTATCCATTCACTCCTCTCTTGTTCACATTCTATCGACCCAAGGCCTTACCGAGACATTTTTTGTGTATTCTAAATCATCTTAATCCATTCAATTATATTTTGATTAGGATTTCATTGTCAGGAGATATTTGGGTAAGAGTTCTTCATATTTCGTCATATTCCTCCCATTCTCATCTCTTATGTTTTCAATTAATCATCTTTGAATTGATTAATCTATTCTGATTTGCGTTGGTTCTTTCTTTATGGTTGAGATTCAAGTTCTTCTCCACATTCATTCATATTTTTTTGTGTCATTTTGTTTTTTAACTTTTGGAAAGATATAGGTGGTTCTATCCAAATTAGCTAAATTGAATATTCCAAAATTTTACAATTTATTTAAATGGTTGTTTTGAATTAATAACCTGATTTTTATTTCAATTGAATTGATGAAAACTTAATTCTAGTGAACTGAGAGATTTGAAATTTTCTTGGCATGAATATTTGGAAAAACACCCATTTCCATTTGAATTTTGGTGTGTTTAGGGAAATTTTTTGATTTAAATTCATGAATTTAAATTATTGATTTTATGGAAATGTTTCATATTAAATTTTCGAATATAATTATGGAAATAAATTGTGGAAAAAATGGAATTGGTTTTTAATGGGTTTCAAACGTGTGAAAATGGATTTAAATTTATTTGATAGAAACCCATTGGTTTTATCTTGATGAATGGGAACTTTTAAATTAAAACATATATTGTCTTTAAATAAAAAAATTTAATTGAAATAGAAGAATGAGATTTAATTGTATTTTATGTAGTATTGATTAAAGTTTCCCAATATTGATTGTGTGATTGCACATGCAAGCCAAAGATAGTTGGTGAGTTTTTTGGACACACTCTATGATATCAAAATGTTCTAAAATATACATTCGATGGGTCACATCCTCGATTGATGGTTTATGAGTCATCTCTAGACTGTGTCAGGAGGTGGTGGTTTCACAAATATTGATATGTTAACATAGAGAGTGGATAGTCTTATATCTGGAATCACTATCGTATATTTTAGAATATGACCATGTTTCTCAATTGTTATTCATATTTTATATATAATTTTATTCCAATACAATTTAAATTCTATACATTCCAAGAGATTTTACATAACATGTTATATCCATCCATCATGATATTTTTATTAATTTAAAAAATAGATAACAAGAAAGGATCACCAACCACAGTAATTCAGCTAAGGAGGCTGATAAAAATGCTGGAAAAGGGAATCCCATTAAAGCAAATCCACCCACCTTCGGTTTCATGGTCTGCAAATTGTGTATGTAACTAGAGTCCGAGATGGGGACATCAAGAGATCCAAGAAAATCCATTACTTCATTCACCTCCCGCCAAGAGTGAAGAACTTTGGTGTTTTTATTGAGGGTGCCTTTGTTCTTTATAATGATGTAGGAAATCGACGAAGGGGGTGAGAATGTAGTTCATAGAATCATGAAGGATCTTTGAGTCAGCTTCCTCTTCCGCTAGTGGAATTTTCTTTTGAAAGCACAGTGTTAAACCATGAAGCATGGCTTTCTCCTCGTCCTGTAGAGAGGAACCGTGTCTATACGGGAGGAAAATACCGCAATAATTGAACCATGTGAATCATGAACAACCCCACATCCTCAGATCACCCCAATACTGCAAGATCCATCGGTGTCATGCTTTAGTCCCTTCAGGGGAGGATTCCATCTAACCCAATGGTTGCTGGAGTAACTAGCAGTGGTCTAGATTGGGGGGGGAGCTCCCTTGATGGTGACCTAAAGAGGGGTCTTCCCGCCTATTGCTGATGATCCAAACAATGTCCAGAATAAGATTATTGTCCCTTGTGGTAATTAATATTCTAGAGGAGAGGTCCACATCATTCCTCGCCACTTATGTTTTTGTTTTATTTAAGATGTTATTTTAGAAATAATAAATTTTCTGTAAATTAAACCCTATGATTTTAAATTATTTCCCATCATTTAAAAATTTTGTGGAATGTTTTATATAAATATGCCTTTAAATTAGTGAACTAGTTAATTTTGAAATGGAAATCCATTCAGTGGATAATGTATATTTTTAATCTCTTATGGAATCTATGGTGGTATACTACTCGGTTTAGGATCACACATTTCTATTTTTCCATTCAGTGATGGTCAACTTTCTTCTTCTAAGTTTAAGAAATGGGAAGGGATATCTTGGATGTGAATCTAACTTTTGATATTGGGATGTAGTGGTTTTTTCTATTTTAGTCATTAGGGATATTTTTTCAATTTTTGGTACATGGGTTGTAAGACTTTTTTCTTTTTATGCCTAGTTATATTCTTGTACTTTACCCCTAATGGAGTTTCTTTTATATGGATATTGGATTTCTTATCATACTTCTAATATATATTGTGGAAAAATTATTACAACATTAAAATTTTATGAATCCTTGTACTTGTTGCCAAAACCATCGGGATTTTGAATTCCCTTCGGGTTATATTTGGGTAGGATTAGTTATCAGGTTACTAGGGTACCCAGGCTAGTTCATGTAAATATCCTTGGTAAAAATACTTCTAAAAATTATTTTTTTAATCCCAATACATAAATACATTTCCATTTTATTTCAGTATTTTTGTTCCTAGGTATTGCGGTTATCCTTTAGACGATTCAATTTACTCTGATACATAAAAGTTCGCCGCATTTAATACAATGAACTATAAATGGGAAAGTATGATGGAATTTATTTTCTTCTATCATACTATTCATTTTTCATTATTTATTCACTGTTTTATTCCCTTAATCACAAAAAATTGAAACAATTCTAAAACAATTGGGGAACTATCCACATTTTATAGATGAATTATAATAATCCGTCTTTTCTCTTTTTTCTCCACCACTCAATCCCATATAGAGATCTATCCTTCTCTTCTTTTATGAGTCCTTGAGATGGTTATGTTAAATGTTTTAATTATATTTTTGGATAATTGATTAAGAATAATCAAAATATCCTTCACTCATTTAGTCATCCCATTTTATCTCATCGTCGCCACATTGTGATTTATATTCATTATTCGTATGATTCTCATAAAATATAGTCATTTCCTAATACCCAAAAACATAGTGTGAACACCAAAAATCATATTTTGATACCACATAACAATAATTAATAATATATTAGATGTCTAATCATGTAAACTATGTTTAGAAATCATTGATTTACATTTTTTATTAAGTTTATTCATCTACTAAAAACCGTAATAATTATTTAAAATAGAATAGGAAATTATCCAAATCATATCCCTCGGGTGATTAAAACTAGTTGAATGGTGAGGAATGTTTTCATATACTAGGTAATGTTTGAGTAATTACAATCATTCAATTATAGTGTTATTACCCATAAACACATCTATAAAATTACCATGTCGATATATATTATCTAGATTGGGATATATTGTTATGAAACCCATAAAATATATACCACACAAAAACATAAAGATTTTTTTCCTAAACTTATTCTCCATGTCTATCATAGTGTTATACTCACAAATATATGTTTTCCAAAATTTAGTTCCCAATGTTTCTATTAAGCAACTAATGATACCAATCATAAAGTCCCTGATACAAGTAACCTAGTTCCATTATCTTACATTATTACCTTGTCATATGTTATAAGGAATCACATTCCCGTGGACCAAATAGTTTACCAGTCCTAGAAATGTTTATGAACACATGAATACCATATAAAAAAGGAAAACATGTTTTATAAGATATTTTATATTTAAAAAAACATTTTCCACTCTTTTATATCCTTTAACATCAATCATATTAAACATCAATGATTTCTGGTAATGGGGAAAATAATATTAAGATCAAATTCATAGTAATTTTTAAGTATAACAAATGTTATATTGAAGAAATAAGCACATTAATCATGAAATGATAAATTATTGAAAACACATGAAATTTAAATCACATGAATTTCATGATCAATATAGCATGATAAATAACTAAAAAACAATACATTTAATCAATAAAATGACTATTATATCTAGTTATGCAATAATCAATAAGAGATGGTATGTAATTGAAAACAAATTCCAGTAATATTATGAATATAGAATGAAATGAATCCAGTGAAAATATCATTAAAAATATCATGGATAATAATAATTGTATACTCAATTAAATAAATATTTAATTCTTGGTTTTCATGGACTTAGGAATAATGATACCTCAATAGTCAAAACATTCTCAATGTCGTTTAAACCTGGAAGGAAGGGAAATATTATAGACTAATTTAGTGATAATAGCCAACTAATTTTTATAATGAGAATACCAATGCTTGGATGGGATATCAATTATTGGGCCCCACCCATAACATCATGTCCTTGCCTTCCATATTTATTTAATAATTTATTTAATTCATGAAGCATATAAATTATCTATAATTTTCTATATCAATTATATAAAAATATTAATAACAATTTTCTATTTATAAAATATATGATTTAACGTAAATTACTAAATTTTTAAATGATATATGGATTATATAATATGATTATCCAGGTTAAGTAATATGTATATTTATGTGAAACGTAATTTTGCCTGATAAAAAGAAGTTGAATTTTTCAAGATAAAGTAAAGTTTTAATGACAAAACGTTTTCAATGGATATTTAATTCATATAATTATTTCATATAATCACATGAAATCATAAAAAAAATTAAATACTGAGTACTATTTGACCACTATACATAATTTTGTCACTTATGTGATTTGAATTTCAAAAATCTGACACACACAGTTGCGATCAGAACGGTATTGGGAGTCTAATATGATCAAATAATTTTTTGGTGAATAGTAACATACCCTTATGAATAGTAATATTACACTTATGAATTGAGAAATACCATAATGAATAATAAAATTAACAATTATAGTATTTAAATACGATTCAATTTGAAGTATGATATACCTATATCTAGGAATAAAGAAAATACTTGTTTTAAAATTGATGGTTTTCGAGTAAATGGTAATTTTAATAAAAATTTAATTAATCATATTTTTAATTTTTCTGGAAGAATGTATTTTTTTTGTATTATACACATCGAAAATGGATTGGTTAAACTTTTTTATTTTTCTAAAATACATGAAATTTTTATGAATAGTAAAATATGATAATCTATGAGAAATGCTAAATAAATGAAATGTGATGTCATCAGCTAATGTATGGTTGATATAATGCCTTCATCTCGAACCCAAATGAATTTTTTACTATTATTGGTCACAATAATCATTACTAATTATTTTCTTGAAAATATATAATTAAATAATTATTTAAATATTCAAAATTCACTCCTCTCCTCCACTATAAAAACTACCCACACTTCCCTGTTCTCTTCAATCCTCTATATCCTTTTACCCTGACTATGTGGTTCCCAAATCACTCCCTAAGCTCCTACCCCAAGTAAAATTCGCTTGGTCTCCTCAAAATACAAAATCCAATCCCCTTAATAGGCTCATAATGGATATAAACTGATGAGGTAAATTCCTCTTTCCAAATATTTTAATTTCATTCATGTGCTTTTATTTCTTGTATTTTTCCTCCATGACTTCCAGCCAAATGGAATTATAAATCCATTATAATAAATTTATTGGAATTATATTATGATAATGGGATAGTTTATCATAATATTTCACTCCCCTCTTTTTATTCAAGAAATAAAATTACCGTTTGAGATGTGTTGATTTATCAAATTCAAGGATGAATGGTCTTAAATTAGTTTTACCATCATCTAGATTTCTCATGAAACCATTTTAACAATTTATAAAAAATTTAATATATGTATTTTAAATTGTTTTATGTTCTGTAATCCTTATTAATTGATGGCCTAAATTAATAATATGAAACATGTTAATTGCGATCAAAATCACCACATTAATCCATGAGTTTACCATTAATGTTTTTCAATAATCATTATCCTTAACTACAAGTAAGAAAATTAAATTTACAACCATGAAATCGTTTGTATGATCAATAATTTCATATAAAATCAATTCAATACACCGACCTTTATCAAACACATGTGTCCGAACATGAATATAAGTGAACTGATCATTAAATCGAAGAAAACAAATGAACTTGAACAATGAAATTGGACCTCATAACCCATAAAAAAGTATACGAATTAACTAATAAAAGTTATAATAAATCATTTAAATAACAAATATGATCAGCAATTATTAATTTATGAAATTAATTTCATTATTCAGTTCATTAAAAACAAGATAAGAACACCATCAGACTTAAGGTAAGGGATCCTCTCTATTTCACTTTTATTCATGAATTTCCTCTATGATATGACATTTAATGTGTAATCCCTACCTGTGGGGTATGAGTTCACACCCCCAAACTTCCCTAATGATTTAAAAGTGACGATAAACCCAATTATTTATAATGAATCCCTCTTAGGTACACTTGATACCATGCCGATAATTTGTAAGGAATTCTACCCAAATCTCCTTTATTCTTTCGGGTATCTTAACTTTTGTTCTATCAAAATGATGTTATGTTATCATTATATTTGAATCATCTAAAATATTTTTACATGTTCAAAATTAATTTTTCAAGACCCTTATATCCTTTTTTGGATATACATGTTTTTATGTGATTCCCTCTCCAATACTTCGAGATAAGAAAACATGTTTTATGGGAACATACTGAATTCTTAATAGATTTTAAGTGAACTCTATATTATGTTTAGGCCCGAATTTTCTATATAAAATCGATCCATTTTATTTTGTATACATTTTAGGATTAATTATATTTGTGTATAAAGTATTTTTCCCTTTTTTAATTTAATGGTCCTATAATATTTTCCTTAAAACCTCTTTAAGAAGGTTTAATGATTATATTTCATAAAGAATTTTCTCAAAATATTATCACATATAATTGAAATCACATTCCATGATACATGACTATTTTTTCATATAAATTTGCATTTATATTTTACTTCTATTCATTAATGGATACTTTATGATAGGCCCATTTGTTGTTCATTATGTCATGATTATGGTACTCAATCCTTTCCATGGATAACCCTTATGTTTATATATAATTTATTATATAGGATTATTTATGGGGAAAAATATTCATGTATATTTATGATGGGTGCGCCCAAATACGATTTCAATTATTTTGGTAAATTTGAGTCTCATGATGCTTTATGTGGTACGATATTGGTGGTTAACCTTGTATTTTACTACTATGTGCAATGTTCTTAAAGGATAGATGTGGCTTGTGCATGTCCAGGAAAAGGGTTCGGCCATTATCCTTGACACATACTAAATTTTTTTTTCTGGCACATTACTATTACTTCATGTTAATATGATTCCATGTTTATATTTTATGATTCCATAGGTTACATGGTTTTTTATATATCATCATGACATGCCATCTATCCCATGTGAAAATGCATTGTTCTTAAGTTTATTCTCTTACTGGGATTTTAGCTCATACCTTTGTTCAGGTTATCCCATGGTTATCCTATATAGATGTTTGAGCACACCGAAATATAGGATCTCATTATAGAGTTTAAATTAAAAGTTTTTTTATAATGCTTGATTATATACCTAGTATTCTATGATAGTAGACTTAAAAATATGTGGATTGTATTCTAATGTATAATTATGCTTAAAATCATGTATTATTATGTGTATAAGGATAGGGTCTCTATAGTTTTTATTCGGGGATGGTCTAGTTTTTTTGGATATTAGGAATATAGATCTTTTTTAAGAACTTTACAGATTAGATGATGTACATGAAAACATCACTAAATTTGTGTGTATATAGAGTAATTTGTATATTAAAAAAATACATCCCTATTTGGATAAAAAATGTTATAGGAGGTTCTGGAAAAGATGTACCTATGAGTGAAAACAACAACAAGGAGTTTCAGTCCTGACCCGTGGTATCCTGGTACATGACAATGGGCCTTGTTGCAGTATTTTTTTGACACTTTTGGGGGATATGTTTTGGTAAATTCATGATATGAGTACAAGAAATTATTAATGAAATAAAAAAAGTACCATAGGAATATAAGTTACAAAATAGATCAAGGATAACCTATATTTAATCCTATCAAATCACATGTTAGGATATACATCTCTTTTACATTATTATCCTTTTATGTTCAATGTTTCATTTTTCTACTCAACAAATATGTATTCATGTCCTCTAATTGTATAATTATTTTCCTAGTTAATGGAGGGAAATAGAAGAACATGTTACAATAATAAATGTTATAGGAAAAGTGAATATTACCTCAGCAATATGGCCAATATGATAGGAACGGGTGCTGAAAACATTAGGAAAATACTTGATCAGTTGGCTCATGTTATAAATAATAACTTGAATCATGTGGAAGGCACCCCCTCCTCCATGTTAAAATAAATTTTTCGTAGAATCCTTAATGCGAAAATGGACCCCATTTTTAACAAATCTTTTGATCCCCTCCTAATATAACAATGAGTTAACTCCATTGAAACGGTATTATCTATCCTTCAGCGCTCGGATGAATATTATGTCATACTGGTGGACTATCATTTTGTTGGGGAACCAGATCACTGGTGGCCACTGATCAATAATTCAATGTCACAATGGAAAATTGATTCCCAAGATCTAGAGGAATTAAGGAGGGTTATCCTCAATAAATATTTTCCTTCAAACCTCTGTCTCAATATGGAAAGAGAGTTCCTTGGACTCAAGAAGATGTAAGATTAGTCCATCGGGGCATATGAAGCAAACTTGTCAAGGATTTCACAGTACACCTCTGGCATTTTCATGAACATGAAAAGCATGGCGGATCGCTTATTTTTCATAATGAATCCGACTCTACATAGATAATTGGTTATTCGAGACATCAACAGTTTTGAGGAGATTGTTCGTTGTGCCCTCAATGATAAAATGAAGATTGGAGACTCTCAGTGGTCTTGTGGCCCCAGTGACAAAAGGAAAAAAATGGAGAATAAAATGGGTGGTTCAACAAACAAATCCCATGATAGAAATAAGCCTTAATATACAACTTATAAAAGTTGTGGGAAGATTCCTCTTAGGAAATATAGAAAAGGAAATATGTATTTCTTAAAATGTGGAATGTTGGAACATTTGGCCAAGAACTGTAGAATGGATATGAAGATTCCTTCTAATATGGAAGAATAATGGAAGGTTCATATGAACACATAGCCTATAGGGAATTGTTAAAACGTCAAGGAGCATGAGAATTATACAAATAAATTTCGTAATACAAGGGAAGGAATAAGATATTAAAAACAACATAAAAGGAAATAAATAAGGGATTGGGATTTCAAAACTATTGAGGTGGAGTCAGACAATGATGTGGTGACAAGTATGCTAGTTATTCATTCTAGAATAGAAATCAGACTATTTGATCCATCTTCAACATATTCTTTCATATCATTCAACATTAGTTGAAATGCTGAAAAACCAACTCAAAATTTGGAATATAAGTTATATATGAGAATAGATAATGAAAAAATTATTGCATATATGGTTTTTAACTCCTCCCTAATTAACATTTGTAGATTAAACCTCCCTGTAAATCTCATCACACTTCCCTTAGTGGATTTTGATGATAACATGAGCAAGGATTTTCTATCTTTATACAATGACTATATCAACTGCTGGGAATTATAAATCAATCTTTAAATAATGAAGCGTCCTCAGTTTCATTACATGTGTATGTAATAAAATGTATCACCTTTAGAATCATTGTCTCATGTGTGGATACTAATTCCTTATGACAAATCATCTCTAGTTCAAATTATTTGGACAAAAGATAGAATCAATGCTTCAAGACATGCCCATAGTGAAGGAATACAATGATGTATTACCAGAAGTGTTTCCTGGTCTTCATCATGAATCAGATGTTGTGTTCTCAATAGAACTTATTCCTTGATCTATGCCAATATTAAAGACACCTTACATGATTTCCACTATTGAGATGGATGAGATGAAGACAAAGTTACAAGAGAATCCAGAGAAGGGTTTTATATGCCAGAGTGCTTCACTGTGGGGTGCTCCAGTCCACCTCATGAAGAATAAGAATTGATAAATTATCCTTTACATTGATTATCAAAAGCTCAATAAAAACAACATAAAGAACTACTATACCCTTCCTCTGATGGATGGTTTTTTCGATCAGCTTCGTCTGTCAAGATATTTATCTCAAGCAGTCCTTCAGTCGGGATATCCCCAATTAAAGGCGAAGAAAGAAGATATTCTGAATACTATATTTAGAATGAGGTATATACACTATGAGTTCATATGGATGCAATAAATATACCCAAATTCTCCATAAATTTTCAGGGATTTAATTAATATAGTCTTTAGAGATTACATCGACAAATTTTTCGTTTTCATTATCAATGATATTCTTAAATACTCCATCACTAAGGAGTATCATTAAAAGAATTTGAATACTATGTTGAATAATATGAAGAGTTATAAGATATAAAAATGTAGGGTAACATTGGGTCCTAGATGGAGGAAGTATCATACATGGAGCTTTTTATCACCAGCAAAGGGTTATTTCTGCACCCTTCTAAGAAAAAGGCAATAAATGAGTTGCCCAAGCCAACATCTGTAATGGAGATCGGAAGATTTCTATGTATATCTGGTTATTAGTGATGTTGTTTTAATAACATTTCATATTTTTTAATCCCAATGACCAAGATGGCAGAGTAGGGAGTAATGTGTTTCTGGAATTTGGAATTTTCAGACTGTTTTGAGGAGTCAAAAAACTGGATTATCTCTGCAACTGTACACACAATCCAAACAAGTGGAGAGATAATTGTGATGTATAATGATTCTTCAAAGAAGGGATTAGACTGTGTTATGATGATAAATGATAAATATATACCCCAAACCAGATGGAAGATGAATATACATGAGAAAAACTATCTCTTGCTTGATCTGAAGTTGGAAGTAGTGATCATTGCATTGAAAATATTGCAGCATTGTCTCTTTAGGAAGAAGTGAGAGATATATACTGATCAGTAGAGTCTCAAAAATATATTCAAATACAAATGGAGTAATATGTGCTAACAATGATTAATAGAGTGAATCATGTATTATGACTGCTCATTCCACTACAATCTTATTTACGAAAATAAGGTGGTTGGTGATCTATGTACAAAGGATCCAACATCATTATCAATGATAATAATTGATAAGGATATCGTATTCATAGATTTTATATGGATTAACATGGGAATCATTAAGGGAGGATTAACATCAATACTTTCTCAATTGATCACTCAACCATCCCTCTTGGAGAAAATAATTTATTCCCAAATAAAAGATGCGAACATTATAAAAAATTTTGGATGATATTAGAAATGGGTAATCCCCATAGTTCATGATTGATGAAGAAGTAGTTGTAGGATTTGGATCATGATTATGTGTATAATATTATCCAAAGATAATGAAGGATATTCTGAATGATTCATGTAGCTAAACCTTCTATATCCACCTAGGGAGAAGAAATATGTATCGAGATCTCTGAGAGAACTTTTTGTTGGATAATATGAAGAAATATATTTCAGAGTATACATCAAAGTGTCTAGTTTATCGAAAAGTGAGGTAAAAAACAACAATGTCTAAGGGGATGATGCAATCACTACCCATACCAACATAGAACTGGGTGAACATTACCATAAACATTGCCACACAACTTCTAAGTATATCCAAGGGAAACAATACTATACGGATCATTAGGATCATCTCACAAAGACAAATCACTTTATCATGATTCAAGAGGACTTCTGGTTGGATAAACATGGATATACACACATATATATATATATATAAATTAGTAAGGGTTTCTATTGTACCACTATCAATATTATCAGATCAATATCCAAGACTCACCTCAATGTTATGGAAATGTCACCAACATGCTCTAAGTACTGAAATGAACAGTTGTATGGCCCATCATCCTCAAACGGATGGCTAATATAAGAGGAGTATTCATACACTCGAATATTTGTTGATAGTGTGTTCTATGGAATTCAACTATGGATGGGACCAACATCTCCGTCTTGTCAAATTCTCATACACCAAATGTTTCAACTTGATCATATGGATGGAAACACATGAAGCCCTTTATGGGAAAAGGTGCAGAACACAAGTGTGTTGGGTTGAATTCGGTGACCGTAAGCTACTAAGACCTGAAACTGTCGACAAAACTGTGGAGAAGGAAAAAACCATTCAACATCATGTTAATGAATCCCAAACTGAAAAAAATATTTTTACAGACAATCATCCACAAGACCATGAGTTTAAATATGGAGACATGCCATTTCTATGCTTATCTCTATGGAATAAGGTAATGAGGCTTGGGAAGAATGAAAGGTTATGTCCCAGGAACATCTTCCCATTTCAGATTCATGATCCTGTTGGAGTTGTGGCTAATCAACTTACACATATTCCAACCATGTTAAAAGTACATGATGTATTTCATGTATCTTTTTTAGGGAAGTATATTCCATATCATTCACATGTACTCTCTTCAATGTGGGTATAGTTGGAGAATTATCTTTATTTTGTAGAGAATCCATTGAGGATCAGAAATCGTAGAGATAAAGTTCTACTTAAGAAGACTACTCACATAGTCATTATACTGTGTTGGAACAATAAGTACGAAGAAGAATCATGGGAACCAGTGGAGGAAATGATGGAAAACTACTCACCCATCTTCATGACGTTGAATGTAAAATGAAATTTCATGGGGTAAATTTTATATGGGGTGGATAATTAATGACCCAAAGATAACATTGAAAATTTCCTTCTTGTAATTATGTCATATAATCACATTAAATCACAACATAATGAACTACTGAATACTATATGACCATTAAACATATGTTTGTCACTTCTATGATTTGAATTTTGAAAATCTGACAAACATGATTGCGATCAATTTGTTATTTAGAGTCTAATATGATCAACATAATCTTTGGACAATAGTAACATACACATATGAATAGTACTATTACCCGTATGAATAGTGACATACCTTAATGAATACTAACCTAAACTGTGATAGTATATAAATAATATTCAATTGAATGTACGATATACCTATATTTGTGAATAATAAAATAAATGTTTTAAAATTATTGTTTTTTAGTAAATTGTGATTTTAATTAAAAATTAAATTAATAAATTTTATAAAATTATTATTCAAAATTTGGATTTAATTTTTTGATTCTAAAAACTGAATAATGGTTGGAAATAATTTTTGGGATTTTTCTGAAATATTTGAATTTATGTTGAATAGTAAAATTCCATAATAAATTAGAAATACTAAATATATGAATTATTCTGTCATGAGAAGAAGTGTAGCTGATATAAGATCGTTATCTTGAACTCACATGCTTGTATTATAGTATTTGGTCACATGAATAATTACAATTTCTTTTCTTGATTAAAATAATTACACAATGAATTAAATATTCAAAATTCACAGCTCTTCTCCACTATAATACCACCCACACTCCCCTCTTCTCTTCACTCCTATCAAGCCATTTTATATACCTGATTTCCATTCAAATAACTCCCAAAGTTCATCCCTCATGTCCAATATCCCTTGGTATCCTCAAATGACCAAATCCATTTCCCTTAAGAGGATCACAATGGAGATAACCTCTAGAGATAAATTCCTCTTTCCGATTCATTTATTTTCATCCATGTTCATTTATTTTCTTGTTTTATTCCTCACCGCCCTTCACCCAAATAGTATGATTACTCTAGTAATATAATTGTAATAGAATGATTTTATGTTAATTTTATATTTTATTTTAATATCCACCTCCACCTACTTTTTTTATATAAATGAAAATACTGTCTGATATGTGTTGATTTATCACATTCAAGGATGATGAGTTTTCAATTTTCATACATTTATCTAGAAATATCATGTAGCCATTTTAAATATTAAATCAAATAATAATATAAGAATTTTATCTTTTTCAATGGTATATAATCCCAATAAATTTATGATGTAAAAATTAATACAAAACTAGTTAATTGTTAGAGAAATCTCCACATTAATCAAATCGTTTAACATTAATGTATTATATAATGATTCTCCTTTACTACAAGTAAGAAAATTAAATTTACAACCATATAATCTTATGCATGTTCACTAATTTCCTAAAACATCAATTATGTAATTCCATATTTACCATAAATTTTTTTTCAAACATGAATATAAGTTGACCGATCATTACAACCAAGGAAACAAACAAACCCGAACAATTAAATTGACCCTCATAACCAATCAAAAATGATTTGAATAATCTCTTAAGGTTTATTATAAATAATTTAAATATAAAATTGGATAATTAATTATTAAATAATTAACCTAATTTTATTATTCATGTCATTAATATCAAGTGAAGAACACCATCATAGTTATGGTAAAGGATAATCTCCATTTCACTTTTATTCAAGAATGTCATCTATGATATTCCATTTTATGTGAAATCCCAAATTATAGGGTATGATTTCTCAAGTCCACCATACATCGATAATAATGTATAAGTGATTAGAAACTCCTTTATCAACAATGAATCTCTCGTAATTACACCTGATACCATGTGGATAATTCGTAAGGAATTCTACCCGAATATCCTTTATTCCATCATGTTTCCTATCTTTCATTCTACCGAAATTATGTTATATTTTCTATTCATGTTATTCTTCTCAATGATGTTTACGTCTATGAAATTTATTTATAAATACCCTTCCATTATTATCTTTTTGGGATATACATGTTTTTATGTGATTCCCTCGACAATACTTCCCCATAATAAAATATGTTTTATGGGAACTTCCAAAATTATTACCCACATTTATGTGAAATCTATCATCAGTTTTAAGCCACCATTGTCTTTATAAAATCAGTCCTTCTTATTATTAAAATTTTTTTGGTTCACCTGTGGTTTTTTATTATGTATTGTTCCCTATTTTATTTTAATGGATATATTTTATTTTTCTAATAACATATGAAAAATGTTTTCATGCTAAAATTTGATAAATACATTTCATTAATTTTATCACTTCTACATGACATAACATCCTAAAAAACATATATATATAACCTTATTAATGTCCATGTATATTTTAGTTTCTATCTTTCATTGAAACATTTATAATACACCTATTTGTTTTTCTTTATGTCACGATTATGGAAACCAATCCTATCCAAGTGTAACCCTCCTTTTTATATATGATTTATTATGTATGATTATTTATGTGGAAACATATTCTTAAAATGTTAATAAGGGTGTTCTGAGATAGGGATCCAATTAATTGGGTAATTTTGAGTCTCAAGAGACGTTATGTGTGATAGTATTGGTGGATAGCCTTGTTTTGTGCTAGTATGTGCAATGGTCTTATAGATTTTCCATGGAATGAGCTACTATCAGAAACTATCTTGGCGGTTAGCTTTAAATCATACTAAATACATGTTTTATGTTTTTTACACCTTAAAATGAATCCATGTCAATATGATTCCACGTTTATATTTTATGATCCCATATGTTACATGAAATTTTTAATATATCCTCGTGACATATCCTCTACCATGTGTGATAATGATTTGTTCTTATGGTTATTCAATATCTGGGATTTTATCTTATCCCGTTATTCTTGTTATCGGAGGCTATCATATAGAGATGTTTGAGTGCAATGGATGGTAAGATCTCATTATGGATTTTAAATAAAAAATGTTTTTATAATGTTTTATTACGTAACTAGACTTCTATGACACTAGACATTACGATCTGTAGCTTGTACTCTGATGTATAATTATACTTAAAATCAAATAATGTTTTTTGTAAAAGGAAACAGTACCTATATAATGGCTCTAAAAATTAATAATGAATAATAATTTAAAATCATTTTATAGGTTAATCTATTCATAAACCATTCATCAAAAAAATAACATAAAGATTCATTTCATATTTTTGGTAAAAGGAAAGTGGGACTTTTTTAGATAAATACATAAGGATTCAATTAAAAACGGTTTCTAAAAAGTAATAGGTTAGTAAATATGTATTTATTAAATTTATTTAATATTTTTTAAAAATTTATTTAAAAAACATTGAATTCTGGTTTTTGGAATATAAATGATTTTCAAAGGATGAGTGAAGTAATGTAAGATTTTTTAAAAACATCCTCTAAATTTATTTATGTGGCAATGAGTAGAAAATGGAATCTTAACATTAAAAAATACATAACTAACAAGGGATAGTTATATTATATGTGTTAATTAGTTAATGATCAGATAATTTCCATCAATGTAAATTCATGTAAAAACAATACACATTAAAATGTGATGCTGAAATAAACGCTAACAAAGAATCAAAATAGTGAACATAAAATTAATCATTGAATTAGTAAAGTGGATCGAATTTAATTATTTATAAATAAAATTTAAATACATTATATGATAACCATATTTCATTACACACATAATCATATTATATAAAATACAATTGGTATATAATGTAATAGAATGAAAAGAAGATGAGTTATGTAATTCATTACCACTTAATAAGATTAAATTCAAATAACCACATAATAAAATATTAAAAATAAAAATTGATATACCATGATATATAACGGATTCACAATGTTACTGGTAAAATGGGATCTATAAATTATTTATAATGTAAATTAGGCTAATTAAATTACAACATGTCTTATTGAATTGAAATTTAGACGAAGCCTCTTACCTCACACATCCTTTTTAATAAATATTCATTGGACTCATTAAAAATTGTTTTAATAATGTTATTAATGTATTAAATAACTATAGTAATATTTTTAATATCATATATGATCCTATTATAACATTTTACAGATCTTCTATGAATAATATTTAATAAAAAATTATTTCTTCATGTGTTAATTTCATTGTTTTCTCAATTGTGTTTTTCATGAACGATGTTGTTAACATGTATATGATATAGATACATAATAAGTAGAATGATATTAATTTCATAAATATAATATTTACTCATTATATATATTTTTAGAACATTATTTATGATTGTAAAAGTATAATTCATTTCATTTCTATATGTCTATTTTAGGTCATACGTATGCACATGTGATGATATCATTACTTTAATGACTGAATGGATAAAAATTTAATTATAATTTAATAATAAATAATAATTATCATTTAAAATATATCATATATTTTAAATAAATTTATCATTTCTACTTTAAGTGTAAATCCGATATGAATAATGAATCATATCGCATCAAGAAGTGGTAGTCTATTGTACTCATGTGAAATGTTATCATATATTAGATGGATTGGAATGTAAAAATACATATGTGAATTTATAATTTCATAAAAAAATATCTTAAATATACTATTCATTTTTTAATCAATCGTTATTTCTTTCCAATAATGGGGTGATGGAAAACAAATTACTTTATTTCATAATGCGGTAGTCTTTCGTATAGAGGATCAGTTTTTTCATATCACATTTGATAGAAGAGGATATAGATACTGGTAATTATGTAATCATAAAAAAATATAATTATATTTAATATAATTTTTTTTATTATATAATCATCTTTTGATATGATTTTGAATGTGGATAATGAAACAATTGTTTGAGGATGTTGCATCTTGTTTAGAAAACATCATTATGACTACAACAAATCCCTCCTCGGATTGATGTATAATCAGTATAATGAATCTTAGATCTTGGTAGGGTAGTAAGGAAGTAATTTGTGAAGGCAATGTGTAATCTATTTGCCTTTTTTATGTGTGATGTTTTCGTAGATGAGATACCTTTTATAATTTGGGAAAAATTACACATGGAAACTATGAAAAGAACCAATTAAAACCCCATTTTTATCAATGTAAAACCTCAAAAACGGGTACATATTAACCATTATATGTGATAATTTCAAAATGTGGTAGACTACTATGTTTTTACATATTCATAGGTCATTTTAAACCTAAAAAATTTAGATTAATCCAACATAATACTTTTATAACCATAACTACATCAAGTAATTTATGTTGCTTTAACAATTCATAATAGTCGAAATTTTAGTTAAAATTATTATATAATATATATTATTCTAATTCCAAACATAGAAACAAATTTTAAAAATATATTTCATATAATTTTATAAAAAAAATTACATTTATGGTTGTAGGCATGATGAAAATATAGGTTTTTAATATGAAAACTCTTATATGTTTAAGTTGTTTTTAAATTTAAATTCAATATTAAATTGATTTAGATGGATAAAATATTTAAATTATAACATAATTTATTTAATATAAATATAATATCATTTTAAAAAAATATTTATAATTTTTAATTATTTAAATGAAAATGAATATTCCATCATATAAAAAATGTCAATATTCATCGAAAAAAGAAACATTTTAAAAAATAACAATAAATCACCCAAAGATAATTTTTATATTATGATTCTAAAAATTATTTTAATTTTATAAATTATGTTTTCTATATTTTATAAAAATTACTTATCATTTTTTATATAATTCTTCATTAATCCATTTTTTAAGAAACATTACAGTTTTTCATAACATTGTTCATTATCTGTTATATGCCTTTTATTATATTTCATTTCAATAGATACACATAGAATTTTTAATTTAGTTTTTAATATTTTTCATCATAAATTTATTTGTTATTTTATAATGGTATAATTTAATAAACTTCATTTATAATTAGGGATTTTTCTATCCAAAGCTATCGAAATGATTATATTTATTGGAATATATTCCCGAGTAATTTATGCTTGTTATTTCATGTATAATATTTTATCTAATAATCTGTTCATATTTTATAATTTTTTTATGTTACATTTATTTTATAATTTTTTTAAAGGTTATAAATTGATTGAGTAATATTTCCTCATTTCCTACTTCGTAAATTCTAATTCATTACGAATAAAAAATTAATCATTGTTATTTATATAATAAAATCATGAAGAAGTGGAAACCGATTGGAAAATAAGAAGAGGTGGAAAGTATAGTAATAAATAAAAGATTTATATTATCTCACATTCTTTACCATTTGTTAAATAAATTACATAATCTCACGAAATTAGTAGATTAATATATCGAGTATTATGTAGAAAACTTTACAGAGAAATAAAGTTAATCATTATCAATATCATTCACAAGTATGAGTCACACAATAAAAAATATATAGATTAAGAATATTTAGGAAATTAATTGTTTTTAATTAATAAAATTGTCAATAATGTATTTTTTAAATACAAGTATAATCAATGAGTATTAATTGTTATTTATTTACACTTATGTATTTTTATCTTCCATTCATTATAATTTATTCTACAATTAATTAATCTGTTTTTATAATATTGGAGATAAAATAATGATGATGAAATTTCATAAATGGGGTAATATAAGATATCAGGATCTTTCATATATATATATATTATAAATAAATATTTTTAACATTCTATTCATCACACAGAACACCACATTGGAATGAACCACTATATTCTATGGAAATATTAGTATTTAAAATTGATCATTAAATCTGATTTTTAGTATCAAAATGTATGGGTAATAGTAATAAAATTACTAAACAGATGTTGAAAATAGATCCATATTAAAATTTATTGGTTAGCTTCTAAGAAACAATTAAACTATTTTTATTTAAACAAATTAAATCACATAAGGATCTTAATAATTATGATTAAAATGTGATATATTTCTATTAATGTGGGTTATATTTATATATCTTATTTCTCATTCAAATGTAAATATTGTGAATTTTTGAATTTTAATTTGATAAAATTAACATCATTTTTTTTCATCGTATCTTAATTACAAAAAAATAATTTTAAATAATATTGAGAAATATTTTATTTTTTTCTGAATAATTAAACATAATAATTTACATATTATATTATTTTTATGACATTAAAATGATATATGTATGAACATATATATAATGATTATGATTTGTTGTAGTAATATATATTTAATAAGTAATTAATTTTTTTAAACTATAATGTTTAACGTAAATATATATGATTGAAATTTCTAAAATCTAAATGATGTTTTGATTCAAAATAAAATAATATTTAGTAAATGTATTTTAATAAATTATTCCAATAGTTACATTTAGTTTTGGTTCGGTAAGAATGTAAAATATTTATCAATTCATTTAACATAATTTAGTTAATTTAATTTAAATTAAAAGATAATTTGATTTTGGTATAAAATGATAAATTTCCTTGATTTTACCATTCATTGAAAAATAGAATTAATTTCATTTTGAAGACATATACTAATTATAATTTTTATAAATTTATTAAATGATTAATAAAATATGGATTCTATATTGTGGATTAGAATTCTTTTTATTGGTCCTAGATTTACTTTTCAATTTTCCCATAATTAATACTTCCCATGTTAAAGGATTTTCGACTATATATATGGTAAAATAAGTTAATAAGGGTTATGAATATATAATAGGTCCCCGAATATCTCAGATAATTTTTTATTAAATTGTTAGAGTTTATTTCTACGAAAATCAGTCAAACATTTAAAATATGGAAATTTAATCCATTTTTTAGTAAATAATTGTCATTAAATTATTTTAGATCATTAATAAATACCAACCATCAAAATCATTATTTATGGGTGATCCTAACATTTCATAAGAAGTTTATTTATCTTTTACGATTATTTATGAATTTATTTTCGTATGATAATTATATATAATGGTGGAGTTATGTGTTTGGAGTTTTAGAGGTTTTTGGTGTGCCTTGGATCCTATTCAGCAGGTTCATGATTGGATCCCAGTTAGTAACAACCATAAACCCAATATAAAATATTTTAAATATTATGGTATGAGGGATTATAGATCCACATGTTTGGAAAATGGTATGAAAAAATGGTGAGAATTATAATGGGAAAATTGGAAATTTTATATAAAGGGGTTTAGAGAAGATTTCACATGGTTTTTCTATCCATGTGATAAAACCATATTACGGGTTATCATTATAAATTAGCACTTTATAATTCACACATGATTTGGAAAACCATATGGCCTAACAATGTGGAGTACAATTAGTGGATGAAAATTTATGTATCTAATATGTATTAAAATTAGAAGTCCTATTTTTTCAGATAATCTCTTAGATTTATGATCTCATAGTTCTTATAATGATTAAATGAAAATTCCATTTGATCTGGGAGAAACTTTTACACAATTACAATACCATTACTGATCCAAATTTATTGGAAAGTCTTCAGGCTTGGTTGTCCTTCATCGATCTATTCTCATTCTACATCTCATAATCTTAACTCTAATAAGATGTTGATATATTAATGTTCTTCTAGTGGAATTTTAATGGTTTACAGTTTAATCTATTGATGGAAATGATATCCATGAGCATATCCTGAGGATCATAGTTTAATCCTTAATTTTCATCCAATATTGTTATTTAAGCATTTATACATAAAATTATATGCCATGGTATAGAGGTAATTCATCATGAAACTTAGTTAGTTGTAATATATTCTAATTCCAATATTCATGATAATGATATTTTGTTTATAGTTTTATGTTTGTGTTTTATTGCTATGAAATTTATTTTGAAATTGAAAGGTGAATCAAATCACTATGAGATTTAGATATCATTCAAAGAGCCCGTTGGATCTACTAATGTTCATAAACCCATACATTAGGGAAACACATGTGGTCTTCCAATATTCCTTTTTAATGATAATTATGGAATAAAAAGTGAAAATAATGGTTTTATGAAATTAATCTAATGGTGATGAAGATTTCATGTTAACATGTTCTATTTATTTTTTTCCTAAACATAGAAGGTTAATGAGTTATGAGATGATTCATGGTAGTTGGGTTAAATTGTTAAAGAAAAAAATAATATTAATTGTTTTCTTTGATAAATAAAATACTGCACCATGTTCATAATTATTGATGAAAATGATTATTATTGTTAAAACTTTATATATGTGTGTGTGAGAGTGAGAGAGAGAGAGAGAAATGAGATGTGGGTGTTGGACTGATGATCCTCATCTTTTAATGTGTAGACTGATTATCTAGCCCCCTAATACGTGCATGTGAATTGGTGAAAGACTAATTATCCAAGTACCCAATGTATTGGTGTTATAATGATGCTCTAATTACCAATGACACTAGTGCTAGAATGGTTCTCAAATTACCTTTTAGAATGATGTTGGTTTGAGGATTTTGGTATCCATGATAATGGAACTTATTCATATTCTCCAAAAGACAGAAATGAAATGGGAATAAATTTTAATAATGACGTTCCATGTGATAATAAATTTTAAAATTCCTATTGTGTATTTTTATGAATCTAGTACATGACAAATCATGTATCATTGAATAAGGTTTTTCTATGAATACAATGTCCAATGTGGTTTATAAATAATTATTAATGTGTGATCCATATTAAATTATATTAACAGATTTATTATACCTTATACAACTAAATACCTTATTATGTACTGTATATCACTTCAAATTCCATTAGTGGTGTCCTATTATTTTTTACTCACACCCTACATAGCTCACGGATTAGTAATTGATAAGACTTTATGTCTGTAACTCAGGATAGTGGAATGGTCTATTTGTCTGAAATGTGTGTTTGGATTTTGGATGAATCATAGATGTGGGAAGTATACGTTATGTTTTTACCCAGTTGAGAGATTCTAGTTTGTAATCATGTTGGGTTTCGATGTAGAAAATTTATGTATATGGAATGAAATGTAAACTACTATACTTTTGGGTCATTTCCCCTATTTAGGAATTGTATAGGTGATTCTTGGTATTTATTGGTAATTTATTATTATTATTTTTGTAATTGTGTATTTTTGGTTGTTGTATTTATTCGATAAATGAGGTTATTGTATCACCATATAACCTACTAGAACCATTTTTTGGTTAAAAGCCTCTAGAACAAGAAAAGGAAACAATGAGGCCATGTAATGATCCATATCGGGGAACCAGTGTGTGGAACATATGCTGGGAAGATAGTATGCTGTATCAGTGGGGTTTTCTTTTTCATAAAATTAATTTTTGGGAAAGGTTGATATGATATTATGTTGAGTCTATACATGTACATGTGCTAATGCATGGGATAAAATGACCCATGTGTATGGGAAATCTGATGTTCCTTAGGTGGGATTTTTGTTCTTGATGTTTTCTGTTATAGTAGAATTTTAAATCATAATGAGTGATTTACATTTTTTATGATGCTTCTATTTAGGGATTGATGATGTTAGTGATGGTGACATGGTTTTTACTTTAAGGTTTTGTATACATGAGTTTTTTTATTTAACTTAATATATAGTGTGTAAACTTCTACATGGTGTGTTATTATTCTTGATAATGGTTTTTGGAATTGATGATGCATTCCTCCATTGTGATTATTTTTGGTAGGGACATAGAAGGACATTGCTGAAAATATTCCTCCAGTAGTGGGACTAGGGGAAGAATTTATTTGATGTGTTGTATAGAAGTATATATCCAAAATAATTATTCACATTTTATATTATTCTAGGAGGGAGACACATGGAATTTTGTATGCAATAGGTCTAATACGACTTAAGAGATCGTATAATAGCATTATCCAACATTCAATAGAGAGGGTGGAACTTAAGTAATTGAGTTTGGGATTTTGTATTTCTAGATAATTCTTACTGAGTTAGTGTCTCCCATATAGAAAACATAAATGTTGTTAGCCTTTATGTTAATAATACTAGTGATAAAATGGTAGGATATTTGGGATTTATATGAGTAGTTGGAATGAATGGTATGTATGGACAACAAGTTGTGTATTCTAAAACACATTTACCCATATACACTATGAACGGAGAGGGAAGTGTTCAAAACTCGGAAATCATGTCTGTGATAGACTATAATGGTTTCTTTACCAACATATATCAATTTTTCATAATGTTTGTAGGCGATGAGGGATATTTGGAAACAAATTTTTAGTTTCAAAATAAATGTGAGATTAAGTACCAGGTTAATATCATCAGTTTGTATAGTTTGTATGATGTAGTAAATTAGGATCTAATTTATGAGGGAAAGATGAATGAGGATAAAAATTTATCAAATGGTGGACCTTAAAAATGTCCAATAGGAGCATCATATGAGGGTAGGAATAATAATAATGAGACCATTTATGAAAGAATTAGGAAATTAGTTGTCAATGGGATGATCAGTTTCTCATGGCAGTAATCGAGTTCTTTTCATCAGTTTTTTGGGTTGTGTCTCATACGTATCTAGTATCTTCAAACGCCATTAGTGTTTTGTTCATTTTTGTTGACATGGTTTTTAAAAATGATCTATAGGAACCCTTGGTGTATGGGAAATGATGGAGATCTTAGGTCATCCCACAGTATTATAAGTGGGTCATATACCAAATACTCTACAGAATGATGTAGTACTCCAAGACATGATAGTCAATTTTTTAGATGTTGTTCTTCCAAGAATGAGTAGAAATATCAACATAACATTGTAACAAAGGGTACACATACTATTGAATATGGAAAATGGATATTTCAAATGTATATATTTCATCCTGCACTTGTTGATAGTGAGTCTTAAGCATTGAAAATTATAGGAACACTTATTATTTTTACTACACTTCATAAAGCATTATTTTATATTAGAGCCTCACAGTATTTTTATCTTCTCAACATGCGAATTGTACTTTATGATGATAAAGTTACTATGTGGGGATATGAAAGTCAACATTCATTTAGGTATATGATCCAAAGAATTATATCTACACAAGGGGTGTCCCTTCGAAGCTATTGAGCATCATTTATATGGGATATATATATATAATTGGGATGTCTAGTTTTAAATTGATTCACGGTATGGATTTCTTTTGTATCATACTAAGCTCATGATGATTATTACCAAGGGAGAGTTACCATTAAAATCGTAATGGTGGAAAATAATTTCATCATAGAGAATGATATATCTAGGTTGTCCATGCAGTACTGATTCTTTAGAAACTAGGAAGCTCACTAATTAGTTTGTGAGTCTATTGATGGGTGATGGGGGTGTAAATCATCATGTCCTCCCACCAATAATGGAATTGTTTTAGGATTTATTTTTTAAGGATTTATTGTTGATAAATCGTGAGAGGGATATAAATATCATAATTATGAATATGTCAGGAGTGAAACCAATATCAATTCCACTATAGAGAGTAGACCCATTATAGTTTCAATAACTCAAGGCTATTTTGGGGGAGTTAGACAATAAAAGATCCATCTATGTAAATTTTCACCTTTGAGCACTCTGTTTTAGATTGATTGAAAGGATGATATGATTTTTCATATATGTTTTGATTACAGTATAATAAATAGGATGGAAGTTTATAATTGGTATAATCACCCTCATATCACTTATATCGTTGACTCTGTGAGGGGAGCCTATATGTTATTCAAGATCGATTTGAGGTTAGGGTATCATCAGCAAAGAGTGAGACCTTATGGTATACAATGAAAATCTATTATACGTAGTTATATATTATACGAGTTCATTTGGATGTCGATCAAACTATATAATTATTCACATGAGTTTATGTAAATGATAAAATGAATCATTCACCCATACCTAATTTTTTTTAGCAATTTATGTCAAGTATGTCATGATGTAACCTATGACTCTTTATGAACATGTAAAATATATTAAAATCAACCTCAGTACATTGAGAGTGAATCAAATATACACATAGATATCTAAAAATAATTTATAGATCAACATGGTGAATTTATAGGCTTTTATCACCTCATGGGGTGGTGTGTGGGTAGAACCACTGAAGGGATATGATATTTTATCTTTTTACAATTATAATTTTTTTTTATATTTGAAAACTTCTTACTTTGATGGTTTACTAGTATAGATTTATAAATGTATTTACATGTTTGGAAGAACAACATTTTGGCCTTTCCATGAAAAGAATCAATTATGTATGTTATGTATCATCTATAAGGCTTTTAAGAAGATAGTGAAATATTTTACACATATATTCATTTTTATCCTACCTGAACTAAGTGAGGATTATACCTTATTTTGAGAAGTGTCCAGAATCTGGATTAGATTATAGTTGATGGAGTTATATCAAGTTTTGGAATATGGTTCATGATGTTTGGGTCCATATAAATTTAAATAACCTATGAAATATCTTGTGTTACATTTGGTGGTTTATAAGTCAATGTTTGGAAGGCATTACATTTTGGGTGAATGGATTATTGTGTATACCACCCACAAAAGTATAATGTGAACCATTTTGTAATGAGATTTAAATCCATCATAGTGGAGATGGGTTGAATATATGAATATTTTTGACATAGAGATAACCTATACACCTGAAATGGGAATCAATGTTCTGATGAATTGAGTTGGAATATACAGACACATGTAGTCCATACATGTCACTCTAAGTGGATGATGATAGGTATGGTTTGTGATATTCACATATTGGTTCTGGAGGGACATGGGATGAAAAAACTCATATACATATACGTTTATTCCACACTACAAAGATGGATTAGGTAGTAGGAATATAAGGAATTTGATAATTTTGTGTCTAGGTGCAGTTTTTATGGTAGAGTTCTTCAATTACATTGGTTTATGGACAATGAAGAGATTATCAATGTTCAAGGTTGTATTACAATTTTTACTAGTATGCGAGATGAGATGATGCATGAATTTCCTGTCTCAATGTTTTATGAAAATCCTAGATTGATAAAAATGAACTATGAACATCCTAGGAAATATTTTTGGCTAGTAATTTAGAAAGAGATCAAAGTATTATTAACTTAATGCTACTCCAATATAAAGACGAATATTGAGTTTCAAAGGCATGATGGTATCTTGAATCAATTTTCCATCCAAGAATGGATGATGGAGAAAATTACCATGTATTTTTTAGTAGGAATATAGAGGATTAGTCTAAAGAATAATTTCAGGATGGTGATTTTGGATCGGATTAAAACAATATTAAGTATCAATCCAATTTGGTAGACGGTTATATTTTATTAGTTAGGGTACATATATGGTTGATTGATATTGACTTAAAACAGGGTGCATGGAATTATAGTTTTGGATCATTATCCAAATTTCACATCATGCTTCTATTAAGTATTATAGAGGACATTAGGTGATCAATTTGTTTTTAGTATGTATTTTCACTAATTCATGGGCATGAAATCATAGCATAGTATTCTTGTGTGGGAGGACATGCTTCAAGGATACATAATAGACATTTTAGTATCTTGGGAGAATCACTTTTCAGTAGTTAAGTTCACATATTACAATATTTATGCAAAAATATTTATATAGAAACATCAAAAGAACTCTATTAGGGGCCATATTGATCACATTCAGTTGAATGTTGGTGGATGAGTTAGAGTTTATAGGACCCAATCTCATTTATGAGACATCAGAAAAAGCTTAGTTTTTTAACCATATGGATACTACATAGAGTAGAATGATTCATTATGATGACCGACATCTTCAACCTCTTCACATTACTAATGGTGACTTTACTTCCTCTAGATGTAACTGGTATTGGGTCACCATTAGATACAAATGCAGGGAATGATGGCAGCAAGGTTTTCCAGATGGTTTGATATTGTAGAGAGGATTTCACCAATGGTGTTGCAATTGGATCTTCCTAAAAGGTATAGACATTTTTGAAATGTCATAAACATGTGATATCATAGGAATAATCACCTAGAAAAATCACATCTAATCAACGTGGATCATATTAATCTTGAGTTTGATTCATCCTTTGAGAACCACCAGATTCATGTTATGTATCACAGTGAGATAGTTTTTTTTAAAGATAATTTTCTTGCTCTGAGTACTATGGTAGAAAGGATCTATTTAAGAGGAATCATGGGAATGAGAAAGTGATATTTTATACCAATGGACCAACCATTTCACATCATAATATTAGTGGTTCTTGGGTGTACAACTCACGGATGAGATGTTGTATGTAATGGTATTGTATGATCCAGAAAATTGTTGGGACCTTCAATTCTCAATTTATAGTACACTAAATATTTTATTTATTTATTATACGTATATATATTGAATGGGAAAGGTTTTGATAGATTTGAAGGATTTTTTTCATGCATTTGGCCATTTTTCCAGAGGTTAATGGTTTGAGAATGATTAGTACAAACTATGAACACCCGTCAAAGACATTGTATGACTTGTAGTGGGGGGGATTTTTGATCCTTATGATTGAAACATGATTTGGAAAAACCATGTTGAAGAACAATGGACGAATTATAATTCATAAAAGAGGGTGGAAGTATGGATATCACACGGTTGGTCAATCCATTAAGCCAACTATGTGAGGAGTTTTCTTTAGGCAATTGCCCATGAAGGTTTGTGCATAGTTTTCCAATCATTGCATCCTAACCATGTGGAATACAGTTGAAATATTGAAATTTGTGGATCAAATCCAAATTATGATAAAATACAAAAAATAGAAATATCTTTTATTTATGAAATATTTTTCCCTAAATTCTTGATAGGTAATCCCTTTGATGTAGGGGAATTTTTTAGGTCATTCAATGTCTCTTTGAGTTCCATATTCACTAGTAATTCTTTGTTCATGGAACATAATCCTTGATCTATTCTAATTATCTCACTCAATTCCTTATAACTAATATATTGTGGATATAACCTTGTTCTTTATGTTGCATTTTATAGTTTTATATATGGATCAATTGATTGAAATGAGATTCAATACTTGATCTCAGGATAATAGTTTATTACATCAATTTCTCCAAATATTTCGATTTTTTTCCATTCAACATTTATTTATGTTCTATGATTGGGATTAAAAACTTCAAAGACACAATGCTAGGTGGTATAGAAGACAATTCACATAGTCTTTGTAATTATCATGTTTTTGTAGTTATGTTGTTTTGTTTCCATATTGTATAATTTTTTTAAATTTTAAATGTGAATTGAATTTCCATTATTTTGAGAAACCCTTCTGAAATCCCACTTGATTCGTTGGATATTACGAGGCAATGAAATCTTGAAACCCATGGGGTGTTCCAATTATCTTTTAAATCATAAAATTAAAATGAAAAGGGGCATTTAATGGTTGTATGAAATTATAAAAACTATAAATTATTTGGAGTGATAGCATGTAATAATCTTTGTTGGATTAACCTCAAAAAAATTAGTGAGTTATGGTATGACCCGTGATAACTGGGTTAACTGGGCAATGGTTGAAATTATATTAAATTTTTTATTTAAAATAAGAAATTGTGAACCAAGTGGAGAATGATTGATAAAAATGGTTATTAATGTCAATCCTAGAAATTTATATATGAAAAATGAGATGTGGGTGTTAGACTAATGATCTACCTCAGTTTGTTTTTAGAATATTAATCTAGTCCATTTATAGATGGATGCGAATTTGTGTTATAATGTTACTATTCATACATATGTTTTACAACAAGAATAAATCTATATATATCAATGATATTGGTGATAGATTCATTCTCAATGAATCTAGAGAATATGATGGCTGACTGACGCTCCCAGAATCCAAGATAAGGGTACCTGGATTGCTTCTTGAAGGTACAAAAATGATATTTGAATTAATTTGAAAATCGAAATTAAATGAATGATTAAATAGTAAAATACCTATGTTCTATGGATCAGACTTCAACATAGGCATAAGAAGGTATGATTGGATTGGTTGTCACCATGAACATAAGGGAACATTTGTTTAATTAAATGATATAAAATTTTGATCATATTTTAAATTTGTTGACATATTAATTATCCCTTATAAAATTGTATAAACTATTATAGACTAGATATTGATTTAGAGGCTATTAGTGGTGACCTAATTTGTTGTACTCACACCCTACTCGGACCTCTAATTGTTACCTGAGTAGACTTCATGTATGCAAGTAAGGGTAATAAAAAGGGTCCCTATAATAGATTGAAGTGTTTGGATTTAGGATGGAGAATAAATGATTGAACTATACATGATGTCAAAAACCAAGTAGTATTTGACATTTTTCATTTATTTTTGGGATTCCATTTAGATAGTTGAAACATAAATAATGACATATCTTGTTAGTTGGTTTATAGTTATTTACCCAATTTTGGGATTCTATATGTGATGCTTTGTATTTATTGGTTATTGAATATTATTATTTTGACTATTTTATATTCTTTTATACAATTTTCATGCTCTATTAAAGAGGGTATAGTCTCACCATATAATATTCAAGACCGTAGATTCTTATTGGTATATAAAAGAATATGGAGAATCACAATTGAGGTTTTGTAAAAACTAGCTAGGGGCACCGATTTGTGGAACTCATGACTTGATATTGCACTTTTGAAATAATTAATATGTTTTAACAAGAATTAAAAATTATACAATTTTGTATAAATTGTTTTTTCAGGAAAATAAATAATTTTATTTTAAATTAATTTTTTTTATATTTTATTTGTATATTTACCTAAAATTCATATGTATAACTAATATAATAGTTGTGAAAAATAGTGAAAAAAATATCAACAGTTTTAAATATTAAAATTTATGTGTTTTGTATATGTTATAGTCTAATATAATTTTAATATAAAAAAATAATATTTACTCATTTTTTATATATTAATATTAAAACTACAATGTAATCATGATATTTTTAATTTCATGTTATGTTGATAGTCTCCAAAATGATTTTAAAGATCTTTTATGTCAAAAAAATTTAATAGATCATTTTAAAATTAATAAAGTACACACAATTTATCAATATAATGATATATTGTTCTTCATATAAACCATTGTCCTCTAATAATCCTCTTTTACATTGAGAAATTTACAATTTAGGCGTAATGAATATGTATTGTGCTACCATAATTAAGGTTAAATGATTTAATATAGATTTAATGTAATGATGTAGTGGGTTAAATAAAAAAAATATTTCTAAATAACAGTACATGAATTTATTTCAACCCTTTAGAATACCACCATAGAATGTATCCCAATATGAGTAACTTTTCCATGTAACTCTACTATAATATAATAAAAAACCTCTCTCCACCATTCGTAACACCTTATTGGAAATCATATATCAAGAAAAAAAATTTATCTTCTGAAATTTCATTTTCATTTTATATTTGTTCTTGTATTTATAAAAGTCCAATCCAATTGTCCTTAGGATGTGTTCGAAGGGGATTCTCATTGAATTGGTAATAATATTCAATATATTACTAAATTTAAATTATTTATTCTACTTCTTAAGACTATTATATCACAATATTATAATATCATAATCCATAAAATAAAATTAATGGTTACTACTTCATTTTAATAAAAACCATTTCCTATTTATCATCCATACCAATGGAATTAACAATGTTTTAATTCATTCATATGAACAACCATCACTTCGATTGTTTTTTATCATATCCTTAGTATATCATACATAGACATGTATATGATTTTACTCATTATGAGTAATTTTTATTAAAATATAATGATCACATAATGGTAAAGTATTTTTTATACCATTTAAAACTCTATTGTGGTTTATTTTTCATTTCTTATTTATAAAAATGTATATAATAATTTAGTAAATAAATATATATCATCAAATTATAATATCTAGTTAATAAATTTATATAAATTTACTTTATTTCATCCATAAAAATGTTAAAACATCACCCATACATATATGGGGGTGCCTTGGAGTGATGTAATTTATTTCTCTTTTACATCATGAATAAATTGTTATAAAAATTATGTAATTCAAAAGTATTATAATTATTTCATTTATATTATTTATTAAATGATTAATCTATAGAGAATGTGCAAGGATCAAAACCATGAAACAAAAATACGCTATTGGAACTGAATAATGAACACCTAGAATAATAATTTTAGATAAAAATTAACAATAAAATATTAATATGAAATTATAAGATAATAACATCACATATTATTAGAATAATTATATTTATACTATAAATAAATCATAAATAAAAAATTATAATTTAAAATCTTCAAATCTTATACGATGTTATTTTTGACATAAGGAAAATTATTATCATCTCACATTAATTTCTATGTGTTATATTTCATATTGAATTATTCTATAATTAGTTTAGTGTATATAATACTCATAAATTTCAACTAAAATATATCAAATGAAAATTATGGGTGAATGTTAATCTATAAATGGTTTCTAATTTCATGACGATTTCTTTCGTATCATAAATTATTGTAATGGGTAGTCATCTTAATACAGATTCATTGAAACATATTTATTTTTTGTATTCTATCATTGTTTATATGAATACATACACCAAATATGATTTTTTAATATATATATATATATTCATTTCAAACAATTTTAAATTAAATGTTATATCTTTAATGGGTGTTGTGACTCAATATTTTCCAAACTAGTAAAGATATATATATAAATGTCATATCATTTCATGATTTTTAATGTTACATTTAATCACTAGGAAAAAAAATAATTTGTATCATCTAGAATACATATATTTAATTCTACTCTATGTTTTTTATTGTTTTCATTCATTCATACATTTTCTACCTCTTGGTAATTGAAATGGATATATAAAATGTTGTTAAGAAATATAGATCATGTTACCATTTTTCTCATTAATTTTTTATTTAAAAATATATATATTAAAATGGTTTCCTATTGTTTTAATTAATAATGTCTAATGATTGTTTCAATTCATAATTAATCATATTTCACATTAATAAATTTTATTAAATGTTATTTTTTTATTGTATTTTCAATATGATATTTATTGAATTTGAAAACATGTTTAATTGGAATATTCATTTTTATATTTACCAAATGAGTGGATCATCCTATAATAATTTACTTCTTTGGATAATCCTTCGTATGATTAGGTTTTTATTTTAAAAAAATATTTCATGGTGTTTTTGAATATTTATTTATTAATGACACCAATAGAATATTATATTTTATTATATTCTCAAATAAAAAACATAATTATTTTCTAATGTTAATTTTCATATACGACACCATCATATGTTTACCCATATGTTCTACTAGGGATCCGTTGATATGATAAAATAAATTTATATTTTTATGATGAATTTTTATGACGGTGTTTTGTGAGTAATAGTATGAAATAAATTTCAATACATAAATCATTTATTCTATAGTAAAATTAAGATTTTTTATGATAATATCATTTTCATTTATCTAGATGGCATACAATTCCATGATTAGAAAATCTTTATGAAACCGTATCTTATTAATTTTTTATTATATTATATAATGATAATTGTGATTATGATCATGTGGTACACATATATATGGACTTTATAGTTTGATGTGTGGGGGTAGAATTTTATAACATTCCATTGCATTGGGTAAACATCGATATCTCATGAGATAATAAGGACCCGAATATGGGGGTGAACCTTTTTCAGTATGAGAAATTATCAACAATGATAGTCTTGAAATTGTGGAATGATATAATAAATAATGTAATGTCGAGTAATAAAAATGCACAATAGGATTTCATTAGTAATTACAATATTTTTGGTGAACAATGTGTTAAAAATGAGTTTATATTTTATACCATGTATGTATTTCTTATTGTTATATTTTTTAATGACTCAGGATTGATTATTGGTTTGTACAAACTCTAATGACATAAATATTTTATTACTAAATGCATTATTCAATTAAAAATATATAATAGTACTTGATTTATTTGGTATGATTTATGTATGATATAATCATTTACCCATACCATGAAACTTATATTATACTTCAAAGATTTTATGAATTTAAATATCTCATGATTACACTTACAGTGTATCACAACTTATTTATTCGTATGATTCTACTTCTCTAGTTTATAAAGAATTATATTATCTAATGAATGAATAGATTGGTATCATGCAAAAAGAATATTTCGAGATATGTTTATGTCTATATATATAATAATAAAATATAATTGTAAAAGGAAAAATACACCTCAAAAGATAAATCAAAAGGATTTTTTATTAATGTAATTTTTCCTAACTCTAGAAATAAAGAAAGCAAAAATTCCAATAGTGTGTATATGAACCTATTTTGTCTATTGTTATTTTATTTTTGGTTTCTTAATATTGAAATTCAAATGTTCCAATAAATTACTTTTTATAAAACATTTTTTTTGTATCTAATATAGGATTATTGTTTTCAGGATAACATAATAAGTATATTTACTTGTTCTGAATTATTAATTACAACCCATTGATATTAGACATATGAAATATAAGAAAAAAATATAAATTCATAAGTTAAATTAATATGGGGACATATTGTATCCCCATGTTCATTAAAGAAAAAATTAATATACCATATAATGTGATTATATCAATAATTAATATACCATCTTAATCAATAAATCATATTTTCCATATATTCAAAAAATGTTTTAAAATTATATAGCCTTTAGTATAATAATGTGTTGATCCAAATATACAACACCCCAAGAAATTATGATATGCATATTCTTAAATAATTTCCATTTATGGATTACAATGCACACAACAGTGAGTCTCTATAAAAGAAATTTTTTTAAACAAGATAAGTATATTATAGACCGTAAACATAAATTTTCCACCTTATTATTGGAATTTTGGTAAACATATATACACAATGTTTATTAGTATGACATTTAGAGTCTAATGGAATAAATTTAATTTTTGGTGAATATTATCATACCCATTAGAATATTAATTTTGTCCCTATGAATAGTAATATGAACCTTATTAATATTAAATCATCTTGATGAATATTAATGGAACTTCAGAATGTTTAAATAAATTTATTTTTTAGTGTATGTAAATGAATATTTTAAATAAATTATTAATTAGGAGGTAGTGTTTTTATTGGGTAATAAATATTTACTTAATATTTTATAAATGAAAAATTTCGTTAAAATGAAAATATTTTTGTTCAGATGTATTCTTTTTTTTATTTTCGGATAATTTAAAGATACTTTATTTCATTTTCGGGGTATTAAATATTTTTTTTAAATTTAAAAATTTTATTTTTGGAGTAAAAGAGGATTTTAATTAAAAATAATATTTCTCATATATAGGAAAATATTTTAATAAAATGGGGTTCATTTTTGGATTCTACATATTGATAATGTTTAATGAGAATTTTTATGACTTTTATGAAATACTATATTTTTTGAGAATAAAAAAATAATGTAATTTACATTATAAGTACATTATTTGACAAATACATTATTCCATGATTTGTAGCTGATGTAAGCACTATTGGTTCAAACTATCATGATATAATTACAATATTTATTATCAATAAGGAACACTATTTCTTTTCATGACCATATTAATAATCTAATAAATTAAATAATGAGAAATCACCCCTCTCCTCCACTATAAAAACCACCTCTCACCAAATCATCTAATCACACCTCTAATTCATGAAGATCATCAAAATTAAACCCAAATACTATTACCTAGTATCTAATATATGTAAAATAGCTCTTGTTATTTCATTAATACCAAAACCCCTTTCCCTATAGATATTATCATGGAGGATAATTCAAGTGGTAAACCCTATTCCCTTTTCATATAATTTCATTTCAATTTTTAACTTTTATTATCCTAATTTCACATCCTCTGTAAAAATGATCCTGATAACTCCATTATCATATATATATTATATTTTTGTCTTGTTAAAGGAATATAAAATATAAATATACATACTATCACTATTTTATATTAAAAATGAAAAAATTGTTCGAGATGTGCTGATTCACAAACATCATGAATAACAAATTTTTTGTCTTCAATTTATCCATAAACGATGGCCATGAAATGGTTTTATGAATTAACTAGATTATAAATTTGTATTACATCCTATATAATGTTTCTTAACCAATATATATTCATATTATTAATCAATTAATCAAAAATCATGTGTGCTGATAGAAATACTGCAAAAAGAATAAAAGCAATTATCACTAAAATTTTATGTATCGATTAATATTCATAACATATAAATAAATAATATATATAAAAATATAAACTTATTTATTTTAATTAATTACATATAATTCTAATTATTTTGAATTATACCGGTAGACATTAATTTCATTACACTTAAGCAAGATAATAGATCATTATAAACTAGAAAATGAATGCTCAAGAATGTTGTATTTAAACACTATAACTGTCAAAAAGGACATAAATTAACCTAATAAAACAATAATAAATAAAATAAAAGTATAGAAATTTCTATATTTATTAAATAAAATATTTAATTTTTAAGTCTAGGACATTATGATCAGGCTAAGAACACATTCAAACACATTGTGGGGGTTTTCTCACATCACTTTTATTTCTCTAATATTTCCATTATTCACCATAAAAATTGTTTTATGCAGTGTATTTATATGTTCATTTGATGTATAAAATCATGATTCTGTTTTGATTCATGGTATTTAATTATTCATTTTATTAATAATAATTTTTTTCATACAGTCCTATTAATTACAATGTGCTAAGAGATAATATCTCAACATTCATTTCATTGATAATTATTTTGTATTGTTCTCTTAATCATTTCTACATGGTTTCTCTACTACCCCTTTATGTTAATTTTTATTTTACATTATATTTTCTTTAAATATCTATTTTATTATATCATAGGTATGATTATTGTCATAGTCATATAAATTTTTCATGTAGTGTTTATTTTCAATGTTGTTCTTTTTTTGTGAAATATTAATGAATTTATATCCTCTAATCAATACGGATATTGAATATGAATATTTTTCATGATTTAAATATATGTATAAGTATTATTTTTAATTTCATTTATGTGAGGATCCTATTATAGCCACATGATTCATATAAATTTCTCATGAAACAAAACAATTGTTGGAACCCCCTTAGAGTTTATTTCCAAACTTAATTAGATGGGTATCAACTCATAAACATAAAAATATTAAAGATATATTGGTTCCTATTCCAGATACATGACTTCTAAATAATAATATTTCTCCTTATTTAATACATATTTCATTATTTCTATTATCTTTTCATTATGTAGAAATTTACATATTCTCTTTTATTCTCAATTTATTGATGGCGTGTGTCTCTCAATTATTCCCCATGCCATATTAATTATATATAATTGATTATGATTAACTAACTCATCCTATATATGTAAACATTATGGAGAATTTTAGATCACCCATTCATTCGTTTTCCTTTTGTAGGTTATGAATATGATATCGTTTAATAATACTTTATTATTGTATTTTATTATCTTTTGTTATGTATTATATTATGTTTTCATTTCCCATTGTAAAATGGGATCTATATATGTATCTTGTTTCTTCAAGACTAATAAATTGTTTTATCCTTCAAGATTTTATTACTTGTAATAATGAAATGTAAAAAAATAATGCACTATATATGGAACTCTAGAGTCAGGTCATTAGAGTTTTTATCAGAGGATGTTTAGTAGAAACCTTGTGAATGGTATTTTGAAAACATTGTTTAGTGAATATAATCCTAATATCTACTTTGAGGATAATCATAGAATAAAATCCTTGAATTTTGTTATGGTATATAATTTTTCGTTCTTCCTATAAATACATCATTTTATAGATATTAAAAGTGTACGTGGTCCCAGTATAGGTGAACCTAGAGTTAACAACTCTAACATGGTGTCCCGATCCTGACATGGGGTAACCTGGTTTATAAAAATGGGCCTTACTATAGACCTGGATTGACACTCTCTGAGGATATGCTTAAGATAATATTATTTATCATCAAAAACCACTATGAAGGATTTAAATAAACAAAAAAACAATGTTTCAGATTATGAGATTATATATTGAAACAAAATTCAATATGTGTCACGTGTTCTGATAACCAAGTTGAGATTATTGCACTTTTTTAGTTATGGTTCCAAATGAAAGAAAGGGAATCAATACCTAGAGACAATTTATGGATTTCCCAATTAATAAAGTCAAAAAAATTAGTGTCTGATATGAGAAGACCATGTCTATATTATGATAAAATACTATGGTTATGATAAATAACCATACTATACCTATGTTGGATTGTTTCATATAGAAGAATCCCATATTTGTGTGGGACTAATAATCCAGTAGTATTTGAGTAGTGGATAAAGTCCATTTGAAATATATTTCTGTCTTCGAGATGCAATGAAAAATAAAATTTAGTACTCGATGTATTCAAGGGGGATACTGATCAATGTTGGTAGTCGATAAAAATTCTATGAAGGAATATGAAATAAAAAGAATGTATTAGAGAACATTTAAAGAAATATTAATTGACAAATATTTCCCTTGTAAGAAACAGACTAAAATAAAGAGAAAATTCATTCTCTTAATGTAATGTGAAGAAGAGAGTGTTGTTGTGTATGAGGCCGCCTTCAAAATACAATCCATGTATTCTATATAATTCGTATGTGATTCAAAAGTCAAGATTTAACATTTCTTTGAAGAAATTATTCCATTTATTAAACTTTTTCTTTCTTATCAAAAAATATCATCATATAATGAAATCGGATTATGTTGTATTAATATATAAAAGGAATTTTATAGATCAAATTTGTTCAATGGAAAAAGATAAGCAGAGTAATTATGATAATCATGGAAAATGTGGAGCACCAAAAAAGAAGAATGGAATGAATGGTAGAAATAATTATCTTGGAAAATGATTTAATTTCATGGGAGATTTTTATAAGTATGAAGAAAAGGGTCATCCATCTATTGATTATAATGAGAAAAAAAACCAATAAATTATGTCAAATTATTCATCTTTAAGTAAATTGGGAATTATTCAAGTTATTGACCCAATTATAATGGAAATATACAACAGAAGGGGCCTTGTGAAGACGGACACACATAAGCAATCATAACATCAGAGCATGATGTTACTAATGATGTTGTAGAGGTATTTTAATCATTTAAACAAAAATATCCAATTATTTATTTGATTATGTTTCTTCTAATTATTTTATATCATCCTAGTTTTCCATGAAAATTAAACATTTATCATTTGATTTAATAAAGGAGTTGTCAATCAGAACTCCTATGGGAAGTAGCATTGCAACAAAGACTTTTCGATTTATTCCCTTCATGACAAAAATAAATATCTAGTTTCTTACTTTATTATTATAACCATGTTTGATTTTGAGATAATACTCTGTATGGTTTTTCTTTCAAATTAGGATGTCAAAATCTGCTATATGAAAAATGAAGTTACAATTGTTGAGCATGATACAGAATCCCTTCTCATTAGTGAAGAAACCTTCCCATATGATTCATATCGTGATCCACCCCAAGTAGTTATTCTAAATTAAATTCTTTGACAAGAAGATACCATAATATCTATATGTGAGGAATGATATATTAAAATTTACAATTTTATAATTGTTCTAGAAGACATTGCTATATTTTAAGAGGATTGACTTAACATCATATGGAGTGGAAAATTCTTATTTCAATTGATTTTATTCATGGCTGAAGAACTATATCAATGAATCCTGGTAGAATGGAAATTATAGAACTATTAAATCTAAATAAACAATGAGAAGAGTTGAGTGATAAGTGATTATTCACTATAGTGTTTTTCTGAAGAGATCTAATGTTATCATTTTCAATAAGAAACAAATAACAATGATACTGTGCATTGACTATAGAGAAATCCATTTTATTAAAATGAATAAAAAATATCCCACGCCTCTCATTTATGATTTATTTGATCAATATCATGGAGATAAATATTTTTCAAAAAAATCCATTATTATGGATATTAATTGTTGTGTGTGAGGAAGGAAGATATTCATAACACAACATTTCAAAACAGTTATAGATTTACATTATTTTCATTTTTACCAACTAATGCACCCAATATATTCATGTGTATAATGAATTGATTTTTCATGTAATATATTGATGACTCTTTTGTGATATTTTTTTATGATATCTTGATGTATTACAAAAGATACGAGGACCATGAGAACCACATACAAGTTATTCTAATTAATCATAGTAGAATAGAGTTATATGGGATGATTAGTAAGTAAAAATTCTAACATCAAATAGTTTCTTTTCATAGACATATTGTCCATATTCATTGAATCTCAGTTGATCATGTGATGAAAATGGAAAAACAAGAATTACATATGCCATCGAACATTACTATGTTATGTAGCATTATTGTCTTATCAATTTATTATCTGTATTTTGTAGTGAATTTTTCCTGATTGGCTAACCCACTAACCAAGTTCACACATAATGGGGATATGTTTGTGAAGAAAAAATTATGAAATAAAATGTTTTGAATAATTGAAAATAATGTTGTCCAATTATTTAATTTTGAATCTTCCATCTAGAAATAATGGTTTTATGATATATAGTGATGCGTTAAATAATATACTAGATTGTTTTCAATTAAATTTTATTTATTTATTATTCATCAAGGCAGTTGAAGGCACATGGAAAAAATTATCCAATTCATGATCTTGAGTTATGATCCATAATCATTTTTATAAAAGTATTGAGAAACAATCCATATGGTGAAATGTGTGAGATATATAAGAATCATAAGGGTTTGAAATACATTTGTACATAGACTAAACTCAACATGAGGAATATGGCTTGGATCTATTTAATGAAATATTATTATTGTTCAATACAGTACCACACAGGAAAGGAAAATAATGTATCAGATGTGTTTTTCTAGAATGGTCATGGAATTTTTACCATAATGAGGACTGAAAGAGATTCTATGATTACATAATTTGTAATGATGTATATTGGGAACTGTTAGTATAAAGGAAAAAACATTAGTTTTTCAAATTATATCTTAAATATCTTTATCAGAGAAGAAAACAATTTCTCAATCTGTCAATGAGAACCTTAAAAAAAATTCAATCCATTAAGAATGTAATATTATAAGACATTGATTATGGGGATGGAGTTCAAAAAATTTGTTATAGGTTATATGTTCCATCAATACCTGATCTCAAAAAGAAACTATGAGATGATGGTCATAGCTCAAAATTTTTATGTAAACTATTATTGGACCATGAAATATGAACATATCAAGGATTTTTTTGTGGGATAACATGATGTGAGAAATTGTTGACATAGTGTCATGGTGTCTTGTTTTTAAATAAGTAATGTTTTAGATATTGTATCTTAAAGGACTTATGCAACCTCTACATATTCTGTTGTGTAAGTGATATCATATATTGATGGACATTGTCATATACCTACCATGGAAGCCAAGAATGAATTATTCAATATGGTTAATTGTTTTCTATCTTACAAAATGGGAACATTTCTTTTCTATAAGAGAATATTTACTACTTTCTTTCATGAAAATACTCTATATTAATGAATTTTTAAGACTTCATGGTTCACATCTATTGATTTTTTCTGATAAAGATCCCCGATATACACAAAAATATATAAGAGTCTTAAAAAGGAATTGGATAATGAGCATCATATTAGTACTTCATATCACCACCAAATTGATTTATAATTTAAAATGGACTATTAAAAAACAACAAGATATGTTGGGTCATAATCACATGAATATAAAGTTATGTGCGATTAGTACTTTCATTTTGTGGAATTTAAATACAATAGATGTTTTCATTATAGTATTAAAATTTTTAAATATGAGGCATTATATTTCAAGAGAGGTTAAAATCTGTCATATTTGCGATGATGTTAGTGAGATGAAACTTATAGTCCCAGAACATATTAACGAGGCAATGAAATTAGTAAGGATAATTCCGGACTATATTAATGTATCCCAATGTAGGAAAAATATTTATGCAAACAACCATAGAAATGATTTTTAATTTCATGTGGGATATTATATCTTCCTAAAAGTATCTCCAAGGAGGTGTGTCTTAGGGTTCTATAATAAAGGGAAACTAAGCCCTAGTTACATTGAAGCATCTCATATTCTAGAGAAAATTAGGGCCTTAAAATTCCATTTATAAATGTCTCCATGTCTCACAAATGTTCATGATGTGTTACACATGTCATTATTGAAGAAGTACATGCCATACTGAATAAATGTACTCATCTATGATGAAATAGAACTATAACATGATTTTTCTTACAGTGAAGTGCCTATCACGATTCTTGACACAATAGATCATCTATTGAGAAATCAGAAGTCATGTCTTGAAAATATTAATTGGTGATGTCAAAGAATGGAGGAAGCTTCGTGAGAACCAGAGAATGTTTTGAAGAAGAAACACCCACAAATTTTTAAAAGAAAATATACCGGAAAAATTTAATGGGATAAATTTCTGAAAAAAGGAAGAATATAACACCCTATGAATTAATGGTATGTTTCATCTTAACTAATTTCGTAAAATAGCATTCAATGCATACAAAATTGATTGTTTGTGAACAAAACAATTTTATTTAAACAAGATAATTTTAACCAAGACATTAAACATAATTTCTCCCCATCTATGATTTCAATTTTTAAAAAACACATTACCCAGTTTGTGATGATTATTAAATTTACTGTCTGATAGGATAAATATATTTTTTGGTTAATAGTAAGATACCATTTAGAATAGTAATATTACCCTTATTAATAGTAATATGACCCATATAGATATTAAATTGGCTATATGAATAGTAATTTCAACCCTAAAATTACAAATAAAATTATATCATCGTATATGTAAATAAGTATTTTAAATGAATTATTAATTTGGGGTTTGTATTTTTATGGGTAATAAATATATAATTATAATTTTATAATTAATTATTTTTTTTTAAAATATACTTCATTTTTATAAAATTTATTTATAAATCAATATTTTTTGTCCTATGAATTTAGGATAATATATTAATACTTTCATTAATTTTATGGGTATTATAAAATCAATTATAATTTAAAGAATTGTAATTTTTGATTAAATGATGATTTTAATTAAAAATTAAATATATCATATTTTATAAATTATTTTCATAAAATGGAGATAATGTTTGGATTCTATACATTTAAAATTGTTATGGTTATTTTTTTGGATTTTTCTAAAATACATGATTTTTTGGTGAATAATATAGTATGGTAATTCTTTGTATCAGCATATTATAAGATAAATAGAATCTTAAATAATTAATAGATTTTGTAAGAACCATTAGTTATAAATAAAATGATATAATTAATTTTTTTAGTTTCTATAATCAACAATACTTCTTGTATTGAGAAAATGAACAAACTACTGAATTGAATAAAGAGAAATCACCTCTCTCAACCACTACACAAAAAAACTCTACACCACCACTTCTCCTCAAACATTTAATCAATGAATTATGTAAAAATGATAACTAAATATTTTTAATTATTCTATTCCAAATATCATGTACATATTATTCTTACCCAATGACCAAAACCCTTTTCCTTGAGGTGGTTCTCACCAAGGGTAATTCTAGGGGTAAACTCTATTCCTTATACTTTTAATTTCATTTAAAATTTTTCTTTACTTATCCTCTACTAACCTCATCTATCCAAATTATCATGATAAATAAAATATCATCTATATAATGTAAATATATAATTTTATCGTAATATTGAATATCAATAGCCTTACTCTCTCACAATTTTAATTTAAAAATAAAATTATCGCTTGGGAGGTTCAAATTTACATCATTCGTGGACAAAAATTTTTCAATAATTAATTTCTCTATAAAGGATGGTCATGATACCATTTTTATGGTTGAAAAAGAATATAAAAAATTTATTATATCCTATTTAATGTTATTTATCAATTATATTTACATAGTAATATTTAAATAAACAAAACTATTATGTGATGATCAAAAAACAACAAAATTATCAATGAAATTATCAATAAGCATTTATCATAAGAATAATCCTCAAACCATGTATCAAAATTATATATATAACCATTTTTACATATTTATGCTCAATAAAAACCTAGAATATATATTTTGTACAATTAAAATAATTTTACATGAGTTTCATTACTTATAAACAAGTGAACTGACCATGAAAACCATAAAAATAAAATCTTGTTAATGATGAAATTAAACTGTATAACTCCCAAAAACCCCCTTACATGAAATAAATAAAACAACAGTGAATAAAAGTAATGTTTAAAATATTATTAATTAACATATTAATTGATTTAATCTGATTTTCTAGGGCATTATGGTCATGTGAATAACACATTCTAACATAAGGTAAGGGGGTTCTCATCTCAAATTTTTTCTATGATATTTAAATTATTCTCCAATTATTTCTTGTATTTGGTGTATGTATACTACCCTTTTATATATAATATCAACATTATATAATAATTCATTGTATTAATTGATTCATTTAATTATTATTATTTTTTTGTCATGTGATTCTATTAATAACAATGTGGTAAGGGACTTCATCATGACTTCCATTTCACTAAGACGAACTTCACATTGCACACATAAAAATATTTATGTGGTGTATGTAATAACCCTTGAAGAAAATATTAATTTTTGAAATATATTAATATTTATTATCAAAATTATTGAGTTATATAAGTCATTATTTTCTTATCCTTATGACATTTTGCATGTGGAATTTAATTTGAATGTTATTATATCATGGGAAACATTGTTGAGTCAGAATACCTAAAAGAATAATGATATTTAAATTGAATATTGATATTTATTTAAATATATGTATGAATTATTATTTGGAAATGCAGTTATTGTTGGAAATCATTATATCCACTCAATAGCATCAATCAGTCTCACATGACAAAACATTCAGAAACAAAACCTTCGAGTGTCTTTCCAAAATATAATGAGATGGGTATATACCCATAGAATTAAACCATCTCGATTGTATGATGATCCCTGTGACAGATACATGACATCAAAATAATAAGAATTATCTTTATTTGGTATTCAGTTATTACGTTCCATGAGGTTTTCACTATGTAAAAATCTATGGATTCTCCTTCAAGAACAATTTATTGATTGTGTTTATTTTTTAATTATTCACCATGACATATTAATTATTTCTAACTGATTATGATTCACATACTATAGTTTCATTCTTCCACTATATGTGTACCTTACTGAGAATTTTATCTCACCCATTCATTCATTTTCCATCCCCATGTTATGAATAATAAATCATTCATTGAGATTTCAAGTATGTAGTTTATAAATTTTTGTTATATATTTTATGTTGTTTAATTTTCCCAATGTAAAAGGGGTTCCATGTATGTATCAAGTTTATTCAATAAAAATAAACTAATTGGTCCTTTCATATTTTTTCCATTGTATTCATGCCAATTTAATAAAAAAATTCCTTGGTTCCAAGCTTCTAGGGTTATGGAATTACACCATATCAGTCCTTAAATTTTAAATATTTAAGAACATCAACCTAAAATACTCAAAAAAACTATCAATTAAATAACTCATCACATTATTCATTAAATTTATTATATTTTTTAATCATTTTTTATAATATTATGATTTAAAATCGATAGAGAATATATTTTTTTAGAACATAATACTTAATCATATTTTATAGATGATATCACGGTCAATGGGATACAATTATAAAATATTGATATGAATGTAGTTGTTTTTAAAAAATTTAATATAGAGGTGATTTATTTTTTATTTATCAAGGTATTACTAATCTTATAATTTCTATATTGAGAAATAATTGACCATGACATGCATTGAAATATTAAAAAATGTTCATAATTTTCATGTAATTTCAAAAAGGGATGTTTTTTCGGAATGATATATCACTATTTTATATGTCGGCATTGTAAGGATATCAAATCCATGAATATTTTATAATACATTTCTACTAATATTATAATGAAAATAATTTCTAGATAATTATTACAAAAAACAATTTATGTGGAAGAGTTAAATACATCATATTCATTATTCAAAACAACTAATTAAATTTTCTACATAATCAGCCACATTTTAGTGATATACTAATTTATTTTTTAATACAATATAAATGATTTGAAATAATTTCTATAAGCTAAATAATAATGGAAAATATTTATTTATTAATATATTTTTTAACACAACTTGAATCAATTACATGCCAATTTCTTATGAATTATTATAAAATATAAATCATTTGATATGATTCTGAAGGTTCAAGAAATTTTTTCAGTATATTCTAAGTGTTTATAAATGGCTTATTGTTTATCATGGTTAGTATAAACACTGAAATATCTCCATGTTAATGTTCAAGAGAGAATGAGAGTCATTGGGAATGTGGTGAATGTTAAATGGGTTTTCCATCCAAAGAAAATAACAATGGGAATCCATGCATGTTTGAATATAACGTACAAGTATTGTTGTACCATGGTATTCCAAATCATGATTCACAACCATGTGGATCTCAATTTGGGATGTAGTGTGATGTGATCATTTATTACATGGATTGACATTCTGTTTGACCTAACCATGTGACAGGAAATTTTTTTTCCTGAAAAATAATTCTTAACCAGGTTTAAAAACTAAAAAACCCACTTTTTTATACACACTAATACTCAGTCTTTAACTCCCATTCCACTAATGGAACACTTTCAATTCCCCTCAATATGGATCTGTCTTTTAACTAAATAAATGTGAGTTAAATATATCTATTCCTAGGTAATTCATTATTAAACATATTTCTTACTAGTTTTCTTAGATGAACTCTTCTTCCTATATCGCAATGTCATAGATATAGTATGATATTGATATATCTATGTTATAATATGTTAATCATAATGGATTTTATTCATTAAAATTATTTTATGTAACACAATCAAATGATGAATTTTCTTATGATGTTATTTGGTTTAGAAACTAGTATCTATTGGTTGTCATGTTTCTAGGTGGGTATAATTATAGTCAAGAAGTAGCACTATCAAAATGGGGACAAATCGTGGTTTTGAGGTACCACCGTCAAATTGAAACACCAATCATGATGGTCTGTGTCTTTTTGTGTGTCTGTATACTTAGAAAATAATATTCCAAATGGTAAAGTATTGGAGTTATGTTTGATTACGGGGTCTCTCCCAATGATTTCTATAATTTATTCTTATAAAGTACTTATCTATTTTAAAATATCTGTTAAAATAATCTGACAAATTATTTACCTAGTGGCATGTTCTGGGTAAACATTTTGGAAAGCATACTCAGTTTAAACTCAACCCCATTGTGGGAACTTTCCTTATCACACACATTTTACCTATAGGGATATAAGGAAGTAAATTGAATCCCATTTTCTAGTTATTAAAATGTTTACCAAGGTGTACTATATAGAGTTCGAGAATTGAGCTAGTGAATGATATTTTATGGATAATTACACCTAAGTTTAAATGGGACTTGTTGTGTTCTAATTCATTCTAGATATTGTATTTTGTTTTCATTATCATTATGCTTTTTTTATCATGGGTTTTACATTCACTACATTTACATTACAGTATAACATTATGTAGTTAGTTGGATTATTATATTTTTTATACAAGTTGTATTATATATTTTTCGAAAATCATTCCATTATATACTCATATTCCCATGGAATTTATTTTCAGTGTTATGTGTCTTGGGGATTTTACCTATGGTTTGTAACACCTCTATTGTATCCCAAACAAATGGTTATGGGGTAGGATATAACCAATGGTATCTTTACTGGTGAAAAAAATTATTATTGGTTTGGAATTAAAGATATATTATTCTTTAAACATAAAATGAATTAATTCAAAAGGCATACATAACCATTTTATTTATATAATATGATACTATGCGGTTTCAGGTAGAACAATGTCATATGAACAATTGTGGTGTGTTTCAATCTCATAATAATGGGTTTAGTGATGCAAATATATTTTCATGATTTAGTTTCAAATGTTCTATTCTGGCTTCATTATTCTATTTTTTTTATAATCTATGGAAATTATTATAATGTTTTCAATAGTAAGAATATGATAAAAATTCTATTGATTATTTTCCCTTATTATGATTTTAATGGCTCTAAGACTTTCTAGTGAGTGATTACTATGTGATTTTTTGTTCAATTTATAGATATCTAAATGGATATCCGTTGTAGAAAGTAACTTGAAGAGGATGTATAAAATTAGGATGGTGATGAAACTTATATGAACTACATTCACTTAAAATGAATCATATATTCTTTTAAAGTTGTCAATAATAGAATAAAGGATAATGATCCTTGAAAATAATATCAATCTATATATTTGTAGAAAACAATTGCGGCCTTAATTTATAGGGTATTTTTTCAACAAAAATCATCTGTAATGAGGAATATAATATATAAACAAATTGATTTATATGGTACTTTTTTAATGGTAATGATCGAGGGGTATTTTTTGGTGGACCTTGTATACCACTGGTATGATTTATTATAGGAATATAATTCTAAATAATATATTATGTTGTAGAAAATGAGATAATTATTTAAAAAAAATATATAATCAAAATTAGGGAATTAAGGAGGAACATATATATATATATAGTTTAAATGTGAAGAATATATATATGGGAAAATATACATGTATATTCATGAATGTAGTATGAATTACTATATATGTTTCTACTAGTGCTTCTAGAAGTGCATCTATGAAAGTTAATAGAATGGAATTATAAATTCCATCTATTATAGTAGTTATTTTTATTATGTATTAAATGTTAATGGTAAATAGGGAAATAGTTTTGGAAATATAAATTTACAGAAATAAAACTGGAGAATGTCTGTTAATTTCCATTGTCACTATTAGAAAGATAAATTATTTAAATAAGTGAAAGTGGATTTCATACTATCAATGTACTGGTGTTTTAGAAATTCAAACCTCTGGATCAGATAACATTAATCCAATACCTTAGTGTAATGTTGGGTTCATTAATTTTTGTTTACTTGATCTCATCAATAGATACAGTATAAAAATGTATAGAGAATTTCATGACTGAAACCACATGGGAAATCCCTAGAACTTTTTCTATAGTGCTCCGACATCTAGTGTTGAAAATTATTGTTACGTTTATTAAACATTCTCTAATTCAATATCGAGATATATTAAGAAAAATTCTCACACATAAAATTTCATGAGGCAATGAAATTCTATAAAAACCATGACTCCATATGGAATAAAATATTATCATGGATGTAATTATAAATGAATAGGATTTAATGATATTTATTGTTCCCTACAATGGGTAATATAATAGATTAACCAGGTCCTTAAATGGTTCAAGCTACTATTCCCTTAAATTCCACACGTATGAAATCCTTATTTTATATGGGTTTGTCCCAATAATTTATTTCTTTTCAGGTTGTTGATTATTTTTCAATACATGTTAAAATGATTCCTTCTACCATGACACATAAAAATCAACTTGTATAATTGCAGTGTCAATCCTTTATGTGTGCATTTTGTACTACAACTACATATATGGGTGAATTGCTTTGGTATTTTGTTGTTCCTATGATGTATTTCTGTGAAATAATTTTCTTAATGGATTGATTGAAATCATCAATTCCCTCATCAATTATTATTTCATGTAAGTTAATGTTAGATCCCCCAATGGAATAGAGAACATATAAAAATGATATTGGGATGTGAATAAAATCATGATAGGAACATTGGTACTATATTATAGGAATATCATTTATCAATTAGTCTAAATGACCATGGAATATATTGATGAGAAAAATATAGAAATTTTCAAACCATCTTTGTGATTAAAAAACCTGGGTTTCCCTCAAACCCGGTACCTGACCCGTTCGGTTACATAACTAAAGGACATTCCCAATCCCTATTGGCTAGCGAACACACCAAGAAATCAATCGATGAAATATAAGGAATGATTTATCCCAACCTCAAAAATAACATGTAAGACATATATAATTAATGAAATAAACATCGTAAGACTATCTAATATATATTCCATAAGTGTAAGTAAACAACATAAATAAATATTAGAAAAACTATGTAAAAAATAATGGTCAATTCCATCAGTAAAGAACTAAAAACCAAAAAACTACACCAAACTATGGTACAGACAAACTCTTACCCTCTAACTACTAGCTGGGAAACCATCTAACACAAACCCCACCACCTCAATGTGGTTCCTTAACATTACCTACACTAAAATATAAAAAACATTCAACACACCACCAAAGACTTGTGTAGGGTGGGAGATAACAAGCTCAGTATGATCCCACCCATGTGTTCCAAAATATGTCTCTGTATAAAAAATTGTGTATTCTCATTTTAGATAAAAACATGTCATGATAAGAAGTAAATTAGTTTTATTGAAAACATGGTAATCATAATACCTTTTTCACATTTATAATCATAATCAGGTTTGTGAATTTCAAAGAACAATTTCAATATCATTTTCCATATGAATTCACATGCATATCAAGGAAAACATAGAAATTCAATATATATATATAATTAATGCATAGTTATCAAAACACTAAGAAATAATATAGGACCAGTCAGTAGAATACTCATTCCAAAACAATAAAGTGCACAAATCTGATACTAGAACAATGGTCCTAAGAAGTAGAGGAATACCCCCTGACTAAACCACATAAAATTTTAGTATATGTCCCCTAGAACAATGGTCTAGGAAATAGAGTATGTCCCAAAAAAAAATTATTTTATAATCACATAACAATTGAAGTTATCCCCAATAAAAACGTTCTATATATGTATCAAATGCAACATATGTGTTCTTTTTCACAATTTGTATCAATTCTTTGAAATCCACTCCGGAATAATTTCACAAATTTAATTTCAATTGGTCGAACATATCCATTTTCAATCCATTTGTCCATAAACTCATAAAAACAATTTCTATTTGAATAATATTTTCAATATAAACAAAAAGATCATGACCATTATGTTTATAAGTAATATTAGAAAGAAATAACAATTCATCTTATCAATATAGGCTAGAGATGGAAACCAACAACCACAAAACTCAAGTCACACACCCCAAAAACAGAATCCCAAATCAATGAAACCCAACAACATCAATGAAATACCAAGAATCAAATCTACATCACGATGGATTAAATTTAGAAGATGAGGGTTAGTAAAAGGGAGGAAACCAATATACCTCAAAGACAAATGCCGACCAAACAATGACCAATAGAATAAAAGGCCTCCAGAATGAGATCACACAAAAAATCTAGAAGATTCCAAGAAGAATTACCAACATTAAACTAAATGTTCCAATAATGAATCCATAAGGTGCTATTATGATCATAATAACCAATGAAATGGAAGTACAACCTACCCAGAGAGACACATCTTGAATGAAATAAAGATAATACATCGAATGGATCGATCTAGAAGGGGTTGAGTCTCCCAAAAAATCACAAGAACTGATTTGGGTCAATAGACCCATTGAACTGATGATGTAATTGAAATAAGACATCCAAAACTATCATTAAAAATTGGATGCATGTTGTTACACAGCATGTTAACCAGGCTCATGAAATATAACTTCCACATCCAACATAATATAAAAAACTTATCTATTTGGATTATAAATCCATAATTAAAACCATAAATGATTTGTGATAAAAAATTATAACATGTTCCAATTCACAACATGATATTTTCATTCAGGACATACATCCAACAGTAATTTCACAGCATGTACCATAGATACACAACATTTAACTTCTCTGGAAAATGTAGAAACAAACAGTTTTTAGAGAAATTCCACCAAATTTTTGACTTCACCATTATCGTTATCCTCCCAATATCATTAGAGGTTAAAAAAATTATTAGGTCAAGGTAATATATAGTAAAACAGCAATGGGATGTTACAAGCTCCCCACTATAAATACATTTTTCCCTTGAGAAGCCATGTGAAAGATGTAATTTCTGAAAATAGATGTCACCACTGCACCATCATCAGTGAATAAAATTCCCAAGTATGATAAGAATTAGACCAATATTGCAATAGTACAATGACCAACCGAATCGAATTCCATACAATATATTCATCTGATATTAAATGTTGTCATCATGTTCCTCCAAAATAGAATCATCAAGCTCTAACTCCATTTATTCCCAACTCAAAACGTGATAGTGAATCAGGTGATGATTTTGGAGATGATATATGTGATAAAAATCATGATTTCAGTTCAACTAAATCTCTAATGCTAATCAATATAAATCATTTATGAGCTGTTCAGTGACCTCAAAAAGTCCATCACGGCTTATAGTCATCTTTCCCTATATTACTAATCGATGGTGACCTAACTGAGGATAAGCATTCAAGAAATATAAGTCTTCTATTGAAAAATATATAGGTTGACACCACCAACCACTATAATATTTCTACCAAAAAATTTCCATAATCGGTTTTTAATGTACATCATGAATCTTCATTTACATTTTCTAAATAGAACATGGTCCATGTAATGATACATCACTCACCACATCCAATCAATGACTTGATCTACATGGGAAAAGAAAAAGTGTCTCAAAGGAAGACATTCAGATTGATGACTTCCATTATCCTATGAAATCAATGCCACGGGTACAGAGCATATCCTCTAGGATCTGAATTTCATGCTTTGCTTGGTGATCTATCATTGGATTGTATGTTATTATACACATGATTTGTGTTCACATTTCCATTTAAAGACTCTTCTAGAACTTTGAGGTAAACTTAGGATCCTTAATTTAAAAAATGGCATAATGACTCCCATGAAACCTCATGTTCTCCTAGAAAAACATCTTATCCATATCCATCTGATCTGAAGACAAGCACAATGGTATCACACTAAACAACATAGGTAATGATTTTATCCATCCTGAACAACCACATCGAATACATATATAATGAAATTAAATAAAATGGAAGAATAATGAATATATATTCCATAACTAAATGGAAATAGTGAAAATATGCAATATAAAAAGTATCCAAAAACCCCGTGGAAAGTCCAATATAAAATGGATAAAAATCACATAACTACGCCAAATTATGGAATGTACATATTCTAAGAATCTCACCACCAACTACCCAACTAGCTGACACAAACCTAATCAACTCACTAAAATATATTTCCATTCTCTACACAGGAAGGGAAAAATATGTCTACGCACCACTGTATAGTTTCATATGGTGTTAGCTAACAGGCTTAGTTGGATCCCACCTAGGTGTTCCATAACACGTCTCTATTTAAAAAATCATGTATACTAATTTTAAATAAAAAAATTCCTCATAAGAAATAAATAATTTTTATAAAAAACATGGTAAACATTACACATTTGGAATAATTATAAATAAATGTAAGTATATCATTTTCTAAAAAAATTTTACATATCAATTTCTATAAGCATAAAAATGCATATCAAGGCTTACATATAAATCCAAGAAATATATAATAAAAGAACAATTGTCACAACACCAAGAAATAATACTGGTTTAGGCTGAATATTACTAATACCACAATAATCAAGTGGTCAAATATGATCCCAGAACAACCAACCTAGGAAGAAGAGGATTATTCCACCAGTACACTCCCCAAAATGTCAATATCTTTCCTCGAGAAGAACGAGCCCAAAAATAGAGGTAACACCCAAGAAAACCAGCCTTGATATTCAAAAAAAAAATTGGATTATGGAACCAAGCTAATCCTCCCACAAATGTTCCAAAGGTATCCCATTATCTCTTTTTGATAATTCGTTGCAATTCTTCGAAAAACATTTCAAAATAATTTCAAAAATTCCCTTTTAATGACTTTAAAATACACACTTTATTTCTATTTATCAATAACCCGGGAAAACAATTTCATTGAAAACTCTTCTAACACACACAAAAAGTTCATAGATATTCCATTTATAAATAATTTTATAAAGAAAGAACAATCGAACTTATAGAAATATGATAGATACGGAACAACCTACCTCAAAAATGAGGTTGCACATACCTGTAGTGGAATCCAAAATTATCAAAACCCAACAACATCAAGAAATTCCCATGAATCAAATACACATAATTATTTATTCAATTTAGAAAAAGTTTGTCGGTGAAAGAGATTAAACCCACAAAACTCAAAGATGAATTCCCTTCACAGCATGGAAAACGTAATAAAAGGCCTTCTGAGTAAGATCACATAATAGATCTAGAAGAAATGAAGAAGAATTTCTATCTTTAAACCAAAGGATAGAAAAACACGACCCTAAGTGACTAACATAATCAAATTAAATGAAGAAGTATAATGTAAATATACCCTGAGTGATGCACCATGATCAAACCATACATCAAATGTTTCATAGATCAATCTACAAGCGGTTGGGTCACACAAAAATGGGATAGAACTACATTAGGTTATGATCCATGAATAACTGGAGAAGGAATATAATCAAAATAGCCGCATGTGATCTTTATGAATTTGATGTGGTCAGTCACATAATGTGCATCCCAGGTTCATGACTTGTAAATACCATGTACTAGAAACACTAAAAACCCATTTTCTCAAATTAAATTTCAATCATTTAATTAATACATTATGTGTCACGATGTGTACCCGTTCGAATCATGGCCTTTTCTTTCAGAACATGAATCCATCACTCATTACATGGCATATAACATCTATACAGCCTATAGAAACAAAAAATTATTCGTGAAATTATAAAAAATATTTTACTTCACCATTATAATTATCCATCCAATATTGAAGGAGTATAAAAATAAAATGAGGTAAATAGAGTGCCTGATAAAATTGTAATGGGATGTTACAGTCAATAGCCTATACCCTAATGTCATTAATGAAAATTTTTATCGATTTACGCTACAAAATGAAGTGGAAATTTATACCAATCTCCATCATAGTGAAATTAAAATTTAAAATATTTCTTGTAAAATTTCACCAAAGGAACTGAGGGAATTTAATGACCAAATGAAAGAGTTTAATAGAAAGTTGTTTGTTTGGATGATCATATCCACATGGATAAGATCAATAATTTTGGTATGGAAGGTAGAACAAACTATTTGGCTATGTGTGTAACATAATAATATTAACCATGCTATGATAAATATTCAATATCATATTACCTAAATTGATTTCAAATCTGATCAAATAAGGTTAGCCTAATGGATCTAAAAAATTAAGTTATGAACTTTTTATCACCAACTACGATTTAAGAAGGGCATATCCTAAAGAATTCATAGAGGAAAATTATGGGAAATAATAATTTTTTTCGTTTCATTTGATCTTATTAACCAAACATTAGTGAATATGGTATTGATGAAACCAATATTTGATTTGTTTCTTGACACTTCTATGTTGGTGCTTGTTATTGAAATTAGGATTACTCAAGGACTAAAGGAAACCAGGATAAACATTGGTATATACATGTTTTTTTTTCATAGAAGAAAATGTTCAGTTTGAATAGAATACAATGTGTGAATTATGGATATAATATTTATGTTTTTATTGTCACATTATCCTTGAATATGTGGATCCAATAGATCCATAAATTATAGAAAATTTTATCCTCTAAAAACCACCTAATAATGTTGTTGATATATTAATTTTACCTATGTTAACTAGATATTATCAATGACATTTCATTATATTTATTGATATTACTCACATATGGAAATGTTAAAAAGGAATGGAAGTCATTTTCAATAGAGAAACAACTTCCATAAATATTTATAATAGCATATTATTTCTCTTATATCAACATTTGTAATTATATTTCAAGAGTAAGGAAATGACTAAATAGTATGTTTTGATTCAATGAGACTTGGGTTGAGAAGATTCCTAATGTAGAAAGACTATGTTGTGACTTCTGGCTAATAAAAATTATCATTTTAGGTATGTACTACATATAAAATGATTTGGAATTTGTTTTTTAGACCTAACATTAATTAAATGGAATAAATATATTTGTGTTGATAAGTTTACAATATTTACTGATCATAAAATCATGTAACTCATTTAATAACAATGACGTTTTTACATAATGAAATAATTTTGATTATAGTACCATTAAATATTTTACCACAACTTTGGTTATAAACTAGGTAATGAGATCTCAATATTTGATGATTTTACTTGGAAGTAATATAACTGATAGGGTAAAGATACTTCCACGAAATTGCCACTAATGTTGATCATTGCTGATATTCCACATGATTTCTCATAGAAAGGAATGTTTTTTATTCATCTCCTTTATTTCTAAAATTGTTACATTGGTAGGGGGTTCTTATAAATGTAATCTAGTATATCAAGACAGGAGATCAAAAATAAATAGTTGGAAACCATTGGGGGATGGATTATGGAGAAGATATATATGATCCATTTTAGAAATTATATTTTTATTCCAACAAATTTTCTAGAAATTCTTCCTAATACCTAACAGTACTCAATATAGATTTCTCATCCTCGTATTAAGAAAGTGTACAAGGAATTGACTGTGCAATTATTATACATCATCTTCAATATAAATGTAGAGGGGATTGTTATGAGATGAATCATCTATTTGTATGTCATGGTCGATAACTAATGGATAGAAAATATTTTATAAATTAATCATCATTTATCAATGGAATGATGAGTATATATTAATGGATTTTTTAAAGGTATACCATAAAATATTCATGAAACAAAATGTCACATGTGTGATAATGAAACCTCTCAAGAACATGTTTTACGTCATCTATATTTTTGAAACTAATATAGTAAAATCATTTCAAAAAAATTTTTTGTTTTAATTATTCATTGTTTACCTATATTAGATTTATTTAATTATGACCCAAGAATTATAACTCATTTTTTTGATGTCCTTTTAGAATGACCTTAAGACATAACTGATTATTAGACGATCTTGTCATCCCAATAGATAAAAACAAATATATGAATAATAAAAATGTTCTATGATATTATTATTGATTATGTGATGGATTTTTTATCATGGTCGTAGAATATACCATTAGTGGGTTCCTCACACAATAATACCAATGAAGGCTCGATAAATATTGATATTTTCAAAAAAAATATGGACACCCTTCTCATTCTCCAAAATAATTAGGTCGAAGAATCTAGGAATCCACATTTTTTACCCTAGCCTTGTGCATGATACAATTGAAATGATTTTAGTGATCAAAAATAGAATAGTGATGGATCATATTCATTTTAAAATATAAGTGGATCTCCTTCACCGACCTTTATAATTTGAGGTGGGAGATCATGTTTTCTTTAATATTTATCTATGTATACAAAATTATTATTTTTTTATTCAAGGAATGATGTGTTTTGCATATAGTAGACCAATTTATATATATTAATAATTTATAAATTTGGATTATTTGTTATATTTACCACTGATGTTTAATTTCTTTCTCAATATGTTAATTGTATCCCTATTGATGAAGTATTGTCATCACTATGACTATATGATATAATAGAAATGTATAAACAATGTTATGTAGGATAAATTGATTCATGTGTAGATGTAGATTATGTTTATGAAGTTGAATATCATTCATGGGAAAATTGTAATATTTTGTTTTTTATATATTCATTTTCATAATTAGGATGAGATGTGGAAAATGAAATGCAATGACGCATTAGTTGCTCGAGATCTTCCAAAAAAACCATTTAATTTCATTCCACAGGAGGAAAAAATAATTTTGTAGAGAAGGAGACATTGCATGATCTAGATTAATTATCCACTATTTATGTATTTTGAATTTATATAAATCTTGGGCTTTAATATTATCAGGTTTTAGATGATTATAAATTATTTTAGATGTGTTTATGGAGGATAGTATTTTAATAATGACTACTTGAGAAAATTTACCTTAATTAATAAACCATTTATATATTGTTCAGAGTCACTAATTAGGCATAGCGTTGGTCACCAGTTTATCATAACAATGTGAATACTTAGATGAAACCATGGTTTATGAATTTAAATTATATCCTGGTTGGAGAATAATATTACAAACTATGCAGTACAAACACATGTTGTTCTATCTGTAAAGTAGTATAATGTGAAATGTTTAATAAAATATTATACCAAACCATGAAACATGATTTTTATTATCAGATACTTATATTTTTTACATAGGTTTTGTCATTGAATATTATATATATATATATATATATATATATATATATGAATTCTCTGGCCTCAAACTCCACATGCCTACTAGGCTCCCCTAGTGATTTCAAAAAATCCAAAAGAAACTATTAGTTAGATAAAAGTATGATAGAGATCCAAAATCATCGGTAAGTCTATATTAGACCCTGTTCATAAAAAATTACAATGATATTCTCATCTAATCTCTCTAAGGAACACAGATCAATTCTATATAGATTGACCTATATTATTTTTTTTAATAATGATGGGATAATTTTTTATCTACTGAATGGAATGTGATGGATGGATAGATCAATAAGTTTTTCTTCCTGACATTTCCATTCTCCATTGTGAGCTAGGGGTATTATCTCACATCAATAAATTATTTTTATCTTGAATTAATGGTTTTTTATATATTTTTTTTATATTATTTACAAGTTATTTTATAAAATAATCCCTGATAGAATATTGGCTTATACATATAAATAGAAAATAATATTCATTATAGTTATGGATAATTTTTAAGGAAATAATATTGGAATGTGTTCACCCCCAAACCCACTATAATAGTAAAGGTTCGCTCTGATGGTTATCAATGATTACAAATTCCCTTACTGAATTAGGTTCAAAACCGATTTCAGTGCTATTTATCTCATTTGATATTAATGGTTACCCAATGCATTAGAGGGAAAAATGTTTACCGGACCACCTTAATTTGGTTATAACATAACTACTTTCCCTTGTTATAACCTATAAACAATCCATGTTATATTTTTTCCCACACATGATTATTACGGCTCCCCCATCACATGATGAAAAACACACACACTCATAAATATATATATATATATATGAAACAATTTTGTAAAACATTCTCCCTATGATCACATAATTAACCATGTAATGAAACATGTTTCAAAATAATTTCATTTAGTCATCATTTAATATATCATTTAATATTATTTTGTTTTATAAACATTTAATTAACAAAAACATTAAACATTCATTGAAATTGAAATAATGATATGAATGGATCATATCTATTTTATTTAATAAACAAAATCCTATGATGTTACCATATTCAAAAATTCCTTAAATGGATATGTAAAATATTTTATTAGGAAAATAATTATTATTTGTTAATAATCTAATTAAAAATTGAAATATTTCATATATAAAATTGTAATAAATTACCTTTAAAATGTCTTTGGAAACATATAATAATGTATTCCAAGAATTTTATGGTCTTTATGGAGGGATGTTCTATTAAATACATCTATTTCAAAGAAAATCATTCATTTAAAATTTCTCAAAATATTCAAAAGTTACCTTATTTTAAAATTTTCACGAAGATGACTTTTAAAAGTTTATATAAATAGAAATTAATGGGTAAAATGAAAAAAAAATTATAAGAGAGAATTATAATCCTTATTTGAAATTGTTATATAAATACAGGATAATTTTGAAAATATATTTTTGATTGATGAGATAAATAAGGCTAAATTGATTAAAAAAAGATTTATGTACTTGGTGTAGTTAATTTGAGGAAAATGAATGGAAAAGATGAATTTTCCTTATGTAAACGTATTAAGATAACATTCATGGGATTATTGAATTATATTAGATAATATTTCATCATCATAACATAACCATATATAATATCGATAAATTGAGATTTCAACATAAAAACATATTAATATGATAAATTTTGAATCACAATAACCACGGAAGAAATAATATTACAAGGTTATGAAAATACTCATAAAATTAATAGTCGATAATAAAATTCAGTAATGGGAATTACATTCACCACATAAAATACATATATTGTTTGTACGGCATGTGTCTCACTGATGAAAATGTGTGACAAAAATATCATACTCTCGGTCTGAATTCCTTCTTTTGTGTTTGAACTTCCTCCATAAAAAATATAGACAATATATATATATATATTATAGAAACATAATAATATATATCATACCCAATATTATATATGTATAACCTTGTATCATCTATTGATTAATAGTTCTTTATAAAATCATTATTTTGAGTTATTGGATTTAAATGTTGATGTAGATACTCACTTACAACTGAGGGAATTGTATGTTTAAAAAAATTATTTTTTCACCTTAAAAAATAGTTTTTAACAACACTAAACTAATTATATTCACTAAATCCCTCTTTAGTATGTTTAAGAGAAAACACATTATATTTAATAATGTTTTGTAATGATGTAAGTACACATTTATACTTAAACAAGATTTTACCTTAATGTGTACCTAATCTTAAATCAGAGTTATTGGAAAAGAATAAGAATAATAAATAATTTCTTATTGTTACAAATTACATCAGAACTTTAATGATCATATAGAATTGTACAAATATTTTAACCCAAATAATTTTCTATCCAAAACACCTTTTAAAAATATCCATTTATTTATATTTTCATGAATGTATGTCTAACCCACACTCGGGTAAGACCTCAATATGAAATCAGTATCAATATTGATACCGATTACAGTCCCTCGATCAGTAAGGTGGTCATAACCTCTATCATCATTAACCTGGTATCACATGATTATTTATGTAATTAGAAACATTGTCTTCATTCATCATGGAATCCCATGAATTTATACAAAAACAATTATAACCATTAAAAGAAGAACAAATCCTATTGAAGATTTATGTTTGTGGAACAAGTTCTTCACATCTTAAACCAATCGAGAATTTCATATGATGAAATTTTGGTAGATGTCTCACAGAGTATCAATTATCCCAAAAGATCACCACTATGAACATATTTGAATGATTAGATATTTATTACCAAGATCTCATAATGTTTAATTATCCTCCAACGGTCATATTTTTTCTAAACTTTTAGAGGGACTGGTACACCTCGCACTTAAAACAATTGTATAATAACTTATTTGGTGAAATTGTTTTTTATAAGAAAATAAAATGAGAAAAATTATATATATATGAACGTTTCTATATAAAACATTGTATTAAGAAAATATATAGTCATTATGAATGTTATGAAAAAATTACATTATTAAAATGTAGTATCTTTAAGAATGTTATAAAATTAAATCTTCCAATCCAAAAGATTTGGATTTCAGAAACATAAATTAGATTTGATTCTATGGATGATTCAATATTTAATAAAGTGAATCATATTTTCAAAATATAGAGAATCAGAATCACAATTCACGATGATACATAATTGAGGAAGGTAAATTAGATTCGATTTTCTAGATGATTCAGAATTGAGAATGATAAATCAAATTTTATTTTCTGCACGATTCTGAATTATGAAAGATGATTTGGAATTGATTTTCTGATGAAATCAGAATTGAGAAACATAATATCTGAATCCCAATTATATGAAAATTAGAATTGAGAATTTATGGGATTCAAAATTTTATTATGGATCCGAATTTTATTTTTTACTTAAAGAAAATAGTGTTAGACCTATCTAGAAAAATTATAATGAATATAAATATAAATTTCATTATATGTAGAAATAATTATAAAATATTGTGTTTGTGATTTACAAAACCTAATTCAATGAGAAATGGTACTATGTAATCCTTTGACTCAATAATGTTCTCCAGTTTGGAAGGTAAAGATAATTGATTTAAGAAAACAAAATTAAACTGAAAGAGTTCTTATTTGAACATAAAATAATATCTTATATCTCGCTCAGTTTATTACATAAGAAGAACACTACAATGTGTCCCTTAGGTAATGAAATACCCATAAGGATAATTTTATGACTTTATATATTTTAATTAATTTATTATGAAAATATCTCTCCTTACATTAAGAATGTATTCTTCAGTAATTTTTATCCACACATTTTCCTCCTTAGACTAATATTTTTTTAGAACATTATTCTCCCCTTTTCTGATTTTTAAAAAGGATTGGGAAATAGTAAAATATAAATTAAATGATAGGAAACAAAATATATTAAAGAAATGGTAACAATTCATTGATATTTAATAATATTTTACAACAACATATAAGAAATATAAGAAAAATAAATATTTCTTTTGTATTAAGGGACTCTTCAACGCTGATATCATATGGAGATCCATCTGATTGTATTGAACTTTTTCTAAAAGAACTCATTGATCCTGACTCTTCTTCTCATGTTTCGGAATCTTTTCTTTGTGGTTCATAATTAATTACAACAAGGAAATTCGATGCTCATCAACCTCATCTTTTTAATATTAAACTATTTTCACTTATTGAGAGACATGATTGTATTTCCCATATAAATCCCAATTTTCTTGCAACTGAATAGCAAGATCTTCCTTTATCCTTTTTGGTATATTGTTTTAAAGTGTTTTGATTTTCAATTTTGATTATTTAAAGGCACTATTTACTCTCTCAAACATTTATTACAAATATTTAAGATAATTATTGATTTTATTTTACCAATTATTTACATCTATGAATGTCTTCCTATGAGAATTATAATTATGCACAAAGGTTTTGAAATTCTCCTCTTTCATTATCAACTTATCCTTGAAATGTTTTGTTGATTATGATTTCTGATTTATATATGATTGAATAAGGTCACATATTGAGTCAAGTTTCAGAAAATAAGGAATGTAGGTCATCAACTTATTTAATTATTGAACAAACAATCCTTCTCTTATAGAGGAATAATACCATACTAACATTGAAGAATATTTCCTAGATGTTCCAACAACTACCCACTTATTTTTATTATTCGAAGAAATTTTTTTGAACTCTTAATTTATTGCCTCTCATCATAATCTTGAATGAACTTATGATCTTCATTGTCAATATTATCTTCAATATTTTCATCATTTACACCATCATCATTATCATCTTCATCATCTTCATCATCCAATAGATTTTTTTGAACTTCAATTTCTACAACAATGTCTTTCTAAGCTACGTATTTGTGGAAAAATTTTTGTTTCTCATTATGTTTTGATGAAGCGGATTGACATGTTATTAATGATAACTTATAATTTGGGCTCTACCTATATGTTTCATGAATTTTCTGAATATCATAATCACTTTATATTCATATAATATTAACTTAATATCCTTATTCTTTTGGGAGTTTTCATGAAAAGTAGGAACTATGCGTGGAAAAACTTTTTATATTTTTATTGATTTTATAGCCTCTACTAAAATTGGTTGAGATTGTTGAGAATGTGTAGTTTCCTGAAGAAATGATTCTACAAATTCATTTTTTTAGGGACATTCTATATCATTCAATAGGGCATGAATTATATCAGCTTCGGTCAATTTCTTCTTAATATTTTTTACTTTTTCCTGTTTGTAATGGTCAAAAACTTATCGAATTTTTAATTACTTATCTTTTATTGGATTTAACCCAAATAACTTTTCTCCATCCTTTCATAACTATTATTCTTGTCTCTGATTTGACACAACATCATCTAATTAGGTTTCAGTTAATATATTTTTTTTGGTTCTCAAGATTTAGTTGTTTTCTATGGTTCCGAGACTTATTCCTTTATTTTCGTTTTATCAACTAAAATTTTATAAGATCTTTCTCCAAATTCCCTGGAATTTTCATATAATTAAATAATCTCTATTTTCCTATCACTAAAATAATATCTCATATTTTAATTATTTCATTACTTAAAAGAATAATTTTTAATTTAATTACCTTTGAAATGAATGGAAAATTTCATAAGTTCAAAAAATTCTGATATGTTTGGTCAAAGTTTCTAGAAACACCAGTATCTGTTATTTTATTAACTCATCCTTAATATTAATGATATTATAAAATATTCACACCACTAGGTTAATATTTTTATAATTTGTATGAAAATAAAACATGAAAATATCTAGTTTTTTTTCAAGGCATCCTTCTCTCAATTTCATGGAATTAAAAGTCCATAGATCCATAATTACACAATTATGTAGTTTGACAATATATTTTATGTCTTAGGCTTATTTACTCTATGATGAACTAATATATCAAAAGATTCAACTCTGTCAAAATAACTATGTAATCATGAAGCTAATGAGATAAATAGTAATCTTCACCTCCATATGATATCTCAGGGATATTTTCAGATTTCTTATAAGATAAGGAATATTTTATCCCATAACTCTTAAAAAAGAACATATCCATTCTTCCATTGATAAACTAAAATTATTGAGAGAAATCAATTAAAAAGTTTACATGGAGAAGAACACATTCTTCCTTATTTTTTACAATGAAAATACATTCCCATCATTGAAACATTATGATATTTCTAATCAAAGAATCATAATTATTGAAAAAATATAGATCAAATAAAATTTCTATGAATATTGACCAATCATTAAGTTCTTTATTTTCATGAATTTAAATGTGAGTTGAGATAGAAAATGACATTTGGAACTTTTGAAGATATTCATGAAACCGAACAGGGACATTGAAAGTCGGAAACAACTCGGGTAGAAAAATATACATAATTTGATGTGGTGTTGGAGGGTTACATTTATTTATATATGCACTGGGATGAATTTTAAACTTCCAAGAAAGATCAAATGATGGATGTGGATATGATCTAATACAATAGTTGTGACTAAGCTGAATTAGGTTAATAGATTCTGATCTTTTAATGTTTTTATGAAATAAAATAGATTTAATGAATAATGAATCTGTTGAAGTTTTTCATAGAATAACATTGAAATACTAACAAGCCAAAAGGAAACTAAGTGTTTAAAACCTATAAGATGTACATTTGGGGTTCTTAGCATATTTTCTAGTTTTTTATAACATTATTCTTAGATATCTTAGATTCTGAAATGTTTCAATAGATTACTGAAACAAATATAAAGGTTTCAAACATTTTATTATGTTTTGAAAAACATTATTAGGTTTTCAAAAAAGATATAAGGTTCTAAAAAACACTATTAGGTTCCATGAAAATTAAACTTCTCTCGAAAAAATTATTAGCAGAAAAAATGTACACCCCTTATGAAAATGTGTATCAAAATAATAAGAGATAGTTCTAACAATAAGTAAATATGAATGTTTACCATAATGTTATTATTACTAAATTTTGTTTAATGTATTCAAATATATAGTATGGTAATTATTTTGAAAGAAAATAAGCAAGTGGTTCTTCTGTTTCAATGAATTGTAATATAATATCTCTTTTAACTGTGTGATCCCAAAGAAAGTGATTCCTAATGTCTATGTGCTTCGCTGGTGGGAGATGTGGAGGGTTTCTTTAATTCTATGGTCCCTGTGTTATCACAAAATATATAACTTTTATTGAAATTGAAGCCATAATAAAAGATTATGTGTTTCATCAACAACACAAGAACACAATAACTTCCACATACAATATATTCAGGTTTAGTATGAGAATGTGCTACAAAATATTTCTTCCTACGTGATGAATAAACTAATGAATATTCTAATAAATAAAATGTTCTATATGTACTACTTTTATCCATTATACAACTACAAAAGAAATTATCTGAAAACAAATTACTAAAAATCATTTCCAAAAGAATAAAAAAGTATTAAATACACAGTTCCTTTTATATAACGAAAATCATTCCATACTTTTAATTTTATTCTTTTGAATTAGATTGGAATCATATACATATGAAATGTGAATACACTATGTCTTTAAAATGAGATTTTATGTATATTAAACACCAAATAGTACCTCTATAAGATGGTTGATCAATTGTTTTTCCCAAATTCATCAAGATCATGTGTATTTGAGGTAATATTTTGATTACTTATACTTTTAGTGTCTTCAAATCCATACTTTTTAAGAAGATCATTAAAATACTTATGTTTAGATATATAGGTTCTTCTAGTTTTTGAGAAATATGAATACTAAGAAATTTTTTTAACACACCCATCATACTCATTTCAAAATAATATTTCATATAATTCATAACTGGATTTGTTAAGAATTACTGATTTGATATTAATATAATGGAATCAACACAAATTTTAACAACATAAACACTTTTTTTTCATTCTTTATAATAAGGGATGGATTAACAGTTCTCTTAACATAATTTATTTTTAATAAAAATAATTCAATTCTATCAACCAGCATCTTGGGGCTTGATTATGACTATATAAAACATTGGAATATTTAAAATGATGGTCATGATATATTATTCCGTTAAGACAATGAGGTTGTTCAATATAAAATTCTACATGAACATTATTTTCAAAAAGTCACTAATCACATCCATATGAAAAATATTGAAGTCTATTAATGATGAAAAGTCTTAGAGAATTATAAAATTACCAAGTCTAGCTACCGATGCATAGGATTCAATATAGTCTATTCTATCTTATTTATTATTTCCTCTAGAAACTAATTTTTTTATTTATTACTATTATTACATTATCATCAAACTTATTTGTGATTCCCCATATTACTCTAATTAGAGAGTTTTTGTTAGGTCATTCAACCTATTTATATACTTTTTTTCTTTCAAATTTATTTAGTTTATCTTGAATAGTATTAATCGATTCATCATTACCTAATGCCTCAGTAGTATATTTTGGTTTTAATTGGGAGAGAAGTGATAGATTTTTTCTTCATTCCTTATATAACTTATAGTCTTTATGGTTTGATTTACATCGCCAGTGATATTATCACTCAGATGATTCCATAGAAACAACTGACATGGGTTTTGTAAAGAAAATTCATCACTATATTGTGGAAAATATTCTAGATTGAATAATTTAGAAACATTTTATTAAGCATTTTCCTAAAGAGAAGAATCGTCCATCAAATGTTCAAACTCTTCTTTTGGAATCAAATCTTAAGATGTAGTTTCAAGTTGTCTGAAAACAAAAGTATCTATTTGATAACAATTGTCATGTACTATTTCCCCAATAGTACATGAATATTTATTAAAGACCCCATAAGACATATTCACAATGGAATATCCACAAAATATTCCTTCATCAGATATGGATGGGAATTTGTGTAAGTAGTATTCTGTTTTGAAAATTAAAACTTTTCATCGAAATACATGGTAGTATAAAACACTAGGATTTTGACATATCCATAACTCTTAATGTGTTATTTAGAAAGGGTCGGATTAAAACTCAATTTATATAATAATAGGTAGTACACATAGCTTCATCCCTAAAATAATTATCAATTTATTATTGAATAAACATGGTTCATGTTATCTCTAGAGGAATCGTGATTCTTTTTTCAATAACACCATTTTTCTAATGAGTTTTAGGAGCATAGAAGTTATGGGTAATTCCTTTTTTTCAAGAAAAAGTTTCAAAATATTAATTTTCAAATTCTTTAAGATGATTATTATGAATAGTTATCAATGGAATGTATTTCTCCTTTTTTTAGTTTGGATGAGAATGATTTTGTATAAGAAAAGGATTTGTATTTTTTTCTAGAATTTATACCCACGTAAATCTCATGTAATTATAAACTAAAAGAAATACATAGTATTTTCCTCTAAGACATAAAAATTTTGTAGGACCAAACAAGTATACATACACTAGATATAATGCATAAGAATTTAAGAATTCAATAATATACTTAATTCATGACCTATATTTCTTTCCATATCAACAAGGTTAACAAATATTTTAATAATTGAGTATCTGATTTGGTAAATCCTTAACAAGTCTTTCATAGATAGTTTACATAAGTCACTATGGTTACAGTGCCATAGCTGTCTATTCTCAAAACATGATTTTACTTACATTGAACTTATTTATGGTATGTATTGGCTCCTATGGTCTTCAAAGGTTTTTGTATAAAAATTCTCATTTAAATGTTTAGAAAGAATAAAGTCATCCTTCTAATTATGTACAGGGAATTTATCATTCATAAAATACCCAAGGTAACATTCATCATATAATTGACTTATTCTTATAAGGTTTTTCTAAATACCATTAACATAAAATAATTTGGAATTAGTAATTTTTTGAGAAGAATGCGGTAACATATACAAACAATTTCCCTATATGCATTGTTTCCAAAATTGACTCTTCCACATTTCATATTAATAAAAAAATTCAATGAATTGTTTCATAAAAATCATAATCTAGGAACATATACTATAAATTTACCATATATTGTTGTTGGTACTTCCTTTTTTTCCTTAAAATAAAATAATTATGTTTTTGGAATCCGAAATCTCATGATGCCAGAAATGTTAGAATGAAAAATCATAGGAAACAATATTTCCTTTGAAAAGTTATAATTATGAAGTCCTAAGGATTGGATTAATTTTATTGAAAAATATTTCCACCAATGACCACCACATTGACTCTTTATTCAAAAAGGTAAACTTTTTGAAACAAGATAGTTGCGACTAAAAATATGTTTTCAGTGAGAGTATCCCAATCCAAAACTATTCCTATGATAAAGAATTTGTGAATGTATTTTATCAAAATTACTTATAACAGATTTAATGTATGAAAAAATTATATATATGGAAAATATTTTGGATATTTGGCTAATTACTAAACTCTTATACTTATAGTCACTAGTCTTAGGATTGGAATTTGTCTCTAACTTTTTTTCTTAGAAATAACATTTTTGAAATCTATATATTGTTTATCCTTGTAGAAACTAACATTTTCAAGGGTTTTTTAAATAGATTCATTTTAAAAATATTTTTCATATATATATTTAGAATGATATGATACATATTTTAAAAAAAATTGATTCTAGAGTTTTTCATATCAATTTTCTTATTTGTTTTACTATTTTTATTATGAAGAAATATGGAAAACCTAGTCACTTCATTAAAAGAAGGTTGATAATTATCTTATGATGAAGATGAATATTCATCCAAGGAATCATAATTTTCTTCATCAGGTTAATTTGAACATAATTATATGTTGGTTAAGAATTCATTAGTTTTTACCTTATCCCTGAAATAGTGGTTAAGAATAGGTATTCTGGAAATTAGACTAATAATATATTATCCAAAAGAATCATTATGTGATGATTCATCATATGAGTCTCCACCACTTTCACTCCAACAATAATTTTCTTTAAATACGTTCTATCCCTTGTAAATATAATATCTTTTATGTTTCCTCAAATAATATCTATCCTTCATATCCTTTATTTTATAAGTAGTTCAATGAGGACTGATATTTCTATTATTCATACAATATAAAAGTGACTTCAAAATCATTGTTATCTTTCATTTCATTATTCTTATATATGTATTTAAAATCACTCTCTTAATTATATGTCTTATCCTTTGATCAATATTGGCATAGTCATTCTTTTAATGATAAGTATTAGTTGTGACTGACAGAATAAAAGAATTCATAAACTCTATTGACATAATAATTTTCCTAGGTGTATTGTATTTCTTATTATTTGAACAAGTAGTGAAAGAAGATATCCCATTTTTTCCTTTATATTATCAAGTTCTCACTTTAATCTAGTTATATGTTTCTAGATTGTTCCAAATAACTCATGAAGAGTAACAGTTGCAACTTTCCTTGATTCATCAATATCTGTTCTCGTTGATTCCAATTCATTAGGCATAAAGACTATAATCTTATATTCATTCATATAATCATCTAGACCGCATTCTCCCATTGAATATAGAGAATTCATAATAGTGGTGAATCATTGTTAAACATTAACTATTGGTTATCCATAGGAAAAAAATCCTGGTAATGTTTTCTAAGAATATAACATCTGGTCTCAAAAACATTATATATTCCAAAATGTGTAACATCTTGTCTCTTACAAATGTTATTGGCTGATTAAAAAGATGGTATCTTTTTTTATATATTATAAGTCATAGAATAATGAAATAAATTGAGTACCTTATAATTTATTTGATATTTTTTATTTTCCTGATTTATACAGATTTTAACTTCAGTTTTAGCATTCTTATAATCTTAATGGAGTACGAAAATGTTTTCCAAACCACTATTAATAAAAAAATTCTTCATTCTATCTCTCCATTATTAATATTCATTCCTATCAAAGAATAGGTGTTCTTGTTTAGTTCAGATTATATAAGGATCTTATATTCATCCTTGACATCATTAAATTAATACAATAATTATTTTTCAACAATATAGATTAGTATAGAATGTATTTATAAACCCAGAGTTTATATAATAAAATAATAAATTAATTATAGAAGAAAAAAAGTGTAATTAAACATAGTATTCAAAATATAATTGTATCAGTATCTAAGATACATCCTTAAAAACTAATTTTATGCTCAAAATATAGATATAGATACTCAATTAAAAGAGTAGGTGAGTTATATATTTAATAACATTAATTTATAATCTTAATGAACATTTTTTAAAAAAGTTAATCAAAACAGATTCACTAAAAATCACTTTTGTAAGGTTAAAGAAAAACTCCCTATGTTTTATAATGATGTGTAATGAAATAATTACACTAGTATACATAAACAAAATTTTGCCTAAAATCGTATGGAAACATAACTAAGGGTTAAAGAAATGTAAATCATAACAAACACATTCTTATTGTTACAAATTATAGCTGAAATTTAAAGTCTCTGTAAAAGATTACAATAATTTTAACCCAATGAGTAGTGTATCCCAAACACCTTGGATAATATTCCCTTGATTAATAAATTTAAGAAATTTTAACATATCCACACAAGGTTTATCCCTCGATAAAAAATCGGTATCTCTCTTGCAATCCCCACAATCACTCGATCTACAAGGTGATAAAATCTCTATCTTCCTTTAGCTGGATGTCCTAAAATATAACTATATTCAGGAACTAGTTTCTTCCTTCATCATAGAATCCCTTGATTGAATACAACACCATTTAAAATCATGCAAATAAAAACAATGTATGTTGATGATTTAAGTATATAGAAAAAGTTTTTCACAACTAAAACTCATGAAGGCATTCATATAAGGAAATTTTGGCAAAACTCTCACATAGAATCAATTCTTTCAATAATTCATAGCTACGAACATATTCCAATGATTTGGTATTTATAAGCGATTTGTCCAACTTTATAATTCTCCTCCAATATTTATATTTATCTTGAAATTTCAGAGGGTTCATTACAACTCACACTTATAATGGTCATATAATAACATATTAGATAATATAGCTTAGCATAACCAAATAAAATGGGAAATATTAATCATATATTAATACATTTCTATGAAACATTATATTAGGTAAGAATAGTTACATTATGAATGTTATGAGAAAATTATATTAGGGAAATGGTGATACATTAAGAATGCTACAAAATAGAACCCACAAATATGAAAGATTTGAATTTGAGAAAAATAAATCAAATTTCATTTTCATAAAATATTTTTAATTTAAGATGGTGTATATGAAAAAAAACTTGATAGAATCAAAATCAAAATTATAGATGATTATGATTTGAGGAAGATGAATTAGATTTTATTTTTTCATGATTCATAATTTAGAAAGAGGAAATAAATTTTATTTTCTACAGTATTATAAATTTAGAATGTTGAATCAGATTTGATTTTATGAACAAATAACAATGGAGAAACATAAAATTAGAATCAATATTTTAAAAAAATATAAAATGAGAAACCATGGGATTCCACGTTTCATTAAGGATCTGACTTATTCTAATAACTTAAGAAAAATAATTTTATAATTCGGTATAACAGGGTAAAATTAAATTCATATGAATTTTCTTATATATTAAAATATTTAGAAAAGAATGTGTTTGTTATTTCCAAAACATAAAATAATGATAAAAAGTTATAAGTAAACTTTTGAAACAACATGGGAAATACCCACATCATTTTTGTTGTATGATTATTTCGATGTGTTTTCCTTTTATATTAGTGAGGGATACATAATATAATGACTATAAATAATTAATGAAGTTAAAATTATATTCATTTTATTATGATTTATAGACATCTATAAAAGTTAAATATAGAAACATGATTTTGATCATTCGTAGAGATTGTAGACCATACATATGCATGAACAATATTTCAATTTTTCAATGAATGAAATTAAATAATTTATAATAATTAATATACTTTATAGTAATTTTATTATTTATTATGTATTCTATATATTCATTAAATCCATCATTATTATTTTCTGGGTAAAATTAAATTTTTAAAACTCATATTGTTCTGTACAAGAGGTAGTACACACTTCCACTTCAATGAAATTTTAATTTTGATTTTTTTATGTAATGAATGTAGATAAGATACTTTAATTCAATAATTATACATTTTTTATTAATATAATATATAAAAATTAAACCTTTCATAAAAACTATCCATTTAATATGGTGATTAAAAATGAATTGTATTGCTACGTATAGATGATAATCTATACGTATGGATGATAGACACATTCACATACCATGTGATTAATGATGGTCATTAAAGGAGGTATCATAATCATATTAATATTTAAATATATTTATGATACTTATTTTACTAATTCATAAATAATATAACATATTTATAGAAGAGGTAAAATGTGAAATAAAAAAGAAAGTGGTCGGTAAATGTGATTACCTTTCTCTGAATCAATTGGATTAGATATCTAATTTTTTCTATAGTATTGGTCATTATGAAAACATACACCTACTTAATGTTTTTAGGGGACTTATGTAGGGAACATTTAATGGATTTGTTAACATAATATTCACAATTAGGCATGGAAAATATTATGGAGTGGTTTTCTTTTATAAATAAGGGAGGTAAACTCTTGGAATTTCATAAGAGATTAAAACTTATTAAAATCATTTTTAATCCAACTGGAAGTAATTTTTATAAATTTGGAAAATGTATTAATTCACCAAAAATAAATTATCCCATGTGTCCTTTTTAAAAATATATTTTTTATTTAATATATTAACATATTATTTTCATAAAATATCATTATCACCCATTTAGGGACTATTAACATAATTTTTCTTAAACTACATAAATAAAAATGAATAATTTTGATATAAACATTGAATATAACAGGTTAACATGATTTACCCTTTGTTGTGGTAATAAATTTTATTAATTTTACTAATCATATTGAAAAAATGGACCCATTCCCCTAATATAGAACACATAATTCCCAAAATACAATTAATTATTAAAAATTATATACCAATACATATATTAAATTAATTAGAATATAATAATGAAACATGTGATGGAAACAAATATTTAGAAAAAATAATTTTTTAATAATGAAACATTATTTATCCTAATAAATTTATAATAATATCATTAAATGGATGATAAATTATTCATTATATGTATAATAAATATACTTCATTAAAATGTAAGGAGACCATCTCACAGCTCCGACCTAGGCATGTGGCGATGACCTAATTCTAGTGATGGAGGTCATATCCCTCCGGTCCCCATTAGAGTGGAGAGATCCTTCTCATTCATTGTCACGGAAGTTCCCTCCCACCTTTATTCAATTCTCAAATATAGAGTTCCTACCCTCATTTACGTGGATCTAAATATGCCCAAAGGCTTCAGACATGTATCATGGCTCACCCCAACTATCTTTAGTTCCTTTAGAATTACACACTACTTAGGAAATGTTCAAGCTAACTCTAGTGGCTCGGATTCATCAGCGGTGTCCCTCTATCAATGAGTTTGACTATTTTGTCTTCGAATCCAGGGATCTCCATGATCGTGATGTTTTTGGGATTCTTGATCGAAGAAATATCATGATCTGATTTGGGACGATGGATGATCTCATAAATGTGTGGCCTAAATCTCCGTGATGATGATGTGGTTCGATTTTCTATTTTCTTATAGTGGAACATCGAATCTCATATTCTGAGAGATAATCCAACCACAACTATTTGTGTAAGTATCCATGGTCTTTGACTTCCCTTATAGAACCCTTCTATCTCGCCTATTCTTAGAAATATGGTTGGTCATTACCTGTGTTTTGATATGAAAACTAATGTTGTGTGTCATCTCATCATTTTTCACTTATGGGTGGAGGTTGATGTCTCCAAGAGTCTGGCTAATTGAGTGTGGATTACTGATGGGAAAGAATTCAAGTGGAGACCAACTATTATATTTGAGTCGTGGTCAAACATTTGTAGTTTGTGTACTTGGTCGGGTCATCGTGGTTCGGATTTCTGAAATTTGTCATTGATCAAGAAAGTGTGTAGGTGGGGTAATGATTATTTGGTTGTATATGATGGTTCTATAGTGGAGCATCTAAAGTTGTAGTGGATGGATTAGTCAGGCGACAGGTTTCAAGCAAACCAATCCGCGATCCTTCATCCTCGGGTGGCAGATGTCATAGACTGTGGTGGCATTGACAAGGGGGAAAATCCAAAATAGTCATGTGTGGTGACTTCTGAGCTGAATGTCAAGAATATTTTTCATATATTAATGTGTGATTTAGGGGTTTTTGGCTATATAAATGGTAGTGGGACTCATGTTGAATCTGATATTTCTCATAAGTTTGCAGGAGGAACTTATGATCCGTCATCGATTGAGGGCTCCCCAATGGTGGCTTGACCACAAAGGGAAGTGGTTAGTATTGAGATGAGCAATCGTTTTGAACAACTTCCCATGTATTCGGAATCTGAAGATGCTCGGCTTGTGGAAAGCAATGATTCTCTAGAACTAGTTTGTAACATGGTGGGAAAGCATGCTGATCGTGGTGGTCAAGACAGTGGTGAGGAATCTCTTTGTTTGGAACTAGTGGGTGAACCTATAGTTAAGGATGTAACTTATGTTGTATGAGACGATGGTGAAGTTTCCCTCAGCTTGTTTCATGATGATATTATTCCACTGCCGATGAAAACTCCACATGTCAATAAATTGAGTGCCACAGTTTCATAGGGTCAATGTTTTGCATCCCCAGGTGTCTATGCCAAAGAGTTGCAATGCCAGGAAGATGATGATGGAGGTGGGATTTCCACAATCTCCAATGGTAATTTTTATTAAGAACTAGATAATGATAAGAACTCTCACGTAGAGGAGGGTACTCCAATGAATGAAGATGGTAGTAATTCTCTGGATGTTGTACCTGGAGAGGGTGTTGTGAAGAAGGGGATACATGTTGGTCATGTGATTTGGAACACCTACATTGTCTTTTCATAATTGACAATAATAAACAATCTCATCAGGAATGGGGAGTGACCAAGGGTTACCAAGGGGTGCACATATCTAGGAAATGGGGAGACTGGTCTGATAGTGATAAGGAAAATGATGGTGGAATGGTATGGCCTTCCTATAGTGATGTTGTTAAGGGTGTGAATAAAGAAGGTATTTGAGAATGAGGATGTGATGATTGTCCCACCATGAAGTAGGCCGAGAAAAGATTATTCTTATCTACCAAATCAAATGACTACAAGGTCTTCTGTCAGGATGAAAGTCTAGGTTCCGTAGTATTCTATGGATTTTCATTCTTTGGAGAAGTGTAATCTTATAAAGTAGTATGCAATGATTTTGAAGCACTATGAATGATTAGTTTGGGAATCAGCTACTGTAGAGGAAGAAATCTACCATGAATCTGATGATGGGTTTGATTTTTATGATTCGTAGTTTTCTTCTCCACCTTTTAATACATTCTTGATTTACTTTTTTTTATTCTAATAAATGATCAAAGGATTTCCTTTGACCGATCCTTTCTTGTATACTTCATTTAAATAATTCATAAATTGGGAATAATTTAATTTACTTTTATAAATGAACATTATCCCTAAAAAATCATTTTTTTAGAAAACATATCTCATTAACTATAACATGATTTTTATTTTCATATCAAGGTAATAATTAACCAATTATTTCATTTTATTCGTATATTACAATATAATTATTCATGATTTATTTAGTCATATTAATTCTCTTCAATCCAATGTCGATGTAAAAACTATGACATAATAAAATTTAACTGTATCTATCAGTTCATTTATACTTTGTGTTGTGTGTAACACTTTCTATAAAAAATATTAAATTCTTTTTGAAAAAAAATATTTCATATTTTATTTATGTCAGATTCTACATTAATAAAAAAAATTATTCCTCATGTATCTTTATTCATAAATATAACATTGATTATATATTTATATTATTGCCTTCTTATGATCCCATTTAGATTCTTAAAAAAAATTATTTCTCTAGATAAATTTCAACATGTATGTAGTCTTACATTGTGGAATATTTTCTCTTTGATCACATATTTTTAATAGTTTTTATAGTTAGAAAGATCTTTTTATATTGTTATGAATGATGAATTTAGAATATGATATAGAACAGGTGTGTACTTCCTTGTGAGAGATATATATACCGTGTCTTAATTTTTAGAAAGGATTGGTCGCAGAACCAAGCGATATGCTACCGACCATACTCGATCAAGAATCGTGAAAGGGCCAGTATATTAAGGGATTACATTTCCATTCATTTCATATCTTAACAAATTACTCCATTTATAGAATAAATGGATAACATTGTCAATAAATCTAAATTCAATGTATTTATTATTATTGTTAGAATATAATTTTTCTTTACTTTTAGATACTTTCATATGATCCTGAATGACTCTTACATTATCTATGGTTTTTATAACATCACATTATTTTAAAATATAAAACTCAATTTAGATATATTATATAACAAAAAATACAATGAAAATAGTGGAATATATCATACCAAGATGTATAATATATTTTATATATTAAATAAATTATATATGAGTCATTTATTACAATTAAGGAAACAAATAGTTAGCTTTGGTTACACACAACATTGAATTTTTTTGATGGCTTTCATTATATGAAATACCGTGTTTTAAGGAATACTGTTAATATTATTATATGAAATGATAATAATATCATATTTGTTGAATTTCTTATTATTAACATCATTAAATAATTTTTATAAATATTTGGGATAATTTATAAGTTGTCAATTAATTATAAATGAATATAAAAACCAATTCAAAATAAATTAATTCTTTTAAACTATTTTTTATGTACACAATGGTGTTTTATCCTAATAACATAAATTAATTAGAATTAGTGAATGATATTAATGATATATATGTATTATATATTCAATCATATGTTTTAAAAATCATCAAATAGATGATATTTTTAAAAGATGGGAAAGTATTTTCTAATTCAATAAATAAAAAATTATATTTTTCTAAAATAAATTTATCCACTTTTTAATGCCTCATTTATCAAAAAATTATCGAGAAAATTTAATATATTTTATTTTATAAAAATAAACTTTTGTATTAATATATTAATTTCCTAATTATCTTTTGATGAGTTAGTGTTATTTTTCTATGATGTTTCATTTTTAGATAAACAATGAAAAATAGTTAATTCTTTTTAAAATTACCGTTTAATCTAAATGAAATAGAATTATAATGTGTATCATGAAATGGTTGTAAAGTTACCATACATCAAATGTACATATATTAATCCAATTTAGGTCATTAGAATAATTTTCATACTCAAATTAGATATAAAAAAATTGCAAACATTTTAATACTTTAACATTTAAACTAACATTATCATCTTGTGTATAAGATTAATTTTAAATTAATTTTTTCTATTGATGTCATGTGATTTTAATTAAATTTATTTAATATTTGGAATTATAAAAATTATTTAATTTATTAAATTTTAAAAAAAATTGTTGAACAAATTTATCAGTGATTTCCATTTAAATTATTTATATCTATTAAGAGAAACATGAGTTCAGAAATGGAAAAAACAATATTGCTAATTAAAAATAAACCTAAAACATTTACCAATAGTTACCAGATTGAAAATAATTTAACCCTATAACATATATTTTTCAGTTTGGTGAATTATTGGTTCCACTTTATAAAGAGAATGTGGTTTTCTTTAAGTCATTCAAAAATATACGTGTTTTCCACTCACCAACAAAGAAAAGGGAACCCATTATCCTCCTCTATTAAAATAATGAAAAAAATCATCTAAAAATACCTACCCTTATAAATCCCAATACACCCTTAACACAACATATATTTCATAAAATTGAACTAAATATATCTGAGTAAGTCATTAGTGAAAACATAATGTGGATACTCGAAGAAAAGGTAATTATTTTCATAAATTATTTTGACTGAATTTCCTCCTTGAGCTCCTTAAAATATTTTTATTACAATAATATATTAAAACCCATACATCATAAATATAAATATATGTGAATATATTACATCTATTACCTAATTATTTAAACAGATACATCAAATGGGTTATGAAATCATTGTTAATTTTTATGGCGGGCTTCCACCTCATAAACTAATATTGTCCATTTATCCCCTACAACCATTCTATATTGGGAATAATGATATATTTATTGTTTATATATGATATCTATTATTTTTATTATTTTTTATTATTTTATTAATATATTAAACATATCATCATTATTTTGTTATTTTGGGAATATGATAACATCACCCGTGTGTGCGATGAATTAAAGCATTGTGATGCAATTTGATTTGTTCATTCATTAAATAGAATGTATTAATCATGGGTTTAAAAAAATATGTGGTTTATATATCACATGAAATTAATACATAATGATAATATTTATAAATATATATCATATACATAAAATTAATTCAATAATACAATGAAATGGAAACAATGTTCATGCAAACAAACGACCTATAATCATCATGAATGGTATATTTCATTTCAAGTGATCATAGTTTTTGGATTATTAAGAAAACATATTAAAGGTATTTATATGATATTAAAATAATTTTTAACAATATTGATATGTTTAGATCATGATCAATGTCATATGAACTAATGAAACAGGTGAAAACAAAATAAAAAAAAAACAATGTAGTTGTTACCCAAAATAATGAAGGTAGTGAAATATTATTAATAGGAAGGTAATAATATTCAATAAAAGGATAATATGTGATATAATAAATATTAATATTTTTTTATAATTGTCTCAACCTGTCCCAGTGGGGCCTGCGCCATGACTCCCCAAGCCTGCCTCCAATAGGCCAGGGGCTGGTGACTAGCACCCAGTCGGCATATTACTAATCATGTGAGACATTGCCTAAGTACCTGTACACAAAAACACATCTCTGAGCCAACAAATTCTGTAATGTAAAAGAATAAAGGAACAAAATTGATGCATACATCTAAACCCATCCAACAGAGTACGACGGATGGTAAAGTACAGAAAGTAAACCGGGCAAGAATACAAGCCCACCAAAACATAAGTCTGAAAATTTAAAAGTCCAACCGGTAAACACAAAAGATGATGGGAATGTCTCTCATAAACATAGGAACACCTCGACTATTAGGGAACTCAGAAAGCTTGGTCTTGTCCTGGTGCACCCTTGACTTTGTCAAAAAGGCTACTCATCTGCACAAGACATGACATGTGAGGGCAAAGCCTCTGCCAGGCTGAGTATAACAATACTCAGTAGAGGACCCTGAAAACCACAAAGAAGTACACAAAGTAAAGGTAAAATCAGATATGGACATTATATTTCTACATAACATATAGAACAAACCAGATATACTCAAAACCCTGACCTATAGTCTAGAGACATGTTGCACAACTACATACCCTATAGGGATTTAGTTTGAAGATTCCACGAAGCACTCGTTCCGAAAGAACACACTCCCTGAGTCATAAAGCATTGATGATGTCTATCCGAGAAGTATTGTTCATTGGGAAATGTAATGAGATGTAGTTACACTCATTACTAGAGAAACACTCTTTAGTGGGAGATATCACGATAGATAGATTCACTCATTACAGGAGACACACTCTTGAGTGGGAAAGATCATAATTCAAAGATAAGGAACAATGCCAGGGCCATCGAAACTACCCCGACTCATCCGGAATTCACCTCCTAGGTAGAGTATTGATGCCTGGTGAAGTTTTTCATGTCGATTCCAGACTCTACCTAGGGTCAAGAATGGATAGAGGATCTCGATTCGGACCTCTCGGATGGATGCCTTACTCAATCACAAAAAGCACTACATAAGGGATCATACTCCTGTGAAAAGTAAACGATTCCTGACCTTTGGGGGAATGAGAAGAAGTGGAAATAACCCAAAAAAAGATGTCCAAGATACTGTGACCAAGAGGACAATGCATTTTATAAAAAAGTACACGGCATGTTGAAAAGTTACACGCCATGTTGTCTGAACCTGGGTACTGCCTGTGTACAACGACCCTTGTCATAAGGCTGGTCGTGTAGAAAACTAAGTACATGGCATGTAGTATGATTTACACGTTTTGTCTGAGTGACTGGGGTTGGCTCTGTGTACGCTGGTCCTGAGCCCGTACACAGTCATAATCCCATATATGAGTATTTTTATTGGTGAAACAAATTATCTCAAAATTTTGAATTATATAGGAGAGGGGTGACCTTTCATATGTGAGGTGAGTGGAACACTTGTAATTATTGAAATATAAAAGGTTTAATTAGGTTTTTTATATACCAAAAGTGAAAAAATAGAGTATTATTAAGTGCTATACATTATATTAAAAATTTACATTAAATATAATTTAGTCAAGTTATTAGGAAAATTTAACCCTTGTCTTTTAAGTATATCCACCCGCATATCCTTTTTTTTAATAACTATGGTTATTAATTTTTATAGTTTCTACACTTAATTTAAATAAAAAATAATGTTAAAAATAATAGAAAATATTAATTTTTATGTTTTTAATATTGAATCCATTTTTCCAAATTCAATTTGTTGTTGTGGAAAATTTTTTATTGAAATTAATCCCCCGAACTAGATGACATTGTGTTTTTCAAAAATAAAATGATCAATTCTTTACAATAATTTAGTATAGAAATTTAAAATAAAAATGATTCCAATGGATTAAATTGTATTAATATATATTTAACTACACTATTTTAATTTAAATATTGAATATTTTAAAAATTATATAAATATTTTCAATTTAAAATGAGTATTCAATTTATATTAGTTATATTTTACTTTTAATAAAAAAAGTAAATTTTCTAAAAAATCTAATAATTTCCCTCTTATATTTTTCTAAAATTTTTTATTATAAAATTTATTTCATTTTATCAAATAAATTCTATATATGTGGTAAAAATTAATTTTCAATTATGTGTGAATAGAATGATTAATCCATATTTTAGACAAATATTTTTTTTATAAAAAAATATTTTTAATGATTCATATTATATTTTTATTCAATATAAAACAATAGGATACATGTTTATTTAGTAATATTCAGACATGTCAATTTAATTTACTAGTAATAATTTTAAATAATATTACAGTTCCTTTAGTCTCGGAGTTGTGTGTTTTTTAAGATATATAAGTGTTTAAATTTTAAAAAATATATGTTTGTTTAATTTATCCTCAATGATGCATGTTTATTACACTGTATAATTAAAAGTTATTATTTTATAAAATCATGTTTCTATATTATTTGAATCTTAAATAAATTTCACCCTATAATTTTGATCATAATCTTGGTAATCATGGATTTGATATTTGAAGAACATGATTATTGAAAAACTAAAATCATAGAATGGTCAATAAATAAAACAATTTATATGATAGAAAATGAAATAAAAATTTAATTTGGGAAAACACATAACATGGATACCAAATAAAATAACAATAGTGTGAAATAAAAACATGGACATGTAAAATAATAATTGTGAGTGATATTCGACATTGGTCACAAGAAAGTGAATGATAAATAAAAACATGTAGACCGGAAAACGATAGATATAGGATAATTCAAAAGACTGTATAATTCATCACCTATGACTGTAATATGATAACACTCTTCATGAAAAAATTCATAATGTTGAGTAAATATTTTTTATCTACAAATATAATGGAATATTTTTACTTCATATAGTTCTATTTAATCTAAAATATTTCATCATTTTATTACTCTTGGATCCATTTCAAATTATTTTCTTAATCCAAGAAATGAAATAATTAATTTTTTACGTTATAAAAAATAAAATTCACTTTTAACAGATCATAATTTCGATAAAAGATAGAAAAAAGTAATACCACTAGTTCATTAAGTGTTTATTAGCATATAGTTTAACAAAAAGAAATAGCATATGGACTAGAACATCACACAGGCTAGTTTTATGAATTTTTTCATTATCATTGTTGGGATATTAGTTAAAGCCATGTGGTGTTTATGAAACTGATGGGTTTTCCCCCAACATGTAGGTATCCCTTTTTCCAAAGATATATTTAAATTTTTGTTATACAATTCCCAAATAATATGGTGGAAATCATTGAAATAAAATTAATCATTAAATGATATTTTAACTAGTGTTTTCAATATAATTTATTTTTTCTACAATGTATAATAATTTTATTTGGGTATTATTAAAATTTCATTTATGATCATATTATTATATATTTTTATTAATACATTGAAACTTATGCATATAAATTTTAAATAAATTAATCCTCACAGATAAAATTTCACTTAATCATATACTAAAGGATTGGGATTTATTTTCATAAATTTCATGGAAAATATCATTAATATTACAAGACTCACATCATATATAACCTAAAATAGAGTGACTAACAATACATTCATATGATCAATCTTAAAATCAAGAATATATGATGTTATACATATGTAACTTCCAAGGTAAATAAAGAACATGAAAATTCTCATATTTATTATTATTTTTGAATTAAATATTAATTCTACTTTAATGGGGATTATATGTTCTGTGGTGTACCTGATACGCAACAATGGGTTTCTTTGGAATCTTACGTTGTACACTAATAATATAATATTATTGTTTTAAATGGCAGTAAACGCCTAGTTATTATATTGGTGGGAATGAATAGAACTAACTAAAATATGATTATACATGTTTTTTAAATATTTTAACATTTATCCAATAAAATGTAGAGGCTTAAATTAAGTAATCAATTTGAATTTAAGCATAAATACTCTATTATTCATTAAAAGGTCAATTTACTACCTTTTAATTGTAAACCCTTTTAAAATATAGTTTTTTCACTTTTATGTGTTATATTTGAAAAAAATGTAATTTTTCTTTAGAATCTGGAAACCAAAATTTACTTTGGATGAAATTTTGTTATTTTTTTGGTAATGTTCATTTTTTTAATGAATAGTGAAAAATACTATATTTTTATTGAGAAGTACATTTAATCTAATTTATTTATATTGTTATATTATCTTTTTAATTTGTTATAAAGTGTAATTAGAATCTATTTTTAGAAATTAATACAATTATGCTCATTGAAATTAATTTCACTTTGAAATTGTACATAAAAAAGTGTAAATCTTTTGATAGTTATTATTTCATAAAAACACGCTTTTTGTTTTGATAGCGGGAATTAATTTAAAATTAATTTCTACCTCTTATTTGTTTTGAATTCATAAAAATGGAATTCATATTTGGAATAAGTATTTAAAATTTTTTTAAATAGGTAACTTTTATTTTTTGACATTTTAAATATTAACTTCAGTAAACATTTTATTTACCATGATTAAAGGGTAAATATAATAAATAAGAGTAAAATATAATATTATAATAATTTTAAATTAAAATTACATGTGTCCTAATCCTATTTGATGATATATATCTTACCATGGTCATCCTTGAGTCGAATTTGGGACCACATGGAACCACATGGGAGTAATAATGACAATTTTTATTACTAAATTTAAAGTAAAGAGAAAAATGATATAAAAATATATATTTTAGTAAATCCATTTTTGAATGGGGTATTATAAGTTATATTTTTTACTATAAATATTATATAGAAATTTAAAAATATTTCCTACATCATGTTATTTTTTTGATAATTATTTGACATCAAATAAATTAAATTATTTATGACATAATAATGATGAAATATTTACCAAATTAATAAATGATTTAAATAAATATGATTATAAATATTAAAAAAATATCCAAAATTTATCCAATTATTATTGGATGATATTATTTATATCATTAGTCATTTGAAATATGAATTTAATGATTAGTTGACCTTTTGAAACCGAATATGGGTTTATAATAAAAAAATTGTTTCAAACATTCCTAAAGAGAACCTCGTCTCTCTTATAAAAATCTATCATTTACTACCCATTTTTTCACACTTTTCAAGCCTTTGGCTAATACAACCTCTACTCCAATAATCTATAACGATCCCTCTATTCATCCTAGAATCCTTACTTTAGGGATAAAGCACATCAAGAAACACTTTTGGTTCAATCCAAAAAATGTTACCCGATTTAAAGGTAACATCTTCTCTTATGTTCTTTTGTTTTACCTTATTACTCCAACACCCTAAAATATTTTTATTCCTTTATTTTATAAAAAAATAGTATTATCAATATATTAGGTTGTTTTTATGAGAAGTATTTTAACTACACTTACACACACCTTCATCTAATGGATAAATAACACAATGTTTTTGTTGATGGAAAACTAACACCTCGCGAAACAATGATTGTTAAATTAACTCCTACCACCTCTCATGGTGGCCATTATGATGGAACAGTATATATATATGATATATATTATTTTTATATTTTCTTTATGCTTCTGTATTTTTAATTTATATCATACCATTATGGTTTCCATAATGGGAAAACATGATAATTTCATTTTAGGAAATGCGGACTACCACCCCCTCAAAGTGATATGACTAATTAATGCCTTATGTGGGATGTATAAAGTATTCGGTTAATTATAAAATATATTATATTATAGTTTTATTATATCATACTTTAGTTTCATTACATTTTAATTCCATTAAAATAATAAATAGTAATGGAAGTAGCGTTCATGCGTACATACGACCTACCGTCTCCATGAACGGTGCATTTCATTTCATATATCAAAATGTTATGTACTATTTTAAATACATAAATATACTAGATATATATTATGTATATGATATCTAAATCTCGAATATAATTCTGGATATAATTGATTTTTGACCACATTGACAAATTGTAATTATAACAAGTTCATTTTTTACTCAAATTCCAAACATCGGCCAAATGACTGATAGTAACAAAAATAATGAAGTAACAGCTATTGCAAGGTAATAAGTGATATAAAGGTAATAATAAAAAATAAAGATGTTATTAAGAAACTAGAAATTAACTTAATATTATTATTCAATTAGAACAAGAAACATACGAGTCAAGTTGGATAGGAGGTAAGGGATTTCTTATCTCACTATTTATTCCGTGAGATTTCCATTGATCACCACTTATTTACTGAATGTGGTGTATTTTATACTACAATTTGATATATATTATCATAATTCTATAAATATTCACGGAATTCTGTGATTCAATTTGTGGTTATTAACTTTTTCTCATATGACTCGATTGATTTCAACAAGGCAAGGGTTTTCTATCTCACTTTTTATTCCCGTGACATTCATGCTATATTAGACACTATTTCCTTTTGTGTGGTTGATGAACTACCCATGATTGTATTATTTGAGTAATATATTTTAATTTATAGGTATTAACATATTCATTGTTTTATCATCCTTTAATGGGGTGTATGTTTCGTAAGTTACCAAATCGATAAGGAAACCTTTCACCCTCATCTTTTTAAAAGACTTATTTTTTGTAATGTATTTTAATTTACACTTATTATTTTGGGATATGATCTTATATATCCTTATTGATGTAAATTTTATTTCAAAGTGATGATATATAATTTTTTCTCTCATCAACTTATTTTCTAAATTTTAATGTGACGTCGTTAGGCTATCGAATTTCTGTAAGAAAACATCTTATCCCAATTTTAATTTATTGGGTTAAACATATACTTCTTGATTATGTCGTGCTATGAATATGTGTGAATAACTTCAGATTGTTTTAAACATAATATCAACTTATATTGAGTTTATTTATATTATTCACACATAATTATACAATTGATTTTTCTTTAATCTAACGATACTGTCACACCATGGCTTGTGGATGCGAGAAATGAGCACAGGTCATGAAACTGCGCTGTAGGGACACAACTTTTCCCTGCACGCGGATAGTGTAAGGTGGCACGGTCTGAGCATGGTTCGCTCAACTACGCGCTCAGCGGCACACGAGCTGTGCAATTGGGCAACTTTTAAAATGAATGAATTTGGTTTTTATTATTCATACTTATTATTATTATTGTTTATATCTTAATATTTATAATATTTATATTGTTATTTATATTACAATTATCATTATTTTTAATATTATATCATTATCATTTCTGTTATTTTCATTTATATTTTCATTATTATTATTGTATTATTATTATGAAAATAAAATATTTTAATGACATTAGTATTATTAATGAATTATTAGTATTTTTGTTATTTTAACTCTCTTAATTATTGTAATTTCTATTATTGTTATTATTATTTTATTAATATTCTAATTATTTTATTTCAGATCTTATTATTATTATTATTGTATTATAATGAAATGAAAAAAACATTATCCAAACCATAGCACCTATATCCGGCACCCCCCCTTCCCTTGTTCCCACACCTGCATCGCCCTCCTGTTTCGGCCTCCTTGTATCACCTCCGCCTGCCGACCTCATCCCGGCTCCCTCTTCCAGTTGACCTTGCACCACCTCCTCCATCCGGCTGCCTTCTCCATTGTAGTGTCACCCCAACCTATTCCGCTTGCAGTCATCTCCCATGCCCCCCTGCTCGCCCTCCGCCTCGCACCCCGATGCCCTCAGCCACACCCACCTTCGGCTTTCTGTAGACCCCGCGCCACGTCTTGCACTGATCTGCCCCCCTATAGGCCGCCCTGCCCTCTGGCTACATCATGACCACCCTCACCTGACTCCCCTCACCCTCCAGACTCCATACCGACGAGGCCAGAAGCCCCCTCGCAGGACCTTCGGCCAGTCGCCTCACCCTTCCGCGCAGACCTTCTTCTTCACCAGCCAGGAATCTCCGGCCAACCCACTACCATACTCATATAAAATTAATATATAATTATTTATTTCTTCCCATTATTTTAATTATTGGTTTTTATTCATTTTGGGTAATCAAAATTCTGTTGTAGGTTGTGTTTCTATGTTTTTCTCGCTGATGCGAGCACAGTTGCTCCGTAGGGATTGTTCTTCCCTCTGTTGTAGTTTTCCATGTATGTGCTCGTTTGAGGTAGGTGAAACCATGTTTTCCTTTCCAATTGAATCTGTTTAATAATTCATTGATTTTAGTTAATGTTTTGAATTGTTTTTCATTCTTGAAATGCAATTAGTTAATTTGTTATAGTGTTGTCAAATATATTGGCTTTATTAGTAATAGTTTCATAGTACATTTCTCTAGTTAAATTTAGGTGCACTTATGGATTTTTTTAGACGTCGGTATCTTATTTGACCTGGTTATTGAATAATTAACAAATTGTGTGGTTTTATTATATAGACTATTTATGCGTTGTCTAGTCTGCTTATGAAAACTGTTTAGAAAATGGATTCCATGTTTATAAAAGTGTTTGTAAACTCGTTGAGTCATGATGGAATTTTATTAAGTTGTGCAATCGGTTTATCCAACGGTGTGGATGTTGTGAAACTTATTTGGTTATGGATTTGGTGTGTGTATGCTTCCAAAGAAGTATTTGACTGTGTTTACTTTGGTGGGTATGACATGCTGTTTGTTTTGAGATATTTTGAGAAGGGATTGATGTTTCCAATACAAGGGTTGGTGTTATTTCGAACAAGGGGAGTGGTTGATTTTTATTTTAAAAATGGTTCTTGGATCACAAGGGATGGAGGTTCTTTTGTGTGTTTTCAAAGAAGTGGTTTAAATGTGTTTTTCAGGGATTTGGCTTGTTTGGCTTTATAAATTTAAAAACGGTAATGGTAAGATGTTTTGGGAAATGAATTTAGACATGTCGACTAATAGGCCCATTTGGAACCTTCAATTCAAATGTGATGTGTGGGTAATGTTTTTGGACATGTTGAACATAAAGGCCTATTTGGCTCTTCCAATTCATGGGTGGAGTTGTGTTAACTTTTAGAATGTTTTTTGTTTGGAAGTTGTGTGTATCTCGTCGGAGTTTTAAATTTTTTTAGAGAAATGTTTTTGACATAGATGTAGCGTGACGGACCGTTTGGAACTTTCAACATTAGTGTGAGGTTTGTCTTGATTCTTTGAAATGACGATGATTTGATTACTGTATGCTCGTTTAACAACTTTAATATTTTTAAATGTGTATAAAATTGTTTTAAATTATTTCATTTCATGAAGGACTGATAGGCACCTTTGATGATATGGTATACATATATATTTATGGGGCACCTCTGTATGGAGGATATCCCTTATGGGTTATCATATAGAGTGTTTGTGTTTGGGGTAGGCAAGTGCGGTGAGATGTGTCATGCGTGCGAGGGCGTCATACATACACAGTATGATTGTAACCACCATGGGTTCCTAGGTGTCTTTTAGAGATTGAGTAACGGTTGCTGATCAACCCCGATTAGATGGGTTGGTACCCCCTGGATTTTTTGTTTGGCTAGGCGGGCTTTGCCATTGGATTGGTCTGTTAGGGCGGCCAGTTGGCTATAGACTTAAGAGCTTCACCATATGCCGACAGGTGGTTCCGAAACTGAGTACGTCCATGGGTCTTCTAGAAATGTTTAGGATCACCCATGGTTAATGGATCTTTTTCATTTCTTGTTTACTTTCCGTGCACTAGTTCATTTCATCTTGCACTTTTACTTATTTTTCTATAACACAACATTGATATTCTCTGTTTTGGATTTTATTTATGAAATGATAAACAATTTTGGAAAATGGTATTTGGCGTGTGTTGGGTTTTTTTTTAAAAAAAACATGTTGCTTATTTTCAAATGCAAAAAAAACCTACTTTTATAGTTGTATTTCAAACTTATGTTAATGGATTTCTTCAGAAAGGAAGACGTTGGGTTGTATGGTTTATTTTGGCACTCCTACTGAGAATTTTTAATTCTCATGCCTATATTATCATTTCAGTTTCAGGTTTCCTTGCTTAGGTCTTCTTGGCTGAGTGGCTCGTTGTTGGAGCAAAGTCGGGCTTTGGTCGGGTGGTTACATAAAAGGTAATGTGGAGGTATGTTTAGTTCTATTTTTTCTTTCTGCTGCTAGTATTATGTTTATTAGTTGTTTGTGCATGTCTTTTTTTCTTGTTTGTTTGGTTTTATTAATGGGAAAATCGTTCCCAATGATTAAACATTGCATCCCGACACTGGTTGTCAGCTTGTGGGGATCGGGAACGCCCCTTAGTCCATGTTGCGGACTCACATGGGTGACCGATTCAGGGTCGACCGGAGTTGGTTCGTGAACAAATGGTATCAATGGAGACCCTTGATATTTGGGTGTTTGGTATATGGATATTAGGACTGTAAGGGACTTGAGAGGTAGGTACGATAAGGAGCCCTCACCCATTTTCACCTCAAGTTGCCAGGGACAGTCCGAGAATTGAGGCTTTGTTTCGTTCTGGTTTGTTTTGGATTGAGGGATGAAAATGGAGGTAAACCGATGTTACATCGTGATCTCACATGGTGTAGTGACCCATGTAGAGTTTGGGTACATAGTTTGAATCCCTCCTAGTTGTTGACGCTTACTTGGGGCATGGCCCACTACCATGTCACCAGGTTAAGTGTGATCGCTAGTCCCTCACTCTAGTGGTTTGACGAAATTTGAGTATTGTTTTCATTCTGGTTGGTGTAAGTGCATTTTTGGAAGTAAAAAGGGTTTTTGAAAATGGGGCTGATTTCCTTTAAATGACTTTAAATTTATGAAATGGGTTTTAAAACTAAAAGCTTTTGGTTTAGAAAACTTCTTTTTTCATGGAAATTGGTCGAGAATGGTTTGGTGTGAAACCTCAGGTACTCCTTATGAACATTTTCCCATGTGAGAGGATGCGTGGAAAGTGCGTGTTGGTGCGTATGAATGAAAGTGGATGAAGACATGTGCAACGGTTCATGGGATTACCTGGGTGTGTTTGAAATTACAGCAGTGAACTTGTTTTCTATATTGGCTTTTAAAGAGGAAATTTTTTTTGGAATGTGATTTTGCTTAGAAAATTGTATTTGGTATTTGGAAAGTGGTATTGAAGGAAAGAAGTTTTAAAATTAATAATAAAAAGAGGTTTTGGAATCTAAAATGAAATGGGAATTTTGGACAGGGAATTTTGGGTTGCGTTTGTGGTTGTTTTTTTTGAGTTGGATGTTTTTGGAAGAAGGTGTCTTGTTTGATGTAACTTTTCCTTGATATTGGTTTTTCTTCTATGTTTTATATGTTGTTCAGAAAATTCCTCCCAGAAAGGTCCTCAAGGTTTCTAATAATCATGCCCAGTTTTCGGTCCTTCTTAGACATTGCCTATCCTTCACGGTGATCATGGTCCGTTAGAAGTACCAGAATGGCTTGAAGGGGTTGAGCGTGTCTTCAACATTTTTGGAACTCCCGAAGCTGTCAGTGTGCATGCTATTTTGGGTCTGTTTGAAGGTCCATCTCTGGACGAATAGGAGTTGGTGGCCCCACCGTCAGTGCGAGTTGGGATTATATGGGATGTCTTTAAATTCTTCTTCATTTTATGGTTTATACCTGAAGAGGTAAATACAATGAAAAGGGAATTGCTCATGCATATTCAACAAGGCCAACAGACGGTGAAGGCATATGTTGACCATTTCAAGGAGCTTGTGTCATTTTCTCTAGAGGAAACGACACATGATTTGATGAAAACTTGTCTCTTCAGTGGGGCTCTTCACCCAGATATTAAGGAGAAGATCCTCCCTTTTAAAGATCATTGTTTCAAGAAGTTGATGGATGAGGCATTCTGAGGTGAACAGGTTATCAGAGCGCATGTGCTTGGTAATCCAACACTTCCAGTTTATCATGAAGATTCACTATCTTGCGAGTAGGATGTGCTAGAGAAACTTGTTCCAAAAGAGTCCTATGTATTTACTTTGGTTTCTAGTTTGTTAGACAGTTCTGTGGTGTTCCACCAGTGTGGCTGGTTTGGGCACGTGAATCCTTCATGTCACACCCCTCCAAAGACGTTCCATCATTACTGGTGTACGAGCCATCTCAAGAAGTTTTGCACGAAGTGTCGCCTGAAGAAGACGTTGTGACCAGAGGAATTTCTATGCCTGAATCTGAGGTAGGAGATGGTTCCGTAATCAGAGCCCCAGCCACATGCTTTGGGGTGAAGCTCGCGCATAGTCAGGAGTTGCTAGGGGTGTGAATCCTTGGTCCGGGTTTTGTTTTCCATGTTGGCAGTGGGACATTTAGAGTCTTTTCTTCCTATCATTTTATGTTTTTAATGTTTTGATGTCGTTTTACGTCCATTGCTTCGTCATGGAGTTATAATAGACATGTTCTATTATAATCCAATAGTTTTTTTTGTATGATCATGGTTTTCTTAATCGTGCGTTTTCTTCAAATTTTGTTTCACCCTTGTATATGTTGGTCATGATTTGGTGGAGTTCGTCTATAGATGTAAGTGCCTACATAAGAGTCGTGTCTTGTGGATATACTCAGGTTCAATGTTGGTATCATGTTCTTCTCAGATTTTTTTTCTATAGTTCTCAGGGTTATTGGTATGGGTTGAGAGTTCCAAGGTTTACCGGAGGTATTGTTTTTCTTGTTCTGTAAAAGATAATTTAGAATAGTTGGGAGTTCCTGCGTCTTCCCCCCCCCCCTCTCGGGGTGGTATGTTTGAGTGTAAAATTTCTGCATTAGTTGAGTTATAGTGATGGGGAGAACCCTATCATGTTCTCCCGTTCTCTTGTGTGGTGTTTTTTTTCGGTCACAATTGGGCATGGATCCTTGTTCTGTCTATTGTTCATCTGAGTGACATTCTGGGGAAAAAAAGTGTCTGTGGTGGGGAGAATTGTCACACCTCGGCTTGTGGACATGCTACTTGCCTCTATGTCATGAATCTATGTGGCAGGGATGCAACATTTCCCTGCACGTGGTTAGTACCAGGTGGCACGGTCTGATCACGGTTCGCTAAACTACGTGCTCAGCGGCACACGAGCCGTGCATTTGGCCAAATTTGAAAATTAATGATTTTGTTTTTATTATTCATACTTATTATTATTATTCTTTATATCATAATATTTATATCATTTATATTAATATTTATATTACTATTATCATTATTATTAATATTATATCATTATCATTTATATTATAATCATTTATATTATCATTATTATTATTTTATTATTACTAAGAAAATTAAATATTTTAATAACAATAGTATTATTAATGAATTATTAGTATTTTTATTATTTTTACTATCTTAATTACTGTAATTTATATTATTATTATTATTATTATTTTATTAATATTCATATTATTTTTTTTGTATTTTATTATTATTATTATTTTATTATAATGAAATGAGAAAACCCCTATCTAAATTATAATACACGTAGCTGCCCCCCCCCCCCCCTTCCCCTCTTCCCATACCCGTGTCGCCCCCCCTGTTTTGGTCTCCTTACATCACATCCACCTGCCGACCTCATCCCGGCTCCCTCCACCGGTTGACCGCGTACCGCCTCCTCCATCAGGCAACCTTCTCTTCTACAGTGGAGCACTAACCTCGTCCACATGCATCCGGCTCTCGTTCCCCCCTGCTCACCCTCCACCTGACACCCCGCTGCCCTTGGCCACACCGACCTCCGTCTTCCAATAGACCCAGCACCACATATTGCACCAATCCACCCCCCTATATGCCTCCCTACCCTCTGGCTGTATCTCAAAACCCTCACCCGACTCCCCTCACCCTCTAGGATCCATCCCGATGCGGCCAACTACCCTCTCGCAAGACCTCTGGCCAGTCGCCTCACCCTTCCGTGTCGGCCTTCTTCTGCACCGGTTAGGAAGCTCCTGCCACCCCACTTCCATCTTCAATTATAATTAATTATTTAATTATTTATTTCTTTCCTTTTTTTAATTATTGGGTTTTATTCATTTTGTTTAATCGAAATTTTGCTGCGGGTTGTGTTTATGTGTTTTTCTCGCTGTTGCCGAGCGCAGTTGCTCTATAGGGATTATTCTTCCCTCTGCTGATGTTTCTCGTGTCTGCGCTCGTTTGAGGTAGGTAAAACCATGTTTTTCCTTTACAATTGAATCCATTTAATACGTGATTGATTTTAGTTAAATTTTTGACTTTTTCACATTCTCGAAATGCAATTAGTTAATATGTTGTAGTGTTGTCAAATTTATTGGCTTTGTTAGAAATAGTTTCAAATTACTTTTCTATGGTTAAATTTAAGTGTACTTATGGAGTTTTCTAGACTTGGGTAACATATTTGACCTTGTTATTGAATCATTAAAAAATTGTGTGGTTTGCTTATACATATTGTTTATGCATTGTCTGGTTTGCTTATGAAAACTGTTTAGAAATTTTTTTGCTTGTTCATAAAAGTGATTGTAAACTGGTTGAGTCTTGATGGAATTTTATCAAGTTGTGTGTGTCAGTTTATCCAATGGTGTGGAATTTTTGAAACTTATTTGGTTATGGCTTTGTTGTGTGTAGGCTTCCGAAAGAGGTTTTAGAGTGTGTTTACTTTGGATGTTATGACATAGTGTTTGTTTTAAGATATTTTGAGAAGGGATTGATGTTTCCAATACAAGGGTTGGTGTTATTTCAAACAAGGTGAGTGGTTGATTTTTATTTTAAAAATGGTTCTGGGATCCTGAGGGATGGAGGTTTTTTGTGTTTTCAAAGAAGTGGTTTAAAATGTGTTCTTCAAGGATTTGGCCCGTTTGGCTTTATAAATTTAAAATCGGTTCTGGTAAGATGTTTTGGGTAAATGAATTTAGACATACCGAATCATAGTCCCATTTGTCACCTACAATTCAAATGTAATGTTTCAGTAATGTTTTTGGACACATAGGACATAAAGGCTTGTTTGGCTCTTGCAATTCATGTGATGAGTTGTGTTAACTTTTAGAATGGTTTCTGTTTGGATGTTTTGTGTGTCTCGTTGGAATTTTAAATGTTTTTAGATAAATTTTTTAGACACTGATGTAACATGAAGGCCCGTTTCGTACTTTTAGCTTTAGTGTGATGTTTGTCATGATTCTTTGAAATGAATACATTTCGATTACTATATGCATGTTTGACAACTTTAATATTTGGAAATAAGTAGCAAATGGTTTTAAATTATTTCATTGAATGAAGGCCCAGTTTGCACCTTTGATGATACGGTATACATATATATTTATGGGGAACCTCTGTAGGGGGGATATCCCTTATGGGTTATCATATATAGTGTCTGTGTTTGGGGTAGGCAAGTGCGGTGAGATGAGTCACGCGTGCGAGATCCTCCTCCTTACACAGTATGATTATAACCACCATGGGTTTTTTGGCATCTTTTAGTGATCGAGTGACGGTTGCTGATCAACCCCGATTAGACAGGTTGGTACCCCTGGATTTTTTGTTAGGCCAGGCAGGCATTACCACTGGATTGGTTAGTTAGGGCATCCAGTTGGTTATAGACTTAAGAGCTTCACCATACACCGATAGTTGGGTCCAAAACCGAGTACGTCCAGGGGTCTTCTAGGGATGTTTAGGATCACCCCTGGATACTGGATAGTTTTCATTGCTTGTTTACTTTCCATGCACTAGTTTATTTTCACCTTGCACTTTTACATGTTTTACTCTAGCACAACATTGATATACTCTGTTTTGGATTTTATTTATGAAATGATAAATGATTTTGAAAAAATGGTATTTGGTATGTGTTGTCTTTTTTATTGAAAAAAAATGTTTCTTATTTTCAAATCTGAAAAACCTAATTTTATAATTGTATTTCAAACTTGCATTAATGGATTTTTTCAGAAAGGGAGACATTGGGTTTTTTGGGTTTTTTTTGAATTCTTACTGAGTATTTTTGAAGCTCATGCCTATATTATCATTTCATTTGTAATTTTCCTTGCTTAGGTATTCTTGGCTGAGTTGATCATTGTTGGAGCAAAGTCGGCCCTTGGTCGGGAGGTGACCTGAAAGGTCACATTGATGTATTTTTAGTTTTTTTTCTCTAAAAGTGTTATGTATATTAGTTGTTTGTGAATGTCTGTTTTTCTTGTTTGTTTGGTTTTGTTAATGTTCCAAATCATTCCCAACGATTTTAAATTGATTCATGGCACTGGTTTCCATCCCGGGGGATCGAGAACGCCCTTCGGTCCATGTTGCGGACTCGCTCGGGTGACTAGTTCAGGGTCGACCCGGGTTGGTTTGTGACAGATACCTTCATTATAAGAGATATCATCTCAATTTACATTTCCATTGAGACATCATTGTTGATATGAACCAATTCACTATTATATGGTCTATATACTATCTATTGGCATCTAATATCATGAATTCCTTTATTATCATGATATTACTATGTCTTTATTAAATGTAATTCATTAATTATGTGTATTATTGGATCTCTCATTTTGTAAAAAACACTTTAACTAAAATATAATTTTAAATGTTTTAATGGTTTATTCTTCTAAATATTTCACATTAATGTACATGTATTAAAAATGGTTTTAAGGATATATTCATATGGAAATGAATTATTTTAAATTTATATTTCTTTTAAAAGCTTCAAAGTGGTATGGGACACATTGATTCAAAAATTTCGTTATTTAATATTTTAAATGGTTTTGAAAATGGTCAGATAAAAGATTTTTTTGTCAATATTTTGAAATAATATATTGTGATTGAAATGTGGAAAATTTGTCATTCAATTATTATTATTTTATGGGTGATGAATATGTTATGAATATGGGGCGTTGTTTACATATACGGTTGGTTCGATGATAAACCCAGGGCGGGTGATCCCAAGATAACTCTCTAATGTAGTAAGTAACATGACAGGGGTAAACGTGAATGTTTATCCTAATATATTTAGGGAATATACTATGATGGGTATTCCATATTTTACTCCATATGTAGCTGTGATAGAAGAAATATATGATTTATATGGATTCCACAAGTTACCATTATGATTTATGATTTCTATGTGTTATTCATAATTATTATGATTTCATGAGGTATGTTATAATTGAAAAGTATGGTTTCGTTGTTTTCTATTTATTGATGGGATAATTTTTTAAATACTTATTTTATATCACTTATTGAGATTTTTATGCTCGTCCCAAGTTTTTTAAATTTTTTCCAGAGGACTTAAAGATGAATAAGGGTCATGGATGGGATCAAGGAAAAGTCATGTTGTCTATAACATAGAACTATACATGACTCATTTTCAATTGTTTTTTATAGTATGAAAAAATGGATACTAAGCTGGATTGTCTACATGTAATATTCATGTTGTTATATAAAATTTTATGACCTAATTTTCTAAAACTATAATCCTGAAAAGATCCCCACTAAGAATTTTCCTTAAATTCAAGATTATGTAATGTTTATGGTCGGGTCCTTAAAGTTGGTATCAGAGGTTGGTTTAAATAAATTTAGAGGTTAGGGTGTTATTTGAGTATAAGTGACATAACCATAATTTTTATCTTATTTGAAAGATTCATGGTTATTTAAGATAAATTGAATGAGTTTAAGATAACATGAATACGTATATCATAGTGTTTACCCTCATTATAAGATAATATAAGACTATTTTACGATTAAACTCACACTTTCCTTTTTGGTTTTAGTAAATTTTTGGATCTAGAAGGAACCTACGTAACCATAGATGTGAAAGAAACTATAGTAGTTTTCTTAATGATATACTGAATGAAATTGGAGATGCAATGAGAACTATTGTTTTTAAAATATGATATGGTTATTTTTGAAGAATTTTCATCTTTTGTGGAATGTTAGAAAATTATATGGTTTTAGAGAAAGGACATTCTACATGAATGGTGAAAACCCATCGTGTCTGGCAAGGCTGTGAGAATTGAACCCTCAACGGAAGGGCGATAAGGGCGTATCACTTACCACTATCCCACTAGAAGTCCCTGTTTAATTTGAATAATTATATATGTTAAATTATTTTATGGACCAGGAATAATTTGATATTTTTTTAATCAAATGGATATCCTTATTATATAAATGTTTTGGTAATTATGTTATAAAGGTTATTTTGGAAGATGTTCTCTATTTTTGGGAACAATATATACCTAAGGAAAGTGGAATACTATGGGATTTAAATTGTAGATTAAGAGATGAAATGGTATTTTTAAAAGACTTTGTGTTTTATTTTGGAAATATGGATATTTTGGTTATTTATGGAAATGACTAACATATCATAGAGAATATGTGATTTGGTTAACTAAACTTCAGTATTAGACATTAAGAGTAGTTGATGCTATTTGGAGATAAATTTTAAGATTTACTATGGTAGACTACATGATTAAATCTTTATATGTTTTGGTTTTCAATCTTAGTTTGAATTATTCTGAATAATTTTATGGACAATTATTTATTGAATGGTCTTTCTTGGACTTTGGGTAATTTTTGTTGAATTTTGGAGATTAAGAGTAGTTTTTTATAAGTGATTATACTTTTAGGGTATTTTATGATCTCTCACTAACCATTTTGGTTTTGGTTGATGTCTATGGACATGAGAAATATAGAGTTGATCTTTTGTGGATTATATGAAACTCTAGAAGTTGATTCTAGTTCGTTAAATGTGACCAAGTCAGTTTGAATACTCATCGTTCGGAGAAAATATGAGTTTGTGGTAGAATTTTGTAATATATAAAAGTGTATATGACATGTATGTATGTTTTCTTATGATTTTAGTTAATCTCGTAAATAAATTAATCAATGATAAGTAACTTAAAACAAAATGTTTTTCTGAAAACTTTTCATACTGAGGAATCAAGTACGGTTTAAACCATCACAATTTTTTGATTTTCTCGTGCTTAACTTTCTCCTAATAATGTTTTCTATCACTCTCCATCAGAACATAATGGTTTGTTTTCACCTCCATATCCATGTTTTCATGGAATCGTAGTATGTGTTGCCTCATGTAACTTTTTTAATTGTCTTCCATTATTCTAAATCAATAGTTTTATTGACACTTTTTCTGATATGGGAAATTCAATTAAGTTTTCAAGCCCAATATTAAAATTTCGAGGATGCAATTTCCAAAATGGTGGAAGGATTTAATATCACTGGTAAATAAAGAACATGAATCGTTTCATATTTATTAAAATTTGTGAATTAAATATTAATTCTACTTTAAAAGGTATTCTAGGTTTGATGGTGTACCTGATACACAATAATGAGTTTCTTTGGAATCTTATATTGCACACTAATAATATAATATTATTATATAAATTGGTAGTTAATGCCTAGTTGTTGTATTGGTGAGAATGAATAGAACTAACTATAATATGATTATACATGTTTTTTGAATATTTTTACATTTATCCAATAAAAATTAGAGGAAAAAAAGAAGTAATGAATTTGATTTTAATCATAAATACTCTAATATTCACTAAAAGGTCGATTTAACGCCTTTTAATGGAGATTCCTCATTAAATCTAGTTTTTTTTCACTTATATATGTTCTATTTGAAAAAATAAAAATATTATTTAGAATCGGGACACCAAATTTTACTTTGGATGATATTTTGGTATTTTTCTGAAAATGTTCATTTTTTTAATGAATAGTGAAAAACACTATATTTTAATTCAAAAGTGAATATCGATCTAATTTATTTATATGGTTAGATTAAATTTATAATTGGTTTTAAAGTTTAATTAGAATATATTTTTACTAGTAAATCCAATTTAGGACATTAAAAATAATTTCACTTTGAAATTGGACATAAACAAATGTCTATCTTTTGTTAGTTAATATTTCTTAAAAACACGTTTTTTTTACAGTGGTAATTAATTTTAAATTAATTTATGAAACTTCAGTGTTTTTAATTTCAAAAAATGGATTCCATTGTGGGAATAAATCGTTCCAAATTGTGTAAATAGGTAAATTTTATTTTTATACATTTTAATTATTTACGTGAGTAAATATTTTATTTAACATGATTAAAGGGTAAATATAAAAAATAAGGGTAAAATGTAATATAATATTAATATTAAATTAAACTAACATGATTCTTAATCCTAATGGATAATACATATCCGACCATGGGCATCCATGGGTCTAATTTGGGACCCCATGGTACCACATGGGAGTACTAATGGCACCTTATATTAATTAATTTAAAGTAAAAACAAAAATTAAAAAAATAATATATTTTAGTAAATCAATTTTTACATGGGGTTATATAAGTTATATATTTGACTATAAATATTATTTGGAAATATAAAAAGATATACTACATTATAATATTTTTTTAATATTTTTGGACATCAAATTTTTTAAATTATTTATGACACAATAATGATGCTATATTTACCCCATTAATAAATGATTTAAATAAATAAGATTATAAATAGTAAAACAATCTAAAAAACCTATCCAATTATTATTTGATGATTTTATTTTGACCATGAGTCATCTTAAAATTGACTTTAATGATTGGTTGACATTTTGGAACTGAAGATGAGTTTATAATGAAATAATTGTTTCAAACATTCCTAAAGTGCCCCTCCTCTCCCTTATAAAAATCCCTCACTTTTTACCCATTTATAATACTTATAAATCCTTTTTCACGTACAAAAACTATTCCAACAATCTCCCAAGATTCCTCTCATCATCCTTGAATACTTACCATAGGCAGAAAGCACATCAAGAAACCATTTTGGTTCAAACCAAAGGGAGTTACCTGATTTAAAGTTAACATCTTCTCATATGTTCTTTTGTTTTATTTTACATCTCCAACCCCCTAAACTTTTTTTATTCCTTTGTTTTATAAAAAACCCAATATAATAAATATACTAAGATGTTTTTATGAGAATTATTCTAACTATAAACATAAACACCTCCATCTAATGGGTAACGAACATAATGTTTCTATTGATGGAAAACTAACGCCTCCCAAAACGATGATTGTTCAATTATCTTCTACCGCCTCTCATGGTGGACATTATGATGTAAATGTATTTATATATGATTTATATTATAGTTATGTTTTTTTTATTATTTTTTATTTTTCATTTATATAATACCATTATGGTTTCTATAATTGGTAAACACTATAATTTCATTTTAGGAAGTGCAGACTACTACCCCCTCAAAATGATATAACACGTTAATTCCTTATATGGAATGTATATAGGATGGATTTAATGATATTATATATAATATTATACTGTAATTATTTTATAACAATGTATAATTATTTTTTAATTCCATTAATATAAGATATATAAATTAAAGTAGTGCTCATGGGTACGTACGACTTACCATCTCCATAAACGGTGGATTTCATTTATTATCTCTAAATGTTATGTACTGTTATAAATACATATATATACTGAAAATATATGATTTATATTATATATAAATCATGAATATAATTATTTAGATAATGGAGTTTTGACTACATGAAAAAATTGTAATTATTTCAAGTTCATTTTTAACAAAAATTCTGAACATCGAAAAAATGTCCAATATGAACTCAAATAATTACATAAATGTTATTGAAAGGTAATAAGTGATATAAAAGAAATAATAAAAGTTTAAATGGTTATTTAGAAATTAGAAATTTACTTAAGTTTATTATTCATGAAAAACAATGAACATATGAGTCAAGTTGGACACGAGGTATGTGATTTCTTATCTCTATTTATATTCCGTGAGATTTCCAATGTTCACCACTAATTTAATGCATGTGGTGTATTTTGTACTTCCATTTTATATATATTATCATGATTATATTTATAATCCTGGAATTATGTGATTCATTTGGTTTTTATTAAATTTTTCTCATATGACTCGATTGATTTCAATAAGGTAAGGGTTTTTCATCTCACTTTTTATTCCCGTGATATTAATGCTATATTGTTCACTATTTAATTTTATGTGGTGGAGGTACTGACCATGATTGTATTAATTTTTTAATATACACTAATTTATGTATATTTATATATTCATTATGTGATCATTCTTTCATGGGGTGTATGTTTTTAATGTTACCAAATAAGTATGGGAACCTTTCAACCTCCTCTTTTTATGTCTTTTAATTTACATATTATTATGTTGGGATATGTTCTTCTATATCCTTATTGAAATAAATTTTATGTCCAAGGGATGAGATATTATTTTCTCCCTCATAAAATTATTTTTTTTTTAAAAGTGACATTGTTAGGCTATCAAATTTCTGTAAGAAATATTCTTGTCCAAATTTCAATTTTTACTTAAACATCTACTTCTTGATTATGTCATTCCATGAATATGTGTGAATAACCTATGATTTTTTTATACTTAATATCCAATTATATTGAGTGTATTTATATTTTTCACACAAAATTATGTAATTGATTTATCCTTTACTTAATAATACCTTCTTTATAAGGGATTTCATCTCAATTTACATTTCCATTGAAACTTCATTGTTGATATTCATTAATTCACACTTATATAGTGTATATACTATCCTTTGGCATACTATATCATGAATACCTTTACTTTAATGATGTTATTATGTTCTGATTAAATGTTATTCCTCAATTATTTGTATTACATGATCTCTCATTTTGTTAAAAACTCTTTAACTAAAATAACGTTTTAATTGTTTTAATGGTTTATTATTATAAATATTTCACATTAATGTCCATGTTTTAAAAATAGTTTTAATGATTTATTCATATGGACTTGAATATTTTTAAATTGAACTTTATTTCAAAAGATTTAAAGTGGTATGGGACAGTTTAATTCAAAAATCTATTTATTTAATATTTTAAAGGGTTTTGAAAATGGTTTGATAAAAAATTTGATTTTGTCAATATTTTGAAATGATATATTGTGATTGAAATGTGGAAATATTAACTTTCCATCATGTTTTCTTTATGTTTTATGAGTATGTTATGTATATTGTGAGTTGTTTATATAGACAGGTGGTTCTATAATAAACCTAGGATGGGTGAGCACAAGATAGCTCTCAAATGAATAGGTTAACGTGACATAGGTAAACATGGATGTTGCTCCTAAGAGATTTAAAGAATATACTGTGATGGGTATTCCAAATGTGACTCCCTATGTATCTGTGATAGCTACAATGTATGTTTGATATGGATTCCACAAGTTACCTCTATGATTTATGATGTCTGTGTGTTGTTCATAAATCATATAATTTCTTGTGGTATGTTATGATTGAAAAGTATGGTTTCATTGTTTTGTATTTATTGATGGGATAATGTTATCATTCATTTTTTATATCCCTCACTGATCTTTTTATGCTCATCCGAAGTTTTTGAAATGTTTCCACCAGACATAATGATGAATAAGGGTCAAATATGGGGGCAAGGAATAGTCATGCTATCTAAAACATGGAACTAGACATGACACTTTTTTTCAAGTGTTTTTTATTTTTTGAAAAAAATCAATACTGAGTAGAATTGTATACATGTAAATTTTTTTTCTTATATAAATGTTAAGACCTAATTATCGAAAACACTAAACCTTAATATATCCTCAATGTGAATTATTCATTTAATTCAAGATTATGTAATGTTTTAGGTTGAGTCCTTATAACACAACTATTATGATAATTAATACATATATTCATATAAAATTAAACAAAATCCATAGATGCTTCATGATTATTATTACTAAAATACCACTAGAAAAATCCTAAAATAATATATTCTTGAAAAAATACAAAAAAATACATCATCGGTTTTATTTGGAGATAGGTCTTTCCTTGGTGTATGGTTTAAACTTTAGATCATGTTATTGACATGGAAAATTCTCTAATTCATCACATTTATGAAAATGAATAATAAATACATCCTTGTGATAATATTGTTTTACTTCCATTATACACATATTTTTCATCACTATATCATATCACGATATCCTTATTTTAGAAATATAAAACATTTTCCCATTCCATTGGAATCCATTATTTTTTAAAATTAGAGACATTAGGTTTTACATAGGTTATTCATTATCATAATATTTAAAAATCAATCATAGTGGGTTTTAATGAAAATGTGACTTATCCTTAACAACCCACCCCCCAAAATCAAACTAGTAGTTTAGTAAGTCCCATTGAAAATCACCAAGTGATTATCAAGTCAAGACCTATAAACCCTTTTCAGCATTATTACCCAAAGGTGTATCTATTCTAGAACATAGAACACTTTTAGTATCTATAAACCGATGTATTTATAGAAAAACACACCTAATATAATTCTTAAAAAAATCATTAAAATGTTAATCTATACATATCCTAAAATAATATCATAAGGTTATATTACCAAATAAGTATTTTCCAATATCTAGTTACCATGTTTACAAAAAAATGTTATCTGATAAAAACAATAGGGACCACCACCGATGTGGTCTAGGCTCAATGACAATATTTTTAAATTGGAATAAGATACATCAATTCACATCCTGAAATATCTCACAGTTCAGAATTCATGGAAATCGTGGTACATACTTCAATACGATATTACATATTAATATAAAAATTATATCATATTATTTTACAAATAATTATTTTTACATCCATATTCATGTATATCATTCATAGTACACTTCGTTGCATATTCGGATAGGGAAAAAATAAAAGCGAACCCAAATTATTCTTAAATAATAATAATATTTTAATACTTTTTGAATCTATAAGAAAAATCAATATGGAATGTTAAATAACTGGTTGTACCTTCCAAGTAATCAGTAAACTAAGACCGAATGTATCTAGAGATAATATCAGTGTGAAAATTTAGTGGATAATAAACTATATGGAAATATAAATAATTGGAATAACATGAAATTTATTTATTATAATTACTATCATAATTGGATAAGTAAAAAACATGGAAAATGTAAATAAAAGAACATACATTCTATATAATAAAATATTAATAACAAAATGCATCCAGGGATACAATCATTGTGAAAATCACATGGATAATAATATATAATATCTAAATGTATGAAATACATAATTATTCTATGTCATGTATCATCAATAAAATAATACATATATATCCTCATCATCTATTTACAAGGAAAATTTAAATTGATGGGTAGAGTACCATTTTCGTTAGTCTAGTGAAACGATTTGGCCAATGATATTTCTTATGCATCTATGGGATATCTATTACCTGGCCCCTCTCATGTCTTTCATGGTAAAATAATTCCTCAAATATATATTAATATATTTGTTTTGTGAATAATTTTACTTATCATCAAATATCTGTATTAATTAAATAAAATGAATTTGTTAATATTTCCATAGATAATAAAATGACATTCAATTTAGAACACCATTTGTATAAATGATAAATGGTTTAAAAAATAAAAATAATTGTGGAAAATAATATTTATATTTAAGAAGGATTTAATTTCCCATGATCACAATAATGTAATCATTTCACGGGAATATTATTGACCAAAAAAATTGAGAATGTGGATTTCAATACTATCCCAGGTCAATATAACCATTAACCATCTATAGGGGTAATAATGATGCTCTGACTACCACATATCCTAGTGTAATATAAGTTAAATAATCTATTTTTTTCTTTAATGAATATAAATAACATAAAATGATCTTTGGAAACATTATTCAGTAAAATATCATCATCATTGTGATAATCACAATTTAAAACAAAAAATACATTAGGAATCATTTTTCATGAAAAAAATCATTTATAATCAAACAATTTAGAGAATAATAAGAAAAAAATAATTACATATATCCTTTTAAAATTTCAAATGTCACTTCAATGAATTGATGGTCATTGCAATGGGTAATTATATACATTTAATAAAAGTTAAAACAAATATACATTTTTCATTGATAATCATTATACAAGTGACATGATTGGGAAAAGATAAGAATATTCCATAAAAAAGAAATTAATAATAAAAAAGTTGTGATAGTTCATTTAATAAATAATTTTTACAGTGTTACTAAAATATTTGAAAAAACATATAAACAATGGTTTTGGAAGAAAAATGTATTGTGAGCGAACAATGAAATGATGCTGGATTTTCATAAAAGCACATTATCAATTATATTTATAAATTGAGAGTTAATGAAATAGTAGTGTGAATTGAAATTATAATGAATAGATGAATGAGACTAAAATCAAATTGTTTTATTTATTAAATTATCAAATAATTTCCTCCAATTGAATTTCATGAAAAAACTTTCTCTATTAGAATGATATTTTCAAATAAACACATAAAATAGTCATAATGTTGATGTGTGAATTAATCAATAAATAATAATTTCTCTAGAAATTATATCCACATAAAACATGTTTAAATAAAATATAATATAAAAAATGGATGTATTATCCTAATATTATAATATCCATGATAATGAAAACATAATATAACCCAATGAAATGAAATTGATTTGTGAAATTATTTTCCACCGGGTAATATTCACGTCAAATACCATAGGATGAAATAATTAAATTTGAAAGAAAAAATATATAGAATTATTAATGTGTCATTATATAACATGTCATGGGAGAATTATATACATTATATAAATGAAATTAAATGAATAAAAGTATAATAAGCTTGAATGAAATGAAATTGAAGTGAAATACTTGACATTGCGATTAGTTTTGGTAAAATTATCGTTTAAGTATTTTATAGTGGATTTATAAACTAATTAATTAATAAAAACATATTATAATTTATAATATCATATAATATCCTTTAATAATTTAATATACCTCATTCATTATTAATATTTCAACATTTTCATTGTTTCAGGTGTTAAATTTCTATTTGTCTCATTTAAATATCTTCATTCAAGACCCAGTTCCAACACAAATTATGTAACAAACTCAAATTTTACTAATTAAAATTTGTCTCGATCCAATTAAATGAATTATTATATAAAATGGTTATATATCATATTCTCATCTTTGGTTTTATGTTCTTGGATTTTATAATGTCGTTATGAATTTTTACCTTTGCTAATATAGACATTGAATTGTGATCACATGATTAGTATAAATATAAGGATTTAAGAAATCCAATTTACTCAGGAAAAGGAATTGATGGGACCAACTAGTAGAATTTTTCTATAATAAGCCCTTGTTTCTGAGCATGGAAAGGTGTTCGAGTCACTATGCTTCGTTCTTGACCAATCCCATGTTGAGCTTCCAGACCTTAAGCTTGAATGAAACCACATACGAGAGAAGTAGAAGTTAATTGAGATCACTATCCGAGTGATGTTATCTGAGCCACCCTAGGATTATGTCACCATCACACACTTTACTCTTAGTTCTTATGAGGGTTAGATAAGGGTATATGTAATAAGACCCTTTCACCATGGTTGGGTTCTTTATTTTTTTTATAAAGAATATACATTTTTTTTGGTAAACATTTTATAAAGAACACAAAGTGTTTTTTTAAGCATCAAATAAAAAATATATTTCGATGAATTAATGGAATTTTTAATTAAATAGTGTTTTAATAAAATATTATTAGTAAATGAATTTTTATTAAATATAAACAATAGTTTAATTTTTATAAATAAAATTGTGATTTTTATCACGGTTTTAAAGTCATTTTTTTGAAAACCATGAAATTTTGATAAATGTCAGTTTTTATTTTAAAAGTAAAAATTCAAATATATAGAATTTTTTTTGACAAAATACATATTCTTTTTTTATTCAGTATGTTAAAATTACTTAATGGTGAATATTTTATAATTTTATTAAACAATCAAATTTTTGGGTAATGATAAAATAATGTTAAATCTATAGTGATAATGACCCAATAGTGATGTAATAAATTACTTTATAACGGATTTTCGGCCAATATATGTTTTCAGATTAAAATAATATGATTTTATATTTAATTTATTAATTTAATGGTTCTTTATTTGACCCTCCATGTCTTTTAAAACATTTTAACTTTTAAAATGATTTTCAAGATAGTGTGACACACCTCCAAAAAATTATGCCTAATTTTTTAATATTTTCGTCCATTGGCCCAATAAAATAATGTTTCTAACTCCCCTTTGAAAAATACCATTGGAAATACATAGGTTGATTTGTGGTTTTGACTAGTTTAATGTGTGTTCTCCAAAACATAAATAATAAAAAAATTCCTTCTCTTTTCCTATATGAACCCACCCAAACTCCCGCTTCCCATCACTCAAAACCCTTGTAGAACGTCCCTTCACTTACCTCCTCTATCTATTATCCTCCAAATTCTCCCCAGGATCCCATGAATCATTTATCAAGCCTCTACCAAGCCTTTGGATCACACAACCATGTAAGGGAATTCTTTTTTTCACATTATTGTCCAAATTTTATTATGTTGTTATACACTTTTATTTTCTATTAAAAATATTGGGGTAAGATTTCTCACCTCCACCATACATCCATACTAATGTTTTAAAGATTATAAACCTATTTCTCTATAATTATGTCTTCCCATTTACACTTGTTACCATGTCAAAATTCTGTAAGGAATTTCTCTTTTAACATTTACATTCATGCAATTATAGTATATTATGCATATATATTACGTTACATATATTGGGATATAATTTATAAGACCCCTTACAACACATTTAATGTATATATGATGAGATTCATATTTATCTCTCATCATCACATTTTACTATTTTTATTTGACGTCGTTATTCTGTCAAAGGTACAACAAAATTTCCATGTCAAAATCATCATGTAAGTGAATACCATAACCATTTATCTATCAAGTGTATTTTACTTTATGCAGACATACTTGTTTTTTGAGGACATAAATATATGTATTCCACATCTCTAATTCATGGAATAAATTTTGATGTACAATTAATCAATATTATGTGATCTATGTGACACACTTATGAATGAAATGAAATGATTAAGAAGGGTGCCCCTGGTAGCGCTCCAATGCATTGGGTAAAGATTAATATCATGACATGTTAAGTGAAATGACGGTTTACTCATGGTAAATCAAGTGCAATTAGAGTCTACTCATTCTCCAAGTGCAAGGATCTTCGGATTTTTCTAATATCCTATTAAATGTTGATGCAACATCTCCATGTTATGATAATCATGTTATATCATTCCTTTATTTTCATGTTTCAATTGTGAAAAATTGATATGACAATTGCCTAACATGTACAATATTTTTCATGTCAATTGTTTCTTACTCCAATACTGAGGATTATAGCTCACACTCTTCTTATGCATGTCTTCAGGTTACCCCATTCAATGGTATGTATGATGGAATGTTCTGCTCCTATAAAAGATGTTTTCAATAATGTAGTACTATTTTATTTTCTATGTTGTTATTTAATGTTCCTAATTTCCCATGTATCTAGACCTATATATTCTTAGATAGGTCTTAAGTAAATGTTTATGTAATAAATCATGATTAAGTGTGTAATAAGTAGAAGGGTTTTTATAATTGGTATCAGTGGATATGTTTACTTGTTTTTGGGATTATGATTAGAAAACCCTAGTGAAATACTTAGTGATAAGGCTATGTATAAAAAAAACAACCCTAAATTTTGGTGACTAATTAGAAACTAGTTTATCAAGAATAGTAATACTTTTCTATATATTAGTAGGTAGAGTCAGCTCTAGCACATATGTACCTATGGGTAAAACCCAAAAACACTGATTTGAACTAGACTCGAACGAGAATTGTTGCACAACAACGGGTCCTGTCGTACTATTGCTTACGATAGTCACGTGGGAAATGCATTGGTAAATTCATAAGCATAGTATGAACCATTATTGTGGAAATTAAAAAAATCCCCTATGAAAAAGAAAATGTCACAATTGATAGCTTCATGATACAATTTCCTTATACCTTTAATGGATCACATGATCCCATAATAGTTTAACAATGGACCAGATCCATTGAAATGATATTTTACATCTTCAATGTACCAAATAGTAGATGATTCATCTGGACGCTTATCGTTTGGAGGGTGAAGTTTATCAAAGGTGTCAATTAATCAAAAATACGAGACATGAGGAACAGATTAAGGTGTTGGAATAGATAGATTTCAGAAAAAAAAATTCCGATAAAAATTTTCCGTGCACCCTCTAACTTACGATGGAAAGGTGATTCCTTTCCCTCATGAAAAAAGACAAAGAATCAATATTAACGTACATGGAAAACGTCACACGGCTTGCATGATATTCCATCAGATTTTTCATTACCTCTAAATGCATGGTTGACCACTTCTTCGGTGGGATAAAACCTAGCCTATATAAATCTCTAGTGATCCGTGACTTCAAGATCTATAAATAAAATTTCTGACATGACCTAAATGTAAAAATGAATATCTGAAAATATTAGTGGTATCATAGAGAAAAAAATAATAAGATGGACTTTAATTATTTCAGTCTAATGGATAAATCAATTGGTTCTACGAAAATCTAGCATCCCACATGCAAAAGGTGTAGAAAGAAGCACCCCAAAAATTTCATAATGGGGAATAAGAAATGATTTAGGGGTGGAATAGAAAGGAACCCAGACATTAACTCCCAACAAGTGAAACCCAAGGTTGTGATAGAGGATAGGAACACTATGCTCGACCATCAACGCGTTGTTCATTTCTTCTACTACAATGTACTAGGGTACTTTTGATACTAGTTCCCTAAGCCAAGGGTTTTTTGAGGAAACCAACAACATCCAAGGAAGAAATGGTGAGATTTCTCCATCACTAATGTCGAAGAAAACCCCAATAATGACATGGTGATATGTACGTTGGATATTAATTAAAAAATAGAAAACATTCTTTATGATTCTAGTTCAATGAATTATTTCCTATTCTGAATATTTTGTAGAATAATCACATCACCACCACAAGTCATGGAAGTAATGATATCATTGAGAAATAAAAATGGAGAAATAATTTCATCAAATGAATAAAACTCCTCCCCATTCATAATTTTTGGATTGAACTTCCCATAGAACCTCATCATACTTCCTTTGGTGGAATTTTATGCAACTCATGGAATTGATTGGATTTATTTATATACAGATACTATAAATTTCTATTAGAGGGAAATCCCTCTCTATGTAGTGAACCAACCCCCCAATTTTGTTAATGTACAAAGAGTATGATGAATCTTCATTACCACCATCATTTCAAGTGTGGATGTTACTACCCTATGATCATGAGTATCTTACTCAGATGATTTATTCTAGGAGGAAACCATCCATGAATACATGCCTGTTGTGAGGTAATAAACTAAAGTGTTTCCCGAGGAATTTTTTTGTCTTCCTCTTTAAAGATATGTTGAATTCTCAATTGATCTTATAACTGAGGATTTTTTAATATCCTAGACTCTATATTTATGGTTGTTGGGAAGATTAAAGAGCTCAAGAAATATCTATAAAAGAATCTAGAAAAAGGTTTTATATGCCCATGGGCATCACCATGGGGTTTTCCAGTCCTCTTCATTAAGAAGAAGGTTGGTTCAATACACCATTTCATTGATTATCATGAGCTCAAAAAAATCAGGAGGAAGAATAAGTATGCATTTCCATGAATTGATGACTTGTTCAATCAGTTATGTGGAGCACAATACTTCTCCTATGAGGATTTTTGGTTGGGATATTACCAAGTATGGGTGAAGAAGGTAGATATACCCAAGACTACCTTTCGTATAATATATGGGCACTATGAATTCCTAGTAATGTCTTTTGGACTCACTGATGTACGTGTAATCAACATGGAATTAATGTATAGTGTCCTTAGTGATTACCTCGACAAATTTTTTGTTGTATTTATAAATGATATTATATTATACACCAAAAACAACGAGGTCCATGAGGAGCATCTAATATCTATACTAGAGACCTTGTGAAAGGATAATCTCTATGTAATCAACAACAAGTGTGAGTTATAGTAGACGAAGGTCCTATTCATGGTTCATGTCATCACAAGAAATGAGATATTTGTGGATCCCTCCACGATATCTGCAATTGAGTGATGGACGAGGCCAACATCGGTAATTGATATCTATATATTCCTAGGGTAATCTAGATAGTATTGCCAATTTTTGAATAATTTCTCATGATTTTCCAACCCCATTACCAAGATAACTTAGAAGGGAGTAATTTTTATGATTGATGAATTCGAAGATAGCTTCTGGGAGTTAAAAATGAGGCTTATCACTACACTCATGATCACACTACCTACATGTGGAGAAATTTTTGTTTTATTTAGTTATTATTTAAAGGAGTTCATGGAATTTTTGTTGTTTAAAAATTGAAAATTCATTCCATATGCTTCAAGGAAATTAAATTTTCATAAAACAACTATATGACAAGATATATGTAGTTTTTTGTAGTAATATTAGCTATAAAATTTTTCCAACATTATCTCTTTAGGGAGGAATATTAAATATATACAGATCACAAAAGCCACATGTATGTATTCACACATAAAGAGATGAATATGGTCCAATGAATATGGTCAGATCTAATCAAATACTATGAATGATCAATCCATTCCACCCATGGAAAGTGAAAAAGGTGTATTATTCTCATTGTAGAAAGGAACTATTGATTCTATCATTGATGATAATTGAAGAGGATCCTATAATGTTAGATTTAATGAAAATGGACATAGTAATCATAAACAAGGGAACATCATAAATCCTTTCACAAATTACTGCCCAAAAGTCTCTTTTGGAAAGGGTAAATGATGATCCAAAGGGTGATGTTGGAATTCAAATGATTGTGGAAACTATTAGAAAATGGAAATCCTCACAGTTCAATTTTAATTAACAATTAATTATGACATTTGGGACAATACTATGGGTTCCATAAAAACCAAAGTTAAATAATGAACATTTAGAAGACACACATAGTTCTTGTTTCACCATTAAACAAGGAATCACAATGATTTATTGAGAACTCTAATAACATTTTTGGAGGTATATAATGAATAAAGAGATCATTGTGTATACATCAATGTTTCTGGTATTTCTATAAATGCAAGATTAGAGGAAAAAGTATAAGGGGATGATTTATCCATTACCCATACAAGCATGGAAATGGGAGATCATCGCCATTGACTTTTTTAACGGACATATGAATACATCAAAAGGAAACCATGATATCTTTGTTGTTGTGGATCATATTATAAATACTAAACATTTAATAGGAATTCGAGAGGATTTTTGATTGGATCAACTGGCATGTATATATCTCATAGAAGTGGTAATCCAACATGAATTACCACTATCTATTGTATTTAATAGAGATCCAAGATTCATTTATAAGTTCTAGACATGTATTCAACATGCTTTGAATACTTTGATGAACTTCAGTACGTCTTATCATCCCCAAATTGATGGAAAATATGAGCGGACTATCCGAACACTTGAGAAATTTTTTACAGAATGCTCAATGGACTTTAATGTAATATGGGATCAAAATCATTATATTGTTGAGTTTTATTACAATAATAATTTCCACTCAAGCATCCAAATTTCTCCTTACGAATCCCTTTATGGAAATATGTGCAAAACATTGTCTTTTGGGATGATGTTTAGGAGTTAAATGTCATTGGTCCAGAAATGGTCATAGAAATGGTGGAGAAGGTTAAGACTATCTAGAATCATTTTAAATATGTTCAAATTTTACAAAATAACTTTGATAAGAATAGTATAAAAGTCCTATATTTTAATGTTGGATACATAGTATTCCACTGCATATCACTGTGGAAGAGAGTTATGCTATTTTGGAAGAAGGGAAAGCTTAGTCCAAGGCACATCAACCATTTTGAGATCCATAATCGCAATGGAGCAGTGGCATATCGAATAAAACATCCATTGTACCTATATCAGGTACATATCTTTTTCTAGGATTCACTCATGAATAAGTTCGTACCTAACCCATTGCATGTACTCAATCTAGAGGTGGTACCATTAGAAAATTACCACTCCTATGAAGATAAGATGGTGACGATAATCGAGAATAGGGAAAAGGATAACCTAAATAAAAAAATTACCCTCTTCATAGTGTTATAGTGGATCCACAAGTTTCAATGAAAAATCTGTGAATCAGAGGAAGTGATAAAGTAAAGTTACCCTCATCTGTTTTAGTATAAGAAAAGGAAATTTTTAGGGAGAAATTTGTTAATGGGGGAAGATTTTAACAACCAAAAATTTCACTAATGAAAATTCATCTTGATCTAAATAAATGTATTATTGGGTAAAATGATGAAATTACATATTCAATTATATTGTTTTATGATTTTTGATTTTAATATACTCTTATGAAATATTATTATTGCTAATATAGTAGTTGAACATGTATCCCATTATTAGTATAAATATTGGGCTCTGTCAAATCCATTTTACTCAGATGAAGGAAGCGATGGCCTCAACTAGAAGAATTGCTCTGTATGAAGCCCATTTGTTGATGCTTAGAAAGGATGTGGAGTCAAAGAGATTATCTCTTGACCAGGACTAATCCAAGATTCAACAAGTTAATCATAAACAAAACAACCTATGGGATAAGTGGATGTTAATAGAGATTTCCACCCGAGCGATGTTATCTGAACCACCCCAAGAGTTTTTTCACCATTGAAAACCACACCCATAGGTTTTATTCTTATGTTATAGGGGAATTTCTAACAAGACATGTGTACCATTATTCTGTTCATTATTTCATTATAAAGAATATAAATTTATTTAGTGAAAGGTTTTAAAATCACACATATTATTATTTTTTGTTAATATTCAATTAAGAAATCTATTTCAATGAATTAATATATTTTTTAATTGAATAGTATTTTGAAAGAATATTTTTTCAATATTAATTTTTATTAAATATAAATTATTATAGAATATTTATGAATGTAGTTGTGATTTATATTAAGGTTTGAAAGCCATTTTTGTCAAAACCCATGAATATTTGATAAATATTTTTTTTATTTTAAATGTAAAAATTCGAATATTTAGAAAATTATTTAGAAAAATTAAATATTAATTTTATATTGAGGATGTCGAAATTATATAATGGTAATTTTTTCATTTTTTTCCAAGACAGTCGAATTTTGTCATGAAAATTAAATATCATTAAATGTATAATGATAATGACCCAATAGTGATGTAATAAAATAAGATAAAAATAATTTCATAAAAATATACGTTTTAACTTTAAAATTGTATTATTTTATATTTGTTTGATTAATTTTATGGTACCTTAGTTGAACATTTTTAACATATAAATCATTTCACCTTTTAAAATGATTTTCTTTCGAGTGTGACTCACCGCCTCAAAAGAAAGACTAATATCTTAAGAGGTTCAGGCATTGGTACTATAAAATAATGTTTTCCAATACCCTTTAGAAAAAACCATGGGAAAAGCCATGGGATGGTTTGTGGTTTTAATTAGATTAGTGTGTGGTTTCCAAATCCTAAATAATAAACAATTATCTCTCTTTCTTATATAAACCCACCCATGCTCAATCTTTTCTTCACTCAAAACCCTTTGAAAAATTTCATACTATGCCCTCATATTTCTATTATAATCTCAAGGAACCCTATACACCCATTAAGCCTCTAAGAATCCTATCCCATGAATTTGGATCACACTTCCAATTATAGAATTTCATCATTTCTTATTTTTTCCAAATTTCTTTATGTTTTTATAACATTTTATTTTCAATTACAAATTTTTGGGTATTATTTTCACCCCCGTACATTCATCCTTATATATTAATGAAGATATACCTCTTTCTCTCTAATTAATAACTCCCATGCACACCCATTACCATTCCAAAATTCCATAAGAAATTTATCTATTCTCATTTACATTCATGAAATTATTTTTTATTCTGAATCTAAATTACATTTAATAAGTTTGGATATTATGTTCAATGATACCCTTACTATCCATTTCATGTATAAATGATGATATACTACATTATCTATCATCAACCCATATTTCTATTTCCATTTGACCTAGTTATGCTATAAAAGTTACACCAAAATTTCAATGAAAAAGTCATCATATAAGTGAACACCATAACAATTTCTATATCAAGGGAATTCAACATTATGAATATGTACTTATTAATTAAGGAATTAAATTTATTTATACCACATCTCTTATTTGTGGAATAAATTATGATTTTTAATGAACCATGTTACAAACTTATACATGGAATTAAATGATTAAGATGGGGGAACCCTGATACCTCTCTAATGAATTTGTTAATGATTGGTATCATGATATGTCATGTGAAATGGGGTTTTACTCATGATAATTCATTTGGAATTAGGGTTTAATCACTCTCCACTTGGAATGACCTTTGGCTCAAGTTATTATCATTTTAAATTTGATGCCACATTTCCATGTTATGATAATCATTCTATATCATGCATTTATGTTCATGTTTGTCATGTTATCCATTGATATGGCTATTCCCTAATATGTGTTATATTTTCCATGTTATTAATTTATTACTATATTACTAGGATTTATAGCTCACACATTTTTATACAAGTCTCAGGTTACCCCATTCAATTCAACGTATGAAAGAATAGTGTGGTCATGTAAAAGAATTTTTTAGTAATGTAGTCATTTTTTGTGTTCTATGTTCTTATTTAATGTTCCTAATTTCCCAAGACACTAGACATGTTGATCCTCAGAGTTGTATTATGTGCGTATTTACATAATAAATCATGATTAAGTGTGTAATAACAAGATAGGTTGGTATATATTATATATTTATATATTCAATTGAATAATAATAATGAAAAAATTATCATATTTTTACATCAAGTATACAATTAAAATTAATCATGAAAGTTCATTATAAAATATAAAAATGTTACAATTACAAGGACAATATATAGTATTTATGCATGCGAAATGTTCCTTTTTTCCCAATGACCATTATAGAAATTTTTTAGTTATATTTTATTATTAAATAATGATAATAATATCATATTGAATATATTAGTTTTTATATTTTCTAATATATATCATCATTATGGTGTGGTGATAAAAAGGGAGTCACATCATATTGTAATGGTTATATTCCACCTGTACATGAAGGAGGTTTTTATTTTCTTGTGTAATAAACAAAATGATATATTATGATTTGAAAGTGACAAGTATTTCATTAATTTATTAATTTTGTAATGTATGTCACGTATATTCATTAATTGTATCTGTATTTTATTTTATGTAAAGAATAAATATAATTATAATAATATAGATTCACAAGGCAGTTATAGAGAACCCATTGTATTGTCGATGGTTTTTGATTATTACTATTTTTTTGGTCTTTCGCATCCACAAGAAGCAAAATAATCCTTTGACTGTGGTTTGAGAATGTTTTCAAAATCTTCTTTTCCCATTTCATAACACATCAATTATTTGGATGATTTGTAATCTAGTCAGTATATTTATATGTTTTGATAGTCATACTGAGGCTATTTGTCACCCTGTAAATCCATGGGTTTGTGGGGAAATATACCCATATTTAATTCCTTTTGAATATGTCTTGATTTAAATAGGCAAGGAATATAGGTGTAAGAAGCATGTGATTTTTGAATATTTGGATAATTTCTATTCAACATGAAAGCATTTGGAACACTCTCCATATGATTGTTTTTGGGGTCATGTAATGAAGAGAGGCCAGGGAATTGAAAATGTGGTCTGCTCGGTGTGAAAGAAATGAGGCCACTGGATTGAGGTTTATCCCCAGGGAGTCCAGACCCAGGGAAGGGTTGAGGATAGCGGCATGGGTAAAGTTACAGTGGAACCTGTGGAAGATGACCCGAGTTAGTCGACAGTGGGTATAGAGGTAATAGGTTGGGGACCGCAACTGTTTTTAATAGTGGAGTAGAAACTCTAATGTGCTCCAATGGAATGTAAAGTGTCTTTTAAGGGGATTTCTTGCATGGATCGGGTGAATAAGACCTCATTATCTGATGTTAACACACAGCTGTCTGACTTGTTCTCTAGGCTGAAAGAGGATATTGTTAGACCTTTCATTAGTGAGCCGAAGGATGATGGTCTGGTTTTGTATGAGGCTTCTCAAATGTGAAAGCAGTTGAATGGGAGTATTGTGGTTACAAGGAAGTCGGTTATCAGAGTGGAGGATGCCTCTATAGCTCCTTGAACCGGGGAGTTATGGTTGGGCAGTGGTGATGATTGTAAGGGGATGCAGGAGGCTTCTAATAATGCCAAAAATTCAACTTGAACTAAGAAATAAGGTGGTTAAGATTATTTGAGCCACACTCCTATCTACTTGAGTAACATATTTCAAAGACATTTTGAGGTTGGTTTGTTTTCAAATTCATCTATCTCGTTTCATGATGATGGGGTCTCCATGAAGGATCCCAATGAATCTGATCCCACGATCTATATTGATGGAGCATTCTGTACGAAGCGTAATAACGGTCTTAAGAGGAAGAAGGGGAGGAAGGATTACTCTTCCTTACCACCTCCTAAGGAGACATGATCTGTAAAAAAGATAAATGACCAGAAGTTAGACACTGATATTTTTAACAATCATAGACCAGGGGACATAGGTGTTCAACCTTTTGATTTTCCTTTACGGTTAGAATAAGAAGGTATTGAGATGGTCCTACTTCTCAATGCAACTGATATAGAGGCTGTTAAAATTATGGATAGGTCACTAAGGGTGATTCTTAAAGCGGAGAAATATTCATGGATTGGAAAACAAGATCAAAAAATGGTTGGGGTTTTAATAAATTGAAGATTAACATCGAGGAGTACATTCAGTCCAAGGATCAGATGGAAACAGATTTCAAAAAGCGAATGATGGAGGTCCCATGTACCCATATTTATTCTTAATAATAAAAATTGTTTACGGAAATAGATTTTGTTAATCTAAAGTTACATTATAATGAATCTCTTTATGTTGATGTTTTGGTGGGATGTTTTGAGAGGTTTTCTTGTTAGAGATATCTCCACATAGACGTTTTACCTGTTATATTTTGTGGTTGTTTTATGAGATGATTCAAATGGGGATTAGAGCATCAAGTATTCATCGGTGCATTTCATTTTGATAGAGATGATTGAGAGGGTATGGTTATTCCATTAGTTCCATGCTCTTTCTCTTACGCACGATATAAAAATCCAAATAAAAAGATTTAGTGATGGGTTATCGTCAATGTGCAATTACTAATGAGGGGAAGTTCCGGTTTTTAGGGAATTATTTTTTATGGCTATTTTGTGGTTGTAATTTTTGGACTAGTGGTTTCTCACATTCCCTCAAATTCTTTTTGATAATAAAAATTAATTTTCATTCAGTTATGCAAACTCTATTTGTTTTAACTAAAAGCCATCCTATGTGGGATTTATGTCCATATTAATCCTTGTTGGTTGATGGGATGTAAACATGGATATTATCTATGTTGGTGATGGATGAACATAAATGATTGTAAAGAATGAATTCCAAAAGAGAGGGGAGTCCTTATATAAGTGATGTGATTGACACAACTATTATTTTTGAAATAAAAATGGTACACCATGATTTTTCACATTATAAAAGGGGAAAAATTACAGTATTATCATGAATTATGATTTATAGGTTATAATATGTCTGGAAAATATTTATTACATGAATTTTCTGTCAAATTAACTATTCTAATTTTTCATTAACCCACCTAGTAAATCCATTTTTTCATTAATGAGAATAATTATGTTTTACAATTTTCACTTTTTATTTTAGTAAAAAATTAATATTAAGTTATTAAATTATATATTATTATCATTATTCAAAATATGGAATTTGTTTTCCTAAATTAAAATCAAATTAGCGGAAATGTTTTTTTAATCTTCTTCCCACATATGAAACAATAATGTTGGTTTTCGATGAGATCATTTTTGAATGATTTCATTGTCTAGATATCAGATTTCAATATGAAAATGATTCTAAATACTAAATTTGGTTCATAGATATATTATTTATCTAAATTCACTTTAAAAAATTTTAGAAAAATTAATAACAATTCAAATAATATTATAGAAGTTTCATTAAAATAAAATTTTTATATTTTTAATTATTATAAAAAAAAATTAAGAAAAATCCCAAAAATTAAATTTTAAGATAAGTTTGATATAGTGATTTCAAAATTTTAGTTACGTGTATCAAATAAACTTCTAAAATTAGAAAAACTTTATTCTAAATTATGAGTAAATAGAATGAAAACCCATCAAATAGAAAAATACATGTTTTCATAAAAATTTTCATTTTCATTTAAATGAATTTTTTTATTTATATTTAGTAGATAACCATAGGATTAATTTTTTATTTTCTAGTATTAATACTTTAACAATTATGGGATATGTTATAATGGTATACTATATTATAATTCATTTAGACCCTAGGGGTTGTAGGTTCAAAAATCTATAGAAGAGATTAATTTTAATGAAATATAATTTTTGGGTAATTTATACTCTATATATCATGTAAAAAATGATATAGAAAACAATTCTATTATTTTAGAGGTTTGGTGTGATAAAAAATTGATGAAATTAAGAAAATAATATTAGTTGAGTGAATTTTCTAGGATTTACTGATGATATATAGGCTATTGAAACCCAATACTGTTTTCAAAAATATGATTATAAGAATATTAACAAGACCACTAGATTAATGAAATATCAAATGCATATAATTAAATAATCAATTTAATTAAATATATACAAAAATATGAATTAAAAAAATATATATTAGTTTCTAAAGAATTCATATAAAGATCTAAAAATTTACCCTAAATATCAAATTTTATTAAATATATAGTATTATTTATTCAATATTAATATTTTAAACAAAATCTAAGTCGTTAAATATGATAATTTATAATTTTATTTAGATAATTTCCAATAATTTTTTTGTATTCTCACAAAAAATATATATGATATATTCACTGGTAATTTTGTGTTGTAAAATATGTTCACCAATATATAGAACAATATTTTATCATATTAGATATCAAATATATATGTAAAATTAATTAGAAAAAAATTATATATTATAAATATTTATTGAATAAATATATTAATCCTCAATGAATATTTGTAATATATTGGGAAATGTATTTTATTTAAATTTTTTTTGAATGAAATAAGGTGGATTTCTAGAAATCAAGTCATGTTTTAAAATTCAATTTGATGAATAAAATTTCACATTGATCTATTGGGTATATAAATTTTATTTACAGATTTTATTTGAATTCATAATAAATATTAATGATATTTTAAAACATATTGGTAAGTATGATATAATAATATTTCAATTATTGTGTCATTATTTAAAAATCATACCCTATTAGAAATATATATATATATGTATGTATGATAAATGTTTTCTAATACTCATATATATTTTATATAAATATAAATTCAACCTTATTGTCACTATTTCATTTTATATTCATTATTATGAGATGAAAATACCCCTCTCTTATAAGTATAAATAATACCTCAAATCCCATTTGCAAATTTCTTAATAATATTCATCTGATATTCCATTAATTTCCCATATTCTTCATATAAGGCATTCAAAGTGTTATGAAGATATTATTGTATCACATCAATCAAATTATTTAACATATTCGGGTTTAAAAAAAATAATATTTATAAATGGTGTAACAATGCATTGTTTTAATTTCATTTTATATATTCTAAAAATCAATATTTTATAATTCAATACAATGTCAACTCACTAATCAATATTTAATGACGATATTAATGTTATTATACCACTATATTATTCAATTAAATATATTATATATATGTGTAATTATTTTATTCTTACCAACTTTTTTCCATCCCTACACGGTAATTTCTAAAACCGTCTTTGATATTGATTATTTTTTACTTATTAGTGCAATCATGAGTATAAATTGTAGCTTTTACAATAACCACACCTAAAAAATAAATTTTAGTGATATATTTTTGAGGATATAATATAATAAATAATGATTATGTCAATGAAATTAAAATATATTGATTTTAGTTAAAAAATTATAAGCATTGTGTTTATTTAAAAGTGAATATATAAATATCATCTAAACAAATGATAAAAAATTATTTCTTAAAATTATTTTATTAAACAAAATTCTCTAATATTGGATTCTGAACTATGATGAATATGAGTAATATCATATATGGATTCATGTGCCAAGATGGGGACTTTAAATCATTCTCCCACTTCATAATAAAAAACTATTCAATATTTTGACAGTAGCCTTGTATTTATGTATCATATTTATTTTAAATATATTTTATGGTTTTTGAATATTGTATCATTAATTTTATCCTACTTCATACAATACCAAATCAATAAAGGTGTTCCCTCTTGATATTTATATTTACTATTCTCACTCGATATCTAATACTCAATCTATATAATTATATGTATTTTGTAATAAGAATATTTTATTCATTTTTTGATTGTCATTTTGATAAATTAAAAATCATAATCATTGTAATATAGTCATTTAAATCTCATTATATATATAATAAAATAGGAGGATTTCTTTTAGTACCTATTTCATATGTTTTAGTTTTTATTCATATCATTTCTTATTTACCTTTATGTATATTAAATAAAATTTGAGACATGGAAGACATCAAATATGTATTGAGATTTTAATAATTTTAAATACAAAATATATAATGATTATAAAATTATATAGAACATTACCCTATATGCATCTAAATCGTATATTTTATACATATAATTTAAGATATATTGAAATAAATATATATTTTGAATGTATATTCGTTTTTTATTATAATTTTTTATATGTTTTGATTCCCTTATGGTTATTTCAACTTGATTTAATATATATATATATATAATATAAATTCATTGGGAAATTACTTTAATCTTATCATTATGTTTATTATTCTAATAATAAAATTACATTAACATTTACTTATTTAAAAGAAAATATTTCTTTTTCTTCTGAAATTTAAATATTATTTACCATCACTCATACTATTCAAGTTTAATTACGAATATTTCTACATTTAATCCAAGATTATTTGTTATAATATGATGTATTTCATTTTAACACCCACATGTTATTTTTCAATTTGGGTTATCCATGTTATTTCAATTAACAAATTAATGGTCATTAATAAATCAACCTCAGACCTTACACATATTAATGAATGATTTTCAAACATATATGTTCTGTAAGTATATCCTAATGAGCATGAGTCATATTGTCTTTTGAAGAGTATATTAATATTATATAAAAAGGAGACAAAAAATACTTCCTTATTTCATTTTCCATAATGAGATCTTAAATCCAATTGAGGTCTTAAAACTATATAGGTTAAACTAGAGAGTACAAAAAAGGAATTGGTAAGAAAAAAATCACAATAAAAGAATAAACATGATTAGGAAACATAACAGGTTGGTAAAACGTATAACATGATATCATAAAAGAGGTAGATGATGACTAATCATGTGAGTACCAAACATAAATAACATTTTTTAATAATACTATAAAAACATAGGAAATGTTGAAGAAACATATAACATGACATAAAAATGAGCAAGGGATAATTTCCTAGACAATATCACAATAGATTCAATTCCCATTGTCAATTTTTTTACTCCCTCGTCCCACAATTGATGTCTCGCAAGATTAAAACAATACACAATGCAATGGACCACAAGAAAATTGTACCTAAAAATAAATATTCATTATATATGTGGTTAAATATAAGGAAATAAATAAAAATACATAATAATACTAATTTCCCATTGAATGAGAATGGGTTACATAGTATTGTATCATATCACAATCAAATGTAAATTAAAATAGAATTTATTTAAGAATTATGTATAATGAATGTGTTACCCCATCAATGGAAGGAATAATTAGCTAGATATATATGTGAGAGATATATCTAAATTATTTATTATCATTAAATATGTTTACTAAAAGATATGATGTTATATAGAGTGTTAATGATTATAACCGAAAGGAATGTGTTTTTAGTGAGACACATTACCTAATGCTTGATTGATTAGCTGTGTTTTTTTTCATTAAAAATAGTATAATTATAAGAAATAAATAATTTGATAAAATATTTATTTCATATTTATTATTTATTTTATTTTATTAATTTCTATTTTATAATAAATTACTCAATAATTTAGTTTTATTTCAGACATTTTGATTATGTTGAGCTAAAATGTCTAAAATCACCATAGGATGTATACTAAGGTGATGTAGAATATTATTTCATCCTATAAAAAATAACATTCATCAAATAATAATTATTATTTTCAAATACTATAAATTTACATTTAAACATGGTTGTTGGTTTTGAATAATGAAATACATTAAAATCATGGAGGTGGTAGGATATACATACAAAAGTCTAAGGGTTCAATTTTTCAATGATCATAACAAAATTGGGGTAAGGATTATTTTATCATTATATCATCAACATTAAATCACAGATATCATATTTGTTATAAAATTTAAAAAAATTGAACATTCATGTAACACTACAAAAATGAATTACACCACTTCATGAGGCGACTGACCACCATAAACACAAACTATTTTTCAATATATGTTATGCTAACAAGGTATATAATATATTATTTTCCATAATTAATAGTATTTAATGAATGAAAAATAATAAGGTAAAACTCGTCTTTAAAAAAATACATGATAGGTGACTATTGAAAATTAATCTCATTGTTCATAAAGTAATTTTCTACCTTACACAAGTGTAATAGTTTTTTTACCTTTTAATGACATAAGAAATGGATTTAAATAATGAGAGTAATTTAATAATATCTTAGTATACCATTTATACATATTTTACTATCTCATAATTATTTTGTATGATTTGGGGGAGTTTATGAATAATTTAAACCAATATCCTCGATTAATAATGATTCCTCCTATTCAGACTAGCTCCATAATATTATACCTAAATCCACCCTATATTGGATTTATATTGAAACTGGGGACTCTAGGACGTGTGGTTGGAATTAAGGAATATATTGTAGAAGGAATTTTCTATTCCAACCAACTTTTTGTGTGTGTAATAAGGATTATATTTTGTTCTATTTGATTAGTAGGGTAGAAGAAAAACATGGATTTTTTTTTGAAAATAATATATTTTAAGGAGACACGATTATCAAATTGAAAAATAACATATTTGTAGATAAATATCAATAGATTTAATAAAAATGATGACTTTAATAGTTTATTTCATTTAGATATGAGAAATAAAATCTTATAATTTCATTAATGATATTCAATAACTCATGCAAATATCATCGCACATATTACTCCTCTTAATCATACAGTACTAAAAAATATATTTATTAAATGTGAAAAAAAATAAAGGGTGAGAACATATTCTCAATAAGGGTAAATATAGTAAATATCAATCATTGATCATATAAAAAAATATTATAATCATATGTGTATTTTATCATGAAAATAACTTATAATGTCCTTATCCAACATATCATTGATCAAAAACACACATAATGGATTAATGTATTATAATTTTAAAAACCATGGTTCTTGAGTGTAAGAAATAATAATTTATAAAACATGAACCATAATATATATTTATAAAAGTCTATTACAAACATTAATTAAAAAAACATATCTTATGTTAAGGTTAACTACTTATACCATCAATATAATGAATCTAGATTCATCACATATTTCCCATAATGGATCTGGACTGACATATTTGTCATAGTAAAACAATCCATTTGAATTTTTTTCCATTACTATCTCATAACATTTAAATATGTAACCAATTCATAGGAGTGAGATTTATGACTCACCTATCCCGTAATGAAATCCATAATTTTTTTTTCCATAATGTCATAAAAAATTCATTATATCCCAACATCATTATATCATCCAAAAAATTGATAATACAAATAGGTCACTAATAAATTAAATGTTCAAAAATTTAATTAGATTTTGTTCTCAAAAATATTTTAAAAAACCAAAATATTTTATTTAGCAATAATTAAATATGTTTTTATATTGAATAATACAATGTGAACTAATTTTTAAAAAACAATACATTAACTATAAACGATTATATATAAAATTATTTCATCTATTAAAATAATATGAAAAAAAATATTATAGTTCAAAGAAAATATGTCTTATTTTATTTAATAAATATTAATGTTTATGAAATGAAAAACAATTTAAATGAATATTAAAAATTAAAAATGAATCTTCTTATAGATTTAATATTAAATAAAATCTAGTAATTAAGATTATAAACTAAATTTAAAACTATAATATATATATATATATATTAATTTGAATTTTTTAAATTTATTAAATGAAATATATTCTTAAAATTATAAAAAAAAAATACCCAATTTTTTATATTATATTTATTTTTTATAAATTAGATTTATTAATATTAAATATTATGTATTTTAGAATTTATATATATAATTAATAGTATCGTAATATGCTAAATTATTATAATATTATAAAATATAAATTTTAAATATATGAAATTTTCTAATTATGATTATACTATTTTTATGAATGAATATAAATAAATTTTTATTTTCAAAAAAGATATAAATTATTTATAATACATAAATACATAAATAATAATAATTAATTAAATGTATTATCTTTTACAATGTATGAAATTATAAATATATATGAATTAAAGTATTTTAGGATTCAATTTATAAAAAATATATATGAATAAAATTAAAAATGAATAAAAAAATAAAAGAAGAAATTCAATGAACACTGATTTTATTTTTTAATATGGCTTTGAGCTAATGAATGTAGGGGTTCAAGAGGATGATATTTTGTTTGGTGGAACCAATATCAATTAAAGAAGAAAGGTGTGAATAGATCTTGTTGGGCATCAATCTAGGATGATACCTTTAGCACATATATGAGGTCAAAGTCAAGACCAACTTCCCAAAGCGATATCCAGATGTCATTTGACTGATAGGTCATCTGATGTAGGATGAGGTGTCGAACTCAGATGCTAGTATGACTCTAGATAAAGGTAATTGAGAATGAAACCCCACTATCAACCTTTTGTGATAATTTTCTATGTAAGGCTTTGTGTTTTTTATATTATGTTTCTAATCGTGGACTTTATGGTTATTAGTTCTCTAGTTCAGATCTCCTTCATCTCATTATATTTATTGGCACAACTCATATATTAAATTCTTGTTTTAAATGGATGAAAATATCTTTTTTTGTGATTTATTTTTTCAATTTCTTCTTCTAAATTTTCCTTGGTTGTTTTCTTCCATTAATATAACCCATAACCATCAATAATAACTTTTGGGGTGCATTACTATTTCCAGTTCAATGAATCTATCCATTTTCATTTAACGAAATGTACACACACACACACATAGACACACACACACACACACACATAGACACACATATATATTTATATTAATTTTCAATATTTTTATCCATATGTTTCTATAAATTCTATTTTGGATAATTTCACCAAAAATCACAATTTCAGAATTTGGATTACATCTGAACAAGTTTTTCGAAATACATTCCCTACAATAAAATTTAGTAAATCATCTTTAGGGGATTGAATGATTTAATTATGAATCATTTCGTTTTCGTTATTATATTAATATTATTTCGTGGAGTGTTATTTTGGGGGAAAGATAGTATGATGGTGTACTCTAAAAAGATAGGTTTGCATGATGTTTAGGAATGTAGTAGTGGAGGGATCACGACATTGTTTTTATTTATTTATTTGTTCCAACCATAGATATAATTTCTGTATAGTTATAAAAGAATATTCTTTGTTATTAATTATAAATTATAGGTATTTATGTTATTACTATTGTTTTCCACCTCATGTTTTACACGTGAAATCATTTTTTCCAAAATTTTATTTTGTTATAATTCGGTGTATTATATATATATATATATTTTTAAGGAATCAATTATTTGAAAACAAAAATTATCTATATTTTTTATTCTGTATAAGGATTTAATTATCTTAAATTTTATTAGTATTCTTAATATTCTCCCACGAGGTAAAATTTCAATAGAATACAATTGTTTGTATTTATACCACAAAAATCTCTATTTTTTAAATATCTTTGTACAGAATTAGTTTTCAAAAATATATTTTTAAATTTTTGTTTCTCGTGTGTATATGTAAGGAAGTATTTGTTTTAAAATTTATATTTTTTCAAATATTATATTTTTTAATAAAATATTTTTATTTCCAAAAAAAATTAACGAAAAATTATATTTTCTATTTAAGTCACCTAATAGTTCGAATTATTATATTTCTAGTACATTATTTTCACAAAAGATCTTATATTTTACGTATAATAATTATTTATAATATAATGCATAAATGAAATTAAATGTATTTTATATTATGAATTCATTTGATTTTATATTATCTATGTTTCATTTTTATATAGGAAATTCGATACAATTTTCACATAATTGATATTACAAGAATTTTAGACAAATCTTCCATGTTTAATTAAATTTTAAGAAATGTCATTGAATTTATTAAATTCAAGGATTTGTCAAGAATCTAATTTTTTTTATAAAGAAACTATCATTTGAATAAGTGTTGAGAATGTGACATTATTTTCAACATTGGATGTAATTTAGGTATATTTTGGAAAATTATTTCATGGTATATAAATGAGGAATATGAGTCTTTAGAAACAAATTCTCCAAATTAAATTATTCAATTACATATAAAATGAGAAAAATGGAGAATGTGGATAGAACATATGAAATAAATTGGTCATTGTCTCACCACTGATATTTCTATGTGATCGCAAGGGTTTTATAATATCTATCATGTATCACATTAATCTATAAATGTATTACAATTTTAAAATTATTTTCAAGGGGAAATCGAATTTCTTTAAATGAATATTATTGAAATGAATTTTCGAAATGAGAGTAATTTTAAAAATTTGTGATAAGTAATTAATATAACAAATATAATACTATAATATAAAATGTTTTGGACATTGTTTTTTAATATATGTATCTAAATTTATTTATTACGTGTAAAACAAATTACTAGGAATGTTTATGATACAATGATGTTTGAAAAGGGTTTTAACGGGTATTTTATGTGTTCTTATATGGGTGACTTCATTTATATTATTAAAATATGTGATAAGATTTAATTTTTTTATTTTATTTTAAAAAAAATATTATAAATTTAATTGTTATATATATTTTCTTACAACATACACATGAAAAATGACAGATAATTTATAATGTGATGTGTTTTTTCCAATTATATTTAATGAAAACACAATATATATAGTGCATTTAGAACATAATTTGGAAGTGTGGGTTTGAGGATTTACAGTCTTAAATAACGAATGGAAAATGGGTTTCATAAAAAAAATTAATTAATGCACTATAGAAGATTGTATAAAATATAAATTGGTTTCTAAAAAATTGTGACAACATAGAGAGTAACCATTTTGAGACAATATTAGAAGGGAATATTTCAATCATATTCCCAATAAAAAATACGTAACATTGAAATATGTTCTTTTAGATGGATAATGATTTTAAATTTTACATGGATTATTTCATAAAAAATATAATGTAGAGAATAAAAAATAATATTTGAAACATAAAAAATTACAAATTTATTTTCTATTAAAATAACATTAAATACATATAATGGATGCATTAAAAATATTTTAAAACAATTGTTTTGGAAAATAAAATTTCCATTTTAAAAATAAATTTTAATTCATAAATTATTTTAAAAATAATTTTCTTTAAAAATGAACATTAAACAATATTAATAAAAAATTAAATTATTGAGTGGTGATGATGGTGAAATGTTTTTATGTTATAAACATTAAATAAAATAATCCTTTTGCATTTTATATAAAATCCCAACAATACTTATTTTTAAAATTAGATGATAATTGCTTTAAAAATTATTCATAATTTCAAACCTTGATAAAAATATCTTTAATACGTAATTTTTATATTTTTTAATTTTTTTTAAAAATTTTTTTAGAAAATAATGATTTTGAAGAAATGTGTTTTCAAGTGAATATATGAATAAAGAATATTTTTATTACTTGTATTGTTTTTAAAGCATGATTATAGAAAGATAATAATTAATGGGAAAACTAGTATTATCAATATATAAATATAAAATATGAATTTTCATGAGTTTATTGAGATATGGATCATATTATTTCATCATTCGAAGAATAAACATAATAATATTGGTAAATGATGAGATTTTATCATGAAACCCTTTCCACATTGATAAACATGAATCGTAAGCCACATGAAATAATAAAATTCAATGAAAATTAATATAAAATGATATTAAAAAATTCATGATATTATATTTCAAAATTGATGTATATCCATCACATAAATTGTTATCGGTGCATAACATAACATTTTTCTAAAAAATTAGAAGAAAAAATCCATTTCCACTTTGGTAAATTTTGAATTATAAGTCCCACCAAAATTAGTTATTTAAATGGATATTTAAATACGCATAAATTTAGTGATATGAATAAAAATAATTAATGGGTTTTATAAAACTCATCTAAAATAAACACCATGGTAATATGGAAATAGTATCATGAAAAATAAATGCGAAACACAAATCCATTAACAAAAGTCTCAACTACTATCACACATGATCAAACCACCATTATAATAAATATATTATTTTTATTTTTATTATTTTAAATAACACTAAATATATAAATATAATTATGTATATGATTTTATTGTAAACATTTATTACTATAATATTAACAATTCCTCGCTAAAATAATGTTTCGGGTAATAATCTCTTGGTTTATTGCACATGTTTTGAATTTTCTTAGTCAATATATTATTGATAATGGATCCATGAATTATATAATGTTAATAATGATATAAATATCCTATATATTTTATAAATATGTATTTATAGTAGTCCATAACTTTTGGAGATAGAGACTGAAATATGCCGTTCACGGAGATGGTAGGTCGTACGTACGCATGAACGTTAATTAAATTTTCATGAAAGATTGATTGAAATAAATTTAAATAATAAATCACTAATAAATAATAAGTTTTTATTAAAATTTATATACCATATACTTTTTAATCATATATGGATTACCATCCATGTAATATGTGTGTGAAGGACGAATCATGTCGCTTCGTAAGGTGGTCATCTAGCATACACACCATCGATATTATCATATTCCAACTTAATGGAAAGTAATTATGTATCAGTGATATAATAATTGAATGTTTATGAATATTTTACAAATATTATATATATAAATTTAATATATCTTTTTTACAATATAATTAAATTATAGGTGAATATCAGTTCACTTTAGTTCGCGGGGCGACACTTCGCCGAACACCCGAGAGATGTTATTTTATTCCAAAAGATTTTTAGGAAATAAGGTATATATAGTATTAAAATTCCATGGCTTTGATTATATTATTAATATATTATATAAATATTATGTAAATATTTATATTCAGCTGTGGGATTTGGTGATTGAAATTGAATAACATACATTCTTGATGTTGTAGTGCGACATATAAATGAATTTTTATTTTATATCCAATTTTATGGAAGTAGATATGGATTTTGGTTATTAACATAACATAATAACATCTCATAACATGTTATAGACTATTTTAATTTTATTATATTAATTTATAATGATTAAACGATGTGGAAGAAGATATAAAAAATTCCTGTTAAAAATATTACAACTTCTTTGGAGAGCCTCAGTTGTTTTACACTTGTGTCCTTAAAATGATAGAATCCGAAAAATTAAGAATAATTTTATGAAGGGATGGATTGAAAGAAATTATTTTGGTAGGACTTGGCTGAACTAAATAGTTTTATGTGTGTGAAGAGGAGAGGAGAGGGGAGGAAATGTTTTATAGGTTGAGGGGAAACACATAATATTTTTTAAAATAATAAAGTCTACCCATATTATTCATGAGATAAAATCATTAAAATGGTAATTTTAATACCATATTGATTTTAAGGTCTAAATATGTTTATTAATTTTTTTATGATCGGTTTTGGTTTATTTTAAAACATATCTTATAAATTTAACCCCCTGTAAACAATGTTCTATATTGCCATAATAAATAATATCTACTATTTTTAAAATTTATTATTGTACAAAATTATGTTGATCTTGTTAAAAATATTAATAATGATAACTAAATATATTGAATCCATTTTTACAGATTAATATTACATAATTTGTAGAAATTATTTTAATATTAAACTTGGACATGTAGTTTGAAATAATGTTTTCAAAAAGAAAATTTTCCTAAGTTGTGAATATTTTATTAAAAAAGATCAATGTTCAATTGATTAAATTAAAATAAATCAGAATAATAAATATATATATTAACTAATTTATCTTTTAAATAATCATAAAATAATTTGGATGTTTTTCAATTTTGTAACAGAAAATACATTTCTTAATAAATACAAGTATTATTCAAGATTCACTGAATTATTTTCTTTTTACAAAATTTTTTAAAATTAAACATATGTAAATATTTACATATTCATATAAAGAATGTAAAAAGAACCAAAACATTCAAGGAAAACTTTTTCTTGATTTCTATTTAAGAAAGGAGTCTGTGGCTTCTGACGGAACTTGATTCCGAGGCCCGGTGTGATCGGAATCAATTTCGAAAGTTTAGATTTGGTACGTTCAGCGAACGAACAAGCGGGTTTTTCTATCTTTTGAACCTGTGCTCGGAATTGAAATCTGAGGGCACCGATTAACTCACAGTGCTGATAATTGTATAAGGGGACCTTACCGCAGTTGCGTTTTAGGTGGGTTGAGAATTAATATTGGGTGAATTAGTTTACAATAAATAAAATTGTTAGAATAATTTTATTTTATAACTTTGGAAGATAATACCTCCCTTGGGAAGTTATTGGTGGGGCCCACAACAATCCGACATCCCAAGTGTGGATATTTGAAAGGTGGGGCCCACACGAGACCCAACTATTCACAGTCCCCTAAACTCCTTAACCCCCCTTTTTATAATTACATGACAACCCCCCGCTTTATTGCATTTCCAAAACACTCTCCCTCTTTATTGTTTTTCCCACACACTTCAATTAATGAATTGAACCTCCTCAATTAATTAATTTAAGTGGTTTGAGTTTTGAATTTTTGAGTCTCAATTGTGTGAATAAAAAAAATAGCATGAGCTATTAATTTTTTTTGGATCTTTTGGTGTGTTGGGAAAACTTTGGGGGTGAGCTCTTGAGTATTTGAAGAACACCGACTATTCGACAAAGAACGACCTTACGACTCGGCGAAGAATGCTCCACACTTCTCCAATCATTTTCTTCATCCCTATCAAGGGAGGAGACTCAACCGTGGGGAAACTCGCCAATGACGACAGTTCTTTCCCAGCATTGATGGAGCAACATCACTTTCCGCGTCTTCAACGAATGAAAGTTTATCAAGGTAGGGGGTTTATGTTCAATTTTAATGGATTAAAATTATTCTTGTTCTCATTTTAAGAATTGTATTGACTTTGGACAATTGCTACCACCTAACGCGGAGGGCGCGGGCCAAACGAACATGGCCTGTTGACCCTCAATTGGATCTTATTTTTGTACGCAATGGAAGCGGCAATGGGAGGCGGTGGCGATGAATGGAAGCGGCGGTCATGCACCGACTGCGTGAAAAAGAACCGCAGCCCACAACCGTGGGCCACTCGACCGGGGAAGAACTGGCCGGCTATAACTGGCCAAGCTGAAGGAAGGAACCGCGGTGCCCCTTTGGCGCCGTGCTGTGGAGAACCATGGCCAACACTATACAGGCCGCTTCAGCAGGCGAACCGGTCGGCAGGCTACCGGTCAGGTTGAAGAAGATGTGGCACCTTTATGGCACCGTGCTGAGGAAGAAACATGGCCCGCTTGTGCGGGCCGCTCGGTGGTTGAAACAGCCGGTAGGAGGCCGGACGGGCTTGGAAGAACGCGCGGCACCAGGATGCCACCACGCTTGAGGAAACACAGCCCGCCCAAGCGGGCCGCTCGCGTAGTTAAGACGGCCTGCTTCAGCCTGCTGGATGGGAGGGCGCTGCTGCCCGGCGCCGCTGGTTCGGACAGCCGAGGGGGTCGGGCCCTACTGGGCTGACTTGCGCCGCGCCGGGCCGTGCGTTTCATTTGGCCAACCTGACCCCCTGCCGGGTCAGACCCGCCATCTCTGGTTTGACCCAACCCATCTGCCCACCGGGCTTAACAGGATGGACCCTTTTTCAATTAAATGTGAATAACATGAATACCGTGCATCTGATCGATGCGCCGTCTATGGCACTAGGACCCTCGTGACGAGGTGGTCCTTTTGCGATACTCTAAGTGAGTTTCTAATGACTTTGGAAAATGTCTGGGTTTGGAATGAGCGTAATTCCAACCGGGCCCCTGGTGTGGAAACAATTATAACATAAGGATCCGATGTTTGATTGATGTGTCATCGACTATGTTGGATAACTCATGATGAGATGGTTCTTTTGGATAACTTCACCTGATATTTGGACTCAGTTGGAGTATGGAGTACAGAGACCTTGAAGCTGGCTGAGACCCAATGAATGCTTGTCTGATTCGATTTGGAGTGACTTTACTAGACCAGTGGGGAGAACTACTGTGTTGGGGTGGAAGACCCATAGCAGAGGAGCGCTACTGTGTTGGGGCTGGAGACCTGTGGTACTTTACAGAAAGACTACCTCTATAGGTTATGATGTGGTGCGCTTGGTTGCTGCGGAAGACCCATGGCGGGGAATCACTACTGTGTTGGGGTGACAGACCTATGGTATTCGATAGAGGAGGAGTACCTCAGAAGTCCAAGGTTAGTGCACAGTGCCTCGGAGTTGTGACATGATCACTATACTCGACAGAGGAGGAGCTCTCCAGTAGTTGTCGTTTCGATAATGAAAATCCAGGTTTGAGCTGAGTCAATGACCTTTGTGTTTTCCCCATGATTGAGATGGGTTACATGATAACATAGGTATATGTATTGGCATATACCTATGTAAAGGTTATTTTTTGAGATCATTCATTGTGGTTTATCAGTGTTGGATTTTAGTGAGACCTTGAGGGTCTCGAGGTCCCTACTGAGTATCGTTATACTCATCCCTGCACGGGCTATGCGCGCACCTCATTGTGTTGGATGCAGACTACGGATAGTGCTGACTAAGGTAGAGTTTGCAAAGACTGGATGGTACCCTGAGGTGGACATTCGGCGTGACGACACACGGAGCGGACCGATATACGCGGAGTGCTGAGGAGGACATCTGTACACACTCATCGGGTTGGAACCCATAGGACGATCCATGAGTTTCTTCACCATTCATCTGTCTGTATTTTTAGTTGTACTTTTTTTCAATTGTAGTTGTACCTTTTTTTGGGTTTGTATTTCGGCCCCTTTGTACTTTCAGCACACCTGTTATACTGCTTTACTTAGTGTTTTCTTCCTCTTGTACTCTGGGTGTGAGTGTGTGTTTATGTTTCATAATGGTAATTCCTTCCCTTTTTGTCGGGTTTTATGCCTTGGGTGGTAGTCTCCATCCCCTGGCCTATGGAATTCAGGCTTGGGGTAGTCATGGCATGGGCCCCGAGGATGGTTCGTAACAAATTGTTATTAGAGGAGTCAGTTCTACCACAAAACGTAGGACTCTGATATTTTCATTCTGTGAAGCAATTGTTTTTAAGGTATTAAGTGTGGTTTTTAGTTCAGGGAGTCTAGTGTTGGTCCAGGAGTCTGACGTATCCATACAACAAGACCCTGACTTATGATTTCGGACTCAGTGCACGAAAACACTGATTGTGTGTGTGTTTTAAAAAGTATCTTTTAAATCAGCTCAAACCAGGTTTGCTCACCAGGTATAGTCTGTGACCATGTCGCATCTGTTTCTTTCAGGATGCCTCCCCGCGGACAACCAGCTAGAGCACTGAGATTTGTACGTACTGATAGGGCGCTGAGCGACGAGGCCTCAGTACATGGCCCTCTCCTAGTTGAAAAACGAATAGAGAATTCACGCCCCTTTAGCATGTTGTATGAGTTCCAGCGATAGGGGCCTCTGAGCTTTCAAAGTGAGTCGTATTTTCAGATGGCTGGGCACTGGCTGGAGTTTGTAGCACATGATTTTCACACAGGTGGGACACCCGCTGACTTGATGGTTTAACTAGCTGTTAGCCTCTTTCAGGAACTATCTGAGAAGTGGTGGAGCCAGATTCTCCAGTTTTACGATGAGATGACCTTCACCTAGGGTAACATCGAGACTTTTTTAAGGGTGGAGTTTATACCGGCGACTCAACACTCTGAGCATGCTCAGAAGGTTCTTCTCTTGCCGTAGGGTTTTCTGACCATATCACAGTCTTCTACATCCGGTAGTAGATAGATGAAATAGAAGTTCAAGCGGACTATGCCAATAGGTGGGTGACCTCGGAATATAGGTTTGGTAGTGCATGGCACACAAAACAGAGCCAGCCATACGAGGAGCAGGAAGTGCTATGCAAGCGGCAGGCAGGGTCACTTGGCAGGAGACTGCCCGACCTGTCTTGCAGATGAGCAGAAGGTGGTAGGGGAACCTACAGGACCGAGGAAGAGGATCTGTCCATATAGCTATTTGTGTATGATGCTTCGAGGTGTTTCCACCACCACAACCAAGAGGTCCACCCCGATCATAGTGAACATGTGGATATGGGAGAACACAGCTTCAGGCAGCTGAATCATATGACTATGGAGCTCCAAAAGCAGGTGGATAGGAGCGAGACTAGTTCTAGGCATGGAGGCCTTTTTTCATGGTGCTTCTAGTTTCCATGTTGTTGTTGTTGTGTTTGATTTATGTCTTTTTACTTCGAGCTGTAGTAATAAAAGACACTTATCTTTAGGACGTTTACATTCCTGTCCTTTTTGTATGGTATATAATATGAAGTCCCACTTAAAACTATTGACATGACCCTCACTTGTGAGATTCCTACTGGAAGAGACCCAGTAACTACACATCGATGATGACAGTGTGACTCAACCCTTGGAGGTGAGAGTAATGGTTGGATCTCTTAGTAGTAGCATCGAGGCTTTATGACATCATTCAATACATGAATTGTATTGTTCATTTCAGGATTGACTGTATTAGGAACAGAACGTGGTTCATCAAAGGGAGGAGCCCAGATTTCTCTTTTCGGCAGAGGAGAAATCTCAACAGCTCTTATAGAACGTGGATGAAGAAGGGTGGAGATGGGTTCTTACAATTGGCTAGTCTCACCATTGTTCGTTGAGTGAATGGTTTAAGGTTTATTCTAATCTCAATAGTCTCAGGTGTATCTTCTCTCAGAAAGAACCGAACATGAGATAGCAGTGATGGCTTGAATTCCTCTAGGAATATTACTTTGAGATAGTTTATAAACCTTGGGAGGGGAACATTGTAGAAGATTCTATTAGTTGGAGGTCAGGCATCCAGCAGTTAGGAGTGGCAAGACAGCAGTTGAAAGAGTTTCAGATATCCTTTGTGGATAGTGATGGACTCAACACATGTAAGAAGAGAGATGGTTTAGGTTAAGAAAGAGAAGGTAAAGATCATCCAAGAGAGGATGAATACTGCACAGAGAAGACATAAGTCCTATGCTGATAGGAGACAAAGATCACTGGAGTTTGAGGATGGAGACCACTTCTTCCTACGGGTATCACCTTGACGAGGTCAATAGAGATTTTTCCATTGTGGAAAGTTATCTCTTCATTTCAACGGACCCTTCCAGGTCCTCAGCAAAGTAGGCGAGGTGGATTACCACCTGTCCCTTCCACCTCAGATGCACTGGGTTCATGAGGTCTTCAACGTATCTCAGCTTAGGAGATACGAGCTCAACCTGTTCCACAACATCGACCACAAAAAGCTAGATATCAATGACGGGGTTATTTTCATAGAGGGTCTAGTAGAGATTGAGGATCGACAAGAGAGGGCCCTACGAGGATGGTCAATTCCTCTGGTGTGATTTTTTTGGAAGCACAGGAACCTCTAGGAGAGAACTGGGAGCAGGAGTCTCAGATTCGTGATTGGTACCCCTTTTGTTTACCTAGCGTGTGTTGTAGATTTATGGGGACGTAAATCCCTAAGGTGGGAGTAATGTAAAGATCCAGAAATTTGAAGGAATTTTTTTTCATAATTTCTTTAAAATTCTACGAGTCTGTGGATTCTGACGGAACAAGATTATTAGGCCTGGTGTGCTCGGAATCAATTTCCGATGTTTATCTAGTGTACCTTTAGTGAACGAACGAGCGAGGTTTTCTATCTTTTGAACTGGTGCTCGAAATTGAAATCTGAGGGCACTGATGAACTCGCAGTGCCAATAATTTCTTAAGGGGACCTTTATTGTAGTTGTGTTTTAACCGGGTTGATAATTAATAATTGGGGAATTAGTTTAAAATAATAATAAAAAATTGTTAGAAAAATTTTATTTTATAACTTTTGTAGTTAATCCCTCTAATAGGAAGTTGTTGGTTGGGCCCACAACCATCCAACTTCCCATGTGTGGATATTTGAAAGGTGGGGCCCAAACGAGCCCCAACCTTTCACCTTCCCCTAAACACCGTAAACCCCACCTTTTTTAATTCCTTGACATCCCCCCTCTTTATTGATTTTCCAACACACTCTCCCTCTTTATTGTTTTTCAGACACACATCAATTAATGAATTGGACCTCCTCAATTAATTAATTTAAGTGGTTTGAGTTTTGAATTTTTGAGTCTTAGTTGTGTGAAAAAAATAATAGCATGATATATTATTTTTTTGGTAGATTTTGGTGTGTTGGGAAGACATTGTGGGAAAGCACTTGAGTTTTTTATGAACACCGACTCTCCGATGAAGAATGACCTTCCGACTTGGAAAAGAACGCTCCACTCTTCTCCAATCCTTTTCTTCCTCCGCGTCAAGGGAGGAGACTCAGCTGTGGGGAAACTTGCCAACGACGATGGTTGTTTCCCAGCGTTGATAGAGCACCATTGACATCCACGCCGCCGACGAACCAACATTTTTCAATGTAGGGGGTTTATGTTAAAATTTAATTGATTAAAATTTTTCTTGTTCTCATTGTAATAATTGGGTTGTCATGAGAAAATTGATACATCCAAATGCGGAGGTCACAGGCCGAATGAACATGGCCTATCGGCCCTCCGCTGGATCTTGTTTTTGTACGTAATGGAAGCGGCAATAGGAGACGGTGGAGATGAATTGAAGCGGCGGCCTTGCGCCGGTCGTGTGAAAATTAACTGTGACCCGTAACTGTGGTTTGCTCGACCAGGGATGAACCAGCTGGCTATAACAGCCGTGGCCAAAGGAAGGAACCACGTCACCCATTTAGCAACGTGCTGCGCAGAACCGTGGCCCACACTCGGCGGGCCGCTTCAGCGGGTGAACCAGCCGCCAGGGGGCCGGTCGGGTTGAATAAGCTGCGGTGCCTTCATGGCATCGCATTGAGGAAGAAACATGGACCTCTTGTGCGGGCCTCTCGGCGGTCGAACCGTCCGGCAGCAGGCCGGCCGGGCTGTAAAGAACCTGCAGTACCAGGAGGGCGCCGCACTTGATGAAACGCGGCCCGCCCAAGCGGGCCGCTGGCACAGCGAAGCCGGCCGGCTAAAACCGGATGGATGGGAGGGCGGCACCGGTTGGCGCCCTAGGTTCAGACAACCCGGGGGGTTGCGCCCCCTCGGACTGCTCAGCCGGCCGGGCAGCGCCGGGTCGGGCCATGCCCATTCGGGCTGGCCGCACCCATTCGGGCCAGGACAAGCCCCTTTCAGGAAAGGCCATGCCCTTCGGTCCAGGCCACGCCCCTTCAGGTCAGGCCGCGTGTCTCATCGGGCCAGTCCGACCCACTACCGGGTCGGACCAGCCCACTCTGGGTTGACCGGACCCGCCACCCCACTAGGCTTAACGGGTCGGGCCTGTTTTCACTTAAATGTGATTAACACTAAGAACATGCATCTGATCGACATGCTATCTGTGGCACCAGGACCCTCGCAACAAGGATGTACTTTTGCGATACTCTATGTAAGTTTTCGACTACTTTGGAAAACGACCGGGTTAGGAACGAGTGTATTTTTAACCGGGCCCTCGGAGCTGAAACACTTTTAACATAAGGACCACACGTCTGATTGTTGTGATGTCGGCTATGTTGGATACATCTTGATTAGAAGATCCTTTTGGAATACTTTACCTGAGGTTTGTATGCAGTTGGAGTATGGCCAGGTTAGATTGAACCCAAAATCCAACCGGGCCCCTGGAAAGGAGATGCTAATAACTCACAGACCGGGCGTCCGATTGATGCGTTGTCTATTGCGTTGAGACTCCTATGAAGAGGCTATCCTTTGAGATACTTCTACATGATATTGTGTAACACTTCGATGTATCGACCAGTAGCTCATGGAGCGGATCCTCCTCGAGACGAGCATACGGAGTACAGAGACCTTGTAGCTGGCTGAGACCTGATGACTGCTTGTCTGATTTGATTCGGAGTGACATGACTAGCCCAGTGGGGAGAACTACTATGTTGGGGTGGTAGAACCATGGCGGAAAAGCAGTACTGTGTTGGGGGGTCAGACCCGCGGTACTCGACAGAAGGAGTACCTATGTAGGCTATGAGGGGTGCGCTCGGTTAAAGAGGAGACCCATGGCGGGGAATCACTATTGTGTTGGGGCGACAGACCCATGGTACTCGATAGAGGAGGAGTACCTCACCAGTCTAAGGTTAGTGAGAAGCGCCTCAGAGTCGCGACCGGATCACTGTACTCAACAGAGGAGGAGCTCTCCATCAGTTGTGGTTTCGATAATGAAAATCCTGCTTTGAGCTGAATCAATGACCTTTGTTTTTTCATCATGATTGAGATGGGTTACTTGATAACCAAGGTATATGAATTGGAATATACCGAAGTAAAGGTTCTCTGTTGAGATCTTTTTTTTGATTTATCCTTTTTGGATTTTAGTGTGACATTGAGGGTCTCGAGGTCCCTACTGAGTATCGTTATACTCACCCCTTCACGGGCTATGCCCGCACCTCGTTGTGTTGGATGCAGATGACGGACAACGCGGACCGAGGTAGAGTGTACGAAGACTGGATGGTTCCCGGAGGTGGAAATTTGCCGTGATGGCGCACGGAGTGGACTAATAGACGCAGAGTGTTAAGGAGGACATCTGTACCTACCCATCAGGTAGGAACCCAGATGATGATCCAGGAGTCACTTCACCATTCAGCTTTTTGTCTTTTCAGTTGTACTTTCTTTCAGTTGTAGTTATACCTTTTTGTTGGGCTTGTATTCCGGCCCCTATGTACTTTCAGCACAGCTATTATACTGCTTTACGTAGTGTTTTCTCTTACTTGTACTCTTATTGTGAGTGTGTGTTTATGTTTCATAAAAGAAATGCCTTCCCTTTTTTGAGGTTTTATGCCTTTGGTGCTAGTGGCTAGTCCCTGGCCTATGGAAGGTGGGCTTGGGTTAGTCACGGCATGGGCCCCGAGGAAAATTCATGAAAAAATAAGGTTTATTTTTTAAAATAAATTTTCAAAAATTAAAATAAATTAATTCTAAAATAACTATACAAAATTTTGTAGTATTCCATTTAAAAATATATGTATTATTTAAGTGGTAAATTGTAATTATTATTATTTCATTCTTATAAAAAACATAGTATGATTGTTAAAAATATCATTGATTATAAACTTTTTAAATTTCATTAATATAATTTTTAAATATGTATTTGTTTAGTTTATGAACATAAATTTCATATGTGAGCCTCAAAATGGATTTTCAGAAAACAATTTCATTTATTTTCAAAAGGTTTTTGTTTTTGTTGCTAATTAATTGGTCACTAAAGAATAAATTTTATATTAATATGTAATAAATTATTTTCATTTTTTATAGAATTATATTCATACTCATGGATAGATGATAAATATTATATTAAATAATAAATTTTTAATAGAATCTCATGTTTGTTAAAACTCATTTTTTTGTGTAACACAAGCTATAAAGAAATTAACTTTTTGAAGAAAATAATAATGAAATATCATGATTTTACATTCAACCAACCCCCCCCCCCCCAAATTAATTTTCCATTAAAATCATCACTATGATAAAAAATAATGAATCTTATACCTTATTACATCCTCAAGTTCCCACATAGCTTCATTAAGGTAGTGGTGTCACGGAGAAACATTGAATAAGAGTGTGGTATCATATCATGGAGATTTATTTATATGATCTGAAATATCAAATAATAGTTTTTTACATGAAATAACATTCTACAGTGGTATAACCTATAAATTTACTACATATGAAATATCATTTATTTACTTACATTAAAGTGATACATAGAATGTATCATGGATTTGGAATAGGATTTGTGGAAGTGAAATTCGACACACTACCATATTGATACAATCAATAATTTAAAATATATCAATATTGCTAGGTCATAGATTTCCAATATATCATATCCCTGATTTAGTCATTTGGGTGTTCTTTGATCAATTTTTTTGTAACATCATACTCCAATAAATGAAAATTAAATTTTAGGTCTGATTCACTATCATATCACATTATTTATAATACAATGAAATGTCTTTCATCCTATCTCTAGTTATCATTCAAAATATGTTAGTATAAGCTAACCAAAATGTGTATACATATATATAGTGATATAATAAAGAAATATATAAAACATCATACAAAAGTCTACATAAACTATTCCATAAATGGTTAAACTTATAAACCATTAAAAATTCAAAATTAATAAATTATATCACTAAATTACAAAAAATTAATGGAACATTTAACAATAAAATGTCAATAAATAATACATAGTGGTCACACAAAAAATATCTTAATAAATTAGTCATGTTTTCTAATAGATCATGGTTCTACCTATTGTAACTACACATACATTTGTGGTGGCATTTTATTCCCTGGGAAAATTTGTGTTATATTATATTGAACACAATAAAACAGTATCACATATATAATGATGTGATAATAATGGAAAATGTGACCTTATTTATTCAACAGTAATATGATCATTGGTTAATATTCATATTAGAAACTATACTCTTGAAAATAATTTTAATTTTATTATTATTGTATATGGGTAGAAATGAAAATTGATAATTAATACCAAAAAGTGATTTGATGGCTCCACTAGTTGATTCATGTCATATACAAATAATTTCTAGAAACATTAGAGGGTGTTTTTGTCGCATGTGTTTTAAATTGACCAAGCCTAAGATAAGCTTCAACAAATTAATCTTTAAGAAAATCACCTAAAAGGGATGTTCAGGTTTGTGGAAATTATCACTTGGGTGATGTTAGTTGAGCCACCCATGAATCTATATCCCCCACACACCTTACCCTTAGGTCACACATAGAATATATATGGGGTTACATGTCTCAGCTTTAGTAACATATTGATTAATTCCATTGAATAAATAATAAATTTATTTCATCAATATAGTTGTAATAATAGTATTTCATAATAAAATGAAGATTTAATTGAGATTATATATGATAAATTTACCTTCCAAACCCAAATTTTAGTTTTTGGAAAAGATTTAAATGGTTATAATAAACTGCATTATTATGAATGAAACATTTTTTAATTATGCAGTATAATAAATATACATTTCTAAATATAAATGATAATATAATTTTATTATGTAATTGATAACCTTTACATGTATGAAATTTTACTATGCATTTTCAAACCACTGGGTTTTTTAATAAATAAATTTTTTTATAGATAACAGATAAAAATTTCATATTTGGTTTAATTTAAAAAAAATTAGACAAAATTATTTAAATCAGCTTTTCTTAATTAGGTTTTGGTTAATTTATGAAATTTTTTAAATACATTATTATTTTTTGAATAGTAAAAACCCAGTTTGAGGATAGAGTTATGTTTAATAGATTCATTATTATTATTTTTAAATATATAACTATTATTAAACCACAATAAATTACTCAAAATATGAAATTTTATTAATATAAATTATTTTAATCGATTTTATTCGATTTCAAAACCTAAATGTTACATTCCCAACCCTAAAATTGAAACACTGTATTTAAAATCAATATTTTGGGAAAATTTTTGTTTTCCTTTCCAAAAAAGTAATATAATTAGATGTTCAGTTATGATGGCTTCAAATAACATAAAATATGTTCCAGATGTTCATAAATGTGGGAATAAATTGTGGGAAAGCCAATGGTTTTTCATTTTCCACAACTTAGATTTCCTATGCTTGTATTTAGAAATTATTAAAACAAATCCCCATTTTTTTAAACACACCTAACAAATCCTCTAATTATTTTCCCTAAAAATCCAGTTCCCATGATTCTATGGTAGTTTTACATATAATGGATTCATCACAAGGTGTCCTAAATCTTCCATGGTCCCTATCCTCAAGTATTAGATGTAACTCATCATGGTAAGGGAATTATCCTCCAATTATTTTTGATTCAAGAACATCATTTTGTATATGTATTATAAATTTTATGATTACTCATGTATATTAGAATTATAATCCTATCCTTATATAAAAACTCTGTTTTATCAAAGGGACACACTTTTCCCCTCTGTTGGGACACATATTTGGGCATCTAATGCTTTTCAAATGAGGATTTCATAATCTTGAAGATTATATGGGAATAAAAACATAGTTTACATGGAATCCTTCAATAATTTTATTGGATATGAAAAATACACACTTTAGTACCATTATATTCTATTCTGAATTTTATTATTAGTTTTGTGTGGTTTCTATTGATCCATTTCTTAAACAAATATTGCCAACATGGGCCAGTAAGGCAAATTCGACCACAGGATCATGTGTGACTAGTGGTTGACCACACCCAGTTGGAGTTGGCTTGGGACATCCAGCAAACCATAGGGACCACAACTCCTTATAGAGACATTTGGGATAGTGTATAGGGTTTGTGGTGTGAAATATCAGAAGCAAGAATTTACCGAGCCAGTGACTCGGTGGGATGAGACCTTCATGATAGAGGTGCTTGATATGGTACAAGTTCCGACCCCATTACTAACTAAAATAAATAATAGTTGTAGAATACATTAAATATAGAAGTGTAGGTGCATTGGGAATTCGATGTGGGATTGGATTTTTTTTATAGAGATCACATCAGGACCATTTGATCACACCATCTGCATATTCCAATTTTCTTCTTGAATCCAATTCCTTACAAGTTCAAATCATCACGTGCCTCTTAGATTTAAAATTTGATGATACCTCACAATATAAAATCATGATCATAAAACCCTCACTCGACTATTTTCCTCTCATAATAGTGGTTCGACATGGAGAAAATATCATACCAACATCTCCACTTGTTCTATACTGATATTCACACTAGTACAGAACAACCAATAATTGTCCAATATAAGATCCAATCAAGAATAGTTGTTTCATTTTACATGATCACCTGATAGTGATAAAATCTGTCTCATAACCCTCTTTTATAATGTGATGAATCTAGAGACAACTAATAAATTATTCATGAGAATTTTAAAAACAATGAACCGTTCCACCTCCTCATAATTTTCATCTTGATTAATAGGATTTATCTGATCGCATTATAATTATCACTTGAATCCAATTTAAGAAATGTGATGTCGACTTCATAAGCCTTTATCACCTTGATGATTCATGACGGTCCCGTCCCATGCAATGATGTTTCAATATTGGTCTCCATATCATATATATATTGCATCCCATTACAAAATACACTCCCAATGATGAGAGGAGTAAGATATTCAGACAAGAATGAAGGATTTGGAGCATACCGATGACCCTTCATAGAGAACAACTCCCCTCATGTGATCACTTGAGACAACCACATGAATTTTTATGGATAAGATAATCCAGGATGAATTGAACATCATGAGATGTTTGGTTTGTGTAGGGTGGTAGCGAGATCACATGATCCCCTACCCTTTGTTCACTGCTTTTGTTACTACGCAAGGGAGGGCCCTATTCTACCAAGATTATCCAAGTGTGTACCCTCGAAAATTTTTATAATGTCAACCTAATGATTCTTAATTTTCATGAATTGTTTTAATGAATGAATAATATTCATGAGAGGAAACAATATTGGCCTTTTAATACACAATGCACCCATACTAATGCCCACGAGTAAGAGCCAGTGTGAATGAAGACCCTTGTGTATCACAAATACAATGATAATCCTTACATTTTAGTGATAACATACTTCCCTAGAAATAGTTGTCTTGGCCAGAAAGCTCCCCACCAAAGGTTGTAAACATGATAGTATAAACCATCACGATGCCCCTTTCAGAAGACCTGCAAATCACATGATCAAATTAACCTCATCCCAACACTCTGTTGTGATATTAATTCCAATGAAGTCCCGACAATGTGGGGTGTCACCCATGTGGGGTTCCACCCATGATTTTGGATAAGCAATATAATTGTCACCCAATATTGTCACTCCTCATACGAGATGTATTAATGAATCCTTGAATAGGAAATCAGGTTGTTCCTTAAATATTGTGGGCAGAAGAACTATCATGACTTGTGATGCTCACATGCATCCCCTATAGATACCTACCCCATAAAGGCAATGGGGACGTGATACCCAATATGTCACGAACCCTATTCAGACAAGATTCACCCTCACCCATGAGGTTTCACAAATTAGTAGACCCTCACATGGTGGTAGTACCCATCATAAGATGTCTTTGAGGATATTAGAGGTATGGAACACCATGGGGTTCAATCAAGTGACCTCACTCCATCATCTTTATGGACTCAACCTAATAGAAACATCTGGGGTATTCCCTTCCATAGCCATTAATCATTTATTCTATGAAAATATTTTCCATATTGACTGAGGCAATGATACCTATTGGTTGTTTACATGTGGAAGTAAAATAAATACATGACTATAAACAAATCCATGGGACCCCAACATGTAAATGGTTTTAAATTTTTTTAATGAAATCCCCGTAAATGGTATTTCACTTTCCTTGGGTGAATTCTAAGATCCCATGTTAGTCATAGGAAAATCCATCGACATGTTGGTCAGACGTTATGAAAAAACATTGACATGTCACCCTTGTTAGAAAATATCATAGGGAGAATCGAAGATAATCATGTGACAACCCTCTGAACAAGTCTGTGACATGTCATGTAAATAATGAAAATCACCTCAGAGTTGTCGTCCTTGGACATATGAATAGATATTAGAAAAATCATGTTTTTTATGAAATACAATCATCAAAATGATAGAATTATTATGAGGTATTCCATATACATGTCCATATTGGCATGCGACAGTTTGAAGACAAGATAGGTTGATCGTGCGGTAGAGTATAGTCCGTTCTACATAAATCATAAGAAACACCTCAGAAACATCCACCTTGATTCTGAAAATACCCTTCAATGTTTCCTATTTGATAAGGTGAAGTAATTATAGAAAATGTAGTCAATCATGTGAAATAACGTGGACACATCTACCATTTTCATATGAAGCATCTCAGATATGGCTACATCACTGATAAAAATGTTTCTATGGAATGTTAATTGTTTAAGAATACACCCTTGGATAAGTACTACATGTAATATTATATCCCTTACACATTTTGGAGACAATCAAAAGACATAAAAAATATGGCCAACACATGTCAATAAAATCTTCTAGGACATGAAAAACCTTGTCGGTCATACCCTATCTGAACTCAGGACATCTAGATCGAAAATGATAATATTTAGCCGCATTCCCATTTAATATCAGATGTTTTCATGATGATATTAGGTTACACACTTTTTTGAACAAAAAAATATCATTCTATTAGAAATAAAATCATGGTCATCAACACCACTTTTTAATCTTTCATAAGGTGAATAATGAGTATGTTAAACAGTCAAGCTCATTTAGTTTTCCACAACCAATCAAGCATGCACATATTGTAATACCTAATTGTATGGGTATAAATAGTGCTTTAACACCATGGATAGGATTCCATTGTGTGTAAGAACCAATTTTCTAGAAGCCCCATATTGTAATCCCTAAATATATTGTATCAATTGGAAATACCCATAGTGTATCAATGACTAATTGGGCTCCCTCGGTGCATAATCCTATAGTAATGAAAAAATATAACATGTCCTCAGTCAATTGATAATCGCTCGTGGCATAATCCACTAGCATCCCAAAAACCACCCAAACAACAATAATATCACCTCATTTTAAACATCCACTTTAACCCATCAGTGGGTTAAGGCATAACTAAACTATGTCGACTCGGATTCCCTCTATAAGCAGGATACATAGGATTCCATTCTAATTCCATAGCTACAATAGGAATTCATCTAGGTATAATCCCATCACATTTCCAAAACCTCCTGGAGAACAATAACAACCTCGAGTGTGATCATCTACCTTATTGCATCAATAGGATTAGAGAAGAGTAATTTATGAGAACTCTAATGACCTCCATATTTGGGATATATAGGACACCATCTTAATACCCAAGCTCCTACAACATCTTTCATTTTATCGGTGATCAATCCTATTAAAGGGAGACAGTAAACATAATTTCTCTTATGGATATGCTCACATGAAATGGGAAAAATCTTCAATAATCATTATTTATCTAACTTGTAATGGTACACATGGGCTTAGAGATAAGAAATGATTGTATCTAATGTACATTTTTCTAATGTGGTGACATCATCGATATGTAAGTTTCATTACATATCATCCCATAAAAAATGGAGTCCTTACTAATGTATCCTTCCCGAGTAGTCTCATACGCATATGTCTATCCTACGACTTGTATTTCCATATCCATCAGGACATGGAAACCTTTTAAAAGAACTACGTGAACATTGATTCTAGTATTAAATATTATATATGTAGTACATGTTACTATGGTCTGATCCTAATATTAACATCTTTAATCTATGACATTAAAATATATAGATGGGTCCAATTAGAAAAAATTAAACTATACCAATCAAATAATGTGGTTTTTGATTCCTTTTGATCACAATATATGTAGGATGGGTCTTAGAGGTTAAATCCCATCTTCGAGACACCATCAGTTTCCCTATACAATAATAAACTCTAGAGTGCTCGAACATTCCCAGGGCCGAAATCATCATAATCAAATAAATAGTGATAGAGAACCAATTATATAAATGTGATTGTACCAACTGAAAAATATTTGTAATCAAGTCAATGAAACTTGGGTAAACAGTCCATTATGAGGTCTTCAAGTGGATTCCAAAAACATATATTAACCCTCTTAGAGTTTCCCATAGTAGGAATAAATTTTCAACAAATAGGTGTGATGAGCCCAACCTTTTATCCTCTAAAACAATGTGAGTCCAGAAGAGTCATTTGGCCTAAAAAACTAGATGAATGTCAGATTTTTCAAAGTAGGTGTGTACACCACTATGAAAGAGTGAACCATTGGGAGTCTTTGGGAAGGGATGAACAAATGAGAGACTCGATGAAAGTTATTTAGTGAGTTCCTAAGACTCTCCCATCAAGAAAAACTTCTAGTGAAAGCCATTCCATTCTTCAAATCCCAACAAAACAAAAAAGGTGCACCCTAAGTGAAATCCTTCAACTGTGTCATCCCATTCATGGGTCCAAAGGGAGCGATTTCCTTGTTCCACTCAGGGATGTTTATATCGTTCTCATTGAAAAATAAAATTGTAAACCCTATATATTTATTTTTACCACGACAAACCATGTGTATAAATAAGGTATTGACTCGTTACATTTTATTCGTGGAATTTAATGATAAACAATTCAGTATTATATATGATATTGCACTGATTATGTGTCTTATTTCATTACTTTGGAATTATCAATATTCCTTGAAATTGAAATGGATTCAAAAAATTTACTAATGGTTCCAAAGATCACTCGAAAAACATCGTTGATCATGAGTTCTTGACATAAATTTTCACCAACACAAAGCATACGTCATTCGATGGTGACTGTGTTGGGCTAGGTATACCACATCAAAATCTCCATCTTGACATTGTAATCAGATCTGGATACCCTTTAATGGTTGTGTCATCACTGAACATCTCTCCCATGGTAGGAAACAAGAAACGATGTGACCCTTATCACCATATTCAACCTCTATTGGAACATATTATGCGAATGAAAAAATATAAATCTTCCCTATATCGAGGAGGTAGACGAGGATAATCAATATGAATACTCAATCACCTAAGAGATTAATATGAGGTATCCCAAATATTATGATCATCATATCCAATATACATCAATTATTTCACAAGGATCTACAGAGTATACTGTGCATAGAATGGGACACCCAGTAGGAGATCCCAACTAGGGTATCCAAAAAATTCAGGTCTAGAGAAGGCTCATATCAATGGTAATTCCAATATGATAGAGGTCAACTATTTTATACTAATAGTTTCTGGGAATCAATCTGAGATCACTTTTTTCTAAGAGCATATGACATCAACACTACTAACCTAGGTGACTATGGAATCCCTAGGAACACACCAGTCTGTAGGGATGGATGAATTTTTACCATACTCAACCATGGGATCATCTTCATAATGGTAACGTACCATAGAAAAAGTTTCATGGGAATCATCCATCGATATGGTATCATAGTCACTAACTCCTCAAATAGTATCATGGGCACTGACCCCACAAATGGAACATCATGCAGTGAGCCGTCAAAATGGATACTCTTTTATTGAGAAAAACTAATTAATTGTGTCTCTGTATATATGACATCAGTTGGATTCAAATACCCTTCACCATATCCAAAAAATAATTGTTCTTGATGGGTACAATCATACCCTCCTATATCCATCTCCAAAACGGATGGTCAGCCTACATTATTCCACTAGAACTACAATATAAAGAAATGATGGAAATTTTCGATCATCTGTAGAAGGTGAATCAAGGCATGTTTCTGTCTCGGTGGATAATACCATTAGAGCATATGCACAATGGTAGTAATGGATTCAGTCTCTAGGGTCCACATCATAATTCTCATTATCAACCACATGACCTAACATGAAGTGAAGAAATGGTAATTTCAACGAACCTGTTAGCCATCGCCTTGAGAATGGTTGTGAAATATCATTATAAGAATAGTTCAATTGACTCTAAAAAGTAATATAGAAAATTTGATAGATAATTCTTGGAATACACTTGAGGAATTTACCTTAGGATTATTATGTAGTTTCTTCCAATGAAATCCATCCTTGTAGTGACATTCCATATCCCACAAGGCTGGGGGAATTTTCAATTCTATTATCCCTCATCATAATAAATGATAACATTTTTTCACATCACCCCAGCCCATAGGGCTGCAGTGATTATTATATTTTTAATATCTACATCGGGGATCTTCGAGAAATGATATGACCTTTGGTGTTACCATAAATCCAACACCAGTGTTTAGACCATTAAATCAATGGGATGTGTATGCATAATCCAAGAACCCCAATGCTTTTTCACTTGCATCATATCAATAGAGACCGCGACTCTATACCCATGAATATGGTCTGATCAGTACACCTACACCACTAGTGGAATAGATTACATGCTGGTGAAATAGTCAAGTCTCCCATCTCCTGATGAATGTAAACACAAATTAGATTCATTCCAAGACAAACATATACCAGGTTTTTTTAATTATACCATGGATATTGGTCTGATAATGAACCATATGATAACAAATCCAAGTGAGGCATGGTTGATAGGCTATCAAAATCATTTCCCTAACCATTAACATCTCGGACAAACCATAGAAGTTTTCTTTTACTTTAATATGTGGCTTTATGTGCTAATGGACATGGGGAAATTTGAACCACCAACACCTGAGTCCCCACTCCAGTCATCTGATCACTTTGAGAAGTATGCACCTTTTTCTAAGGGGATCCTGAGCCATATACCTCCCAAGGATTAGCATCCATCATTCTAGTAAATATTTTAAAAAGCCTGTTCTTTCCAAAATGAACAATGTATCCAAATATTTTGAATGCTCCATGGATAATAGTTTTATTGAACACCCATCAATGATAATGTGGCTTGAGGAAAGGTTAATTGTCCATGAAAACTATTTCCCCTACCATTTATGTCTGAGGAAAACATTAGAAATATTATTTTTAACAAATATCTATTAATGAAATATTTTTTATTGAATTTTTTGTCTATATATAATATGTAACTCTTGAAGTACGTGTAATAGTTTTCCAATATCTTTTAGAGGAGCCGATCACCTGATAGTTTACTCCTCACTTGTCCTTACCACAAGATGTTAATCTACATGAATTTTGTCATTAATGCATGACATTGAGCTGTATGGATAATTTATTTATCACAGGATGTTAAACCATATGGATATCATCCTTACCGTAACATGTTAAACTAAATAAATCACATCATCACCGTAAGACGTTAAACAATATCCAATAATAATGGGAAAAAAAACTCTCAATTAACAAATTTTTCTCTGTTTTATTAACATAAATATTTTTATATTCAATGAATAGATATTTTTATGTGTTATCACTATTGATACCTTATACATTATCTCATGTTTTTCAATGTAATTTTAAAATTCAATAGATGTGTATTTAATACCATTTTCAGATAGTAATATCTTGATTTTGAGGCCAGTTTCATTCACAAATATTAAGAGATATCTCATCCTGACTTTAATGAAATGATTTTTTCAATTTAGAAACATTAAACATTTTATTTTAGTAAAATAATCAACAAAAATAATAAACTAAATATCATAATATGTTTGAGCCACATTCATTACACCACACACATATTTTTGGATGAGATCATGATGATTCAATTTCTTTTTGTACATTCTCAAATAATAATTTTGGAACATCTTTTCACACATTAGAGTATCAAATTTATTTTATTAAACATGATTTTGACCATAAATTTTGACAATATCATTAATACTGGAAAAATATTCCATTCTCTATTGATTAATTTTATCAAACTTGGAGTACAATAATTTTTTCATCTTTATTTGTTATGAAACATGTGTTTTTTGTTACTTCCTACTAGGTATAAATTGTTAATATTCCTAGAGCCTTCGATGAGAAAATTTCAGATCTCCTTTTGATGGTTTAACCCTTATGATTAAATTTCATTACAAATCCTATGTCAAGGATTTGGTTCACACTCAAGAGATTGTGATGAAAACCATACACATAGAAAACATCTATTTTTATTTACTTTTATTTTCATATTCTATATTTCCACATCAGTTAGTCATTAATAAAGAACATGTACATGAAATAATGGTTCCATCAATACATTTTATATAATTTCATTAAAAATTTTGATTTAATTTCATCTGGTATGAGAATCCATGTACAAAAACCCAATTACCATTGTTCGTTTTAGCATTGGGAGTAATTTCTCCCATGTTATATTTTGAAATATTTTTCAATTCCTTCCTTGTGATACCTATTTGAGTGGAGTATAATGAAGTACTCTAAAATAACCTTTAAACATACATGTTTTAACCATACTCATATTCCTCTTCTAGATAAGAATACCAACTTGTAAGGATAATTCATCTTGGTTGACTAATATTGAATTTCTTAGATGTTTTTTGGTTATCGTTCAGCATTTTTTATTCCTTTAATGAATAGATTTATAGAAAAGTTATAATAGTGAAAAAAATATCAAAAAATAACATTTATTATATATATAATGAATATATGGTTTCATTATCATTTTTTATAATGACCAATGTTTTGAACCATGGTATAATTCAATGGGAATTTTAATTTTTAGAAATTTTCAATCGGTCTTTTAATTGAATAGTGATTAAGAATTAAAATGTGAGATTAGAAAAATAAAAATGTGTTTCTTTATGTTTTTTAAATGCCCAATAGAATCCATTAGGTGTGTCATTAATTTATGGAGGTACCCACTGAATTCCATCTTTAATTAAAAATATGATAGGGATCAAGGATAGTATGAAACCTTCTTACCCATGTAGGAATTAGTGTCTCTTAGTTATGTGGGGAATGAGGTATCACATGGTTTTATCCAACCACGTTGGATGGGTGACACGACTATCCAGTTTGCTGTAGGTCATCGACTATCAAAAATTTATTGGTTTGAGAATGGTTTCTCAAACCTTAGGCATAAAATGTGTGATCCCCAATCTAATGTTGTAAGGTATGAACGGTTGGTTCCCAGTTTGGATAAATATGAAACTAAACCGTGTACCCCTTATTTTGATGGTGAATTTAAGAATTTCTTATTAATGATGGTCAAAATCATATTTCTACTTTCCTCCATCTTATTCTAGCAGGTGGCTCCCCTCTTCATCACTGATGTGTTTCTCTAAAACTGATTATATGATTCTTTATATCTATTAGATCCAATCTCTGAATAAAATGTTTTTAATTCGGTTGGATATACATTGGTATTATAGACAATAGTTTTTTCTTTTTGTAATGATTCTCTTCAAATATATTATGTTTTTTCAGAATGAGCTCAATCACCCAATTTTCAGGGTGAATGTACCTTTCATTGATTTCTTGTAAACTGGATTAATAAAAACATGGTTTCCAAATAGTATAGAATCATAAATTTTCGAAAGGTGTTTTAATGATCTTACCAAAATTTTACCAAATTGTTATTTGCATGATGTATTGCTCTCGTTGAACCATGATATGTAATTAGAATATGCCACCCTCAATCAAAAACACCCCTTAGGTTTTTTTTATGTAAATTCACCTTCTTAATTAATTAATTAATATCTTGTAATTATGTCTAATGAATTTAATTGGATTATAAATGATAGTTTGTCGTGTAGATAATTATGAAATTGACCATAATGCCTCTTAAGTTCCATGTTGAACACCATAAATGTTTTCCTTATTTTGTACCTTTCTAAAATAAATAATTACTATAAATTGAGTTATTCTTTTTCAATATTAATAGTGTTTATACTAAATTAATTGTTTTATAACATTTTTGTGCCTTATAAAAAAACCCATCAGATGAGGTGTGTTGTCTTCTAAACTAAAAAATAATATTTAGTGATTTAAATATTGCATGGATTTATGGCTTTACAGTTTTCTAATTCATTATTGTTATTGTTAATTAATAGTCATGCTCAGTACATGGACTCTCTTGAAATTATTAAATAGATTGAAAGAAAGTGAATAACCTTCATTGTGAGTATTTGTTTCAAAGACCAACTACATTCAATGTGAGTTTCCATGAACTAATTATTGAAATCCATGTTTTGATAGATAAAATGGGTTGATTATATTGAAATTCATTATTCATGATTTTATTATTGAATTGATGTAATTAAATGGTTTACTTAAAATTAATTTTCATTTTTTCAAAGGATATCCTTATAAATTCATGTTTTATTCCATGAATTAATTAAATTGTGATGTCTTAGTAATATTGGGATTATATATTACCTGAAGTTTTAATTCATTATTATTAATACTATGATGACGATTATTATTATTATTATTATTATTATTATGCCATTGATGTTGGTTGGTACATGATGGTAAGTTTTCTATTTGGTATAACATTGCATGCACACATAAATAGGTTGTAGAGCATGACATTTATCAATATTGACACTCTATGAATGGTGGGAATGACACACCACATCCTACCTTTCGGGTGATGGAATGATGACACAACCACTATCTCGAGTACCAATCATGATGTCACCCACTAATTATGAGATTTAATTCATGTGCTCTATATTATAACATATAAAATCATATAGAATGATTATGGATTTCATATTTATGTCCCAGTCCAACCAACAACTATTATTCAATGAATATTGATATATACATTTTCATGTATTTAGTCCATATTGTTAGATGAAATATATAACTATGATATGTAAATATTATTACATTATATGTATGGTTACAAATAGGATCTTCATTTTGGCCATGGATCGATGAAGTTATACTAATCCATTTACCCAATTGGAACCTGAGCTGACCAGTTCTTATTTCTTCTGTATTGTTCGTTATTCTTTTTAACTGCAAACCACCTGACATTGTTCAGACAGATCAGATTTATCTTTAGACGCCATTGCTAGTAGACTATATGGATTTTATCTTGCTAATTTTTTCCACTGTTCCAAAGGGGTGCCCGAGAAGTCCCCATGTTTTTAGGACCATGGATTAATATTTGTGTATTCATTCTGAAACTAAGGAGTTAGGTGCACTTTTCTGAGCAAGATCTCATGATTCCCATTGAGTTTCTCTTGGGGAAATATTATTTCATTTATTATTATCTTTATTTTATCATGTTTTCTATTTAATGTATACTATTTTAGTGTCTGTATCATCATATATATATAATTTTTTTTTGTATATTGGATTTTTCCATTTATATTTAGCTGATATAATGCATCCTCTATTCTATCATTTTTATATTACTTATTCCACTTTTATCTATTTATTTTTATCGTATTGGTATCTTACTATGATCATGATGTTATTGTACCCCCATTATCGTCTCCTTAGACCCTCATTAATAGTCAAAAGCCTCTAGCATATGGGGAGGTTCTCTAGAGTCCATGTGGGGACCGATCCGGAAACTAGTTTAGTTGTCAGTCGATTCCGAAAATAACAAAGCGGTATCAGAGATGTTCTTTTAAATTTTTCATAAATTTTTTTTTGTTATACAAGTGAGTAGAAATTTCTACAGGCTTAGAAAATGACCATGTCTATGAATGGTATCCCCACCCATAAGAAACAGTCTATGTGTGTAGGGATGGGTTTGTTATTCATGGTTTTTTATTATAGTTGTTTCTGATTTGACATTGAGTGAATGGTGTAATCTCCCATGCTTATTGATTTTTGAAATTCAGGGTGTTTCTATTGGTCTAGTGTAGAATGTATGTTCCATTACATGAATCATTATACGAACATAGATATTCATGTTCAATTCGTATTTCATTCCATAAAGTTTTATTTTTTAGACTGCTTACTGATTGTGATGATATGCCTTGTGTGATTATTATCATGGCTATTACATACATTTTAGATATATTTTGATATGATTAGTTTTGTACATTTTAATTTATTTCGTTATCAAGATAATCTATGTTTATTAAATGTTATAACATTTTTAGTTATGATTTCATTATATAATTGGTTTTATAAGGAGTAAATATTCATTGCATTTAAAAAGGGTGATATTTTTTAGTTGTAACATGTATGGGTGGGTTATAAATTGGGAAAATTTAACCCGTGTATTAAAAAATCTTTTCATATTTATAAATAAATATATATTTAGCAATGATAAATTGTAAAATCTACTAAAGTTAAAATTATAATAAACTTAAATCACTATAAGAAGCTCAAGTTTTAGAAACAGGTCAAAATCCCAACCCCGTTTGAATTTTTGACTTGTTTCTGAGTTAACTGGTGAAATATAGGAAGTTCCAAATATTTTCAGATTAAATTTCGTGTACTCCAATGTACATTAATTTTATAGGTTAGGCATATACCATCCTCATGTTCCCCAAGTACATTCCATGTCATGACCATTTAAGAATTTACTACTACTTGGTGTGTAGTCTTTCTTGACATGCCATGTATTTTTACATCCGCATACCGGCTGAGTCCATGCCATGCGTCGATCGTTGTGTTGTTTCCAAGCCTTGTGGATATCTTATCTTAAGTTGTAGTATGGGAAAGGCTACTGCAGGGCATGTATTCATTTATAAATTCTGTGTATTTTTATTTTTATTCACTTAAATGAATGAGCAGTGTGTCTTATTTTAGAAAACAATTTCTTTTTCCCCGAAACATTAACAGGTACATTATGAAATTCCGAAGAATGTTTCTTACCCTACAATCATCATCTAAAATACATTAATCAATACGTATGTGGCTGCAAGATAGCATCAGTACGGAAAAACATATGCACCCTTTTCTGAACTAGTTTCATTGCCTCACACATCGCAAATTCCATTCTAGAAGAGTTGTTGGGATTTGAAGTAAACCTTGATATACAAATATTAGCTTCAAATTAGAGATCAATATAGGATATTCCTACATATTCATGTCTCAAGTAGGTGGTGCATACCTTCTTTTATGTTTTAGTGAACTTTTGGGTGGCACAGCCTTAAGCGAGTATTTGGGGTTTTTTTGCTGGACCCTATTTATTCTAAAGTTCCATGTTAAATTGATCATTAGACATGTGGGATGCCTTTGGGAATTCCATTTACATATTTTTCTTGGGTGATCCAGGGTGAGGGACCATTCCCCAATTAGGGAATTTTTGATGGGTATGCCAAATGTGTTAAAATAAATTGTTCTAATTAAATTGGTGACTTTAATTTATTATGTTATTATATTTATTGTTATAGGCTTTAAAGACCTCAGTGCTGGTATTAGACAATACATAGCTAGTGTAATTCAGATTTTTAGTTCGTTTTTCTTATTTAATGTATTTAATTTGATATTATATATGTGATGTGTTATATTTCATTTTTCAGAACCATCAGGTTGTGTTGGTCTTGGATCAGGTAACATTTGGTGGTTTTGACCATTAGATTGGGTGTCATGGACATCAGATTGAGGTAGTGTGACAATCATGTTAGGCATGGCCTGAGATAATTGGATGGGCATGGCCATCATGCATGAGTGACATGGCTGCATGTGCATGAGGTGTCAGATATTTTATGGCTTCGGAATTTATTTTGGTGATTACCGCTCACCCAATCATTGAGTAGTGTGCACAAAGAGAGAATATGTGATGAGTTGGTTTAGACCACTCATGTAGGAAGTGTCCCCCAATAGTTTTGTTTTAGGTCATATTGGTTAGGGGTTCTTTTGTAGGAATCCATGTGGATGGTGAAGGGGGTTCATTGTATATCATTTAGGCTATCATGTTGGGGTAAGGGGATCTCGATGTTTTGCGGGAAGACTTTTATGTCCCTCTGTTTAGGGATTTGAGGGAGGACAACGTTGTTATTCCAGTTAGTGATTTGAGGGCATACATCATTGTTTATCTGGTTTCATTAGTTGATGGAAGACATTGATTTCCCTCCAATTACATATTTGTGTATAGAAATCGTTGTTCCTATGAGGTAATTTTGTTTGTTCGTGTCGTTATGACATCGGTACTTTAGACAATGGGAGTTAGGAGGCACATGGTGTTGGGTTACATGACAGAGATTCAGGTTTTGGACATAGCAGGTAACACTTCCTGGTGGCTTTTGAGCACCAGTGAAGTTTATATTTATTTGTGCACCATATTGTTTCGGCTTTCCTAATAAATTCATGCATACACAAACACTTATATTAGGTATGCACCATTGGGTAGTATAATACTAAGATTCATGTCACACCCTACACGGGATGTTCAAGATGCATGTAGAATTTATGGATCTCTGTGTAGTAAAGAGATCCTCATTAAGAGACTAGCTGAATTTTACGTTGTTTTTTCTATAATTTATCACTATTTTCACCGTGTCTATTTGATCAATTGTTGATTTTCCATTGGCACCCCTATTATATCTGGGATTGCTATGGATGCATGACTATGCTGTTCCAGTGGTTGTTGTACGTGGTGTTCAGCATTCTGTTTTGTTTACATTCTACTGCTTTTGTATGTTTTTCACTTCCATTTTTGATTTGAGATGATTGTTCTTCCACACTATGTTTATGGTTCGAGTTTTTTGAGTCATTTATTTCCATTGCATGTTATATATTATTCCTCATAACATTACCATTATTATCCTTTTAGAGTGCATAGCCTCCCCACTATACCTATTAGACAGTCACTACTAGTCAGCAACCTTTTTCATTCGAGGAGGTGCGTCTAAGGTAGTAACACCCAACTAGTTTATCACTATTTTGGTATGGTACATTACAATGTGTTATTATGGGAGTTCATGAAAGGTATTTTCTGGAAGTGTTTTGTTGGATATTAATGATACTTGATCTTATCTATTTTTTTCTACTGGTATACTATTATGTATATTCTATACTGAAGATAGGTAGAAATTTTAACTCGGTTTCGATATTTTTCATGGGTGCCTGCAGATCTTGGTACGAGCGATAGACAAATTTTCCATGGGCATGAATTTTTGTTTTTCATTTTCTCATATTATAGTTTAAATTATTTCTTCCTCATTAGGACACTTCATGTGTGATGTTATTCATTGTGATATTTGACCTTGACCCAGTGCGGTAAGGGAGAATTGGAAGTTTCCTTAGTAGGGAAAGGCTTGATTTCTTTTTATTTTTTGGGTATTTAAATTCCATAACTTCACATATGCTTTGTGATGTTATAATTCCCTATGAATAATATCAATTCCCATTCTATAATTTTTTTTGAAATGTGATAGCTAAAATTCCTGATAGAATTTCTAGTTGATTTCAATGTATTATTCCATGATTTATAAATTATGAATTGCATGTGGTGGGAGATTTGGACCTTGCCCTTGTATGACCAAGTAGGTACTATGGTTGAGGTGATTTGGATCACCATTATTGGGCGACCAGGTTGTCATGTTTGAGGCAATGTTGGTTGTCATGATGGGCATGGCCTGTGTTACTTTTGATACTTGGATATGTAAGGGTGGGTAAGAAGGCCATGAGGTCGTGATGTCATGGGAATGAGTTTCGAAAAGGGAGAGTAAGGGTAGTTTGTATATGCTTCCTCTTTATGGATTTCTATATCCTTGTTGAATATATTGTATATATAAATATATGGGTTGTCTAAACATTTATGGTATTCCTTGGGTTCCTTCTAGATGACATGGATAGAGCATCAGGGGGGGCAGGATATAGTGCCACATGAGCAGGATCAGGTTCAGGATCCAGTATAGGCAGACTGTGAGCCACAGGTACAAGCTTAGGGACATGATAAGGTTTAGGATCCAGTGTAGGAAGGACAATAACTAGGTATGGTAGATTTTGGGTCGTGGATGGATGAGCAGCTCCGAACTATCCTGGTACGTGTTTTATAGGGAATCAGCAAAGTTGGTTAGGGTATAGAGCCATCTATGGAATATCTGAAATATGAATTCCAGTCACAATATCCACCACTTTATTAGGGTAAAGGTGGTCCATAGGTGGTTGAAAATTGGATAGAGATCATTTAGATGATTTTTCAGCAGCTTGAGATGCCTTCAGGGAAGAGGGTCGAGCTGGCGACGTACATACTAAAAGGACAATGAAGTGTTGGTGGGATATCAAGTTCCAAGACCACATACATGAAAGTCAATAATGGAAGTACATTGATGATAGTTTCTATGAGCACTTTTACTTAAAGATATTGAGGAAAAAGAGAGATTGGGTGTCCTTGATCCTTTAGTAGGGAGGCATGTCCGCCATAGACTATGCATCATCTTTCACTGATTTTTTCCAGTTTTGAGTTGGTTTGGTAACCGATGACTCAGCAAGGGTGAGGTGATTCGAAGATGGATTATGACACACCATTTGGATCTAGGTAAATATATGCAGTTTGGATTTGTTTTCAGAGGCAGTGAGTCATGCTCTCATAGTAGGGGGTAATGTGAAAAAGTGGTCACACTTAGGTTGTATGATGGCTTCAGGTGATGGTTTGAATAGTAGGGAGTTTGGACGGGACGTATTCCAGCATTGCAGCCAGGCCAAGGACTCAGCTAGAACACCTCATAAATATTCATCAGTGATTTCTTTTATGTGTGGATTTCCAAGGCCTATTTGGACTATGTGATATATAACTCTAATGGAGTGTCAGGCTTGTGGATAGGTCGGGCTTCTCGAGAGGTTCTGTAGGAATCCTTCTCATATAGCTGGCTGCCAGGGACTCGGAAAGACGTTGGAATCGGGAGTTTCTTCAGGTTTTGTACCAAGTGATGGTAACCGAGGTTCAACTACACATAGTGGATGTGACAGAGACTGCATGAACAGACTGCGGGGTTAGTGTCCAGTGACAGGAGTAGCAACTCTGGGTGGTAAGGCATCAGGCATGCTTACGTGAAGTCAAGTGCCTATCATCGAACTACCATGGGTTGAGGAGGATGGTTAGATGGTGATATTTAGAGTTACACGGAGGGTGTGGCCATGATTATTTTTTTAACTTGTTTTCGCATGGCCTTTTGGGTAATGTCTTTTTTGAGTTCACGAGGAGCACATGATTTATGTGGACTGACCATACGATGTCCAGGGGGATTGGATCCACAACGAGTGTTATATATATATATATATCTATGTATAATATGTGTAGCATTGGGGCAACTTGGATTGGGTTATATGAGGTTTTGTGGGAATCGAGGCATCACAGATGCGTGTTACAAGAGGTTTTAGGAACCAAGTTAATTTTTATAATCCATGTGATGAAGGACCATGTGGATGTGGGAAATGATGTGGTGTGGATACAATTGGGGTGTCGAAAACAACACAGGGACACTAATCAGGAGCATGGATGATGATGTGTCACAAGAGGACCGTGTGTTTGGAAAAATTTTAGTTACCCATTATTTTTATTTAGTTATGGTTGAGACCGAGATAATCAATTCCTAAGGTGGGTATCCCCTTGAGGAATTTAGCCAAAAACTTTGAGATCATGGTAGTCTATGTTACATTGATCGTGGTGGCATGTTTGGTTCTATCTCTAGGTTTCTTTTAATAGCTCCGAGGTGAGGTATGATATGGTGGGGAGATTTTAAGTACCAAAATTTTATGAACGGGTCAAAATCCCATCCTTGTTTGCATTTTTGACTTTTTTCTGTGAAAATTGGTTAAATCTGGGATATTTTGGATATTTATCGATTAAACGCCATGTATTTTGAAGTACACGCCATGTTTGGGTTAGACATGTACTAGGTGTATACTCTCTATGTACATTATATGTGATGATCATGTTTGAATTTCTTTCTACACGGCGTGTAGTGTTTCTTGAAATTCCATTTATTTTTCCTTCTACATACCGGCCAATTCCTAGTCATATGTCAACCTGTGTAGTGAATCCATGCAATGTGGATATTTTAATCGAAGTTTGAGTATGTATAGGGCTAATACACAGGGTATAGTTCGTTATACATGTAGTGTATTTTTATTTTTAGATGCATAAATGAAAGATAGAAACACCTTGTTTTAGAAAACACCTTTTTTTGAAACATTGGAACATGTCCCTTCTGAAATTCTGAAGAACGTTTCCTAACTTAAAATCATAATCTGATGTCTGTTCATCAATCTGTTGTTGGCTGTAGGATCACATTAGGATGGTAAACCCACACATCCTTTTTCATTGTAGTTTCTTTGCCTCACACACCACAAATTCCATTCAAGAAATGTTCCCCGGATTTGACCGAATTGTAGATAATTGAGGATTATCTTTGAATTGGATTTCGATATCAAACGTTCCTTGGTCAAAGAGTCTCATGTATGTTTTTCATACCTTCTTTGGTGTTTTATTGACATTTTTGGTGCTGCATACTTATGTGCGTATTTCGGTATTTTTATCGGGACCCTATTTATTCTTCAATTTCATGTCAAATTGATCATTTGTCCTATTGGATGCATTTGGGTATGACCTTTACCTGCTTTCCTTGAGAAAGGCTGTGTGAGGAATCGTTGCCCAATTGTGGAATTTTTTCCGGGTCTTCCAAAATTTGTTAAAATGAATTGTTTTGACTAAATTATTTAGATTAGTTCTTTATGTTATGTTATGTATTTTTATACACTTTAAAGACCTTAATGCAAGTATGGGATCAGACATAAATAGTGAAATTCTACTTTTAGTTTGTTTTTCATTTTTAAAGTATTTCATTTGATTATTTATATGTGATGTGTGATATTGCATATTCTGAATCCTTCTATTTTTTTGGGCTTGGCCCAGGTTACATTGGGTGGTTCTGACCACAGGATTAGGTGTCATGGAAGTGGGCTTGAGGATGTGTGACTATCATTTTAGGTATGCCCCAGGTAACATGGATGGGCTTGGCCATCAGAGTTGAGAGACATGGTCATAGGGGCATGAGGTGTCAAAGATGTTTTGGTTTGGGAACATATTCTGGTGATAATTACTCACCCCAAAAAATTGGGTAGTGTGCACACAGAGAGACTCTATAATGAGGTGGTTTTGACCACTTGTGTGTGTAGAGGCCCCCGATTGTTGCGGTTTAGGTATTATTGGTTTGGATATGCTTGTCATAGGAAGCGACGTGGAAGGTGAGAAGCCTTCAAGGGATAGAATTGAGTCTATCGGGTAGGGGGCAGAGTATCACCAAGATTTTATGGAAGGATTCACTATTCCTCTAGTTACTAATTTGAGGGAGGACATCGATGTTTCTCCAGTTATTGACTTGGTGGCAGAGATCCTTGTACCTCTGGTTACTTTATTTGAGGGCAGACATCTTTGTCTCTCTAGTTACTTGTTTGTGGACAAGCATCGATGTTCTTCTGATTGAATTTTTTTTATGTGCCTTTGGTACATCGGTACATGAGACACTAGGTGTCTGGAGGCACATGTTTCCATGTTACATGATAGAGATTTCAGTGTTGGCCGATGCAGGTGACACTCCATGGTGGTAGATGAGCACCAATTGAGTTTATATTTATTTGTGCATCCTATTTTTTACTGCTTTCTTAATAAATTCATGCTTTATTAAACACTTATATTTGGTATGCACCATTGGGTGGTATCATACTATGATTCTTCAAATACCCTGCACGGGTCCTTTGGGACGCATGTAGACTTTATGGATCTGTGTGCAAGAAAGAGATCAGCTTCAGGATCTGGACTTAAATAGTTGTCGTATAAGGATTGTATTGACCTTGAGGTCCTTTATAGCTAGAGTTTACTATGTTTTTATTTCATTCCCATTTCATAATGCTCACCATTTTTATTTTAGCTACTGTTTGTTTTATATTGTCTCCCCTTTTATTTCTATTCATGATATGGATGCATGACTTGTTTGTTCTATTATTTGTTTTAAGTGGTCTTCAGCACGCTATTTTGTTTACTTTTCACTTATTTTGTTTTTTTATCACTTCTGTTTTTTATTTTATATGGTTCTGCTTCTGCTTTGGGGGTCTGGTTTGAGTCTATTCTGTCATTTACTTTCAATTCGTGTTATATATTGTTGCTCTAACCAGTCCAATTATTATCCTCTAAGAGGGTATAGCCTCCCAATTCGACCTATCATACCCTCTCTGTGATTCGGCTGCCTTTGGTGTTCAGGGAGTTGCGCCTAATGTGGTAAACGAAGACATGTTTAGAACTTTTCCGGTGGTTGTTCAGGTCCAAGATGTTACAAACATGATAAATGAGAACCAAATTCGAGTCAATTAAGATTATGGGAGCATTATAGATTCATATAGGGAAACATATATAGTCAAACCATTGTATAGAACAATGATATAATTTGAAATTTTTATCAATGTAAAATCCTTTTAATTTTGATCTGAAGTGAATTTCCTACTTAAGGATATCTTAGTTGACTTAACCATAATACATCTATTATGATATTAATTATATTAGATAAAAACCATTATGGTTAATTTTAAAATTAAAACTATTAATTGTTTTTTCTATAATTGGGTTTGAAAATATTAAAGGGGAATAACGATCCTAATGGCTAAAACATTAAATGTAAAACTTGATCCAAGTAGTTAATTTGGGGAATTTTTCTTATGAGATAACCCATTATGTGTGTTTTGAAACATTACTAGTTAAGAATCTTATGTTGGGTTGCATTCATATAAAACCATATTTTATTAAAGGTAACCACATGTATCACTATATATAATATGTTATAATGAAATTTATGGGATAAATTACCTATTTATGTAGTGGATTAAAGAAATGATTTTTAAAAAAATTATGTTTGATAAGGATTATATTTTTACTTGAGGTGTTAGTTAAATCAAGTAAAAAGTTCCTTGTCTTATTATTAGTATTATATGTTATGAGGTACATATTTTAAATGATTAAATATTGAATTTGAATTAATGAAATGAAATTAGAATGAATCCCAAAGTGATGTTCTTAATTTGAACCCTCATGTACGGGTAGTTTAAAAATCTCTTTTATTTCCCCTATATGAAACATAAGCTTTTTCCATAGGCATTTTTCCTTTTTTAAGGTATTAAATGATAAGAGTATGTCCTAGTGCAATCTATTTAGCGTAAGCTATTGATATGGTTTATGATTACTATTTGTTGGGGACAATCCTAGGGTATGTATCACTATGTGAAACATAAATTCCTAGATAAATGGAATGATATTTCTGATATGTGGTGTTTCTGGGTTTTGTTTTCATTTTAATAAATTGTAGATTCAAAAATAAAAAATTGTTTTAAAGGTTGGTTATGAAATCCATTACCTTTGTTATAAGAATGGGAATTAGTTAAATCTCAGTTTGAGCAGGTTTGACATGCCAACAGCATTGTCGGCCACATCATAGGTGGCATGACCGTATCTTCCTCCCTCGTGATGGACGGATTAGTACATGGTATTCATGATTTTTGGGAGAATGGGGAAATATGACTCTATTAAAAATACCTTATACATACCACATCATATTTCTTAGCACATGGTAGAAAGCATATAGACAATATTGAGGGTGTATCGTTATTCATCTGAAACATTAGTGTAGTGTGTTTCCATATACACTATGACAATAATTTTTTTTAAAAAGAAAATGTTTTGGTTGAGTTTTATAGAATAAATTTGCCTTGTTCTATTGGGTTTATTCTCGAGTCTTCTACTGAGTAGATTGGTCTTGGTTTCAAAGGAATAAAATTATTCCAAATTCTCGTGGTGACGTTCCAATGGTATCAAGTGTATTGGCATGCCGATCATGTTGGATTTGAATTTCATACCAAATATTATCATGTTTATTACCATGACTCACAGGTGTTTCATGTGTGTATTCATGGGTAATATGATCTATCATTCTTAGGAGTAGCTATTATATCTCTCCTTTTCAAGACCATGATAGTCATAATGTGGGGAGTGTCTTGTTAGTTATAGTGAATGTATTAATTTCCTTGTAGAAGGAACAAAACCATGGATGACCATTTGGAAATGGCAGGTCATGGATGAATTACCTTCAAGACGGTGAGACATGTAACATGTTGATGCTTTCTTGAAAGAATGATGTTGATTTGGTTGGATGAGCATGTGACCATTGAAAAAAAAATCATTAGTGGATTTTAGTGGTTAATATTGAGTAATAATGGGATGCCCAGGGTGGTGAAGTCATTGAGATTGGTTAATTATGAAATGAAGAAAGGTAAACTATGATTCCTCTAAGAAGTTTAGAAGTAGTGATTTGAATGATATTCTTTCTAGTAGATGGGTATAGTCAGTTTTAAGTAATATTGATCTCCTCATCTTAGACATGATGGTGGTTTCCTAAGGATTTTTTTATAAATTTTTTATACACTCGTAGAGTAATCTTTCTTAATGACAATTATATACCCTATCATGACATTATTCTCGATACAAAAGGTTATTTCGGGTTATACGGTGATATAAATTATTGAAATTTCATTTTGTTTGAACAAACATTCATTATCATAATTGTGCGCTTGACATGGGGTTTATATTGTGGCATGGTTAGTCATGAGGGATATTGTTGTTCTCATGTACGAACTCGTTAGATATATGCCTAGACACAAGAACTATTCCTCTAACATAAAAATGAAGCAGATGTCTCTCTTGGATGAGTAAATGATCTGATGCATATGTCATGTCCTTGTACCAATTCATAAATTTTAAACGTGGAGTATGGAATTGATTGGGTTTATTCCATGGATTTCAGTTTGATGAATCTTCATCTATCGATACATGTTTTCAGGCTTATAAGTTATGTTTAACGGGTTATTATTTTACTATCCTAGATATGGGTTTCACACCTATCATACTTATATCACCCAAAAATTTTGTGAATTATTTATTTGAATTATTGTAATCATTTTGATATATTTCATTTCATGAAACATTGAAAATAGTTTAATTTTTTATGTTTTGATAATGTTTAATACAACAATATGATAATCTTTCAATCCACAAAATTGAAATTTTATCTTTATCTATATGGAACACCGAGGTCAGCTTGTGTTACACACCACAATGGCATCCCTTGATGGCTTGAATAACACGCAAGACTGAGTTTTTTTTAAATACTAATATATTATGAAAATATTATTATTGAATATACTATTATATAAAATAACCATAAAATGATAGTCAATTAATATTATAAACTTATTTATGAAAATATATGGTTTCGAAAAGAATAATATCAATTCATAGATGACCGAAAAATTATAAATTAATATGAAGGCTAACTGAATATAAATAAAAATATTAATATTTGTATGGTCACACATCCAATTTACCATATTGAATTAAAATAATAACCATTAGTGAGGGATATTAATATAATATATATGTCATATATCACATGAAATATTTTTTTTATTCATCAAATATTTTTTTATGGATATATGATAAGAACAAAAACAATTTTAATCATAAAAACCTATATTTTTATTAAGGAATTTTTTTCGACATTTCATGGAGAACCCAGTTCATATCCACATTTTGAACTATAAGAGATTTAATATGAAAAAATATACATCATCTGTAAAATAGAAACATATTTATGTAGTTCTGGATTTTTTTGGTATTTTTCTATAAAGATTTATTTTTTAAATTAATCATGATGAATATTAAATTTTAGTTTAAATATTCATTTCCATTTAATTCATTTGTAGTGTACAGTTATTTATTATTTTTTTGAAATATTTATTAAATAATATTTTTATCAATTTACCTAATTTAGTTCATTTGGACCATTTTCACATTAAAATTGGATATAAAAACCTTGAAAATATTTTCCCATTTTTACATTAAAAACATGAATTGTCCTCCCATCAACTAGGATAAATTTAATTTAATTTCTACAACTTATATGATTAGAATTTGGAAAATGGATTCCATATTTGGAATCATAATAATTTCTAATGTTTAATAATTTCAATGTCTTTATTGATAAAATGGATTACTAAAGGTAATTAAAATTAATTACATCTATTAATGTACAATTTGTCTTAAATAATGACTAATCATTGATCGTAAGGTCCTAAATGACCTAAAAACATTTTAAAAAATTCATTAACTGTGTATATTTAGACCCTATCATCACTTAAACTTAATTATGACCATTATTTTATCCACTTTACATGGAAAACACTATGATTTAATTTGTTTTCTGAAAATTTACAAGAGTGCCACTCCGGCTCCACTATAAAAAATTGTCCTCTCTTCCCACATCATCACACCTATCATGGAACATTGGATAAAAAATTATCTAGCCCAAGATATCCTAAAAATATCTCACCTAATCATAGAATCCTCTATTCTTCATGAATTAATTCCATGGAATTGCTATGCTTCAAACCAAAAGGAGTTACGTGAATAAGAGGTAACATTCTTCCTCAAGTTATTTTATTTTTTTCTACCATCCACCCCCTAAACTCTTCTAACACAGTTATTATATAAAATCCAAGGTATCATAAATATAATATTTTTTTCCAATTTTTTTACCTACAATTACACACACCTCTATGTAATTGGTAAGAAAAATGATGTTAATATGTATAAGTAACTACCACTTCACGAAACAATGATTGTTCATTTATCATTTACTGCCTCTAATGGTAAACATTCAAAGGGAAACTATATTTATATATGATATATATGATATTTTATGGTCTTTATTCTTCTAATATTTTTATTTATAACATACCCTTATACCTTCAATTTTTTTTAAAGATAATAATTTCATTTGAGGATGTGTGGACTTTCACCCCGTCAATGTGATGTGTTTCATTCACACAATTTATATAGAATGTATTAAGGATAAGTTTTATGAAATTATATGATATATATAGCATAATATTTCTCTTTTAATGATATTATATACATATAAACACACAAACACACACACACACACACATATATATATATATATCAATTACTTTCATTAATTCGATGCGTCAATAAAATAGAAGAAGAATTCTTGAGTACGTAAGGCCTACCACCTCTATGAAGAGTGTATTCCATATAATAGTATTAAATTAAATATATTATTATAATACAAATATATTTGAAATTAGTGCAATTTATATAAAGATTTATATTCTTTAAATCATTATTTTAGTATATGGACCAATTATGTAACAAATTATGACACATGAAAAGAAACAACGTTAATATTACCCAAAGGATACCCTTCTCATAAAATTTTTAACCAGCTGATAATATAATGTTGAAATAAAACCATATAATGTATTAGATAAAAGAAATTTGTTCAGGGATAGATTTATAATAAAATTATATCTATTATAGGGTTATTTTCTACGAGTTTGATGATATTCTTGACATATGGTAATGTGATATCATCTCACTTATTATTTTTTGTGATACAAGACTTAATCATCACTCATTTCATTTGTATGGTGTTTAGATTCTCATGGATGTATTCTATGATTATTAAAAAATAATTCAATGGGGTTTAAATATCAATTCTATGATATTCCTTTCAAGGTGTATATGTTTTAAAAGATACCAAATCGGTAATGTGATTTTGTCTCAATTTTCCTTATTGGTGTCACCTTCCATGGTATAAAACTATGTCTCCCCTTGAGATATATATATAGCCTCTAACATGTTTTATAATTAATCTTTTTATTTTCCATAAATTTTAAGCTATGTGTAATTTTATTTATTCCATTTTGATATGATATAATGTTTTAAAATTGGTAAACAGTTTATGGGTTCAATATGACCATTTATCAATATTTTTTATGATTATTCTTTCATTAATGAAATATTATGAATTATATATATTGAAATATAATTATCTTCATTATATGATAGTTTTTCATGTTACAATAAATTAATGATACCATTATACACACTTTGGTAAATAATATGATCTATATACTTTTTTATGAATGTCTGACTTTTCCTCTCCATTTAGATGGAAATTTGTGTCCCTTAAAAACCATGTTTTCTAAAAAATAATTTTGATGAAAATTATACTATTATATTGTCATTAAAATAAATTTTTTTCAATTTTTCAATGATATAAAATAAGTCTTATTTCTCCACATTGAACATGTCATTTATTCTAATATTTTTACCATTAAAACGATTAGTATTTTTACCTTTAATGATAGGTAGGATTTACATTTAGTCATTTCAATGAAGCATACTCAACATGTTTTAAAATATTCATATTTAAAAATAAATAAAAAATAATTTTCAATTTCAATCAGTTTTTATAAGATTTCAAAGTATATTAAATGAAATGGATTTCAAAACCCTTTCAAACATATTTTATTCATATCAAGGAAAATTATTTTCAAAACGTTTCTAAGCATTAATTTTATGATTTCAATGAATTTTTAAATAAAATGTTTCTTTTAAAGGTATTGTGGTTTATATATGATTTTCAAATAAGGAAAGATATTTTCCTCAATAATTTTTTCCAAAATAGCTTTCCTATTTACATTATATCTATGATGACATCCATTAGTGTTACTTATTGCCTTCTATGTAGTGATGAAAAGGTTCCATTCATATCCTTTATTGAATGGTTTATTATCTAAAGTAATGATATATATCACAAACATTCTATTACATGGGTTATATGATCTATAAATTTCATCATTTTATAGGTGATTATTTAATTAAATGATTATGAAACCTATATCTTTTCCATAGGTTATGATGTGATGAAATGTTAGTCATCCTATTTTAATTTTTAGGGTTATTATTGGATGTATATAAAACCCATTTTTTTATGGGTCATGATCTAAAGAATTTTTTGTTAATATGAGTAACATGTATGAATGAATTTATTATTAGATTGGTGGGACCTATATCACCCTAATTTTCATTGGGGAATGATGGAATAATATTGAGGGTAAATGTTATGTGTGAACCTGATTAAAATATCAGAATATTATTCATGGATCTCGTTTCATTTCCATGATTTTATGTGTGGAATTAATTACATGTTCACAATGTTATTAGAGAAAATTATTATAAGTTCATAAGTTTATTCATGAACCTTTTTACTTGTCCATAATTTTATGTGTGAACTTAGTTTTATGATTACAATGTTATGTGTGGACTTGGTTTCAGGTCCATAAATCAATGTGAGGGCCTTATTTCATGTTTTTAACAAAATGTGTGAACCTGTTTCTACTTATACATTTTAATTGCGTTATTCATTGATGTATATGATACAATTCCACATCTTATTCCCATGCCATTCTTTATTTGATTATTCTCCTGATTTCCTTGTGATTCATGTTTTATAAACTGAAAATAATTATTACATGACTCTTTTTTATGATCTTTAATTTAAATGGGTATTATATTCTAATGACCTTGATCATATTATTATACCATTTTGTTCATGGTATTCAAATTAGTTTTCATTATTTTCTCTTACTAAGCATTTGGGCTCACCCCATTCTTATGGCTTCTTTACCCTGGTTATGAAGAAAGTTTTTCAAATAGAATTACATATGGGGATTATATTTGTCAGAAACATTGAAGATCAATAACTCATCTAGAATATTTTTGTTCCAGTTTTCAACCACCAATAAAAAAATTTAGTCATTGGGGTATGTTTTTATAATGTAAAAATTAATCCACTAATGTTTGGAAATATATAATTTCTTTAAAACTCAACTACTATAGTTCGAATCAGAGTCAAGGTTTAGGAAAAAATTATAAAAAGGTATGACAAATCAATAGTGAGACCCCTTGGAATATTTCATAGGATATGCATTGGGATATCTGTGAGGATAACTATAATGATGAGTTAACATTTAATAAAATGTCATAAAATGTTGGTAAAATATGGAGGGGTTGGTTTCATAGAAATATATCCATGTCTAGATACTTCAAGTGTATGTGACTCTAGAAAAACAGTAACTTGGAGTAACAACATCATCAACATGTTTTGACCCTAAATGGGGGTAATCTATTACATGAAACCTAGCCTTGTTGCACTCCTAGTTTGACAATCCTGAAATATATGCTTTTGTAATTTAAAAAAAATTAAAAAACATCATAGAGTATTTAAATTGAGGATGATTATGAATAAAATAGGATAATCCTATGGTTCCATAGAATAAATAAGTAGAGGCCATGATTTTGCCACCCTATAAGTAATTTTTCTTGATTATATGGTATCCTGATATGATAAATTTCTATCACATTATTCATTATAGTTTTAGTAAATTGAGAAAAATATATGGAACATTGTGAACATTTAATGTTTTATATGTGGAATGTATCAACATTATGAAAATTAGTTTCCTTAGAGGAAATATTCTAATGAGAATCTGTAAGGTGGTACGAGTATTTATTATACATAAGTTTATAGAGGGACCAAAAATTACTTTTGAATGTCGTGTGTAGTTCTTCTAGTATTGTTTACATGAAACATAACAATCATGATTATATTTCACTTTAGTATTATTAAGAATTATTTATATTTTATATTCTTGGAAAGATATATTAAGAAATATGTTTATGAAGACTGAGTATTGGTTTAACAATAATGTGGTATTAATGAAGTGTCTATGTCTAGGAATTCAATAATTATGATATATGAATAATGAAATATATAATTATTTTAAGTTTAATTTTTTATTAAGGATTGAATAATATATTGTTTATTGGTGAGGAAGACATGGAAAAAGTATTTCCTAAAAATGTGATATTTTCATTAATTGATGGTATCTGTTATGTAATTCCTAATGTTAATATAATGATGTTTGGATAAAGATATGTTGGATATGAATATTTAAATTAGAAAGTAAATAATTCCCTAGAATGGATTACTAAAATATTTGTATATATCATCAAGGATGATGTGTTCAACTTTATGGATTTTATGAATGTATCCAGTAATCTTTGGAAAAAATAAGCATGAATTTTTTACAAAAGGAATTATGGTAATTCAGTTTTTTACCATGTTCGAAGGAAATATAAATGAGGGTATTCACATGTTTAGAATTTGATAGCCAATTGGTGATTTTTGTTATATATGGGATCCATGTTAAGCCGATTTCACACCTTACTTTCCAAATCAATGGAGTTCCATCATTATGATGTGTTATAAATCAAACCATTTATGAATAGTTTATAAATTTAGTGGAATTATTTATATATTTATATTTTATTTTAAACCGTGGTTAAAATTCTATTTAGTGACTAACCCTATTTCAGGATTGTCCATCATATTTATATTCACAATTATATTTGTGTTGTTTTGTAAATGGGCATAAATGAGAAAATTGATATCATATATCAATGGTGACAACTAATCAACTCTAGAAAGGCTATGGATCTTGAACCCATGAGATAACTATGATGTGGGTTTCACCAGTACCACTGGCCTCTGTGGTATTCTCGTGAATGACTGATTATTTTTGTTGAATAAATATTAACGATAAATTAATGGAATTAATTTTTTTTCATTATATATTGATTAATTAACTATATATATTTTGAAGAATATTTAGGGATAAATATTTATAATATTCATTCATTTATGGGACTTAATATCGTCTAAATATGTCTTTTAGTACATCATGCATCAAAGTTAATTGTTGGAAATCAATTTCTTTATGTAGTGGATGAATTAGAAATAGATAAAAGTATAAATAATGAATGAATTTTTTTATAGAAATATGTAGAGTATATATATTTCTATATATTCATAGTCAATAAATGTAATACACAATGTTAGAATAATGATAAAAGAATGTGTTGACCTAGTACCTTAGTTTCTGTTGAACGAATGGCCTTTTAAATCATCAACAATTTGTGACTTTTAGGCCTTAAAATTTTCATTGATCATTTACTTCATTCTAATTGATGACTTCAATCACTCCCAATAAATAAATATTCTTTTCCACCATGTCCAATATTCACACCCAACCAATGTTACCATATTTGGAATCGTAGTTATATGTGAATTTTTGTAAATGTATTGGTTCTAAAATCCAATTTTTAAGGGATTATTTGTTATTAATATTTCTGTTGATGTTTAATATGAATTAAACATTCAATTATTTAATCATTGATTCCCGAGAATAATTTTTTTAATGAAATTAATTTATGGCATGTAGAATGTAACACCTCAAGATATTGTGGATTATATTTTTCCCAAATTAATTTAGTATTTTTGATATTTTTTATTTCACAAAAGACTAAAAATATTTAATTTTTTATATTTGGGTTACATTATATGAAACATCAATTTAATGTTTCACTAAAGATAACATAAATTTCAGATTTATCAATACATAACAATGTGGCTATCATGGGTTACATGGAAGAATGACATTCCTCAATGGCTTGTGTAACACACAAGATCATGTTTTACCAAAAAATAATCACAATGAAAAAACATGTGATTAAAAGTTATGGTATTTATCAGAACTAAATGAAAATTCTATAAAATTGAATATTTATCAGTGCTAAAGAAAGGGATAATAAATTTAACAATGTATCAGCACATTATTTTTAAAACTGATAAAGGGTACCCTTTACTGCATTTTATTTTTTGTGCTGAAAAAGATATATTTTATCACTGTTTTTAGCACTAATAATTATTTGAATGAATCGAATAAAACAATTAAATAAATTAAAATGGTTAAATGAAAAAAATATTAAAAGGTTTTTAATTAAATATTTAATGATAAAAATAAATTAATTGATTACACATTATTATATATTAAACATTTTAAGAATTATAAAATTCGTATATTTAATGATAATAAATTATATATATATAATTTACATTAATTTATATAAATATAATTTATATATGACAAAATATTTATGGTATTTGTAGTAAATATGCATATATTTAGTGAATGATAGTATGTAATAAAAAATTAATATTAATTAAAAATACTGACAAATTAAATAGTGTAATGGATATATAATTGTATGTTTTTTGATTTTTCAATTTAACATTTATTTGATGTTTGTTATATTGATTTCATATATAAGTAATTATTGTGTTTTTATATACTACCCAAACACCCAAAACATATCAATGTTTTCAATATTGGTCAAATGTACTTATTTTGATATTTATTTTCCCTCATTTTTAACATATACAGATGCACATAAAATTAGATAAAAATATTAATTCTAAAAAAAATATTTCTATAAATATAAATAAATAAATAAAAAATTATAATAAATATAATTTAAATTGAATATATTTAATATATTTAGATATGTATATTTAATATATATTTATTTAAAATTTCTTATTCATAATTATAATTATGAATCCATTGTTAATAGTTATGTAATAATTAATGATAAAAGAATCATTATCAGCAATTTTTCACGGTGATACTTTTTAGGCGTTATCAGTGCTAAAAAACACTAATGAGGACCTACCATTATCAGTCCTAAAAAACATTGATAAATATTCCCTTTATCATCACTTGTTACTTATGCATGGATAAAAGCACTCATTATCTATGCTTAATTTTAAGGGCTGATAAAGGTGTCCTCGTCAATTTTAAAAACTCTAACCATTTTTAAATCCATTCCAATATTAAGATTTTTTTGAAGAATCCACCCACTTTCAATTCCCCTCCTTAGTGAATCGAAGCTCATATCACACCACTTGACTACCACCAATTTCTCAAACATTTTACAACATTTAGTGTTTGGTTTTAGTTAGGGTTCCCACATAAAACATTGATATGTGAATCTGATTGTCTGAATTTTATTCCACCTAGTGAGGTGGTACTTCCTATTTTCATTGTGTATTTTTATGATTCATTTATGATATCATATTTGATGATGTAATTAATTATTTGTGGTCCGGTATTTTGTATACTATTTTTATTTTAGATTATTAATATAACACATTGTTTATTATCCACTGTTTAATTGACTATTGATTTGGATATCCAATTTTCCTATTTTATATTTTTGTTTTTAATAATTTTATTACTGTAATCATATGTACCATAACTTTATCTCCAAGATTAATTTTTCCACAATTTTAAAATATTAGAGAATGAAAAATGTTCTAGAGATAAAAATATTAAATAAATATTTATGACAGAGGGCATGTTTTTTATATAAAATCCTTAAACGGATGAGAAAATTGATTTATCATATTGATTCATAATTTCGGGATGGTTTGAAGGAACAAAAAAAATCATATTTTAATCTATTCAAGTAAGGGAAATTATTTATTTAAATTATATTTTAATATTATGGTTTAAGGGTTTTTTTATAAAATTTTATTTTATTTGAATTTTATTCTTTTATTTTATGAGAAACTTTATTATGGTTGACACCATATTTATTTATTTTCAATGGCTCTGTACCACAAAAATCAGTATGGTTTTGTATTTATTTTACAATTATGAGATATTATGATCTAAGAGTTATATATATTTTCATTAATATGAGTTTATTTTAATAAGAGATGTATATATATACACAAATAATTCTACTTCAAAATATATATACATTTTTTCCAAACATATAATTCATGGGTGAGAATAGAATAATTAATTCACAAATTATTATTATGTATTTCCAAATTAAGAAGTAAATATATTTATATTTGTTGACGCTCCTTTTCGTCACGGAATCTAAAGTTCGGAAAAGGGAATATCTGAGCTTAAAGTGATTAATCCTTTGAAGAAACATCAAAAATCGACAAAGGGATGGAAAAGGAGAACATTGCCCATGTATCGCGCAAGTTCCATCTTGGTCGCGCAAGTCTACTTGCGCGCCGACTCAACACTTGCGCGACCCCTCATGGTCGTGCAAGGGACTTGCGCGACAGATCTGATAACCGCCCAGTAACCGCCCGGGGTCTTCTTTTTTCCTATAAATAGACCCTGTGGGCCCCCCATTGAGGGAGATCTCTTCCCAGAAACTCGGATCAAAGCTCCCGACGCTCAAGTCTCTTCTCAAAAGCTTCCGGAACACTTCTAAGGTAATTTCTTACCTAGAATGGAAGATCTAAAGAGAAGAAGGAAGGCCCAAGTGTTGAAACTTATCAAACACTTGCGCGCCAACTTAATTCCTTCAATATAACTTGCGCGTCCCTTCTCTGGAAGAACCTCAAGAGGATGGGAAAGAGTTTAATAAAGAGTCGCTCAAATAATTCAACTCTGGTTGAAAATCGCGCAAGTATCCCTTATGTCGCGCAAGTATACTTGCGCGACCAATACTTGCGCGCCGCCGCAGGACTTGCGCGACCTTCAATACTTGCGCGCCCCTATCTTTTTGGGTGCCCATCTTGCCCTTTTTTCACCCCTCTTAAGCCATTTCACCCTTCCTATTCAAGATTCAGTCTTCAAGATACTCTTCAAAGCCATTTATGGCATGATTTCTTGATTTGACATCCTTATCTGAAAGGAATTATGTGAAATATCTCTCAAAACCTAGTGATTTAAAACATCTTTATGTCGCAAAAGATTGAGAGTTCATTCATTCAACCTCATCCTTTAAGATGAGAGAATCTTAACCTGGGTCTCCTTTTTTTTTAGGAATAAGACTCAGTCATAACCTTGGGCTTCCTTTTCAGGAGTAAGCCCCAAGTTCCCTAACCTAGGCTTCCTTCTCAGGAATAAGTCCTAGTCATAAATCTTGGGTATCTTCCTTAAGAATAAAGCCCCAATCAAAATCCTTTAAACTTGGGCATCCTCCTCAGGAGTAAGCCCCAAACCTTAATCCCTAACCTGGGTCTCCTTTTCAGGAATAAAGACTCAGTCATAACCTTGGGCTTCCTTTTCAGGAGTAAGCCCCAATTCTCTTAACCTAGGCTTCCTTCTCAGGAATAAGTCCTAGTCATCAATCTTGGGCATCTTTCTTAAGAGTAAGCCCCAAGTCTCTTAAAATTTCTCTTAACCAGTCATAAATTTCCTTTTGATTTGGGTTTCCTTTTCAGGAATAAAACCCAATCATAAGTCCCCTCCTAACTTGGGCATCCTCCTTAGGAGTAAGCCCCAAGATTAGAGTATTCAAATCTCCATGAAGCACATATAACTTTGTGGACCCTGTTCATGGATTTTCTTCCTAAAAGTAAATCCTAAACCTTCATCTATCTGGGCAGTCATCCATACATAAGCCCCAAACAAAATTTTTATGATTGCATCCTTCATGGCACAATTGTCTAAATTTTACCAATACCTCTTGTTTCTCACACCGAGCATGACTCACGTGAGCTTAGAGTGTAAAAGTAATTATGACATTCATCTTTGAGCCATCAATCATAAAACATCATATCCCATTCCTCGAACTACGTGGATTCTGATTCCTTTTTTTCAAAACAAAGGATACGTAGGTAGCCCATTCATGGGTTCGATCCCAACATTGAAATAATCTCTGTCCTTCTGAATGACGATAAACTTCAAGTGCCCCACTGAGTGGCTTTAAAACCAGCCTGGTCATCAAAATGACCAAGAGACTTTTATATAAATGTTTTGAAGGATACCATTGACCAAGAATCTCTAAACAAATATAGATGATTCTATATTGATGAAGAACCTCGAATACATATAAAAGATTCTCTAAATTTCTTGCATATTTAATCATTGATTGTTAAAACTAAAGGAAAGCTCATTTTATACTTGGTAATGTAATAAGGATTCACGAACTTAACTTAAATCTATAAAGAGAGTCCCGGAGTAGACAATAATTCCCCTCAAAAAGGTGTGATGAGTCCGACCTCCCATCCTCTCGACCAATGCAAATTCCTAAGCCTCATTAGCCCACAAGCTAATGAGCGCCTGCCTTTGGAAAGCAGGTCCAAACGGATGTGGAATCATTGGATGTTTCCGGTTCTACGAACAAACCCGGTAGAAACCGATCGGAACGTTTGAATCTCCCGTCCAGGAGGTCATCCCCGGATTCCGCGCGAAACAAAAATGGTGAACCCGACGTGAATCCTTAACCATGTTAAAAGTGATGTTCTTCTTATCTGTTAGGCCCTTTTGGGCCAACAAGGCAATCATTGACATATGATCATCCAAAAGATGCAGTAGCCGGATTCATCTTGATTATGTCTGTTATATGGAACAGGCACTCTTTTTTCAAGATCTTCTACAAAAAAATGGCTTTCCTTAAATTCACCCCTGTGAATACTGCTGCTGAGAACACCTCTACTGTGAGGTCTGCTGCCATGAAAACCAATGCTGATACTCCTGCTGGAACGTCATCCGCTCTGAGGATGACATCACCAACTCAGCGTCTTCAACGCTGTGTTTCAAATGCACTGGTTAAGGAGTACCGTCGTAACGGTACTATCCCAACTCTGGAGGCCGCTCGTCAAGCCCTCCAAGTTAACAATTCTACCTGGTCGTCCGGACAACGGCGACCAGCAATCAAGAAGCAGGCGGTGCTGACTACCGTCTCCAACCGTTTCGGGTCGTTATCCCCGGAACTTAATTTCCATTCACTCCCTTATTCTGAGGAAGTGAATGAGCAGGTCCCGCGGGACCTTAATTCAAAGAGACAAGAGTCCTTCTCAAGGGCTCCCATCAACAATCGCCGCCAGACTCGTGCGGTAGTGCACCCTCAACATGATGAGGGTACCGGCTCCAGGCATTCAGCTCAGGTTCCTCGAACCCGAGCAGGCAAGATGAATCACCAGAGACGGAATCCGGTTAATAATAGGCAGGTTGTCATCCCTGCCATCTCCGGAGAAGTCCACCAACCTAACTTGGTGGCAAATAACGAGCAGGCATACACACCTGTTCGTTTTAATCCCGCTGTCCAGCAGACTCGTCTGGCAGCATCAAGCCGATCCCGCCAGGCAATTCCGGCGGAGTACCATAGGCAGGAAAATACACCTGCTTATACATCAGCAGTTAGTCAGCAGGCTCGTCTGACTACATATGATGGATCTCGTCAACCGCGTTTGGCGAAGTATAATCAGCAGGCACATACACCTGCTAATACTAATCAAGCCTACCAACAGTCTCGCTTGGTAGCGCACGGAGAAGTCAGTCGGAAAGTCCCGACGACAAACAGGAGGCAGACTAAACTCTCTGCCCCCACACTTGAGTACTGTCAGGATTCACTGACAGGAAAAGGAGGACAGGAGCAGGCACATACACCTACTCCAAGCCCGGAATGGACGTATATCCCTGTTCCGGCGGCTGAAGTCACCAAACATATTTTGTCAATGGTGAAAGAGCAGAAGCAAATTCCTGCTCATATTCTGGATGCTTGCCAGGATATCATAACAGCTTCAGCATCATCTCAGGGACAGACACATAAATCTATCCCTAGCAGTGGAGTGACACATCAACAATTCACTCCAGAACAGACACACACATCTGTTCCAGTCCAAGAGGGTTGTGGGGCCTACTCCCCCATATCATATGGACAACCAAGTCAGGCACATACACCTGATTTGAGCGATGATCGTCAGCCTAACCTGACCATCTTTCCTGATCAGGCACATACACCTGCTCAGAGCAATCACTTTCGTCATCAAGTGATTTCTAAAGCGAGTAAGAAGGCATCTAAGAAAAAGATCCGCCCAGCACAGTCAGGAGATCAAAGGCCAATCTGCAACAAGGCCTTGCTCGATGCTGGAGTTCTTGAAGCCCTCAGACATTTATCTGTCGGAATTCAAGATTCTACTCCCTCAGTTCCCAATAACAGGAACATTAATCCCGAAGGTCTTCAACAGACACTTCCTCATGAAGACTTGCTTCATGAAAATTCGGTCAATCTTGAAGTTTCTTCTTCAGATGAGAACCACAGGAACCCTCTGTGTGGTCAGAAGACCAAGGAGCAAGAGATATCATCTTTTGCTGTAACCCATCATGAAGGTCCTCCTCATGGTGATGAACTTCGCTGTGAAAGTCCTCTCCGCAGTAGTGATTCACATTGTCTCGAAAATTCTTCAGAAGGCAATGTAGTGACGAGAAAGCCCTCCTATCTCGAGGCACTTGCAAACGTAAAACCAGTCATGTCTGAAGTTTTACTATCGGCAGGTGAAACTCTTTCTCCATCAGAAGATAGCTTGGGGTTCAGGTTATTCTCCGAACCTTCCCTAGGTCATTCATCTTCCAGCATGAATAGTGATTCCTCTACCAATCTTGTTGAATCCGATGAAGCAACAAGGAAACACCAACTCTGGTCCAAACAGGTAGAAGAATCTTCATTTAATGATAAAGAGGAAATGCTGAACATGAGGAAAAAACTGGCAAAAGGTGAAGTACCAGTCATGTTTTGGCCTTTGGCTGATTCACAGTATGACATTCCAAAGATGTTGACGGATGATGGAATCCATGATATTCGTCTTAACATATGGAAAACTCTTTGTCAATTAAAGAAGAAGGTATTATCTTACGATGAATATGAAAATCATCTTAAGATAATAGAAGGGTTACAACGCCAGATTGATTTGGCATCTCTATCAGTCTCTCGGTATCCGAAGGCTGAAAAGCAACAGAGAACCCTTCAACGTTCATGCCTTGGCGCGCTGAGAAAATTGCGTCAGTTAATTTCCAATGCTCCATCTAATGTTCATATTAGAGGATGGGGTATTCACGGAGCACTACATTTCACAGTGCTTTCCGGTCAGCAAAGCCCGCCGAAAATGGTCTCATGCAATATTATTGCCCATGGCCGGCCACAGTCAATGGACTTTGTTCATAATCAAAATCTTGCTCGAGATCAAGCTTCAACTAGTTCCTCTCAAAATCAAGTTTATAGAGAACAGGTTGTTGAATTGCTCCTACATCAAGCAGGCGAGAATATTGCGCAAGCCTCTCGTCTGGAGCAAACACGTCATCAAATGACAGAAGTTTCGGAAATCATCCAACGGTCTGTTGAACCAGGTGATAAAAGTGGATACAGGTTAATGCATCCAGCTAATTTCCGAACTAAGATCCGCAAGATCAAGAGAGATTTCAAGAAGATCTCAGACATAGCATGTCAAGAGACACCCCAGCTTGCCAGACTGGGGACTTCTCTAACCCAACCCTCAGAATCAACGAATGGGATTCGAGGAGTTGAGCAGAAGCAACAGGAACACCCCCAGTCCACCGGACTGGGGACTTTTTCAAATCTTCAATCCCTCCCTCAGAGAAAATCAGTATTCTCTCGATTAGGGAATAAGCCTCAAGAGGAACGAAGAGCCAAGATGTCAGGAGATTCTCTCCAAGTGACGGTTCACAAAGAAATTCCTGAGGGGTCAAGTCAACGGAATGCCATGTCTTATCATGGACATAAAAGGAGACAATATCATAGAAATGCTGATAGAAAGGATTTCATGAAATATGCATCCATTAATGTCATCACTGCCGTTGCTGCTGATTCACCAGATGAGGCTCAATCAGAGGGATCAGATGAAGAGGTTCCTGCTCAAGAAGTTGCGCACACAGACCTAAATGAAGAAGGTGTGCGCACACGTAATCAAAGGCTTGCCCAAAATTTGGGTATTCCTTCAAGTAACCCACTTCCCCCTCTCCGAAAAGGATCCAATAAGGGGAAAGGAAAGAATCAGGTTACTTCTCACCCTTCCTCTGAAGGAGGTCAATCGCTCTCATTAGAGCAAAGGCTTGCACAACAGGAGGAAGAAATGAAAGAATTAAGAAGGTTGAATGCAGAACTACTTCAGAGTAGTCTTCTTCTTAAGAATGCTGAAGTACGACAGCCGAAGGAATTTGTTGTAACTACTGAGATGGATCAGGAATATCCTCCTTTATCAGTACACCCACAGAGGTCTAATCCTACGGGTCAAACGCAACAACGGTTGGCAGCACTACCATTAGTTGCAGCACCAACCTCCACGGCTGTCCAAGCTCCATTCATTGCACCTACCCAAAACCAAGTTCAACCTGACGTTTCTCAAAAGTTAATAACTACTATTGAGTCATTAACAGCTCGGTTAGAAACTATGGAAGGGAAACGGGCGCAAGTTCAACCTGAAAAGAAAGTTTACCCTGAATGGGTAGATTCAATTTCTCCTCCATCCAGTTTTGGAAACCCTATTTTCCCTACTTTCAATGGATCAGGCGACCCTGAACAACATTTGACGCATTACGTGTCTTGTTGTGATCCTATGATGGGAACTCCAGAACAACAAGAAGCAGTGAAACTCAGATGCTTCGTGCGAACCTTGCAAGGACCAGCTTTTGTCTGGTATACAAGCTTGCAATCCCGGTCAGTCATCGGATGGGAGGATCTTCGTCAAAAATTCCTTCTTCAGTTCAGCTCAACTTTGCCGAAAACGACAGTTTTCGATCTTACAAACTGCAAGCAAAGGGAGAATGAAAGAGTCTCTGATTTCATTGCTCGTTGGAAGGGATTAACATATTCCTTGAGTTTATCACTCCCTCAGGAGGAATTGTTGCCAATCTGTGTGGCAAATTTGCGTGATGAATTACGCACGCCATTGATCCCTGTGAAATACACAGGAGGGTTTCGAGACCTTACTTCAATCGCTCAACAGATTGAAGATTCCCTTATGCAGGCTAAGGTTAAATCTCGTGTAATTCCATCAGCTCCAGGAAGAAGAATGGGTAAAGCAGAAACTGCTACAGTTATGCTTAAACAGGCACCTGTACCTATTTCTACTTCAAAACCTTCATCTTCTCGAAGGGCTCCACCTCCTGAACGCCAACAACAAAGGCTGTTTCGTCCAAATGATCAAAAAGATCAACGACGAAAACAATTTGAGGATATGAAGAGTAAAACATACTCTTTCCGAAATGAGCAAGTTCCTGGTTACTTCATTTCAGCACTGGAAAATAATTTGGTTCAATTACCAATGCCGAAGAGACCAAACAAGGAAGGAGATGAAGACCGTCCCAATTATTGTCCCTTTCATCAAATGTTGGGACATCCCATCCAGGAGTGTTTTGTCTTTAAAGACCTCCTACAAAAGATGGTTGACTTGGGACAAGTCAAATTGAAGGGTTCTTCAGCCCATGTAGCGTGTATTACCGCTACAGATCCAAAGGAAGGAGGCGAGTGGCAGGAAGTCAAAAGCAAAACTGCGAAAAAATATGATGATTGGATGGTCAGAAAGACAATCAATCGGACCCATTCCATTTTGCGAACACAATTGAAGAAACCAATTGTGTCTCCTACAAAAGCTGCAGTAAAGCCTCCATCAAAGGACAAATCCTCAAAAGGGCAGCGCAATTCAAAGAAGAAAGAAGAATCAGGAGAAGATGAGTATGTATCAAAGCCTAAATTGTCTTTGACTCTGGCAGATTTCATGCCATCTACTTCAAAGTCACGGGCACCGTCCCACCAAACGGCACAGCCTAAAGAGGCCAACCAGGCAGAGTCTTTATCAGACGAAGAATTGATCTTTGGTTCTGTTAATATGATTCAATTAACAGATTCATATTCCAGTCTTGATAAGCCTGAATTCCCTGTATCAAATAAAGGAACCAGAGGAAGTTCTAGAGGTTCAGGATATAGGGGAAGACGTGGATCTTTCCGAAGCCACTACTCTAATTCTACCCCTGCTAGCACTGTATATGCAGCAGAAACTCGTGGTAGAGCCCTTCAGCGAGCTCAAAATGAACAAGCAAGTTCTTCTGCTAATGGCCAACTCAGCTTCGGCACAATTATTTTGGAAGACCGATTAAAGGATCCATCTTCTTTATCTCAGCAAGCAAATGGATCTAATCAGTCTAATTTTCCAAAACCAAAGATGTTGCCAACTTCAATACAAGATGCATCAGCTTCCAAAGCATCTGCTTCCAAGATACCTGCTAAACCACATATTCTTATTGGGAAGCGCAGGCCTCTAGATCAAAAGTATGATATATTGAAACACTTGGCCCAAGTACCAGCCAAATTATCAATTTTGGATGCTTTGAATCTATCAAGAGATCTTCGGGAAGCACTCATCGAAGTTTTGTCAAGTCCTCAAGAGTTCGAAGCTGAGATTGCTGCAGCTGAAATTTATCACATAGAGAATAATTCTGCAGAATGCCATGCAGTGATATCTTTTACTGATAAAGATGAGGATGATGTTGTGCATGGGCACATAAAACCTTTGTACTTATCTGGAAAAGTCAATGGTATAGATGTTCGAAGAGCTTTCATTGACAATGGTTCAGGAGTCAACCTCATGCCCATTCGCACACTTCGTCGATTGGGCCTCACAGAATCTGATTTATCTCCTTCTACCATGATGTTGCAAGGATATGATAAAAATGAACAAGAACCACTGGGAGAAGTTACGCTCAGAACTCAGTTTGGAGATCTTGTTTCCAATTCAGATTTCATGATTGTCGATCAAGACTCAGCTTTCAATATCTTTCTTGGAAGACCCTGGTTACATCAGCATGCAGCTATTCCGTCATCATATCATCAATGTCTCAAATACTGTTTTGATGGTCAAGTTGGAACATTATATGGTGATAAGGCCCCGTTCAAAACATGTGAGTCTCAATACATTGAGGCGGAATTTTATCACATGAAAGGAAGAGAAAAATCTACAATGAAGGAAATTACCAAAGTTAATGCTCCATATGGTTTGGAAAAAATTCCAATAAATCCATTTTTACATGTGAGTACAGATTATGTGTTACCTATCAGTCAAATTGACAAAATAGGCCCAAATCAAAATACTCTTATGGAAAGATCCATAATGTCAATTACGGCAATCGAGCCAGACAACATGGGAGAAATTGGTAACTTACCAAGCAATGATGAAAGCATAATTGGTGATGTTTTTATTTCGTCTGCTGAAATCCAACAAGTCTATACTTCGCTAATCAGGCCAGAAGAAGTTATAGCAACACCAGAGGTGAATGTTGATGTCGATTCTCAATCCATCATCTCCTCTTTATTTCCCAAAGAAGACCCTTTTTCATCAATAGGGACGGAAATGGAAGCTTCTTCTTCAAAATGTGAAAATTTTGACATCTCTTATGATCATGAGAATTTCGTTTTTTCATCTACTTTGCAAGTAGAAACGGAAGATATAACACATGATGAAGAGGAAGAGGAAGATCTTAGAGATGCTCCTCCAGCATTTGAAGAGGGTATCTCTACCACTGTGGATGAACTCAGAGAAGTAAATCTGGGTACAGAGAAAGATCCACGCCCCACTTTAATTAGTGCGGCCATGACCCTTGAAGAACAAGAGATGTATATTTCTTTTCTAAAGCAAAATAAAGATATCTTTGCTTGGAATTATACAGAGATTCCTGGCCTTGATCCTGATGTTGCCACCCATCATTTGGGTTTGCCAAAAGAACATCGAGGATTCAAGCAAGCCGCGAGAAGAACACACCCAACCTATGCTTCCAAAATCGAGGCTGAAGTGGATAAGCTTATCAAAGCTAACTTCGTCAGAGAAATTCAATATCCCAAGTGGTTGGCTAATATTGTCCCAGTAAAGAAAAAGAACGGACAAATTAGGGTTTGCATCGATTTCAGAGATCTTAATCGGTATTGTCCCAAAGATGATTTTCCAGTTCCGATTACAGAACTCTTAATTGATGCGACGGCTGGCTATGAAGTACTTTCTTTCATGGATGGATATTCTGGATATAATCAGATCCGAATGGCCCCAGAAGATGAGGAATATACAGCCTTCAGAGCTCCTCAAGGTGTGTTTTGTTACCGGGTGATGCCCTTTGGTTTAAAGAATGCAGGTGCAACATATCAACGCGCCATGCATCGTATCTTCAAACCTTTTCTAGGGAAATTTGTTGAATGCTATGTAGATGATTTGGTGGTTAAATCCAAACAACGTTTTGATCACTTGGCTGATTTGGAAATCATATTCCACAAGCTTCGACAACATAATTTGAAGATGAACCCCTTAAAATGTGCTTTTGGGGTAACCTCAGGAAAATTCCTCGGCTTTGTTGTACGCCATCGTGGTATTGAAGTCGATCCTGAGAAGACCAAATCAATCCTTGGTATGTCACCTCCTCAGAATTTGAAAGAATTAAGAGGACTTCAAGGACACTTAGCCTATATTCGGCGTTTCATCGCCAATTTGGCAGGCAAAAGTTTACCTTTTACCAAATTATTGAAGAAAGGAGTCACTTACCAGTGGACTAAAGAATGTCAAGAAGCATTTGATGTTCTCAAGAAATACCTCTTAAGTCCACCAGTACTCATGCCACCTGTTGAGGGTAGACCTCTTATCCTCTATGTGACAGCTTTAGAGCGATCATTGGGTGCCTTTCTCGCTCAAAAGAATGATGCTGGGAATGAAAATAGTCTCTACTATCTCAGTAGAACTATGCTTGAAACAGAAACCCGGTATTCGAGTATTGAAAAATGCTGCCTAGCATTAATTTTTGCAGTTCAGAAACTGAGACACTACCTGCAACATCACGAGGTCCAATTGGTATCTCGTAATAATCCACTCAAATTCATCCTTAGTCGTCCAATGCTTACAGGACGTCTGGCAAGGTGGGCGGTTATTCTACAGCAGTTCGACATTCAATATGTGTCTCAAAAGGCAATTAAGGGCCAAGCTTTGGCTGATTTCCTGGCTGAACACCCTTCAGTGGAAGACACATATTCAGATATCGAACTCCCTGATGAGGAAGTTTTTTCTATTCAAGAGAATCCTCAAACATGGGAAATGTATTTTGATGGTGCTTCTAGAAGTCCAACAGGGAAGAAAATGGAAAATCCTAAATTCAACAAAGTTGGTTTAGGAATTGTGCTCATTTCTCCAGATAAGGCAGTGTTACCTTATTCCTTTTTGTTGTGGGAAGGTGGTACCAATAATGAAGCTGAATACCAAGCTCTCATTGCAGGCTTGGAGTTAGCGCTTCAAGCACAAGTGAATCACTTAAAGGTAAAAGTTGATTCAGACCTGGTAATCAAACAAATCAATGGGGATTATGCCATCAGAAAAGAAGAATTAATCCCTTTGTATGATTACGTCAGAGAGTTAATGTCGGAATTCCCTTCAGAACCGACATTTTCTTATGTCCCAAGATCACAAAATGCTCAAGCTGATGCACTGGCTAATATAGCCACAGCTTTAGCAGATCCAAATCGGGACGAGACAACCATCGGTATTGCCCACCGTCGTGCAATTTCACCTTATGTTCAAGTCAGAACAGAGGAAATTAATGAAATTAGTCCCATTCCTGAACCATATGGTCATACTACAGGATGGATGTCACCTATCAGGGAATACCTTCAAAATGGAACACTTCCACCTGATAGAGCCGAGAGAGAACAAATTCGGCGACGTGTGGTCAATTTTACTCTTTATGATGGTCCAAACCACCTCGAGAAAATTCTCTACAAACGTGGTTTTGATGGAGTTCTCTTCAGATGTATTGATGGTGAAGAGACAATGGCTGTCATAAAAGAAGTGCATGCAGGAGTCTGTGGTGCCCACCAGTCTGGACATAGATTGTCTGATCAAATTCGAAGACTTGGATACTTCTGGCCTTCAATGATACAAGATTGTGTTAATTTCACAAAGAAGTGTCATTCATGCCAAGTATATGCCAATTTCATTCATCAACCTCCAGAGTTGCTTCATACAGCTAAATACTCATGGCCATTTTCCACATGGGGAATGGATGTGGTGGGACCTTACCCTTCAGCTACGGCCAAGCAGTTTAAGTACATTCTTACTGCTACTGATTTCTTTTCCAAATGGGCAGAGGCAGTACCTCTCAAAGAAGTCAGTTCTAAATGCATTGTTAGCTTCATCAAGTCTAACATCATTACTAGATTTGGTGTCCCTCATACCATATTGACAGACAACGGCACCAACTTCTGTTCTTCTGAGGTAAAGAGATTGTATCAAGAATACAACATTAAGTCCAACCATTCATCTCGATATCATGCAGCGGCTAATGGCCAGATAGAGGCCTTCAACAAGACTCTTTCAAATATACTGCAAAAGATGGTGGATAAAGATAAGAGGTCATGGCCTGATAAACTCTATCATGCTTTATGGGCTTATCGGACTACCACTCGCAATGCAACGCGGTCTACTCCATATTCATTGGTATATGGAACAGAAGCAGTCTTGCCAATTGAAGTCCAATTGCCCTCACTCAGAATAGCCATTTGTGATCAGTTATCAACAGATGAGCAATCCCAAAAGCGGTTGAATGAATTGGAACAGTTAGATGAGAAAAGATTGTGCACTTTGCACCACTTGGAAAACTATCAGAATCGAATAGCACGAGCTTTTAACAAAAAAGTTCGTCTTCGTTCATTCATTCAGGGAGAATTGGTATTGGTTCTCAGAACACCAATGATACCAGGAAAGAAGCCTCCCAAGCTTGAACCAAAATGGGAAGGACCTTATTCAGTACATAAGGTCTACTCCAATGGAGCGTATTCTCTGATTTCAATGGATGGAGAACACATCACGACTCCAACTAATGCCAGATTTCTGAAGAAGTATTTTGTATAAACACAAAATATTGTTCACAGAACTAAGACTCTTACATTTGGTTCATACAACAATGGTCCAGTATGACCTTAAACTACAACTACGTCCAGCATGACGATAAACTGTATGGTCCGTGCATATGACCTTAAACTATTCGCACTTATGTCCCTGCAACCTGACACTAAACTGTGCAGCACCAATAGTCCTAACTGCAAGACTTTAAACTGCATAGTCCCTGATTTTGTCCTACATGACAATAAACCGTATAGAAGTTCCTATATTTTGTCCGAGATGACATTAAACTATATTTTGTCCTAGCGACATGACATTTAAACTGTGTGGCACTTTCATCGTCCAGCATGACGTTAAACTGTGTTAAGTCCCTTATTGTCCTACATGACACTAAACTGTATTCTGTCCGAGATGACATTAAACTATATTGTGTCCTAGCAACATGACAATAAACTGTGTGGCACTTCCAACGTCCAGCATGACGTTAAACTGTAAAAAGTCCCCAGAACTGATATCCTCATATTGGTTCACCTTAGTCCTAGCTACATGACTTTAAACTGTACAGCAATGGTCCAGTATGACATTAAACTGCATCATCCCTGGTCCATGTATATGACCATAAACTATTTGCCAATCCCTTATGTCCAGCAAGACGTTAAACTGTGACGTCCTAAATTACATGACGCTAAACTGTATAAAAGTCCCTCACGTCCGGAAAGACGTTAAACTATATAATCATCAAAGGTCCAACATGACATTAAACTGCACCATCCATGGTCCATGCATATGACCTTAAACTATTCGCACTTTCGTCCGACATGACGTTAAAATGGTACACTCCCTTGTCCTTACTGCATGACATTAAACTGCACAGTCCCCCTTTTCGTCCAATATGACGTTAAACTATTTTATCCCCATCGTCCTAACTACATGACGCTAAACTGTACAGAAAGTCCTTGATATGTCCTACATGACATTAAACTGTGCATCGTTAAGGTTGTTATTACCTCTTGTTTCTCACACCGAGTATGACTCACGTGAGCTTAGAGCGAACATCAACCATAACACTCCCTTTGGGCCACTAACCATGTGTAAGTCCCAACAACATTTTAATTAGATCGTTGTCCCCAAGAACAACTTGATCATTAATTCATTCTTTAATTGAACTACACAGACTTTGATCCTTGCCCTCCAGGTTGGGTATGTAGGCAACCTCCCAAAGGTTCAAGCCCAAAAACAACCTCTTCACATCGGTTCACCACCATCTCATATGATGTTGATTTGTGAAACCGCCCCTGGAATCAATATCTTTACATTGATTCATTTTCGTCCTTGTTATACGACGTTAAACTATACAACACTTTTGTCCTGTATGACAATAAACTACAATATTCTTTGATTTCCTCATTTGAGAGAGAACTATTATTGACATTGATTTTTCAATCATAGTTTTTCATTTTTTTTAAAAAAAAAAACTACGTGCATACATGGTAATGCCTGAACTTTTTTTAGGTTAAACCATCATTGCACTAAAGTCCCCTTTCACCCTTCACATGTACGAACCAAATTTGTACAAAGGGTAGTTTCTAGAACTACGTGGACTTGATTCCCATCTTTATGGGATACGTAGGAACATTCGAGTGTCCCTCGAATCCAGTCCCAAGTCTTTTGGGCCTAACCCCAAATTTCACTTTCAGTCCCTTGGCTGAAAAGTCCTCATGAAAACGCACACTGTGTATTCATTATTATGGTCCGAATTCTATGACCCCAAAAACTAAGATCACTCATCCTTTCGTCCTGCACGACGTTAAACTGCATTTCAAGAACTACGTATGGCTTGATTCTCATTCTTATGAGATACGTAGTGAAGTCCAAGTTTCAATTCAGGACCCAGCCACAACATGATTATGGTTTTCATTGACCTATGTATCTCTATATACATTGGAAAATACCCATATTTATGTATTATAATCCTAACCTTAAATATTTTCAGATCTTCATAACCCTTTTTCATGACTTATGGTCACAAAAATGTCAAACTTCTGAGAATTCTTTTGCCTGACTATGCAGCACGTGCCCATAGGTGGCCTTGCATAAACAGTCCACATAACAGACTTGTCAGCCAAGAGATGCTATTTATTTGACCATGCAGCCAATGCCCATAGGTGGCCCTGCATGTTTTCAACCCCCTAACGGGTTTGTTAAATAATAGTAACTTCATTCTTGGGAAGAATGCCTCTTTTGTCCTTATTTGTCTTAAACGACAGTATGTAGGGATCCGCAAAAATAGCCATCCTTAACATATTTGTCCCATATCCTTTTTCATGATCTGAAAGTATTCAAGTCTATGGTTTATTCTTCTTCCCTACGTTTGGGTCAGACCTTCGTAGGAGTGATATTCATCCAGTTCTTTGATATTCTTGTTCGGAAATATCCTTTCCATATTCAAGTACTTCTTTCCATACAACAAACTCTATGCTTTAGAAAATTTGAATCTCCATAAACTTTCACTGGCTTTTAGCACTAGGAAAGTAAATTTCTGAGAGTTCTTTTGCCTAACTATGCAGCACGTGCCCATAGGTGGCCTTGCATAAACAGTCCACATAACAGACTTGTCAGCCAAAAGATGCTATTTTATTTGACTATGCAGCCAATGCCCATAGGTGGCCCTGCATATTTCCACCCCCTAACGGGTTTTGTTAAATAATAATAACTTCATTCTTGGAAACTACTTCTTCTAATGCTATTTAGCTCTTTTTCATATCATTCCTCAGATTCAAATATTCTTAAGTCATAGTTTACATATTTTCTCTCATACTTGAGTATGGTAATTTGTTTTCAGATAAATTATCAAGGAATTGAATCCATTTTAATCCATTTTTTTCGGTCAAAGCTATTTCGACCTTAAACATTAGCCTCTTTATGTCCGGCTTGCATGACTTTAAACTGCCCACACAAAAGACAGAGGAACTATGAATAAAAGTCAAGTTCCAGCTCACTAAATATACATTTTCTGTATGATTTAGGTAATATTGAGCAATTAAAAGATTCAAAGTTTGTAGGGTTATTTGTAATAATCCTAGTAAAAATCAAACTATGCTTACTAAGCCCATTGGCTTAAGTAAATTTGAAACAGGTAATGGAAGAATGCAAGCACAAATGATTGGAGATGAAAGTGTTTTTCATTGATACACAAGAGTTAGAAGGACATCCACAGATTGGAGTCTCTTCTCTTTTTCAAGAATTACAAGAGGCTTTCAACATAACACTTCATTTGATTTACGGCATCCCGAGCTTCATCAGCAACCACCTGGAATTTATTCATTCAACTGGAAACAAAAAGGAGATGCAGTGATACCAGCTCTTCTTGGAACAATTGTAAAAGGATGTTCTTGAGTGCGGTTTGAGAAAATTTTCTGCTGATCAAACAGTGACTCTGTTTCTGTCCAAGAGACTTGGAAGATGGATACATGGATTTGAGAATGGAGCATTGGAAGTAAAGAGCCATTTGAAGAGAGTACTCTTTTCAGATATTGCTCTAATACCATGTTTGTCTTCTCTCCACCAACCGGTAGTGGAAAACATTTCAGCCCATGGGTTTGCCATTTTTATATCTGCAAGGAAATGGAATGCAAGGAGAATTTGAAAGTTCACACCATTGTTGTTGCTTTTAATGCACAGCATAACCGAAATGAAGGAGTAGCAGCGCAGCTGCATTTCAGGTGTATAGTTGTTTGCATTTGGAACATTGACTCCTTGCAAGTGACCATGACCACATAGAGACAGGTAGATGCTCTGTGGGAAATTAAGATGATATTTCTTCAAGTACTTAGCCAAATCTGGAAGAGTGCTGTCGCAGATATCATAGTAATCAGGGCCAATGATGTTCATCATGTCATCAATCCGCTTGCTAGCCAGTTCATAAGTCGTTCCAATTCCCTTGGGAACCACTGAATCTGCACAAAAGATGAATAAACTAACTCTTAAATGGGTTTATTTTTCATAAATTTTGTGAAGAAATTTGAAAAAATGGCTAAGGCATTAAGGCGCGCAAGTCTACAAAATGGCGCGCAAGTGATCACGTGTCGCGCTAGTTTTCGTCGCGCAAGTATAAACCGCGCAAGTACGAATACCTTTACAGGAGCGCGACATCAAGGAAAAACAGAGCAGACTTGCGCGGCTTAGGTGACCTGCGCGGCGAGAGCTCGAGAAGGTATGAAGTCCGGAAATCCGGATACTTGTACGGAGGTGAGGCCGTATATTTATAGGCCAGGAGGCCTACCTGCGCGCCATACCAGAGGGTTTAAAGGCCTGCGCGACGCAGACTTGCGCGCCTCCCTCTGCGCACTGAAGACTTGCGCGCCTCCCTTTTCCTTTAGAGGGATTCGATTTCCTCAGAGTCAAATCCTCATTTTTCTCTCCGGATCCAACTCTGAGGGGGGACTTTTGTTGACGCTCCTTTTCGTCACGGAATCTAAAGTTCGGAAAAGGGAATATCTGAGCTTAAAGTGATTAATCCTTTGAAGAAACATCAAAAATCGACAAAGGGATGGAAAAGGAGAACATTGCCCATGTATCGCGCAAGTTCCATCTTGGTCGCGCAAGTCTACTTGCGCGCCGACTCAACACTTGCGCGACCCCTCATGGTCGTGCAAGGGACTTGCGCGACAGATCTGATAACCGCCCAGTAACCGCCCGGGGTCTTCTTTTTTCCTATAAATAGACCCTGTGGGCCCCCCATTGAGGGAGATCTCTTCCCAGAAACTCGGATCAAAGCTCCCGACGCTCAAGTCTCTTCTCAAAAGCTTCCGGAACACTTCTAAGGTAATTTCTTACCTAGAATGGAAGATCTAAAGAGAAGAAGGAAGGCCCAAGTGTTGAAACTTATCAAACACTTGCGCGCCAACTTAATTCCTTCAATATAACTTGCGCGTCCCTTCTCTGGAAGAACCTCAAGAGGATGGGAAAGAGTTTAATAAAGAGTCGCTCAAATAATTCAACTCTGGTTGAAAATCGCGCAAGTATCCCTTATGTCGCGCAAGTATACTTGCGCGACCAATACTTGCGCGCCGACGCAGGACTTGCGCGACCTTCAATACTTGCGCGCCCCTATATTTTTGGGTGCCCATCTTGCCCTTTTTTCACCCCTCTTAAGCCATTTCACCCTTCCTATTCAAGATTCAGTCTTCAAGATACTCTTCAAAGCCATTTATGGCATGATTTCTTGATTTGACATCCTTATCTGAAAGGAATTATGTGAAATATCTCTCAAAACCTAGTGATTTAAAACATCTTTATGTCGCAAAAGATTGAGAGTTCATTCATTCAACCTCATCCTTTAAGATGAGAGAATCTTAACCTGGGTCTCCTTTTTTTTTAGGAATAAGACTCAGTCATAACCTTGGGCTTCCTTTTCAGGAGTAAGCCCCAAGTTCCCTAACCTAGGCTTCCTTCTCAGGAATAAGTCCTAGTCATAAATCTTGGGTATCTTCCTTAAGAATAAAGCCCCAATCAAAATCCTTTAAACTTGGGTATCCTCCTCAGGAGTAAGCCCCAAACCTTAATCCCTAACCTGGGTCTCCTTTTCAGGAATAAAGACTCAGTCATAACCTTGGGCTTCCTTTTCAGGAGTAAGCCCCAATTCTCTTAACCTAGGCTTCCTTCTCAGGAATAAGTCCTAGTCATCAATCTTGGGCATCTTTCTTAAGAGTAAGCCCCAAGTCTCTTAAAATTTCTCTTAACCAGTCATAAATTTCCTTTTGATTTGGGTTTCCTTTTCAGGAATAAAACCCAATCATAAGTCCCCTCCTAACTTGGGCATCCTCCTTAGGAGTAAGCCCCAAGATTAGAGTATTCAAATCTCCATGAAGCACATATAACTTTGTGGACCCTGTTCATGGATTTTCTTCCTAAAAGTAAATCCTAAACCTTCATCTATCTGGGCAGTCATCCATACATAAGCCCCAAACAAAATTTTTATGATTGCATCCTTCATGGCACAATTGTCTAAATTTTACCAATACCTCTTGTTTCTCACACCGAGCATGACTCACGTGAGCTTAGAGTGTAAAAGTAATTATGACATTCATCTTTGAGCCATCAATCATAAAACATCATATCCCATTCCTCGAACTACGTGGATTCTGATTCCTTTTTTTCAAAACAAAGGATACGTAGGTAGCCCATTCATGGGTTCGATCCCAACATTGAAATAATCTCTGTCCTTCTGAATGACGATAAACTTCAAGTGCCCCACTGAGTGGCTTTAAAACCAGCATGGTCATCAAAATGACCAAGAGACTTTTATATAAATGTTTTGAAGGATACCATTGACCAAGAATCTCTAAACAAATATAGATGATTCTATATTGATGAAGAACCTCGAATACATATAAAAGATTCTCTAAATTTCTTGCATATTTAATCATTGATTGTTAAAACTAAAGGAAAGCTCATTTTATACTTGGTAATGTAATAAGGATTCACGAACTTAACTTAAATCTATAAAGAGAGTCCCGGAGTAGACAATAATTCCCCTCAAAAAGGTGTGATGAGTCCGACCTCCCATCCTCTCGACCAATGCAAATTCCTAAGCCTCATTAGCCCACAAGCTAATGAGCGCCTGCCTTTGGAAAGCAGGTCCAAACGGATGTGGAATCATTGGATGTTTCCGGTTCTACGAACAAACCCGGTAGAAACCGATCGGAACGTTTGAATCTCCCGTCCAGGAGGTCATCCCCGGATTCCGCGCGAAACAATATTCTTAAAAAATTATTTCTAAATGTTCCATTGTTTTTTGAAATTATTTGTATTTTATATTACATTATATATATATACGGGTTTAAATGCATATGTGATAGATGATGAAGGGGTTGGTGTGTTCTTTACCCTTTTGTTACATATCATATTGATGTGTATTATTACATTATTCCATGTTCATTATAGACCTCCCTAGAATCCCAAATATGGGTCAATGTGTATTATATAACATCTCTAGATTATAAATTATGGGTCAATGTTTATTAAATAACATCCTTAAAAGCCTTCATATGGGAATATCTAATGTGAAAACCTCCCTAGAATCATTGGGATGGGTCGTTGTAATGATATGACATCCCCAGTGTGATGATAAGTTTTCAAATATTTGATATACCATTAATTTTTATTTATTCCTCATTTTGGGTCAACATGTATTAGTTCCACCACTAAGAATCTATTATTACTATCCATGTAAATGAAATAGATAATTATTTATTAAATTGTATTATCATTACATTTTTATATATTTTAGTTGATTGAATGAGAGTTTATTGTTATTTTGTTATCATTTTTGGGTTACTTATTACTCTTTAATTTCCATTATTATATTTTAATTTGATTAGTTGATTAAAATATGATTTTATCACTTTAACACAATTGTTATTATTTCAAACGGTATCTAGATACTCATCCCCCATATCGTTTTTAGAAAACTATCATCCTCATCAACCTGTATCTTTTGTAAATAAGTTGCTTGAAATTCATCCCTTGTATCTTTTATGTTCATTTTATTACTCTAATCATTATTCAACCTATATATGACTACTACATAGAGTATTTAAATATACATAGGTTCATGTCCACAAGATATAAATGATGTGTCAAACATCAAAATGAAATGATATATGTTTACGAGATGTGTTAATGACGATGAAAGTTGATTATAATAGTCACCATTGAATGTATTCATAGGATAACACCAACCATAGCGTAGTAATTCTTTTCTTAAATTAAATTACACATTCTCTTCAACATATGAAAATTAATTGAAATAATAAAATGTGGAGTTACCCTTATTATAATTATCTATACACTTCACCATTGACCGTGAATATCCTCAGTGTCTTTATTAAAATATTTTACAAAATTAATATTTTATGAACCCACTATGATGGATATGAATTGAAAATGGATGCACAATAATCATTGGTCAATTGAAATTGAATATGGAGTTAAATTGTTTATCATTTTCTCAAAATAGCATGCAAGAACCCTTCTAAAATCATCAATTTCTAGTTAAATTGTGGTTATTCATTTAAAATTAATATTGAAGAGTTCGAAGAAAATTTTAATTTTCCTGGGATTGATAAAATATATAAATTATGGGAAAAACATGGGGAAATCTATGTTTTGACACCAAATGGAATGATACTAGAGTTTATAAATCATTTGATATGAATACCATTATAAATAATAATGGAGATTGTATAGAAGAAATGAATCTGGACATTAAAGATGAGTTTTATGATTGTACAAAGTTGTTTGTAGAGTAAAATAGTTATTTTTAGAAACCATTTTGTTCCATTTGTACTAGATACACAACATTTTCAGCTATATTGAAGTTATATGTTTTGCATGTTGTCAGCCGATAGAGTGACACCAACTTTACAGAACTCCTTTGTCACCTGAATGATATTATTTTATAAGAAAATTAACTACCATGCAAAACAGATGATGGTAATCAAATGTTGTGTTCAATTATATTGTCCTCTAAAAAATATATTCTCTCACAAGTTATTTCATATTACTTCGTAAGGACCATGAGGAACTCATAAAATTCTTTATATGTGGCGCAAATAGATATAATAAAAATTAATCAAGTACATGTAAACCTATATAGTACTTTCTAATAATTTTAGTGTTTAGAAGAATATATAAAGGTTAATAAAATGAGATACAAATAACATACCATGCAATTACAAGAATCAAATATGAGAACAAACATCATTCAGTAAATTCTCATTAGTAGAACAAAATTTATTATGAGTTTCCAAAATTTGGATATGAGTTGAGAAACTTGTTTCATTAATTATATTTAGATGGAAGAAATCAATTTTTTATAGATTATTACTCACAGTACATGAAACATCTTTTTAGTAAATAATAACTTATCTACATGGTTATACATGATGTGAAAATATGTAATGTTGTCTCTGCTTATATCTAGACAAAATATACTCAATAATGATATTGATTTCTATTTGGAACAGTTGATATAATCTCTAAAATTGTTGTGTTATACTTTTGTTACAATATATGATGCTCAGAGAAATAAATAATTAACCATGAAATCTATATTTATGGGATGATTAATGATTACCCCACTTATATAAATTTTTCGTGCTATAATAATAAATGAATGTTGGGGTCCACCGTTTGTGAAAAACACACACTCATTCCATTTGAAACATTCCATGGAGACTTTGTTTTTAAGAAATCATTAAATATTACCTCGATGAAATAAATATTACTCATGGACTATAGAATTTAATAGGAATATCAAACAAGGTAAAACACTATCTCTAGTAATGGGTGATCAACTATACATTATTGTAAAAAAATTCCCAATTTTTGGTAAAAATTATCTAAAAACCATAAAAAAAGGTGGAAGAAGTGATAAATTTTCTTTTAATTATCATATTGGAATTATTTGTATGTTAGGAATTTTATAGATGTTATATGTGTAAATAGAAAATTATTTGACAGTGTTATTATAATGAAATTATCCGTTACTAGAAAAATGAAATATGGAATCAAGGTTTTATTGGAGTGGATTAAAATGGGTATAAGGTAAGAGTTTTAACCTGTGAAAATTATAATGAATACTTTTCAAGCTCGAATATCATACACTCTATAAAGATAGAAAAAATTTCATATTTTCTTTTTCCTTACTAGATTAAAAGTTCTACAAGGTTTTTTATAAAATATCCAGAATGTCGTGTTAATGGAGAATTAGATGTTATATGGACTACAATCACACTTCTGTCATGTTTGGATGAATGATATAATCCATGTTGATTTCTGTTGAATCATTCCACAAAATGTGCAACATTAATTAGTAAGACTCTTCTTCGATTTCAAATCCTTATGTAGTAAATTTTTAGACCTATTAAAGTTTCCCATCATAAATAATGATATTGAATTCATATTATGTGAATTATAGATGTTATTCCCACCACAATTATTTGAAATGATTTTCCACCTAATAGTTCATTTGTATATAGAGGTTGAACAATGTCGTCTTGCCCATTACATAGAGATGTACCCTATAGAAAAATATATGATTATTTTAAATTGGTGTCTCAACAATTGATGTTGTGCCAAATGTTATTTGTAGAATGATAAATAGTTGAAGAAGATATTTGATTAATTTTTAATTAACTATTAGATGTTTAAAGTATCAGTGTCCTAAAGTCTCATCATAGAAAATTCCTTCTAGGAGGAAGCATTTCTAGAAGTGATGTTGTTATAATTACCTTGACAGATCATGAGCTAGATCACCGCCACATATTACATAATTATGAAGAAGTTGATCTGTACATTGAAAGCCATAATTAAATTATTATTGGTTTGAATCCATCAAGGGCGGAAGGTTGTATATTAAATGAACATAATCAGCAGTTTATAGGATTGTTCAAGGATCAAATTTTTAAGAAATTATCTACAAAATAATAACTCAATTGATGAATGAATTCAATTTATAGCAACATGAACAAATAAACATGTTATATTTTATTCTAGTTTTGTAATAAATGGTTATGAATTCTATACAAAATAACACAATGACTTTAGTTGAATGAAAAACATTGGTGTTACTCTTATGTCTAATGTGATGTGGAAATCAAGTTCCAAGGATAGAAATCCAATTTATGTAAATATGTCCTATTTTAGTATTATCGAAAAAATATATTAGTTTTATTATAAAACATTTAAAGTACTTGTTTTCTATTGAAAATGTGTTGAAAATATTTACAGAGTAAATGTTAATGAAATGGGAATTTTGAGTTGACTTTCAGCATGGTAGGGGAATAAGACATGCCATTCCTATTGGCATCACCAGCTACAGATGTATATTAATTCTCTAATTTAACAAACAATAATGGTTTGATTGTCCTTCTGGTGACTAAATCAATTGTTGGGTCAGATGAAAAATAAATTGAGGATGACCCTTTCATAGGGACATCACAGTCTGGTCTTTTCAGACCCAGTGTAGAAATTTAATTGTATTTTAGAGGGGACCGCGAAGAGGGGATTTTGATTCTGGATAGAGAAACCAAAATCGTGATACCTTTTAAAAAATAAATAGAGATCTATAATAATGTAAAAATATTTTTAAAGATATTATTTCTTTCCTCACAATATATTATTTTCCATACTACATTAATATAATCTATATTAAATTTTTTTCCATTCAAAAAGACAATATCTTCTTCACAAGATGATGTAACTAATACCTCAGAAGAGAAATATATAATTATTGAATCTATTTGGAAATATGTAATGGTAATGTTACAATGAAATATATAATGGAATGTTGATATAATTTTCTTTATTCCTTGTAGATTTCATTTGTTTTGAAGGATTTTTTCAATCTATCATTCCCTTACTAGAAATGAAATGATGCACTCTCTTCATAAACATAGACGCAATCATGATGTTTTCATTGTAAAATCATTATCAGTATAATTTAAATATTGTTTCATATTTATTTTTAATTTATTTTTTAATTATTACTCATATAATTATTATTTATTCATCTCGGTAGATGTTTTTGATCATGTTGGGGTGGTCTCTCCATCATTCATGCCATTCTGCACCAAAACATCCACAAACCTCATCTACCACAAAAACATTTCTCACATATGATGCTTTATTAATTTTTTTCCTCTATGTTCTATACACTACCTTTCCACTAATAGAAATGATGTTTCCAATTCATAATTATAGAGGTAATATTAATGTTTTTACTATAAAATTTGTGTCCATAGAATTAATTTATTGTTTTATATATTTTTATGTTTTATTTATTTTTAATATTACTCACATAAATATTGTTCTCATATACAATTGGATTCTTCTTTTCTATTTGGTTTGAACATTCCACATTTTATTCCTCTCAACACCAAATCATTCATAGATATACTCTCCCTTAAAACCATTCACCCATATAGTTTTGATAGTTATTACATTCCTTCGTGTTTCCTTCACTTCTCAATCTAAAATGTAATCATTATATTTTAACAGTAAAATCCTTACCCATATAATTAATATATTATTTAATATTTATTTTTAATATCTTTTTTGTAATATTACACATAATAGTTGTTTTCTCAAACAAGTGGATTTTTTTTAGTTGAGGTGATTTGTTTGAAGATACTCATGTAGTGTTGGAAGTTTTACCAATAATTTCAAAGGAAATCATGGAAACATTTATAGTTTGTATTTTTTTCAGACATTGGGATGTGTAAGAATCATCCACACATCAATCTGACACATACCGTGACTAGTATGACTCCAAATATTTATTTCTATTAAAAATTGACATTACTATTATTAAAAAATACAAAATTCATTCTCAATTCCTATAAAAATATTAATATAGTTTTTATACTTTAAAATGATCCACTAGTCATTAGTGACGTGTAATAATTAGAAGCACCACAATTTGATGCATGATGTGCCCGACATGACCCAACGTGTACATTATGAGAATAAAATCAAAATTTGATGTTAAGAAGTTTCACTCACTAAATACGAATAAAACACACATGAATTTTATTTATAATGTATAGTTTTGGTTTATATATCATTTGTGAGCTAAAGGAATCAGTCTCACATAAAACTGGTACACGATGTGATATGTATGATTCAAAGTGTGTGTTTCATGATTAAAATGAAATTTAAGTAAAAAAAGACATGTGGCATTATCGAAACCATGAAAAAAACATTTATATTTATTTTAATACATTAGGAAAATCATCCATATGAGATTTTAGATAATTCAGAATCAGTTTCACTTGAATCTGATGCACGGTGTGACCAATATGACTCTAAGTGTGATTTTTATTTAAAAGTGTCATCAATTTTAGTACAAATTCCCACATACCTACTTGAAACAAAGAAAACACATTCATATTGTTTAACTACTTTAGTTAAATGACCCTTATGTCCCTATGGATATGTAGGAATCATCCTCAACTCAATTTGATACATGATGTGCCGAGTAAAGATCAATGAGTGTATTATGTGGTTAAAGTCGACATTTTAGTTCAAAAAGCATCACTCATTGGAAACTTATGAAATTAAAACAGATTTTGTTGGTAGTTTATGACATCGATTCATAAGTCATTTTTGACGTGTATGATTTGGTGTCATATTAAACTGATACACATGTGATTAGTTTTATTCAAAGTGTGTGTTCCAATTTTAAAATAACATTATAGTAAAAAAGAAAAGTGAGTTCCTAAAAACCAAAGTGCACATTCATATTATTTTTATATTTTATTAAAACAATAAATATGTCATTTGGGATGTTTAGGAAACAACCAAACCTCAATATTTCACACAGTCTTACTGGTTTGACTCAAAATGTGTCTTTTTATTTAAAATTGATATCTATTTTAGTAAAATTGACATATCTAATCCTGAAAACCAAGAAAAAAATTTGGGATCGTTTTTATATTTTACAAAAATGATTTAAATTTCAATTTAACAGATATTAATCATCCATTACTCAAACTAATACCCAATGTGACCGGTATGACTCAAAGTGTCCATTATCTATTTTAAATCGTCGTTATAGTTGAAATAGTGTCCATCAATACAAACCAACCATCACACTCAGATTTTATTAATAATTTATTAAAAGGATTAGTAAGTCATTTTTTATGTGTTGAAATCTGTTTCAGATACAATGGATACAAGATTTGACAAGAATGACTCAAAAGTGCATGTTTCCATTTTAAAATGAAATTCTGGTTAAAAAGAAAACCAACAACCCAAAAATAGAGAAAACACATTCATATAGTTTTTATACTTGGGGAAAATGATCCAAAAATCATTTTAGAGGTGTTGGAGTTAGCCTCATATCAATCTAATGCACATTGTGACCGTTTTGACTCACGTTCGGCCTTTTTATTTAAAATTTTCATTAATTTTAGTAAAATAGAAACATATCATATTAAAAACTGAGTAAAAGAATTTATTTTATATTGATACTATATACTAAAAATCCATAAGTAATTTTTAACATGTGTGAATTAGACGAACATCAATCAGATACATGATGTTCCTATTATTAATTAATGTGATCATTATCATTTTAAAAGCCATTTTAGTTCAAAAAATGTCAATCACTTAAAACTGATCAAACAACCTCGTATATTGTTGATAATTTAGGAAAAAGATTCAAATGTCCTTTGTGAAATGTAGGAATCTTATTCAAATCATACCGATACACGATGGGATTAGAATAATTCAAAAGATCATGTTTCATGCTCAATGTGACAATCTTGTAAAAAAGTCAACTAATGTTCTCAAAACCAAGATAACACTTTCAAATTATTTTTTTACTTTTGGGAAATGATCCATAATTTATTTGAGATGTTTTGTAACCATCCAAACCTCAATATAATGCATGGTGTTACCAGTTGACTCTATGTGCATCTTTTTTTTAAAATTCACATCATTTTTTGTAAAATTAACAGTTTTTGTTAGTTTACTTATTTATATTATTAGTAAAATAAGAATTATTATTTAATATAGGTCTGTTATTCTTCCAATTAATGTGATGTTTTTTTGGATATATCAATATTAAACATATGATTGAAAGACAATGGAACAATGATGCTTTTGAATGTATGTAATAATTTTTATTTATGTAATTGTATAAACAAATATTTTAAATGTCAATAATATTTCATTTTTTTCTTTTCTTTATGTAAATTTAATTTCATTTATATCATTTATTGGAAATTGTTATGGTTTTTATCTTATGGGTTTCTAGTTCTACATTGTGCTATTAAAGAATTGAATAGTGGTTCTATAGTGTGTTGTTGCAGTACACTGTAGTGTGACTCATTATTAGTGGTTTTAAAAGCACAAATAATCTTATATATTTCAACACTTCTATGATTGTGGATATTAGGTATTTTTTAGTGATTTTAATATAATAGATAAATGTCAACTTTATAAACTCTTTTATGAGCACTATAAAAGGTCCTTTGTTAGCGCATATAAAAGGATTGTTAAATGGTGTCTTTTGTAGCCCTAAATAATTGTGCTAATAAATGGTTCCATAATCAATTCATTTAAATAACTGATCAAGGATCAATTAATCAGTGCATTTTTCTCCAAAATAGGACCCCATTATCCAAGATTTTTCAGCACTAATAAATGGATATGGATTTAAACCTTGCTCAGGAAGTCAGTGCCTTTCTAGCAATGATAAATTCCATTTCTAGCACTATTAGAGACCTATATTTTAGTAGTTAATATATTATTAAAATATTATTATTTAATATAATAATAAATAGACTAGACATTAAACTAGTGTCAATAGTATTAACTAATTTTTTAGAATACCTTATTTACACCAATATAAGAAGAATTCATAGGTTTCTCATTAATTAGAAATGAATATGTAGTCCTATTGAATATAAAAGAAAATATTAATATTTTTATGGCCACAAAGCTGTTTTACCTCATTAAAATAAATTAATTAACATTTTTGAGAGATATTAATATAATATATTGTTGGATCGAATATGTAGATTTTTTTTATATTAGATGGAACAATACAAGAGGGGGGAGAATTGTAGGTTAAAAAACTTTTGTATTTAAACACTTAAGAGATTAGGTTAAAAAGTCGTAAACTAATACAAATACAAACACCCAAAACAGTATTGAATATAAATGTTTTGAAGTAATGTAATACTAACGAAAAGTAAAACAATTGTATTCGAGATGAACATAATAATCAGAGTAATATAAAGATGAATGATTCTACCTTAAAGTGTATAGAATCAATAAATACAATATGTAATAGAATGATTGTAATTGAAACAATTACAATTGAATATGTAAAGAAGAAAGGAAACAATACAAATTCCTTTCTAATACAATATGCAGCGGAAAAGTAAAATTATTACAAATCTTTTGACCCAAAGAGAAGGGTTATCCTTTCACCTAGGATAAAAGGATTGTCTCACCAACACCTTGTTAAGCCCTTGATACGATGATCGGAATGTTTGTCTGCTTATCCCCGGCATCCCTCGATATGATGATCGGACCATCCATCTGCCTATCCCCGATAGCCCTCGATTTTGTAGGTAATCAGCACCTATATCTTTCAATCACATGAAATCCCTCGATACGATGATCGGACACACAAATTAGATGAGAGAAGTCACGGTGTCTATCTCTAGAACTTGATAGAAGTAGAGTATCGCGGTTGTTCCCCAGTCCTTCATTATTCTACTTTCAGCTTCAAATGACCTCCTATTTATAGGCCTCAAGTTCCAATGGTCATGTTGCCTCCAACGGTTATATTTCTCTGAAAAACTCAGAGGGACTTAGACACATGTCATTATAACGGTCATTTTGAAACATAAAGCACGAGATCGTTTTGATTATTTTATAACTAACTCAACGACATCGTATTGGTTAGAACAATATATATAATGATAATGAACAATAGTACGATTAAAATGAACAAGTTTTTTTTTGACAATGTACCAAAAGACATAATGAAAGTATGAAAAGCCTAGTCAGTACGATACAATTGATAGAGTCAGTACGATACGATTGACAAGGTCAGTACGATACGATTGATAGAATCAGTATGATATGTTTGACAGAGTTAGTACGATATGATTGACAAGGTCAGTACAATACGATTGGCAAGGTCATTACGATACGATTGACAGGGTCAGTACGATACGATTAACAAGGTCAGTAAAATACCATTCATAAAATCAGTACGATTAAAATGACATTTGCGATTTCTAAAACAAGATAAAGAAGTCAAAATGGAACTTTTGACTCAACATATATAAGTTATATAATCAATAAAATATTTTTTATATTCATCAATTAGATATTACGTACATAACAGAAGAACATGCACAATTTTATGTTTAAACCCACATATTTTTATGAAGCCATTTTTACTAAATTTTAATGGAAAACACATTTTAAATCTTGTTTTTTTACTTGTGTGGATTTTATAAGTTAGAATACTACATCATTGAATCAAGATCATATGAATTCGTATAGTTTAAATCATTGCATTCTTCTGTGAAGATTCATTTTTAATGAATAGTAACAAATACTGAATTTTAATTCAAAATTTATTTTTCATATAATTTATTTATATGGTTACATTAAATTTTATATTGGATTAATTGTTTGATTAAATAATATTTTTGTCAATAAATACAATTCAGTTCATTTAAACAACATTTACATTGAAATTGGATATAAAAACTAAGCAAGCTTTTGATTATCTTTTACATTAAATATATGGACTCAGCCTTAAAACATTACACAATCTTGAATTAAATGAATAACTCACATTGATGATCATTTCAGGTTTATAGTTTTATAGAGTTAGGCCATAACTATTACATTTCAAAAGATTACAATGTAGACACTTCTACCCAGTATCCATTTTTTTTACAAAACATGAACTCTTGAAAAAAAGATTCATGTCTAGTTCCATGGGTAACGCCCCGACCCCAGCTACCCAGAGTCAGTGCATTACTTCGTAACATTGGCATGATCACAAAAGATCATGTCTTGAAAGACCGATTAGTTTAGTAGCATTTGAAACACTTGATACATTCATAAGTCTTACATTACATCATAAAGTAAAACAAAACTACAACAACATCTTGTATTCATATCCCCTCATACTATCCCTGAAGGTCATTCATAATATACTTCATCACATCCTAGAAAAATTAAAAACATTGAAAGTGGTGAGTTTAGAGGCTCAGTAAGGATAACAATATAGTGGAAGCTTTCATAAATAAACATAAACATTTAAGGAAATTTATAACTAAAACCAAATCCTTTTAAACTTGAACTTCAACATAACATGGAAAAAGTAAAATGACATAATTCCATTTACATATTCACATAGATATTCTACTGGTTCAATAATCACATGCAATATCAATAACCACTTTCATAATTATGGAATGCATAATGCCAGACTATTATATCCACGTAGCCAAGGCCTCGTGCCAAGACTACAAATAAGATTTTGTCAAGGCCTCATGCCAAGACACTAGTTTGTCTCATGAGACATGCCAATGCATCGAGGAGCTATAGCAGGCTCCACCCGTCACATATTAAGTCCAATGTATTCCTCATATGAACAGGTTTAAACATATCATAAACCATAACATAATTGTATCACATAAAACGTGCATAAAAGAAACATAACATTTCCATGTTTCAATCACAAGATATCAATACAACACATTGATATAATAAAAACCTTATCAAAACCATTTTCAATACCAAAATAAAAGAAAATTAAATCTTGGTATTTATTTTTCATTTAAAAAAAAGTTATGGCTTGTAGAGGAAGCCGAAACTCAAATAATGGTTATGGTGGCGGAGAAGTCGTTGTCGCCGCATACGTACGACAAGAAAAACATTCCTTTTTGTCGTTTAGTAAAACGCTTCGTATAAAAAGATTCCTTTTGAATAAACTTAAAAGTCAAAGGGGTTTATACACCGTATAAAAGAAATTTGTGTATAAAACAAAATATGCCTCAATGAATGGAGATTGAGAAAAAGTACATTACAAAGATCATTTTTTTAAATAAAATAGATATATTATGTGTATTCACTATAAGTAAACATAATGAAATGACACATACAAGATAGCATATAATAATATCATGACATAATTTGAAAGTAGGAGATTAACCCAATGAATAGAAATTGGGTTAAGAAGTTCCCTTACCTCGTGTCCGACTTGACTCGATCGTTCTTTAATCTCTTGAATAATAAACTAGAGTTAATTTATATTTTCTTAAGAACCTTTTTCATGTTAATTATTCCTTTTATATCACTTATTACCATGTTATGAACATTATGTAATTATTTATGTTAATAATAGTCGTTTTGTCGATCTTTGGTACTTGAGTCAAAAATATACTTCTTATAATTACAAGTTGTTCATGTGGTGAAATATCCATTATATCCAGAATTATATTCATGATGTAGATATCATATATAACATATATATCCAGTATATACATTCATTTATAATATTACACAACATTTATAGGTAAGAAATGAAATGCACCGTTCATGGAGACGGTAAGCCGTACATACGCATGAACGCTGCTTTCATTTCTATTTCGTATTTAATAGAATTAAGTTATAATTATATAAATTTATAATATAATTCCAGTATAATATAATGTATAATACCATTTACTTCATCCTTTATACATCCCACATGTGGCATTAACGATTCAGATCACATTGAGGGGGTGGTAGTCCGCACTTCCTAAAATGAAATTATCGCCTTTACCCATAATGGAAATCATAATGTATGCCACACATGAGAAATACAAAATCATAAGGAAAACATAAAAACAATATAGATATCATATATGAAAATAATTTCATCAAAATGGCCACCATTAGAGGTGTTAAAAGAATATTGAACAATCATCATTTCGTGAGGCAGTATTTGGCCACCCATCGAAATAGTATGTTCTTTAACCATTAGACGAAGGTGTGTGTAAATGTAAACCAAATACTTATCATAACAACATCCTAGTATGTTTTAGATACTGGTGTTGTTACAAATGTTAAAAGTTTAAGGGGTTGGAGAAGCAAAAAAAACCAAAACACATTAGAGAAGACATTACCATAAAATTTGGTAACTCTTTTGATTTGAGCCAAAGGCTTCTTTGGGAAGAATTCTGACCAAATTGAGGCTTCTAGGAGTAATAGTGGGATGTTGGGAGAGTTTTTGGGTAGAGTTTTTCTGATCCAAAAGGCTTTTAAAGTGTGATTAAGGTGGTAGTGGTGGGGGCCTTTTATAAGTGGAGAGGATTGACACTCTTGGAAAGTAAGGAAATGTAACATTATTATGAGATACTTTTCGGATTTTAGAGGTCCCACAATTATATATTTCGAGGATAAGGTGATAAGGGTTCTAAATATCTTCATCAAATAGGTTTTTGACACGTTTAAGCCTTAGATTTTACATTATCATTTCATTTTATTTAAATCGTTAATTAATGAGGTAATCGCTGCATCATCACGGTGTCATAAATAATTTAATATATTTAATGTCTAAAAATTATAAATAAAATAGCATGATGTAAGAAATAATTTTATCTTTCTAATTAATATTTATATTCAAAACTATTACTTGTATAACCCCATTTAAAAATTATTTTAGTAAAACAACTATTGTTTGAAACATTTTTTTTTAACATTAAATAAAAATTATTTATGTCATTTTCCTACCAAAGCGGCTCCATGGGGTCCCCAAGTTGACCCATGGATTTTCATGGTCGGCCATGACTCATCCAATAGAGGTAGAACAAGATTAAGGTTCATTTCATATTTTTATAATACCATTTTTACCTTAAATTTCACTAATTACCTTTAATCGCGATTAATTAAACTTAAAAATTACTATTCACCAAAAAATTATTTTAATCCCATTGAACAAAATTTTACTTCTTAATGACAACCATGTATGTCAGATTAGTGAAAATTGGAACAGAAAAGTGGTAATGTTTCATTTAAATGAAAAATCAATTTTTAAACTACCACTTAGTGGTTTCACTATTCATCAAAAATTGAAGTTTTTCATAACACTGCCAAAATTTCACCCTAAGCTATAATTGATATTCTGAATTCAAAAATGATGTCTATTTTACAAAATTACAAACATATACGTTGCATTAATTAATTTATATAATTAATTCCCGCTATCACAACAAATAGAGTGTTTTTAAGAAAAAATATATATCAAAAGATTGACAATTGTTTATGTCTAATTTCAAAGTGAAATTAATTATAATGAACACCATTGTATAAAATGGTAAAAATATATTCCAAATATAGTTTAAAACCAATCAATAGTATAATTTATCACTATAAATTATTTTGATTAAAAAAGTTGTTTTTAAGTATTTTTCACTATTCATAAAAAATTGGAAGTTCTTAGAAAAATACCAAAAAATAAACATAGGGTAATTTTGATATTCCAAATCCATAAATGAAGTCCATTTTGAAATATAAAATATATATAATTTCAAAAAGTGGGTATTACTATTCATAACTGCTACTTTGATTGGTCACAGTGTGTTAGAACTCGAACTTGCGAACAATGCAAGCTATTGCATTATTGAAAGAGAGGTGTATCGTGGAATCTCGGGGTGTTACATCCTCCCCCCTTCAATAAATTTCGTCCTCTCAATTTGAAATTTTTCTTTGAAAATAAAAGGATGAAAATAGAAAATACCTTTGTGGAAAACCCACATCGGAAATAAGGTTAACAAAATTTATCCTTAATAAGAGGGAAAGGGAAATGAAAAAGTCACCACCCAATTATGATCTCGATTAGGAGAACATTGGTGGCATTTGTAGACATATAATTGGAGGAAAAACCTAAATATATGTAAGGAGTGATTGAGGTCATCAATCACAAACAAGTGTCAAATTGAGGGCCTCAAAGCCTTCAATCTATGTTGATTTAAAATATCATCAGTTCAACAAGACATAAGGTATTAGGATAACACATTTTTTTGTTTTAATATCTCATTACTAAAGTTTAATAATTAGTTTATTCATAGAATAAGATATAGGTATAGATATATATTTATGCTTGACAAGTAGAGTTTCAACCTTCAACTAATTTCTAACACAAACTCATCTTTCACTAAACAATATAATAGAACTCAAAAATATTATATTTATCTTAATCGTACAAGGTTCAAATTATTAACACATACCATTTAGATTACGAAAAATATATTGTAATAAGCAGGGACTTCCTGTATTCTAGTGGTAGGTCATAAAGGCCTGTCACAATGTGGTTGTGGGTTCGATTACTGCAGCTTTGTCTGAAGCGACGGGTTATTGCCCAACCTGAAGGTTGTCCTTTTTCTAAAACTATTATAATATTACAAAAATAATATTCAGAAATGTCTTAACCTTAAACATTACTATCCAAGGTTCAACTTAATCCATTCCAACCTTTATAGTTATCCAAAATACTTCTGTCCAACTCATAGTCCAAATTTTATGAGGAAGGTAAACATAATGAAGATCCCTATTTTTTCGTGTAACAACATGTGAACACCTTCATCATGTATTCTTTTGAAACACTACAACATCCTGAATTACCATGGTCCCTTATTCCTTATAGAGTACTAGATATACTCCTTCTGTCCAAAAATGTATACAAATCATCAATCAGTTTCAAGGAAGTTAATAATATCCAATATAATTTATCCAAATCAATCATGTCTTATTCTAAAATCACTATCTCGGTATCAGAACCATATTATGGTTTATCTTTCTCTCAACCATATATTTTCCAAAAATTTAACCTACTGTGGAGTCACATTTCTAGGTTCTACACAATCTCAAGTCCTTGATGAAATAGTACTATAGTGCAATCCTTATATACTCCATAATTATTATAACCAGTACATCATTGATACAACACTAAAATTACAAAATTCTCTAATAACAACATAAGAACTCTAATCATTCCTCCTCATCTTTGGTAGTATCATAGCTTGATTATTATCCAATAACATCATTTGGGGCACACTCTGATGATTTGGACAATGGTTTGCGTAGTGTCCCCACTCCTTGCATATGAAGCATTGTACATTTGAAACCTTTTTCTTACCCTTGCAGTAATGCACTTGGTGTCCTTTTTCTCCACACTTATAAAAAACTCATATTCCCTTCAGGCAAGTTCCAAGGTGTTTCTTCCCACATTTATCACATATTGGAAAATTATTCTTTTCCCACGTCCCTTTTTCCATCATTCTCTCTTCCATCCTTTTCTTCTCTTTCTTCCCTTCAAATCCATAAGACTCAAAAAATTATTTACTTATATTATTAACACATGAAACTATTTCTTCATATGTTGAGAACACATGGGAGATTATTTCCCTTCTAAATGTTGGCTTAATACTGTGAAAGATATGATCCTTCTTACGCTTTGGATCATACGTATTGATGGAGTTCACATTCCTTCCACTAGGCAAAATTTCTATACAATGGCATAAACTAGGTTAGTTTATGAATTGCAATGAATAATTCCAAACTTGTTAAATATTAAATGTAAATTGAACGGTTTATGGATATAATCCATAATCATATAAATGTTTTCTTTGAGGAAGTATATACTCATAACCCTTCATATTGGTTTGTAAAGAAAACGAGAATTATCCTAAGCATATCCCCCAAGAGTGTCGTAACCAAGAGTGTAGCAAGGCCTGTTGTCGTGCACCAGTTCCCGTTCGAGTCTAGCTCAAAGCGGTGTTTTCGGGTTTTACCCCTAGGTACATCTGTTCCAGAGCCGCCTCTACCTACTCGTATCCAAACAGGGATGTATTTCTCGGAAAACTCACAACATCTCTATAATACCAAAATTCTACAAAGTTCTTCTATACTAATCCTCAAAGTCTATCTTTGGGCTATGTGCTCTAATCAGAGTTTATCTAAATCTAGCTTCCAAGGTTAGTACTAAACTTCCTCTGATACCAACTATAACGCCCCGAACCTAGCTACCCAGAGTCGGTGCATTACTTCGTAACATTGGCATGATCACAAAAGATCAAGTCTCGAAAGACCGATTAGTTTAGTAGCCTTGGAAACACTAGATACATTCATAAGTCTTACATTATATCATAAAGTAAAACAAAACTACAACAACATCTTGTCTTCATATCCCCTCATACTATCCCTACAGGTCATTCATAATATACTAATCACATCCTGGAAAAATTAAAAACATTGAAAGGGGTGAGCTCAGATGCTCAGTAAGGATAACAATATAGTGGAAGCTTTCCTAAATAAACATAAACATTTAAGAAAATGTATAACAAAAACAAAAGCCTTCTAAACATGAACTTCAACATAACATGGCAAAAGTAAAATGAGATAATTCCATTTACATATTCACATGGATATTCTACTGGTCAAATAATAACATGCAATATCAATAACCACTTTCATAATGATGGAATGCATAATGCCAGACTATTATATCCACGTAGCCGAGGACTCGTGGCAAGACTACAAATAAGATTTTTTCAAGGCCTCATGCCAAGACACTTGTTTGTCTCATGAGACCTTCTGATGCATTGATGAGCTATAGTGGGCTCCACCCATCACTTATTAAGTCCAATTCATTCCTCATATGAACAGGTTTAAACATATCATAAACCATATCATAATCGTATCACATAAAACGTGCATAGAGGAAACATAACATTTCCAAGTTTCAATCAAAAGATATCAATACAACACATTGATATAATAAAAATATTATCAAAACCATTTTCAATACCGAAATAAAAGAAAATTAAAACTTGGTATTTATTTTTCATTTAAAAAAAAGTAATGGCTTGTAGACGAAGCCGAAACTCATATAATGGTTACGGTGGCGGAGAAGTCATTGTCGCCGCATACGTACGACAAGAAAAACATTCCTTTTTTTTTGTTTAGTAAAACGATTCGTATAAAAATATTCCTTTTGAATAAACATAAAAGTCAAAGGGGTTTATACACCGTATAAAAGAAATTTGTGTATAAAACAAAATATGCCTCAATGAATGGAGATTGAGAAAAATTACCTTACAAAGATCATTTTTTAAATAAAATAGATATATTATGTGTATTCACTATAAGTAAACATGATGAAATTACAAATACAAGATAGGATATAATAATGTCATGACATAATTTTAAAGTAGGAGATTAACCCAAAGAATAGAAATTGGGTTAAGAAGTTCCCTTACCTCATGTCTGACTTGACTCGATCGTTCTTTAATCTCCTGAATAATAAACTAGAGTTAATTTCCATTTTTTTAAGAAGCTTTTTCATGTTCATTATTCCTTTTATATCACTTATTACCATGTTATGAACATTTTGTAATTATTTATGTTAATAACCGTCGATTTGTCGATCTTTGGTACTTGAGTCAAAAATATACTTCTTATAATTACAAGTTGATCATGTGGTGAAATATCCATTATATCCATAATTATATTAATGATATAGATATCATATATAACATATATATCCATTATATACATTCATTTATAATATTACACAACATTTAGAGGTAAGAAATGAAATGCACCGTTCATGGAGACAGTAAGCCGTACGTACGCATGAACGCTACATTTATTTATATTTCATATTTAAGGGAATTAATTTATAATGATATAAAGTTATAATATAATTCCAGTATAATATAATGTATAATACCATTTACTCTATCCTTTATACATCCCACATATGGCATTAACGATTCAAATCACTTTGAGGGGGCGGTAGTCCGCACTTCCTAAAATGAAATTATCGCGTTTACCCATAATGGAAATCATAAAGTATGCCACAAATGAAAAATACATAAGAATAAGTAAAACATAAACATAATATATATATCATATATGAAAATAGTGTCATAAAAATGGCCACCATTAGAGGTGTTAAAAGAATATTCAATAATCATCGTTTCGTGAGGCAGTATTTCGCCACCCACAGAAACAACAAGTTCTTTAACCATTAGACGAAGGTGTGTGTAAGTGTAAAACAAATCCATATCATAACAACATCCTATTTTATTGTAGATACTGGTGTTTTTACAAAAGAAAAATGTTTAAGTGGTTGGAGAACCAAAATAAAACAAAACAACATTTGAGAAGACATTAACTTAAAATTGGGTAACTCTTTTGATTTGAGCCAAAGGCTTCCATGGGAAGAATTATGACCAATGTGAGGCTTATAGGAGTAATAGTGGGATTTTGGGAGAGTATTTTTTCAGAGGATGGCCGAGCCAAAAGGCTTTTAATGTGTGATTAAGGTGGTAGTTGTGGGGGCCTTTTATAAGTGGAGAGGAGGGGCACTCTTGGAAAGTAAGGAAATGTTACATTATTATGAGATACTTTTCGGATTTTAGAGGTCCCAAAATTATATATTTAGAGGATAAGGTGATAAGGGTTCTAAATCACCTCATACTATAGGATTTTATCATGTTTAAGCCTTATATTTTACATTATCTTTTCATTTTATTTAAATCGTTAATTAATGAGGTAATCGCTGCATCATCATGGTGTCATAAATAATTTAATTTATTTAATGTCTAAAAATTATAAAAAAAATAGCATGATGTAGGAAATTCTTTTATATTTCCAATGAATATTTATAGTCAAAAATAAGACTTGTATAACAACATTTAAAAATTGTTTTAGTAAAACAACTATTGTTTGTGACATTTTTATTTTAAAATTAAATAAAAATTATTTATGTCATTTTCATACCAAAGTGGCTCCATGGGGTCCCCATGTTGACCCATGGATTTTCGTGGTCGTCCATGACTCATCCAATAGGGCTAGGTCAAGTGTAAGGGTCATTTCATATTTTTATAATACCATTTTTACCTTAAATTTCACTAATTACCTTTAATCGCGATTAATTAAACTTAAAATTTACTATTCTCCAAAAAATTATTTTAATCCCATTGAACCAAATTTTACTTACTAATGACAACCCTTTATGTAGGATTTTTGAAAATCAGAAAACAGAAGTGGTAATGTTTCATTTAAACTAAAAATCAGTTTTTTAACTACCACTTAGTGGTTTCACTATTCATCAAAAATTGAAGTTTTTCAGAACAATGCCAAAATTTCATCCTAAGATATAATTGATATTCCGAATTCAAAAATTATGTATATTTTACAAAATTCCAAACATATAAGTTTCATTAATTAATTTTATAATTAATTCCCTGCTGTCCCAACAAATAGCGTGTTTTTAAGAAACAATATATATCAAAAGATTGACAATTGTTTATGTCTAATTTCAAAATGAAATTAATTAAAATGAACACCATTAGATAAAATGGTAAAAATATATTCAAATTATACTTAAAAACCACTCAATAGTATAATTTATCACTATAAATTATTTTGATTAAAAAAAGTTGTTTTTAAGTATTGTTCACTGTTCATAAAAAATTGGAAGTTCTTAGAAAAATACCAAAAATTCAACATACGCTAATTTCGATATTCCGAATCCCTAAATTAAGTCCATTTTGAAATATAAAATATATATAATTTCAAAAAGTGGGTATTAATATTCATAACTACTACCTTGATTGGTCGCGGTGTGTTAGAACTCGAACTTGTGTACAATGCAAGCTATTGAATTATTGAAAGAGAGGTGTATCGTGGAAGCTCGGGGTGTTACACCATGTTTAAGATATCATGAATATTCCTTGATCCCATCCATGACCCTATTACACATTATGTCCTGTGAAAAACATTTCAAAAATAGTGGATGAGCATAAAAAGCTCAGTAAGGGATACACAAAGTAGTAAAACAGTTAGTTTTTTAAAACATCAAGTAAACAATGAATACTTTATCATAAGTAATACTTTTCACCTTTGTGAAGTAGTAAATACTCATCACTAAAAAAAAGATCATTACATACCATTTTTGTAACCAAAAGATTACAATAAAACCCATATAAATAACACATAACATAAAAGTGTAACATGGGACATAAACATACTTAAATGGAATAACCATACGGTCGACTTCCAAACGTATCACTCAATGCAATATCCATATGGCCGACTTCTTTACCAAATGCATTGGAGGTTATAACGTAACCACCCAGCCTGGTATTCACGGCACCACCCGTCATATGGTTTATTACGTAACCACCCATCAAATGTCCAAGTACCATCATTACACATAAAATATTTCAAATATAAACATTTCAATAACAACATTTCATTTGAAATCATAAGAAATAATTTCAAGATATTTAAATAATCAATCCATTTTCAAAAACCATTTAAAAAATTGATTTTTGAATCAAAGTGCACCATGCCAATTTGAAGCTTTTAAAATATTTATCATTTAAAAAAATCTATTTCATTTTAAATAAATCCTTAAAAACCATTTTCAAAACATGGACATTAAATAGTAATATTTAGAATAATAAATCTTAAAACATTTAAAAATATATTTTAGTTAAAGAGTTTCTAACAAAATGACAGACGCTTGAATACAAATAATTGAGGAGTAAAATATAGTCAGAAATTTAGAATATAATGAGAATAAAGGGATTCATGATATAATATGTCAAAGTACAGTATATACACCATATAAGAGTGAATTGGTTCATAACAACAATGAAGTCTCAATGGAAATGTAAATTGTGTTTAAACCCCTTATAAAGACGGTATCCTTAAATTAAGGATAAATCAATCACATAATTATGTGTGAAAAATATACATACACCCAATATAAGTGAATATTAAGTGTAAAAAAATAATATGTCATTCACACATATTCATAGTATGACATATTAAAGAAGTACAAGTTGAACCCAAAGAATTGAAATTGGGTTAAGAAGTTCCCTTGTAAAAATTCGACACCCTCACAACGTCACTTCAAAATTTAGAAAATGAGTTGATGAGATAAAAAGTGTATCTCTTCACTTGGACATAAAATTTACATCAATAAGTATATATAATATCATATACCGACATAAGAATATGTAAATTAAATGAAATTAAAAAAAGAAGTCTTTTAAAAAGAGGAGGGTGAAAGGTTCCCTAACCGATTTGGTAACTTACAAAACATAGGCCATATGAAATAATGATAATACAATGAAGATGAAAATAATCATAAAATAATGTATATTACACAAATATTACAATAATGGGCAGTACATACACCTCACAAAAGGAAATAGTGGCCAATATACCATGTATCTCCCGGGAATATAAGTGGGATGAAAAACCCTTACTTCTTTGTAATTAATTGATTCGTATGACCAAAAGATAATAAACAACAAATAAATCACACAATACCATGAATATAAAAGGGAATAATTTTAATATATATCAATAGAAGTATAAATTACACCACATGCAATATATAAGTGGAGAACAATGGAAATCTCACGGAATTAAAAGTGAGATAAGAAAATCCCTTACAAAAATTCGGCTGCCTGACGGGGCCACTTAAATATTTTTAAATTGGATTGATGAGATAAAGAGAGGGTATATCATCATATGAACATGAAAAGGAAATTATTATGAATATAAAATAACATCCCCAACATAAGAACCTGGAGCTTAAAATAAATGACATACATGAAAATACATGAAAAGAAAGAGAGAGGGAGGATCCCTTACCTCATGTCCGGCATGACTCGATCATTATTTAATCTCTTGAAAAATAAACTAAAGTTAATTTCTAATTTATTAAGAATATTTTTCAAGGTTATTATTCCATTTATATCACTTATTACCATGTTATAAACATTATGTAACAATTTATGTTATTAACGTCTATTTTGTCGATATTTGGTACTAGAGTCAAAAATGGACTTCTTATAATCACATGTTGATCATGTGGTCAATGTTTCATTATATCCAGAATTATATTCATGATTTTGATATCATATATATCATATATATTTAGTATATACATGTATTTATAATAGTACATAACATTTAAAGGTAAGAAATGAAATGCACCTTTCATGGAGACTGTAAACTGTACGTACGCATGAACGCTACATTCATTTCTATTTATTTTTTCAATGGAAATAAAACATAATTATACATAGTTATATTATAATTCCAGTATAATATCATATATAATATCATTAAATCCATACTTTATACATCCCACATAAGACATTAACGAATCAAATCACTTTGAGGGGGCGGTAGTCCACACTTTTTAAATGAGATTATCATATTTACCCAATATGGAAACCATAAAGGCGTTATATAAATGGAAAATACAGAAAAATAAAGAAAAAATAAACATAATATATATCTTATATAAATACAGTGCCATCATAATGGCCACCATTAGAGTCGGTTGGAGATATTTGAACAATCATCATTTCGTGAGGCGTTTGTTTGCTATCCACAAAAACATTATGTTCTTCCTCCATTAGAAGGAGGTGTGTGTAAGTGTAGTTCAAATACTTCTCATAACAACATCCAAGTATATTGAGGATTCTTATGATGTTAAAAAACAAATGAATAAAAATATTTTAGGGGTTGGAGAAGTAAAATTAAAAAAACAATTTCAGAGAAACTGTTACCTTTAATATGGGTAAATTCCTTTAGGTTGAACCAAAAGGACATCTTGAAGTTCCTTATTCCTAAGTTAAGGATTTTTGGGGTAGGAGAGGGATGTTGGGAGATTAATTAGTCTATGTTTGGACGAGAAAAATGGCTTTATATGTGCGAGGAATTGGTTAGAAGTGGACTCCTTTTATAAAGGGGGATGGGCTTTTTAGGAAAGTGTAAAACTATTATTTTATTATATAAATATATTAGGTTTCTAATCGTCCGAAATCATTAAAGATGAAGATAATATGACTCATGGTCGAAATAAAATCATCCAATTAGAATTTGACATGTTTTGGATATTATTTTAATCATTATAATTTTATTTATTTTAATGATTTATTAATGAGGTAAATATTGCATCATTATTATGTCACAAATAATTTAATTTATTTGTTGTCTAAAAATTATAAACAAAATACCGTGATGTAGGAAATATTTTTAGATTTCTAATAAATATTTATAGTAGAAAATATGAATTATATAACACCATATAAAAATGAATTACTAAAATATTTTTGATAATGTCAATTTTGTCTTTACATTAAATTAATTAATCAAAATTGTCATCATCACACCGAAGTGGCTCAATAAGGTCCCAAAATCAACCCAAAGATGCCCATGGTCGTTAATTACTCAACCAATAAGTTTTGAACAATGTTTAAGGTAATTTTGAATTATTATATTATTCTTTTAACCTTCAATTAACCTAATTACCTTTAACCGCGGTAATTAAAAGTCAAAAGTCACTATTCACCAAAAATTATTTTAATCTTAATAAACCAGATTTTACATTTTGATAACAACCATGTATGTCTGATTTTTGAAATTCAATTCACAAGAGTGGTAAAATTTCATTTAAATGAAAAAGTTAGTTTATTTTACTACCACTAAGTGGTTTCAAAATTCATAAAAAATTGATGTTTTTTAGAAAAATACAAAAAAATTAGCCTAAGATATATTTGATATTACAAATTAAAAAATGATTTCTATTTTTCCAAATTAAAAACATAGAAGTGGAATAAATTGATTTGAAAATTAATTACCGTTATCAAAACAAATAGCGTGTTTTTAAAAACAATAACTATTAAAAGATGGATACTTGTTTATGTCCAATTTCAAAGTGAAATTAATTACAATGACCATAATTGGATTAAATGGTAAAAACATATTCAAATTACACTTTAAAACCAATTAAAAAGACAATCTAATCATATAAATAAATTAAAATTAAAAAACAGTTTTGTATTAAAATACAATATTTTTCACTATTCATTAGAAAATGGACTTTATCAGAAAAATTCCAAAAATGTACACAAAGTAAATTTTGATATCCCAATTATAAATAAAGATTTTATTTGGTCAAATAGAATTAATTAAACTAACTAAAATTATATTTAATGATGGTTCACCATTAAAAGGCAGTAAATCGGCCTTTTAATGTAAATTATGTGTAAAATTAGATTCATCCACATTTTAAGCCTCTAACATTTATTGGATAAATGTAAATAAATTTAACAATAATGTATAATCATATTTTAGTTAGTTTTATTCATTCCCGAAAATAAAATATCTAGGATTTAACTACCATTTAAAATAATAATATTATATTTTTTGTGTGCAACGAAAGATTTCAAAGAAACATGTTCTTGCGTATCAGGTACACTATCGAACATAGCAACCCATTTAAAGTAAAATTAATATTTAATTCACAAATATTAATAAATATGAAAATTTCATATTCTTAATTTATACGGGATTTTACATCCTTCCCCCCTTTTGGGAATTATGTCTTCGCAATTAAAAAATTGGGCTCGAGAACTTCATTGAAATCCCCATATTGAAAAAAGAGTCAATAAAACTATATATTTAAAATAATGGAAGATAAGTACAAAGGTTACCCTAGATAAAAGATACTATAATTCCATGAAAACATGGATATGTAGGAGAAAAAAAACCATTAATTTCTGATGGAGAGTGATAGAAATTTTTTTAGGAGAAATTTAACCACCAGAAATTCACAAACTTGTGATGGGTTAAACAGTCTTTGATTCCCTAGTAGGAAAAGTTAATAGACAAGGTTTTTGTTTTAAGTTACTTTTCATTGAGGAATTTATTTATGAGCTTAACTAAAAACATAAGTAATTATACCTACTTGTCATGTAGACATTCATCTTTTACTAGATTTATAACACAAACTCATATTTTCTCCAAATGATGAGTATTCAGGATGACTTTTTTTACATTAAAAGTTATATAATCAACTTCGAGAGAATAAAATAATCCAAAAAAGATGAACTATATATTTCCCTTGTCTTTAGATATTAACTAAAACCAAAATGTTTAGTATAAGATCAGATAATCCCCAAAAAGGATAAGCTTTTACATAATGAAAAACTACTCTTAATCTCCATAATTAGTCTAACAAAAACAAAAGTTCAACAAAGTCCATTCAATAAAAAGTTGTCCTTAAAATTCTTCAAAGTAATCCAAACTACGATTGATACCCAAATCTCCAAAGGATTTAATCATATAGTCTTCTAAGACAAATCTCAAAATTTATCTCCAAATAACATAAGTTACTCTTAAAATCTCATATTGAAAAGCAATTAACCTAATAAAATAATCTACATTTTAGGATAATCATTTCCATAGATAACCCAAAATAAACATATTATGGATTCTTAAAATCATCTAACTAAATAGAATTAGTCAAACTAACCAGGGACTTCACATAGTCCAGTAGTATATGATAAATACCAGTTGCCCTTTGGTTGTGGGTTTGATTCTCCTGGATTCGTTCGACGCGACGGGTTGGCACACGGTCTATGTGTTGTCCCTTTTCAAAAACAATATAATTTTATAACATTTTCAAAAAAGGTAAATTTATCAAATATAACTATATCATATTTTAACCACGAAGGTTTTCTAATAAATTTTATTTTGTATCCCAAAAATTTATTAACCTATAATTTCCTCAAATTCAAGGATTATATAAACTGAAATGGTTCTTTATAACTATATCCACAAAAGAAAAAATAATTATTCCTTGAAAAAAAACATATATCAAACTTTAGGGTTACACATATTATAAAAAGTCTTCTAATGTAATTTCCATTATCAAACGATCCTTAATACTTTTAATCATTTCACCATCCTAAAATCTACTATAACTCTTGAATCCCTAATATTTTGACTTCTTACACATTCAACATTCTTCATGATCCATTATACATTCATTTTAAACTTATTCTAAAATAATTATTTCATACAAAAAGAATCATGAATCATATCCGGACATTCAAGAATATCAAATAATATGTTAAAAATAATCCATAACTGTCATTGGTCGTTGTCAGTTTCTTCTTCCTCAATAAAAATGTCATTAGGTATTGGTAAAAAAATATTTGTATGATCTTGGTGATCCTATACCTGAAACATCTTCATAGGAAACCTGTTTATATAATGACCATGTACACCACATTAAAAATATTTAATTGATCCCTCAAAAATAACTTCATTCCCTTTCCTAGAGTCAAATGGATGCTTCCTTTATCCATGGAAGGTTCTTTCTTTATGACATTCATTCCCCCATCTATTGCATATTCTCGTCCCTTTGAATCATTTTCCTAGGTGTTTCTTTCGACATCCTTAACACATAGGTTTTTTAGCATACTTGACTTTGTGATTATTACCTGAAATTCTGTATGGATTTGTTTCTCGAATATATGATGCCTTATAAAAATCACCAAGTTTCATGTTTTCAATAACGACTCCAGATAGCTGGTTGAGAATAACAAAAAGAGTTCTCATTGCATCTCTCATTTCATTCAGTTTCTTGTTTCGAAAACTGTCACTGTTTTCTTCACATCCACTATTACTTTGGTTCCTTCTAGGTCCAACCATTTACTAAAACCAATAATGTCAGTGTGATTATATCAGTAAAATCATCATATAATATCTTATGAGGAGGGTAAATACTTAGTCATGTTGTCTTAAACTCATTCAAAATAACTAAGACTCTTTCTAATATGCTAACCATTATGGTTAAGTTACTTATGCTTAGATAACACCCGGACCTCTAAAGTTGTCTAAACCGACCTCTGATGCCAACTATAAGGACCCGGCCTTAAAACATTACATAATCTTGAATTAAATAACTAATTCACATTTAGGATTTTTTCAGGTTTAGAGTATTAGATAGTTGGGTCATAATTATTACATTTTAAAATATTACAATGTATACACCTCTACCCAGTATCCATTTTTTTACAAGACATGAATTCTTGAAAAAAATAGTCATGTCTAGTTCCATGTTTATGACATCATGAATTTTCCTTGATCCCATCCTTAACCCTATTCCACATTATTTCCTGTGAAATCATTTCAAAAACATGGGATGATCATAAAATGGTCATTAAGGGATACAGAAAGAAGTAAAACGGAAAGTTTTTTTAAAACAAAACGTAAACCATGAATACTTTAACATATGTAATAAATTTCACCTTTATGAAGTAGTAAATACTCATCAATGAATAAAAGATCATTACATACCATTTGTATTACCAAAAGATTACAATAAAGCCCATAGAAAGAACACATAACATATAAAGGTAACTTGGGACATAATCATACTTAAATGGAATAACCATACGGTCAACTTCCACACATATCAATCAATGGAATAGCCATACGGCCAACTTCCATAACTAATGCATTGGAGTTTATAACGTAACCACCCGTCCTTTTATTCACAGCACCACCCGTAATTTGGTTTATCACATAACAACATGTCAGATGTCCAAGTACCATCATTACACATAGAATATTGCAAATATAAACATTTCAATAACAACATTTCATTTGAAATAATAAGAAATAATTTCATGATATTGAAATAATCAATCCATTTTCAAAAACCATTTACAAATAGATTTTTGATCCAAAGTGCACCATACCACATAGAAGATTTTAAAAGAATTATCATTTTAGAACATTAATGTACATATAAATAAATCCTTAAAAACCAATTTCAAACCATGGACATTAAAGAGAACGATTTAGAATAATAAATCTTTAAAACATTTAAAACTTTATTTTATTTAAAGTGTTTCTAACAAAATGAGAGACTCTTGAATACAGATAATTGGGGATTAACATATAATTAGAAATTTATAATATCATGAGAATAAAAGTGATTCATGATATAATATGACAAAGGACTGTATATGCACCATATTAGAGTGAATTGGTGCATAACAACAATGAAGTCTCAATGGAAATATAAATTGAGATGAAACCCCTTATAAAGATGGTATCTCTAAATTAAGGATAAATCAATCACATAATTATGTGTGAAAAATATAAATACACCGAAAATAAGTGAATATTAAGTGTAAAACAATAAGAGGTCATTCACACATATTCATAGGATGACCTATTCAATAAGTACACGTTGAACCCAATGAATTGAAATTCGGTTAAGAAGTTCCCTTGTAAAAATTCGACAGCCTAACAACGACACTTTAAAATTTAGAAAATGAATTAATGAGATAAAAAGTGTATCTCATCACTTGGATATAAAATTTACATCAATAAGGATATATAATAACGTATCCCAACATAATAAGAGGTAAATTAAAAGACATAACAAAAATAAGTCTTTCAAAAAGAGGAGGGTGAAAGGTTCCCTTACCTATTTGGTATCTTACAAAACATACGCCACATGAAAGAAGGATCATACAATTAAGATGTAAATAATCATAAATTAAAGCATATTACACAAATAGTACAATCATTGGAAGTAAATGCACCTCAAAAAAATAAATAGTCGCCAATACAGCATGAATCTCACAGGAATAAAAGTGAGATGAAAAACCCTTACTTTGTTGTAATCAATCGAGTCGTATGACCAAAAGATAATAAAAACCAAATTAATCACACAATAACATTAATATAAAGAGAATCATGATAATATATATCAATGGATGTATAACTTACACCACATGCAATAAATAATTGGCGAACAATGGAAATCTCACGAAATTAAAAGTGAGATAAGAAAATCCCTTACAAAAATTCGGCAGCCTAACGACACCACTTGAACATTCATAAATTGGATTGATAAGAGCAAGTGTGGGTCTCTAATAATATGAAAATTAAACTGACAATATGATGAATATATAATAACATCCCTAACATAAGAACATGGAGCTTAAAATATATGACATAAAGGAGAATACATGAAAAGAAAGAGAGAGGTAGGATCCCTTACCTCCTGTCCGACTTGAATCGATCATTATTTAATCTCATGAATAATAAAAATAAAGTTAATTTTTACTTCATTAAGAACATTTTTCAAGTTTATTATTACTTTTATATCACTTATTTCCATGATATAAACATTATGTAATCATTTTTGTTAATAATGACCATTTTGTCGATATTTGGTATTAGAGTCAAAAATGGACTTCTTCTAATCACATGTTGCTCATGTGGTCAATGGTTCATTATATCCAGAATTATATTTATAATTTTTATATCATATATATCTTATATATGTAGTATATATATGTATTTATAATAGTATATAACATTTAGAGGTAAGAAATGAAATGCACCATTTTTGGAGACGGTAAACCTTACGTACGACTGAACGCTACTTTCATTTCTATTTATTATTTTAATGGAAATAAAACATAATGATACATAAGTATATTATAAGTCCAGTATAATATCATATATAATATCATTAAATCCATCCTTTATAAATCCCACATAAGGCATTAACGAATCAAATCACATTGAGGGGGCGGTAGTCCGCACTTCCTCAAATGAGATTATCGTATTTACCCACTATGGAAACCATAAAGGAGTGCTATAAATGGAAAATACATAAGAATAAATAAAAAATAAACATAATATATATCATATATAAATACAGTGCGATCATAATGGCCACCATGAGAGGTGGTTGGCGATATTTGAAATATCATCGTTTCATGAGGCGTTAGTTTTTTATCCACGGAAACATTATGTTCTTAATCCATATAGATGGATGTGTCTGTAAGTGTAGCTAGAATCCTTCTCATAAAAACATCCATGTATATTTAGGATATTTATTATGTTACAAAATAAAGGAATAAAAATATTTTAGGGGTTGGAGAAGAAAAATAAAAGAAAACAATTTAAGAGAAACAATTACCTTTAATTTGGGTAACATCATTTGGTTTGAACAAAAAAGACTTCTTGAAGTGCCTTCTACCTAAGGTAAGGCCTCTGGGTGGAAGATAGGGATGGAGGGAGAATAAATGGGTAGAGTTTGGAAGATCTAATTGGCTTGTGAGGTGTGTGGAATCAGTTATAAGTCATCTCCTTTAACAAGGGGGAAGAGGGGCTCTTTAGGAAAGTGTTAAACTATTATTTTATTATATAATTATATTCGATTTATAATGGTCCAAAAAACATTAAATATGAATATGAGATGACTCATGGTCGAAATAAAATCATCCAATCATAATTTTACATGTTTTGGACATTATTTTAATCATTATAATCTTCTTTATTTAAATGATTTATTAATGAGGTAAATACTGAATCATTATTATGTCATAAATAAATAAATTTATTTGTTGTATAAAATTTATAAAAAAGATACCATGATTTAATAAATCTACTTAACATTCCAATGACTATATATAGTCGAAAATATGACTTATATAAGACCATATAAAAATTATTTACTAAAAGATTTTTGTTAATGTCAATTTTGTCTTTACATTAAATTAATTAATCTAAATTGTTATTATCACACCCATGTGGCTCAATGGGGTCCCAAAATCGACCCAAATATGATCATGGTTGTTAATGACTCAACCAATATGTTTTAGACAAGGGTTAGGGTAATTTTGAATTATTATAATATTCTTTTTACCTTGAATTATCCTATTAACCATTAATCACAGTAAATTAAAGTTAAATGTTACTATTCACTAAAAATTATTTTCATCTTAATGAACCAAATTTTACTTCTTGACAACAACCATGTAGGTCGGATTTTTGAAATTCAATTCACCGAAGTGGTAAAATTTCATTTAAATGAAAAAGTCAGTTTTTTTAACTACCACAAAGTGGTTTCACTATTGATCAAAAATTGATGTTTTACAGAAAAATACCAAAAATTCAGCCTAAGCTATATTTGATATTCGGAATTCAAAAATGATTTCTATTATTAAAAATTCAAAAAATAGGAGTCACATTAATTAATTTTAAAATTAATTACCATTATCAAAACAAATAGCGTGTTTTTAAGAAACAATAACTATCAAAATATGGATACTTGTTTGTGTCCAATTTCAAAGTGAAATTAATTCAAATGACCAACCTTGGATTAAATGGTAAAAATATATTCTAATTTCACTTTAAAACCAATAAAAAAGATTATCTAACAATATAAATATATTATATTAAAACACAGTTTTGAATTAAAATACAATATTTTTCACTATTAATTAGAAATAAAACTTTATGTGAAAATTCCAAAAAATCACAGAAAGTAAATTTTGACATCCCCATTATAAAGAAAGATTTTATTTGGTCAAATAGAATGTATTTAAGTGATAAAAATTAGTTATAATGAGGGTTCGCCATTAAAAGGCAGTAAATCAGCCTTTTAATGTAAATTATGCTTAAAATTAGATTCATTCACATTTTAAGCCTCTAACTTTTATTGGATAAATGTAAATACATTTACCAAACATGTATAATCATATTTTTGTTAGTTTTATTCATTCACGACAATAAAATATCTAAGAGGTAACTACCATTTAAACTAATAATATTATATTATTAGTGTGGAACATAAATTACAAAGAAACATGTTGTTGCGTATCAGGTATGCTATCGAACATAGAAACCCATTTAAAGTAAAATTAGTATTTAATTCAAAAAAATTAATGAATATGAAAATTTTATATTTTTCATTTATACAGTATGTTACATCCATCCCCCCATTTGGGAATTGCGTCCTTGTAATTTAAAAATTAGGCTCGAGAACTTCATTGAAAGCCCCATATCGGAAAAACAGTCAATAAAACTATCACTTTAAAATAAAGGAAGAGAAGTACAAAGGTTACCCTAGACAACATATATTATGATTCCACAAAAACATGGATATGGGGGAGAAAACAACCTTCATGTTCTGATGGAGATAGATAAAAAACATGTTTTGGAGAAAGTTAACCACCAGAAATTCACAAACATGTGATGGGTTAAACAGTCATTGATTCCCTAATTAGAAAAGTTAACATACAAGTTTTTTGTTTTAAGTTACTTTTCATTGAGTAATTTATTTATGAGCTTAACTAAAAACATAAGGAAATATACTTACTTGTCATGTAGATATTCATCTTTTACTATATTTCTAACACAAACTCAGATTTTCTCCAAACGATTAGTATTCATGATGAATTTTTTTACATTAAAAGTTCTATAATCAAATTCAAGAGAATCAAATAATCCAAAAAAGATGAACTATATATTTCCCTTGTGTTTAGATATTAACTAAAACCAAAATGTTTAGTATAAGACGAGATAATCCCCCAAAAGGATAAGCTTTTACATAATGAAAAACTACTCTTAATCTCAAAAATTTGTCTAACAAAACCCAAATTTCAACAAGGACCATTCAATAAAAATTTTCCCTTAAAATTATTCAAAGTAATCCAAACTAAAATTGAAACCCAAATTTCCAAAGGATTTAATCATATAGTCTTCCAAGATAAATCTTAACATTTATATCCAAAAAACATCAGTTACTCTTAAAATCTCATATTGAAAATCAATTAACCTAATCAAATATTCTCCATGCTAGGTTAATAATTTCCATAGATAACCCAAAATAAACTTATTATGGATTCTTAAAAACATCTAACTAAAAAGAATTAGTCAAACTAACCAGGGACTTTACGTAGTCCAGTGGTAGGTGATAAATACTAGTCGCACTTTGGTTGTGGGTTCAATTCCCATATCTTCATCCGATGCGACGGGTTGTCACACGGTATGCGTTTTTTCCCTTTTCATAGATTATATAATTTTATAACACTCCCAAAAAGAGATAAATTTATCAAAAATATCCATAGAATATTTTAACCATGATGTTTTTCTAATAACTTTCATTTTGCATCCCAAATATTTATTAACCAATAATTTCCTCAAATTCAAGGATCATATAAACTGAAATGGTTCTTTATAACTCTAGCAACAAAAGAATATTCCTTGAATAAAATTTTCACATATCAAACATTAGGGTTACACATACAATAAAAATTCTTCAAATGTAATTCCCATTATCAAAATATCCTTAATACTTTTATATATTTCACCATCCTAAAATCTACCATAACTCTTGAATCCCTAATATATTGACTACTTACACATTCACCATTATTCATGATCCATTAACCATTAATTTTCAACTTATTATGAAAAAAATTCTTCCCTACAAACAGGAACATTAATCATATCCTAAGATTCAATAATATCAAAACATATGTTAAGAAATAATCCATACCTTTAATTAGTCGTTAGTTTCTTCATCCTCAATCGGAATGGCATTAGGTATGGGTAAACAAATATTTACTCGATCCTGGTGATCCCATTCCCGAAACATCTTCATAGGACAGCTGTTTGTATAATGACAATGCACACCACATTAAAAAAATTCAATTGATCCCCCAAAAACAACTTCTTTCCCTTTCCAAGAGTCAACTGGATAATTCCTTTTTCCATGGAAGTCTCCTTCTTTGTGACCTTCATTCCCACATCTATAGCATATTACCATCCATTTGAAGCATTTTCCTAGGTGTTGCTTTCCACATCCTTGACATATAGGTTTTTGAACATACTTAACTTTATGATTATTACCTAAAATTCCATATGGATTTGTTTCTCGAATATACGATGCCTTATAAAATTCACTAACTTTATTGTTTCCAATCATGACTCCAGATATTTGGGTGATAATAACCGCCAGAGTTATCATTGCATCTCTCATTTCATTCAGTTGCTCGTTCAAAAATATGTCACTATTTTATTCACATCCACTATTACTTGTTTCCTTCTAGATCTATCCATTTACTAAAACCAAAAAGGTCAGTGTGAATTTATGAGTAAAATTATCATAAAATATCTTATAAGGATCATAAATACTTATTCATGTTATCTTAAACTCATTCAAAGTAACTATGACTCTTTCTAATATGTTAACCATTATTGTTATGTTACTTATGCTTAGATAACACCCTAACCTCTAAAGTTGTCTAAACCGACATCTGATGCCAACTATAAGGACTCGGCCTTAAAACATTACATAATCTTGAATTAAACAAATAATTCACATTGAGGATCTTTTCAGGTTTATATTTTTAGACAGTTAGGCCATAACTATTATATATCAAAATATTACAAATTAGACACTTCTACCAGGTATCTAGTTTGTTTAACAAAACATGAACCCTTGAAAAAAAGATCCATGTCTAGTTGCATGTTTAAGACATCCTGAATTTTCTTTGATCACATCCATGACCCTATTCCACATTATTTCATGTGAAAAACATTTCAATAAAATTGGATGAGCATAAAAAGCTCAGTAAGGGATACACTAAGAAGTAAAACTGTTTGTTTTTTAAAAAACAAGTAAACCAGGAATACTTTAACATAAGTAATACTTTTCACCTTAATGTATTAGTAAATACTCTTCACTAAATAAAATATCATTACATACCATTTTTTGTAACCAAAAGATTACAATAAAACACATATAAATAATACATAACATATAAAGGTAACAAGGGACATAATCATACTTAAATAGAATAACTATACAATCGACTTCCACACATATCACTAAATGGAATAGTCATACGGCTGACTTCCATACCCAATGCATTGGAGGTTTTAACATAACCACCCATCCTATTATTCACGGATCCACCCATCATATGGTTTATCACGTAACCACCCATAAAATGTCCATGTTCCATAACTACATATAAAATATTTTAAATATAAACATTTCACTAAAAAATTTCATTTGAAATCATAAGAAATAATTTCAAGATATTGAAATAATCAATCCATTTTCAAAAACCATTTAAAAATAGATTTTTGAATCAATGTTCCCCATACAAAATTGAATATTTTAAAATAATTATCATTTTAAAACATTAATGTCCATATAAATAAATTCTTAAAAACCATTTTCAAAACATGGACATTAAAGAGAAATATTTAGAATAATAAATCTTTAAAACATTTAAAACTATATTTTAGTTAAAGATTTTCTAAAAAATGAGTGACTCTTGAATACAAATATTTGAGGAGTAACATATAATTAGAAATTATTAATATCATTAGAATAAAGGGATTCATGATATAATATGACAAAGGACAGTATATAGACCATATAAGAGTGAATTGTTCATAACAACAATGAAGTCTAAATGGAAATGTAAATTGAGATGAAACCCCTTATAAAGACGGTATCCTTAAATTAAGGAAAGATCAATCACATAATTATGTGTGAAAAATATAAATACATACAATATAAGTGAATATTATTTGTAAAACAATAAGAGATCGTTCACACATATTCATTGGATGACATATTCAAGAAGTACATGTTGAACCCAAAGAATTGAAATTGGGTTAAGAAGTTCCCTTGTAAAAATTCGACAGCCTAACAACGACACTTTAAAATTCAGAAAATGAGTTGATGAGATAAAAAAGAGTATATCATCACTTGGACATACAATTTACATAAATAAGGATATAGAAGAACACATCCCATCATAATAATATGTAAATTAAAAGACATTACAAAAAGAATTTTTTTTAAAAGAGTAGGATGAAAGGTACCCTTACCGATTTGGTAACATACAAACCATACCCCATATGAATGAAGGATCATACAATGAAGACGTAAATACTCATAAATGAAATTATATTACACAAATAGTACAATAATGGGTAGTATATACACAAACAAAATGCAAATAGTGGCTAATATAGCTTGAATCTCAAGGGAGTAAAGGTGAGTCGAAAAACCCCTACATCGTTGTAATCAATCGAGTCATATGACCAAGAGACAATAACTATAAAATTAATCAGAAAATACCATGAATATAAATAGAATAATTATAATATATATCAATGGTAGTATACATTACCCCTCATGCAATAAATAAGCGGTGAACAATGGAAATCTCACGAAATTAAAAGTGAGTTAAGAAAATCCCTTACAAAAATTCGGTAGCTTAACGACGCCACTTAAACATTCTTAAATTGGATTGATAATAGAAAGAGGGTGTCTATCATAATATGAAAATGAAATGGACAGTATTATGAATATAAAATAACATCCCCAAGTTTAGAACATGGAGCTTAAAATAAGTGACATAAAGGAGAATACATGAAAAGAAAGAGAGAGGTAAGATCCCTAACCTCGTGTCCGACATGACTCGATCGTTCCTTAATATCCTGAATAATAAACTAAAGTTAATTTATACTTGCTTAAGAACCGTTTTCAAGTTTATTTTTCCTTTTATATCACTTATTAACATGTTATATGCATTATGTGATCATTTAAGTTAATAACTTCCATTTTGTCGATATTTGCTACTGGAGTAAAAAATGGACTTCTTATAATCACATGTTGCTCATGTGGTCAATGGTTCATTATATACATAATGATATTCATGATTTGGATATCTTATATATCAAATATCTTTAGTATATACATGTATTTATAAGATTATATAACATTTAGAGGTAAGAAATGAAATGCACCGTTCATGGAGACGGTAAGTCGTACGTACGCATGAACGGTACTCTCATTTCTATTTCTTATTTTAATAGAAATAAAACATAATGATACATAGGTATTTTATAATTCCAGTATAATATCATATATAATATCATTAACTCAATCCTTTATAAATCCCACATAAGGCATTAACGAATCAAATCACTTTGAGGGGGCGGTAGTCTGCACTTCGTCAAATGAGATTATCATATTTACCCACTATTGAAACCATAAAGGCGTGATATAAATGGAAAATATAGAAGCATAAAGAAAAAATAGAAATTATATATATCATATATAAATACAGTTCCATAATATGGCCACCATGAGAGGCTTTTTGAGATATTTGAACAATCATCATTTCGTGAGGTGTTAGTTTTCCATCCACTGCAAAATTATGTTCTTCATCTATTAGATGAAGGTGTGTGTATGTGTAGCACTAATAATTCTCATAACAACATCCTAGTATATTTAGGATACTTATTTTGTTACTAAATAAAGGAATAAAAATATTTTAGGGGTTAGAGAAGTAAAATAAAAGAAAACAATTTAAGAGAAACCATTACCTTTAATTTGGGTAACTTCTTTTGGTTTGAACCAAAAGGACATCTTGAAGAGCATTATGTAGAAGGTAAGGCTTCTAGGACGAGGAGAGGTATTTAAGGAGCTTAATTGGGCAGATTTTGGACGTGCCAAATGGATTGAGAGGTGTTAGGAATTGGTTAAAAGTGGCCTCTTTTTATAAGGGGGAGGAGGGGATCTTTAGGAAAGTGTGAAACTATTATTTTATTAAATAATTATATTCGGTTTCTAATGGACCAAGAATCATTAAATATGAATATAAGAAGACTCATGGTCGAAGTAAAATCATAAAACCAGAATGTTACATGTTTTGGATATTATTTTAATCGTTATATTCTTATTTATTTAAATGATTTATTAATGAGGTAAATATTTCATCATTATTATGTCATAAATAATTTAATTTATTTTTGCCTAAATATTATAAAACAAATACCATGATGTAGAAAATATTTTTATCCCTCCAATGAATATTTATAGTCGAAAATATGAATCATATAACTATACATAAAAATTAATTACTCAAAGATTTTTTGTTAATGTCAATTTTGTCGTTACATTAAATTAATTAATCTAAATTATCATTATCACACCCAAGTGGCTCAATGGGGTCCCAAAATCGACACAAATATGCCCATGGTCGTTAATGACTCAACCAATAAGATTTGGACAAATGTTAAGGTAATTTTGATTTATTATAACATTCTTTTTACCTTTATTAACCTATTTTCCTTTAACCGCGGTAAAGAAAAGTCAAAAGTTACTATTCATAAAAATTATTTTCATCTTAATGAACCACATTTTACTTCTTGATAACAACCATGTATATTAGATTTTTGAAATTAAATTCACATATGTGGTAAAATATCTTATAAATGAAAACGTCACTTTTTTAACTACCACTAAGTGGTTTCACTATTCATCAAAAATTGAAGTTTTTCTAAAAAATATCAAAAATTCAGCCTAAGTTATATTTGATATTTCAAATTCGAAAATGATGTATATTTTTTCAAATTCAAAACATAGAAGTGGAATTAATTAATTTTAAAACTATTTCCCTTTATCAAAACAAATAGCGTGTTTTTAGTAAACAATAACTACAAAAGACGGATACTTGTTTATGTCCAATTTCAATGTGAAATTAATTCCAATGACCAACATTGGATTAAATGGTAAAAATATATTATAATTACACTTTAAAACCAATTATAAAGATAATATAACCAAATAAATAAATTACATTAAAACATAGTTTTGAATTATAATCCAATATTTTTCACTATTCATTAGAAAATGAACATTATAAGAAAAATTCAAAAAATTTAAAAAAAGTAAATTTTGATGTATCTGTTATAAAGAAAGATTTAATTTGGTCAAATAGAATGTATTCATGTGACCAAAATTATATTTAATGAGGGTTACTCATTAAAAGGCGGTAAATCGGCCCTTTAATGTAAATTATTCTTAAAAGTAGATTCATTTACATTTTAAGCCTCTAACTTTTATTGGATAAATGTAAATACATTCAAAAAACAAGTATAATCATATTTTAGTTAGTTTTATTCAGTCCCGATAATACAATAGATAGGAGTTAACTACATTTTAAAATAATAATATTATATTATTATTGTGAAATGTATGATTTCAAAGAAACCTATTGTTGCGTATCAGGTACGCTATCAAACATAGAATCCCTTTTAAAGTAAAATTAATATTTAATACACAAATATTAATAAATATTAAAATTTTATATTCTTCATTTATACGTGATGTTACATTAAATATTCAAAGTATCATCATGTTAACAGGATAAATTTAAATTAATTTCTAAAAAATATGTTATTTATATTTGGAAAAATGGATTCCATATTCTGAATAATAATAATTCATAAATTCTAATAATTTCAACATTTTATTTGATAGAAATTTTATTGAAATTAATTAAAATCAAGTACATCGATTAAGGTAAAATTATTTTTAACTGAAGGATAACCTTAAACATAAGGTCCTACATGATATAGAAACTTGAAAAAAATCCATTGGATAAACATAATTTCATCCTATAATAACCGTTATTGAATTTTTACTATTAATATATTTACTTGTAATGCAAAAAAAACAATCGTGGTATTCTATTTCACAAAATAGACAATAGTGTCACTACTCCTCCACTATAAAAAGTCCCTCTCTCCTCCAATTTCATCATACCTATCAAGACACAAGGGTTAAACAATTAAATTCCAAAATAGCACCTCAAAAATCATCACCTCATCCCATAAACCACCCATTGGTCATAATTCTATCCATGAATTTCCTATGGTGCAAACCAAAATAATTTACCCAAATAAGAGGTTAGATTCTTCCTCAAGTTATTTTATTTAATTTAAATTATACACCCCCTAAACTATTTATATACCACTCTTGTACAAAAAAAATTATCCTCTGTACACATTTATTTTTCATGCAGAGGGTTCAACCAACACATACACACACCTCCATATAATGGGTAACAAAAATCTATTTACATGAACGATGAACTACCACCACATGAAATGATGATTGTTCATTTATCCATTACAACCTATCATGATAGAAATTACAATGAAAAAATTATTTTTATGTTTTCTATATGATATTTATAATGACCTTATTCTTATTTAATATTGATTTATAACATATCCTTTTCTTTTCCATCTTGTATAAATGTGATAAAATTTTTTGAGGAAGTGTGGACTACCGCCCACTCAAAGCGATTTGATTCATTCATATGCTACATAGTTTTACTAAGGATATGTTTAATGAACTTATATAATATATATAATAATAATAATAATAATGAAATATTTATATTATATACATATATGTCATTTGCTTTCAATCAATAAATATTTCAATAAAAGGGAAGTGTAGTGTTCATGGTTTGTATTTCTTACCATCTCCATGAACAATGTATTCCATTTCATAATTCTATATCTTATATATTATAATAATACAGATATACTATATATTAATTGTATTTATATCATGTTTTACATTCTGGAAATCATGATATAAGTATAAGGACCAATGATAAAAATAATTATGAGACACGTGAAAAAGAAAGTGAATATTACTGGAAACATAACCATTAGATAGAATTATTAATAAGAATGTACTATAAAGTCATAATAAAACCATATATGATATTATATATAGAAAAATGGTATTGATATATATTTATAATAAACATAAATTTATTTTACATGAGGTTTGTAAGTGTATTATGAGAGTCCAGACCAAAGGTAGTGGGATTTTATCTCACTTTTTTATTTTAATGATGAACATGCCTTAATCAGCACTCATTTCATTTGTGCGGTGTGTATAATTCCCATTTATGTATTATTTGATTCTCAAACATTATTTTCTGGGTATCTATATTTCCATTTTATGATATTTATTTCATGGGTTACATGTTTTAAAATTTACCAAATCAGAAAAGTGGTTTTTTCTGAATTTTCTTTCTTTAAGACACGTGTCATGTTATGAACCTATATAATTTCAAGAGGTATATATAATAACATTGACATGTTATACTATAAATATCATTATTTTTATGATTTTTCAACCTCTATTTAATGTAACGTTTTACATTTTTTATCTAAAGTTACCTAATTGTTAAATTTTTTATGGATGCAATCTCACCATTTATCGAGATTATTTATGATTATGATTCCATTGATGAAATAATATAAACTATTTCTCATTATTTCTTATTATTTTACATAACGAATATTTATTCATGTTATACCAATGTAATGGTAACATATTTCCTCTCATTGGTATAAATAATGATCAATAATGTTTTTTTAACAAACTCTGACTTTACTGCTCCATTTTTCCCGAATTTTGTGTCCCTTCAAGTCCCTATTTTAAAAAATGTGTTTGAAAAAAAAATTTCATAAACTATAAAATATAAAATATATTTTTACCCAATTTTCATTTATGAATTCTTTCTATAGAATCTTCTTGTGTATTTTCGTACAAGGGATTTGTAGACCCTATTTACCATAAAAAATGAATTCTACTTTTACCTTGTATGCCATGTATAGATTTACCAGACATTATTTCTATCAATCAAACATTTAATTTTTAAAAGGTTATTTTTTAAGAAAATGTATTTAATATTATTTTTAATGGAAAATATTTTTCAAATCGTTTTCAATATTGTTTTATTTTTTCATGTAAAAATTTTTTCAATATTATTTGAATCCTTAATATTATGATTTAATGAATTTTCTAAAAAACAATTAATGGTTTTATGATTTTAGAATACTTTTCAAGTAATAATGTATATTTTCATTAAAATAAATTTCAAAAAATAAACATTACAAGTTATTTTTCTACTAAGACGTCTTCTATTTATGTTACTCATGCCATTATTGGAGTTGATCCAATGGTTTCATTCATATCTTTTCCAAAATTGTTTATTTTTTATTGGAATGATGATTATGACACCAATTTTTATTCGATTATTTATAATATTCTGAAACCACTTCTTTTCAATGGTTATTATTTAATGAATTTATTATAAAACCATTCTCTTTGAAATTTTTTATGTCGTGATTAAATGTTCATGATACCCATTTCATTTTATGGGTTACAGATGGACATTTATAACACCCATATTTATTGTAATTCTTGATATGATGAATGATTTATTATGTTGTGGTAAATGTACGAATGAGTTAATTATGTGATGGGTGGGACAAATATATCTCAATAATGCACTAGGTAATCCTTGATGACTCATTAGAAAAATTGTTATGTATGAAACTGATTATATGATCATAATGTTATTCATGGACTCGGTTGAATGTCTGAAATTTTATGTGTGAACGTGGTTACATGGTAAAAATGGAATGAGTGAACATTATTATATGTTGATATGTTTATATGTGAACTTGATTACATGTTCACAATATTATCTGTGAGTCTGATGGAATGTTCAGAACATTATACATGGACTTGATTTTGTTTAAATAAATCTATTGGATGGACTGAATTTATATCATCACCTTAATGTGTCAACCGTTTTATACCTATGAATGTTCACTATGTTATTCATTGATGTGTATGCCCCAATTCAATGTCTTATTCCGGTGTTTTTATTTCATGGCTTATTCTTTTTATTTCCTTATGATCCATGTCTTATAAACTAAAAATAATTATTCATGGATTCATGTTTTTATCTTTGATATGTAGGGTATGGTCTTCTAATGATCATGATCACATTATTACACCATTAAGTTCATGATATGGATATGAATTTCCATTATTTACCCTTAATGAGCATTTGAGATCACCCCCTACTTATGTTTCGATTTATTATAGTTATAGAGAACATTTTTTAATTAGAAGTATATTAGGGGATCTTATTTGTGGGAAACATTTCAGATCAGTCACTGAGATATAAGATTTCTATTCCATGTTTCTAGAGGCACTAAACTAATACAGTCTTGGGGTGTCTATTTTATATTGTTTAATGTATTCCAAAAATGATATTATTTGAATATGTATGTTAATACATGGTATATATATTATATAATCTTTAAATATTAAATATTATGTTGTTGGTTAGATCAGGGAACCATACATGGAGATTGTCTTAGGGATCAGTAAACTTGCTCATGGTAAACATGAGATTATTTAGAACAATGAATTGTGGTTCAGTTTGAAATTTGATAATCATCTAAGTCGCTAATTTTTCATATAATTGTTCTCGTTTTATTCATCCAATTATTCTTGTCATTCAATGTATAACTTCTAAAGTACCCATTATAATGTATATAGTCAGATTTTGATAGTGTGGTGTAATGACTGGAAATGTCTCATGGGGAATTGTTTTGGGACTAGTTTAAGTTGGATATGTCATAATTCGATGGTTAAATTATACTGAGGTTATTTATATCTCCCTAGATTTAATCAGGTTCTCCTTGGAAACAAATACCCACCAAGAGCATCATTATAATGGTTCAAGATATTCTTTGTAATAGAATTTCGATGGTGGGGTTTACTAGGGTTCAGATTTGGACGTTAAGTGTTAAAATTCATTCATGTAATGTTCTATAGGTTAGATCTGAATAAATATTATGAAATGATCATTTGTCTCTTTAAATGGTCTTGAATAAGAATCATTTGATTGTTTCTAGTTCGGAAAATTATTTTTTGTCTAAGGTTCTCATGCCTTAAGAGACGCATTCTTATGTAATGATTAGAGGTTTGGTGGGCATATGGAAACGCAGCATAACTATTTCAATAAAAAATCAAGATCATTGTATGAAAATAAATGTTTCTTATTTTCCTTCAAGGGTTATTAGGGAAGGGATGTTCCAAGGAGGGGAGGTTGTAAAGACTTGGGTTTAGATCCCTCGTAAAATTACAAGGAAGTCTTAATTTTCAGTGTATGTTTGGTGGGTAGTTCATTGAACCAAGCTTTGGAATTCAATTATGAGAGTTTGGACACTCAAATGTGTTTTTTTAGGATTTCTATAGTCATGGGAGGTTACTTTGGTGATCCGTTATGATTTTGGAGTGCTTGGGATAGAAAGACTTCTTTGCGGAAGAAACATGTAGGGCACAAGGTATGTCTGGAACTATACAGTCCATAGATGAAATATACAGCCAGGTTTAGTGGTGTAAGAGGTGTCACATGATTTGATATTACTATGTAGAGGGACTTTAAATAAATGTATTTTTTATAGGTTCTTGATAGTGTAAAATCACATGGAATCCCAAACGATGAGCATAAACCACTGATCCCCCATCTAATGTTGTACATGAATCCTGGTTGTCACACCGTCTGGACAACCATGTTGACAAATCACACACCACTATTTTTATGGTGAATATAAAAAAATTTCATTAATTAAGGATAAATCAATATATCTTATTTCATCCCTCTTATTATAGTGGATGGATACCCTATTTCTTCCTACGGGTTTCTCCAAAGAATATTTTAGAATTATAGATATATCCTAGATTTGACCTCTAAATTAGACACCATCAATAACATTGGATATGCTAGAGTATGCTCTAGAATCCACTTATCTCCTTTATATTATTCTATTTTGATCTATTTCACTATTATGGTGTGAGTTTAGTCAGCATATCATTAAGGATAAGGTCCTTTTCTTCAATTTCTTCCAAACCAAACTGAACCAAACATTGATATTTTATGAGTAGAGCATCATAAGCATGAGGTGGGTGTTCTTTAGCTCCTTCCAAAATTGTTCCATCGATTTTTAAATATTTTCAATGTGTCTCTGGCCTTGTTTTAGCCTACATATCCCTAAAATTAGACCTCTGATTTTAAATTGTTATATCCGTTATGTATTACTCTTGTTCATCCTTGATATATAATTATAGGATTCCATCCTTGATCACAGACACACCATGCGTACTTTTCATTGAATTTACCCTTCATAATTAATTAATTAAAATATAAAAAATTCCTTATCTTCACTCTTCATGGGTTATAAATGTATTTTACCCCTATAGGCAATTGCCCAATTTATGACAACACCTCCAATGTGGCGTGATAAAACATTTAATTATTATTTTCTAGTTTTGGATATTTTTAAAAAACATATTTTTGATAAAATTATATATGAATTTATGATGTGATCATAGATTTTTTAACTTAATCTTTTTCTATAAATGTTACGTTTTATAACCAAACCCCATATATGATGTCTGAGATCTTATAAACTAGAAATTGTTTATTAGTTTTTTAAATCATTCAATGATTTATGGTATTGTTGTCTTATAATTGTAGTATGTTATTATTGGATATGTGAAATTAATAGTTCATGTTCTATCATGATATTCATAATTCTATTAAAGTAAATGGATTGGCATTACTTGTAACTATTTGTTTCGAAGACCAACCACCTTCTATGTGATTTGTCATGAACAAATAATCAAAATCCATGATTTGATAAATGAAATAGTTTTATTATATTGAATGGAATGATTCATGAATAGTTTATTACCTTGAATAAATTAAATGGTTTAATAGAATTGAATTTGTATGGTTGGAAAGGACACACTGTTCATTTCATTCATTATGAAATGATTGAATTAAATTTTGATGTCGTGGTTGTATTGGGATTATAGATTACCTTAATATGTAATTCTGTTTATTATTATTATTATTATTATTATTATTATTTTTGTTGTTGTTGTTGTTGTTCGATTATTGATATATATGACACAATGTTATGGGTTCTGTTTGGATATAGGTTTCATAATCCCACATATAGTATATTGAGTATGATGTCTCACATCATTGACATTATTTGTATGGGGGAATGACACACCACATCCCTTGTTTCATAAGAATTCATAGAGACACACCCACAATATTGAGTGATGAGTATGAAATATCAATCTCATAATGAGATATAAGGACGGTTCCCTCTATTTGAGCATATAGATGATTTAGACAGGTTATTGATGCATGATTTATTCCCTAATCCTATGAACACCTTGTATTCTAGTTGTATGGATTCTTAAATCTACATGTACTTAGTCCAAGTAGGTGGATGAGATATACAACTACAATATGTATATATGATTATAATATACATATGGTTTCTGATCAGATCATTTTTTTACACATGGTTCAATGTAGGTAGAGCGAACCTGGTTCCCTATTAGAATCTAAAAAAGATTGGTTTTTATTTATACAACACTTTTCAAATTTTTATACCTAGACACTCTTTTACCATATTTTTATGGGGAATATGTATCATTAGAAACCATTGGTAGTTGGTGTGATATCCCAGGTAAATAACAAATATGAAATTTCCATATTTATTAATATTTTTGAATTAAATATTAATTTTACTTTAAAAGAGATCCTACGTTCGACAGAGTTCCAGACATGCAACAATGTGTTTCTCCAAAAATCTCATGTTTCACATAAGGTATAGCCCTACTGAAAAATAATAATTTAATATTATTTTAAATGGTAGTTAACACCTAGCTATTGTATTGGTTGGGATCAATAGAACTATCTAAAATTTTATTATACATGTTTGTTAAATGTTTTTACATTTATCCAATAAAATCTAGAGTCTTAATTTGTGAATAAATCCAATTATAAGCATAAATACTATAATATTCTTTAAAAGGTCGATTTATAACATTTTGATGGCGAAAAATTTTTAAATCTAGTTTTATTCACATTTATATGTTCTATTAGACAAAATAAAATTATTCATTAGAATAGGGAAATAAAAATTTACATCTGTTAAAATTTAGGTATTTTTCTAATAAAGGTCATTTTTTAATGAATGGTGAAATGTACTGCATTTTAATTCAAAGCTGTCTTTTAATAGATTTTATTTATATGGTTAAATTAACTATTTAATTTGTTTTAATGTGTAATTGAATTATATTTTTAACATTTAATTCAATTCTTGTCATTGGATATATTTTCACTTTAAAATTGGACATAAAAAAGTGTTAGTCATTTGATAGTTATTATTTCTTAAAAACAAGATTTTTGTTTTGGCAATCAGAATTAATTTTAAATTAATTTCTGAAGCTTAAGATTTTTGAATTTAGAAATATGGATTCCATATTTGGAATCCGGAGTTCCAAATTGTTTAAATAGTTAACATTTATTTTTAGACATTATAAATAGTTACTTTAGTAAATATTTTATTTACCATGGTTAAATGGTAAATTTGGTAAATAATGTTAAAAAATAATATTTTAATAATATTAAATTAGCCTAACATGTTTCTTAATCCAATTTTGTGATACTTTTCCGACCTTGGGCATCCTTCGGACGATTTTATGACCTCATGGAGCCACTTTCATATGAAAATGACACTTTATGAAAATAAAGATAATGTTTTGGAAAATGTTACATAAACATATATCTCTTAGTAAAAAATTTTTTATAATAAGTTATATAAATGATATTTTAAACAATAAATAGTCATTAAAAATATAAAATGATAAAAAAACATCATGGAGTTTTATTTGAAAAATTTACACATTAATTAAATAAATTAATTAATGACACAATGATGATGTAGTAATTTCTTCATTAATAAATGATTCAAATAAATGATATTATAATTTTTAAAATAAATGTATTCTCCATATTTTTATGCCATTATTGATTTTTAGAGATAATAATGACTTTTTATTGTTTAATTATTGATGTTTTTATGAAATAATAACGTTTTTATGTATTTTTTAAAAATTATTGATATGAATAGTTTATAAATTGACAAAAATGACTTAAAAAAATTAATATTTAATTAAATGATAAAATAATCATAAAAAATCTAAAATTCATTAAAATGACATATATGATGTTAAAAATGTAATTATTGATTCATTTTGGGTCACTTGGAATTTTATAGTAAATATATGAACCATATATATTGAATATATAAGAGAACATGGTAAAAGTTAAATAAGTTAATAAAATGTTAAATAAAAAAGATAATTATTAAAAAATATTCAATACATGTCTAATTATTATTGAATGATTTTATTTCTCCTTATATTATCATTATCTTCTACGTAAATTTGTTTTGGTCCTTTTGAAAAAGAAATTCATTTTATAATAAATTAATAATTTCCAACTTTCATAAAGAGCCCTGCCACCATTTTATAAAAGACCTCCACCTCTAACACATTACTCAAACCTCTAAAGCTCCTTGAATCATCCAAACTATACTAAAATAAGCTCCTGAAATCCCTCTCCTCTACATAGAATCCCTACTTTTTGTATAAGGCAATTAAATAAATCCATTTTGTTCAAACGAAAGGGATTTACCTGATTTAAAGGTAACACCTTCTCTCAAGTTCTTTTATTTTATTTTCCATAGGCAAAACCAAAACTCTCTTTATTCCATTATTTTATAACACTAACAGTATATTCAATATACTAAGATTTTTTTATGTGAATTATTTGAACTAAAGATCAAAAAAACTTCATCTAATGGATATGCAAATACTGTTTCTGTGGATGGAGAACTACTGCCTCGCAAAATAATGATTGTAAAATTATGTCCTAATGCATCTCATGGTGTCCATTATGATGGTACTATAATTATATCTGATATATATTAAATTTATATTTCTTATATACTTCTTTATTTTTCAATTATATCATAACATTATGTTTTTCATATTTGGTAAATATAATAATTTTATTCGAGTAAGTGATGACTACGACCCCGTCAATGTGTTATGACTCATTCATTCCATATTTGGAATGTATAAAGGATGGATTTAATGAAATTATATATGTTATTATAATTGAATTATAATATACATATTAATAATTATGTTCTCATTCCATTAAATATTATATATAAATGAATGTAGCGTTCATGCGTACATACGGATTACCGACACAATGAATGGTGCATTCCATTTCTTATCTTCATATGGTATGTACTATTATAAATAAATATATATACTGAATATATATGATATATATGATATCTAGATCATTAATAAATTTCTTGTGATAATGGAATTATGACCACATGCACAACTTGTAATTATAAAAATTTCATTACTGTCTGAAGTACCAAATAATGACAAAACAACTGTTATTAATATAAATGATTATGTACTATTTATACCATAGTAATAAGGAATATAAAATGAATAATAAACATAAATAAGGTTCTAAATCAAGTAGAAATTAACTATAGTTTATTTTCCAAGTGATTAAAGAATGAATGAGTCAAGTCGTACATGAGGTAAGGGACTTCATCTCAATCACCTTCCATTGAGGCATTTATTGATTTCTAAATGACATTATTTTAAACAGTGTATATACCCCTTTGAATTTTTATTTCATTCAAGTGGAATCCTTTTTCTACGTATCTTTTTACTAAATAATAAAAAAATGTTTTTTAGGTATCCGGGGACAAAAACCTTTCCGCCGCTGCGAGAATTATTTGATATTTGGCTTCTTCAACAAGACATAATATTTTTAAAAGGAAACTAAATACTATTTACCATTTTTACGTATTTTGGTATTGAAAATGGTTTTAAAAAATAATTGGTTATTTCAATATATTCAAAATATATATTGTGATTAAAATGTAGAAATATTATCTCCGCTTTATGTTTGTTTTATGTGTAATGAAAATGTTATAGGGCTTTTGCACTTTTATGGTGGTGCGGCGGTGAAAGAGAGTGGCACATCCACATGATTCTTTGGGAGGTTCATGGTTTGAATCCTGGGAGTCTGCTTTTGGGGCGAGCTTCATCCTCAGGATCCACCTACCTTTCCGGGTCACCTGGTCTCATCTGGTTGGAAAAAATGAGGCGCGACCCAATCACTAACAGATCACTTGATGGACCATCACTACTAGGTCGTCACACTCCCGGACGCTCTTCCATCTCAGCTAGAAATGGCTCCTTCCCCAACTGGGGTACTACCTTAAGGGAGTGACCTCTTCGTGGGGTAGGGGGGTTTCCATGAGTGGATGGTTTGAGAAGGCCACATATTTGAATTCCCTTTTAAAAGAAAGAATATGTTATGTTTATTTGTAATTTTTTACATATAAGGGTGGTTCTGGGACAAACCATTGGAGAGGGAGCCCGAGATATCTCTCAAATGCAATGGGTTATGTGATGGAGGTAAATGATAATTTTTTTTCTTACAGATTTATGGAATATACTACGATGTGTATTCCAAATGTAACTCCTTATGTAGTTTTCAAACATATAATGTATGTAAGTTATGTATGCAATAAGTTTCATGTATGATTTATGATTTCTATGTTTTATTCATAAATCTTATGATTTCAGGAGGTATGTTAAATATCATATCTTTTGAATGTATTAATGGACTAACGATTTATTTATTTTATAACCCCTAATGAGTTTTTATTCTCATCTAATGTTTATGAGATGGTTTTTATAGGGTACGATGTAGTGTAAGAGAAAGAAATAATTCAAAATGATTTATATCCAGAAAATAATTTTCATTTCTTTTAAGAGTTTTTATTTTATGAATAAAATAGATACTGAGTATAAGTGTCCACTTTGTAATATTTTTGGTGTAATGTAATATTTATGGCCTAATTCTCTAATACTCGAAACCTGAAATGATCTTCATTGAGAATTATTTACATAATTAAAAATTATGTAATGTTTAAGGTGGGGGTATTATAGTTGGTATCATAAGTCAGTTTTGACAGCTATAGGAGTTAGGATACTATAAATTAATATCCGTAAATTAATTTATGGTTAGATTGAAATGATATTGCAATTTTAGAACACCATGTTGCTTCTCCTAAATATATTTCTGTGTTCAGAATGGATTTTTAGAGAACAAATAGGGCAGCTATGATGGGATAAAATAAAGGGGAAGTCATCCTTCCAAATCAGCAACTGGAGATGGTCAGAAATATAACTGAATAGTTATTTGTTTTGATGGAACAGTTGAATCAAGCTATAAAATATGGTGGTATCCTTGAATAAGATCATTTAGATCAACTAGAGAGGAACATGTTAGAAGTGGAGAATTTCATGGGGCAATATCCTGGATCATTCCGAGGATCATTTGACCATGTGCAAGATGAAAGGTGGATTATACCACTAGAAAATATTTTCAATGTCATGGGATGTCCAAAAAATCAAAAGGTTAGTATCGATTTATAAGGTTTGGACTGTGAATTCGATAAATGGTGGTCGTTGTATAAAAATATAAGGGATAATGAGGAGATTGAGGCTCTTTATTGGGATTAATTCAAAGGATTGTTTCTTGACAAATATTATCCTATCGGGGTTATTCTTAGGATGGAAAAACATTTCCTAGATTTGGGGTAGGAGGATGACTCAGTGACTGCTTATAAAGAAAAATTCACTTGACTGTAAAGGTATGCTCCAAATTTCATATGATATCTTGATAGAAAAATAAATAATTTTTACTCAATATTAAATCCAAAGATTCAAATGGATTTAGCTTCTTAGTAGTTCAAAAGGCATGAAAAAAAGTTCGATATGCAGATAAGGTGGAAATGGAGTTTTCTGATGACCGTGTGTTCTTTGACAAACAACTAAATAAGGGGTTCATGTGGTAGAAAAAACAGAAGAACTCTTCAAAAAATTCTATTGGTAAGAAACGTAAGTTTAAAGATGGTAAATTTTTTTCTAAAAATCATTCTAGGGAATATATTTTAAATTATGGTATGTACTAGAAGTGTGGTAAAATGAGACTTAAGACTCATAATTACACTAAAATTTATTAGGGTGATGGTAAGAAAAAATCCAATTTATAATCAGTAAAATATTTGAAGTGCAATGAAATAGTTCATTATGAAAATAAATGTCCAACAAAGAACTGAAATGAGGGAAATATGCCAAACAACAAGAAAAAGGGGTGGTGAAATCCTTTGCAACTAATTCAACCAATATTGGGTCATTGAATGATGTAGTATCAGGTACACTGTTTGTTTATTCCATATTTCCAATGTCTTCATTGATTCAGGGTCCACACATTATTTCATTTCTAATAAGTTTTCTAGTAAATTGGGAATTCTATCACAAAATTTGATTCATAAACTTACGGTAAAAATACTTAATGGAAATATTGAGACAAAAAGAAACTGTAAGAACCTTATTTTCTTTGTGTGAAGAAAGAATATACCTAAAACCCTTACGGGTTTTCCTCTAGTAGTGTTTGATGTTATTTTGGGTATAGATTGGATTTATGTTTATCATGATAAGATTGACTTATGAGCTAAGTAGGTTTATTTTCAAAAATAATTGCAGTTTGTGTTCAATAATGAACCCTTACTTTTGATAACATATCTGGAGGGTCAGAAACTAGTAAAAGATAAAAATTAATGTTTCCTTGCACATATTGTAGAAAACAAAGGAACTGTTCAGATTAATAATGTGTCAGTGGTAATTGAGTATCACGATTTCATTCTTGATGAGTTATGTGGTATAATACATAATCATAAATTTGAATTTACTATTGACCATGTTCATGATGCTAATACAATTTTAAAATACTCATATTGAATTGCTCAAAATGAAATTTTAATGTTAAAGAAGTAATTGCATGAGTTATTAGATAAATGAATCATTCAACATTGCACATCATCACAGGGTTCTCCTGTATTGTTTGTTAAAAATGGATGGTTCAATGAGACTTTGAATTGATTATAGAGCATTGAATAAAATCATTGTAAAGAACAAATATCATTTCCCTCATATCAATGATTTGTTTGATCATCTCCAGAGAGCTCGATATTTTTTGAAAAATGACTTGAGGTTGGGGTACCATCAGTTAAAAGTAGAGGAAGAATATATTCTAAAGACTGTGTTTCAAACTAAATATGACCGTTATGAATTTTTGGTTATGCATTAGGGGATAACCAATGAAACTTTTGTATTCATGGATCTGGTGAATATAATTATCCAAGAGTTATTATATATGTTTTTGGTTGTGATCATTGATTATATTTTGGTTTATTCCAAAAGTAAAGAGGAACATGAAATCCATTTAAGGGTTTTCTTATAAACCTTAAAAAAATTGTATTAGATATTCTGTAGGAGTGTGTTTTGGTTATAAAAAATATATTTCAATTGTCACATTGTCTCAAAAAATTTAATAAATGTTTATCATGATAAAACAAATGTTGTTCAATAATTACCAAGATCCAAAAATATAACCATGATCCATAGTTTTCTTGTTTTTTCAGGTTATTACCAAAGGTTTATGGAAATTTTTTCATGATTACCTATCCCACTAACTATGTTAACTCTAAAGGGGTTAAGTTCATCTTGAAAAAATAATGTGATGATTTTTTCTAGGAATTGAATATAAGATTGGGGAATGATCTAGTTTGAGAACTGTCTTCCAAAAATGTTGAGTTTTTTCTCTATAGTGAATCTTTATTGAAAGGAAATGGATGTTTCTTAATGTAGAATGATTTTGGACTTGATTATGCTTCACGTGAGTCAAATCTTCCAGAGTTAAATTATCCTACACATGATTTGGATGTAGGTACTATTTTATTTGATTTAATAATGTTATAGAATCAATTGTATGAAGTAAAGTGTGAAATATATACAGATCACTAATGTTTGAAGTATATTTTCACTCAAAATGATTTGAACATGAGACAAAGGAGATAGATAAAATTATTCAAAGATTATGATTCCAGGATTCATTACCTTCCAGTAAAAGAAAATAAAGTGGATGATTCACTGATTCCGAAATGTAATGCAAGATTAACCATGTAACCTTTAGAATAATATCCATTGATTAACGACTTGATGAAATTTGGAATAAATATTGTTGGGGTAGGAAATATCTCTATTCTGTTTTAGGGTGTAGTGAAATAATCTCTATGAGATATAATTATGCAAGAGAAGAAACAAGATAGTGAGTTGCATGAAATGATAGAGTTGTTTCAGAAGGGTATGTTGAATAATTATAACATTGATAATAGTTGTGTTTTGAGGTTTGGATGAGATTATGCATGCCTTGTGATTCAAAGTTGAATAAGATGTTATTATGTGAGGCAAATAGTTCTTCATTTACAGTTTGTCTATAATGTATTTAGATGTAAAGTTATTTTTGTGAGCATTACTAGTGGTAAGGAATGAAAAGAGATATTGTTGATTTTACTATTATGTGTTTGACTTCTCAACAAGTTAAAGTAGTGTTGGAATTACTAAAAGGGATTTTTCAGCCTTTACTGATGCCAAAGTGGAAATGGAAAATATATCCAAAGACATCGTTGTGGGATTACCTAAAACATCTCACGGTAACAATGAAATTTGGGTTATTTTATTAAAGGTTGGGTCCGAAGCCTTATTTTTTATTAAAGAAATGCAAAGACCTCTTTAACTATGTGGAGGGAGACCCATTATATAGCCTGAAGACCCAGTGGACATTTAACCCATTACATGGTTCATAGGCCCATTTTGTTTTCCCAAAGCCCATTCTGTGAATAGTACTGCTACAGTCTCGCGCGGCTACATTACTGCACAATACCCTCTACTTCTATAGTACTCTGCCACCCGCTCTAGTGACCTGCCACTGCTACTGTGCCTAGCGCTGCTACAATGCCCCCACTGCTACCGTAATGCTATAGTACCTTCACCTAATGGGTTATTGTTTATCGATTGACTAAATCTTCTCAGTTCCTTCCTATTCGAGATACTTTGTCACTGGAACCTCTTTCTCGATTGTATGTTAAATAGATAGTTAGGTTTCATGGATTTCCCCTCTCAATTGTATCTGATTATGATCCACGGTTTACTTTTAACATCTGTAAATACTTTCAGATGTCATTGGGTACTTAATTAAATTTTATTAAAACATATTATCCTCTATAATATGGGAATTCAGAACGAACTATTTATTCATTGGAAGATATGCTATGTGTTTTTTCAACAGATTACCAAGAAAGTTAGATCCCACATTGTTTTTGGAAGAATTTTCCTATAATAATAGTTTTCATTCTATAATACTGATGGATCCATTTGAGAAATAATATGGAAATTAGTGTCGAACTCTATATTTTTCGGATAAAGTTGGTGAACGGAAAATGATGGGGCCAGAATTTGTAGAAGAGATTGATGAAAAAACTCAATTAATTCAGAAGAAAATGAGAACAACTCAGAGTAGGTAGACATTTTACAAGGATAACTGGAGGAAGGATCTTTATTTTGAGTTAGGTGATCATGTCCTTCTCAATGATTCTCCCTATAAAAGTGTGATATATTTTGGTAATAATTGGATGTTGTGTCCGAGGTTCAATGGACCATATGAAATCCTGGAGAATGTTGGATCAATTGTGTATAAGGTGGATTTACCTCCATGTTTATCCTAGGTACACATTGTTTTTCTTGTTTCAATGTTGATAATGTATATTCTATATCTCTCTCATGTTTTGAGTCTAGAGGTAGTTAAGATTGAAGATAATCATTCTTATGAGGAACAACCAGTCCAGATTCTTGACCGAAGATAGAAAGTATTGTGGAATAAAGTAATTCATCATGTAATGGTTTTTAAAAAACAATACGTTTGAAGACGTAACTTGGGAATCAAAGAATTTTTTGAGGGAAAAATACCCCCATTTATTTAATAATTGAATAATATTTTGAAGACACAATTTCTAAAAGGGGGAAGGATGTAACATCCTAGGTAAATAAAGAATAATACATTTTCATATTTATAAATAATTTATAATTAAATATGAATTTTACTTTAAATGGGATTCTATGTTCGATGGAGTACCTAACACAGAACAATGGGTTTCTCCAAAAATCTAATGTTGCACATAAGGGTGAGTCAAACTGAAAATAATAATATAATATTATTTTAAATGGTAGTTAACGCCTAGTCATTATGTTGGTGAAATGAATAAAAATAACTACAATATGATTATACATATTTGTTAAATGTTTTTATATTTATCCAACAAATTTTAGATGATAAAAATGTGAATCAATCAATTTTAAGCTTAAATAATGTAATATTTTTTTAAAGGCTAATTTACCACCTTTTGATGGAAAACCCTTTTAAAATATTCACTTTAATATATTCGAATTGATAAAATATAATTGTTATTTAGAACCAAGAAATCAAAATTTACTTTTTGATTAATTTTGTATTTTTATGATAAAGTTAATTTTTTAATGAATAGTGAAAAATACTGCATTTTAATTCAAAAATGACTTTTAATATAATTTATTTATAAGGTTACATTAACCATTTAATTATTTTTAGTGATTAATTGAATTATATTTTTACCATTTAATCCAATTCCAGTCATTGTAAGTAATTTCCATTTCAAATTGGTCATAAAAAAACTTTTGATCTTTAGATAGTTATTATTTCATAAAAACACGCTTTTTGTTTTGACAGCAGGAATTAATTTTAAATTAATTTCTAAAACTTATTTGTTTTGAATTTGGATAAATGGATTCCATATTTCTAATTATCTGTTCCAATTTTTGTAAATTGGTAACTTTTAGTTTTAGATATTATGAATATTAACTTTAGTAAATATTTTTTTTACCAGGGATAAAGGAAAAATCAAGTAAATAAGGGTTAAAAATAATATTATAATAAAATTAAATTACAATAAAATGTGTCATAATCCTATTGAATTTTACATTTCCGACTATGCTCATCCCTGGATCGATTTAGGAACCCCATGGAGCCATTATCATGTGAAAATGACACTTTCTAAAAATTAATTTTTTGTTAAAGAAAATATAATATAAACATATATCTCCTAGTAAAAAAATTTATATTGGGTTATATAAGTTATATTTTTGACTATAAAAATGCATTAGAAATATAAAATACTTCCTACATCTGGTATTTTATTTATAATTTCTAGACATTAAACTAATAAATATAATTATGACACAATGGTGGTGCAGTAGTTGAATCATTAATAGAGGATTCAAATAAATGTTATTATAATTATTAAATTAAATTTATTTTGAAACTATTTATACCATCCATAGTTTTAAAAGATAATAATAAATTGTTATATTTGATGTATTGATCTTTTTTTTGAAACAATTATGTTTTTATATATTTTTTAAATGTCATTATTTGAAATGTTTATAAATTGACATAAATGAGTTTTTAAAACAATTAATAATTTATTAAATAATAAAATAATACTAATAATCTATGATTCGTCCAACTGACATATATGATGTTAAAATGTAATTAATGATCATTTTTGGGTCTCTTTTATTTTTATCGTAAATATATTTACAATTTAGTATGAATATATAAGAGGACATTATAGAAGATAAATAAGATAACAAAAGGTTAAATAAAAAATATAAGGATTAAGAAATATCCAAAACCCGTCCAATTATTATTGAATTATTTTATTTTGACTAATATGAACAAAATATTTGTATTAAATAACATTTGGAAATTTTGAAATGTAAAATCAATTTATAATAAAATAATACTTCCAAACATTACTAAAGATCCCCTCCTCCATCTTATAAAAGGCCACCACCTCTGACCCGTTACTCACACCTCTCAAGCCCCTTGCCTCAACCACCCTCTACTCTAATAACCTCTCAAAATCGCCCTCTTCCACCTAGATTCCTTAATCAATCATTAAGGCAATTCAATAAATTATTTTTGGTAAAACCAAAAGGAGTTACCCGATTTAAAGGTAACCTCTTCTGTCAAGTATTGTTTCTTTTGTTATCCATTATCCATCCCCTTAAACTCTATTTACTCTATTATTTTATAACAACACTAGTCTATTGAAAATACTAGGATATTTTTATGATAATGATTTGGACTACACATTCACATACCTTCATCTAATGGATACGAAGATAATGTTTTTGTGGGTGACAAATTGATGCCTCACGAAACGATGATTGTTCAATTATCCCTTATCACCTCTCATGGTGGACATTATGATTGAAATATAATAATAATATTATATATATATTTATATTATATTTATATATTCTTTATGATTTATTATTTTTCATTTAGACCATACCTTTATGTTTTTTATATAATGTGTAAATACAATAATTTCCTTTGAGGAAGTGTGGACTACCGCCTCTCAATGTTATTGACTTGTTCATGCCAGACAGGGAATGTGAAACGAATGGAACTAATGATGTTATATACCATATTATACTTTATATAAAATATATCTATGTATCATTAAATTTTCATTCAATTACATATGAAATATAAAGGAATGTTGCTTTCATGCATACGTATGGCTTACCATCTCCATGAATGGTGAATCTCATTTCTTATCAACTAATGTAATGCACTATTATAAATACACATATATAATTGATATATATGTTATACATTATATCAAAATCATAAATATCATTCTGATGATAATATAACATTGACCAAGTGGACAACTTATAATTTTATGCAGCTCAGTTTTTACTCATGTACCAAATATCGACAAAAGGACAGTTATTAACTTAAATGATTTTGTATTATTTATAAAATGGTAATAAGTGATATTAAAGGAAGAATAAACATTAAAAATATTTTGATACATTATCAAATTTACATTATTTTACTATTCATGATAATATATAATGAAAGATTCATGTCAATTATGAGGTAAGGTACTTCATCTCAAACACCTTTCATTGGGGAATATTTCATTTTATACATGGATTTCTTTTATATGGTGTAAAAATCCCTTTGACTTTTCATTTCACTCAAACAAAATAATTTTTTCTATGCATATTTTTACTAAATGACAAAACAAATGTTTTTTTGCATACGCGGTGACAACTACCTTTCCTCCGCTGCGAGTATTATTTGATATTTGGCATCCTTTAGAATCCATAATGTATTTAAAAGAAAAAAAATACCATATACCATTTTTACATATTTTGGTTTTGAAAATTATTTTGGGAAATCATTGGTTATTTCAATATGTTGAAATGATATATTATGATTCATATGTGGAAATATTATATTTTGTTTATGTTTTTTTTATGTGTAATGAATATGTTATGGTTCTTGGGAATTGTTTATATACATGGGTGGTTTCGTGATAAACCTTGGGTGGGGGAGCCTAAGGTAGATCTAAAATGAATTTTGTAACTTGATTGAGGTAAACACTATTTTGTCTCATGAGAGTATTAGATAATATAATATTATGGGTATTCCAAACATAACTCCTTATGTTGATGTGATAGATAAAATGTATGTCAATTATGTATGCAACAAGTTACCTCTGTGATTTATTTATTATATGTGTTATTCATATATCTTATGATTTCATGGGGTATGTTAAAGATCTTATGTTTTTTATATATTAATAGACTATTTATTTTTTTAACCCTTACTAATCTTTTTATGCACATATAATGTTTTTCAAATACTTTTTACAAGGTATAAGGTAGGGTAAGAGAAAGGAATAATTCAAGAAGATTTATATCTTGAAAAGAATTATTGTTTTATTTTAAGACTTTTTATTTTATAAAAAATATAGATACTGAGTACAAGTGCCTACTTTTTAATATTTTATATGTAATGTAATAGTTATGGACTAATTATCTAAAACTATAAACCTAAAAATATTATCAAATGTGAATTATTTACTTAATTTAAATTTATCTAATGTTTACGGCTGGGGTCTTATAGTTGGAAACTCGGATATTGTCTCACACCATTATTCACCTTAAATTTCACTGGAGTACTCGAGAATACCTCTTTTGGAGGCCCATGGATTATTATTTTCACTTCCTTGCTTGTACTTTAGAGTTTGGAACACATTATTGAGATGGATCTCAGGATGCCCATGGGGTTTACATAAATGAATTTTTCCTTTATTCATTATTGTATCGAATATATAATGTTTCTCAATATGTTGCTATATTTTCATTGTTTTTATCATCATCTGGTCATGCATGATAAGTTTACTATTATTGTGGGTCATTAATATTCAGTTTTTATAATTCTTCCAATTCTCTGTCATTCATTTATTACTACTTCCACTATTTTCCGTTATTTTTTCTGATATACCATTGGGATACTCTAATCATTAGTATACAGTCTCCCCACTATAATCTCAATAGGCCCTCATTTCTACTTATAATCCTCTAGTGTATTGGGTGATGGGTTTGACGCCACGTGGCTACCGGTCTGGGTATAATTTTATTGGTCAGTCGGGTGGGGATGTTACATTTTTTGACCACTATGTTATTCCTCAAACAAATATCTCCTGGTCTTTTCATAGTATGACATGATATGACCCAATAATCCATATAATTGAATTTTAATAAGAGAAAATATCTTATTAATTAAATTCATCCACATGTAAACTTATTTTTTTAGGAACATGACCGGTAATTATCTATGGATAGTTACATATTATTTTCATCTTCCTTATGTATTTGGTTTGAAGATCACACTATTAGGAAATCATTTGTCTATCTAATGAGTCCAACAGTCTTCATACCAATACTTTGTCCCATCCAATTTTCACCATCTGATGTTTCTATATCTAAACCAATTCTGTATTTCCCTTAAATTTATATCCTTAAACATTTGTATCTTTCTATACTCCATCAAAATCAATTTTAACTATTTCTAAAATGAATAATTATAATAACATTAAAATATGTAATTTATTATTCATTTCCATTGATTTGTATTCATTTTATGGTTCAATAATTAAAGAAACCATTTATTCATCAATGGTATCATCTATCATATCCTTTTCATCAAGACTCAATGAATGTTCGTTGCGGGAATTTTCCTTATCTTCAATCGAGATTTTATACACTATAACTACTATTGAGATTTAAAAAGAATTAAATTTTTTTATTCCTCTCCATCATGTCAATAAATATCCACATCAAGATAATCCACATGCTTTAATGACACTTATCACAATGAATCCATATTTATATTTTTCTTTCAATTAATTTCAATCTAATCAAAATTTCCCACATGTTACAGATTGAGATTGACAAAAATATTCGACTAATTTACATCATCTTTCATAGGTTATTTATTTTCAGTTATTACAATTGTCTAATCTATAGAATCGTATTTAATGTATAGTTCTACATCCTCTAAAATGTCATTAGTATCTTGTTTCTCTTTATGAAGAAGCTTTATATGTATAATTTCATGATAGATATGAAGTCTCATTTTTACAACAATCACCTCTGATTCCTCTACATGATTTTTGCATCACATTATAGATCAACGAATAACATTCAGTGTTGAGTTGCTTTTTACTCTACTTTAACACACCAAAAATAGTCCAATAATGTTATCATTCAAATCTCCCTTTTCAAATATTGATTTTACGTGGAAAATAGGAAATGTTTTGTCATCCATGTAGTGAAAAAATATGTATTTTCATCTAGATGCATTTTCAGATCATTGAACTAATTGTGAAAAAACCAATTGATTGTCCTTATTCACTTTTTTTATCACCATCGTATATATTTTAGACATTTCTAACATGGAATTAGATATTTTGAAACTCATAAATATAAAAGATATTCCATCATATAGTGTTTCATTAAGTGGATTTTGAGTATTGTCATATGCATGAAAACTGTTCCCCCATATATCAATCATAAAAAACATGTCACACAACTAAATTGACTCCCTTGAACCATTCCATATAGAACATCTATCCTAATAAATCAAAGAGGAAATAACATTCTATTCATCCATATTTTTATGTGGCCTTTATAAAAAATTATAACACCAATAACATTCACGATATTAATCAGGACAACAAAAACATATAATTGATTTAATAACTATAACACATAGCCTTCAATAAAGCATGTAAAACCATAGAACACCCTTAGAGGAGAGGGATAAAATAGGGTGTTTACCATTTCATTCAATGAGATGGATCTTATCCCATTTTTGTGAGGAACATGATGAAAATTTATTATAGAATTTTGTATTTATAAATCACCCATATGATTAAATAGAAACACAACATAGTAGGTTTACGTGATTCACGATAATGTGGTTTTCCAAGGATCATACGCAACTAGTTTTCCCCTATAATTAAATCTGATCCTCTTTACTATATATTGTGGATTACAAAATAGAAAACGTGGTTAATCTATGATAATAAAAATTCCATTAGAATAATTTTAGGGATAGAAAACCCCCCTTCTGATCACTTATATTGACTAACCCATAGTTACTTCCTTGGGTGATGTCATTCTCAATTGAACGACATGATGGTCTCATCTACATATTGGGCTCATAACATGTTTTTCTTGATTATCACAATAAAATTCTCTCACCTCAACACTTCATTAAGGATCATGAATGTAGTTTTTAATCATACTAAATTTCCAAACCCTACTCTTAACATAAGTCAAATAAACACACTCCCTACATTGTGAAAACCATATTTTTAAAAGATCGTTATGTTTTTTTGAAACCATTTACCTTCACAAGTATTCTCACATTCATGAACTATTGTCATTTTTGGATCTCGAAACTATAAAAAAACTCTCAAACTTCATAAATCTTGATTTTTTGGAATTACATAGCATTAATTAATTCTTAACCATTCATTTCCTAAATAATTTAACAATGAAGAGAGATTAATTCATGAAAGAGATACCTTCTCTTATAACATTAATAAAAAAATAGTGATTACCCATTTTATCAAACTATGTCTATCCTTCATAAGATGAGTGGCTTCGAATTTATATATATTTCATCCTATACAAAGCAGTCAATATCACCAAGTCTTTTTCATGCACCTCTTCATTATTGATTATGAGGCCAATTTTTATCATAATGATTTTGTAAAAAAAAATTATTCTCAACACTTTTCATAATTGAGTAACATACCAAATTTCCTTCACACCTCTTAACTTTTTTTTGAAACCAATTTATGGAACCATCAATCATTCACAACACTAAATGACTTTATTAAGCTTCATATGTTCTCAAAACCCTAATCTTCTGGAAATCCATGACTTTTACATATATTGAAAAGTCAGTCCTATAAAATCATATTTCACAATTCATGTAACTTCATATAGAGTGTGTGACCTAAAAATAATGAAAACTTTAGAGGATGGATCCACCGTTAACACTCATTAAAAATTCATTGTAATATCACATAACCTGAAAATTACTTATTCATCCTATTCTGCATTATTGAAATACAGAAAATAAAATCAGTTTCTATATATAAAAACACATGGTTCAAAAAACCCCAAAAAATAGTTTATAGAGGTTTGGATAGCATACAATAAGACATAGTATGGAAACATGAAGTCTCACATGCACATGTGAAAAGAGAATACTAATTATCATATGTGAAAATTACAGAAACAACCGAACCAAAATTGGTCAACTATCCAATCTCATCTTCACCAAGGTGCGATCACCAAATGAAAAAAGACATTAATAATAAAATATTCCAAATCATGTTAATAATTGGTACCCTTAATGAATTTCTCAATGGATTATCACCCTCATGTTGAGTCAATAATGTTTTCCTTATGACTTTTCCATTCATTCTTGTTTTAAAAATCACAAACACCTTATACATCAGCATATATTATTTTTTACCATCATAAGGAATATTTACCTCTTTAAGGAAATATACCTTAACCTAGATTTTCTTATACATAGCAATATTATTCTTAAATTCAAAAACCGGATTCATAACCAAATTTACGGAGCCATATAATGAAAAGATATGAAGAATTCTGTTTTAAGGATCCGAATTCTGTATGTGATATGTAATGTAGTTCTAATCTGAATTCTGGATTCCGAACTCTGAAGAATTTCGACTTCGAATTCTTAAGCAATTCGACTCTGAACTCTGAAGAAGATCGACTCCGAACTCTTAAGAAGTTTGACTCCGAACTGTTAAGCAGTTCGACTCTGAACTCTTAAGAAGTTCGACTCTGAACCCTTAAGAAGTTCGACTCTGAACTTTTAAGAAGTTTGACTCCGAAATCTTAAGAAGTTTGACACCGAACTATTTTGTAGTTCGACTCAGAAATCTTAATAAGTTCGACTCTGAACTTTTAAGCAGTTTGAATCCGAACTCTTAAGAAGTTCGACCCCGAACTCTACAGGTTCAGAATCCGATATCTAGTGAAACTAGACTCCGAATTTCTATAAAATAGAATCCGAACATTTCTTAACATAGGCTCCAATATTCATTTTGATTAGACTCCGATCTTTTGACTTACTTACAGTCTTAATTATTGATTAGCTTTTACACACAAATTCCTTGTTTCAAAACGATGTCGTGCATTCAGTTATACATAGTTTGTTATAAAACGATGTCGTCTTTTCTGTTTCTAATTAACCGTTGGTTGAGTTACACGTGTACAGGTCCCTCCGAGTTTCATGGAAAATATGACCGTTAGAGGAGGGAGCAGACCGTTAGAAATTTGCCTATAAATAGGAGCTCATTTGAAAGAGCTCTATAGACAATTAAATTGATCAATCTAGGAACCACACGCTTCTAAGGTGATTTCTAGAGAGAGAAAGCTTTTCATGCCTTGTGCGTACTGAACCTCTCATTCCGTTTTTGCTTCGTGCGACTCCGAATGTTGGTGATTACATTCGAGGACTTCCGGGGATAGGAATACAGAGGTGCCGACTAACTTGAAGTTCGAGGGATTCCTTACTGAGGAAGACAGAGGTGACCAACTACCTTGAAGTTGAGGGCTTGCGGGGATAGCAATACAGAGACTCCGATCATCGTATCGAGGGCTTACCCTGGTGTGGGTAAGACATACTTTCTTGAAAGTATAAATCAAGGGACCTTTATCCAAGGTTGTTGGATATCCTTCTCTTTGGGTTAAAAGACTTATATCTTGTTACATGTAGTTTATCTACTCGTTTATTTCCACTGAATTTTGTATTATAAGGAAAGTATAAATTTCTTATACTTCCATAATTGTACTCTGTTTCATTTAGATTCTATACGCTTTAAGGTAGAATCTCATATTGTAATCTTTTGTTAAGTTTCAATTTCCGGAACCATATTTACGGAACCTACTTTCGGAATCTCTTTCCAAGTTTTCATTTGGTATTAGAGGTGTTATGAATTTGTTTAAGTTTAACTTTGTTAAACTTATCCCTTTCCATTGCTTAAGGAAACTATAGTTATTCATAACTATCTTTAAAGGTTCCAAAGGAATTTCTAAAGTATACAATTAACCCCCCCCCCCTCTTGTATATTGAGCATCTACATCATTATTTCGATCCTACAATTGCTATTAGAGCAGGTCTCTGAAATACTTATTCTCACGAATAAGTATTTCTTTCTCATTTTCTTTATTCCGAACTTTGTCATTCCAAACTAGTTATTCTGAACTATTCATTCCGAACATTGTCATTCAGAACTTTCTCATTCCGAACTTTGTTATTAAGATTTTTTTTCTACTAACAAGTTTGTGTGTCGAAGGTTATTTTAAGTATGGCAGGAATTAATGTTGGTTCCATTGATAATATAAATCCTACAAGACCACCAATCATTGATGGTAATGATTATGAGTACTGTAGAGATCGAATGAAAACTTTTGTTATCAATACTGGAGTGGAAAACTTTGTTATTCTTACTGGAGATTATAAAATTCATGATAAGGAAGTTAGAACTTTCACTAACAAAGAAAAGCAATAGTATCAACTCAATTATAAGGTATGAAATACTTTGCTTTGTTCAATGACTAGAAATATATATAGCCAAATTTCTTATTGTGAAGTAGCTAATTGTATCTGGATGAAGTTAGATGTTACACACTTTGGAACTTCTAAAGTGATCGAGACTATGAGAGCTATGCTTAGAGTTGAATATCATGGCTTCAATTTTCTGTATGGTGAACCAATTTGTAATGTTCAGCAGAGATTTATGACTATAGTCAACAGCTTACAGTCTGTGGGAGAGAAATGGTTAGATGATGAAGCACTTGTGGATAAGATAATTGATATCATGCCAAATGAGTGGGAATCCAAAAGAACTGCTATAGATGAGAACATGAAAGTCACTCAAATTTCTCTTGATGAGTTATTTGGAACTCTTCTCCAACACAAAACAAGAATTAAGAGAGATGATGACATCATCAAAAAGAAAAATAGAAACAGTACGGTTGCTTTTACAACAACATCAAATCAGATGAAAGCTAAGACTCCTGAAAAAGTAACCAGATCCAAGTCTAAGAATGTTATTTTCCAATCTGAATCTAGTGAGAGTGAAATCTCTGAAAATGAGTTAGAAAATCTTGCTTGAAGGATGAACAAGATAGATGTCCATAGAAGTTTCCAATCCAAGTATAAGAAAAAGGAAAGGAAAGATAGGAAATATGGAGAAGTTACTTGTTATGAATGCAAGAGAGCTCGACATATTAGACCAGATTGCCCTTTGCTCAAAAAAAAAGAAAGGAAAGAAAGGCATTCAGATAGGAATAGAAAGAAGTTTTATAAAGCCAAAGCTAAGAAAGTTTTGAAAGCTAGTGACACCTGGAGTGCCAGTGGTGGTGACTCTTCAGATAAATCTTCTGATTATGAATCTTCAGGACAGAAGAATCTTGTTCTTATAGCCAGATTACCTTTTGATAATCATTGTTTTATGGCTAAGGTACGAAATGCTGAATCATTAACCAATGTTTCTTTAAATTCTAATGATAGTAAGTATTATAACTCTTCTGATGAAGAATCCTCTTCTGATGAAGAAAATACTTTACCTACTCATGAAGAAGTCTCTAGGTTTGCTGAACTTCTTGAAATTGAGAATTCCAAACTCAATATGAAACTTGATAAGAAAAAAAATAGGAATTCTATTCTTACAAAGGAGATATCAAATCTTTCTAAAGATCTTGATAGGAAAAATGTTGATTTTTAAAGTGTTTCAAAAAAAACATGAGGAAGTAAGTTTTGAGAAGAATAAACATTCTAAAGAGTTAGAAAAAGTAATTTCTAAGAAAAATGTTTTCGATCCTAGCTCTAGTTCTAGAACTAATTTTTTTGGGGATAAAAACTTGGTGATAAAACTCAAGTCCGAAATTTTTTTCCTTAAAGAAGTGATTATCAAACTTTACCCATGGTAAGGAAAATTTTGATAAAATGTATTCCCAAATATGACCTTTAAGAAATAAATCCGGATTTGGTTATACCCATGCAAAACCAATTTTTAGTAACAATTATTTTGTTCCTAAAAGTGCCCCATTTTGTACTAAGTGTCAATGTGGTGGTCATTGGGCAAAGAATTGTTCCTTAAAAAAAACCCAATCCTTAGGTTTTCATAAAGCATTTTTCTCTAAGAAGATGTGGGTACCTAAAATTTTATTGTCTGGAAATCTCGGATCCAAACAAGTTTGGATTCTGAAAGTCTAATTCTCTTCTTGATTTCAGGAAAATAAAGAGAGTACCAGCAACAAGACATGGTACATGGATAGTTGATGTTCTCGGAACATGACTGGTAACAAAAGATATTTTGAAAATATTATCAAAACGAAAGGAGGAAAGGTAACTTTCGGGGACAATTCTAAGGGATAGATTGTTGGCATTGGTAATATTGTTCTTTTAGGAAAAACATTGATTTCAAATGTTCTATTTGTAAGGGTCTTAGGAAAAACCTCAATAGCATAATTTAGTTATGTGATGAAGCATACCTTGTATATTTTAGGAATGATATGTGCTTAGTTCGCAATTCCAAAGAAGAATTTATTCATTCAGCCAATAGGCAAGAGAATGTTTACACTTTGAACCTAGAAAACCTCATGAGCCAAGATTTACCTTTCCTAAGTGCAATGTAAGATCATTACTGGTTATGGAATAGAAGATTGGGTCACAGTAACCTTAGAAACCTATGTAAACTCTCTAAGAAGAAACTAGTTAAGGATCTACCGAAGCTTAGATTTGATTCTTCTAAAGTTTGTGATCCTTGTCAATATGGTAAGAAACATAAATCTAGTTTTAAATCAATCGATGAAGTCTCAACAACTGATGCATTACAGTTACTGAACATGGATCTTTTTGGTCCAACACAAACTGGAAGTATTGGAGGCAAATACTACGTGTTTGTTCTAGTTGATGATTACACTAGATTTACTATGGTCTATTTTCTAGCAAAGAAGTCTGAAGCTTTTTCTTATTTCAAAAGTTTTAGAGCTCAAGTTAAAAATGAGAAAAACCATCCATTGAAAAATATTCATAGTGATCATGGAGGAGAATTTCAAAATTCTGATTTTGAAACTTTTTGTAGTAGAAAAGGTATTACTCACAATTTTTTCAGCACCTATAACTCCTCAACAAAATGGTGTAGTTGAAAGAAGAAATATAATTCTTCAAGAGATAACTAGAACCATGTTGAGTGAATATTCTTTATCTAGACATTTCAGGGCTGAAGCTGTAAGTACTGCTTGATATACTATAAATCGAGTTTTAATTAGACCTTTTCTTAATAAAACTCCTTATGAGTTATGGAACGATAGAAAACCAATACTTTCCTACTTCAAGGTTTTTGGTTGCAAAGTATTCATTTTGAATACTAAATATAACTTACATAAATTCTCACAAAAATCTGATGAAGGAATTTTCTTAGGTTATTCCACAACATCTAAGGCTTATAGAGTTTTTAACAAAAACACTTGTACTGTTGAAGAAACAGTGCATGTAAAATTTGATGAGTCTGATCATTTTGTTTTTAAACAATCCCAGCCTACATCCTTAGATGTGTTATTAAAAACTGATTATCAACCTTTGATAGAAGAACCTTCTGATAAGGAAAATGATCAAGAAGATACTTCAGAAATATTTAGCCTAAAAGACTTTCTACCCTATGTTGATGAACAGGTATTTCATAACCAAAATCAGGTGTTTCTTAAGAATCATCCCAGTGATAGTATCGTTGGCGATGTAAATCAACCTGTAAGGACTAGAAGTTCCTTAAGAAATTAAGTAGAACATCTAGTATTTCTTTCCCAATTAGAACCTAAAAGCACTAATGAAGCTTTAGGTGATGATGATTGGATCAAAGCCATGCAAGATGAACTAAATGAATTCAAAAGGAATAAATTCTATACATTGGTTGAAAGACCTATGGAAACGTCTGTAATTGGAGTAAAATGGGTTGACAGAAATAAATGTGATGAAAATGGATTCATAGTATGAAATAAAGCTAGACTTGTTGCTAAAGGTTATAATCAGCAAGAGGGAGTAGACTATGATGAAACCTATGCTCTAGTAGCTGGACTTGAGTATATCCGTATTCTACATGCCTTTGCAACATTCTTTAATTTTAAACTTTTTCAAATGGATGTGAAATGTGCTTTTCTTAACAGTTGTGTTCAAGAGGATGTTTTTGTTGAACAACCTCCTGGCTTTGAAGATACAAAACATCCTGATCATGTTTTTAGACTTACCAAAGCTCTGTATGACCTTAAACAAGCCCCACGAGCATGGTATGATAGAATCACTGGATTTTTGCTTCAAAATAACTATGTTAAGGGAAATTAAGATCCAACCCTTTTTATAAAGAAAGATAAGAAAAATGTTTTGATTGTTCAAATTTATGTTGATGACATTATATTTGGTTCAACTCAGCAATCTTTAACCGATTCGTTTGCAAGTCTAATGAAATCTGAGTTTGAAATGAGTATGATGGTTGAGTTAACATTTTTTCTTGGTTTTCAAATTTCTCAAAAACCAGAAGGAACCTATATATCTCAACATAGGTATATTAAATATCTTCTCAAAAAGTATGGTTATGACAACACTAACAGTATAAGTACTCCCATTTGTACCTAAAACTCTTTAGATCTTGATGAAGCTGGGAAACTAGTAGATCAAACATCTTTTAGAGGTATGATAGGAAGTCTACTTTACTTAACAGCTAGTCGACCAGACTTAATGCTTTCAGTATGCTTCTTTTCAAGATATCAATCCAATCCTAAGGAATCTCACTTAAAGGCAGTAACAAGAATTTTCCACTACCTTAAGGGAACCGTGGATTTAGGATTATTTTATACTTCTGGAAATGATTTTGTTCTGAAAAGCATTTCTGATGATGACTTTGGTGGATGTAGAATTGATAGGAAAAGTACATCCAGAACTTGTCATTTCTTAGGAGATTCGTTAGTTTCTTGGTCCTGCAAGAAGCAAAATTCTGTATCACATTCCACTGCTGAAGCCGAATATGTAGCAGCTGGAAGTTGTTGGGCTCAAGTGTTGTGGATGCACCACACACTCACAGACTATGGCTTGAGTTTTACTAAAACTCAAATTTTGTGTGATAACACAAGTGCTATTGCCTTAAGTAAGAACCCTACACATCACTCTTGTGGAAAACACATAGATATTAGGCATCACTTTCTTAGGGATCACACAGAAAAAGGAGATATCATTATTCAGTTTATCGGAACGCAAGATCAACTTGTTGATATTTTCACAAAATCATTACCCTCCGATAGATTTGAATACATTAAAAAAAAAGTTAGGAATGATAATTGTAAGATAATCATTCTTCGTTAACTTCTTGTTGAAAAATTCTCCTAACAATAATAAACTCCTCTTCATAGGAGGAGTACATTTTGTTGTTAGTTTTTTTTTAAAAAAACTCTTGAAACTAAAATTTCCGGAATGGGAATTACCGGAACTAAAATTTTCAGGACAGAAATTCTCGGAATAAGAACTTCCGGAATGAAATTATTTGTACTAAAGACTTCCATAATGGAATTTTCGTACTAATAATTTCATAATAAGATTTCTGGAATGGAGATTTCGGATTGGAATTTTCGTAACGATTTTTTCGTACTGGAACTTTCGTAATGAATTTTTTCTTTCAAGAAGAATATTACCAATTTCGAATAATATTACTTGTGAATCCTTAAGTTATGATTTTCATTCTTATAGTTTCGTAATCAAATTTTTCTTACTGGTATCTTCCTTGTTTGGTTCGGATTTTAGTTTTTCCTCAAATCCGAATGTTTTCTTTAAAAAACCTCAAATGAGCAGAGTCAAATTTTTTTCCCTTGCGGAATTATTCTCAACCGTCAAATCAAATCAAAGTATTTTCAACCATTGGATGAATTTTGGAAGACCAACGGTCAAATTTTTTCCTATAAAAAGCGGGTCCCGAGACTCATCCCACATCGGTTTTCCAAGCCTTTGCGTCTCGAAGCTCTACTGCTCCTCTTAAGGCCGGTTCCGAACCTTGTGAAGACGATCCGAATCTTACAGTTTATTTCATTCTGAATGTCTATTGAAGCAACCTCTCAAGATTTTTAAACTATCAAACCAATTTCAAAGTTGTTAGTTTACAGAGAAAGGTTAGTTCATCTAGATTTTTATAAGCTTGATTCTCTTATTTCAATGAATATTAGACAGAATGGATGGGAAGATGTATGCATAGCAAAACCAGATAAACATGATCCGTTTTATACTGACTTGTTGATAGAGTTTTATGAGTCTGTTTCCTTCTTGGTGGAAGATTGTAGAGAAAGGTTTTCTTTTAAGTCTTGTGGATAGAAGAATAAACTTTCTTACACTAAGGCAGCAAGCCTTGTTGGTATAGCATACGAGGGAGATGCTGAATTCTGTTCTCACAAACTTCCTGATGTGAAAGGAAGTTTCAATAAGGAGATGGCACTGAAGTACCTTTGGCTTAAGGATGATTCAACAACTAAGATTGCTCGGCTCACTCCGAATAATAGAATACTTCAACTATGGGTGCAAGGTTTTCTGGTTCCGAGAAGAGGAAATAAAGACAATATGAAGAAGAGTGATATCTATGACTTAGATTTTTTGGTAAATCTAAGAAAGATAAATCTGATAAGGCATGTCTTGGTTACAATCAAGAATATCAAAGAAGGAAATCTAAGAACTCAGATTATGATGTTTCCTGCCTTACTGTCTAAGTTGATTGTTCGATTCTTAGAATCTTTCAAAGTTGCCTACAAATCAATGATCCGGAATTGCAAGCTCATGCTTGTTAGTGATGATATGATTAAAAGAATGAAGATGGGTTTTTCTAGTGAGTCCGGAGAATTTTACCCCCTATTCGTAGAGGAATTTGAAACAACTGAAAAAGAATCTCCGGATCCTTCAAAAAAGCAAAGGAATAAGAGAAAGGCTAAGGAAGTAGTCGGTGATGATGAAGTTCCTCATCCTAAGGAAACTGAATCCGCACCTCCCAAGCCGAAGAAGTAGAAAATCTATACATGTAACGACCCGAAATTTTGAATAAATCTTGTTTCCTAATTTTATGTGTTATTTTATATTATTTTTTACTCAACAAAAATGTTTCATTTGATAACATGAGTATAATTAAAATGATACCATTGGTTTTAGACTGTTATATGACCATTGGTCAATATGACTGCTGGAAACTAAACGTTTTGACTATTGTCTATAAATACAAGTAATCTTGGTTAATTAATAAAGAAAGAAGATTTGATGGCCTCACCCAGTAGTCTTGGACCGATCGAAGCACATCTAACAGAACTTGGGAAGGAGGTAGCACCATTGGGCTTTTCTCTGGACCAAACCCAAGCTGAACTTCATCGTGTGAAGCTAGAACGGGACCGCCTTCATGAGATGTTCAAACTGATAGAAATTACTACTCGTGTGATGTTGGGCGAGCCTCCCTCGGATTCTCTCACCTTAGCACACCTTACACTTAGGTCTTATGCTGGTGTGATAAGGGGCTATGTAAGGAGACCGTAACTGCCTTGTGTAATCCTTTGTTTTTAATAAAAATTGGGATTTCTTCTTATGATGATGTTTATGAAATTTCTAATGTCCGGATAAATACAGTATGCATATTTTTAATGAATTTTAGAAAAAGGATATTTTAAAAATTATTATGTAAACCATAAATAATTAAAAATGTGTAATTATTTTCGAAAAATGGTCTTCTACAATTATGATTAGTACGAAATTTAGAGTCTAATAAGATCAACATAATTTTTGAGGAATAGTATATTATGAATAGTGATTTTGTGCTTAGGATTAGTAATTTGAAGAAATGGATTAGTAATCTCACTTAAAGAAAGTATTAATATAATCTAGGCACCTTGATTAAGTAGTATGATTCAATAAAATGGTTAAATAACGGTTTCATAAATTATTATTCAAGTATTAGTTTTTTCGGTGAATACTGTAATTATTTAAAAAATAGATTAAAAATATTAAGAAAATTATTTTTATAAAATGGAGGTCATTTTTGAAATCAGAGCATTGATATTTGATTAAGGTGAAATTTTGGGATCTTTCTGAGAAAGTTGAATTTTCAGTGAATAGTAAAAATACAGTTTTAGGGTTTCGGTATGTTTAATGACATCATAACTATGTCATGACAATTTCATGAGATATTTTAAGGGTTGGCCGGCCAAGGGTGAAGAATTATTGTTTTGGGGGCCCCATGTGGACTAAATCCATGGTAAATTCCAAGGGAGAACACATGGTTTTGAGAAAAGAACTTGTGAGGGTCCCTTGGCCATTAATGCCTTGTCCCCTCACTTTCCCCAATAAATACGAAGCCATCCTCTCATCAATTTCGACTCCCCACTCTCCCCCAACGAATTTCTGGTCTCATTACCTCCCAAGGAGTCCTCCGAAGGTTCCCCAAGCCCTCAAGGCCCAAACCTTTGAGTTTTAAGAGTTACGTTTTAAGGTATGGGGTCCGACCTCTCTCTTCTTTTCAAGTAATCTCTTTTAGGTCATTTCTTTTATACTACATGTTCTTATGTTAAAGTATGTTCTTTTATACTCCTATTAATTCCCTTTTCATGTTCATATAATGAGAGATCCCCTCTTACTCTCATTATTTTGTTTTATGAAGTTTTAAGTGGTGCCGTTAGGCTGCCGAAATTTTTGTAACATATTCTTTATCCCTTCTCATTTTTCAAGATCTATTTTCATGTAAAGTATTTCAAGTTCCTTTTTGTTATGTTGGGGTATGATCTCTATATCTATCATACTGTAATCTTATGTTTATATGATGAGAGACCCCATTTGATCTCTTTAATTCAGTATTTTGATGTTTTAAGTGGCGCCGTTAGGCTGCCGAATTTTTAAGTTGTTCTTCACCCTTCTCGTTTTGAAGTTCTACTTTCATGTCAATTCTTTCAAGTTCCTTTTTGTTATGTTAGGGTATTATCTCTATATCTATCATACTGGACTCTAATTTTCATATGATGAGAGACCCCATTTTATCTCTTCAATTCAGTATTTTGATGTTTTAAGTGGCGCCGTTAGGCTGCCGAATTTTTAAGTGGTTCTTCACCCTTCTCGTTTTGAAGTTCTACTTTCATGTCAATTCGTTCATGTTCCTTTTTGTTATGTTGGGGTATGATATCTATATCTATCATACTGGAATATTATGTTCATATGATGAGAGACCCCATTTGATCTCTTCAATTCAGTATTTTGAAGTTTTAAGTGGCACCGTTAGGCTGCCGAATTTTTAAGTGGTTCTTCACCCTTCTCGTTTTGAAGTTCTACTTTCATTTCAATTCTTTAAAGATCATTTTTGTTATGTTGGGGTATGATCTCTGTATCTATCATACTGTACTCTTATGTTCATATTATGAGAGAACCCATTTGATCTCTTCAATTCAGTATTTTGACGTTTTAAGTGGCGCCGTTAGGCTGCCGAATTTTTTAGGGGATTCTTTCACCCTTCTCATTCTTTTCAAAGTTCTACTTTCATGTCAAGTATTTAAAGTTACTTTTTAATTATGTTGGGGAATTATCTCTATATCTATCATACGGAACTCTTATGTTCACATGATGAGAGACCCTATTTGATCTTTTCAAATCATTTTTGTTGAAGTTTAAGTAACGTTGTTAGGCTGCCGAACATTCATGAGAGAAATCTAATTTTTGTCTTCCTTCCATGTTTTTCATTTCAAATGGTATGTCATTGAAATTTCATTACCATGATCATGTATCCTTCTTATTCTGTCCATCTACTATTTTATGGGTCATTTATGAATGTTTGACCCATTTTCCCTCTCGTTTTAATGTTTTCTAAAACCTCGTAACATAGCCGATATGCTGCAGAATTTCCGTCTCAAAATGTCTCTCTCTTTTTCTAAAGTTATTTTATATTATTAAGTGAATAATAAAAGATATTTATTTTAAAGGGGTATTAACATATATACAAAAATTTTCTATTTTAAATTCTGGTATTTACATACATGAGACCCAACTTCCTTTTCTGTGGGTTTTAACGTGACGTAAAGATCATGTCTTTAAAGCAGTTTTTAAAATGTTGTGATTATGAAATGAAACCCATTTATTTTATGCTATTTGGGTTATTTATGAAATGTTTGATGATGATATTTGTGGCTCACATGATAACAAAGTCAAATTTAAGGGTGCACCCTAATAGCACTCCAATGCATTGGGTAAAGACTTAATCTCTAGAGATGGCCATTTTTAACGACGCCTTGGTGAATAACCTTGGTAATTTTAACGACACCTTGGGGATGGAATTTGGTGAAAAGAAACCATTTTCAATATTAAATGTTGTAGCCACATCTTCAAGTTATGAAAAATGTTATTTTTATTATGATATGCCTCATGATTTCTTTCTCATGCCTTAAAGTTCTTTTCATGTCCTTATTGAAGTATCTCAAGTTCACATGTAAAATGTTTATCTTGTTTCCCTTACTGGGCCTTCTGCTCACCCTTTCTTTTGATGTATGTCCCCAGGTTATGAGATGTAGTAACGATCATAGGATAAACTTAAGGAGAAGCCTTTAAAGTGTTTAAGAAGAGTGTTTTTTGTTCTTTTCATTAATTATGTTCCTTGTTTCCAAGACACTAAACCTTAAAGATCCTCAGTTCCGTCTAATGGAATGAAAGTTATGTTATAAAAAGATGGGATGCTATTGTTGGTATCAAAGGATGGTTTATTTATTTGTGGAAATTAGGATATAAAATATATATTGTCTTTCATTATCAAAATCTACTAGTAATAATGTAGATGTGGAAGACAATAACTTGGTGACCATGTCTATGTAAGAAAAAACATTACATTGTCATCTTAAGTTGGGGGAAAACCCTATAAACTAACATTTTCAATGTTAATTGATAATATGTAATGTTTAAAAATAATAATTCTTTAAAAATTAATCATATTATGTAATATTATCCATAAAAAATCCATATCCAACTATTTATGGATCAATTTCAACATGGTCACTATAATGAATTATTAAATGATTAAACAAAATCTATATTTTGAAATCAAAATCCGTAATTGTATATGAATATATTAATATACATTACAAGAACCAATAAAGATATTCTACAGGAATTATATTTCAATAATTTTATCTAATTTAGTAAAGGAAAATGATATTCACCTATATTTTATGTAATTTGTTATGCCCAAATCTGCACTCCCAGATCAATTTCTATAAACTCATAATGTACATACTTGATTTGATACCAGATGTATAAACATCTATATAACCATCCAAAATTTAAAAAATTGGTTGATATTAGTGAATCTATTATATCATATGTATCATTTCAGGTGTTCATATATTGATAATTAGGGTATAATATAATATATTTAATCTCATTCCCTTATATCAAATAGAATTTGTCCCCTAAATATTTGTAAATAATTAATTCATAATTTGTTTTTAGTGTCGGTGTGAAATTTCTTCTCACATGTTATCCTTATAAATATGTCATTTGTACTAATTTTCTCAATAACATTGGGAAATTTAAACTTAAGAAGGGTTCACTATCGACTCTGTGAAAGGGAATCATATTACTAAAAAAATAATGTAATAAACATGGACTTTGTAATGTGAATGGAATAGGTAGACAACGTGAATCTAAAATGAAACTAAATATTAGGTAAAGCTATATAATTTAAAAAAAATTAAAAAACGGTTATAAATTGAAATGATCTCATAATAATGGAATGCACAATTATAACAATAAGAAAATATATCTTAACGTTGTGTGAGAATAATCATTATTTGACATTAATATATAAATAATTACACCCCACTGTAAAGGTTTTGTGACCAGACAATATCATATTATGTGAAAATGTAAACACTAATACCAAACATTTTTTCCACATGAGACCTATCAATTCATCTATGAGTTATATAATTTTAGACCCCAACCTTCATTTTTTATGTTCAATGTATTCACTATAATATTAAAATTAATAAAAAGTACAAAATATTCTTTTTAGGAATCATCCATTTTGAAATAACAGCATATTAAATTCCAATACTTATCATTATGTCAATAAAAGGGATAACTTCATCGAAACCCTATAAAATAAATAATGTAGATGGTTAAATATTATGTAGTCAACAATACCATAATCACCATTATTATAATAAAAAGTATATAAAATTCTATTTAATTATTCCAAGTCAGTATAATAAATATCATTCTATATAAACATGATCAAATCTAAATTATAAAAAAAATTACATTCCCAAAATAGATATCTAAGAGTATACGACTATCTCAAAACTAGAATAACATGATATGAAGAAATCTAAGAAATGAAATCTATGTTTTCAATAGAACATATCATATGAAGTGAGAAATGGAATTTAGAATGGTCTGTGGTCGGAACATAAATCCATTGAAGAAGATAAGAGTATATCACCAATATAATAAAGGGTTAGAATGTTTCCAAAATAAATTAAATATGTTCATTTATTTATCTTAAATCAATTAATTTAAGTTGAGTTAATAAAAGCATCATTAATAAAGAAAAATGAGTAACAAGTCACCTTGATAAGGCAACATGACACTTTTATAATATCCATTGAAATCAATGACATATAAGATTAATGGGCTACTAAATCAAAAAAAACCATCGAAAGGGAACATATTACATATAATGTATTATGCCTTAAATAATGAGATATGAATCCTTGAAAAGGAATGAACCTATTAAACATTTTTATCAGACTCTCATTAAAGGGAGGATTTGAAAATCATCAAAAAATATCATCAATTAAATATAATTCATGATATTATATCTCAATTGTGGAATACACCACATATATGTTATTAGGTGCGTAAATAGAGTAATTATCTTGATGAAGGAATATTCCCAAGAAACCCAATTCATACATTGAATCGTTTGAAAAAAATACCATGATAATATTAACATGAAATTAGATATTTAATATCATTAAATAGAAAATAAATATTATATAAATATTATTGTGAGTTTTTATGGACACCATAAATAATAAAACATGGTTTATGATATAATCATTACTTAGTGGAAGGAAATTAAGACTGAAAACCATACCCTTTATCATAAATTCTCTAAAAATATTTTGAACTCACATATCTCAAAAATATTTAAAATATTTACTATATTTTTAACTTTATTCATATCTATTTTCATTCATAGTATTAAAAACTAAACATTCACTATAAGAATTCTATTGATTTAAATCATATGGTGTTTATTGTGTGGATTGTTTTTAATAGATTCATAACTGGTTTGTTTTTTTCTTCTTGTTTCAATGTTGATTATTACTATATCATATATGTTTCTTGAATTTTTTTCATGATTTTTTAAATTTTAATAATTTCATTTATTTTCATATATTTTTATGAACAATGATTATTAAACTGGTGATGATCAGGATTCTATGTTTCTTATTGAATAAAATGTGCCATTTAAATTATGATGTTAAATGATGATATAAGGAATTTAGAACAAAACCCATAACATAATTTACATATCTATATAACAATAATACAATAAAAAATTTATCATTTTCAAGAATAATATAAATTTATAATATTAATTTTATATGACATTAAACTAATATAAACATTAATATTCCATATTTTAGTGAATTATTATGTCGTGATTTAGTTTTAGATTCACTATATGAGAAGAATAGTGATAGTATTTTGTTCTTATTATTTCTATATATCAAAATTATAATTATATATATGCAAATTTATATGCTTTTAAAATATTGTGTAATATGAATAAATGAATTTTCTCTTCTCAACTTTTTTTAAAAGATTAAATTGAATTTGATTGTATATTGATCATATTGTTAGTATGATTGATGGTTTATTATAATATAACACTAATTATTTCATAAAAAAATATTTATCTACTAATAATTTTCTTATATCCATCCTTGTAATGAAATGAAGTGGAAAACCTTTTACACTAACGAGGTGGAAGTCTGCAAAACACATAAAAACAGATGTTTTTCAAAATTGTTGGGTATAAGAATAAAAATTAAAATTGTAAAATGTAACTAAATGATTCTATATAAATCATAATAGTTTATTTATATAATTTTTTCATATATTTTATAGAATAAAATTAAAAATAAAATGAAAAAATTGATAATACTCACTTCAAGGACACGACATTTTTTGAAGTATTCTGGGATTTGAATAGATTATTATAAAAATGAGTTTTCTAGGGGGCATGTTCAAGGGATATGGTTATAGTTATATTTGTATTATAGTGTTTAAATTATCATTTATAAGGAATGTAGTTTCATGAATTTGTGATGATGTTACCCTTTTAAAAGTGAAGAAGATTATAATTTATGAAATAGAATTATATTTTTTAAAACATCCACGAACTTATTTAAGGTTTTATTACTCAAAAGAGGAAAAAAATTTGGGAGACAGATATATATTTCTACAATGATCAGCTATTCCTATATAGTCCCAATTTTAATTTTTTTCAATATATTTACTGTATATTAACCTCAATTTTCCACGTTTACTATTAAATTAGTTATTGTATTCTAAATGTAGTAATTATTTATAATGGAAACTATTAATATTGTATCTTATAAATTATTTGTCACTTTTGACATGAAATATGGGTATAATTTTATAAATTATTACTTTTAGTAGAATTTATAATTTATATTAAAAAAACACCAATAATATCGCAAAAAGTGTTATTACAAAAAAAAACATTTTTATGCTTTAAATTTATATATAATATAATATTATCATGGTTGAAAATTTAAATTACAATAATTTATTTATAATTAATTTATTAACATTATAAGTCTTCTTTAATAACCAAACATCTCATTTTAAATATGTGATTTAATCAAATGACTGAAAGAACCTTTTTTTGTTAAAGTATCATTTTGAATTATTTTTAAAAATGGTTTACATATGTTTTATAATTTCATTTATAATTTTAAAATTAATAATGAAATACATAAAAATAACATTTTATAAATTATATGGTTTTGAAATATAATAGGTTTCTCTTACACTACGATTTAATTTTGAAAATTGTAATTTTTTTAAATCTACCATTTTTTCACTATTAATAATAATTTTTATATAATTATAAATAGTTGAGACTATGTATATTTTTATATGGGAAATTAAAAAATAATTTTTATTTATATTTATATAAAATTCTAAGACATATAAATTCATTTTTTATAAATAATAAAAAAATATAATGAAAATCTATCTATATAATAAAATTTTAGTATAATAACAAATATTATTCTTATTTCATATCATTTAAAAACTAAATTATAGTTATAAAATTATAATTTTTTAACATAATTTATCATTAATCTTATGTTTCATGAAACGTAATTTTTTATCATGTGAAATGGTATTGTTTTGAAATTTTGTATTCAAAATAATGAATGATCTTCTTCATATTTTTAGTTTTACTAATACATTTTCATTTATATAAAATTTTGTCTATATATTCATTTTACATGGATTTAAAAATGTAGTTACTCTTATTCAATATAAATAATTTAAGTCATAGGTATTAGTGGTCATACATAAATATGTATATTTTGTCTAAATTTATAATGTGTTTGTTTAGGTTCAGTGTTTCAGGAAGTGAAAATTATCCAAGAAATTGACATATTTAATGGAAATAATATATAATTATTTCACATTTTTACATTATCCCCTCCCAACAACTAAAATAATATTCATCATCATAATTTAACTCATATGATCTAATGAATTTGTAAATAAAACCTATAATTACCCATAAACTATGAGTTGTTCATGGGTTCATTTAGGATGTTGAGATGGATTTTTAAATGATAAAAATTATTTTAATCCCCTTATTAAGAGTGCAATTAAATTTCTATTTTCTCAAATAATTCAATTAAGGGATATTGATCGAGATCAATAATGAATAAAATCCCACTATAATAAAAGACTATTTTTAAGAAAATCATACATCTAGGCGTCTTAAATATTAATATTTAGTAGTTGGTGAAAACATAAATGATGTAGGACAATATATAATCTAGAGTGAAATGACAATATCTGTTTTATTAGTTATTGTTGGATACTATTATCTTTGTTCACTTGTTATTCAGTGAATATATTCCTCTATAGACTGTGTATTGGGATATTGAGTCTCGTAATGACAAAAAAATACTGCAATATAATGATTTCATTTTTTATTCCCCTCATTTTTTATTATAGTTTTGAGTTTCAGGACCTTTAGTTCCATAAATATACCATTTATTAGTCTGTCTAAGGAAATCTCCACCACATCTTGTCATATGTCATTACCATATTAGAAATTGTGTATTTTTTTTACATTATCATCATCCTCCCTTGAAATTTCATCAGAGTCTATATTTATCTTCCTCAGTTTGATTAGTCCATTGACTATGTTCATTTTATTAATCATATATCATGATAGAATGTTTGGAAGAAATTTTTTTCTCAATCTAGCTCCCATAATGATAACTTCTTCATCAAGTTAATCTATAAATTATCTCACATATTAATAGTCTATAATACTATAATCAATTACCAAAACCAAATAGTTATCATGTCTAAATATCATTATATGTGTATTATTTTAAATAACTATTCAAAAAATTGTCCTCTATATCTATGAAATCGTGAAACAATAATTTTAACTTATTTCTCATTGAATCCAAATTGTTTCTTTCATATTTTAATATATATGATTTGAATATATAACTGGTAGTCTATCCTATATTATATTCAATGCAGTTCTTCAACACTAATTTACACAAAACATAAAATTGAGATCCCAATTTACAATTAAATTATAGTAAACTATTAAATAAAAAAATATAATTGAAATCAATGTCATAAAAAAATATATCATTCCCATGACATCATTGATCATTATACAATAATATTCCAATTAATTAATATTCACAAATTGTATAATATTAGTAAAATTCCTTTAAAAACATTTTCTCGACGACATTAAACCATAATGATATTATGTTTTTTCTCAAAACATTAACTCTATCATTAAACATAAATTAATATTACCCATTATTTACAACATAAGTTATCATATATCATAATCATAGAAGTGATATGATCTTCACTAGAAAAAATCATGATTTAATTTTATATACCTAGGATACCAATATTTTCTAATTTACTTAATAAAAATCAATCCCAAATATATTATATCAATATCATTTCTATATTAAAAATTATAGTTATCTATAACTAAATCTTGTGTACTCAAATACTTATCTTGAAAAATATTACCATGTAACATAATATCATTTATATGATATTAATATTTTTTAATATATATCCACACACCATTATAGATAAACTAATGAATGATAATCCATTGATGTTCTAAATAATCATTAATATCTCTTATAATATAAAAAATAATATTGATAAATATTACATCACTAAGTAAAAACAGATTATAGTAGGAATAATTAATTTTTATTTTTATTTAAATTTGAGTAACATAGTTAACATAAATAAAGTAAAAAATTCCAATTATAGGTTGTATAAACTAAAATTTATACACATTAAATTTTTCTCCCTTATTTGGATATAATAAATAATTTTTTCCATGTATAAAACATTCTGTAAATTACTTTCACAATAATTTTTCATCTTTATACTAGTACCAAAAATGGCTATGATAATATCAAAAATGTAAATATTGTAACATTATTTTAAATATGTATTCTATTATGAAACATTTGATAATTTTATATCAACCTATGCATCTCATTGTTTAAACTTTTATTATCCTAAAAATTACATTTTTATTATTTTTAAACACGTATGACGAAAATTTTAGAAACCTCACAAAGACAAACAAAAAAACATCATGCATTTTAAGAGAATGTGAATATCCCTGGAATATCCTGTGGGAGGGAATATATTTATGGGAATTCATATTCACAGTATTTATAAATCAGTTTGGTGATATTGTCAATATTTATCCAATACTTTTGGGATGATTACCCCTAGAAACATTTACACTATAGCCATATCAATATGTCAATATCCAAATATGGATGTATTTCTTGCAAAACCTATATAATATCAAATTCACTAAAACATCTACATGTTATCAAATACATAATTTTACTAAAATGGTTTTCACTATATATCTATAACCCAAATAAAAAAACATTTTCATTTTTACATTAACATCATATAATATACTATTCAGATGGTTATATATACCAAAAAAATCTCAAAATTAATTTTACAACCATTAAATTATCCTTTATAGTCATTCAAATCATATATTTTATCTTAACCAACCATTTTATATCATTTGTTATCACCCAGATTCATAATCAGAAAATCGGGTTCTATATATACAAACATGCTTTTACTAAATCCTTAAAATCATTTATATAATCTTCCATAATTAAAAATAAATAATGATTTTAAAATATCATAAATCCATGGATCCATTTTTCTCTATAGATTTATAAAATTAGTTTCCAATATAAACAAATAAATCTTATTATATTTTTATGAAATGGAAAAATTACTCACTATATTGGAGAATACATAATTCATAACAAGCCATTAATGTCTCGCACTAATTCATTCTCTTGTGTTATCTATTCAGACATGTTATGTGTACTATTTTCCTACATACACTAATGCTATTTAAAAATAAGAATGTGTGGTCTATTATTCTCAATAATATAAACCTATAAAAAATAATCATGGAATATCTATTATTGAAGGAATTTGTAAAAAAGATTCTATAATTAAATATAAATCGAGATGTTACAGAATCTGAAATAATAAATGAAATCATGGATTACCACAGTACTGGTATCACATGTATTGAATGCATACCACTTGACATAAAATACATGATTTCATAGCCTTATGATGATACACTTTTAATTTCATCACTACCACAATCATGTCTTCCTTATACCAAGGCCTTTATATATAACAATATACTATTACTTGGAAAGAAATTCACCAAAACACAACCTTTTTTACCATTATACCCATCAATGCATTGAGGGGTTACATAATTCATGTCCCACAAATATCATTTTTAGTCCTTACTAATTCATGATAACAAAAAATGAATAAAAACATATACAATAGACCAATCAAATAATCCTCAATATTGAAATAACATTAAATTAAATGATAATAAATTCCCCATGTCAATAAAAGGGATTACCATATCATAACACATCCCTAAGAGTGTGATTTATGGTTAAACTGTACATAGACATCTTTATAATATTCATCCATATTGGAATAAAAATAGAAATCACCAATATATTTACCTAGATTAAGTGAATAAAAAAAATTTAGGTGAATATTTTTTGATAAGAGTTATGTAGACTTTTAGGTTTGCACATTGTTGAACAATACATATATGTATATGTCAATACAAGAATAACAATTTTATATAAAATTCAGATAATGGAAGTGGATAGTTTCAAAAAAAATCCCAATAAGTGAAAAATATATCAAATATTTATTATGTGGTAGGAATTCATCGACAATGAAAAAGAATTGAACAAAAATTAATAGAATCAATGATTATAGTGTAACATTACTATATTAAAACATTTTATTGACTTATCATAACTTAATAAATAATAAATGATTCGAATAATATTATGTACTTGGGAAACAATGTAATCACAAAACACATTAATATAGAGAAATGATTTAGTTAGTAAATCGTAGGATATATATGGAATTTAATAGTTGTCAGATAATGAATAAATAGAACACCATAAAAATGATCATGGTTCAATGAAATGTATTTTGTGTCAATTGATGAGAATTGGGACAACAAACATCTTTGAATCATAGAAGAAATTAGAATTTAAAAACCATGAATGTTATGGGTAAAAATTTAAAATTAAAAACCTTGAGTAAAATAAAATTCATTATATGATTTCTAAAATTATAAATAGACAAAAAATAATATTATTTTATTAATCAATAAGGTAAATGTGTTAATAAATGAAAACTCAAATGAAAACCCTTGTAACCTTTAGAACATTGGAACCATGATCTTATTATAATGTTAATATAAAATACAACATTGAAATTCATGTAATATAATTTAATTAAGATTTAAATTTTACAATGGTATTGTCATTAGACGACCCATAAGTGAACATGGTGTTTTACATAAAAATCTCTCAATTTATGAAAATTGATACTCATGCCCTCAATTCTTATACTGACATGGTTTACTGTACTTAATCATCCTATATAAATATATATAATATGTATCCACTTATTTCCATACCTTACTCGTATAAATTTTCATTCATACTCTTAATAAATAAAAAATTAATAATTGAGTACTTATTTTTTTCTCATTGTTGGTGTTTTTATTTGATAATTTGTATTAGTTTCATATTAGTAGTGTCTTTATTTACTCCTCATTCAATATTAATATGTACAATATCATATAAAATACTATAAAAATCATTTTTGGTATTTTATAAATATATAATTTCATTTCCTATCATTTTTCGATATGAACAGTGATGATTAAATTCATTGTGAACGTGTCTCAGTAATTCATAACAAATGAAAGTAGTTTTCATAATTAAAGAGATAAATGACTTTTTTCATTATCCAATGGTGTTTTTGGTTGGGGATATAATTTTTCATAGTTTTTCTCTTGTGATTAGAGATTGTTTTTTTGGGAATCTAGGGTATGTTAGCACCTCATTATAAAAACAAATTTATAGTTTGATGAATTGTTACTCTCTGAAATGTTGAAGTAGGTATGACTATTAATTTTCAAATTTATTTTTCATTTCTGATTTTTTGGATGTGGATAGTTGTGTAAAATATTTTTTTATTACATTATATTGCAAAATGTTTAGTACAACTATTAGAATGATCGTTATGGTGTGGTAGTGGGATTATTCTATAAATGATTAAGCTAAAATAACAAATGTTGGGTGATCCCTTGGTTGGACCGCCTTGATTTCTCATTGTGTTTCATGAACAATGAAATTCAGAATGGTCTCTGTAGAGGTTGTAGGTAGACTAAAATGGCTTATATCGCATGTCAAGGGAATGTTCAGTGCCCTGTGGTTAGTCTCTATTGAATTTTCTCCACACTATTATTTTTATCACTGATGTAAGGAAGCAAGAGATTTTGTTTTCTTCATATTTTTTTTCACTGATTAAACATGTTATAGTTACTCCATTTGTGTGACCCTTAATGACAGTTATCAACACATTCTTGGCCTTGATTTTCCCCAGTTAATCTAATCATTGTCAACACTTTATCTTGATTTCAAGATTAATTTTTTAAAAAGAAGAGCATTTGTTTAGTCCTCTGTCATCCAATAATTATTTATGGATTTTCTATTCCCCTTTATCCTTATCCTTATAGATATAGGTTCAAGAGTATCAGATATACCCATTACCCATCAAATGATCAAGATGGAATTTTTATTCTCATTTATCATTTTGTAGGTTTCTCTATGCTTTAGTATATTGCCTTAAAATGCCTATGTCATTTTTATTTATTATGGTTTGTATTTTTTGAAATTTGTGATTTGAAATCAATGATATGTGAATTTAAAATATAAACTATTTTTATTTAAATTATAAATTGATGTTTTTTGGAAATAAATTTTCTATGTAAAATGACATAATTCAACTAATACGGTTTTAAAATAAGATTATAAGAAAGAAAAAAGTGTGACATCTCTATAGAATTTTTCTTTAAAAATATGCTTATGTAAATGAAATTAATTCCCCATGGAATATGTTTTATGTGTCAGGTTTTTTGTAATTTAATTGTAGTATGATACATTGGGAGACATTATGGTACTGTGTAAAACAAAACATATGGGATCCCTAGTGGAGCTATAACTAGGGGACGTTTCCTAGTTTCTATATTCTGTAATGGGTAGTCTTTCTGTGGGATAGAAATTCTTAAATATTATGTAGTTATGTATGCCATCAATAATTCATTTTTTTCATGTCTATATTATCTTTTTTTGGGGATTTCAATTTGGGTTACTAAGGATACATTACATATATGTTCATATTATATTAATACTACCCAAATTATTTGGTTATTGTTTATTGATATAATTTTTATACATATTGTTATACATAATTGATATATATCAATCCATATTGATATAGTGAATTGAATATAGAATCTTTTTTTGAAATAAAACTGAAAGATGATATTATATGAAATTGAAAATATTTCTATGTTTTAGAAAAAATATTTTATAAAAGATCTAATAGATTAATTTCAATAGAAATTTTATAGATATAGGGTGGTATTATTATTCCTTGCACAATAATTTTGCCTTTTGAAATTTATAGCCTTTATTATTTATTACATTTTTTAAGGTAAAAGGGTTGTGTAAATGAGGAGTCACCTGTTTTCTGTTTCCTTTCTTTTGATTTGGGATGGCGGTGACACATGATCACATGGGGATATACCCATGGGTTTCTTGGAAATCTATATTGATTTAAATTTATTTTATTCATTTCAAACTATTTATTGATATGTTGAATATTACATTTATCATTTAGTGGGTTTTAAAAATGATTTATTATGGATATCTACTATGATAATACAAATTATCGTATTATATTTCTTTTGAGTGGAATATCATTCCAATTTTTTGTTGTATAGTACCCATGTGTTTTCCACCAGCATATGTGGAATGGGAACAAGACTTCTTTCTTTTTTATGTTCAATTCAATAGAAATTACAACTTATCATAGGTTATAATATTTATAAAATTGTATTATTTACATCCTCATGTTTAAATTATTATAGAAAAAAATAAGAGAGTTAAGAGAAAAAATGATATAATAAATTGAATGTTACTATTCATTAATAAATAGAATAAATAAATGAAATGATAGGATCACTAAATCATGGAATATGTTGTGATAAATAATACATAACATCCTGAACATAATTGAAGGTTAACTATAAATACCATCAACATAATTAAGACATAGTCCTATAGTGGATTTGGTTTACATAATAATCTCTTTCATAATATCATGTGAAATATAAATCCTTATCAAATAAATTATATCAATATAATATTATATTCCCACCTACAACATAACTCAAATTATATTTAAGCATTCAATATGTTGAAAATAAACCGTACATAAATCATAATCAATATCAAAGACATGAGAAGAAGAAGTTTTATTAATTTTAACTTAGGTAATATCCAAAATATAAATCATAAGGATTATATAGAAGATGAAATTTAATCTCATTGAACATTAATAATTGAAAAAATAACACAATAAATGAACATGTTGATCCAATGATTAAAATTCATAAGAAGGATCTTGGATAAGAAAGAATAAAATCGAATTGCTAGGGTGGTGGTCGGAGAAATAATTAAAGGATAAATTTAAAGAACAAAATGGCATGTTTTATTTTTTGAATATCCATAATTTTTTTTAAAAATATCTCCCTAAAAATATTCTTTTTTTTAATATTCATGATTTTATAGCATTTTATGTGTGTGAGTCTTAACAAGATACAAGAAATATAAAATTTCCTTAAATAATTTTTTATTCAAATTTGGAAATTTTATAGCTAACTAAAAATATTTATAATATTAAATTGAAAATGTTATTTATATTGGTATATATGTATGTAAATTAAATAAAAAAGTTACCATTCCATGGTATAAATAATTTATATAAGTGGGAAAATTTAATTTTTATGAGAAAAGTTACAAGAGTTGAATTAAATATCTCTTACATCATGTCCAAATTCACACTACACTTGTAATTAACTTTCTTAAATTGTTAAATTATTATGAATGAATGAATAAAAAATAGAAATATTCATATATATTTAATTTATAATATTCCATTTATTATATGTTTTTATTATTTTTGAAATTGATTTTTCTAATGTTATTTTTTCACGTATAGTCAGTTTATATCACTATATAAATTTTATTTTGTTGGGTAATGTCAATTTCCTAAAAAAATTAATTCATCATATCATGATTTAGTTTATTTACATCCTTTGTTATTGAATTATAATAATACAAAAAATTATTCAATTGATATCCAAAAATATATCTTTATTAAGAATGGGTTTTCAATAGGTCAATTATCTATTAGTAAAGAAATTATTTCCATAACATGATAATCACACATGTGAGATAAAAATAGTAATTCTATCAAATATTAATGGGATCAGAAATATCATTTATACATAATAAATAAATTTTTTAATTCATCTATGTTATGTGGTCATAAATAACAAAACAATTAATTTTATGGAGGTGGTAGTACTCAAGTACGTATGGAAACCATAGTCATTCTTAATGGAATTGAAAGGATATAGAAAATGAAATTAATATTACTTCATAGTATGAATAATGTTATAAAAATCATGTTAGAAAATAAAATAAACTTTTACTTCTATGAATTTATGTTAACAATAAAAAATTATACACAGAATTCATGAAGGATGTAGACACAATTATGAATTATTACTTTTTAATTTTTAATAAGATATTGGAGGATGTTATTAAATGAATTTTCAATAAGTTTAAAAACCATTCAACATTGTAACATTGTTTTTTATAATAAATTCATGGATAGTGGTTATATGTGGTGTTTTTAAAAAGATAAGAACATGAAAATTTTAGTTTTTGAGAATTACCATACCCAAATAACATTATATATTTGATAACTCTTTATAGTTCCTTTGAATTGAATTTTGAGACCAATGACTCATGTGAATTAGGAGGAATATTGGAGAATTTAGCAGAATATTTTCTTTATGAAAATTCATTGGTCGGCATGGATGATTTATGGGTTGGGGGGGTAAGTGACAATATTTTATAAATAATTGGAGTGTCATTTTCGTAAAATATAAATATATTTCAATACAATAATTCAATTTTAATAAAAAGGATTATTGTAACGTCCTGGTTCCGAAAGCTGCACAGAGGCGCCCCTTACCCAGATGGTCACATGGCCACAAACACAATTCCCTGAATGTCAGAGGCTATCGACTAGCAGCGAGGGCCTTGGGTGTGATAGTGGGGAAACTATGTCCTCATTGGCAGAGTGGCACAAAAGAATTAAAATAGATATACAATAGCGGAAGTAGTATACATACCATACAATAGTAAAAAGTGGATGAATGAAAGTATAAACTGGGGCACATATATATAATGATGATGCATGATACATACGTCTAGTAAATTAGTCAAACAAGTCACAATGATGGAATAGAATACTAAACCAAGTACAAATGAATAAATATAAACAACTCCTCAACAACATAAGCCTTATCTTGGTCCCATGCTCTCTAGCTCCAAAGCAGTCAAGTAGCTAAAGTATAAGGTGCTTGCCCTTATCTATAACTACCACAATATAATTTATTTAGACCCAAAATCATGACCAAAATAGTGTGCGAGGAAAATCTTTATAGGAAACCATATAAAGATTTGTGCCTATTAGTCAGTGAATATATATATGGAAAGAAATAAGAAAAAAGAACCAAAAAACAAGGAAGTACTCAAAATAAAAAAATTCCTACTCTTTGAATGCATTCAATTTAATATCTCAAGTTAGCACATAATAAAAATAAGGTAACCCTCTGGGAGTAATCACATCATAACCCCTCTGTTCCAACCAAAAAACACAAGAAACACTCTCAAATGTAAACAAAGTCTAACCCCTCCGGTTCAGGTTAGGAATAGACTCTCTGATGAAGCAATAAATGTCAATTCCCTCTATAGTCTCTTATCAGTAACTAATAGGCACTCTGAGGGATACTCAATATCACATTCTCCCTGTGGCCCACATCGAGGAACTATAGACACTCTAAGGAAGCACTTATGTCAATTCCCCCTATGGTCTTGCATCATAATTTTAAACAGACACTCTGGAGAAACCCTCAATGTTCACTCTCTCTTTGGTCCACTACAACAGGTTATCATGGCCCTGTATAATTCCTTCAATCACAGTAATATATTTCAGAGAAATCAAACCTCACGAACTACATGGATAAACATTATACAGCATAACAACATGTTAGATAAAAACACACTATCCAACAATACTAGTCATGGGAGAAACAAACAACAACCTATTGGGAAAATATAGACCAAATAGTCCAAAGCACAAAAACAAGGGAAAACATATCCATTTCTAGGTAAATAACCCAATTAACAATCAAAAAACCACTACTCAAGCACACAAGGCATATAGGAAAATAAAATGGATAAAACCATAAACACATAATACCCTATTCAAGGGTATTGGGATCTTTTCAAATATAACCCAATGACTATCTACTAAAAGGAACAGACCACCTACATCTGAATTGGAAGATCATTATACTTGATTCTCGGGCCTTGAATCCCCCTAAAACATCATATATCTACAAAAATGTCCAAAATGTTCAATAGAAGATAACTTGGGAAAGAGGAAGTATCAGGAAATGACGCTATAGAAGAAGGATGATCTTACAAAGGTGATCCCAACGCAATCGACGGTTATCAAATCAGAGAATGTGTGCTCACTCGTGGGATATAGGATTAAATATGGTCATACGAGCACTCTCGGTCGAAGAAGGAAATGCAAAAGGTGTTTCTTTCAATTAGACGAGACCCCGGTTCATTTAATAAAAATTACACGACATGTACATTAAAAGTACACATTGTGTACTTTCCATTACCATCCCCTACATCAGGCGGTTTCTAGTTCACCACACACGACTGTGTGCATGGCCGTTACACGGCCAGCATAGGGCTACCCATGGTAACCATGTAAATGGAGTGTAATTATAAATTACAAGGCATGTACTCAAGAAATTTCCAAAAAAACTCATCTTTTTCTTAAAAACAACCAGAATACAAAAACGTACCTGAAAAAAAGGTTTAGGTTCTTAAAAAATTCCCCCTTAATGAAATATGTCCTTGAATTTCCCTAGCAAGGTGGAATAGAAGACGAATCCTCACAATGCTCCGACCACTATGATCATACATCGGTCTCTCTCTCCCAAGTATCATCATGTACTCGCATGTGCTATCATAGCACTCATACCAGAGGAATAGACTGACCCTGGGGAACCTTCATACATCGATAAAAAATCAAGATATGACTCTCCTCAAATGAGGCATCGACCTCCAGGTCAACCTCCTTTGGTTGAAAAGTATGAGAGGGGTTTGAGAAGTAATGTTGAAGTTGAGAAACATGGAAGTCATCATGCATAGCCCGGTACCTCTGAAGTAACTTCAACCAATAGGAAACCATCCCAACTCTATCCAAAACCTCAAACGGCCTGACGTACCTTGGTGAATGCTTACACTGTATCATAATCCTCTTGTGTCCCAACCTCAGTGTGACATGTAGAAAAACCAGATATCTGACCTCGAACTCTATAGGTCATCTCTGTCGAATAGCATATGACTTCTAACGTGAGTGTGCAGTTTCTATCCTTTTTTGAATTAACTATATCTACTCCATGGTCTCCTGGACAAGTCGATGTCCCAGTATAGCTACCTCTCCTACCTCTATCCAAAATAAAGGTTATCAGTATGGACTACCATACAAATTCTCATAAGCAGCCATATGAATATTTTCTTGAAAAATATTGTTGTAGGAAAACATAATGAGGGGTAAGTGCTTCTCCCAAAAACCTCTAAAATTATATATGCATGCTTGAATCCTATCCTCAATAACATGACTCATACGCTCGGACTGGCCATCTATCTCGAGGTGGTAAGCTATACTCAAAAGTACATGTTTTCCGAATGCCATCTATAGCCCCTTCCCGACCTATAATGTAAAACGTGCGTCCCTGTCTGAAATAATGGAGTGTGGAACCCCATAAATACATACAATCTCTTGGATGTACAACCATCCCATCTCATCAACACTGAAGGCCTCTTTAATATGAACGAAGTGTGAAACCTTCGTGAGTCTGAAAATGACAACCCATACTGCATCATTCCCATGAGGAGACGTAGGCAAACCCATCAAAAATTACATCGCAACATCTTTCCACTTCCACAGTGGAATAAGCAACTGCTGCAAAATACATGTTAGTCATTGATGCTCTACCTTCACCTACAGACAGGTGGAACACATCATTAAAAAACCAGCAACATCTCTCCTCATACCTGGCATCCAATACTGGCAGTGTAGATCAAGATACTTCTTGGTGACACAAGGATGAACTGCCAAAACTGACCAATTAAAGACCTGCATCACCTCCTCGTGTTTGTCTGTTGGAACCCATATGCACCCCTGGAAATGCAATATCTTATCCTCACCTATGGTCCACCCTTGAATAGGGTCCTCTCCTAACATGATTGTTTGTATCACTATGCATTATAAGTCTGATAGTTGTCTCATTCACACTCAATAATGAATATTAGAGGTAACAGATATACAATAATGAAACATCTACCCTTGTCTGTCATGCACCTCTAAATGCATCTCATATAACATAGCCATAAGCGGCCACTCACAACTGGCTTCCTGAAATTCCTATTTCTGAGTTCTCCAGCTTAGTTCATCCCCCACATAATTTACTTTCCCAAGCGTATAGGAAATCTCAAAGTCAGAATAGTTAAGGTACTCCACCCACCTACACTGTCTCACATTTAGGTCAGGATGAGTGAGGATATAATTGATTCATTTGTGGTCGGTGAAACCCACAAAATGATCTCCCTGAAGATAATGTCTCTGAAAAATTAATGCATTGACAACGACAACCAACTTGAGATTGTGTTTCAGGTAGGTCCTCTCATGTGGCCTTAACTTCTAAGACATATACACAACGACTCCTTCCCCCTGAATAAGCACTGCTCCCATCTTGATACCTCATATATCATAGAACTCAGTAGAGCTCTTTCTCGGATCTGGAAATACTATTATCGATGCTGAAGTCAACCTCCCTTTCATCTTGTTAAAGGATGACTCAAAGGATATGACCATGAGAACTTTTCACACTTCTTAGTCCGACCCATCAGTTCTGCTGCTAAGTGCATAATGTTCTATCTAAAATGTATGTTGTATCCAAATAGTCCAAGAAAATTCTGTACCTCAAAGAAATTCTTCGGCTGCTCCCAGGAATCTGCTGCTCGCACTTATTCTGTGTCTGTTAATACTCCTCTCTCAGTGATAACATCTCCAAAGAACTGAATTCCATCAATTCAAAAGTGGAATTTTGAGAGCATATCATATAACTGATTCTCTCTCAGTGTACTCAAAATGATCTCAGGATTGGTGGCATGATCATATCGATTGTGATAGTAAACCAAAATATCTTCCACAAATAATTCTATAATATAATCCATGTATGGATGGAAAACTCGATTTATTAGCGCCATGAACACTACTGGTGCATTCATGAGACCGAATGGCATAACCACATAACCTTGTTGTCTATACATTCTCTAGAATGCTTTAAGTGGTATATATGATGGTCTAATGCACAACTGATGATAACCGAATATCAAGTAAATCCTTGAGAACACCTGGTCTCCTCAAAGCTTATCAAAGAGATCATCAATCCTCGGCTAGGGATATCGGTTCTTGACCTTCATGTGGTTCAACTTCTAATAATCCACACAAAGCCTAAGGGTATCGTCAGCCTTCTTCGCAAATGGGATAGGAAAACCCCAAGGATATGTACGATGTTGGATGAAACCATTTTCCTACAACTCCTGCAACTACTTCTTGAGCCCATGCAACTCTAGTACAGCTATCCTATAAGGAGGAATGGACCTCGGTGTCACTCCTAGTACAAGCTCAATAGAAAAATCAACCTCTCGCTCTGGAGGAAAACATGGAAGGAACTCTGGAAAGATGCCCCTAAAATGATCCACCACTGGAAGAAATTCCATCTATGAAGTCCCCTAGTCATCCAGAAATAGACAAGCAATCTAGGCTATAACTCCAATTAACATGTGATGCTTGGGTCCTGCTCTGCTCTCCTCGACATCTAATTCTCCCTTATGAAGAAATGATCCACCGTCTGGTGATTTGAAACATACACTATTGTAATAGATATAGAAAACATCCTAGAATGAAAATAACTAGTCCATTCATAGAATGATGTCATATCCTATCACATCTCGGACATAGATGTCCCATGAAAAGTGAAATCCACCAACCTGAAGATGGAACTTCTTTCACTGATGTACACTAGCCGTTATATTCCCCAATAGAGTGTCTAGCATCAAGATATCAGCAACAGATATATATCTATGGGAAGCCTTTGTATTGGAAAGAGAAAAAGATAAAACAGAGGCAACTAGAATCGTACATCAAACAGTAGAGGGTCCAAGATCCTACACATGTTGGGTCTTCTCCACTACAAAAGTCTGGACTGTACCACGACCCTATGACCTTGCTTGGCCACTTTGAGCAGATCTCCCCTGTTTTCATTGGAAGCCTAGCGACTGACTACCATGACCACGACCTCCACCTCAATCTGAAGGGTTGAAAGAACTCTAGTTCCAAGACTGCTGAGAAGTAGGTGGTGCTGATCATGAATGAGGAGTCATGGAAGAACACATGTCACCAGTCTCTGGTGAGAAGATCTGACAGAAGCGCTGAAGTTGGCATATCTTACCACAAGATCTGCACTACATTGGGTCTCTCGGGTAACAAGGCCTCATATTCTTACTCTATCTACATTGGAATAACACCACCTGACTACTAGAAAAAACCATATCCTACTCAGATCATGGGGCATAAACTCACTACGGCGGTTCCTACTGTCAGTAGGAGGGATACCAACTCTATATGTCGACCCTCCCTTGATCACAACTCGAAAATCCCTTAGATTTCGCTCTATGATCAGACCCTAGTAAACTATTTATGCGATGGATGTGAACCTGATACTGTTTACTTAAGATCGAATGTTGTTTCTGACACCATCCTCAAACATCCATTCCAAGAATAACTCATCACCTCCTAGAATTGGTGTGAATCATTACGGCTCTGTGAAGCGAGAAAAATACTCCATAAGAGAAAGAGTACCCTGCTCCATACTCATCAAAAATTAGGCTTGATCAAACCTCAATATCTCAAGGTAAATGTAGTCCTAAAAGGAATGCGGGAACTCATCCAAAGACATAACCTTCAAGCATCCATCTTATGAGATCACATACCACTATCTCTTGGCTGAATCCTGAAGCATGTACGTAGCAAGAATCACCCTCCTCTCTAGAGGAATCTCCAGATGATCAAAGATAGAATGAATGGATTATAACCATGAATCTACAACATGAGGTCCTCCATCCATTGTGTTGTTGGGAGAATGATGTTGCTGGAAAACCCGGGTAATCTTTTCCGTAGAAGGTGCGGGATGCAGTTCTCCTCTAAAGGTCTACATGAACCTCACTAAGCCCTCTCAGAACTGTGTTTCACCACCAACGTATGGAATGATGGCTGGTTCCATGAATGGCACAATTATAGGATCTTCTGGTAGTCCCTAATCATCCATGTCTAGTGTCTAATCACTACCTTTCAACTGGAAGACAACCGGGGGATGTCACGGGGGCATGACTCTACAAGGTCAAGCGCACAACTTAGAAAAATAACAACAGGAACTGAAAACTAGAAGAGTAATAAGGGAATAAGAGAAAGAAAGAATTAAATTTTTTCAAAACATTGATACACAACAAGTATAATGACAACATTAAATGTTTCTTAAAGCCTTTCCCATGGGCATGTACTCCTTCCACAACTGGTCGTGTAATAGCCCAAACACATTGCGTGTTGTCCTAAAACATGATGTGTACTTGAATTCTATTTACCTTCCTGAGTTGTTCTACATAGGTATGCCACATGGTTCTCCTAGAAAAATACTACATGGCGTGTTCGTTCAAGACACGACATGTACTATATGACCTTCACTGACCCGTATTCATAGTGACCCAACTGGATATACAGATCACACTACCCAAGGTGTTCCAGATGGGCATGTTGTGTACTGCATAGGTTTCAACTACCCCTATTGTTTTTTACATGGGTGAACGCACATCTCTCTATACATGACATGTTTTTGCCTGACATGGAAGGTACAAGAAGATTTAACCAACCAATGTTTCTCGTTACACAGGCGGATACCCGGGTTAGACTACATAACGTGTTCCAGCCGGAAAAAACATGTATTAGAAAAGACTCAACTAACCCGTGTTGTTAGTGACACGGCTGGTTACACAGTTCTACAACATGGTGTGTACATCCAGTACACGACATGCTCTAATAAATATTTCCAAACCCCATGTCTCTTCCCACATAGTCTGAGACCCGGTTAAAGACTACATGGAATGTACATATGGTACACGACATGTACTTATGGAAAAACTATTTCTTCCATAACAGAACAACACATGGCATGTATTCAACATTACACGCCATGTATTCTGGGTTTTTCAGGACAATAAGCCTCAGAAACTACTCAGTAACCTAGAAAACATTTAAACAAACTTTTAAGTTCCAAATAATAATCTTTGGGGGCCCATACACCCTGCGAATCAATGCTTGGTATCTTATACATGTTATATAAAAGGCAAAAAAGGCAATGATCCACGAAATTCTGGTCCATGAGGGCACATAACACCTTAAGAACCAATTTTTGTCATTCATTCAAACTGAACATTAAAAAAATCAATACCCCAATCAAAATAAGGTATCCTATCAAGGCATCTATCACTACAACTTTCAAATCTAGAACAACATCTATCAAAACAACAGACAATCGCTAGTGCAACCTAAATGGAATGGCAATAATACAGGACATGTGATTTCTAGGAAGTGCTTATATGATGCATGAGATGGAATACCGTCATCTCAATGGGTAGAAATAGAAATATAACCTCAATAATATCAAGGATAAGAGTACAAAACCTGGTAATCACCCTATAGTAAAATAACATCAACTGTAAAATTAAAAACTAGAAAAATTGAAATAATGAGTAAGATTGGATTTTCACTATACATGGGACAGCTACTCCCAGCCACAGCTTATTACCAATTACCTATTCCTTGATATTACAGGATACAAGCTAAAAAATGATTGTAAATATGAAATGAATTCCTCTGATACTACATTGTAACGTCCTGGTTCTGGAAACCGCCCCGAGGCACCCCATACCTGTTTGTTCAAATGGCCTCAAGCGCATTTCCACGAATTCCAGTGGCTGACGACTAGCAGTGAGGGCCTTGGGTGTGATAGTGGAGAAATTATGCTCTCATCGGTAGGGTATCACAACACAAGAAAAACAAATATACAATAGAAGAATCAGTAAATATACCATACAACTATAAACAACGGAAGACTGAAAGTATAAATTAGATCACATATATATAATGATGATGCATGATATATACAACTTGGAATGTAACCAGACAAGAAAAAATTCTAGAACACAGTACTATACCATGTACAAAATTAAATAGATAAACAACTCCTCAGCATCACAAGCCTTAGCTTAGTCCCATGCTCTCCAGCTCCAAAGCAATCATGTACCTGAAGTAGAAGGGCGCTTTCCCTTACCTATACCTACAGAAATATAATATGTTTGGGTCCAAAATCAAGACCCAAATATGGTGACAGACAAATCCAAGTTGGAATCCATCAAAATATATATTCCAAATAGCAAGGGAATATATATATATATATATGGAAGAAAATATGAAAAAAGAAGAAGAAAACAAGTAAGTTATCCAAAGTAAACATTCCTACAGTTTCAATGCCTTCAAATTCATATATCATGTATGGAGGTAATCAAATGCAGGTAACCATTTGGAATACTCACAGCCTAACCACTCTGGTATAACCAAACAAACACAAGAAACCCTCTGGAAAGTACATAGAGTCTAACCCCTTGGGTTCCGCTTTTTCATAGACTCTCTGAGGAAGTAGTCACTGCCAATTACCCCTATAGACCCGTATTAGTAACTAATAGGTGCTCTGGGGAAGCACTCAACATCCCATTACCCAAGTGCCCACGTTGAGGAACTACAGACACTATGAAGAAGCACTTAAATCAATCCCCCTATGTTATTTCATCGTAACAATAAACAGACACACTGGAGAATCCCTCAACATCCATTGTCCATATGATCTACTACACCAGGTTCTCATGGCCCTATGTAAGTCAATCGATCACAATAATATAAATCAGCCCAAGTAAATCTACAGAACTACATAGACAAATAGTCTATCGCATAACATCATGTCAGATAAAAACACTCTATCTTACAATACTAGGCATAGGAGAAACAAACAACAACCTATCAACAAAGCATGACCAAACGGTCGAAATCACGAAAACATTGGAAAAGACATCCATTTCTAGGTAAATAACCCCATTTAAAATCCAAAAACCTTTACTCATGCACACAAGTCATTGCGGGAAATAACAAGGCTAAAATTGTAAACTCGTAATACCTTGTTCATTGGAATTGGGCACTTTTGCACATATAACCCAAAGACTCTCTACGGAAAGGCAGAAACCACATACCTTGATATTGGGAGATAATAATACTTGAGTCTCTAGCCTTGAATCACTATAGAACACCATAGATCTACAAAAACATCTAAAACGTTCAACGGAGGATATCTTGGGAAAGAGGAAGAATTATGAAACAATGATCTATAAGATTAAAGAGTGTACAGAGGCATTCCCAACAAAATCCACGGTGATTGAATCGAATAATGGGTGCTCGATTGGGAGCTCAGGGAAGAAATGTGGTTGTACGGGCACTCTCAGTTGAGGAAGGGGAAGAAGAAGGTGTTTTTGTCGATAAGACACCTTCCTGGTCTATTTAATGATGAAAAAATAGTAAATTGTGTGTACTTTAGAAGTAAATGACATGTACTTGCCCTTACCGGCCCCCGCACTAGGCGGACTCTAGGTCACAACACACGGTCATGTTAATGACTATTACACGGCCAGCACACGACTACATGTAGTTGCTGAGTACATGACATGTACTTATAGATTACATGATGTGTACATAATAAATTTCTAAAAACTCTCATTTTTCATAAAAAGAACCAGAAAGAAAAAATGTAATTCAAAATAAGGTCACAGTTCATACAATTCTTAAAATCGAAACTAATAGTGTGGGAAAATAGATAATTTTTTTCCACTATACACCATCCAATATAATTCATTTTTTCAATTTATTTATCATATTCTTCAATTTTAAACACATTGTTACTCTACATTACCCATACCCGAGTAAGACAACATACACCTATGAAAAAAAAATCAAGGAATAAAATTTAAATTTTTATTATTTAAAAAATTAAAAATCATAAATTATTAATTTATTGTAATTATACAATATAAAATTTTTAATAGTTAGGGAAATTAATTTTTCAATTTATGCACATAACATGTAAGAAATGATTCTTTGAAATAGTTAATTTTTTTGTAAATTATGTGTAGAAGATCATTATAAATATTTTTTATTTACATGAAATTAATTGGTTTATTTTGAAATAAATAATTCATGTGGAATTTAAATCATACCAAAAATGAATTTTACTGAAATAATATTTACTTGAATGAAAAGGAAAAAAGTTTTTTTATTAAAATTAAAATATTTTTTTATTTAAATTAAATTATTTTTTTCTTTTATAAGGTTAAGAATACGTTTTATAAATTTAAAAAATATTTAATAAAAATTCATAAAAAATTTGAAAAATAAAAAATAAAAAATTAATTTTAGAGAAATCCACACCATAAAATGAAAAAAAATTATTTTGAACTTAAAATATAAAATATAATGAAATATTTTTACAAGAAAATGTATTTAGGTATATTATATAACATTCTCTTTTCTAAATTAGTAAAGACGATAGTATTATCATATTATTTATATAATAAATGTTTCATTTTATTATTCGGTAATAGTAAATGTATTTTGATGAAAAAAATATCTGATTTAGGAATTTTTTAAAATATTAATTAAATTAATAAAAATATGTATTCTCAAAAATTATAAAAACTATTGTTATATATTTATATATTCAATTTAATTTAATGTTATTTTATATTTACATTACCCATTATAATTATTATGTAAGCCAAAAATTCTCATATATTCTCTTATTGTAGTTTCAAGTGGCACTTCAGCTTGAGTGGATCTTGAAAAAATCTACACAGCAATGACATCTCTTGTAATGGATTTCACTCATAAATAAAATTCACACTATTTTTCCTGAGATTATTCTATTGAAAACCTTAGGTAAGAAACATCCCATAGAGGCTCATTTAAATAGGCTGCATAAGGAACACTTTTTATTTGCATTCCAATTCATCCAATATTGTTTTCGAATTATTTAAATTATTACATTAATTTATTCTAGATAATTTTGAAGATATGTTTTTTACATCAAATTTAATATTCAAAATAAATCATGTTTTTTAATTTTTAGTTGGGAATTGTGTGTGAAACATGATATTTAATATATTATATATTTATGGTGATTATATATTTAAATATGGACTTGTGAAAATAAATCTCCCTTAAATAAATTATGCATTCATAATTTAAATTTTCATTTGCTAATGATGATATTGATGGGCATCTATAAGATTTATTGAGATTTAATTTTCTAAAAAAATTAACCACCCATATTTATATATTGTGAGAATAATACTAATATTTGATTCCTATATATTTGACCAAAATAATTCTCATAGTTTTGTGTTATGACATATTTTAATTTTACAATCGTTCATAGTCATACTTGGGGTGTAAATATTCCATAAATTGGACTAGCTTATGAAATTTGAATACTTAAGTTCATAATAGATACACCATTCACATCTATCACTCAATGCCCATGGGTTTTCATCTTCGCAGCATTGTTATAATGTTGTGGTCAAATGGAGAAGTAGATGCGGAATAATTCTCCTACTCATAATACTCATTTGGATTTTCATTCTGAATTTCCATTCACATTATATAGTAGTCACCTCAATCACATTGGCTAGAACCCTATTGAGTATATCCATCTTCTATATCACTATAACCAATAGAAAACTACCAATATAATTACCCACATGCTGCACTAATTCCGTTATTTACAAATCTAAGAATCCATCTTTTCTAATTTTTGTAAGGGGATGAAATCCCCAACACCACCTCACTGGGGGCCTCATCATGTAACCAATCATGGACATCCACAACCGTGAGTATTTTCATCACTTGATTCATGGGATTTAATTCTCTATGTCCTCAAACCATATTTTAAAGATTATCATTGCCCAAAGTTCACTAGGAGGCCTAAATTTTTTTTCATAACCAATTTTCCATATTTCTTTTGTAATTTTTGAAGGGAGTTTTATTATATATCCACCATTGGAATTATTATTTAGTATTATAAAGAATAATCAATGGCTACCTATGTTGGCGGTTCATTGATGGATATAGTTGAATGATATTTGTTGATTTCATCAGCTATTGTAGTGACATTATGATCACCCCCTAACAGATACTACATTTTTTCTTCAATGCAATCTGATTATTTTCAACAATGTCCAATTTTTTTGTTATTTTATTGTGATTATTCAATATGAGGTATATGTTGATGTAGTAAATCATTTTGTAGAGACACGTAAAATCCATCAAAAAATAGCCATAATAGGATTTATATTCCAATAAGAATAAATTGTTAAATCAATCAATAATTAAAATAGATTATTTATTCGATAAAGAAAATATTAGTGTTCTATAAATAATAAAATTACTAGGTAACTTAGAAATGATAGAATAAAAATATTATATTCTTAATTTTGTAGAGGGGATTTTTTTATCACAACCCATCTCATTACTAATCATTGAATAAAATCCACAATGTTCCCATGGATATGGTTGTTGTTTAATTAAATCACTGAATCCTACTATAGTGTTATGACATAGAAATTCATAATGTCTATCATTTCTGATAGTAGTCCATTAATTCATTTTTAGTTCATTTTTATAAATTATTTCAACTCCCATATTGTCATCTGGACTCCAATTTTTTATACAAATGTGTTATTATTAATTACCCAACTTATATAAATAAATATTCTTCTATTATTTTTTTTCAATTAATTAGTGCTTATTCTAACATTTTCTGACATATAGGTTGTTTAAAATTATTATTTAATCATAACCATCATTTGAATTTTCATGTGTCTCCATACTTACCTTTTTTTCTACACTTTGGATTTCATCTGTAGATTTAAAAATTAATCATACTTCATGAGAGATGTTTTGACATAATCAATTAATTTCTTACTCTATAGCCATTTTTAATGGGTTACTCATTAACATAGTTAGTATATTGTCCCTATGCCCATTTATTCCTTTGTTCCATATGGTTCCATTCACCACTAAAACCAAAATATTATGATGATTGTCAAACATTTACATAATTATGCTATTATCATAATAAATTTTATAAAAGTTATTCTACCTGAAAACAAATTTCCATACTAAATCACAACAAAAGCCTGTAATTCCATTAGTTCAACATATATCAATCATAGTTTATCCTAGAACACATTATGTTCAGAAAACATATACTTATAAACCTTTTGTCAAAAATTAAGATGGAATAAAATCCATCATAGTGGTATGTAATGTGTATATTATAAAAAAATTAAGATCCATTGATAGTGTCAAACCATGTTCAATGTTTGGCCTCTTCATCCAGTAACAGTTTATGATAAAGTTAACACCCAATCAATAGATTTCCCATGTTATTAATAGTAGGTAAATCAGTTATAGTGCCAATATCCACCATTTTTCTATAGATTGATATTTCAATTCTAGGAAGATAACCAACTCAATGACATAAAAAATATCATGATCTGATCCAATTATGTATTTCATTCATATTCATTAATAATAATCACTAAAAATTACTACACATTTCTCTACTGCAACAAAAGTTATCCAACCCATAAAAAAATATTTCATAATATTTCCAAAATAATCCAAACAAAGAAAAAACCCCTTAAAAGGAGCTCAAGTATATTTCAAATTTTTGAAACCTAAATACATCAGTCAATTATCACTCCAAAATCCATTATCATATTGTAGAAAATTTCCAATGTTTGATTTGGTTCCCCCCCAAATCAAATACATAAGATTGATCAAACCAATATAAGGGTTTCATAATTCTGAATCAATTCTCTATCAATGTAAACATAAAAATGAATCATAATAGAATAGAAAATTGAATAATATCAAATATTAATAATTGAAAAATGGATAGAGGATATGAACATGATTTATCATTGAAGAAAATTCATGAAATGTATCTAATTGAAGATTTCGTAAACACAAATCACATATTTCATGAATTATGAAATAAATGAGAAATACTTTTTAATTATAAAGGAGGGGACTATATTTCATAAAATATAATAGAAAAGTTTTTCTATTTGAAAATATAGTTTGTGTTTATAATCTAGTCATAGTTCAGATACATTTTATGGTGTTGTTTATTTACATGAGAAAATGAATATAAAATTCCACTTATATTGTTTGTTCATTAAATATTTTACATTCAATGTGAAAAAATAAACATAGAATTGAGAAGGATATTAAAAAAGGAATAAATTTAAGGTGCATATAAAAAAATATAATATTTTCATGGGGAAATATTTCATAAAATTGGAGAAATGAAATAATGTTTGTCCAACATGTAATGAAGATGGTAAGGATGATTCCATTACTTTTCTGTGATTTTGATCAATAATTTCACTTAATATGTTAACCAATTAAATTAATTTAATAAAATACCTAAAAATGAACCATATTTAGAAATATTTAATATTCTAGAGTGAATTTATCATCTTTTGTTTTTATTTATTTACGATACACATTTTTCATAGGATGGTAACTCGGAGTGGTTTAATTAACTTCTCCATAAAAATGTTGTTTTTTTACCATGGTTATAACCATAGTAAAATGAATTCATGATATATATAATTGAGTAGGATAATGTTCATTACTATTCCAATAAAATAGTAATTATATTTTCTTTATGGATATTCCAATGTAGACACAAATTAAGTTAGGTGTCTATATTATTCCAATTTATATGGTTGACATTATGATGAATCATTCTTGTTAATAACCAATATTGAATTACCAATATATTTATTGAAAAATATTAGAGGTGTTAGAACTATCATTTTTACATTATATCCATTTATTTATATTTTTATGTTATAAATTCATGGATAAGAAAACATTGTGTTATTTGGAGGTTGTTGTGTAGGCATAAGAACAAAAGACAAGTTCTTTTTCTAGGGATCGAGATTGGGTACAAATATGAATATATATAATTTCAAAATAATAAATATTTTATAAATATAATTATATTAAATAATATGAGTTTTTAAAGATCCCATTTTTGTGTTTAGTGATAAATTAATAAAATCATTTATAGAGGTGGTAGTCTGAAAAATACCAGAAGATTTTTTTTGTTTTTTCATATGAATATGTTGTAAATTATACAAATTTATTTAATTATTAAAATAAAACATAATATTTTTTATCCAATTAATATATAGACATGGATAGATTGTACTTGAGTTTTTTGGAATAAGAAAATAAATTGAAATATTGGGTTCAGTATATTACATCTTCATTTGAGGTTCTCTCTTCGATTAACCCTTATAGATCAATAGAATTGTATTTTGGATTTAAATATTTTTCATTTGTGTGGGATGGGTGTTAATGAAAGTCTATAAAATATTTTTTGTTAACAAAACACAATAAAATTGGTGAAAAATCAAGAGGATGTGAACAAATTATATTTATATGTACAAAATCCCTTTTTCAAATAACATTTTTTTTAAAATATTTCATTGAATAATTCAAGTGAAAAATATATAAAATTTCCATTCATGGCCCTAGAAAATAAATTAGGTTGATAATCCCCCACCATATAATACCATACATGTTTTTAATATGTTTTTTCCTTTTTCACTATACTAAATCACTTATACCTTATATTTCCCCTACCATGGTAACAACCCTTTCTCTCCCCATAATTATTTAATAAAAACCAGTGTAATGAACTGACCCAAATAAGCCTTCTTGGTCAAAATATGTCCATGCTACCGTAACCCCAATCCCACCTCCAAAATGTAACAGGCTATTGATAATCCATAGGAATGGAAAAATATAATGGGAGACCTTTGCTTAATGTAAATGATGCATGCACCAAACTATATCAATGAAATAGTAAATGAATACAACATCAATAGATAAAAAATCATGAAATAATAACTTTGGAAAGAATCATAGAATGTTAACATGTAAAATGAATCATAAATAGTGAAAAAATAGACAACCAACTATTATTATATCCCATCCTAACAACAACAGAAATATAGGTAAACTAACAGAGATCCAAACTCTTGATCAAATATTCCTGACCGCAGTATGTGATCACTCAAACCTACTAACACTAATCTTCACTGAGGTCACGATGATGTCTTACAATCTATTCAAGACACAAATAATTGCAGGAAAATACCATAAATGGATGAGTATATTCAATTCCATTATAATTCCCCAAAAACAAAAGGAAGAAATATAAATAATACAATAAATGTCTTCTAATCAACAAATGAAGGACTATAAATGATAAATAGAGATAACATTTATAATCGTCTTTATGTACTAAAAAAGAATCGCAAACAATGAGAAAATGGGAATATTTCACATAACACCCTAGCTAAGAATAGTATTTTTTCACACCACTCTAAGTTTCATCTGTGATTCCCAACATTAAGCACCATCAAATTAAAAAAATTATTGGAAGGTCCTTCTCCCCAATAGTAATCACCTTAGCTGAGGGATACAAAACATCCTTCCATATAACTCATGAAAACTCTTAATAATGTGAGTGTATGGTCCCATAACTCCCAACTATGGTCTATAGAAAAGTCATATACAACTCTTAGAAAGGCCTCAAATTCCACTAGAGGTCGATGACTGGGGAGTTCCACTACATAGTTAGAGAACCCACACCCTATATAATGAATAGGAGTACTCACCCCACCTTTGTGAAAAAAACGGGGAACATGTTCCCTTATATGAATGGGGAGTACTGACCCAAGTAACACATGTTTAGTTAATATGGGGAACCCACTCTCTTCTGTAATAGTGGAGTAATAACCCCAAAATAATCTCTATAATCAATATGTGTAACCCACTTCCTAATTTACCTTAGAGGTATTAACACCAATAAAACATTGATGTCAACAACCGGTCACTATGGTCATCAAACATTTCTTAAAAAAGTTTCATTCTCAGAATACCTTGATTCATATATTTTATGCTCAAAAAAATCCTAAAATAATGTTCTATAAATAAAAATAATAAAAATAAGATACTTATAGGGATAAATTATAGCGACCCTTTATTTTATGACATGACTATTAAATCATTTTAGAGATAAAAAATAGTTCCACAAGTCTATGATCAATGAGTTTAGTGTCTTGGTAATATTATTATTATACAAATATATTATAAATTAAATCAAAAAAGTTATTTAATTCATTATTCTATGGATTCTTAGTGTCCATCGCATTCTCTATAGTACAAGTAACCACCTGAGTGTATACATTAATGAAAGGAGTGACTTAAAACACCATTAAGTGGATAGAAAATGAAATTAATCAACATAACATGGGTGATCATAATCATCATCATAACATTATATTCTTATTGGGAATTATTTGGTAAATTTATGGAATGGAAATTTATAAATATAAAACATCATGGCATAGTGTTCAACAACAACACATAGTTTTGAGCAAATAGAACATCATTTCCACACATAAAATAAGTGAATAATAATAAAATATTACTTTTAAACAAATACATTATCTTGTTCATTCATATTTCAAATTATCTCATCAGATACATCACATTACCAAATGAATTATTATGTTATATAATTATTGGTGCACCTATCACATCATTGCATTTTTAAAATCATTTATGACCCATTGAAAGTATATAAATCTTAGAAATAATATAAACCGTGGAAATAGGGTTTCATTAGAAATTAATAGATACTAAATTTATTAATAAAAAATGGGTTCCCAAATGGGAAAGTTTTAATAATATTTGGTATAACAATCATGACACATTAGTGATGAAGAAACAATCTCATGAGAATTCAGAAAAAAATTCGAATGAAGAGTTTTCTTTGAAAAATATTTTAATTTTAAATAACTTTTAATTGAAATAATGCATATCCAATAAATAAATATTGTGAAAAATTATATTGTGTTTTAGGGATGTTATGTTAACATCCATAATAATTTTTTCCATGAATGTGAAAGAGCCCAAAGAAAGGAAATTAGAGTCGAGTATAACCTAAAATAATGTCTGAATTCATTCTTCAATTTTATATCATGACTAATAAAATTAAATAAATTAATTATAAAAAGTAAAATATATGATAAATGTGATTTATTTATTATTGTTTTATTAATTTAATTTATGAACTTTTTGAGGAGTTATAGAGATCAATTTCATCATTGGGACTATTTGTTTTCTTGGTTTTCATGATTGGTTTACTTGTTTATATAAATGGAAGTTCATGTAAAATGATAATGATTCTCTAGAATTAAGATTATATATAATTAATGAACACATATAAGTTTAATTGTTCTTATATATAATTTATTATATGGTATAAATATTATTTATTAGATATAACATAAATTAAAATGGTTTATTTAATATGGGCAGTTTTTACCTCCCTTGTGAAATTTTATCATTTTATTTTACATCATGTTTATATATTTATTCAATATAATAAAATAAATTATTATATGTATAATAATATATTATTTAACTATATTAATATTTTTTATCCATCTTCAATGTTAGTAGTGAGAATGAGAACACAATGTCCATAATGATGGTAAATCGACCAACCTTGAAAGATATCATTATTATTAGAACAAAGGGAAAAATGAAATGATTTGATGGATTATTATTCTATTAGAATAATAAAATTATGGTATCTAAAGGAAACTATATTTATCATTACATTTTTAATAGTGGAGGTTATGAGAGGATCAAAAATGAATTAAATTAAAAATATATTAAAGGAAAAATAAAGTGGATTTTACCTCTTGAATTTATCCTCCCTAAGAACATCTTTAGGGCACAGGGATTGTGCCAGTTGATGAGAATAATAGGTCATGGTTGTGGGGGAGAGTCCCGGTAATAGTATTCTCCATAAATTAAAAAATCATAATTCCTTATAAGGTGTTAGGAGAAGAGGTGGTTAGGCATGGTTTTTATGGGAGAGTGTATGGGTGTTTTCTCATTATTATATTCATTAGATTATTAATTTTCCACAAGACTATGAATATTTTGGTCTACATCACTGAATAAATACAAATAATTAATGAGGGGTTCTATATTATTTTTCTTACATTAAATATAACTTAATTAATAGTGTATTTATTTTATAATGTATATAAACCATAAATTTTCATATTTTACTACCCACAAAAAGCTCAATTATTTCATAAAGACCCAAAACATTGAAAAATCCATTTTTTTATGTGTATAATTGAAAAATGAAATCTATTTTATGAAAATAGTTTTATAAATATGATATATTACATTTTGAACTAACCTCGTCTTTTATTCAAAAAATACATATTTTAAAATTATAAATGATTTTATAACACTATGAAAAACTAATTAATGTATCCTAAAAATGACTTATAATCATAATAAAAATAAATAATAATTTAGGAATCTACATTGTGAAAATATATTTTCTTTTAATTAAATATATTAATTTTAAAATTATAGGTAAACAATTATGTTTAATAAAAATACAAACACTAAATTAAAAAATTAAAAAATATTTATTTACTTATTGAATGATATATTTATATCTATTATAATTTATATTATGGATAAATTTTATTTAAACTTCAATATATGAGGTTATAATTCAATTGGATGTTTACAATTTGTATGGTTAATATTAATATTCCAAAGGTCGTGTTATTATTCCATTGGTATAAGATCCTTGATTTCTTAAAAAGGCATCGTATTTCATTCATTATTCATTTATAAAAGTATTTTTTGTTTTATTTATGTGATTTTATATGATTTTTACTATGTGACATATTTATAATATGGGAAACATTGTTGATAGAATTATGTTTCATTACATTCTTCCTCCTATACAAAATTTCTCCATCGAACTTTTTTTATGATCTGAAGGTCAACTAGTTAGAGGGTACTTCACCTTCATTTTTTCATCTGGTTCACATGTCTACTCTACATACATATGGTTGTACTATAGTAATTTGACCAGGTGAGTCGTTTTATTGCATATAAATTTATCTTTATGATCTAATTTTTTCACTAATATCTCTTCATAAGAGAGATCATTCCACAAGTGGACCACCAATAGATACTGTAGTACCACCGGTTTGAGGTATGTGGCCTTTTTTTATGCTTTATATATGTTTAATGTGCATGGGTTGAGTTTTAAAGAGGATGGGAGAGTTTGGAATTGTTTTTGATGAGTTTGGATGCTTTTAAAGGGGTGCACGGTTTGAGCACGGTTAGTGGAAACCGTGTGAGTTTTCTAGGAAACCGTGCAGGGGAGACAGTAGGCTTCACAGGGCCGATGCACGGTTTTCCAAACTGTGCCAGGCAACCGTGAAGACCCATTCTCTTGAGGCAGTAGCATTCGCACGGTTAGTTCACAATTTTCCAAACCGTGCAGGCTAACCGTGTGACCACATAAAAATAGGGTTATATCTTCCGGGCTCCATCGGGATTAAACTATTTCACTAAAATATTCCTCCCACTCGAGCCTCACATGGGATTTTGGGTTCTCATGGGTTATGGGTGTTCTCCCACTTGTTTTGGAAGCGTTTCAAAGGGGTTTCAAGGCTATTTGAAGGTGGTTTCTCCCGGGTAAGTCTTCTCTCATGGTTTCTTTGTGAGTTCCTTTAGATATACTCTTCCCCCTTTCTTTTTTTCCTAGATCTACATAGTTTTTGTGTAGATCTAGGATTATGTTTGCCTTGGATGATATTTTGAAGGATTGTGAATTGTTAGAGAAGGGGATCTAGAGAGGTTTCGGTGGTGCGTTCGACGGATTTGAGGTGTGGTGGCACGTGGGTCGATTTCATGGGAACCCTAAAGGTAGGTGTATTATCTTTCAACTCCACATGGTTAGAACTAGTGGGTATTTGTTACAATTAATTGTTGTTATGAAAAATTAATTTTGAATTGTTATGCGAAATTGTATGGAAATCCCTTGGGTGATGTTTTGGGGATTTTTGGGGAAAAAGGGTGTTTTATGGTGAAATGTAATTATTGTGGATTTTGAAATGAATATTTTAAAATGGGATGATATGGTTGATTTGTGAAAATGATTGATGGAAAGGGTTTTCAATAAAAGGGTTATTTTATTGAAATTTTTTTTGGCATGGAAAATGGTTTTCAATAAATGGGTCATTTATTGAAGTGGGTGGATATGCAATGGAATTGGTTGATTTCAAGTGGTTGTGACATTGGTTGGTTATATGCTTGGCGTTCGCTTTCTTGAGTGTTATGTGGAAGTTTCTAGAAGTACCACTATAAAAGAAGATGGATATTGGACGGAAGGGCCACCATCAATGGTAAGTGGATAGGAAGTGCCTCTTAGTGTGAATGGGTGAACGGGTTGGATGAAAGCTCCATTGTTTAGTTGTTTGTTTTTTTTGGTTGGTTTTGGTGCATTTCTTTGCAAGATTTAAGTTTTGTGATAACATGTAAATGATGAAATGTATAGTGGCATGTTTGGTTGGATTTCCCTCTGTTGATTAGTTTGGGTGTGATGACTTGGTAAAGGCATGTCTGGCTTATGAAAATGGTTGCACTTGTGATTTAATTTATATAAATTGTTTTATAAATATGTGCTAACAGTTTTGTCCTAGTGGCGTGTGTAGGGAAGTCATTTGGGTAAATCCTACTGAGTTTTAGTACTCACCAACTGCTATGGAAATATTGTGTCTTTGTAGATGCCATGTACCGTGATGTGGGAAAAGTTAAGGCATCACCCTCCATTAGTGAAGCACTGTAATCCCATGGTGGAGCTTGGAGCTTAGAGCTTGGCGTGGAGCTATGGTGGTGTCATGGCTTGGGGTGTTTGGTTGTTTAGTTTCCGCTGTGTACTCTGATGTTGTGTAGACATGTCTAGTTGTATTGGTTTTGAGTTTTGTTATAGAACAACTTGGTTGTCTTTTGGGAATGCATGGTTGGGTAATTGAATTGACATTCATCATATAGAGGCTATTAGTGGATTGTTTAGTTGGTTTTGACATAAGGGAAAATAATTCCCCAACATGATCTTGAAGCCCTTGTCATTCATTGCCAGCATTTGGCATCATGGGAACATCGCTTAAGGCCAAGTACCCCACACTGCCTCCTCAAGCCAATGAGGTAGGGGTGGAGTGATACAAGTGGTATCAGTTTGTTCGGTCCATTGGAGTGGATTTTTGGATGTGGTGTTGACATTATTTGTGTTACATTCCTTGATTCGGGATGGTATCAAGGCGTAGGAATGTCGGAATATGGAATGTATAGCATAAAAGGATGTAGCTAATCCTTTTATGCTGAAATTCAAGTTACCGGGGAGTTGGGTACATAAGTGTTTTGAAGACACTTATAGGCATTGGAAATCTCATTGTCATGGGTGTATCCAATGAGATGTGCATGACATATAAGGTAGAAATGACTTCCCTCTAGGATGCATATTTCATTGGGGTATAATGATTTATGATGTGATAAGAATGTGTGATATTTTAATGTGAATAAATTGGTATTTTGAAAATGGTATGATTTTCAAAATGGTGAAACATTAGAAATGAGACCTTTTGGAATTCTTTGTTGTGAAGGTGTTGTATAATGTGATTTGAAATGTAATTCATGATGTCTACGGAAGTGAGAATCATGGTTTTTTGTTTTCTGTTTATAGAAATGCCACTGGGTAGGCGTTGTAGAGACCGACCGGTGGAGTCTACTAAGAATATGGTAGCACCTGAGCCTCAGGTGAACCAGTAGTTAGTGCAAAGCATATTACAAGCTTTCCAAGCGGGGGAAGTGGAAATAAAACGGATGAACCAAGGCATGTGGATCGGGAAGTTTAGTTTCAAAAGAAGAATTCACCCATCATTAGGGGTGATTCAAAGCCAGAGAGGGAAGAACCGTGGATTAATAGAATAAACAAGATCTTTGACTTCTTGGGAACACCGGTAGAGTTAAAAGTGAATTTGGATACATATATGTCGGAAGATCTTGCCCTTCAGTGGTGGGAGTTGGTTTTCCAAGCTGGGACTGACCAAGGTATGATGTGGGAAGGCTTTGAGGAATTTTTTAACAAACAATTATACCCACATACATTTAGAATTCACCATACGACTGATATCTTCAGTTTGAAGAAAGATCTTATGTATGTGACGGAGTATCCAACAAAGTTTATGATATTGGTGCGGTTTTCACCCAAGGTGGTGGGTAGCACATCGTAGACGACAATGATCATTGAAGCGGGCTTAAGGAAATAATTTTTTTCAAAGATAGAGGGGCTCTGTATAGATGATTACACAGATATGGTGAATAGAGCCTCGGTGGCTGAGCGGGATCTGTTGGGAGATCCGGGTGGGGGAAGCACGGTGGTACCCATGTGGAATAGTGGGAACTCTAACACTGGGTTGAAGTGAAGGAGGTACAATTATTCCTAGAGAGAAAATATGGCATATAATCCGATGGCAGGATCGGTAATTATTCCTATGAATCCCGAGAGAAATTCGGGATGTTTTCAGTGTGGTTCTTCTAGCTACATAAAGCGGGACTGTATGGAATAACCACGAGAATCTCATAATTATAAGCATATGGGGCATCTGCAACATTATTATCGGAATGCTCCAGTGTTTGGTGCGCCTGACACTTCTCAGGGATCGCAGAAGTCATATATTTCGACGGGACCAGGGCAGCATGAAACCCCTTGTCAGCAGAGTAATGTGGGTCATGATGATTCTCAGAATACCACAACACCTCAGCATATCAATAAAGAGCATAGTGTGGCAAGAAAACATGTGTTCGGAGCTGAGAAGGTTGTGGTGGATGATCAGTCGGTACAATCCACTGTGCGAGGTACTATTCTATTAAATTCTACCTGATGAATGTGTTGATTGATACATGTTCTTCACACTATATTATTGTTGAACGTGTGGTTGATTTGCTGGGTTTAGGGGTAGAAATGAAGATTTCAGTTTTGAAACTTCAAACTCTTCTAGGTCGAAGAGAGTGCCGAGCCTTCTTGTGTAGAGAATGTTGTATATTTGAGGGAGAGGTTGAGATAGTGTGGAATTTCACAATGCTTGAGATCAAGGGGTATGATGTAATCCTAGGAATGGACTTCCGGGTGCCGTTTAAGGCTCTTATCGATTGTGATGCACGAACATTGGCTTTTACGACACACGATGGGATTAGACATCTCTTGTGAGGAGATAGGCATGAAAGCCGAGGTGTAACGGGTTTGTTGGCACTAGAAGTGGGTAGGTTATCGTATCAGTTGGTGGCCTTTTCATTGGAATCGGTAATGGGTGTTGAGCAGAGGTTTCCTCCAGCAGTGGTGGATCAGTTCATGGACGTTTTTCCTGAAGCATTCTCTGTGTTACCTCCCATAAGAGAAGTGGAGTTTACGATTGATCTCTTTTTAGGGACCGAACCTATCTCACTTCCATCTTACCAGATGTCGCCTACCGAATTGTGGGAATTGAATTTCAATTTGGAAGAGTTAGAAAACAAAGGGATTATCCATCCTAGCACGTCTCCGTGGGCAGCACCTATGTTGTTTGTGAAAAAGGCGGATGAAAATTTAAGGATCTATGATTATTATCATATACTTAACCAAGTTATGATAAACAATTTATATCCACTTCCACAAATTGATGATTTGTTCGACCAGTTGAGGATATCCCAATGGTTCTATAAGATCGACCTGAGGTCGGGATATCATCAATTGCAGGTGAGGAAGGATGATATTCCTAAAATAGCTTTCAAAAGTAGACATGGCCAATGTGAATATGTGGTTATGCCCTTTGGCCTAATGAATATGCCATCAGTGTTTATGGAATTAATGAATCAGATATTTCAGAGATGTCTGGATTCATTTGTGGTGTTGTTTGTAGATGATATTCTGGTATATACAGGTACAAGGGTGGAACTTGAGCAGCACTTGGCGATAATAATGGATATCTTGAGGGATCATCAGTTGTATTTAAATTTGTCAAAGTGTGACTTTTGGATACAGGAAGTTCGTTTTCTTGGCCTTGTGATTTCTGAATGTGGTGTTTTAGTGGATCTGGAAAAGATAGAGATTTTATGTTCGTTCTCATGCAAGGGAATCATGTGGTTTCATATGGCTCACGGTAGTTGTGAGTGCATGAGAAGAATTACCCAACTCATGATTTGGAGTTAGCATCAGTGTTCCATACTTTTAAAGTGTGGCATCATTATCTCTTCGGTGTGAAATTCACGGTATATATAGATTATAAGAGCTTGAAAAATATTTTCTCATAATGGGATTTGAACTTGAGGAAAAGAAGATAGATGGAATATCTCCAGATGTTTTATTTTGACTTGATGTACACACCGGGTAAGGGTAATTCAGTGGCGGATGAATTAAGTATAAAATCATATGCTCAGGTGGTAAAAAAAGCATCAGATCAGTGGTAGTTGATGTCAGTTATAGATGATATGCGGTTGGAATGTGAGGACCAGGGCGATAGAGTGGTCTTCTTTCTGGTTTTTTGATTCCTGACTTGGTTAGCCTCGTTAGAAAGGAACATATATCTGATTTTGAGTGTGTGACCATGGGTTCGAGACTCAATGGTGGGGAGACCATTGATGGTTGGAAACTGAATGAATATTCAGTTTTGTGTTTTCGGAATCGAATGGTTGTACCAGTTGCTCGTTAGTAGGAACTTCTCAAGGCATATCATCATTCTAGGTTGGATGTTCATCCTAGAATTCAGAAAATGTATAAAGCATTGAAACCACAGTTCTAGTGGGGTGGCATGAAATTAAGAGTGGGTGAGTTTGTTTCGAGATGCTTGACTTGTCAGCAGGTCAAGGCAGAGAAACAAAGACTAGTATGAATTCTTTAGTCATTACCAATCTCTATTTGGATGTGGGAGCAGATAGCGATGGATTTTGTCACAAGTCTCCCAAGAATGGTCAGAAAGCATGATGCCATTTGGGTGATAGTTGATCGGCTAACGATGTCAGCCTATTTTATCCCGATTCGTGAATCTCATACGTTGGAGGATCTTTCCAAAATCTATATCTGGGAGGTGGTAAAGAGGCAGGGTGTTTCAGTTTCGATTGTATCATATAGAGATCTGAGGTTTACATCTAGTTTCTGGAAATCCTTACAGCAAGCCCTTGGAACGCAGTTGACAATGAGTACGGCATATCACCCTCAGATGGATGGTCAATCTGAGAGGATGATAAAAACTCTGGAGGATATGTTGTGGGCTTGTGCAATGGATTTTGGTGGCTATAGGAGGAGTACTTGTCATTGGTTGAGTTCTCATACAATAACAGTTTTCAGGTATCCATATAGATGGCTCCGTTTGAAGCATTGAATGGGTGGCCATGTTTTTATCCACTATGTTGGTTGGAAACAGTTGAGTCCTTGATGGTTAGACTATGCCTTGTCCAGGAGACTACGGATAAGATCATGTTGATCATAAAGAGAATGGAGACATCTAAAATTCATCAAAAATCGTATGTGGATCATCATCGATGGCCGTTGTCATTTGAGGTGAGTGATCATGTTTTCTTGAGGATCTCTCCTAGGTTGGGACATCGTCAATTTGGAAAGCAGGTAAAGTTATCTCCGATGTATATTGGGCCATTTGAGATTATTGAGCAGGTTGGTGAGGTGGATTATCATTTGGATTTTCCTCCTAGGATCAATGTGGTGCAAAATGTGTTTCATGTGTCATTGTTGAAAAAGTATCAGCCGGATCGTGACCATGTGATTCAATGGAATAATGTTGAGCTACAACCGGATGCTTCGTTGGTGCACGTGCTAGTGCGGGTTATGAATAGGCAATAGAAAGTCATGCGTGGTAAAAGAATCTATTTATTTCGTGTTTTGTGGAAACATGGTCAGATCCAACTGGAGTCCTGGGAGTAGGAGAAAGAGTTGGTCAAGCCGTGGCCTGAGCTCTTTCGGTAAAGTGTGGGTTCACTACTTTCCGAGGATAGAAATTCCTATGGTGGGGAGAATGTAGTACCCCCGGTTCGAGGTATGTGGCCTCTTTTAAAGATTTTTTATGTGTTTAAAGTGCATGGGATGAGTTGGGAAGAGGTTGGGAGAGTTTGGAATTGTTTTGGATGAGTTTGGAGGCTTTTTATAGGGAGCATGGTTTGAGCACACTTAGTGGAAATCATGCGGGTTCTCCAAGAAACCTTGCAGGGGAGACAATAGGCATCGCATGGCCGGCGCACAGTTTTCCAAACCGTGCGAAGCAACCATTCAAACCCTTGTTCCTAAGGTAGTATCATGCGCACAGTCTTTAAAACCATGAGGGCTAACCGTGCGGCCACATAAAAATAGGTTTATAAGTTTTGGGTTCCTGTGGGCTTAACCAATTTCATGCCAATCTTCCTCCCACTCGAACCTCACGTGGGATTTTGGGATCTCAGGGGTTATGGGTGCTCTCCCACTCATTTTGGAAGCGTTTCAAAGGGGTTTCAAGATGTTCTGAAGGTGGTTTCTCTCGGGTAAGTCTTCTCTCATGGTTTATTTGTGAGTTCCTCTAGATCTACTCCTCCCCATTTCTTGGTTTTCTAGATCTACACTGGTTTCGGGTAGATCTTTTGTTGTGGTTTCCTTGGATGACGTTTTGATGGCATGTGAATGTTAGGGAAGGGGATCTAGAGAGGATTCGGTGGTGCATTCTCTAGATTTGATGTGTGGTGTCTTGTGGGTCGATTTCTCGGGAACCCTAAATGTAGGTGGCATCTCTCTCGACTCCACTTGGTTAGACCTAGTGGTTATTTGTAACAAATAATTGCTGTTCTGAAAAATTAATTGTGAATTGTTATGAGAAATTGGTTATAAATCCCTTGGGCGATGTTTTGGTGATTATTTTTGGAAAAATGGTGTTTTATCCCAAAATGCTATTCTTGTGGGTTTTAAAATAAATATTTTAAAATGGGATGATATGGTTGATTTGTGAAAATGATTGATGAAAAGGTTTTTCAATAAAAGGGTGGTCTTATTGAAATTTTGTTTTGCATGGAAAATGGTTTTCAAAAAATGGGTGATTTATTGAAGTGGATGGGTATGAAATAGAATTGGATTATTTCATGTTATTGTGACCTTGGTTGGTTATATTCTTGGATTTTTCTTGCTTTACTATTTTGTGGAAGTGGCAAGAAGTACCAGTATAAAAGGGGATGGATAGTGGACAGAAGGGCCACCATCAGTGGTAAGTGGACGGTAAGTGATGCTTAGTGTGAATGGGTGAACGGGTTGGATGGAAGCTCTACCATTTGGTTGTTTGGATGTTTTGGTTGGCAGTGGTGCATTGCTTTTCAAGATGGAAGTTTTTGTGCAAACGTGTAAATGATAAAATGGCTTGTGGCATGTTTGGATGGATTTCCCTTTGTTGATTAGTTTGGGTGTGATGACTTGGTAAGGGCATGTTTGGCTTATGAAAATGGATGCAATTGTGATTTAATTTATATGAAATGTTTTATAAAAATGTTCTAACAGTTTTAACATAGTGACATGTGTAGGGAAGTCATTTGGGGAAATCCTACTGAGTTTTAGTACTCACCCCCTACTATGGCACTATGGTGTCTTTGCAGATGTATTGTACCGTGATGTGGGAAAAGTTAAGGCATCACCCTCCTTTAGTGAATCACTATAATCCCATGGTGGAGATTGGAGCTTGGATCTTGGCGTGGAGCTATGGTGGTGTCATGGCTTGGGGTGTTTGGTTGTATAGTTTCCAAAGTGTACTCTGATGTTGTGTGGAACTGTCTAGTTGTATTGGGTTTGAGTTGTATTGTGGAACAACTTGGTTGTCTTTTGGGAAATCATGGTTGGGTAATTGAATTGAAATGCATAATATAGTGACTGTTAGTGGATGGTTTGGTTGGTTTTTACTTAAGGGAAAATCATTCCCCAACTTGATCTTGAAGCCCTCGACATTCATTGCCAGCCTTTAGCATCTTGGGAACGTACCTCAAGGCCAAGTAGCCCTCACCACCTCCTCAAGCCAATGAAGTAGGGGAGGGGTGTTATTGATACAGTACTTCCGGGGGAGATGGTATGTACTTCATTAAGATGGATTCATGGAAATCCTCGTGTACTTGAGTCATGGTAGGTAGTAGTTATAGTCAATAGGTTATAGATCTAAAATGAAAAATAATCACAAATGTGTTAATGTACATAGGACTTATCATTACCTTCTTTACAAATCTCATGATCATATTCCATAGATATATGGAGAGGTATATCATATATCCGTCATTAAAATCAATGTCTCATCAATGATTCTCTGCATAGATCTACAATCAACTATAGTTTTCCTTGTTGCACTATTGATGGGTTTTCACCTTCACCACCATTTTGTAGACCCAATTTGAGACTAATACTATATAATCTGAAACATATTTTTAAAATGTTAGTGTTTTACTTCTTTTCCAAAAAAAAATCTTTATATGATTCATTTTGGATTCTTTATTGGAAACTATTATTGTAAGAGAAAAAAACCAAAGAATGATCTTGGTTTATCCTCTGTTTATGTACAAAAAACATGCTCCTAATATATCAACAATTTTATGAATTGGCTATTCAAATTGGACAACAATTTGAGGATGATAAGCTTTAGTTAAGTTCATCTTAGGGTTTAGATAATGTTGGTGATTTTTTTAGAACATGGATTTGAATCTCATATATCGATAAGATAAAATTTATAGTGGTACACTATGAAGATTTTCCACTTCTCTGATTTATATTAATGTAACTTGATGCCGGGAGAAGTCATCATGAATTGTGATAAAGTGATCTAATTTTACGAGATGACACACAATAACACATATAGCATTGTTTCCTCTAGATGTATTTAGACATCTAGTAAAAAAGTCAATGTGGATCATTTTCCATTTCCATATTTATATGGGTAATGGTTTAATAAACCACTTATAATATTTTCACTCATCATTCTCTTGATTCTATTCCAAGAACATTAAATTATATTAGTGGATCTCTTTATTCACATTGTCCTTATAACAGTTCTCTCGAAGATCTAGACTAATATTTGCGCTCCCTAGGTAAAAAAGGAGGTTAAGAAATGTGTGTCATTCAGAAGATCCTTCTTTGTCTCAATATTGGATGGTTAATTTATTCCAGAGCCAAATCTCATGACTCCTTCCCCATCCATTTTAATCTCTTACGATTTCCCCGTTCTCATAAATGCTACCTTCATATGAATTTCCTCATCATTTATTTGACCATCCTTTGTTATATCTTTAAGGGATTTTTGTAAATCATTTTAGAATGGATTGGTGATTCTCCTTACTTAATTATTCCCATGACCATACATTGAAAATATAATATGATCTAATCAGTATCAATTTTCATAATTGATAAAGATGTAGGATCATTTCTACATAGAGTTTCTTCTTTGTTATTTCCCTTATCAGGATTGTTGTGGATTGAGCCGTCATAATCCATGACGATCTCAAACCATCTAAACTGGAACATACTAAACTACTTCTATTTGATTATATATGATAGGATCTTTTAATTAGTATATACTTCACACTTATCTCTATAAATATAATGCCTCAATATTTTGAACATGAAGATCGTAGCTACCAACTCTAGATCTTGTGTGGTATAGTTTTACTCATGAAAATTAAATTTCCATGTGGTGTATAATATGACTTTATCATTTGAATAAGTACAAATCCTAATACATATTTTTAAGCATCATTTTATTCCACAAAGAATTCCCAATTTTTTGGAAGTGTGAGTACTAGTGTTGTGGTAATCCCCTTTTTCAACTCTTGGAAATAATTTTCATATTCACTAGTCAATAAAATAATTTATCCCGTCTGAGTCGGCATGGTTAGGAGATTTAACTGTCATGAGATTTTATTCAAAAATCACTGGTAATACCCATCTAGACAAGGGAAACTATGTATATCTTTTCCAAATATTGGCATGTTACACTCTGTGATTTCCTTTATCTTGGAAGGGTCCATATATATTCCATTGCTATTGATAACATCTCCAAATAATGATACAACCACCTACTTGAGATCGAATTTACATTACATTTCAAAAGGATTCACCCATGAAACAATTTATCATAGTATTATAATTTTCATCATGTTCCTCCATTCTATTGGATTAAATCATAATATCATCCATAAAGACCACAATTATTTTAATGTAATATATAAATATACTTATCATTAGGTCCATGATTACTACTAGTGCAGTTGTTAGACTTAAAGGTATCACAACGAACTCATTGGGTTCGTGCATCATTTGAATGTAATTCATTGGAATGTCTTCCTTCCTCGCCATTAAATGGTTATATACCGACTAAAGTTCCACCATATGGAAATAATTGTCCCCACGTAGTTGATCGAACAACTCACCTATCAATGAAGTTAGATACTTTTTCTTTATCGTGATATATTTTTAACTCATAATGTGAAATTTTGAGTTAGATTTATCCATTCCCTCTTCTTGATGTAGAGGATTAGTGCACCTTCTGGTGAGGCACTCGAGCATATTAAACCATTATAAAGATTATCTTTTAATAGCTTATTTGGTTCCTCCAACTCAATGGTGGCCATTATAGATGGTCTCCATGAAATTATTTGAAATATATAAATAAGTTCAATTAAGAAATCAACCTCTATGTCATGAGGAAGACCATCCAATTTTTCTGTGAAAAAATCATTGTATTCCCCCACAATGGGAATGTCTTCAAGCATTATTATCTCCTTTTTCTCAATCAGTTAAGATACATATTATATTTCATATTGAAATAATATCCACAATTGAGATGATGGATCTGAATAATATTTATCATCTTCCTTTCACTTTTATAGTGTTTTAGGATGGATCCTGATTTGAAGAATGATATCCCTTTTCTGAATGTTGATATTGTCTTTGCATGAAGATTGATATTACATTCCGAACATATCATCAAACACCACCATAGGATGTAAAAAAAGATTTTATTGGAGGTTATGTAACTAAAAATTAACTGGTGACGAGTTATATACTTTTGATGAAATAATTTCCCCATTTTATGTTCTCACATATATCTCAACCTCAATATTATGATTTGGTGTTTGAATTTTTCTACTAAACATTCATGGTTTGAAAGAATTATTATAACAAGAATCAAATAATATGTCTTCTAATTTTTAATGGATAACTAGATACTCGTCACCAAGTCATTATTTGAATTTACATCAGTAGTAGTTATGGAATAATATTTCCCTTCCTCCTTTGGCTAGTATTGCTGCTAATGTGGATTTCATTCAAGGGTTCAAGATTTAGTGTACTCGGTTACATAGTGCACATGCACCCTATAGTTGAACTAATGAACCAAATATGGTGATCTCCTTTTCTATACCACATTGTTCTTCATCCTCATGTCACTTTAAAATTCATGAGCATAATGGCCTTCTCTCCCAGTCGTGATAAATTTCCTCATCCATGTGATGAAATTCACATTATTCTTCATCCCACATTTTTAACAAGCGAGTTGTTGATATTACATTCTATCTTTTTCATTAGATTCTCCATCACGAAACTCCAACATTTTTTTATTATCACCAAGACAATGGTATCATTCCCGAAACATCATATTGAAATTAATAGAACATATAACTAATTCTTCATAACACTCAAGTCACAAATTGATATATACATTTGAATGTGTGGTTTTAGACCACTAAAGATTCTATGAATCTTTTTATCATTATTGATAACAAAATATAAAGTGTACCTTGCTAGCCTTAGAAAATATTATTTTTAGGTTGTGTTAGATTAACATTCATTTCGACATATCTCTATCAATTCTATTAGTTTATTTCTAATAATAGGTCATGAGAAATACTTTCTAGTTAAAATTATCATAACATATTCCTATTATATCTCTTCAATTTCTTCCTTCATGTCCGTGCTCTTAATCAGTACCCACCATTGATCAGCCTCTCAATATAAATTTTAAATCTCTAGAGTAATCTTCTCCATATTTTAATAGTGATGAAAATAAAACATATTCTCCATTGAATTTACCAACTTTTCCATGACAAGATTATCAGAAGATACGAAAAAAATAGTTGGTCGTTTCATCACAAAAGACTTGATAACCACTTAATCCTTATTAGGAGTAGGATGATTTTATATATTTATGAGGTTATTAAACATAGAACGAGAGAGTTGGGTAAGAATCACCATGAACTTTTGAACTCAAGATGTTGATTGGGACATTACTGTGTTATCTCACATGGGTTGTTAGCTTGGTTTCTCCTAGTTCCCACCAATTACTAAAATATAAATGGTTACAAGAAACATAACTCAATGAGTCATGAATAAAAAATTTATTCCTTTGCTAAATTGACCCTAATGCAATTATCGTGGAATGCATATGATTACATATACATAGTCTAATACTAATGGTTTTCCATAAGGTTTTCTAATTCTAATTCCATAAACTAACTACAATATTCTCGAGTTCCAACTATAGAGTCCTTAAATTATCTTACATGACTATTACATAACATTAAAGATAAAAAGTATAATAGTGTTACAAATCTAGAATCAAGAGATTTAGTGTCTTGGGAAAATTAGTCATATACATAATTTTTTCAAAATAAAACATATTCTTTATTTAATTCCTTCTTCTCTACTTTCTTAGTGTCCTTCATCTTCTCATTAGTACGTACAAACACATATGGATATACATCAATAAAAGGGGTGAGATAAAATCCCTAAAAGAAGACATATAAAAAAATTCAATATAATATATATGATCATAATCAGCATTATAAAAAGGTAATCATGGAACTAAACATTAGATAAATTCATGGAATGTGGAAATTCTAAAAAAGAAAACGTCATTTCATATTAGTAAACTACCACACATAGTTTTGAATGAAGCTATTATCATGTCATGGAATAAAAATGGGTATAATAGTAAAATCGTCATTTTGAACAATGATTCCATCACGTTCATCCATATTGCACATTATTTGATGAGATACATCACATTACCTACTACATTAAAGAACTATATAATTTTATGTTCACCCATCACATCATAACATTTACATAATCATGCATACAACATAGAACATATATCAACCTTAGACATAAAATATCCCATGTAATGGTAATGGGTTTCATGGGAATTTTATAATGAAAACATCCATGAATAAACTTTGGGTTCCAAAATTATAATAGTAGAAGTATATTTGTTATAAGAATAATCACCCAAGAGTGATGTAGAAACATTCTAAAGAGAATTCAAAATTGTGTTTCAGAAAAAATGATTTATTTTGGAAAAATCATTGCATTTATAATAAAATAAAATATAAATCATTTATATAAAAAAATGAAAATGAAACGAATATTAAAATATATTTTAGAAATATTAGTGAACATAAACCCTTAAGTTATTCATGAAATATAAATAACCAAAAAAAGGGAAATGGGTTCGAGAATCCCCTTAAATTATATCCAAAGAGTTTATTGACATTAATATTACAGTAAATCAAATTAAATTAAAAAAAATGTAAATTACATTTTATAACAATATTTTTTTATTATCGTTTTCGTAGGATCATTAATGACATTCTTGATGAGTTGTAGTGTTCAATTTCATCATTTTGGGGTGTTCGTTTTCTTGTACTTCATGATAAATTCACTTGTTTACGTGCTTGGAAGCTCATGTACAATGAGAATGATTCTATAAAATTTAAATTATTATTAAGAAACATAAAAAAAATTTGTTTGTATTATATTTCATCTTTTAATATGTTCTGTGAATGATTTATTAGATAGAACATTAATGAAAATGATATAATTTTTTTGGGAAGTTTTATTGACCATTAAGAGATTACCTCATTTTATTTTTAATTGTGTTTAAATATTACTTCTAGAACATTATTTATCTTATAATATGTATAATAAAATATTATTTAATATTAAAAATTTTCTTATATCTATCATCGAAGGTGCTAGCGGAAAATGATAATGCAACTTCCACTAGAGCATTAAATAGACACACCATGAATGATATATTTATTTTTAGAATTAAGGGAAAATGAAGATATTTAAAAGATGAATTATTACATTAACATAATAAAATTTTAGTATATTTATAATAATAAATTTATCATTCCACTTTTATAACTGTAGGTTAGAATATGATAATAAATGAAATGATATTGAATATAAATTAAAGAAAAAGAAAGAGGGTTTTACCTCTAGAATTTCTCCTCCTTGAGAACCACTATAGGTTAATGGTTTTGGTCTTATGATGATATCAAGAACTCCTAGACATGGGGTAGTGTCTTTTTAATAGTATAATTATCATGTCTTGGAAGGTGTGACTTTAAGAGGTGGTGAGTGGTGGAATTTATAGGGGAGGATACTTGTGTTATCTCATCATTTTATTCATTACTTTATTATTTTTGATCATTAATATATATAATTTGATCCTTATAAATAAATACATTTAAGTAATGGTTTTTTATTCTATATTATGGTTCTTACTTTTTTTATGAATATAGGAATAGTGTATTCAATTTTTGATGTGTATATACAATAACTTATTGTATTTTATTAATCATAAAAAAACTTCTTTTTTTATAAAAATACCAAAAATTCACCCTTACATTTTTAAACATGAAAAATTAAAAAAATAACTCCATATTATGAAAATAATTTTATAAATATGAGTATTTTAATTTATAATTAAAATCCTCATTTACTAAAAAAATACATATCTTAAAAATGTAACTGATTTTATAAAACATTGAAATATTTATTAAGGTCACATTAAATTATCAGATAATAATAAGAATAAAAATACTAATTTATGAATGTATTTTATTATAAAAAAATTTCTTTTAAATTCTTATTTTAATTATAAAATTACAATTAAATATTTATGTTTTTAAAAAATAAAAACAATTAATTAAAAAATTTTAAATAATTATTTACTTATAACATGATATAGTTTTGTCATTTTTTCATTTATAATATTCGTAAATTTTATTTATACCTCCGTATATGGGGTTCTTATTCTATTGTCCGATTTACTATTCATAAGGTACATATTACTATTCTAATGGTGATATTACTATTCAATTGGTATATAATCCTTAATTTCATAAAAAGTATCATATTTCATTCAATACACATTTATAAAGTCTGTTTTGTGTTGTTTATGTGATTTTATGTGAGTTATACTATATGAAATAATTATAATAATGGATACATCACTGATATAATTCAGGATATTTACATAAATGCAAGGTAAATTGAAATACATGTCAGAGGAAGATGTTTTTTTGGAAGTACACAGTGTGTATGGTGGTCTAAAAGGCTTGTGGCCATACATTATCACATGGTTATGTTCTCCATTGGACATATCTTGAAATAAATGTCATCATAAATAGTGTGTACTAGTGGGAAATGAAAATTTATCATCCACACAAGGATTTTATATGCACAATAGGCCATTCCCATCCACTTGGGGTAGTTCCCGTGTACCTAGTTGTGTCTATGTACTAGCGCATACCCATGTACACTAGGTGTACATAGTGTGTCACACTGAATGGGTTCTTTCAGATGTTCTAGATGTAACACACCATGGAATCCCAAGCATGGTCACATAGTGTATAGACCATTCCAAAGGGAGTGTTATTCCTAACTTTTCCCTGAAATACCTAATGCCTCGTCTATGCGGCTACACATAATTGGTTCAATAGAAAATAAATCACATAATAACATATTTCAAATAAACTGATGAAGGCCTCATTCTTCTCTTTCACACAACTAGATCATCAAAACCCGCTATTTGACCACCATAAATCATAATGGGCTATCAGATTGCATCGATCTTCATCAAACGTTGTCCAAAAATCGAAAATTCATCACCTGCAAAATGGTTCAATATTAAACCTATCACCATTTTGGGTTGAGAAACCCATGACTGTTGGGAAAAAATAATGACCCTACCATGATAATTTCTAATGTTTATAGGGTACATATCATTCACACTGTTTTCTTGAATTTCAGGGTTCAATCATTGTCAAATCCAACCCAACAAGTCCATCCATTTCCATGCAGACCCACGGTTAAGAACCAAAAGTTATTTTTGGGGAAAATCACAAAGAAACAGTGTGGTATTTCATTGGATGAACCAATAATAGAAAATTTAAACATAGTATGAGAATAAGCGATTAACATGGACTATTATAGTATTAATTGATATACAAAATTTAATTTACAAAAGGTCGTATTCAAAAAATGAGATTGCACCGATTAAGAACAATAAATCAAATCCCTTCGTCCAAAATAAAATCAAGGGTGATAAAGCATAAAATAACATACCCTACCTAAATTTGGATCATTAATTTCCAAGAACAAGTTCTTCTATGACGGATTGTTCTGACTTTTTTTCTTTCTTATCATTCCACCATGATCCAGAAACCATTCATCGGTTGATATTAATCCTCCAATGTATAACATTAAAAGATCAACACTAACACTCCCAAGGTTATGAGTCAAGAATGAGATAATTTAGATAAAAATATATTTATTGTTAAAATTATTTTAAAGGTGTTAAATGGATTTAATTAATTAATTAATTAATTATCTTAACATTCCTTCTAAAAGAAACCTAATATAAAAATCTAGGGTTGAACATCTATAAGAAGAAACAAGGGTAATCCCTGCATCCCGGAGACAATTTTTCTAAAAAATATCCAACTGAAGACATAGTTTAGTCTTTTTGACACAATTTATTAAAATCTATATGCACAAGATATTAATATATTTTTTATTTTTTATATTATTAATTCATGGATCAATATGCCTCAATATCCCACTTTTTCTTTATGAATGGATTTGAAAATAATCCTATGAAATTTAAAATGTATTACACACAAATTCCAGTGTAAGTATAGTATTCCCCCATCAAATATTTTTTCCCTAAAAATACAATACTAAAAAATAGTGATATTAATGATTCATTAGACTCCCAGTCTCAATATATATTATGAATGTAATCATGTCATTTCCAAAATACACCCATAGAAACCACATTTTCATAATGGTTCCTCCCATGATAGGTGAAACCCACAACTAAGTAACATAAAAGTAATCTCCACAACTCATTCCAAGCTTGCAACACACATAACCAATAATCAAAAACCCGTTGGACTACTTTATTACACTGTCATAGCTTCTAGGTCCAAATTTTAAATGATCAAACAATTTATTATTTATTGAAGACTAGATTACATACTTGATACCCATAATACATTGTGAAATGAAAATAATGATTAAAGGAAGTAAAATCAAATTATCCTTGACACCACATTCAATTAAAACTTCTTCAATACTAGATAATTTGAAAAAATAAGGATGATCTCAAATGATTAGAAAGTGTAAGTCCAATAGAATAAATAATTAATCAATAATTATAATATACATTTAACCAAAAATATCTAATAACACTAGCCAGTAAAATAATTTCATAATGAATAGTCAATATCGCAAGATAAATAACTCAAAAAAATCAGTTTAACAAATTAACATTGAAAAAAATTTCATCCATAGATATGTTGATGAAATATATCACTGATAAATAATAACTGAGTCTAAATGAGGTAAATTATTAATTGTTGGATTCCATGTATCTTAGTTATATATTACATTTACTATGAAGACCATTCCCAAGATATTTTATAAAATCAGAAAAAACCCATATAATTTGGTCAGCTAATTTATCTTACGAGACTAGAAATCAATCAAATGGATATCTATAATCAGGGCCCACCTCAGTCAAACATATCCAAATAATTCTTCATAGATTGAATAAATAATTTAATAAAAAATGGTTTGTATCCACAAATATCAATTTATCTATAAATAATTCCCTATTAATGTACAATTAAAAATAGAATCTGTTCATCTGGATGAATGGAAATTCTATTCAAATAACATTAAAACATTTATGATGAAAATAAACATTATCCATTCCGAATATCCCCCATACCACTTCGAATCATTTATAAATATAATCATTTTGAAGGAATAAAATTAAATGAAACATATAATATCATGAGATTAAGTAGATTCATGATATAACATGTAAATGAGTAGTTTATACACCATAAAAAACATTATGCATTACATTAAAATATCACTCACTGAAATGAAATTGAAATGAAATCCCTTCCCTTGAATATAAATTGACAATTACTTTTTATCATCCTGAATAATAAACATATGTTATTTATTTAAATACATCAGAACCTTTTTAGTGATTATCATTACTTTTATATCACTTATTAATTTTTTTATAACTATTTCAACAATTATGTTTACATTGAGTGGTTTGAACATATTCGGTTTATGTGTCAAAAATTACTTTGGTATGTCAATTTTTGTAAAAAGGGAAATTATATAGACATATAAATAATAATAATCATGATATATGATTCATATTTATACCAAATTTCTACTTTTAATCCTATTTATGAATTAAGGTTATGAAAAATTAACCGACATTACAATCATGGGGAATGTAGGTCGTACATACGCATGTGAAAAATTCCCATTTTTTCAATGATCATGATACAAATAAGAGAAGTGACATTATATATTTCAATAATGTTAATTATATCATATATATAGTTTTTTAATCATATAGACTTATATATATATATATTAATGTAAGAGGATTCATATCACACCGAGGAGGCGGTAGTCCACCGGTCCGCAAACAACATTATATGTTTTGTAGTGTGTGAAAATGGTAATAATGATATTGATATAATATATTTCCAAACAATTTGACAGTAACAAACCAAACATTTATCATGTATATTTATCCTTTCTTGTAGTAACTTCTAATAGTATAATCACATAAAATCACATTAGTAAACACAATTCCACTCTATGATAAAATAAAATACTAAATTTTGTGTCTTTTAAACATAATTTTTCCACTTCTATGATTTGAATTTTGAAAATATGACATACAAGATTGAGATCAGTATGCAATTTCGAGTCCTATTGGAAAAAATATTTTTGGTTAATAGTAGCATACCCTTATGAATAGTAATTTTACCCTTATGAATAATAAAATGACCCTTATAAAGAGTAAATTGTCCATGTGAATAGAACCTTTCCAATGATAGTATTAATAAAATGTCTCCATCCTATAAGTGACTATATGATATAATTATATTACAGTGTTGGTTATTTTGTAAGTCATGAATTTTTTTTGATTAATTTAATAATTTAATATAAAATTTATTTTCCTAAAATTTATTCTTAGACTATTATATTGATTTATTTTGATTATATGATAATTTTATGAGTCCCTAATTAATTTTTCAAAGTGTTAGAAGAGTAGTTTTTGTTTTCACATTTTTATTTTTCATGTATAATATGATTTTAATTAAAAATTAATTTACTCATACTTATAATTTTATATTTATTATATTGTGTTTTTTTAATTCTAAACATCTAAAATTGTTTTCAGTGAATTTTTGATATGTTTTTGAAATACATTATTTTTTTGTGAATAGTGGTATTCGATAATTTACAAAATATGCTAAATAAATGATTTACAACTTCACACTTTAGTCATGGATGATGTATATGGGCATTGGTGCAAAATCAGATGCCTTATTTCTCATAGTTAGTCATGGAATCATAACTATTTCATTTCTTTTGGAGAAATAATAATATAATAAATAAAATATTGAGAAAACCCCTCTCTCCTCTACTATAATGACCACCCCTCACAACGTCATTTCCTCAGATCTCTCATGTGTTGTGGCTACAAAAAATTCTTCTCAAATTAAATCCTCTACTCCTCCCCCATGACTAATATTCATTAGTCTTTTAAAATACCATAACCTCCACAAAATAGGATCTTATGGAAGATACAATCAAGAATTAATTTCTCTCTCTCTATTCTTTCAAATTCCTTTCAAATTTAATTTATTTTATTCTTTAATCATATAATTATCTTTTATAAATTTCATGATAACTATACTATGACTGATATAATGTTTTTATATCATTTTAAGGGATGATTATTCGTTGTACTCCACCCTCTCTCTCTCTCTCTCTTTCTTTTAGCAAGGAAATCTTCACCAATGATGTGTTAATTTACCTAAACCATGGGCGATGCACTTCAATATTTTTGAAACACCTTCATAGATGTTAATAAAACCATTAAAATGATGATTTTTTTTTAATATTTATGTTTTATCCCCTTTTATGTTCTATAAACAACTTTTATAAATATTTTTAAATGATAAAACAAAACGTGCACATTGTGATCCAGAAACTGCCTGAATTAACCTAAAACAATTATCATTAAATTTTATCTCAAGAATGCTTCACATGGTATATAAAAAAATTCAATATAACATCATTTAAAATCATGGAAGGTAATTAATTACATAAAATATCAATTTTGGATGTTTCTCGATGTTCTACAAGAACTTCCATTTATGCGGATAAGTGAATAGTTCATGAAAACTATGAAAAAGAGCACTACCAAACAATGAATTTAAACTGTATAACTCATCCAAAAGACCATAAAAGAACATAATAAAATAATATTGAATCAATTACATGTATAAAATGTTCCAAAATTGTTAAGTAATGAATCTAATACTATTATATAGAATATTAATGTGATGAAAGCAATCGGATACACGGTAAAGAGAATTCTAGAACCCATCTTTTTTTCTTTGGTTATTCCCTCACTCACTCAATTTTCAGTTTGTCTTTCTTTAAAAATCATTTACTCTTCATTATCTGACTTTTTCTGTGATATAAATTGTTTCCACTAGGGTTTATGTCAAACACAATGTATTCCAAAATAGATATTCTTTCAAAAACGCACATTTTACTTCTCAATCAACGTGGATGGTTCATGTATGATTTATGTTTTACCCTCCTACATTTAACAACATAATGGTTATGAGTTTATGATTTATGAAATGAAAAATATTCTTTTCCTGGGTTATTTTTTACCAGGATTTATGTATTTTTTATGTGGCATGTGTGATACTATTAACGTTATGACATGATGGGTGTGCCTGGAATTATATAATGCAATGTTTATGTTTTAATATAATGGGTGTGTCTGAAATTATACAGCACTATAATGCATTGGGTAATTTTAATAACCTCGTGTGTAAATAGAAATATGGTTGGACATGATGCTATGAGTGTTCACAACTACGTGCGGTAGTTGACCAATAAAACATGATGTTTCATATTTTATGCATTTACACACTCCATGTCTATTATTATTGTTTCCTATCAGGATTATAATCATATTCCTATGTTATAATGATAATGATAATGATCATACCATGTTATATTGTTTCATGTTCTTATCTATCATCTTACTAGGATTTTACCTCACCCCATTTTGATGTATATCCTTAGGTGAATACATGTACTAAAGAGAATTCAAGGGTCAATAAAAAGATTGAGAATAAATAATTGAATAAATGTTTTATGTTGTAAAAGTTATTCATGGTCCTATTTTCCCATGACAATAAAACTTTGGATCCTTGTTGTGTAATGTTTTTATGTTTTTATCATTAAAATGATGTAAATTTAGTGTAAGAAATTTTGGGTTGCAATAGTTGGTATCAGAAGCACAATTTAGTTAATTTGCAAATTAGGATTAGAGAAACATAGTGAAAACTGGGTATGAGACTATCTATATATAAGAACAAAAGATGATTTTATAAACATAGGGATCCCATAAGATATTTTATTTGAGTTAATCTCACAAAATAGTAACTTATTTATTCATGACTTGTTGACTTATGTTTTCTTCTAACTATTTCTATTTTAGAAAATGGATAGAACCAGGAGAAACCATGCTAACAACCTGTGTGAATGACAATGCAGTGATTGCATAAATGACATCCCCAATGTTTTGGGAGGTGGAGTTCCAAAAACAATTTATATTCTTAGGCAGTTGCCTTAGGTTATTAATAATAACCAGAATAATGTGGAACGTCCTCCTTCACCTAAGAGAGCGCAACTGGAAATCGGAAGTTTTATGCTGCAATGACCACCAATATTTTGTGGATCTTTTGATCCATTAGTTATAGAAATTTGTTACAACTCGATGGAGAATATAAATCTTTTCCTTCAATATTATGAGATATAGATGGTGAATCATGAAGTTTATCAACTATATGGATAGGTTGACCATTGGTGGGCATTGATTATGAACACCAAGTCAAGAGAAGAAATTCAAGTGATTGAGTGGAAGACATTAAGGGAATGTTTCAAAACATGTATTTCACATGAAATCTTCATAAAAATATGGATAGATAATTAGAATAGCTAAAGTAAAATGATGGAAAATCTATCTTGGTATATGATGTGAATTACACAAGGCATTTAATATATGCTACATGATTTGTTATAAATAGTTATAGAAACATTAATAGATTCATTAGTGGATTAAAACCACACCATAGAATAGCTAGTGAAATTAGAGACATTGAATGTTCTGTAGATGTAGTTTGATGTTATCCTAAAGGGGATATAAAGTATCGAGAATGGTCCCACGTCTATGGTGATAAGAAACAAAAAATAGTGTTCCATGCCAGGGGGATCTAAGGAGAAAGGTGTAAAAAAACTCAACAACCCACGTGTCAAAAATGTGGGAAGGAGAATCATCATAATTTCCTCAATGGGACGATGAAATGACTCATGTTTGGGAGAGAAGGCCACAAAAATAAGACCATAAAAAGAAATTAGAATGTAGTAGAATGTGGTGGATGAATAGAGAGACCACCCCTGGTCTAATGATACAACTATAGGAATCAATGGCATTATGCAAGCCAGTATAATGAACCTCAGTCCCTCAAGGGTAATCAGTGACATCATCCAACAAAGACAAATGATCAAGGAAAGGATTTTGCCATTACTACTTTAGAACATCAGTAAGAAAAATATGTCATAAAAGGTACACTTCTAATTGACCCATGAATGGAAAAGTCTTATTTGATTCTGATCCTACATATTTCTTTATATTTCACAATTTTTCTGTAACTATAGAATCGAATCCCCAAAACCTTGAAGTAAAGATATTTTTAAAAACACTAAGTAGTGGAATCATTGCAACCTAATTGTTGGAATCTTCTCTTGTTATTGTTTCTAAGAAGATTATTCCACGGAATCTCATGGTACTTTCCATGGTAGAATTTGATGCTATAAATAGAATGGATTAGAACTCATTATATAGAGAACATGTCAAATATATAGGAAAATACATTTATTTTCGTATTCCAAACCATCCCATTCTTATATACAAATGCATGGACGATCATAAATCTTTGTTGAAAAATCCTCCATCATTGGGGCTGTTGATTCCCTATGAAGATACATACCACACACAATTAGTTGAGTCAAAGTAATGTTTCAACCTAGTGTAAATTCTCAAAGTGAGGGAATATGGTGAGGTATTTCCTGAAAAGTTACATGGACATCCCCTAGATCATGGGGTAAATTTATCCATTGAACTCATACCCGAAGCTACACCTATCCCAATGTGTCCCTAGAGTATAGATCCTATGTAACTGAATAAATTAAAGAAGAAGATGCAAATGAATTTTGAAAATGGGTTTACACACCCTACTGCATCACCTTTGGGTGCACCAGTGATCTTTGTATAGAATAATTGTGTAACAATGTGGCTACATTTCAATTATCAAAAAGTCTATAAAATCACCATAAAGAAAAATTATCCTTTTCCAATGATTGATGACTCATTCGATCAGTTATGAGAATCTTTGTAATTCTCAAAAGTGGGTCTTCATTCTAGATATCATCTACTAGAGTTGAAGAATGAAGATATTAAGATGTATGGAATTAGTACAAGGTATGGGAACTCTGAGTTTCTAGTGATTTCCTTCGTACTTATTAATGCTCTCAATGTCTTCATGCACTTGATGAATAGATTCACCTCGCTAAAATTGTGGTAGTGTTTATCGATGATATTATCATATACTCTATGAGAAATTAGGAACATGAAGAACATTTAATGTTTTTATTGGTGACATTTACAAAGGATAAGTTGTATGAAAAGTTCAAGAAGTGTGAATTTCATATGAAGTAAGTCATGTTCTTTGGAAATTTGATCACAAGTGAGGGACTTTCTGTGGGCCCTTCAAAAACCTAGACAATTGAGAAATGGCCCAGGCCCTATAGTTTCATCTAAATTAATAGTTTTCATGGATTATCTAGGTATTGCTGTCATTTTCTGAAAAATTTCATCACGTATTCTAGCTCCCTTACTATATTTACAAGTAAAGGGGTGATGTATGTATGGACAGAATAATGTGAGGAAAGCTTCATGGAGATAAAGAGTAGGTTGATCACTGCACCTATACTCACATTACCAAAAAATGGATGTTTTTTTTGTGACATAAATTTATTGTTTGAAGAAGATCATGGGTTTTTTACTCACAAAAAAATGATACTGTGATAGCCTATGCGCCACATAAGTTTAACATTTATTAGAAGAACTACTCGACTCATTCCCTGGAGATATAAGTAATGATATTTACTTGAAAATATGGCGGCACTACCTCTATGGTGAGAAGTGTGAAATATATACTACTCACAAGAGTATTAAATATATATTCACACAAAAGGATCATAACATGCATCAATAGAGATGGATAAATCTAAACAAAGACAATAATTTCACTGTTCACAGTCATCTTGGAAAGTAGAATAAGGTAGCTGATGCTCTTTTAAAAAAGAACCCACTACTCTATACATGTTGCAGATCTAGAAAGAACTTATCTTTATGGATATGAAATGGATGGATTTAGAAATCATAATGGTAGATATTAGATCCATCATCTCCCAAATAATATCCCAACCATCTATCTAATAGAAGATTGAAGAGTCACAAATAGATGATCCAATGTTGCAAAAGAATGTGAAAATAGTAGAGGAATGGGTGATGCAAGAGTTCAATATCGGGGATGGTGGGATTCTATTTGGAACAAGGATTTGTGTGCCATCATAACCAAAGATAAATAATGAGATATGGATAATGCCCATAGCTCCACATTCTCTGTCCATTTTGGTATTTCCAATATGTATCATGATCTCTATGAAAACCTATTATTAGATAACTGGAAGAATGATATTTTAGAATATATTTTAAGGTGCATGATATTCTATAATGTTAAACGGGAGATGGAAATGTCCAAGGGGATGGTGCAATAATTTTTTACACCCATATAGAAATAGGATAATTTCACTATGGACATTGTCATGGGTCTACTAAAGTCATCCAAAGGAAATAATGTGATAGGGGTTGTAGTGGAAAGACTCACCAAGACCACCCGCTTTATAACAATTCGAGAAGATCACATTCTTGAACACCTTGAAAAAATATATGTGAAGGATGTTGCGAGACTTCATCGGGATCATGAAACATCCTAGGTAAATAAAGGGCATGATATTTTTATATTTTTTTAAGAAAATTAATTAAATATTAATTTACTTTAAAGGAGATTCTATGTTTGAAGGCGTACCCGATATGCAACAATGAGTTTCATTGAATTCTTATGTTGCACACTAACAATATAATTTTATTATTTTGAATGGTAGTTAACACCCATCCATTATATTAGAGGGTTCTAATAGAACTAACTAAAATATGGTAATTTTTTTTAATTTTTTTTAAATTTATCCAATAAATGGTAGATGCTTAAAATGCGAATGAATCTAATTTTAGGCATAAATACTCTAATATTAATTAAAAGGTCAATTTACTGCCTTTTGATGGTGAACCATCATTAAATATACTTTTGGTAAATTTTATGTGTTCTATTTGATAAAATAAATTTCTTCTGTAGAATAGGGACAACAAAATTTTCTTTGGGTAAATTTTTTGTATTTTCTGATAAAATTCATTTTTAATGAATAATGAAAAATACTGTATATTAATTCAAAACGGCCTTTTAATCTAATTTATAAATATTTTTATTTTATTATTTTATTTTTTAATGGTCTAATTAGATTATATTTTTATCATGTAATTCAATGTTTTTCATTGGATGTAATTTCACTTTGAAATTAGACATAAAAAAGTGCAATCTTTTTATAGTTATTATTTCTTAAATACACACTTTTTTATTATGAAAATGAGAATTATTTTTAAATTAATTAATGAAATGTATATGTTTTGAAGTAGGTAAAATAGATATTATTTTTGAATTTGGAATATCAAATACAGATTAGGCCGAATTTTTTGTATTTTTCTGAAAAACATCATTTTTAATGAATAGTGAAAACACTAAGAAGTAGATAAAAATCAGACATTTTTATTTAAAAAACATTTACCACTTCGGTGAGTTGAATTTCAAAAATCCGACATACATGGTAATTATTAATAAGTAAAATTTCATTCAATAAGATGAAAATAATTTTTGGTGAATAGTAACATTTGACTTTTATTTACCATGGTTAAAGGTAAATAGGGTAATTCAAGTTAAAAATAATATTATAATCATATAAAATTACATAAACAGTTTCTCATTACTATTTGATGAAACATGTCCAACCATGGGCATCTGTGGGTATTTTTTGGGATCCCATGGAGCCACCTAAGAGTGATAGCGAAACTTTATATTAATTAATTTAATGTAAAGACAAAAACGACTTAATCATATATCATTTTGTAAATCAATTTTAACGTGGGTTTATATAATTTATTTATTTGACTATAAATATTAATTATAAATATAAAAATATTTCCTAAATCGTGGTATTTTAAAAAAAAATTAGACATCAAATAAATAAAATTATTTATAACTCAATAATGGTGCAATGTTAACTCATTAATGAATAATTTAAATAAATACGAGTATAAATAATAAAATAACATCCAAAACCTATCCAATTATTATTGGATGACTTTATTTAGACCATGAGTCATCTTATCTTTGCCTTTAATGAGTATTGGACCTTTAGAAACTGAAAATCATTATATAATAGAATAGTATTTTCAATATTTCATAATGAACACCTCCACCTTATAAATAGACACCACTTCTAACCCATTTCTCACAACTCTCAAGCTCTCTGAATCCTCCAAACTCAGCCCAATTAATCTCCATACATCTCTATCTTCATCCTATAAGCCTTAACTTATGGAGAAGGAACTTCAAGTAATACTTTTGGTTCAAACCAAACAAAGATTCCCAATTTAAATGTAACATCTTCTCCTAAGTTCTTTCATTTTATTTTACTTCACCAACCCCATAAACTATTTTTATTCCTTTATTTTATAACAGAAACGGTATTCTAAATATACTAGGTTGTTGTTATGAGAAGGATTAGAAGAAAACATACACACACCTCCGTCTAATGTGTAAAGAACTTATCATTTCTCTGGATGATGAACTACTGCCTCACGAAACGATGATTGTTCAATCTTCTCCTACCACATCTTATACTAGAAATTAAGATAGACCTGTATTTATATGTGATATGTTTTATATTTATATTTTTTTAATGCTTCTTTATTTTTTATATATAGAATAACTTTTTGTTTCCATAGTGGGTAAAGACAATAATTTCTTTTGAGGAAGTGCGGACTACCGCCCCCTCAAAGTGATATGACTCGTTCATGCCAAACATGGAATGTATAAATGATGGAGTTACTAAGATTATATATGATATTATATTGTAATAATAATATACCTTTGTATTATTAAGTTTTAATTCCATTAAAATACGAAATAGAAAATAAAGTAGCTTCTATTCGTATGTACGGCTTACTGTCTCCATGAACGGTGCATTTAATTTATACCCCAAATGTTATATACTATTAAAAATACATATATATATATATATAATGAATATATATATATGATATATATGATATCTATGTCATTAATATCATTCTGGATATAATGGAATTTTTACCACCTCAACAACTTGTAATTATAAGTTCATTTTTGACTCAAGTGCCGAATATCGACAAAATGACCATTAATAACATAAATGATTACATAATGTACATTACATGGTAATAAGTGAAATTAAAGGAATTATAAAATTAAAAAAGGTTCTTCAAAAAGTATAATTAACTTTAGTTTATTATTCAATAGATTAAATAACATACGGGTCAAGTCGGATAATGGGTAAAAGAACATCTCAACCAAATTCCCATTCATTGGGTTGATCCTATATTTATTTTTTATGTTCTTCATCGATTATGTGAGAAGTGAGTTTTAATATCTTATCATGTATTTATAATTTTATTATGTGATCTTATAATTAATACACATAATCAAACTATTTTATTTATAAAATGATTATTGTAAGGGACTTCATTTCAATCTCCTTTCATTGTGGGATATTTTCTTTTATACACGACGTTATTTTATGTAGTGTATAAATACCATTGACTTTTCATTTCATTCATAAGGAATATTTTCCTATGAGTCATTTTATAAATAACAAAAAAACAATTGTTTCCATTTAACGTAAGCAGTGACAACGACCTTTCTACTGTCACGAGTATTATGTGATCTTTGGCTTCCTTAACAAACTGTAATGTTTTTTAAAGGAAAATAAATATCATACTCCCTTTTTACGTATTTTGGTATTGAAAATGGTTTTGATAATGGATTTGTTATGTCAATATATCTATATAATATATTTTGATTGAAATTTGTAAATTTTATCTCTCTTTTATGTTTGTTTTATGAGTTATGAAAATGGTATGGTTCATAGGAATTGTTTACATATACAGTTGGTTATGTGATAAACCTGGGGTGGGTGATCCAAAGATAGCTCTCCAATTCAATGGGTAAAATGACGGAGGTAAACATAAATGTTTCCCCGAACAAATTTCGGGAATTTTTTATCATGGGTATTCCAAACATAACTCCCTATGTAGTTGTGATAGCTACAATGTAATTATGATATGGATTCCACAAGTTACCTTTATGATTTATAATTTATATATTATATTCATAAATCTTGTTATTTCATGATGTATGTTAAAAAGTTTGTGTTTGGATAGAATAATTCTTTCATTCATTATTATATAACCCTTACTGAGATTTTTATGCTCATCCCATGTTTTGAAATGTTATTCACATGACTTAAAGATGAATAGGGTAAAGGATGAGATCATGGAAAAGTGATGTTCTCTGAAACATGGAAGTAGACATGGTTTTTTTTCAAGAGTGTTTATTTTATGAAAAAAATGGAAACTGAATATAAGTGTCTAAATTGTATCTTTAGAGATGTAATGTAATAGTTACGGCCTAATTCTCTAAAAATCTAAACCTAAAATGATCCTCAATGTGAATTATCCATTTAATTCAATTTTATGTAATGTATTTTGGCCAGGACCTAATAGTTGGTATCTGAGGTTAGTTTAGACAACTTTAGGAGTTAGGATATTGTTAAATTTATATCTATAAATTAATTTACGGTAAGATTTAAATGATATATAATTTAAAGATTATCATGTTTCTTAACCTAATATTTTTTTTTCTCATAATAGTTTTTCATAAAAGAAATATGGTATCTCTACTTGGAAGGCATAAAGGGGGAAATGACCTTTCAAATCAGCATCATAAGATGGTTAGAATATTAATTGGTCAATTTTTTTCAGTGAAAGCATGGTTGACCCAGTTGAAAATTGTATTTGGTTTTTATTGAATATATTATGGATTATTACAAAAGTAAAGAGGATCATGAATTCCATTTAAGGTTTTTATTGCAAGCCTTAAATAAAATGAAAACGTTTGGGTAAATAATAAGTGTAATACCTAGTTACAATAATTTTTTTTCCTTGGTCACATTGTTTCAAAAAATGGCATAACAATTTATCCTACTAAAACAAGAGTTTTTAAAGAACGGCCAAGGCCCACAAATATAACAGAGATTCCTAGTTTTCTTGGATTAGTAGGTTATTACCGGAGGTTTGTTGATTATTTTTCATTGTTATCTTGTCCAATGACTAAATCATCTTGAAAAGGTGTTAAGTTCTTATAGAAAAAAATTTGATGATTGTTTTCAAGAATTGAAAATAAGATTGTTGAATGCTCTAGTTTTGGAACTACCTTCTAGAAATGGTGAGTTTTTTATCTACCATGATGCTTTGTTGAAAGGACGTGGCTGTGTACTTATGCCAAATAATATGGTAATTTCATATGCTTCACGTTATTTGAAACATCATGAGTTAAATTACCCAAGAAGTGATTTGCAATTATATACTGTTGCTTTTCTTTAAAAATGTTGAGGCATCATTCATATGGAGTATGGTGTAAAATATATACAGACCCCAGAAGGTTGAAGTATATATTCACTCAGAATGAATTTAATATGAGACAGTAGAGATGGCTGGAATTAATCAAGAATTATGATTGAACAATTCATTACCATTCGGGAAAAGAAAATAAAGTGGTTGATGCATTGAGTCAAAAAAGTAATGTATCATTGACCACTATACGTTTGGAACGAGATCCTTTGGTTTTTTATTTGATAAACATTGGCATAGACGTTTTTGGTGAAATAAAATTCCTATGTTTTGTTTCATGTTTCAGTGAAATTATCTCTATCTAACATAATTAACCAAGCAGAGAAGGATGAAAATGAGTTGCAGAAAAAGGTTGAGTTGGTTCAGAAGGGTAAGTTTCCTAATTTTGACATTGATAATGAATGTTTTTTTAGGTTTGGAAATAGATTATTTGTTCCTTGTGATTCGCAGATGAATAATGAGTTGTTATGTGAAGCTCATAGTTCTCTGTTTTCAGTTCATCCTAGATTTACTAAGATGTACAGAGATCTTAGCGAGTATTATTGGTGGGATGGAATGAAAATAGATATTTCTGATTTTACTGTGAATTGTATGACTTGTAAACAGTTTTAAGCATAGTGTTAGCCAACAAAAGAGATACTTCAGTCTCAATCAGTGCTAGAGTGGAGATGAGAAAATATATTCATGGACATCATTGTGGGATTACCAAATACGTCTTGAGATAATAATGAATAATGGGTTATTGTTGATCAATTGACTAAATATGCTCATTTACATCCAATTCGAGATACTTGGTCTCTATATCAACGTTCTCAGTTGTATGTTAAAGAGCTAGTCTAGTTGAATTGAGTTCCCATTTCTATTGTATCTTATCGTGATCCCAGGATTACTTCAACTTTTGGAAAGGACTTCAGAAGTTGTTGGGTACGGAATTAAATTTCAGTACAGATTTTCATCCTCATCCAGATGGGAAGTCAGAACAAACAATTCAGACCATTTAGGATATGTTATGTTCTTTTTTAATTTATTACTAGGGATTTTGGGACCAACATCATTCTTTGGTTGAGGTTTCTTATAATAACAGTTTTCATTTCAGTATACAGATAGAACTGTTTGAGGCATTATATGGGAAGAGGTATCGAACTCCAACTTTTTAGGATAAAGTTGGTTAAAGGATGTTGATGGGACCAGGATTGGTAGAAGAGATGGTAGAAAAGGTTTAGATGATTAAAAAGCACATGAGAACTCCTCAGAGAAGGCATAAAAGTTATGAGGATAACTAGAAGAAGAATTTATCATTTGAGGTTAGTGATAATGTCTTTATCAATGTTTCTCCATGGAAAAGTGTGATTTGTTTTGGAATGAAATGAAAGACGGATCTGAGGTTTATTAGACCTTATGAAATCATGGAGAAAGTTGGATCAGTTGCATATGCAGTGGATTTACCTCCACGTTTATCCCAGGTACACAGTGTTCTTCACGTTTCAATGATGAGAAAGTATATGCCAGATATATCTCATGTTTTGAGCTCAGAGGTAGTTCAGTTGGAAGAGAATCTCTCTTATGAGGAATAACCGATCTAGATTCATGACCGAAGAGAGGAAGTGTTTTGGAATAAGGTAATTCATTAGGTAAAGGCTATTTTGGAAAACCATATGGTTGACGTGACAATGTGGGAATCTGAAAATGCTATGAGGGATAAATACCCAAACATTTTTGATAAGTGAATAAACTTTCGAGGACACAATTTCCAAAAGGGGGGACGGATGTAACATCCAAGGTAAATAAGGTATATGATACATTCATATTTATTAATTTTTTTGAATTAAAAATTTTTTTACTTTAAAAGGGATGATGTGTTCGATGGCGTACCCGATATGCAACAACTGGTTTTTTTGAAATCTTATGTAGCACACTAACAATACAATATTATTATTTTGAATGACAGTTAACACCTAACCATTATATTGGTGAGAAAAAATTGAAATAACTAAAATATGATTATATATGTTTTTTAAATTTTTTAAAATTTATTTAATAATATTTAGAAGCTTAAAATGTGAATTAATGGAATTTTAGTCATAAATACTCTAAAATTCATTAAAAAAAATTTTGCTGCCTTTTGATAGAAAATCATCTTTAAATATAGTTTTGGTCACTTATTTATGTTTTATATGATAAAATAAAATTCTTCATTATAATCATGATATGAAAATTTACTTTGGGTAAATTTTTATTAATTTTATGTTAAAATTCATTTTTTAATTAATAGTGACAAATGTTATATTTTAATTAAAAACTGTATTTTAATCTAATTTATTTACATGGATAGGTTAAATTTTTAAATAGTTTAAAGGTGTAATTAGATTATATATATATATTCTATAATCCAATGTTGGTCATTGGAAGAAATTTCACTTTGAAATTCGACATAAACAAGTGTGAGTATTTTGATAGTAATTATTTCATAAAAACATTTTTTTACAATAGGAATTAATTATAAATTAATTAATGGAACTTATATAATTTTATTTTGGTAAAATAAACTTCATTTTTGAATTTGGAATATCAAATATATCTTACGGAGAATTTTATTCCCTAAAAAATTTCATTTTTTGATGAATAATGAAAACACTGAGTAGTAGTTAAAAAACCGACTTTTTCATTTAAATGAAATATTACAACTTTTATGAATTAAATTATGAAAATATGACCTACATGGTTATTATTAGTAAGTAAAATTTGGTTCAATATGATTAATATAATTTTTGGTGAGTAGTAACTTTTGACATTTATTTACCGCGGTTAAAAGAAAAACAGGGCAGGTCAAGTTAAAAATAATATTATAATAATATAAAATTACCCTATAATGTGTTCTAATACAATTGGATGATACATGTCCAACCATGGGAACCTTTTGGCTGATTTTGTGACCCCATAGATCCTCATAAGAGTGGTAATGACACTTTATATTAATTAATTTAAAGAAAAGACAAAAATGACTTAAAAATATAACTTTTCGTAAATCAATTTTTACATTGGGTTATATAAGTTATCTCTTCAATTATAAATATTAAATAGAAATATAAATATATTTTATATGGCATGGTGTTTTGTTTTTATTTTTAGACTTCATAAATTTAAAATAATTTTTCACACAATAACGATGCAGTATCTACCTCATTCATGAATGATTTAAATAAATATGATAGTAAATATTAAAATAATATCCCAAACCTATCCAATTATTATTGTATTATTTTATTTCTACAATGAGTCTTCTTATATTCAACCTTAATTAGTTTTGGTCCTTTAGAAACTAAATAGCATTATATAATAAAATAATATTTTCAAACATTCCTAAAGAGCCTATCCCCCCCCCTACAAAATGACACCACTTCTATCCCATTCCATACACCTTTAAAGCCCTTCATCACATCCAACCTTCACCCAATTAATCTCCCTAAAAATTTATCTTCGTCCTAAAAGACATACCTTAGGCAGAAGTCAGGTCTGTTAAACCTTGTGGTTTAACCCAAATGGAGATACCTAATTTAATGGTAACGTCTCCTCTTAAGTTCTTTTCTTTTATTTTACTTATCCATCCCCCAAAACACATTTTATTACATAATTTTATAAAACAAATTATCCTCAATATACTACATTATTTTAATGATATGGATTTTAACTACACATACACACACATCCATCTAATGGGAAAAGAACATACTACTTCTCTGGAAGGTGAACTACTGGCTCACGAAACGGGGATTGTTCAATTTTCACCTGCCAACTCTTAATGGTGTCCATTAATATGTAACTATATTTATATGTGATATATATTATTTTTATATTGTTTCTATTCTTTAGTATTTTTTATTTATATAATACCTTTAGGGTTTCCATATTGGGTAAATATAATAATTTCATTTCATGAAGTGCGGACTACCGCCCCCTCAAAGTTATATGACATATTCATGTCATACATGGAAATTATAAAGGTTGGAGTTACTGAGATTATATATGATATTATACTATAATTATAATATACCGATGTATCATTATTTTTTCATTCTATAAAAATATAAAATATAAATACAAGTAGCGTTCATATGTATGTACGACTTATAGTCTCCATGAACGGTGCATTTCATTTTTTACCTCCAAATGTTATATACTACTATAAATACATTTATATATATAGTAGATATATATTATATATATGATATCTAAATCATGAATATAATTATTGAGAAAATTCACTTTCGACCACATGAACATCTTTTAATTATAAGCGGTTCATTTTTGGTTGAAGTACTAAATATCGACAAAACGACCATAATTAACATAAATGATTAAATAATGTTTACAACATGGTAATAAGTGATATAAAAGGAATAATAAATGTGATTATTTGAGAAATGAATTTTTATATCTTATCATGTATTTATAATTTATTTATGTTTAATTATAGTGAATACACAAAATCAATCTAATTTATTTACAGAATGAACTTTTTAACAGACTTTATCTAAATCTTCTTTAATTGATGCATATTTTGTTTTATACATGAAATTCATTTATACAATTTATAAATAATGTTGAATTTTCATTTCATTAAAAAAATTCATTTTCTACAAGTCATTTTAATAGATGAAAAAAATGATTATTTTTAACGTATGCTGTGACAATGACCTTTCCCGCACCACCTGTATTATTTTATCAATGGGTTCTATAACAAGACGTAATGTTTTTAATAGGTAAATAAATACCATATACCCTTTTTATGTATTTTGTTATTGAAAATGGTTTTGATATTTTATTTTTTATGTCAATATATTTAAATGATATATTGTGATTGAAATGTGGAAATTTTATCTTTCTTTTATGTATATTTATGTGTTATCAATATGTTGTGGTTCTTGGGAATTGTTTATGTATATGAGTGGTTTCGTGAAAAACCTAGTGTGGGTGAGTGAGAGATAGCTATCTATTGGATTGGGTAACATGAAAGTGGTAAATATGATTGTTTCTTCTAATATATTTAGGGAATATACTATGAGGGGTATTCCAAATTTAACTCCCTTTATTGATGTGATAGCTACAATGTAATAATGATATGGATTCGACAAGTTACCATTATGATTTTTGATTTCTATGTGTAATTCATAAATATTTTGATTTCATGAGGTTTGTTCAAAATCTTATGTTTTGTTAGAATAATGTTTTCTTTCTTTATTTTATAATTTATATTGTTCTTTTTATGCTCATACAATGTTGTGAATATTTTTTCAAAGGACATAATTATGAATATGGTCACGATGTGATCATGGAAAAGTCATGTTGTCTAAAATATGGAACTAGACATGGATTTTTTCATGGGTTTTTATTTTATGAAAAAATAAAAACTAAGTAGTAGTGTCTACATTGTATCTTATTAGATGTATTGTAATAGTTATGGCCTAATTCTCTAAAAATATAAACCTGAAAAGATCCTCAATGTGAATTATCCATTTAATTCATGATTATGTAATTTTTAATGGCCGAGTCCTTATAGTTCCAATCTCGATTGCCAATGATCGTGATCCAATGTCCATATCCATATTTTTGAGCAGTATATGAAATTCCTTCAGTATTGAATTGAATTTCAGTATGGCCTATCATCCCTGAACTAATTTCCAATTTTAAAGGACAATTTTGATTCTTGTAGATATACTAAGAGCATGAAAACTAGAATTCCAAAGTGGATGGGATCAACATCTCTGATTGGTTGAGTTCTCGTACAAAAAAATCTTCCAATCAATTATTCATATATCTCCATATAATTCATTGTATAGATACTGATGTTGAACTCCAAACTATTGGGATGGTGTTGGAGAAAAAAATCTACTTGGATCTGATCTTGTGCAAGATATGACATAGAAGGTTCTACTCATTCAGAAACATGAAAATGATACTCAAAGTTGGCAAAAGATATGTGTTGAAAATGTATATGGGACTTGGAGTTCGATGTTGAAAATAATGTCTTCCTTTTAATATCACAATGTAAGAGAGTCAGCTTGTGTGAACGAAAAAGATGTTAATCCCAAGGTACATTGGCCCCATTGGGATCTTTGACCATATAGAAGTTGTGGACTATTGACTTGCACATCCACTGAATATGGATCATGTTCATGATGTATTTCACGCATCACACTTGAAGATGTACATACTAGATCCCTCACACGTAATGAACATAGAGGAGATATAGATGGAAGATTATCTCTATTCTAAGGAGCAGCTAGTAAACATTTTGGACTGAACAGATAAGGTTCTACAAAAAAAGTTAATCGACCTTGTCAATGTATTGGGGAGGAAACATAAGAATGAAGAAGCATATTGGGATCAAACGATGCGATGAAGGATATGTACCCTCAACTTTTTATGTAAAAAAAATATATGGGTCCAAATTTCAGAAGGGGGAAGAATATACCAACTCAAACCTTTATCAATGAAATTTATCCCTTCTTGTAGTAATGTCATATACTACAATCACATAAATTCACATTAGGAAACACAATGAAACATCTTGCATAAATGAACTACTAAATTCAATGGGTACTTATAACATAAGTTTCCACTTTTGTGATTTGAATTTTGATAATATAACATACACAGATGCGATCAGTAAGCATTTTGGAGTCCTATAGTAAAAAATTAATTCTTTTCAATAGTAACATACTCTTTTGAATAGTAATGAAACCTCTATAAATATTAATGACCCTTATGAATAGTAAATAGTCCAAGTGAATAAAACCATACCAATGATAAAATATATAAATTTATCCATCCTATAAGTGAAAATAAGATATAATTATATTATAGTGTTTGTATTTTTGTAAGTCATGATTTTCTAATGATTAATTTAATAATTTAAATTAGATTTTATTTTCATCAGATAAATTCATAAACATGTATTTTGATATATGAGGATTATATGATAAATTTTTGAGACCATTATTAACTTTTCATTGTGTTAGAAAAGAAATATAAATTTTATTATTTTTATTTTTATTTTTCAAGTAAATTATAATTCTAATTACAAATTAAATTTCTAATATTTATAAAAAAAATATCATAAAATTGAGTTTTTTTTAATTATACATGATAAAAAATGTTAATGGTTAATTTTTTATATTTTTTTAAAATACATAAATTTTTTGTGAATAAAGAAATTCAATAAATAATAAAATATGCAAAATAAATTAATTCGTGGATCATGATTGAGCCATAGATGATTTATATGTCCTTTGGATTGAAATCACATGCCTTATTTAATATATTTAGTCATGTATTGATCACTATCTTTTTTCTTGTGGATAAGTAATAAATTAATGAATATAATAGTGAGAAAACCCCTCTCCCCTCAACTATAAATACCACCCCTCCCAACCTCATCTCCTCACACATCTTAAGTTATGTGCCTACTCTAAATTCTGATCCAATATATTCCCAAGATTCTTCCCCAAGACCATCAGCCCATGGCCTCATAAATAGACCCAATCCTCTCCCCTAAATAGGATCTCACTGAAGATACATTCAAGAGGTAATTTCTCTCTCTCTCTTTTCATTCAAATTCCTTCAAAATTTATATTCTTTTCTTCCCTTACCCTAAAAATCTTCTGTAAAAATGTTCTAATAAATCTATTATGATTGATAAAATTTAGTTATATAATAATAAAAGAATAATATTAATTATACCCCTCCTTATCCATCTCTCTATCTTTGTTTATAAAAATGAAATTGTCACTTGTGATGTGTTAATTTACCTAAATCCTGATTGATGCACATTCATTTTCCTTGAATACCTTCATGGATGTCAATAAAACCATTAAATATTTGAAATAAATTTTAATTAGTATGTTTTATACCCTATTATTTTATAGAAGCACGTTTTATACCGAATTTTAAATGCTAAAAGAAAACATGTTTGTTGTGATAAAAACTGCCCAAAATAACCTAAAACTACTATCATTACGTTTTATATAGTGATTTAACCTAATGATATATAAAAATTCATTATAAGATTATTTTAAATCCTATAAGTTAATTAATAACATAAAATAAATGTTATGGATGTTTACCCATGTTCTATATGAACATTCACTCATGTGCAGAAGGGAATCGTTCCTTAAAAATATGAAAAGAAACAGTCCCAAACAATGAATGTAAACACTATAACTCATCAAAAGGCCCATAAAAAACATAAAAATCAATGATGAATCATTTTCATGTATAAAATGTTTTGAAATTGTTAATAAAGTAATCTAGTATCATTATTGAGTTTATTAATGTTTAGAAAGCGTTCAGATACAATCTAAGGGGAATTCTCAAACCCAACTTTATTTCTTCGGTTTTACCATCTTTCACTCCATTTTTAGTATGTTTTTACCTTAAAAATAATTTATTCATCCTAATCATATGTTTTCTAGGAAATCCATCTTGTCCAGATGAGTTTATGTCAAATATAATACCTTCCAAAATAACTGTTATTTTAAAAACACACCTTTAACTTATCAATCAAGGTTGATGGCTCCTTTAACAATTATGTTATTTTCTCCTTTATATGGGATCCCAATGTTTATGAATTTATTATTTATGATATTAAACCAATTAATTTAAATGGGTTATTAATGTCAAATATTAAAGTATTTTTTATGTGGAATGCATGGTAATATTAAATTTATAATCTGATGGGTGCACCTAGAATTATATACTGCAATGTAAATGTTATGATGTGAAGGGTGCAACTGTAATTATACAACACACCAATTCATTGGTAAATATTTAGAACCTCATGAGTAATGTGAAATATGTGAGAACATGATTCTAGATTTTTTGCAATTATGTGTGGTATTTCACGATTAAGACATGATATTTCATTTTTAATGCATTTTCACATTCCAAGTCCATTATTTAGGTTTCCATTCATGATTATGATCCTATGTCTATGTTATGATGATAATTATTATTATCATCCCATGTTATATTGTTTCATGTTAAAATCTATCATATTACTAGGAATTTTCGTCACCCCTTTTTTATGTATATCATCAGGTGACTACTTTTAATAGAAATAATTCAAGGGACAATAAGAATATATATAATAAGTAATTAAATAAATGAATATTGTTCTAAAAGATAGGTTTGGTACTAGTTTCCAAATACACTAAACCACAGGATATCATTTTTTAATTTTTATAGGGGTTTTTATCATTAAAATGATGTAAAATTGATGTATCAAATGTAGGGTCTATATATTAAATTTGTATTGAATATCATATAGATTTCATTTATTTCAATTATTTTTTATTAAAACCATCCATAATAAATTCTATGTAATTATTGAATATATCACATCGCATTGAATATGTCATAGTCCACGCATCCACAAATGATGTTATTGTATTTTCACAAAATGGAGTTCATAAAGGTACATGTTAAAAAATTATACAATAAGATTAAATAAATTGTAAATATCATATATATCAAATAAAATTAGTTTTTCTATCACAATTTCCAACATGATAGGTGGCAATGGGAGATTTAATAATCCTCATTCCATAAGGTGGTAGTCTTTCTTACACCTAAATTGAATGTTCATTACCCATTAGATAAAAAATAGATTAATGGTAGGTATAACCCATAAAATAAAAATATATATGTACATTTAGGATAATAATGATATTATATACCCATGGAATAAAAATATTTTTGTGGGTGAAGAATGAAAATAATAAAAAATAACTTGAAGAAGGACATTACTTATTTAGGTAAATCCTTTAATTTTCAAAGGGTATTAATGGATGGATTTATTTCAAAAGGGAGGATTCTAAGATGCATTAAGGTGTGTTGGTATCTTCTTTGATCTAGTTTTTTATGATCCAAGGGATTGGTATGTGTGAATAAGTTGGAGGGGTGACTTCCTTTTTAGAGTGGAGGATGATAGTTATTCTTGCAAATTTTGGAGAAAGGAAATCCACACCCATTTTTTCAATATAATGTTTCTCCAATAATGGATAACATTAGTTAGAATGGATATATATCCAAATTATAAAAATAAAATTGATTTTTGAAAATACTCTAGTCCATTTTGGACCTTAAGTATAACATTGAGTCCCTTGTTATGCTAAATTTATTCTTCATTACTAAAATTAATTTTAATTGAGTTTATTGATATTTATGGTAAAAAACTATGTTAAACTCATTCGAAATTATAAATTTTGATTAATACAAAAATTTAATCAATTTCTCCAAAATTAAAAAACATATGTTTTATAAATTAATTTAAAATTTATCCCATGGATGAAATGATAATGTAGGGTTTTAAAGATAAAATTTTCAAAATTATGTTATTTTCTTATCAAATTTCAAATTTCAAATTATTAAAATGAAAAAAATTGGAAATTTTGAATTAAATTTAATAAAATTTATGTTTATAACCGATAAAATATGTAATTTATCCTTTTAAATAATTTATATGAAAACAGACTTTTGAATTAAAATTATGTTTTGTCTATTTTCATTTAAAATTGAAACTTCATTGAGAAATGATAAAAATTTACCATCACTTATTTTTTATGTATCACTTTTTAAAATGATGTTTAGAATTACATATTAAATTCATAAAGTATTAAAAATTAATATTTAAATTAGGCGATCCATTAAATGGAGATAAATTAGCATTAAAAAATATGGTTTTTTTCATAATATTGGGTTTTTATTATATTTTTCTTGTAAAATATATTATATGATTGTAAAAAAAATTCGATTAAATATATAATATATAGATTCAATTAATATTAGCCATTAATTTTATTTAAATTAATTTTTAGGATAAAATGACATTGTAGGAATGCTACTTTTTTATAGAAACATTCAACTTATATTCAATGGCTTCTTTTATTCATTATAAATTATATTGAAACTAATGAATTAAACCAAATATTTTCATTTTTTGTTCAGTCATATTAAAAATGACCAATTTAACGGAATATTTTTATCTTAATTATTATGTAACAATATTTTTAATAATATATTATTGTTCGGTAAAACTCCCTCACGCATGATACATAAGCCATCGAGGGAAGTCGGTCTTGTCTGTCATGCAATCAAACCTCAGTGTCTTGTGTAGAAAAATCTAAAAATTAAATTGACTACAAAATAAACATAACATGGTGTTATGTATAAAACTAAATAAAAATAAAAATAAATTTATTATGAATGAAAAAACTATAATGTCTTGAGGTGTTACGTTATCCACATCATAAATAAATTACAACTTTAGAATTTAAAATTGATCTCGGAAATCTAGTTATTAATATATGAATATTTAATATTGTCGAAAAATAATTAACATAAAAAGGGTTAATATGACTTCTTCTTAATTAGAGAGAAAATATTTGAAGGTAACCACAAAAATAGGTGTTCAAAATTGAGAACATTAATGAAAACATGGATATATAAGAGAAATTAATCTATCTTATTCTGATGCGACTTGATAGAGAATGTGATTAGTTTAATTTGGATGATTAAAAATACATAAAACCACTATAATTGAAATGTTCCTTATGATCATAAAAATTGATGATTATAGGACAAAATGTTTGTTTCATTTCCATTTTCTAATAGTTAATGAATTATTTCACTCAATAATAATTTAAATAAATATAAATTTCTATTTTATAAACACAATATTATCCTTTGGTTGTTCCTTAAGCTAATTATACTTTATTTGTTCGAACATAATGAATCCTACGGTGAAGTAACAAATTAACTTCTAAAAACTCATTTATAGATCAACATTATCAATTTCATATGTGCCAAAATTTTCGTATATATTATTATCCAAAACATTAGGAATAATTTCACCAAATTTCTTAAATGTAACTATCAAATAACACAAAGTGGATTTTAATCATCACATACATATCATTTGAATAAGTTAATAATATGAAGAATCCTAAAACTATATTGGAATCATGCATTATTCCTTATTTATTATGTAAGACACAAGTTATTTGTTATATTCCTTAAATACAAAAGTATTTAAAACTACATCAAGGACATCATAAAAAACTTTTTCAAATAACCATTAATTCGTTAGTAGGTAGTCAGTAATATCCAATTCACTTTATCCATACCATTCATCATTTCATTCCAACATCATTATTTCTATATCAGGAACTCATTAATGGTAATATTTATTTTAACATTGTGTTTTTAGAAAAGAATTGCATTATATTGAATAATATTTCATGGTATCATTCAGTATATGATCTCAAATTCTTAACAAAAAATATTGTTTTACTATCTTCATATATTACATTATTCTTATTACCAGAATATAATTTATAAAATAATCAAATTACATAATTCATTAATCAAAAAATGCATTCACTAATCATTCCTATTCATTTTTGGTGGTAGTATGATTTTTACCAGGATCCATTTGCCACTTTTTTAGTATTTTCTATTGACACGTGATATGTTGATTTGTGTAGTGTCCCATAGCCTTGAATTGGAGGCATATAAAATTTGATTTTTATTTCATTCCCTTTTAATATTGAATATAGTGTCCTTTTTGTCCCTATATATATATCAAACTCTTTTCCATTCAAGTATGTACCAGGGTATTTCTTTCCAAAAAAATTACATGTGAGGAAAAGAAATTTACCTTTCTTCATATTATACATATTTTATCCTTACAAAATCTTCTTTTCAGAATATATTTCATATCCATTGGACATGGATAATTATTCACCATTCTCATTATCACATGTTAGTATGTCCTCATATTATGAGAATACATGGGAGACTATATCCCTTCACTATATTGTAATAATAAAATAAAAGATATGATCCGTCTAACTATTTGGACCATGACCATTGGTGAGGGTGATGTTCCATATACTATGGTCCATTTCTAAAAAATGTAAAACACAAGATTAGTTCATATCATATTTTATAATCCCAATACTAGTTAAATAATTTATATTAATTTAAAATTTTAGTATTAGCTAGACTAGTTATCAAAAACATGGTTTATTTAGTGAAATTTTAACTTTTTTATCCTACCTAATGGGTTTTAAAGAAAATTTGAATTATCCTAAGCATATCACATGAGTGTTTCAAACCAGGTCCACAGTAAGAACTATTTTCATGTTCCTGTTTAAACCCAAGTTTGGACGAATTCACCTTGTATGTGTTTTTACAACTATGTACATATGTTCTAGAACCATATCCCCATGCAGTATCCTGACTGGGATGCCTTTCTAGTAATACCCATAAAATATTTAACTTACCATAATTATTTGATGTTCTTGTATACATTTCCACAAAGTTTATCATTTTTATATGTTCTATAATCTTGGATTTCTAATTTTAGTTTCCCTGTTTTTTGTTACACCTACTATAATACAAAATTCAATTCCCCGACCTCAAAAGGATCGAGGTGGTGTGTTAATTTATTACTTTGGAACATATAGAAGTGGAAAACCTAAGATTACCAAATATTTTTTTTTAAAATTATTATTCATAGATGATACACATAATATAGTGGGAAATGAAAATAAATCATAACATAAGAAAATGATCAACATCCTTATAATATCATTTAAATACTTATTCCACATATCCTATGGAAGTGAAAACCAATATGTGTGAGATAAAACTTTTAGTAATGTATTGTACAATGGAAGAAATAATGAATCAATTATCATAATAAACACGGAATGTTAAATAATTGAGAACACATGCCACTCAAATAACATGATAATGTATAATAAATATAGGAAAGTCAATAACTATAACTCATTACATTTAATCAATAAACTAATAATAAAAAAAACCAATAAATATGTTAATGTGAAATATTATCAACAAACAATAACCAAGTAAAGATGAGGGTAATGATTAATTTTACATGCCATGTTTCCTATATACATGGAACTTTTACTCTCAAGACCATTAAAAAGATGGTTTATCATATTAGGTAATCACCCAACTACTTTTTCTAACTACATAGTCTCATTATAATTCAAATTCATTGAGGTTCTATGAACCCTACATGTTTTAGTCATCCACTCTATCCAGATTGGAGGCAATGTGGCACATAAGTGGGGCATAGCTCTCGCAAGTTGTTCATTGGATATGTAGAGTACCTCTAGAGTTAATCATAGTGCGTGCAAAAAAAATTCATCAAGAATAGTTTGGAAGTGAATTCTGTGGGACACAATTATAACCTTCATCTGGTGTGTAAATGTGATTTGGGGGATCTTTTTCTGGGAATTCTCTTATAAAGAGTCACTATAATCGGTTTTGTTTTTTTTGGGATGAAATCTAAAATAGGAGGACACTATTTGGACCATCCATTTGAGATCAAGCTCATGTGAGCCATCTACTTCATCTCTATGTATATTTAAGATCCATTATTCAACCAACATTTAATTCGATAGATTATATTGTGAAAGTCGAATAGAATTGATCTACATCATCCATTCATTTTTTAGACATCTTCATCCATTTTTTGACCAAAAGAAACCATAAGGTCTGTATTATTCATCACCACCATTATCATCATCATGTCCCATTTCAATAATAATATTTCAATAAAGATATTTTCAAACACCCAATGATGAAAAGATCAAGTAAAACAATAGTTGTACCCATAGTATTTATGTAATCCAAGCATCATGGATGGAATCACATCATCGATAATACTCATTTTCTCTATAATGTACTTTCAAGGTATAAAATATGTATATATTAAACCATAAACTCTAACTCGGTGAGATTTTTGGCACTATAAATATTTCCGTTAAATATTATGGTAAATCTGTTTCACCCATTTTTTGAATAAAATAAATAAATTTAAATAATTTTCGAACAAAAATAGCACGGATTCCATGGAACATCACTGGAAAATCTAAAATCAAGCATTAAATCATTCATCGATATAGTGATAAAAATAGATATAGATATTTCATCTTTTCATATCAATCTGATAAATAGACTAAACTAATTAAAATATCATCATAAAATATAAATAATGTTTTCCAATAAATGGATATGAATATCTCTTTATCGTTTCATCTATATAACTATTTACGTCTTTCACCCTCCTTCATCGGTGTGGTTTAACACCAACTGATGTTCTGGCTTATTATTTATTACAAATAACATAAGTGAGTTTTTTGTTATATTTTTAAGGCCTCTCATTCTATATATTTCAAATTTAATTCTTATTTATTTATATATTATTAATTTCAAAGAGGATGGATTGTAGTTTTTGATATTATATGGTTATGAAAATGATAATATAATATGAAAACAGGGACGCCATTATTTTCAAAATTATGAAAAATTAATTAATTGTTTATTATTTTTCAAAATAAAAAAAATTATAATTTTTTTTATGAAATAGAATATATTTTTATTTATTTAAAAAACTTTTATTCTCGATATATTCTATGAAAAAATAACAAGGATTTTTATATTAATGTTTTTACTTTTTAAAGTGTAATTATTTTCACAAATTCGAATTGATTATATTTTATATCCTTAGAATGTATGATTATTCATATTTTCGGCGTTTTTCTTATTTATAAATTGTTTTTTTAAAGACATTCATTTCATTTGTTCAACGTTATTATACATTCATGAATATAATAATTCAAATAATATATGGATATCATATATAACATCATAAAATTTTTAGTATATACCTATTCAATCTTAATGGTCCTGTTTTATATCTATGTACATGGTACATAAGTATTTAAAATAATTTCTCACTCAACTAATTGTTGAATTAATGTGTCATTAGGGTACATATTTAGTGTTATGATTTCATTATATGAATCATTTATATATTTGTAATTCTAAAAAATAGTAGTGTTATTGTATGAGGATTCGGAATGTGTGGAAGTATAAATATTTTCTATATAAAAAATAAATCAAGTTATTTTTTTATAATGTTTATGTATGAGAAAGAACGACCTTCAAAATTTTTTCATTAAATTTGATTATTCGATTGTGTATGAGGTGGAAGAATGATGAATTGGTAGTACCCCAATAACCCTACAACATTTTATACTACCAGTTATATAGCATGTGGTTGTATGGTTTTTACAGGACCATCAATGTATTAAAATTATCTATAATGAAAGCAATATTTTCAAAACAAATTCAAATGGGAAATTAATGTGCTTTTGAAGAATAACTTTGAAATGGAATTTGAAAATAAGTAATTTTTGAATTTTTATATATATCTATAATATTATAAAATGTATTTTAAAATAGTTTTATTGGAGTTTTTATAAAAATAAACTATCAACCCTTTCAATACCCTTTATTGAGAAATATAATGCTGATCATGTTTTTTTAATGTTTCCTTTTTTTTAAATTAGATGTTCTAAAATGGAAAAATTTTCTTTTCAATTTAGATAATATGAATATAAATATAAAATTTATTTTATTTTTTAAAACCTCTAATTAAATAATATTTTATGTTCTACATCTCAATAACCATGATAGAAAAAGATCATTGAATGTAAGATGATAAATTTATTTTTTCTTTTTCTTTTTTCTAGAAAAAACAATTTTTTAAGGAATCCAGTAGTGTGTGTTAGGAGATTTACATTTTGAGATAGAGTAATAGTCAAGGTAATTTTGAAAAATTAGAACAATTCATTAGCTTAAGTATCACTTATAGTTAAGATAATATATTCCGTAATTTTGCAATGAAAGGAAGGAGAACTCAAAAATATATATTATCTCTTCTGAATTATCTACTTTTTACGATAATCATATATTTGTGCATAGTTTAGTTTATTCCTTATAAATTTATTTCACTTACCTAAAAACATCATTACGAAATATCCAACTCATTTAGGAAATGTCAAAACTATAGAGGATCATGATTCATACGCTATACACTCTTGTAGACAAAACTTACTTACCATATTCAGAATGGAAGGTATCATGAATGTTATTTTTAATGATTTTCCATGAAAACAAAATATGAATAACTAATAAAATTCAATATATGGTAGGGGGAAACCACAACAAATTTTATATGTGTTAACTTTTTTATTTTTCATTTTCATGGGAGAATCTATGATGGTTTCAAAAAATTCAAAGATGATTAAATTATATTATTATATATAAGAAATTTCAAAGCTAACCATTTAAATTTTATACTAAATATTATTCTATAAGAACTAAATTCTGATTTTTAGATCAATACAACCCCACATGCACAAGTTTTATATAAGGAGAAGATGTAGTGTGATTTGAATCCTACATGAGAATTACTCTCATGGAATGAAATCCAAATTTCCATGAAGATATATAATTTTTTAGACATTTTGGACCATGTTAATGGAACCCAAGACTGATTTTTGATGTGTCTAAGCACTAATGAGTAACGAGAGTGAAATTTATTTAAATAGGGAATGTAACATCCAGAGTTTTTGTGTATTTTTCATTTAAACAATTAAAAAAATATTTTGAATTGAATGACAGTAATGATAAATATTTTACTTATATTTTAACTCTAATACATCATCACCATACAAAACTAATTTAAAAAGATATTAGTGACAAAAACAGAACTAGAGATCCTCTGATTAGAAAAATAATACCTAAAGTATATCTAAAATATCTCGAATTAACCATTTCTAAAAAATCTGTTGTGAGGAAGATAGAAAAATAAAAATATTGAGTCTAATAGATAAAAATTATATGAGAATGAAGGAAGAAATTATGAGTTATTTTTTTTACATTGATTACCCATAAATTTATCAGTATTTATTTAAAATTTCTTTTGACCTTTAAAAAAATAAAAAAACTATAATTTTTTAAAGGTTATTATGAATTATAAGATACATTGGTAAAGAATACGTGAAACGAAATTTCAAAATAGGAATAAATGAAAATATTATTTTATATTTGATAACCATAGTTTGTTTTCAATATAAACTTTTTGATGGAAATTTAAATTAGTAATATGTTATGAACTGAACATTACTTTGAAAAAAGATTAAAAATCTATGAAAAAAACATACATCTTGGAGAAATACTACATACAATCCTTAAAACATATTTTAATTAATAAAAAAGTAAATACACTAATGGAAAATATTATAATACAATAATTATATGGCATATTTAAAAAATCCATGATGAGAAAAATTAATATAATGCAAAGAGAAATCATGAAATAAGAGAATCATTATTCCTGATAGATAAATGTCTTTGAGGAAATAAAGCATATAAAAATTTCACTATGGGACAAGTATATATAAATATTTCATTTTTTCCCATTACTAAGGAGCCTTGTACATGTTTTATATATTTTTCAATCAACTATTGAAATTTACAACCTCTAATCATTATTTTGAGATAAAATTGATTAATGTGTAATTTGTAATATTCATTTATTTTAAGAAAATACAAATGTTTGAAATTTATAGAAGTTATTATTTTTTAAGATATATTTTTAATCTAATGAAATGTTTATAATAATTGTGATTTTTTGATATAAGAAACATAGTATTTAATTAATTTATATTGGTATTTCCTTTTTTAATAAAATGGTCGAACCTTAGTCTTCCATGGGGAATCCTATAAAACATAGTAAGACTAACTAAAGGTTAACCATTATTTTTGAGGCATCTAAACAAGCTATATAAGAGACAAGGTGGCTAATAAGAGGATAATATATCTCTGTAGGTGTGAATAGAGTATGTATAGAGCTTATATAGTTGACAAATGAGAGGATGAAATGCCCACAAGACCTGTGTGTAAGGTCTATCGAGTGTGTGATTCTTATTTTGGGATATTATATAATTATTTTTTGTTATAAGAATTCACAATAGCCTATTTGGTTTCTATATTGGAAGAGTTATAAAACAATGGGGTATTATCTCAGCCATCCATTTGAGATTCGGCTCATCTGATCCATCTACTTCTTCGCTCTATTCATTATCTATCTTCTAATCACTTGACATTTAAATCATCAAATGTTATTGTGAATGTCAGATGGATCTTCATCTGGACCACCCATTAATTTGTGTTGTTATATTCAACCACGAGTAGACCAAATGAAACCCTTTATATATGTGTTGTTCTTGAATTCCACTATCAACAAATTGGTTGATTTCGACTGAATATTTAATAACAGACATGTTTGAACTTAAAAAGAAAAATAGATCAAGTATCATAATATAAAAAGGTTTACCCATAGAATTTAAATAAATCATGAATCGTGGATGGACTCATATCTTCCAAAATACACATTTTACCAAGGTTTTACTTTCATGGTAGAAAAATATGTATTAATTAATCCATAAATTCTTACTCTGTATGAATTATGGTTCGGTAATAATTTCCATTGGATTTTTTGGTTCTTTCGTTTCATATCTGTTGAGTATAAATTATATAAATTTAAATCATTTTGGAATAAAAATCAATTTTCTTTCATGGAAATCGAGAGGTATAACTGAAATCATGCATTAGATCATTCATCAATATATTGATATAAAATATAAAAAAAAATTCAATGTGGATTAAGAAATCGAAAAATAGTCAACGATAATAAAATAATTATTAAATTATGGGACGATCATTTTTCAATAAAACGGATAAAAATATTTTCTTGTTGTTTCATATATACAACAATCCTTATCGAAAACCATCCTACTTTAGTGTGGTTTAACACCAACCACTATTGTATCTATTTATTACATAAAAATAGGTCATCGGAATATCGATGTTCCGTTCATAATACCTTCTAATCATTTAAGAGATTATTATTTTTAAAAGAAAAATAATTATCCTATTAATTTTATAAAAGGAAATATATTTTTGTTTATTTAAAAATTTTGTACTCATGATCCACACTATAAAATAATATAAAATATTTGGTTATAAATTTTTATCTTTTAACAAGTAATTAATTTTATCAAATCCTTATTTATTATATTTTAGGTCCTTAGAATATGTGAAAGTATTTAGTTTTTGAGTGTTTATTGTATAAAATATTTTTTTAATTAATATATAATATCTTCTTATATGAGCAATCATCGTATACATTAATGAATGTCATAATTCATATATGTTACTGATATTGTCTATAACATCTTGAAATATTAATAATGTACCTATTATACTATAATGATTCTTTTTTGTCTATGTGCTAGGTATGTAAGTATATAAATGATTTACCTATTTAACAATGTATTCAAATAATATGTCATTAAATGAGATATTTATTGTTTTGGTTTATTTATATGAATTATTTCTAAATGTGGATCTATCCAAATCACTTTTGAAATTATATAAAACACATATTTTTTGAATGTATAATTACATTCATCATTAAAAATAATTTAAGCAGTTCATGAAAATGGTTATGATTGAGAAAACTAGATCTTCAAAATGATTTCATTAATATTGGATGTGGAACAAGGGTATAAGGCAGGAGAATGTGGAATGGTGAGTGAACCCATGACTTCATGGTACACTTTCCTATTGATGATATTTCTTTTGGGCATATGGTTTTCATAGGACCTTCCATGTCTAAAAACAATCCATAAAGAATGTATTATTTTAAAAATGTTTTCAAGGAATAAATATCTGTGTTTTCATTGATGTAATTTTGTAAATAGTTTTCAAAATAATTATTTTTGAGAGGTTTATATATATATCAAATATTTATAAAATGTATTTAAAAATATTTTCAAATGAGTTTTTATAAAAATAATTTACACCATTTTTTAATACCCCTTACTTTGTAGTATAATGTTCATCCCATGTTTTAAAAATGATATCATATATTTATTTTAGATTATATAAGAAATATATATTCTCTATTAGAGTTATAACATTCAAAGATAAATAGAAATATTATTTTATTTTTATACAACTTTGATTTAGTTGTTATGTTTTTCTGAATTCACCAAATCCTTGACCGGAAAAGTCCTATAACATAATATGAGTTGTCGATTTTAAGTAGTCTTTGATGTATAAAATAAAATATTTTCACGTAATTAATCTAGAATCACATGTTTTGGACTGTTAAAGGATGTTCTTATTAACATCATTATAATGTTTCTTAGTATATCAAAACATTCAAAATTGGTGGTAGTGAATAATTTCATTCGAACATCATTTTTTCGTGTCAGGATAGAACTATTTGATCCTTCCATGATTTCCACATATTTGATGAGTGGATTACATTCCCAATTGGCATCAAGAATAGTTGGTGTATCATTTAACACCTATGAAGATCAAAGGATTAATGTAATTATTCATTCCATCAAAAGGAAACACCCTTCTTAATCAACTTGGTGAAGGTGATCAATTTTTCATCTAGTTTATCTATGAAATTCCGACTGTAATCCAAGATCACATTGATCTACCTAGGAAATTTTAGATACTAAGGTGGTTATTTTTATTTCGTTGAACTAGTATTTTTTTGATTTGACCTCATTACCATGGTGGCATATGGGAAAAAGGAAATTCCCTTACATTAACCAAAAATCATACTTCAGCTAGTTTTTCTTCAAACAATGCTATAGAAACATGTCGATGATTATATTAATATTTGGAATTTGATCACATCCCTATCAATATTTCATTGTCAAATAATCAATATAAAATTTTTATTTTCTTCCCATTAACAGATTAATGATATGATTGATGGAATTTTGATATGTTTCCCCATAATTATTTAATCCTAATGGAATGGAATGATAGAAAGTGGTCTAATAATGTGCCTTAAAGGTAGTGTATTTCTCAACTTTAGGGTACATATTTTTTTGTTGTACCATGAATACCCATACATGAAGGAAATGGATTAGAATCTAGATGTTCCATTTATCAATTGTTTTCTTTTGGGAAATGGAAAAGAATATATGTGAAATTTTAACTGAGGACTCTAAAATCCATACAGAACCTAATTTTCATATTGTTTGTTCTTAAAGGGATTATTTTATTAAGACAACGTGGATATTTCACTTCATGGTTAAAAATTTATTTTTTCAATTTTTCATCTTCAGAATCTATATTAGTAGTATGAGAGTAGTGCATCCTCCTAAAATCATTAATGAAACTCCAATGCCTATTAGGTAAGAATAGATGGGTTTTAGACACATTAGGGTTTATCTTAACAATTTCTATATAATTCCAAGAGAACATGTATTCATTTTTCTTTTGAAATTCCATTTACATACCTCTATTAGTGATTTGTATGAAAATAATAATTGAAGTGGTTTTGGGATCTTCTTCTATTCTATTATTTACCTTCTCGAGCTCATCGATGGTGTTAGAGATGCCTTCCATAAATATGGTAGTTTTGTTCCTAAGGTTATCCTCTTGTTCTTCAACTTCTCAGTCTATAGATGCATTTTTTCACATGGGTGATATTTCATGAGAATCTATGTCGTTTTTTGGTCATAGAGCCCATGGGAAGGTACATAGTTATCCCAAAAATCATGAGTCATTATAGAGAGTCTTTTGTGAAGATTATTTAATTATGCTGTATAACATGAGATGGGTTGTGCTTGGATATCTGGTATTAGGTCAACTACCTCAATCATGTTTATGTGTAGAATATACTCATTATTTTGTATTCTCTAAAAAAAATTGTGGTCCCCAAGAGTTTGGGGATTGAAATATTCACATCGTTATTCATAATTTTTTGTTTCCATTCCATTTTTGTAAACCGACGTCTTCATATATGTATTTAGAAGACTCTAAGGGGTATCAGTCGCCATGTTGTATGCCGACCATCCCATCAATTGGGTATTTAAAAGATGATTTTATTTTGATGTTACATCCACATGGATCTAAATCTAAGGAATTCTTTTAATGAAATTATAATTTTTGTATTGATATATAACTACGAACACAATAATCGATTTTGTATTCCCAAATTAGTCCTTTAGATTGATCTTCCCTATAGGTATTTGATCACTCCTATCATATCCTTCAACATTTATACTTGTAAGAGATAAATACCCATCTCAATAATAAATCATTTGAAGTTTCTAAATCAGGATGAGATTGATCCCAAAGCCATTACTTATAAGAACCCATCGAATTGTGAAATTATCGAGCATGTCTGAAAAATATTGTTGCCTGATAGGTCCATGTATGAACAATTTATTATTATACACTTGGAAAATTATGGTTACATGAGATTCTGATAGAATATTATACACTAGAGAAACCAGAAATAAAATGACATAAATCAATAATTTCTATGAATCTAGGGGAATTTGATGGGTGACCCTCTATGATATTTTGAAATATATAGATCATCTAAGATCATGAGTTTTGTTAGAACAATAACCAAATATTTTTAAATGTCTTACTTTTGTGGAAAATGTTTTCACTTCCTTAGGTGAGTATTCTAATTATTATAAGGATCATGAGCTAAGGTATTTGATGTAGAAGGGACTAGTCACTATGTAGAGTTTGAGGTTTATTATTCTTCAATTGGAATTCCCACAAAAGGCTTCCAATATTTCATGGTTGATATGAAAATTTCACTAGTTCAAGATGGCCATGAAAGATAACTAGTCTTCAAAAACATCCATAGGAATTTGGGACAACTCCATATTTCTATTGAGAACTATAAGGTGCTTTCCCATGGTTATTTGACCTTAAAATTTTACCCCATATAGACGTTCATGTTATATGACTTGTCTTAGAATATTGGTAGAGGATTTTGAAACAACTCAATATTTTTATTGGGAATCCTATGATTCTTTCCCATGGGTAATAACTAACTATATGACCTCTGTATGATTTTAATTAGGATAGTGGGTTTGACCACATCAATGATGTCCCCTGTATCCCCAGTTTAGGAACCTCTAGCCTCTATTTCCATCTCTATGTTTGGGGGACTCACACACAAAGGTTTATTCAACATTATAGAAGGGATCAATATGTTATTCTATGTTAACATAACCAATGAGGATAAATCCATATAATGAGGTTTCTATTTGGTGGGTTAGTGCTGGAGCTCCTAATATTTTAGTAAGAAAGATTACAGGTGTTAGAACTTGTGTATGATCTTTATATGACTATCTCTATTCTATCTCATCTTATGTATACAAATTATTTACACCTCTAAGCGGGGAATTATATGTTACCTCTCTAGGGGATGGAGTGGTCTCATGAAAATGGAAGAAATATGTGGATCACCATTTGGGGATGCCGAAATGTGATCCTATTACTGATAATCTACTTAAGTATGTCCTAGGTCTTCATCACTATCATAAAAAATATGAATTGGTCTATTGGTGTTCTTCGTAATATGTCGGGTGACACTATATTAAGTGGGGATAAAAACCAGGTTAAAATTTTCATTCCCCACAATAATATGATAATGGAACTCTATAATGGGTGAAGGGATATATACCTCTTCTTATATATACTTTGGAGGATGATGGATAAATATTTGATTAGTGTAAGTATGATTATGAACCTAACATCCATGATCTACTTGAATATTTTTAGTAGATTCAATAACATGAATTGAGTCCGTCTTGGAGCATGTTCCACTCTAACATGGTGAGCCCCATCAGATAGTATAAGGCCCCAGCCTTAAACCTTACTTAATATTGAATTAAATGAATAATTCACATTGAGGATCTTTTCAGGTTTAGAGTTTTAGAGAATTAGAACATAACTATTACATCTTAAAAGATTACAAAGTAGACACTTCTACTAAGTCTCCATAAAATAAAAACTCTTAAAAAGAAAGATGTCTAGATTCCATGTTTTAGATAGCATGAAATTCCCTTGATCCCATCCTTGACCTTATTCCACTTTAAGTCCTGTGAAAAACATTTCGAAAAACTTGGGGTGAGCATAAAAAGAACAGTAAGGGATACACAAATAATGAAAACTGTTAGTTTTTCAAAATCAAGTAAACCATGTATACTCTATCAAACTAATACCTTCACCTTCATGAAGTAGTAAAAACTATTCACTGAATAAAGTATCATTACTTACCTTTTTGTAACCAAAGTATTACCATAAAACCCATATAAAGAACACATAACATATATAAAGGTAACTTGGGACATAAACATACTTAAGTAGAATAACCATATGGTTGACTTCCACACATATCACTTAATAGAATAGCCATACGGCCAATTTCCATACATACTTAATGGAATAGCCATACGGCCGACTTCCATACCCAATGCATTGGAGGTTATAACGTAACCACCTGTCCTGGTATTCACGGCACCACCCGTCATATGGTTAATAACGTAACCACCCGTTAAAATGTCCAAGTACCAGTATAAAATCATAAAACATAAAACCAATATAAAGGAATGATAACATTTCCACATTTCAATCACAATATATCATAAATATATTGACATAATAGAATCCTTTTTCAAAACCATTTTCAATACCAAAATACATAAAAGAGTATATGGTATTTATTTTATTCTAAAAACATTACGGCCTGTTGAGAAAGCCAAAGACCATATAATACTCGCGGTGGCGGAAAAGGTTTTTGTTTCCACGTACGTTAAAAGAAACATTCCTTTTTGTCGTTTAGTAAAACGCTTCATATAAAAAGATTCCTTTTGTATAAAAGTAAAATTCAAAGGGGTTTATACACCGTATAAAAGAAAGTTGTGTATAAAACGAAATATGCCTCAATTTAAGGAGATTGAGACGAAGTCCCTTACCTCAGGTCCGGCTTGACTCGATCGTTCTTTAACGTCCTGAATAATAAACTTGAGTTAATTTATACTTGATTAAGAACCTTTTTAAAGTTCATTATTATTTTTATATCACTTTTCCATGTTATAAACATTATGTAACCATTTAAGTTAATAATGTTTGTTTTGTCAATATTTGGTTCTTAAGTCGAAAGTTGACTTCTTACAATTACATGTTGTTCATGTGGTCAAACGTTCTTTATATCCAGAATGAAATTCCTGATTTGGATATCATATATATCATATATATCCAGAATATACATGTATTTATAATATTACATAATTATTTAGAGGTAAGAAATGAAATGTACCGTTCATGGAGACGGTAAGCCGTATGTACGCATGAACGCTACTTTCATATCTTTGTCATATTAGTGATATTAAAACTAAATGAGAGGTATGTATATTTTAATTCCAGAATTATATTCATAATTTAGATATATCATTAATTATATATATAAATTATATACATGTAATTTTAATAGTACATTACATTTGGGGATAAGAAATGAAATGCACCGTTCATGGAGACGGTAAGCCGTACGTACACATGAACGCTACTTTCATTTCTATCTCATACTTTAATGGAAATAAATAATAATGATATAGAGGTATATTATAATTCCAGTATAACATCATATATAATTACTTTAAATCCATCCTTTACACGTCCCACATATGGCATTAAAGAATCACATCACTTTTAGGGGGCGGTAGTCCGCACTTCCTTAAATGAAGATATCGTGTTTACCCATAATGGAAACCATAAAGGTATGCCAAAAATGAAAAATACATAAGCTTAAAGAAAACATAAACATATTATATATCATATATAAAAATAGTGACATCATAATGGCCACCCTTGAAGGTGTTAAATGAGTATTGAACAATCATCGTTTCGGGAGGCAGAATTTCACCATCCACGGAAACCGTATGTTCTTTAACCATTTGATGTAGTTGTGTGAGAGTGTAGCTCAAATAAATATTATAACAACATCCTAGTATATTGAAGATACTGGTTTTGTTACAAAAGAAGTAAATAAAAAGAGTTTAGAGGGTTGGAGAAGCAAAATAAAACAAATGAACAAGAGAGAATGAATTACCTTTAAAATGGTAACTCCCTTTTGATTTGAGCCTAAAGGTTTCCTTTGAAAGGATTCTGCCCAAATGGAATCCTCTAGGATGAGGAGAGGGATGTGGAGAGAGTAATTGGGCAGGGGTTGGCCGAGGAAAAGGCTTGAGAAGTGTGTGAAATGGGGTAGAGGTGGGGGCCTTTTATAAGAGGAGAGGAGGGGCACTTTTGGAAAGTAATGAAATATTACTTTATTTGAAAATGTGTTTCGGTTTTAAAAGGTCCCACATTGGTAGAATTCGTGGATAAGGTGATAAGGGTTCGAAATCCACTCATCCAATTGGTTTTGGACATGTGTAGGTTTTAGATTTTTCATTATCTTTCCATTTTATTTAAATCGTCAAATAATGATGTCATCGCTGCATCATTATTATTTCATATATAATTTAATTTATTTAACGTCTAAAAATTATAAAAAAAATACTATGATGTAGGAAATATTTTTCGCTTTCCAATGACTATTTATAATCAAAATTTAGACTTGTATAACCCCACTCAAAAATTATTTTAGTAAAACAATTTATGTTAGTGTCATTTTCACTTTAACATTAAATAAAAATATATTAATGTCATTTTCCAACTAAAGTGGCTCCATGGGGTCCCCAAGTTGGCCCATGGCTTGTCTTGGTCGGGCATGACTCACCCAATAGGTGTAGGACAAGTTTCATGGTGTTTTCACATTCTTATAATACCATTTTTACCTTAAACTACACTAATTACCTCTAATCGCGATTAATGAAAAAAAGTTACTATTCACCAAAAAATTATTTTATTCTCATTGAACCACATTTTACTTCTTAATGACAACCATGTATGTCGGATTTTCAAAATTCAATACACATTAGTGGTAAACTTTCATTTAACTGAAAAATCAGTTTGCTTGATTACCACTTAGTGGTTTCACTATTCATCAAAAATTGAAGTTCTTCAGAAAATTACCAAAAATTCACCCTAAGCTATATTTGATATTCCAAATTCAAAAATGAAGTCTATTTTACAAAATTAAATACATATAAGTCAAATTAATTAATTTAATAATTAATTCCCGCTGCCAGAGCAAATAGCGTGTTTTTATGAAACAATAAGTATCAAAAGATTGACACTAGTTTACGTCCGATTTCAAAGTGAAATTAATTCCAACGACCACTATTGGATTTAATGGTAAAAATATTTTCTAATTTCAATTTAAAACCAATTCAAAAGATAATCTAATCATATAAATAAATTAGATTAAAAAGAGGTTTTGAATTAAAATACAACATTTTACACTATTCATTAAAAAAATGAACTTTATCAGAAAGGTACCAAAAATTTACACAAAGTAAATATTGATGTACCAATTCTAAAGAAGAGTATATTTGGTCCAAAATAAAGTATAAGAGTGATCAAAACTATATTTAATGATGGTTCACCATTAAAAGGTGATAAGTGAACCTTTAGTGAAAATTAGAGTATAAATGCCTAAAATTGAACTCTTTCTGTATTTTAAGCCTTTATCTTTTATTGGGTAAATGTAAAAACATTTAAAAACATATCTAATCATATTTTAGTTATTTCTATCCATTACCGCCATTACAATGGCAACATGTTAACTACCATTTAAAATAATATTATTTTATTATTAGAGTGCAACGTAAGATTTCAATGAAACTCTTTGTTGTGTATCAGGTACGCTATCGAACATATCACCCCTTTAAAGTAATATTAATACTTTATTCACAACTATGGATAAATATGAAAATGTATATTATTTATTTACCTGGGGTGTTACATCCTTCCCCCCTTTTGGGAATTGCGTCCTCGCAATTTTAAAATTGGGCTTGGTAACATCCTTGAAAGTCCCACATCGGAACAAGGATCGGTAAAACAATCACTTTAAAATAAAGAAAGATAAGTACAAAGGTCACCCGAGTTAACCCATACTAGGATTCCAAGTATGAAAACATGGACATGGAGGAGAAAACATAGGGTCATGTTCTGATGGAGAGTGATAGAAAACATGTTTAGGAGAAAGTTAACCATGAGAGAATCACAAACTTGTGATGGGTTAAATAGTATTTGATTCCCTAGTAGTAAAAGTTAATAGACAACATTTTTCTTTTAAGTTACGTTTCATTTAGGAATTTAGTTTTTGATCTTAAGGAAACATACTTGTCATGTTGACTTCCAACTCTTTCTAGGTTTCATACACAAACTCATAATAGCATACCTTGATCATGGCATCCACTCGGTTTCATCGTCATCTTGTTCACGTAGGTAGAAGTCCCATGCATTACAACAATGATTTAGAGATCCTTCAAAATCATTTGCTTCCTCCATCCAAATACACCTCGCACAACATGGGTCATATGGGTTTTCACAGAAAAGCAGTTTTGGAAAATAATCATGTATGACATATAATTCCAAAACCTCTGATAAAACATGATTTCTATAAAATAGTCGGACCGAAATTGAGTTGAAACGTTCTATTATTGGTCCTTTTAAAATACCATAAGTATGTGATGTGAGACTATATTGTAAAAGCAAATATAAATAGGTTTCGCAAGGGTCTCCTTCCTCAGCACCCTTTTTAAAATCATAATATGCTTCAAATTCTTGTGATAAGGTAAAATATTTGAAAATGCCTTGATAATATTTACCTTTCTTGAAAATATGAGAATATTGTGAAAATAGTATTTGTCTAAAAACAACCCATGATCCACGATGATAACGAGGTATAGTGGAGCTATTTGATATCTCAAACAACTGCTCGCAAGTGAGTTGTATGCTAGAAAAAGTTTCACAATCATCTGAAGATGACTTTGCAATAATTATTGCAAGCATGTCATCAGGAAGAGATAGGAATGTCGTTTGAGATCCTTCTCCTTCCATTCGTAACCGACTTTACTTGTCCTGAAAAAAAGTTTTAAAACAAGGATTTAACTGAAATAATAGATATAGGGACTAATCATGTGTCTCACAAGAACTCCTAATCCCTAAAGTTGTCTAAACCGTCCTCTGATACCAACTATAAGGCCCCAGCCTTAATCCTTACTTAATATTGAATTAAATGAATATTCACATTGAGGATCTTTTCAGGATTAGAGTTTTAGAGAATTATAACATAACTACTACATCTTAAAAGATTACAAAGTAGACACTTCTACTAAGTCTCCATAAAATAAAAACTCTTAAAAAGAAAGATGTCTAGATTCCAAGTTTTAGATAGCATGAAATTCCCTTGATCCCATCCTTGACCTTATTCCACTTTAAGTCCTGTGAAAAACATTTCGAAAAACTTGGGGTGAGCATAAAAAGCTCAGTAAGGGATACACAAAGAATGAAAACAGTTAGTTTTTCAAAATCAAGTAAACCATGTATACTCTATCAAAGTAATACCTTCACCTTCATGAAGTAGTAAAAACTATTCACTGAATAAAGTATCATTACTTACCTTTTTGTAACCAAAGTATTAACATAAAACCCATATAAAGAACACATAACATATATAAAGGTAACTTGGGACATAAACATACTTAAGTGGAATAACCATACGGTTGACTTCCACACATATCACTTAATGGAATAGCCATGCGGCCAATTTCCATACATACTTAATGGAATAGCCAAACGGCCGACTTCCATACCCAATGCATTGGAGGTTATAACGTAACCACCCGTCCTGGTATTCACGGCACCACCTGTCATATGGTTTATAACGTAACCACCCGTTAAAATGTCCAAGTACCAGTATAAAATCATAAAACATAAAACCAATATAAAGGAATGACAACATTTCCACATTTCAATCACAATATATCATAAATATATTGACATAATAGAATCCTTTTTCAAAACCATTTTCAATACCAAAATACATAAAAGAGTATATGGTATTTATTTTATTCTAAAAACATTACGGCTTGTTGAGAAAGCCAAAGACTATATAATACTCGCGGTGGCGGAAAAGGTTTTTGTCGCCACGTACGTTAAAAGAAACATTCCTTTTTGTCGTTTTGTAAAACGCTTTGTATAAAAATATTCCTTTTGTATAAAAGTAAAAGTAAAAGGGTTTTATACACCGTATAAAAGAATGTTGTGTATAAAACGAAATATGCCTCAATGAAAGGAGATTGAGACGAAGTCCCTTACCTCAGGTCCGACTTGACTCGATCGTTCTTTAACGTCCTGAATAATAAACTTGAGTTAATTTATACTTGATTAAGAACCTTTTTAAAGTTAATTATTCTTTTTATATCACTTATTTCCATGTTATAAACATTATGTAACCATTTAAGTTAATAATGTTTGTTTTGTCAATATTTGGTTCTTAAGTCGAAAGTTGACTTCTTACAATTACATGTTGTTCATGTGGTCAAACGTTCTTTATATCCAGAATGAAATTCCTGATTTGGATATCATATATATCATATATATCCAGCATATACATGTATTTATAATATTACATAATCATTTAGAGGTAAGAAATGAAATGCACCGTTCATGGAGACGGTAAGCCGTACGTACGCATTAACGCTACTTTCATTTCTTTGTCATATTAGTGGAATTAAAACTAAATGAGAGGTATGTATATTTTAATTCCAGAATTATATTCATCATTTAGATATATCATTAATTATATATATACATTATATACATGTAATTTTAATAGTACATTACATTTGGGGATAAGAAATGAAATGCACCGTTCATGGAGACGGTAAGCCGTACGTACGCATGAACACTACTTTCATTTCTGTCTCATACTTTAATGGAAAGAAATAATAATGATATAGAGGTATATTATAATTCCAGTATAACATCATATATAATAACTTTAAATCCATCATTTACACGTCCCAGATATGGCATTAACGAATCACATCACTTTTAGGGGGCGGTAGTCCGCACTTCCTTAAATGAAGATATCGTGTTTACCCATAATGGAAACCATAAAGGTATACCAAAAATGAAAAATACAGAAGCTTAAAGAAAACATAAACATATTATATATCATATATAAAAATAGTGACATCATAATGGCCACCCTTGAAGGTGTTAAATGAGTATTGAACATCATCGTTTCGGGAGGCAGAATTTCACCATCCACGGAAACCGTATGTTCTTTAACCATTTGATGTAGTTGTGTGAGAGTGTAGCTCAAATAAATATTATAACAACATCCTAGTATATTGAAGATACTGGTGTTGTTACAAAATAACTAAATAAAAAGTGTTTAGAGGGTTGGATAAGCAAAATAAAACAAATGAACAAGAGAGAATGAATTACCTTTAAAAGTGTAACTCCCTTTTGATTTGAGCCTAAAGGCTTCCTTTGAAAGGATTCTGCCCAAAGGGAATCCTATAGGATGAGGAGAGGGATGTGTAGAGAGTAATGGGGCAGGGGTTGGCTGAGCCAAAGGCTTGAGAAGTGTGTGAAATGGGGTAGAGGTGGGGGCCTTTTATAAGAGGAGAGGAGGGGCACTTTTGGAAAGTAAAGAAATATTACTTTATTTGAAAATGTGTTTCGGTTTTAAAAGGTCCCACATTGGTAGAATTCGTGGCTAAGGTGATAAGGGATCGAAATCCACTCATCCAATTGGTTTTGGACATGTGTAGGTTTTAGATTTTTCATTATCTTTCCATTTTATTTAAATCGTCAAATAATGATGTCATCGCTGCATCATTATTATTTCATATATAATTTAATTTATTTAATGTCTAAAAATTATAAAAAAAATACTATGATGTAGAAAATCTTTTTATATTTCCAATGAATATTTATAATCAAAATTTGGACTTGTATAACCCCACTCAAAAATTATTTTAGTAAAACAATTTATGTTAGTGTCATTTTCACTTTAACATTAAATAAAAATATATTAATGTCATTTTCCAACTAAAGTGGCTCCATGGGGTCCCCAAGTTGGCCCATGGATTTTCTTGGTCGGCCATGACTCACCCAATAGGTTTAGGACAAGTTTCATGGTTTTTTCACATTCTTATAATACCATTTTTACCTTAAACTACACTAATTACCTCTAATCTCGATTAATGAAAAAAAGTTACTATTCACCAAAAAATTATTTTAATCTCATGAACCACATTATACTTCTTAATGACAACCATGTATGTTGGATTTTCAAAATTCAATACACATTAGTGGTAAACTTTCATTTAACTGAATAATCAGTTTGCTTTATTACCACTTAGTGGTTTCACTATTCATCAAAAATTGAAGTTTTTTCAGAAAATTACCAAAAATTCACCCTATGCTAAATTTGATATTCCAAATTAAAAAATGAAGTCTATTTTACAAAATTCAATACATATAAGTCAAATTAATTAATTTAATAATTAATTCCCGCTGCCAGAGCAAATAGCGTGTTTTTATGAAACAATAAGTATCAAAAGATTGACACTAGTTTAAGTCAGATTTCAAAGTGAAATTAATTCCAACGACCACTATTGGATTTAATGGTAAAAATATTTTCTAATTTCACTTTAAAACCAATTCAAAAGATAATCTAATCATATAAATAAATTATATTAAAAAGAGTTTTTGAATTAAAATACATCATTTTACACTATTCATTAAAAAATGAACTTTATCAGAAAGGTACCAAAAATTTACACAAAGTAAATTTTGATGTCCCGATTCTAAAGAAGAGTTATATTTGGTCCAAAATAAAGTATAAGAGTGATCAAAACTATATTTAATGATGTTTCACCATTAAAAGGTGATAAGTGAACCTTTAGTGAAAATTAGAGTATAAATGCCTAAAATTGAACTCTTTCCGTATTTTAAGCCTTTATCTTTTATTGGGTAAATTTAAAAACATTTAAAAACATATCTAATCATATTTTAGTTATTTTTATCCATTCCCGCCATTACAACAGCTACATGTTAACTACCATTTAAAATAATATTATTTTATTATTAGAGTGCAACGTAAGATTTCAATGAAACTCTTTGTTGTGTATCGGGTACGCTATCGAACATAGCACCCCATTAAAGTAATATTAATACTTTATTCACAAATATGGATAAATATGAAAATGTCTATTCTTTATTTACCTGGGGTGTTACAGATAGGGGGTATAAACCTAGAAATTTTCCTTTGTATTATTCTTTCTGCATTTTTCGATGAGAATTTGACCCTATCTTAATGCATGAGTCACACTCAATTAGTGATCCCAAGATGGAATGAGGATATAATTACAGTCTACTACATTATGAGTAAGATTGAATATATGATTTTCCAATGGCATGTTCTTCTCTAAATTGATAATACCTAGTTGGAGTGGGAATATGAGCCTCATCATGTTCCTTACCCTTTACTGGAATATTCATATAATCCTCCTATAATAGAACAATAATGTTCCCTTGCTATAGAGTATCCACCTATTTGAACTGATCATGGTGTTTTTCTTCACTAGATGTTAGGATAGAAATATTTGACAATCCATATATCTTTACCAGTTCCAAAATATTCTATTAGAGTTCTTTAACTATTTCTAGAATGTGTTGACACTATATCAAAACATGTGAAAGAATGTAGAAATCCACATTTTCTATCTCCAGTATGTGGCAGATGATATCTTCAATTGAAGTGGGGATATAATCCAGCTACTATCCTCTATAGTCCATCATACTATTCCAATGGGCTTAATGCATGGGGGGCATGGATATAGGCATCCCCCATGCTTATTGTAAAAATATGCATATAAACATGATTAGAGGTGAAGGAGATATGATCATCCCCACTGTCTACCACCATGTTATAAAATTAGGATTCATTAGGCTAAGTAGATATATAATCCCACTCCTAGTTATATATAGATTTTTTGTAGTGTGACTTAATTTGTACCCATTCATGAGTGTCCTGAGACAAAATGTCTTAAATGGTTCTCTTAGAAGGTGATTGAGAGGCACTAGATGAACGATTCTTATGAAATTTGTTGAGAAGGTCCCTCATAAATATATGTATAAAAAATATATATACATAGATCACTCTTAGATCCAACTACCTCCAATATGGTTGCTGAAAAAAAAATTTCCCCAATGATAAGCCTCTAAATTTATTTGTTTTGACAACGAGCACCACTAGTTACACTATATCATTCATTCAATGATGATGACTTGTTAGGATCAATTTCTAGGGAACCATAAATGCAGCTTCAAGGGTTAGTATCAAACAATGTCGATGTTATTCCTGAAATATTTTTTTCACCACCTGATGATGAAGGTTTTGGGTGGGTGGGATCATTCTGCAACATGCATGGTTTACAACCATTACAGAATTTCTAGATGAACCACTATATGAGGATATGATCTCAGGTCAGTGTGTTTTTTGTGAGATTAGTATATGGTTTTATGATGAAAATAGGGGATAAGTTTACTGATCAATTCCATATCATAGGCATGAAATGGTTTAAAAAAGCACAAGTAGCAAAATTTTCCTTTCAGGTTCATGGATTTTCCATTTTTCATGCATCAACTTGCAACAAGGAGAATGGGCTTATCACTTGGGATCCACAGTTATATATGATTTCATGTTAAGGGTATACTTTATTTTTTCCTAAGAGTATAAAAAATGGCCTGATTCATGGTCAACAAATAATTTTTTATTTTCTAAATTCACTTTTGTTCCATACCTTTCGTTTGGCTCGGGAAATGTGTGGTGTATTTGGATTATGAAACAAGGTTTCTTGTGCCAATACGGATTCGTATATTACATCATTATATGAATTTGTTCCCATTTTCAATACTGATTTCTTTGTGGTTGACTATGGGGGATCCAGTATGGTTGTAAAACCATTAACTATTTGTTAACCAATTTCTTTTATTAGACACTTTTAGTTTATCCCAAATCAATAATTAGGTACAAACCTTATTTACAAAGGTAGGTGTTCAATTGGGGATTTATACCCAATATCTCTTTGGATTTCAAAATTGTTTGATAGGATGGGAGTTCGACCCCATCACTCTCTTTTAGGGGAATCATTTCTAATATTGAGACTCTATTATATTTGTACGATATGATTGAGAATATATTCTTAATCCATATATGGTATTTGTAACCATAACAAAATGATAAAGTGTTGAAAATAATCATCTATAAAGGTGTTTCTCTTCATGGGACTATATATATAAATATATCGAAGGTTCTCCATCTATTTCCTATTATTTCTCAGAAATGTTTACATACATATATTTTTAATTCATATAACCAAAAACTTTTGAATTTACAACCATACAAGTAGGTGATTAATTTTTTGAAAAATGGATATAACCATTATGATGCATCCTATGTTTTATATTTATAATAGTAACTAAACCCGCATAGTTCATTCTAGTGAATTAGTTTAACATCATATATTGAGTAAAGATACATTGAACTTACATAACTTGTATGGATCGTGAGCCTTAGGAGGGTGTCTTACATATCCTATTTATAGAAAGAATTAGAGTCATCATAATTCATCCACACACTTGTGACATACCCTGATGTGGATTCCCTTGTATAGGGGTAGTTGTATCATGCCACTAGATAGGTCTTACACAACGAGGTTTAAAATTTTAGGATGGATTCATGATGAGAATGATATGATCATTGCAATTCCTTAATCCCATGTGAGCCATACTCGATGTGATAAATAAAGGACTATATTTAATTTTAATCTTTTCATATGAGCATTGGAATTATTCCCTATGGACGCCCTAATGGGGTGTTTGATAGGTTTCTTTGGCCTCAGGAAGGTTCCTTACTTATCCTTCTTATTGGAATAATCATATTAATTATAGTTAATTAATCATCTCAATCCACTCTTGCATGAGGATATGAGAAGAACCAAACAGATAATTATTTCCACATAGGAATGAGTGTATTATACATTGATGTGATTACATCAATGTGAAATACCAATGGAGACCATGGAATTGGATGGAATTATACATATCATGTTTGGATATTAATCAATGTTTTTATAGTTCAGTAGGGGTGTTCCAAAATACACCCGTTGGAAAATTTTGCCACATCCTAAGAATTCTGCCTGAAATGTCTAGACTGTCTACCAGAGATTTTCTAATTCTCTTCCTAACATATAAAAATTTCATATCTAATATGTATGGGGTGTCTATATGAAATGTATGAGTATTTCTTGAAATGATTTAGTTTCCTAGATTAAATATGAAAATACAATCCCATGATCCAATTGACATGTCTAGAGGATATCATGTGATATTGAAATTGTGCATGGAGAATGTTGTCAGACCTGGATTGAATATTTGGGGAAAATCTCACCTATCCTCTCTTTACTTGTTTAAGATATTTCTAAACAACTAGATGCATGTCTGCAAAGAAGGATTTCATTCAGAACATGTTGCAAGTCTCGCATACTTCCTCTACCTAGTTATTTTAGATCAAACCATCAATAATTCCATTTCCCATTCCTTGTGTATAATCATGAAAGATGATGAAATACTACAGATACTCGACCCACCTTCTATGTCAAATGTTTAGGTCCTACTATAAAAATGTCTACCTATGTATCTTATGATCTGTGTAGACCACAAACTTCCCATCCTTGAGATAATCCCTCCATGATCATAGGGAATGTACCACTACTAAGAATACCAAATCATGAGTATGGTAATTCCTATCATGAGGTCTTATTTATCATTGTCCATAAGCTACCACTCAGTCCTTAAAACATCAGAACTATTCCCAATTTAATTCGGGATGCATTACTATACATGATATAATCTATATCCATCACAACTAAAGAGAGGATAGGTGACAATATCATCCCACAATTTAGCTCATAAAAATATCTATTCAATGAACCTGACCATTAAAAAGGAATCCATGACTTGGTTATCCACTACAATGGTGCTTCCAAATTGGAGAAGTAATGTATAAATCACTGATGATATCCTTCTATCCCATGATTTCACTAAATCTTAATGAAATTATTTGGGTACTACCAATATATCATGGATGTAACATTATCAAGATATACTGGCACTGCTACCAATTTGATTACAATGCACAATAAGTGCACTTTATAGAACATGAAACTATAATTAGTTATCTTGGATTAAGGATGATGTTGTCTCAATAAAATCTGCATACTTTCAAGATGTTTAGCATGATTTTATGTGATGTCGAAAACAATATGATGTTATAAAAAATACCAAAAAACTAGAACATAAACGGATTAATGGACCTATTAATCAAGGCAATGAATACCCCTGATGTGTTATTCAAACAAAATTGAATCACTACAAACTCATACATGCCAAACCTACTCATAAAAATAGTCTTAAGTATAACTATTATTCTCACTATAAACTGGTTGTAACCATACCTCATGTTGACCATTGGGAAGATCATATCACCTCCCAACTAATGGAAAATATCATAGATTCATGGAAGGTAATAGTAGTTCCTGTCCTTCATCAGGTTCAATATCTAATAATTAACACAGAATTGCAAAATCCCATCCATATTCTTGGTGAAGAGAACTGGGGAACGCTAATGAGATGTACTTAGGCATATGCAACCATTAGTTTATATCTCTTCCAACTGATATTTCATCTCGTAGATATCAACATATAATATTATATATGGTGGGATAGATGTTGAATATGCACCTAAAACCAACTCGATCATAATCTCAATATCTCGATCTGGTTGTAATCTATAGAACTCGTTATGAGTAACATCCACAAAATGACCTACCACCGGAGTAAAATAATAATTTTAAAATAAACTATCATCTAGAGAAAGAACAACTATCTGATCGATGAGTCAATCCAATATTCACAGAATTTATCCAACACTACTAGCCTGAAAATCTATCGTATATTGTAGAAATTATCTACCTATTTCTCAATATAAAATTGTTAATATCCTATTGTAATAGTCAAAATATTCCTAGACTAAAACAAATAGATCCATATAAATATTATTATTGAATCATGTCATTTCCATCATGAATAGTTACCAAAATAAATGGTAACCACCCATCTCTAAAGAACACACAGTGCAACATTTTTGAAGCTTTGACCGCACTACCAACAGTGTGGTGATGGTCAAATAACCATCCAATATTTCCAAACCAATTACTAAATATTTTAAACAAAATTCAGTAATAATTAAAGAGTTTCTCTTGTATTATACAAAAAAAATGGTGTATTATATAATAATTTTAAATCTCATAATTTTTTTACCTACATCCACAACAGTAAGAGTAGTCTACATAACATAGGGCTAAAACAACCCTCTAACCTAGGATACAATCTATATCCTCTAAGAAATACCCACTTACTAGTGAAGGAATTCCTATATAGGGGTACCAAGTCTCTATACAAACCAGAACATCATGTGAAACTCCAGTTATCTGCCTTCTATGATGTAGATGAATCCCTTCCCAACTTTGATACCTTTCAGGTTATCATTCCTATAATTTTCCTCCTTATGTCAAACCTTATAGAGGTGGACTAATATTACACAAGCATGACACTCCAATGTAGTGTATGGCCACTGATGTGGTTTGTGGCCCACCTTCATTCATGGACTGAACTATAATATAACATGGTATTGAGATGGATTGCAACATTCCTGATGATTTATTCACTACATCCTTGGAAAATATATTGTAGCAATTGTTCTTTCAATTAGAATGAAGATTTCATGGTTTCCCCTACTAAAATAGCATGGCGGCTATTCCGGGTCTCCCTCGGATTCCCTTCTATGATGAGCTCCAAATTCATGACATCATCAAAACTACTTAGGTGGAACTTGAACACATGAAACTAGATCTACAATAAAAAAATCATGAAAACATCTCACCCCATAGATGTCATCAACATAAAAATATGGAAAATATGATGTTGATCAGTGAAGTATTTAACATAGTCCATCACATAAAGGGTCTCTAGTTTATGGTACCTGAGATCCTAATCCTTCTCATCTCTAATCCTCATTGGAAAGAAATGTATCAAAATATTTTTCTCCAATTACTACCAATATTAATCCTCCTACCTCCCAGTCATTTACAGTTTAACCAACAAACACATGGAAGGTTAATGGTGTATATATGAATCAATCTTCACCATTATATCTATGGGTTTCTTAGGATGCATAAAGATCATCCTGACTAACTCGATCCAAAAATTAGCTTCCAAGTGACTTCCCACCCCATCAAAATTATTTCGGATATTAAAACTATAACACTCCCATAAACTCAAACATCAAATGTATAGTGTGAATATTCTCCGTCTCCATTGATTGCATAACCGCCAGGAAGCTATTGTGAAGTTGAACATCCATCTGATCCTCAAGATAAATAGGAAGCTCCAACTCATATGTTCTAAGAGGGTGTTGATTTCTAATATAATAAAATTCATCTAAATTAAAATAATGATTAATTTTATCTACAAGATAAATAAACTACTTAAAATACTATCTATAAAAAATTAATCCTCAATACGAGACAACAATAGAGAAAAAATAACTTCTTGTCTCTCCAAACATGGATTAAAATTCCTGAAAATTACTTTTTTAAATTATAAAGGAAACTTTAATGGAAAAAGTGAGAACCATATACAACCAAAGCAAAACCCTTGGACCACCCCATCCTAGCAAGTAATCCAAAAAACAAGTCTTCATCAACACGAGTCCCTTGGCAAGAAGTCCCATGTAGAAGCACGGGCATGAACCCGATGGCGAAGCCATACCCTCTCAAGCATCCAGTTCCAAGGTACCTGCATCAAAGAAGACAAGATGCCCAAAACCCCTTCCAGTGCGGTCCATAAGCGTACAAAACCAAGCGACAACAGAACTTTGGAGACAAATGATCCAAATCAACGCAAGATCACACAACCCAAGAATTCATATCAGTCAACCACAACCACCAGCTTAAAATAAGCCACTAACCAGAAATTTAATATTACCCAAGTCTTCTTCCCTAAATAATTTCAATGATAAGGAAGATAAATTAAAGCTTGCGTCCTCCAAAATCCGCATCTCAGAAATAGACACAAGTTGATTACAAGTATAGATGTACTCCTCAACACTAATCTTACCGTTGTTAAAACCTCCTACCAAAATTGAGTCTTGTTTATCGATCCAATAATATTGTTCCTCATTAAGGGGAACCTCTAGAGACCTTCCCATCATTCTTGCAGCTTCCTCCTCATTAGCATTGAGAAAAAATACATGTTCTATCTCTTCTTCCTCAGAACTTAAAACTAGAACTGAGGACTGGCCATTCTTCTCCCCCGTCCTCATGTAACTCAAAGACTTTGTCGCCGTCCTCTTATCACTCACCTTTTTTTCCGATCGAGTCTTCATAGGAGGAGGTAGAGAATATTAGTCATTCATCCCCTTCCTCCTCCTGGTCTTCTGGTTCGAAGTTTCATCTTCCGAATGGTTGTGCTCATCTTCCTTGCACTCATGCTCACACCCTCTAACTGCCTTCAGAGAGTATCTGAAGGGTGCACTCAATTCTGTTTCAACAAGCCTCTCAAATTGGATATTCAAAGGAATTAAGAGCGGATGCCTGGATGTAGTCCCCCCTATCTTCCCCTTACCCGATCTCCATTCTTCCTCCAATGAAGACCCCTACAAATCCTGCTGCAAAAAACCACAAACCGGCCCCAATGACTTGGCCGGATCATTCTCCCTCCTTTCCGCCATCTACACCACAACCTCTTGACATCTGGCCTCCTGAATTTCCACGCTAATAAATTCTTGCTGCACTGTACTACACTTCTCCATACCGATTGCATTTGAACAGAAATATAGGTCTTGCCTCAACCTTTTGAACACATCACCAGCCAATATATTGGCCTGAGACACCACAGCCTTCTTCACAGGAGACCAAGAATGAGAGGGTCGAATGGACCCTGCCACAAACTCCTCATCGCACATTGCTATACTGTTAAGAAAAACCTCCTCTAGTTGCAAACTACCAGCGTGATTCCCCCCACCCAGAACGCCTTCCTCCACGACAGACTTATGTTTGAGGGTCTCTCGCTTTACCTGTCCCCCAAAATCCTTCCCATGATAGCTACTCCGCCTCCCAGTGCGCTGGCGCCCCCTATGACATACGTCCAGTGAGTGACCCAGTCGATTGCATCCAGAACAGAAGTCAGTCAAGGTTTTGAAAACCACCCTCTCTTCGCAGCGGTATTCCTCGCCCATGGTGATCCAAACAAATTCAAAAGGTACCCTTGTAGCATCTACTTCGACACAGATTCGTGGATTTATAGGATGACAAGGAGCTTTTTTTCGGCTATCCGAACACATGTACCTACCGAGAAAATTTCCTAGCATACGCATAACTGAAGGATTTTGAAATGGCATGGGAAGATTTGGGAAACTTACCCAGGACGCTATGGTTAAAGGATCGCGCTTCATATGCCAATCGAAGGACCATCAAAAGAGAATATATCGAAAGCCGTTGAAGATACGAGAAGCCCTTAACCACGCCTTGAAGAGGTCAGCTTCTGAGGAGAAACGTATCATAATGTGTCGACTATCCGAACACATGTACCTACCGAGCAAATTTCCTTAAATATTTCACTAACATGAAAAAAAAAGTATTTTTATATATATCCTTATATTCGAATCATAATGAGTACATACTCATTATGTGCCATACCATTTCACGAGTATAAATATCGAGAACCCATATCATATTAAAATAATAAATATATAATACATATAAATAACATAGTGTGAAATGAAATAAATTGTATTAAGAAAATTGTATAAACAGAAATCCACCCATGGGCTCTTATATTTCCCCCCATAAATGATTAGCTACTCCCATGAACAATCTCATTACCATTACCTGACACGTCATATTCTCCTTTATACCTTTCCCAAATAGTAAATAAATTGAACATAAGGAAATTATCCTCTAATGAAACATTCTGACATACCATAATTTGGAACTCTCTCATATGGCTGAAAAATGTTGGTTATGAAAAATCATGCACAGTTCCCCATATGCCAAAGTATGTCGACTTGAATCAGGTGTGTGATATGTATAATGGGGATAATATACCCATTGGCTATATAGTTAAAATAAATAATAATAATTATATAATTATAATAAATGCATACCATATTGTGGAAATAAAAAAATAATAAAATATAGTGGAAAACCATGAAATTAAATCCAACTAATTAACCTAATAGCAGATAACAGAACAATGCAATCTCATCTGAGAATATAATTATATTTTATGGTATAATTAATAATAAAATATTAGAATAATCAATATACACAAAAAATACCCTTTCCTTTACCCCATGTTGGTACATCTCTAAACTCGAGTTCATCCAATAAGAAAATAATCAATATAATGTATCTTTTCCCTTATAAAATCATGCATCCATGTAATCCTATCTATTACCAAATGTAAACCTGCAAAGGGTGTGAGTATATCTCTCTAGCTCAACATAATTGATTATAAACATAAACAGAATGATAATAGGTTCATGCAGTTATGCAATAATCATGTATATTAATTAGTTAAATAATTGAATTTATACCACACAAACCTTCATTGGAACCATAAATGATTTTAGGTGATAATGTCGCATAACCATGCCATCCAATATTATATGACCATGGTGAAACATAACCTACCTCAGTTCCATGTCGGAGTGTCTATATTCATGTCTCAGAACCATGGATATCATAACCTTTTAACTAAGTTATATATCATACAAATCATGGTTAACACCTGCAATATAGTCATTTTCATAAAAAAATCGTTGTCGAGCTCGGTATATATGCATTTCAACATGTTTTTGGGCCAAGCGTATTATATAAGTATTTCATCGTGTCTCAAAGGGAAATCTTGATATATATGCATTTCAACATATATCAGGACATATCCCATTATATATTAATTTCATCATGTACCACCATGCATATCATATAATATAAGAATTATAAAAATAAGACTAAACAAACACCCCATATAAGCCTTACAACATCGAAATTAGAAAATATGTAATAGAAACTACATTATCACTATATCACATCAAAAGGATTAATATATATTTTCAAAATTTTCATTTAATCATTCAATTCAACATTTCATTTATTATTTGTTCATAACCAATGGAATTGATATTATCTCAATATATAAGCCAAGACAAATTGTATCTTTATCATGAAATCTCCCAACATCCATGTAATACTATAAACACTCTAATAAATTAAAAAAACTCATTTATAATCAATGGTATGATCACTTGAAATGTATCACCAAGCCTTGTCAAAAAACAATTTCATACAATGGGATTTAAAAGAATTATCCATGTCATAAATTAGTTTATTCTTTACAATGTATATCGGCACAATTGAAATATTTCTCATGCATGAAAAAAATAAAAAACATAGGGTTAATTTTTAGAACCCCTACATTTAACTAAGAATATCCCAAACCTCCCTGAGTATTTTCAAATGAGAATGAAGGAAAAGGTGACTACAATATGGATTCTACATCAAAACTGATCAAGATCAAAACCAGTGATTCTCTTTGTTAAGAGATTACAACATAATAGACAAAGATCAAAATTAATGAAGGGAAAAACCCAACCATAATCACTTACCATGGTTTGGATAATGGCGTAATTTGGAATCTAGAAAAGAACTACAAAATAACCATGAATCTATCATAGAATCGGGATAAGGATGTTGCATGTGATGTGAAATTAAAATCCTCCCCACATTGCTATTTAAAACTACAGGATAGTAAATCACATGGTGTGTATCTCATTTAATTATCATTTTTTTATTGGGATATGTTGAAAACCACCTTTAAAATTTCTGAATATTTATTTAGACATAAAATTACACATTATCTACTGATTACAGGATGTGTAGCATGTTCATTCCGGTATATTTTTCATGAAATTTTTCTGGATGAGTTCACACCTCATGTAAAACCATTATATGATGTTTAATTCTCTTATAGATAATAGTATTAACTCTTTTTTCCTATATAAGAATCCAACCAACCCAATATCCTTCCAGGCATGGAAAACCCCATAAAACCATTTAAATCATTTAAAACCTGACTCTATTAATTAAAAAAATAGCCATCCTTTTACATTATGTCATTTTCCCAACAAATTCTCTCTATATCTTAATGAACATAGAAATAATGGTCAAAACGATAAAACACAAAGAGGGATGTACCTGAAAAAAGACAAGATCGTAGAAAATGTATGATGTGTCAATTTTTTAAAAAATGTATCCTAAATTCTATATTGTTCAATATGGGTTTTTAAATTTAAAAACATATTTTTTTATTTATAAATGAACTTATTAAATATATATTTTCATTTATATTTTTTCTCATGAATTTCAAAGTCATATATAAATACTAATAATTCCAAAAAACCATAGTATTTGTAAAAAAGTATATTCGTATTATTCACCATAAAAAAAATCATTTTAGAAATAAATTCATATTATGATAATTTTGATTTATTTAATAAAAAGGATAATTTTTTGGTAAAATTAAAAATAATCAATTTCAAAATTATCTTTTAAATGAATGTTAATATATTATGAAAAAATATTTTCATTAAAAGGTAATGTTATTTTTAAAAATATTGTTTATTAATGTTATTTCATATTGATATATATATATATATATATTAATATAACATTATAAAACAAAATATTTCTTATTATGATACCCTATTAACTGTGATAAGTTTATTTTGTTGCTGAAAAATACAATACACGTTATTTAAATTATTCTTCAAATAGAATTATTTTTATTGAAATATCAATTAATAAAAAATAATTACATCTAATTATATTACTTCATTAGTATATTTTTATTAAAAAAATAATATACATCAAGTAATTTTAATGTTTCATTGTTTTTTATTCCAGGTGATGTATTGGTTTGGTGATGCGTCTAATAAATGTTTTTGAAAATATTTTTAATTTTAACTATATGTTATCATATGTTGTAACATTCTACCACCTTATATCAATTTCATACACACGATTTCATAAATTTCTCAGTGAAAAAAATATAAGAGCATAATCATAACATATACATCATTCATGATATAAAAATTAATATGATAAATACATTACCTTTATTGGATAATCTTGGTAAATTATACATTCTCAAAGAACATTGATCATTCATATATTCTTGTACCCTATTAATTATAATTGTAATCATTTTATCTACATTATGTAAATTTCCTAAATCAATTTGAATTTAAATAACATTAAAATATACTTTATTCATTTATTCTTTTAAAAAATAACTAATCCATAACCCTCAAATTATGTAATAATTGTAGGTTCCGGGCGCAGCCGAAGCGGGTTAGCATGTGTTACTACGTTAAATTTAGCAATAATAATGATCAATCTGATATCTATCATAATAATAAAACACTATATCATCAGAATAGAGTGAAGAAATAAAAACAAATATGGGAATTCCGGAGCCATAAATAGGATCATCATATATTGGTTATAATTAATTTAATTAGTTAACAATAATTACCATGATGGAATTATTTCCTTGTTGATGTTTCAGACATGATCTGATGTGATATATCATTACATCATAGAATCCAAGTGTAGGATTCATCTTGCGGTGATCCACATGTGGTCCACGTATCTCTGGATATCGCTGAAGGGATCTCTGGGTGCAAGCGCGGAAGAGCCTTCGCTTCTGATGTCCGCCTTCGATCACTTTGATCTAGTGGAGGTAGATCTCTCTCTCGTAGCTTGAGAGTGTTCTTGGCTGAAAAGGAATTATCACATGGCTTGAGAGATATTCCAAATCTATTGTGAAAAAAGAACCAAAAATATATCTAGGATATTGAGAAATATATAATTGGTATTTTAATTACATTAATTAATAAAAATAATTAATTAGCTGAAAGCATTTATTCATTTCATTTAATTCTTAGAAATACCCCATGTCTAATAATATCGTTGGACTTATTATTATTACATGACATGCGCCAAACAAATTAATAATATTAATTCTCATAAATTCCTAAAAAACAAATACTCGGCGTGTATATTAAATATACATGGCGTGTACTTTTATTTTTCCATTTTTCATTATTTTCTCCATCACATTCATTATACCTTGAATAATGGAAATTTATTTCAGAAATATAAATTACTACATTACTCGCTAATAAATATATTATTTCACCCACAATATATTTTCTCGAATAACTACTATTGAAATAAATGCGATCATACATCCTTAAATAATTATTAAACCACAATCAAGAATAATATTTATTTAACTTGTTTAATTTATATTTAACTGAGATACTTGGAGACACATAGTGTGTGATCCTCTAGTCCTCTTTCATAGTGGCATTGGGTGGAGCCTTCCTTAAGTCCTCATTTTGTATCTAGCAATATGACAGGGAACCCGTTGATAAAAATGTTAATGCCTCAATGACATGTCACCTCTTATGAAATCTTAGCATGTAATGTAATCCCTTTGTCATGATATCTCTTATCAAGCGGGTTGAATGCTAGTTCCATCAACCCATGTGCTCGATTATTCTTTTTTCGAATTCCTGAAATTGAACATGCATATTCCTCACCAATGCCCTAGATTTATTTAGGCTACATCAATTCCATCAAGGGGCCTAAGATATCTACTTCCATTATAGAACATAAGGGACAAATCCTTTCTCGCATTTTCATTTAATGTGGTATTACTCGTGATGCACCCAATGTATCCTACCTTGTTGTGAATGGTGTGTCGTCATAGTTTTCATCAATACATCTAAGTGCACAAGTTGTGATACTCAATAATAGTAATCATAATGTAAAAGAACCAATACGCACGTCCGCATATTGGAACATCCAATGACACAATGAAATGGGGATTTCCAGCTGGCACTTCTCGTTCTCATAATATCCTCCTAGATATTACCAAGGGTGCACACCATGAGAAGAAGCCTCAATGTTTTATGAGTCCTCGCCGCAAATGGACAATATTATTTATGTCCCTCAAATAACATCATCTGTCCATAGAACATATAATAAAAAAATAGTGTCATGTAACTCCTAGGTTCTCATCTTAGTAGGGATCCACTCTGACCCTTTAATACAATAGTTTTCCTTTGGAAATTATCACATGAATTGTTATGCAGAAGAGAAATCACGATGTGATAAGATATTTATTAATGAATAGAGTAAAAAGTAGTTGGTTCTAGGCCACCAAATCTTATAGACTACCACTTGGTCTAGAGCTATCTACTAACAACGTTTAACTCACTAGCTCTCACATGATATTCATGCTTTTTCTGAGATAAGACTTTAGTCATGGGGTCTACCAAGTTATCTTCTTTGGAGACTCTAATAAAATAAACTTCACCCCTTTAATATAAATCCTTCATGAGGTTATACTTTTATAGTATGTTCTTTTTCTGTTGATGTGACCTTGGTACTTTTGCAAGATCCTTCACTGCTTTATTATCACAACACAACGTGATAGGATCTGTAATAAGTACATCAGGCTCCTTGAAAATGGTTTGAATCTAGACGACGTCCTTGGATTCATCAAAAGCCGCTATATATTCAGAAACCAATATAGAATCGGTGACAACTAGCTACTTTGAACTCTTCTAGCACATAGTCCCTCCATTGAGACAAAAAACATATTGAGATTGTGACTTCAGATCATTCTGACCTGTTTGAAAACCAGCATCAACATACCCTCAGATGACATGATCCTCGTCTCCTCCATACACAAGGAACATATCCTTAGTTCTTCTCAGATACAAAAGGATAGTCTTAATAACAGTCCAATGTTGTTCTCCTGGACCTGTTTGAAATCTTCCTACCATGCTCAGTGCATAGGCAACATCAATCCTGGTACATAACATGATATAAATGATGGACCGTATAGCTGACGTGTTTAAGATCTTACTCATTCTATCTTTCTCTTACTGTGTCTGAGGAAAAATTTTCTTAGAAATATGTAGGCCTAGTGACAATAGAATGAATCCCCTCTTGGATTGTTATATACTAAATATCTTTAGTATATGTTCAATATATGTACCCAGATTTAGTCCAAGATGCCTCTTGGATATATCAAAAATGATCTTGATCCCTAGAATGTAGGAAAATTCACCCATGTATTTCATGGAGAAAAACTTGTTCAACCTATCCTTAATGGACTGTAAGAATGGTATATCATTTCAAATAATAAATATGTCGTTAACATAAACTACTAGAATAAGGATCAAATTCCCATAAAAATGGTTATAATCACATGGCCCACATTAATTCTTAATGAAACCAAATTACTTTTGGCTTCATCAAATTGAATTTTTAATGACCTGAATTCTTTCATGAATCCATAAATGTATTTCTACAACATACAAAACCATTTGGATTCACCTGGTGTCACAAACCCTTATAGGTGTGTCATATAGACATCTTCCTATTGGATTCCTTTATGTAATGGTGTTTTAACATCCATTTTCCAAATCTCTTTGTCATGGTATGTTATTGTGGAATGTATGATTCATATGGATTTAAACATTGAAACTGGTGATAATGTTACATCATTGTCAATTCCATGATGCTCTCGGAATCCTTTAACTAGAAGCCTTTCTTTATAGGTGCTAACTTGACCTTCCATTTCCAACTTTATTTTGAAAACCCATTTACATCTAACATACTTTACATCAATTGGCTCATCGAACAAGTCCCAGACGTTGTTATGATACAAGGAATCCATATCAAAATTCATAGATTCTTTCCATATTGCAGCTTCTGAGCATTCAACTACATCCTTGTAGAAGAGGGGTTCCTCATTGTCCAACAATAAGGATTAACCATCCTCGGTGACTAGGAAACCAAATCTTTCTAGTTCAAATACCTCTCTTGAGCTCCTACGCAGTACTTGTCTCTGAAACCTCTTCCATGGGGCCCTGTGGAACATGTTCTTGTACCAAATCTTGTGTATTTTTAGCATCAACTTCTTCAACGTCAAACATGCTCCTTGTATCCTTTTTTAAGACATGCTCCCTCTTAAGAAAGATGGTTTTTCTAGTGACAGTCACTTTCTTTTTTGAAGGGTTATATACGTAATATCCTTTTATTTCATTAGGATATCTTTTAATGATACACCTCATGCCCTGGGGTTGTAGTTTGTTGCCTAAGAAGGACTTAACAAACACCTTGCATCCCAATACATGTGTGTGCAACTAAATCGGTTTCATTCCATTCCATAACTTGGAGGGAATTCCATTTGCCACCTTAGTTGGTACTTGGTTTATTGTGTATTCTGTAGTTAGAAATTCATGTCCCCAAAATGATAACGGATGATCTGCATGACTCATCATCGACCACACCATGTCCCACAAGGTATGGTTCCTACTTTCACTAACACCATTCCACGGTGGTGTATAATGAGGAGTGAGTTGCGATAGAATCTATGACTCTAATAGAAGATCGATGAAATCTTGGTTCAGATATTCACCACCTCGATCCGATCAAAGCTACTTTATCTTCTTTCCAAGCTGCTTCTCTAATTCATTCTTGAATTTCATAAATTTTTCTAAGGCTTCTAGCAAATACCTCATTAAGTATATATAGACATATCTACTCAAATCATTAGTAAAGGTAATTAATTAATAAGATCCACCTCTATATTCTATTGGAAAAGGTCCACACACATCCATGTGCACCAATCCTAGAAGCGTTTTGGCCCTTTCAACTTGTCCACCGAAAGGTAGCATGGTATTTTTTTCTTTTTAAAAAAGTGTCACATCAATCACATGGTTTTAGCTTAGTAGAGTCTAAATAGCCTTCTTTTCAGAGATTCTTCAAGATCTTTTCATTTACATGATGGAGACAGTGATGCCAAAACTGAGTGATGTATGAGTCTGTTTTGTTATCAAATTCCAACACTTGGTTTTCCTAATTTAATACAATCCAACCATTATTTAAATGTTCCATACCATAACATATGTTGTTATTATAAAGGTGAAAACCCCTATTCACAAACATGAAAATAAATCCATCCATATCCATATAAGATACAAGAATTTTTGTTCGTGGTAACATTAGAAACATAATAACAGTTATGTAAAACCAAAATCAACATAGTTGTCAATGAGAGGTGGTAATCTCCAATGGTTGATGCGGCTAGCCTTGTAACATTGGATGCTCGAAGATCCACCTCTCCTTTGGAAATTATTCCAAATCTACATGGTTCCTAGATTTTAATAAATATGTGATCCCCTCAAGCTGTATCTAATACTCAATGTGTAGAAATGGAAATATTACACTTGATAACAAACTCACCTTTAGCATCCACATGCTTCTGGGTGAAATTCATCTTCTCTAGCCATTCTTTCCACATGAAAAACATACCACCTCATGTTCTTTACCCTGCCTATTGATCTTCCCCATCTGGGAGGGATGGTTCTCGAGGGATTTAGACCATTTTAAAGTCCATTTCCCCATTTCCTCGTCCTTCCTTTTCTTATTCACCATAAGGATTGTGGGTTTGTCATGCCCCATGTCCTTATCTACCTAGATAATTAAGATCATATGTTCCGACAGACTCTTCTAATTGTTTCTCATGTTATAATTGACAATGAATCTTATAGACGGTCTTGGGCTTCCATGATAGGATGAGATCTATAAGCAACTCATCCAGGAACATAATCCCTAGGATGTCCTGGCGTTCAATAAAACCAATTAGTTTAACTACATGAGGCCCAGCTGGCACATACCCTCCAATATTAGTTGCAAAAAATGGTTGGAGATCTGATATCTCTCTTTCCTCTCCTTCTCTTGGAAGATATCCTTATGGTGAGACATCATTCTATAGGCGTCCATGTTTTCATGTTGCTTCAAGAGATCATTAGACATGGTCGATACAATGAAACACGAGACATTTGTGGCATCATCGATATGTTTTATATGAATAGATAGTTCCTCATCACTAACCTCTTTCTAAGGAGCAACTAGAATAGGGTCTTCCAGCACATACAATTTCCTCTAGTGGTGAAGGATGACATGTAAATGCCTCTGCCACTCTTGGAAATTGGTTTCGGGGAGAAGGTTTATGTTCTTGAGTATGGTTAACAATGATATGTTTAAAGTAATTTTTCATTTCTTTTTACATGTTAAGATGAGAAATGGTTATGTACATTATCATGATAAAACTGAGACAATTAAATAATTTAATACTTATTAGTCTCCCTCTATTTTATCGAAACCCAATATCCATCAACAAGTCATTTTTTCTTGCCTTTTTCCTCATCCTTTGCTTCATGTTCACACCAAGTCCTATTGTGTTAGTCATCCCTTGATGAAAACCAAGTCATGTCAACCCAAAACCTTGAATTAGAATTCCTTGATAATTGAATGCAACCCAACTAGGGTTGGTCAAGCACTTTGAACTATGGTTCGATTCTAACCATGACTATGGAAGACCATACCGACATAATATTTCAATGATGGATTTTATCCATATACCTAAATGTAAAATTTATTATCATTGATTACATGCCTATTAATATTAAGTGGGATATACTTAGGTGATTAACCATGTCTACAATATTTTTTTACGCATAAGTCGGTCTTATTTCTGTTCAATCTTGCATTCTTGACTAATTAATTGTGTGATCGTGACACACACCCACAATAAATAAACCATGAAAATGAAAAATAAAATAAAATAAATGGTATGATCATGAGGTTGTTCTATTGGTTATTTTATCTAGCGGCTGATAAACTAACCAAAGACCTGGGCGATTAACACCTTGAATCTTTCAAGTTCGTGTTTACAGCTTTCCACCAATCCACCTTTGTATCTCCTTGGATTGGTTTCACCTAGGATTCAGACTTGAGCCTAGTCCACTATATTGGGAGCTCCATCAATTACATATGCATTTATCTCACACATAGGTGAGGGATAAAAAGAGGTTTTTGCAAAAAAGAATCCTTGGGCGCGTAGGCCCTTCATATTAATTAAGAGAAGGTTTGCATGATAACAAATTCAATTTAAATAAATTAATTAAAATAAACTATTCTCATAAAAAGGTCGTGGTCTAGCTCATGATCATCCATGCATGCAATGATATTAACGCATGAATAAAACTAGAATTTAATTCTTTAATCATTATTGTTTACGATAAATCATGATCAAATCAATTTATTATCAATAATTAATCAATCCTTTTATATTAAACCATTTTTATGAATTTCAATGAGATTATATTACATCATAATTTTAAACAAATAAATTCATTTAAAATTTTCTATGTACGTAAGTTGTACCTTTGAGGAAACCCGGTGAATTCCCATTCATAACTACCAAATGGGTAGAAATTGACATTACACATATGTTAAATTAAACACACATATATAAATAACGCCTATCACATGTTGTGCCTTAGCTTTACACCAGCACTATGGTCCACGTATCAAGGGTTTGCATAATATAATAATAAATTTTAATAAATCGTTGTAATTTGTATGAGTACACGGCGTGTAGTTCTGAATACAGGGCATGTACTTTTGTTCACCATCCAACCGAAGTACACGCCCGGGGACATGAAATGTAGATATACTTCAGAACTTTTCTGAGCACACAACATGTTCAGTTGGACACATGCCATGTAGTATCCACGTTACGTGGGTTCCACCCGGGCAAGCCATGTACGGGGTACACGGTCTAACCCAAACCCGAAGGGACTACACACAGTGTTTAGTGGACCACACAACGTGTACTCTATAAATTGTGTGCCACCTGTTCTTAGTCAACACACAGTGTTATTTATGACTTAGAAATACTCCAACACACATCCTGATTTTGCAGATTAGTCTGATGCATTGAACCTAGACGACATTATGTGTACTTATGAATACATGTCGTGTATTCTGGTGTTGTACGACCATGAATTTTTGGCACCTCCAAATGAGATCCACTATTATATTTTCATCAAAATTAAATGAAAAAATTCATTTCTATATCGTGAACAAGAACAAGAGGGGAGAAAAAGATCATGAGATTCAGATATTAAAGAACTATTAACTTGAATTGAAATAACTAAATTATTAAATACACAAATCACTAACAAAAAAATCAATAATATTACCCCTTTGATACCACATGTAGGTTTCTGGTGCAGTGGAAGCGCATTGGAGGGTGTACCCAACTTTAATTTTAGTGTTAACAATGATCAATCTGAGATCCATCTTGACAATAAAATGCCAGATCTATTGAATAGAGAAAATAAAAATAAATTAAAGAGGGGAGTCCTTGAACTATAAATATGATCATCATATGTTCATTACAAATAATTTAATTAATTGACAATAATTACCTTGATATAATTCATTCTTCGTTTATGTTACGGTCATGATCAGATGTGATCTATCCTTGCATCTTAGAATCCAAGTGTAGGATTCCTCTAGTGGTGATCCACACGTGCTCCACATATCTCTGGATGTTGTCGAAGGGATTTTCAGGTGCTATTGAGAAAGTTTCTTCACTTGCGATGACTGCATTCGATAACTTTGATATGGTGGATGTGGATCTCTCTCTCATACCTCGAAAGTATTCTTGGTTGAAAATGAATTCTCTCTTGTCTTGAGATATTTTACAAATCTATTGTGAACAAACACAAAAAAATTGCTAGGCTAATGAGAAATATATAATTGGGATTTTAATAACATATAATGATAAAATAAATTAATTACACGAAATCATTTCTTCATTTTATTTAATTCTTAGTAATACCCCATGGCTAATAATAACAGATGACTTATTATTATTACTTGAAAAGAACCCGTCGAATTAATAATATTATTTCTCATAAATTCCCTGAAATAAATACATGGTGTGTATATTTAATATACATGGCATGAACTATTATTTTTCCATTTTTATTTATTTCCTACACCAAATTCATTAGTCCATGAATAATGGATATTTATTTCTCAAAAAAATATTACTGAATTATTATAATAAATATATTATTTCGCCCACAATATATTTTCTCGAATAAATTGTGTCCAAATAAATGCGATCAGTCATCCTTAAATAATTATTAAACCAAAATCAGGAATATTAATTATTTATCTTCTTAAATTAATACTTAACTGAGATACTTGGAAGCACTTAGTGTGTGACCCTCTAGGCCTCTTTCTTATTGTAATTAGGCTGACCCTTCCAAAAGTCCTAGGTTAGCATCTATCAACACACCATGGAAACATAGGGAAATATGTTTACACTGTAATGATGTGTCACCTCCTTTGAACACTTACTGTGTAATGTAATCCCTTTTTCACGATATCTCTTATCAAATAGGTTGTATGCTAGTTCCATTAACTCATGTGCTCGATTATTCATTTTTTGACTTCCAGAAATTGAACTTTTACATTCCTCAACATGGAAATTGATTTATTTAGGATATATCTATTCAATCAAAGGTGTTGAGATATATACATCAATTATGGAAGAGAAGGGACAAATCCTTTCTCACATTATCTATTAATGTTGTATTACTCTTGACGCACCCAACGTATCCTACCTCACTGTGAACAGTGTGTCATCTTAGTTATCGTCAATACAACTAAGTGCGTATGTTTTAATACTCATTAATAATGTTCTTAAAGTATAAGGAAAAATAAAAACATCCATGGATAGGAACATCTAATGACACTATGAAATGTGGATTTTTTGCTGGTGGGTCTCCATCTCATAATATTCTCCGGGATATTACCAAGGTGGCACACTATGAGAAGTTGCCTCAATGTTTTATGAGTCCTCGCCCCTAAAGGCCTATATTAATTTTTTCCTTCAAATAACTTCATACGACCATAGATTATATATTCAAGACCAATGTTTGGGAACTTCTGGGTTCTCATCATAGTAGGGATCCGCTATAACCCTTTAGTGCAACAACTTTCCTTTGGACAATATCACATGCATTGTCACGCAGAAGAACAATCAAGATGTGAAAGGTTATTTATTAATGAAAAATGTACATAGTATTTGGTTCTAGGACACCAACACCAACTCCAACAATAACATGTTCATTATATGACACACTATGGGATATATATCACAATCCCAAAATTTAGGTAGAAAATATAAAAAATATAATGGATCAAATTTTAATTAAATATTCCATCAATTTTAATGATATCAATACTATAAAACACAAATTTACCAAACTAAATCAAACCATTATTACATATACATCAAACATTAATTATTTCTATGTGTTATATATTCCTCAACCACATGTTCATCAATAGTTATCCCTGATAAAATAAATATTTTATAAAATCAGTATTCATAAAAATTGATAGGAAATTATATTTTTTACACAACTATTAGAGAAGATCAATTGAAGACCAATAAAATTATAATTCTTATAACACTTATAAGATTTTTATAATTCTAAAATACCATGGATAATTTCAACTCGGTAATGAACATAGAATTTTTTATCCAAAAAATATTTTTATTATGATAGATACCTCTCTAATTAGGTAAGACACAATAACATAATTTTTTTTCATAACAGAAATATACTAACATTATAATTCTTATATTTAAACTCATTTATTGGTTTATTAGTATAGTGGTATTAGGATACATATCCTTCCCCACCTCTGCCTCATGATCTTGTTTAGAAAATACTAGTATTATAATGGGTATAATAACATTGATAAGAATCATATTTTTTGAAAATTTAATCTTAATCTACCAATGTGTTTTATAATGAATCATTAATTTAAAAATTTGACACATTATTTTCAACAATTACATAAAATATTAATTCTATAACTCACTGTGAACTTCCTAGGAAACATTATGTTTTGTTCAATAATACATATTAATCTATTCCAGAAATTAAATTTAGAAATAAATTTTAAATAGTATTTCTTATTGAGAATGTTATTTATGAATAATATCCCCTAGTAGTGTGTACTAAGGTGTAATTTTATAAATTGTTTTATGATTTCTTCATGGTGTATTTAATACCACACACTCACTCCTTTGGGGTTTTTTCCACATGCTACATTGGTTAAAAATCTAGAATTCACATAATAGTATACATTAGTGGATATATTTTCATAGAAAACCAAAAAAAGATTACATTACTAAAATTTGACGAAGTTTTACTATATATGGACATTTCCATTATAAATATCTCTACATTTTTTCAATAAATATATCATATCATTATCCCAGGAACCTTAAATATTACTTCAAAAATAACAATGGGTTTTTATACATTTTAAATTATGATAATTTATAAACTATAAAACATTAAAAAAAATTATACACTACAAATAACCATAAACTAATGAAATCTTATTCTAGAATATTTTCTAAATCCTTCAGTAATAATAATTATGAAAAGCAATACATAATTTTCCATTAGTTGTGTAATGTGAATAAATTGTTTTACTTAATTAATTTCAACAACCATTTATGCTTTCGATTTTATATAATTTAGAAAAACTTTTATCTAAGAAAAAAAATTTCATTTTTAATTAATATATTTTTTATAGTATATAATCAACTACATATTCCATTACAGTTCTTCGAAATCTCTCAAAAATTATTCCTATAAGATAACATTCTAGAGGATTCTTAAATATTACTTTTCTTCATAACCTTGTTAAATGGAAAAAAAGGGATGAGCTCAGAAACACAATATGGGTAATCATAATATTTGATAATTAAATATAAAAATTTATTATTTGATGGAAATATGATTATAATAATGTTTTAAAGTAAAACTATACCTCAAAAACAATATTATAAATAATTTCATATGGAATGAATTAATGAAAATAATGAATAGATAGATTGAATCCAAAAACCAAATCCATAATAGAATAACATTTTCATGAGAATAACAATAAAAAAGTGAAACATCAGTCAAATATTATAAAAATATCAGCATTAAAAATCTTTTGTACAATTCCCCATGAATAATTTCACACAAAATGTTTTGAAAAATTATTCTCAGATCTCATTCACAAAAAATTATTATGAACAACAATCCCCACATGTCATTAAAAAATTCATATAACCAATGCTTCCCTTATCACATACATTTAATATTTCATCATATCATGTGATATGAAATGTAATGTAATTCATTAGTGGGATATTTAAAACCCCAACCATCAATCATCTATATATATATATATATCTGTGTGTGTGTGAAACATGAAATAGACCATCATCATAATGAACACATTGAAAAATAATATTTTCTTAATCTATTCAATAGAATCAAATTACATAAACTATAAAAAATAAAAAATCTAATATTCCAAAATACATCATATCATAATAACATAAAATGTGTGATAAAAAAATAACATCATCCATGATAAATCATGGAGGTAAACATAAGTGAAAACACAAAGGTTTTTCATTAATCCTTGTAAAAAATAATGATCATATTAAATTCAAAATCAAATTTTTGATGAGAATGAGAGGAATTATGAATACTATACTATAAAGTGTCAAAAATATATTATAATTTATAATAAAAAATAGATAAAACAAATATCAGTATTATATTCTAAAATAAATGAATTTGAACTGATGTAAATGTTTTTGAATATTTTGAAATGATATATTGAGAATAAAAATTAAATAAAGAGGTGGTAAAAGTTCCATTTTAAAATAGAATGTTTAAAATATCAATGTTATGTGAGTAAAAACATATTTGGTATATAAATAAAAATGGGAAAATATTCTCTTAACGATCATTGAAAATAGGAAACCCCCTCTTTAATAGATATGATTTATTTTTCTTCGATATGATAATATTTTATGAGAATTATATTCATCAATAAATAATCATTCATCATGAAAGATCCTTTATGTAGTAAAAAGGGAAAATATATATGATATATGAAATAAAAATTGAATATAAACCAAAAATAATTATTTCCAAGGAATAAAATTTTCTCTCATTGAATAGAAATTTCTCCAAATAAATTCCTTTAATTATTTCAAAATATGAGATACAAGGAACGTTTATGAAGGTGTTATATGGTATAAATATAAAACCCTCAATGAAAAAATAGTTTTCCTATAATATAAAATGATACAATTTACTAAAAATTTATTAAATATGTCAAACAAGAATAATGTAACTCATTGAATAATAAACTTGTTTCCAAAAAAACATTTTTTATAGATGTAATGTATTAACAAGATAGATACTATGATATTGAATTTCATGTAATTTGAAATGAGATATTTTCAATATAATTAAATTGAAATAGGTACTCAATGAAACATATAATAAAATTATTCTACAAATAAATAACATTTGCCATGGATTTGAAAATGAGATAAAATCCCCTTATAGTTTGAGTAATATAATAATCAACACAACATTCATGTTTGTTACATTTTGAATCAATGAAATTTAAATAAATTCAAGTAGATGGTTCTTAAAACACAAATTATTTTGTAATGAATATTCATTATAAAGTAATAAAACTATATTACAGTTTTCAACCCAACTTCTCATGAAAGAATAATTCTAAAATAACTTTTCTTCTAATACAATGTTGTTTATTTGTGTTATTGGTTCCACAATTTTGGTTTCAAATAATGTGATTTTTTTCAATTTGTATTTAAACCATAGTTTTTTCTATTACATCATTAATATCTAAATCATAATTAATTTTTTTGACCCAAAACATAGTTAAGTGTTTCAAATTAATTTATTATAGGAGGATTTGTGCGGTTGAGAAATCATTCCTGTAATGTTTTCAAATTTTTTTTAAACAAAAATATTACGCATCTCAATCAAACTAGTGATTATATTATGATCAGAGTAAATTCACAATAATTAACAAAAAAATTGTTATTTTTATTACTAACATTTCTAATGTGGTTTATTACTGAATAGGAAGCACATGATGGCTACGACATTAGTGATGGATTACATAGAAACGATCTAAATTCAAAAACGCCAAAGCATTTCTATCCAATCAAAATTACAACGTCAAATTGGTCAATATGATGGGATGTCAGGATTATTATAACCTAATAGGAAAAATAAATTCCAAATCCAAGATTATAATATTGATTTAAGATACATTCCAAAATCTTTCATAGATCCAGATGCTTTATAGGTTACCAAAAAAATGTAAAATAGATTATTGACTATATTTTTTAGAATATATTCATCTTAGATGTATACATTTAATGTAACCATTTGTATATATCCTAATTTATATATCCTCTTACATAGTATTAATTTATAGCAATGGATATGATATTTCTAATCATTATAGCTACATTGTTGGATGCCATTGTTTTTTCACCATCTACAAGGTAAGTATACATTTATGTTGTCAATGTCAGACCCATAATGGTACATCAAACTTATTTTTGTTAGTGTAATTAAAAACCTTGTAGTTTGAAACTTGTATTGAATTATAGATTAAGCTAAAATAGAAAAATCTGTTCATTTTAAGGTTATATGGTAAATCCATCTAGGTTAATGGTTCCTATAAATAGTTAGTGATGGATTTATTCATGAGTATCCCTTTACTATTGACCTTGAATATCATATGGCCCAATAAGAAAAAATTTATTTATTAAGCAGTGTAATTTTTAAAAAATGATACCCATTGGGGATATGGTATAATGAGGATAACAACATGGGTACTAGAATGAATATAGAACTTAGTGTGTGGACATTATGGTATTGGAATATGGCCTGATATGAATCCGTTTGTTAGGGATATTCCCCTAGTGAAAAACAATTCTAGACTTATATGAATTCATATTGGAAATGGAAGTATGAGAATGATATCCGAAGGTATATGGACATAACATAATCATGATTCATAGGAAATGATGTGGGGATAGAACTTCGAGGGGGGGAGGTGGATACTATGTTTCCTATTAATATAGGAATTATATATTGTGTTGTTTAACCATTTGATCAGAATTATGAACATTTAAAATAAATTAGAGTACCCTCGGGGGTCATTAATAACAAATATTACCATAATAGGTATTTTTAATCATAATAATCTAATGATAATTATTTATGTCATATCTCATGTGTTCTATACATGATGACAGAAAAAAATAGGCAAATTTTTTTAAGTGTTACACTTGAGCATCAGATTGCGTCTTTGTAGAAATTACACATTGATAATTTCCTATGATTATTTCTTAGTATTATAGAACATTCATGAAAGATACTATATAGTAATGTATTAAACCTAAATAGTATTATTGGGTTGGAGGTATTTACATAGACTCATTAAATACTGACGATGATTTGATGGAAGAATGATTTTGAGTCATCCAAAAGATACGACTCCATAAGAAATGAAATGATTTTATATGATGAATATTGAATTGTTAATTTCAATATGATTGTATTCAAGTATTCATAGTGTCTTTAGCATCATATAAAGATAATAGACACATTTGTATTGATAGATGGAGCTCGGTCCATAAAAATGAGTCATAGGTAAATTGATAATAACCATGGTAACAGTCCTCAAAGTTTATATAATATAAGAATATGGTTTTTATAATGTGTGACAAAATATGTTTAAATGGTGAATAATAATATAGGCTAAGATTTAGATGATTCAATAGGAGTATATCCTATTGAAATAAATAATGATATGGTCAGGGCATACAATAAAGGTGTATTCAAATAAAGGATGACTTTTTATTATACTAATGGATATATCACTAAGAGTATTCAAACCATTATGAGGCATAAATACTGTGAGGAAAAATTAATATTAGTAGGTAAATCATGTTTTATATGGGTTTATTCCATGAAATCTTTGTTTTCCCCAAGGGAATATATTTATATTCTCTATGGGTGATATGGTTTTATGATTGAATTCATTATCTCTCATAAGGAATATTGAAATATAGAACCATTATAGGACATCAATGAATTTTTATGGGAATATTACCTCATTAAAGGAATGATTATAATGATATTTATTATATATGGTGGATTGGCCAATTAGAATGATTTATATGTATCTTTTATATAATATGAATCATATTACTTATAGTTTATATCGTCCCTTGACTGGTGTTGCAAAATGTAAGTTGAACAAACTAATCTCATATTTGGTATGGCCCCATTAGTCTGGGAATATTAAATGATATTAAGAACTAAATCCTTATATAAGAGGAATGAATCAAGAGAGTTTTAGGTGAAACCTTGAAGGATGGGTGGTAAAATGAATATAATTAGAGAGTTCTCTCTATTTAAAGTTGGATATGTCATGAACCCAAAGTGAAGGATGTGGAGGATCTAGTGCATCAATGGTCATTAGTTATATGTTTTCGTGTCGATAATATGGGGTTGGGAAATCATATGAAATGGGATCATGATTTATAGGAAATTTCAAAATTTTATGACCATTTTTTGATTGCATAAAAAATAATTCATTACGTTACTCTGTGGCTAGGGTTCATGATTTTATAAATACTTAGGAAAAGGTGATTAATTGTTCTTCAATTTTTTATGATGATATTAAATGTGATATTTTTAAGTAGCTTCCTATGTAATTATTTTATTTTTATACTTCAGAAAATTTCTTGTAATTTTCCCATAACATCATTTTTTACTCTATCCTTCATTTTTGTATTCAAAGGGGAATTAATAAGGATAATATCCACTATAGATATGACACATAACGTGGATTAAATGCTAGGAACACTGCCTTAATATTATTTAAGTAATTTTTTCATAAGATAGTGGTGGCGCATGTGAATCTCCTAAATAATTCGCATGTTATTAGGTATGTCTCCCAAATGCATCAGATGAAAAATTATAATCTCAATAAGGGTTATATATGGATAGCCTCTGAAAAGAGATGGTTGAATGATTTGATTTAAGTAGAATCATGTAATGCACAATGACCTTATGATACTATACATCTTTTAAAATATTACATACCCTGGTCATGGGATTATATTCAACTCGTTTGATTGGTTGACTCTCTGGGAATCACAAGAAAAATTGAGACCATACGAGTTTCCCATTATTGAATTATATGGTCACATGAGGCCATTAAAATTTTCTGACCATGAGAATCTATAACATCACATGAGTTATATTGGGTCATGCAATCCTGAGTGAACCATGTGGGGAATATATACATTACATGTCTTTGGTGTGCTGTTAGAATCAATGGGGAGTTATGGAATCACAAATCCATCTACGGATTTTTGTGACCATGTAGCCAAATAAAAAAAAACCTCAAATGTTCATACTTTCTATTCCTTTCCATTATACCAATGATGGAATTTTTATCATGAATATTTTCAAATATATGATATTGCTAGTGTTTTCTAGGAGTATATAATATTCTTGTAAGAAGAAACATTCTTCACACAATTTGCAAAAAACATTCAAAATTATGATATTAGTGAATAAAATCATTTATTAATTTTAAATGAATATAAAAATTAATAATTTTATAAACCAAACATATATTCTAATAATTAAAAATTAATAATGAAAAAATAAAACAAATAATAAAATTTATTGAGAAAATAATATTTATCAAATTTGAAACATAAATTATAATTGTAGAAAAACTCAAGATACTTTTACGAAAAATTGTCAATAATTCCAGAACAATTAACTATAATAGTAATAAAATATCAAATATAATTTTAAGGAACATATATTATCTAGATTAAAATATAATTGCATAAAAATTTTCATATAAAATTAATATTTTTATTTAAAATCATATAAATTTATTTATTAGTTGTGGAAAACATGTATTCAATACTACAAAATCATTTACCCTAAAATATATTCCAGCAGAGACTATACATTTGGGAAGTGGATGGGACCCATAAATGTTGAATAATATTAGTGAATTAGATCATGAAAAACCTCCATTATGTAATTATAATTTTATGGGTAGATAATGAAACATCAGATACTAAGAAAATACAGTTGGTCGAGAGTTATTTATACCCCCACCACCATTTTTAAAATTTGGAATCAGTTATGAACATAAGTATTAGTATGGGATTCATATTGATTCTAAATAGTCCTTGGTAATACCTTAAGACACTTCTCTTGTTTTATTACAATATTACTTTAGGGAGACAAAAAAATATCCCATACTAGCAATACATACTGAAGGAATAACCTAAACATCAATATAAATCTTACTCAATGAACATAAATTATATAATTTCCTAAGCCTCGGGACATAACTTTATGTCCATCCCTATTAATATATTTCCAATCCATGTTATGTACATAATAGACAACTATGACTGTATATAGACCATCTCATTTTATCTTGGAGATATACTCAATTACAGTAATATCGATCATTCACTATCAAGGATGAAGATTTTCTAATAAGACTATTTTACAAACTTAATTTATCTAAATAACCTAGGGTGAATCATTCCTTGGGTCGAAAAATAATGGTACATCATTAGTATAAAATTTCAATCCAATTAATAGCATTATTAGTTTATTAATTTTACTAATATATGAAAAAATATCAATATATCCGATATTATAACAATCTAACAAAACTATTATCGCTTATATTCTCTGTTATGGTTTATATAAGGATATAATACTATAATAAAATGAATGTATTATAATATCATAAATACTCAATTTTCAAATTTCCTACAATATGTAACATTCTATAATAGAAATAAAATATTAATCTAAAACTCTCATTAATTATGTTCTCCCATTATTTCCATTTGGTGTCATTACCTTCCCCATCCCAAGAATTATATATAATAAATGATTACTAAACAATTATAGTATACATTTTTCAAAAATAATAATGTTAATTATCACTACCAAAAAATTGGTATTTGTGATGGGCTCTTTTTGACTGAGAGGGGTCATATTGAAAATAGTTTGTTGGGGATACTATTTACCAAGAGATCCTATTACCATTGCAAATAGGTGTTTGTAATAACTTATTTTCAATGTGAATAATTTTCTTGTGAAAAAGTAATTTTGTCTGTGGTGTGTTCCAAACCGCACGAAGCATATTTGTGAAGGATGGTTACACCGTTCGTAAATACTACCAAATGGTTTTTTGTATTTGTCATGGGATATTATTCCCTTCTAAAATAGTATTTCAACATGAATGTATTTTGTATGGGACCCATAAAAAATACCTTCTTAACCACCACCCCTAATTATTAGGGGTTACCATCGGTTATGGGTAGCCCATTACAAATTACCTAAGCTAAAAATACCCCCATCTATTTTTTTTGTATATCATTATTCTCTCAACTCCACTCTCCTTCTCTGCTCTCATATTTCTCATTTTTGTTTCTTCAACATTTTAAATTTTTTTATGATGTAATTTTCAATGCTTACATGAAGAGAAATATGTAGTTTTAATGTATTAATTTATTGTTTTTTAATAATTAATTTTATTTTATGTTAGTAAAAATTAAAATTAACAAGTGGGAATTAAATTAGAATAATATTTTGTTAGTTTTATTTATCATTTTTTCCATATATATTTGTTCATTTTGATTTAATGTTTTTATTTAATCGTAAATATTATTAACTAGTAATAATTTTGTTCAATTTTAATTATTTAACAGTAATTTTGTATAATTATTAATAATTAGTATTAAGTACTATTATTCAGCAATAAATACTAATAAAACATAATAAATTCTAATAAATTCTAATAATTGGTAATGATTATTCATAAATAGTATCAATTAATAACAATTATTAGTAATTAGTAATACATACTAATAATTAATAATAATTAGTACTAATTATTAAAAATTAGTTATAGTTAGTATTAATTCAGAATAATTTGTAATAATTATGAATTATTTAGAATAATTTAGAATAATTATGAATAAATTCGAATAATATATAATAATTATGAACAATTTGGAATAATAAGGAATAATTTTTAATAATGAGGAATAATATAGAAAAATTAGTAAAACTTATGAACAGTTAGGAATAATTACGAGTATTTATAAATAATTAGGAATAATAAGGATTAATTAGGAATATTTAGTTATAAGTAGAATTAATGAGGAATAATTAGAAATATGTATGAATTAATATGAATAATTAGTTATAAATTATAAAAACATATGAATGGCTACTTTACAAGAAAAAATTTGTACATTTAAAGTTGATAAAAATTAGTAATGGCTGATTTATGCTAACAGTATTTTATTCTGTCATTATATAACCAGAACCAGGATTGATATGCGGTGATAAATTTTTGGAAGCCAAAGTATGAGGTTTTTTGTTGATTAAATTACATAATTGGCATATGTTTTCATAATGAGAAATTTTGACAAGGTTTGCATAGATTGATTTCATCACCCACTAATTGTAAAATCTTAGATTTATACATGTTAGAAAAATATATAACCTTCAATCTTCATGTGATTAAAAATAACCATTCTAGGCCAATAATGTCCAAATTTTTCATTGGGATTCTATAACTAGGACTAACATGATGTGACGTGTCAATGGAAAGAGGAGCAAGAGGGGGGAGATACATTGATGAAAATACATGGTTGAAAAAAAAATTGTTTAATAGAAAATTTGGACCTTGATTTCATAAATTATTTATCATTAGTGATAAATATTTTTTATAGTGATAAAAATTAATGGTTGTTAGTAAACATATGTAGTAAATAGATAAAATTGACAATATTTAAAAGTAAATTATGAATTTTTAAATTTTTACCCCTTTTGGGATCATTTTTTCTTATAAGAAATTAATAATGAAAAAATCTTTATTTTATATTCTTTAGAGTAATATTTAGTAAGAAGGTAGACAATAGTCATTATTATATTATTGTGATTTGTTAAACCATAACAAGATTTTGAACCCTTCTTGTGTAAAATCTATATATATTAAGGTTTTTGATTATTTTTTTATCATTTTAATCATAAAAAAAGAAGTTTTTTAAGAATGTATAACTATGTTTCCATGCATTAAATGTGATCTAAGGAGTTTTGAAACATTTCAAAATATTGGGGTTAATCTATCGAGATTCGTTTTTCAAAAGGTTGTTTTTTGGGTATCAACAAACTGAACATAGTTCCAAAGATGATACTAATAAATTTGATTCAAATCCAGCTTAGTTACAAAATATATAAAATGTTGTGGTTGGTTCGTAGATTCAACTACATATAATTCAAGATGATATTTTTTTAACGCCATAGTTAATACTATACCTATTTTAGGAGTTGTTTAAGTCTTCTAACGATGCCTTATATCTTAGTTACAAGATATAAAAATTTGAAGGGCATTCAAAATTTATGGATGTTAAATGAGGTAAAGGAATACCAATATTTTTTTCTGGTCATATAGTATATTTTCGTAAATCACTATTACCTGAATAATATGTTTTTCCTAAAAATTTATATGAATGAAAGGGGATTTTTCATAATTTGGGACTTATTTATCGAATAATTCATGTTTGTTCAAATTATTGCACCTTATTTTATACTAAAAATAGTTCATTGATAAATTTTTCTACATGTGTACAATTAAGGTACAATGAGGCTCAACTATGGAATTATGGTCTAATTCCTATAAAAAATTGTTGTATTTTAGGATTACACTTATATTATAGCATTTCTTTTTTCCTAAAAACACAACATCATTGATTTTGTAAAAAAAATATAAACTAATAATGTCTTAAACCCTCGTGATGATAGTGATACATAGGGAGATTTTGAGAATGTATATCCATATTTTTCTTCAGAACCATGAAATGTGTGATTCTATTTTTCTACTAACTGTTTTTGTCCCATTCATTCATAAAATACACAATAGTCTTGTTGGACCATATTTAGAACTCTCTAAAATTTATCTAATTGTATACTTATGAATGAACCATATATCATTTTGACCATTTTAATAACAAGAAATCCAAATAAATATTATAGATTTTTATTTTCATCCATTGATTGATTAATTAAATTTATTGTGGTGTAATGGTGTTAGTGCATATGATGTTGTCGCAAAACATAATTTCCTATAAAAAGATCCATAAATATGGAAATTTAGTGACTTCTTAGAATATGTTATGTTATTTTTTTAGAGTAAATAGGTACCAAAATCATTTCATTACTCTATGAGAAACAGAAAATATTTTATGCACTTCAATGGAAGAAAATCTTATTTCTTAAATTTTATTCGATGATTTTTTCCTAATGATCATAATTTTCAAGGGAATAGAAATCATTTATGATAACTAACTATTTAAATAGATAGACATACAAATATAAGATTTTTTTTTAGTTTAAATCCATCGTCTCTTTATTACATCCTATTTAATTTATAGTAACTATAAACCAATATAAATTTGATCGCTTTAGGAAAGAACAAAATTGTAAGAAAAATTATTCTTTTAGTTTGTAATATTTTTCATAATTTTTGTTCATCACATGTCGGATGTCATGAATATTGAGAATAACTCTTTTGATGATATATTTTACCCATATTTGGACACACTATGTAAGAAAAATGATAATGTAATGCGATGACTAGATCTTGGTGAAATTTGTCGGTAAACTAAAACATGAACTGTTTGAAAATGAAATAACATAATAGTTAATGAAGCCAATATCTAATTTTATAGATTACAAAGAAGGTTGATTATTATTTTGTTGGTGGATTTCAAATTAGAGACTTTTATATGGTTATGCTTCCTATTTTTTTATATTCATTATAAATATTGAAATTACTGGATTAAAATGTCAAGATTATCATGTTATAATAAAAATAACTCTACAAATTTTATTTAGGGGTTTGTAAAATTCTATGATTTCGGATTTGGGAACCAAAATATTAAATTTATTCTAATAAATTTGTGTCGTGATAAAATTTTATGCATTATGTAAATTGTTTGTAGATTTAGTTTTATATATATATAAACTTTAAAAAAACATTCCCTTAAAATTTCATTGATTTAAAATTACATTTGATATTACATTCCTTAGAATAAGAAAAATATAGAGTCCTAGTACATTTATAATAGAAGAACATATTTGAGGGATGCATGTAGATATTAATGAGAAATGTATGAAATAAAATATCGGTTGAAGGATCAATTGAAAACTCATTTTCCAAGAAGTAATTTATTTATTCTACTCTCATTACATACAATTTTAATATCCCAAAAAACATAACCACGTGAGTTGTAATCAGGGAAATGTCGATGATGAAATGACTAATAATGAATGATGTCTTTCATATGATGAACATCATAGGAGTCATACATATGTTATTCTCTTCTATGATTAAATGAATCCATTCTTACTTTGAGTGCACCTAATTCATATTCTATATTATTTATTAGAGTAAATTATTATTATTTTATTTCTAGATTGTGTCATAATAATATCAAGATACACTTTCCATAAATTATAGTTGTTTCTCTTGAAGAACATCCGACAAATAATTTTTTCTATATGTTTCAAAAACTGGTAAAATAAAATTTTATGGCTTTAACATATAAAATCAATTTATTTATTTTTATTTTGATATTGTTTACAAATTTTCAGTTATCTCAACATGGTGAAAAAACTGATAATCTCTTGTGTGTATTTAGTTACCCACTATCCAAAATGGATAAATATTATACTTTATATGTGGTGAATGGTTTTCAATTTCATATATTTGCATATGGGTAATCAAAAAATTAATGATTATTATTTATTTCTTTAGAGGATCTCATATACAGAAAGTGAAGTTGTCTTTTACAACATTCATGAAGAAATAATTTAATTGTTTTATTTGGGAATGAATTATGTAATTTTGTTTCAATGACAATGGTTGGACACTGAGAGAGGATTTGGTGTTCAATCATTCCTTGTTATCATTAGTATTAAATATAATAGACTTTATGTAGTAAAAAATTATTTTTATTATCTCATCAAAAACATAAAATTTATTATGAAAATTATTAATCTATCTAAAGAGAGGTATATGATTGGTGGAGAATAATAATAATGAAATATCAGGAAAATCTATTTATCAAAAATGTATGTGGTTTTGTTAAAGTGAAAGAAATCAAAATTATTGAGGTGTCAACCCCAAATCCATTATTTCCATAGAGAGACACAAATATAGATGATGATACCCCTCAGTAAAGGGTTTATGTTGATGATTTTTTAATGATGTCACAGATGTGGGTTAAATATAACTATATGATAAAATAGAATATCTTATGGAAATTGATGATATTAAGGGGGAATATGAATATATTGACACTATTATATAAAAAAAATATCATGATGAATAAAATTGACATAGTTAAATAATGGTTATAATCATATACCAAATATAACTATATATAATAATTGGTTTCAACTATTTTCTAGAAGTAATTTTTTTTATGGACTCAGATCTATTTCGTGAGATTTAGAAGGCTTGCCTACCTGGTGAAAAGCATAATGTTGCATCATCAAATCCATAGACTTCTTACTGTTCAGCAATGTTTCGGAGGGCTCATGGTCTTGTGAGATTGATAATTCTTGTACTTATCCCCAAGAGATGTCCATGTCATTATATCTATTCGTGCATGTGGAGGTATGTTCATTTGTGTGTTTTTGTTTGTTTTCAATAAATTAAATTTATTTATTTATAAAATAACTGTTTGATTATTTATTATATTTTTTTACCTACTTTCCCATTTGGATGTTGGAAATGGATGTTCTATATTGTTCAATTATTTTTCTAGAGCATGGGTTACGTGGGATCACATTCTTATTGACCTTCCACACATCCTATTTTATTATTGGATGAGGTGTAAACAAATAATTATTATTTTAAAATTTATTTAATTAATCACCTGATATTTTTATTTATTTGTAAGGTTTATAGTATCTTTTTCACAATATCACACTTACATATATCTTGGATGCATGGTAGGGATGTATTTGTGAGTGTTTTTGTAAAAAAAATTCACAACATGAGGATGATAGAAATGTGGAATATGAGAGTCACAAAAAATTATCAGCCTTGTTTCACCCACCAACCTAATTACATCTAATCTCAGGTTTGTTATAGTTTATGTTCATATTGGATAGGAGATTCATTTCAAAGAAGATAATAATTAGGTCGATATAATAGAGGGAGACAAGAGGTCACACATTGAGTTGGTAGTTATATACTTATTTATCATCTGAAAAATTTGGTAACTACATTTTTTATAATTTATATAACATTAAATGTAAACAATTTATTTTATACTCATATAGGCAGTTGAACAACCATATATTATGGAGTTTGATGTTTATATGAGGATCTACATGGATCATGGCACAGTAGATATTAGAGGTGATTGCTAGCGTCATATTATGATTAGTAAACTTTCATTTTGAGTTTTGAAATTAAATATAATTTTTTGACTATTTTAATTCTAAATTGCCATTGAAAGAGTCATATGAGGTCATGATGTTGTGAAAAAAAGATAAGAGACATGTTCAGACTAAGGATCATACCTCCAGTGCAGCATGATTTTATGATTTAGCATGGATACAGGTTACTTAGTATGCCTTATAGAAAAGCTGAGATATTGGTATCGTCTCTTGAGTGACGCATGGGGTTATTTTGGTAACACTGCAATGTTATCATGCCACTCGAGAGGAGCTTGTAGGGAGTCGTCTTATTCTACTACATTGTTTGAGGGGAAGTTATGAGATCAAGGTGAGCATATGTTGACCATGCTTCGGGAGAAGGAGGAGCTCTATTGATAGCAACAACAGTAGTAGGAGGAGATGTGTTGATGGGTGCTGAAACAACAAAAGCAGAGAATGGAATACATGTGACGTCAGAATCATGGTTTAGAGATTATTTTCCCTCCATATTCTCCTTGATCTCCTCCAGAAACCCCCAGGGATTTAAATACTTTTTTATAATAATTCAAATGTAATACTTTTACATTTCAATATACATCATTTTTAAAATTATTACAAATATTGTGTTATTTATTATTTATTATTTTCTTATTTTTTAATTATATTATTTATTTATTATTTTAATTTATTAATGTGTATTTATTATTTAATTATTATTATTATGTTATTATTAATATTTTTATAATTTTTAGGATTATTTTTTTAAATTGTTGTGAACATTGTGTTTTTTATTAAATTTATTTGATTTAAATTTTTTTATTATTTTATTGTATTATTATTTTATTATTATTATCATTTTATTAAATGATATAAAAATTATTATTTTTCGTTTTTTAGTTTTTTGTGACAGGCCCGCTGTGAAGGATTTTTTCAAAAACAACCTGGAAAGAATATTTGCACTGCAATTTTCTACGAAATGTCATTTTCAATGGTCTCTTATCAAAAATGACCGTTTGTGATGGGACCCCTTCACAAAAGACTCATTGAAAATGATTTATTTTTTAGTAATGTACAAATTTAGTAGGATTTGTGAACTTTTGAAAACCCCAAAATACCTACTAGATCACACATGAATCACACGTAATTAAATTCTCTAGAAGACGAGTAAAATATCCCTCAAAACAAAAATTTTGTGTGATTTAATAATTTTTGGAATATATCATATTAAAGAGTTTCATGGTAGTACATTATTTTAAAATTCAATCTCAGTATACAAAAATCAATACCCTTTCCAAAATAACATCTCCCACATTACAAGAATCAACTTATTAAATATAATAATTAATAATTACATTATTTTTGTTATTAAATGTCAAATAAAATGGGTATTCATCATAAGATACAACAAAAACAAAAACAAAAAATCCCAACGAAACCATATTATACTATATCCCATAACTCCCTATTCCTATTTCCCAAAAAATAGATAGCAATTGTAACATGATATATTATAAATTTTAACGAGAAATAGATTATATCATTAAAAAAATTATAAATGAATTTATACCATCAATATTGTAAAGAATTATTTACAATCATAAAAAAAATTATATATTATCTACCATACATGAACGACCTTCAGTATCAATCATAAATTAAAATGAATAATTAAATTTGATATAATTAAATTAATTTAATGTCCTCGTATCCAAGGAAAAGTTGATTTTAGAAATTATTATAGAAAGGTTAAGAATTATATGTTAATCTTCCATGGGGAATATATTGATTCATTATAGATCCCTAAAGGGAAACTGAATAATATGTGAAACAATAGTAGACTTACCTCATTACTATGATAATTCTAGAATGTGAATATAGAAGGTTTTTATAAAGAACAATAAAAAACTATATTGTTCAGTCATTTTTAAAATGAATCAGACTTCGACTATATTTCTTGTGTAATAAAACATAAATAACACTATTCTATTAGGTCTCCAATAAAATTATATTTTATAAATAGTTATAGGTATAGTAGATCTTCCCCACTACCTAACCCACTAGACATCTGGTGGTATTGCAATGGAAATATAGTGGGAACAAACTATGCTCTACATGGATTCAAAACATTAAAATCCCAAAAAAACATAATTCCATGACTTCATCACATTATTTTCAACATTAAAAATCATTATTTACAAATTTAAAATGTGTCGCAAACTACCTTTTTCTTTTAAAATTTTAAAAATAATTAAGTAAAGTGATTCTATTTTTCTAAAACCCTTCAATTGTTCTCTTTTTTTAACATGTAATGTTTTGAAAATGTACTTATATTCAAATATTATATATTGATTTTATAATTAATTTTTACCTATTTTATAATAAATAAAAAATTATAGAAAAGGGATTGATATACATAACATAATTTTAATATTTTAGGGATCGAACTCTATTAATTATCCTTGTCTTTTCTAAAAAAATCATTTACAATTCTTTAGTGATATTTTTATTTTCTCCTAAATAATAAATATTATTATTCATTTTATATTTCTAAAAATTATATATAATTAAATATCATTTAATATATATGGGATTTTAGATTGAATATTTTACATTGAAATTGACAAAATTATAACACTATTATTATTACATAACCTAAGAAATTTCATCAACATCAGACAATGATATATTAAAACATATCATTCACCTATATTGAATATCTTTTTTATTGTATTGTGAAATTAGAATGGAAGTAAATATTAGTCAATATTTTTTTATTTTACTACCTTGTGTAACCTGAAAAATCATTGTTGATAATAAAGAACACTCATTCAAAAAATAATTTAAACTCATAGAAATTTATGATTGACTACATAAATATATTAATTTGAAACAATATGTCTTTAACACTTATGAATTATTGATAAAATCAACGTAAACATTACAACAACATCATATTATTTCATGTAAATATAGAAAATTATTGTAACATTAATATGATCTCATTATGAAATATCCCAAATAATATAAAACATCAATGATGTTAAAAACAATATAATTTAATGTTACATTTTAAATTTATTAGATATAATTAATATCTTTCTTCAATAATAGATGATTTTTATTATAATATAATTATAGGTAAAAATCCCTTCAATATCTTTATGTAACACTTATCAAACAATTACAAAGAATATATCTCCTAGGATAAGATAGTGAATAAATTTTTTGATAAAGTGGACTAATCAATATTTACCTAACATCACTGATGAATATAAATATCAACAATATTTATTATTTTAGTGTTATAATTTTTAAAAAATAATTCTTTAATATTATATAAATGCTAATATAGTCATATATTAAACTTATAACTGATTATATATAGTCATCATTGATGTAAATCATCCTTTACATTGACACATTAAGAAATTTATAATTCTTCACTCACCAGTCTATAGATTAATACATATTTTCTAGCTATATATATATATATATATATTATAAGTACATATTTAAAATGAAAAATTATGTTTAATCATCAAATATGATAATGCAATTAAGTCTTTTAATGGACTCCTCATACTCATACTGGCCAATATAGAAAATTTTCAAAACACGAATTATATATATTTAGATCATTTGTAATGTTATAGAAAAAAAATTTAGTTTCAAAATAATCTAGTAGAAAAAATATATCAAATACATAAATCTATTGAACACATGAATAACATTTCAAACTTTGTGTCAATCAGATCCAACAAAAATTTTAATTTTAATTCAGTTAATCATGGGTAAAATTTTCCTCAATCAAGTTATTTCCTATAGGATATTGAAATCAATCCTGTTTATTAACATCCTAAATTTAATCCTTATATTCATTAATAAAATCAATCTTAAATTTTTATTGATTTTATATTATTTAATTTCTATATGTGATTATAAAATTATGTAGAGATGTTATCCTTATTGATCTTATAGCTTAAAATATATACATCGTATTATATAACAATTTTTTAAATATACTCACCCATTATTATTTGTGGATATGCTAAAGTATTTTCATTTTTATTACTAGAAACATATAAGTGATATTATAAAATATCATTAACAATTATATCAACATTTATTTAACATACTTAATTGTTTTCTACTCTTTTTAAGAATATTAAATTTACTCCCATCAATTTATAGTTTCTTGTCATACACATCCACAAAATTTTATGTATCATTTACATTATCGTAAAAAATAATCCTTTTAAAATTATTATTGAGTGAATAATATCCTTCAACATTCATTCATTATTATAAGATAATTTTATTTGAATATTTAGTTATATTATATGTAAAAATTACTATATAGACATAAAAATATATAAAGAAAAAAATATGTCCCATGATACATTTTTTAGAAATCCTAATGATAAATATAATTGGATTTTTTTAAAATACTATAGTAATTGAAAAATGGAATCATAGACCAATATATAATCATTAAAAAATATTACACAAATTTATCTATATAAAAATTACATGATTTTTTATTAGTCCAATATTTTGTTTAATATTGAACATTAAATTATATAGAATTTTATATGTTCATAAATATTTTTTTATAGTCCGTTGATAATTTAAAAATAATATTTAATATTTAATATGTTATTTCGATTATATTCAAGAGAGGAGAGTGAAATTATAATGGTGTTATTTTGTTACATAATAGAGTATAAACCAATAATTATCAATTATTCTAAATATTAATTCTCTAATATAGGGACTTATGTAATCCATATTGATATTATATATAATTTTAACTTATTTGCATCAATATAAGTCAGTTACACAATCTATTGTGTACTATGTTATTGAATTTCATTATTTGGTTATATCATTAATGTAATCTATCCAAAGGTGTTCTCACAATGGTCATATGGCTCTAGGGATAGAGTTTTTTTACTATGAGTAGATACAAACCATTATATATATGTATATAATAGATGTGGTATCTACTATGTGAATTCATGATGAAATAAATAAATTTATTCCCTCATAACTGAGTGACTAAAAAATACCCATACTATCTATGATTAATATATTATTTTCAAACGTTTTAGTGGCTGATAAATATGTTGATATATGTTGTTGAAAATTTACACAGTTCATTTTTAAATTAGGGGTAGGGTCTCAATATTCATTTGAGGAATACACATATAATAACTTTATCACATTAGTGTGTTTTAATACAGAATATTAATAATACAAGAAAAATTATTTCCCTCTAATATTATTTAATTATATTATTTACCACCATCTACAATATGGTTATGAAAATTTAGATTAGATGATCCCTGCTTTATGAACCCATAAATTGTATGACACAACATATATATATTTCACAAAATTAATTATACAATGAAATATCATCCTGATTTACAATTAAAAGTCTATCATATTGGTACAATGATGAAAATAATAAATAGAAAAATTCATAAAAAAGGATCATGTAAGGGTGATTTAGCATATGATATCAATGTGTATTTACCTATATGATATATGAGGATCATAAACTAAAAAATATAGATATATTGATTTTTTATAAATAAATATCATGGAGTGGAATCATAATATAGTTTTTGTTTCTAAAAAACTATGGATTGAGCTCTTATATATATCCAAAAATAGACTGAAAATAGACAATCAAATGGGTACTTACGGAAATTGACTCCAAAATAACATCCCTAGTTATATGTAATATGTTTAAATGTTATGGTTTTGTTATTTGTGTTTTGGGATGTAGGTATTGTTTTCATATAGATGAATTTTAAATTTGGTTTTGATATTTTGGAAAATATGCATGCTAATTTTTTATTGATTTAATTATATCAGAAAATAAATTATATATTTTTTTCAGATACATTTATAAATAAATTCAAAATATAAAATTATATGTAGTTTTTTTAATGATGTATTTGATATCTTTATAGTTGAATATTTCTTTTTGATATGAAATAATAAAAATTTTAAGATGTGAAAAAATGAATCTCTATGAAATTTTGAAATTAGGAACCACATATAATCCATCCTAATATGTATTAAATATATTTTCATTACATATTATGGAATCAAATATCATTAAATGAAAAATAATTACTCCATAATAAAAAATAAATGATTATTAAGAAATATAATGGACTATTATATATATATAATATTAAAAAATATAAATTCATTAATCAGACCCACATTGTTTCATAAAAATATAATATCGTCCATTTATATAGAAATTGAGACCATACTCATTCTATGACTACAGTTATGGGTTTTAAATGATCAAAAACATTAAAAAAATATGGGGAAATAAAAAAAATATCATACATAATTGGACACTTTTTTTATAATTCAATGTATCTTACAGTAAACCAATGACTAAGTACTTTTACATTATAATTTATTAATGTGACATCATTAATTATCATTTTTATGAATGATAATGTCCTCATAACAGGTAAAAAAATGACATCCTCCTCTTGAGGTATAAATCGGATGAATTAACAGTATGAATCTTAGGTGGGAGTTTCATGACATCCAAACATTCTACCCTTATACATGAAAATACCCAGAAGAGAGATAACATTTGAAATGATGGAGTATGGCCATGTTATAAAAACTTTTCACTCTTACTCTCTATATGGATAATCCCTCATCATATAAATGAATCTGGAGTGATCCCCATGTGAAAATTCATTTACTAAAGTGTAATAATGCATTGGATAACTAAATTTGGCCTGCTTGTGGGATTATTTCAAGATTACACAATTTTTGTTTCTTCACATAAAACATTTATTGAAAGATATAAATAATTGTAATAATCCAAAAGTTTGTATTTTAATGTTTTAATTTCCAAAATATCATAGGGTATAATATCCCCATATTATAATAAATGATATTCCCATCATAAAAATATTAATTTTATATGAAATAAGGATATATTCTCATGTCATATACTTACATCTAACTCTATAACATAATAATTTACATATCAAATAATTTTTTAGATTTTGGGAATATTACAATTATATTTTCACATAGAATGAATTAACATAGAATTTTTTAAATTAAAAAAACTTTTTTTTCAAAAAACATCTAAAATCATACCAAAAACATGTATTTATAACACATAAAAACATAAGTAAAGATATCAATAATTTACCTTAAGTCACATGATATGAAATATGTTTTCAAAAAATAACATACTCTTTCGTATTAATTTTAATAAACATATATTGATACTTACTATGTATAGAAACTTAGGATTATCAAATATTGATATTACATCTTTTTAGATGAATATTCATTACATTGAAAAAGAACACATTCAAGGATCTTAATTGTTTAGTAGCATTAGAAACAAGGAATAAAATATTTAATTAGGGTAAAATGACTGCATTGTTTCCACAAAATATCATCCCATTTGTACACTTCATAGACAAACCCTACATAAAACATTTTTTATAAGCATTGGTAATGGGACATACAAATGGGTTAGTTCAGATACTCGGTATAGGAAACCAAAATAGATATAAATCAATGTTCTTATAAAATCATAAGATTAAAATAATCTTATATTATAATGAACAAAAATTATAAACTTCATACCAATCTTATCATAGATTATTAACATGTATTGTCATGGAATAATGATTGTAAGTTGATAAGACATGAATCATAAGGTAATCGAAGAACTAGAGCCATGGGAGAATAACATTGACATGAAACATAGTCTTATGGAATACACATGATCTCATGACACTATAAACACATATAAATGGAATCATTCCACCTCATTAAGATAAGGAAATGAAATTAGGACCTCATATAAACATATGGACAAGCAAATAGACTCATTCGTAACATTATTGTCATGAAATTTAAATCTATGAAAAAAATTATGAACATGTGATCAGGTTTGTATATAACAATGTAAACATGCATTCAGGTTCATGAATAACAAAATGGGGACGAATGATAGTTCAACATATAATATCATAGTATTCATGGTTCACTTCAATGAACATCATTGTGGAAAAAGTCCATTACTAAACTGAGTTCCTTTTATATTCTAGTCATATATATCATTAGATATAAATATTTACCCAGTATATCAGAGAGAGATATTGGACCCATAAATATTTATTTATAATGTATCAACTTTCCATGGTTATAATGTAACCACCATCTATGGTTATAATGTAACCATTATCACATTAGGAAATCCATACTTATGTGTTCCAAAAGATCATAAAAAATTTATCATATCATAACAAATGAAATGAAACTAGTATCATAAACATTTCATAAAATCATAACCAAATTAAATTATATCAGATTAATAAGAATTTCATCTTAAAATAACCTACAAAAACATGCGAGTTTCACAATAATTTTATCATGGAATAACCAGTGGGTGAAAAATGGGTTATATATAAAAAATTCACAAAAAACATAAACCATTCGTGGAAAAAATAATATTGGAATCATTGGATTATATCCATAGTAAGGAATATGTAACAATTATGGGTGTCATCATATATTGAGAATTATTCTCATCATTCATTTAAATCATTTCCTTAGAAAAATATCACTTCCAATTTGATTTTTTTAATATAACATTTTGAAAAAAAAATTATTTGAAAATAACCTAGAAAACATATTAATTAATGATCTAGGTTATTATTTTTCATGTTGTAAGAAAATTATATTCATTTTGTACATGTTATAATGAAGATTCCTTCAAGATTATTAGGAAAATACAAACCTTCAATGTTTAAGAAAACCGCAAAGGGATTCTATTAAATATATTTTTTTAAAAATAAAACATGGGTACACATTTTTTTAATAAATAATTTTTAAATTGATAAAAAAATATTGAAATCACTTTTATAAAATAAGGTTTCTAATTAAAAATTGTTTTGGACTGAAAATATGAGTATTCTTAAAACATTAGCTTTTGTGTTGTAGAGCCTATAAAGAGGGAAAAGTGAAGGAAAAAACATGTATCCCCATATATTAAACATATTAAAAGTGAAACCATTAGAATTATTGAGAGTTATATAATTAGATATCAATATTTTATAATAAATCATAAATAATCTTGTTAAATGATGAGGTTTTAACATAAAACTATTTCCACATTGGTATCCACGTATAATAAGCCCCTAAAAGATATAACCCAAAATAGAACATAAAATATCTTGAATATAAATATATTCATTATATACATGTTAAAGGGCCAGTAATACACCTCGTGCAAGAATATAATTGAATAACATAACATCTATCTCAATGATGGATAATTAAGAAACAATTATCTTAGAGATTTTTTATCTTTTTAGTAGTAAATTCCATAAAAGAGTGATCCTAAAATGTATATTTAAACCCCAATACTTTTAAATATAATAAAAATACTATAAATTCATTGTTTTTATATAAAAACATAATGTAAACATAATGGGACATAGCCTTTGTCTCATAGAATGTAAATGTGGGAAGGAAATCCTTTAACTTAAGTCCTAACTTCTGTCATAATCATTCAAACATAATCTATAGTAAATATATTTGTATTACAAATATATTCAAAAACCAAATTTATAAAAATAGTACAATATATAAATTTATTATTAGCTTTTATTAATATTTTATTAACAATTCAATGTTAATGTTATGTTTCATGTAATAACTACTTTGTTTTTTTATATGTTTTGATTTAATATATTTTTTTCTTTTATATATTGAACATTAATCCATAATATACATAATTATGACCATGATATAAATATAATATATTTTAAATATATGTATTTATATTAATCCATATAGTTTATTGATAGAAAATAAAATACATTATTCATGGGGACTATAGGCCACACGTATGCATGAATGGTATTTTTTTCATTTTTTTAGTTTGAATGAATAAAAGGTCAATGATATATATTATCATTATATAATCATTGTTATTTAATATATATCCTATAATTTTGTTAAACCCAATGTTAATACCTTCAATATAAATCATGCTTAATGAACATCACATTATGATGCGGTACTATATTGTAGACTAGAGGGACGTTATCATATTCTCACAAAATTAAATGTATGATGTTGTAGGAAATATAAAAATTAATTAACCATAATAACATAAAAATTTAAATATATGTCATATATAAACAATAAATCAATAATTACGACCACCCTTGATATGTGGTAATTAAAAAATTTAAAGTGTTTGGTTTTCGAGGTAGTAGTCTACAAAACACATTAACTAAGATTACGTAATCACCTTGATAAAAGTGGATATGATTATAAGAAAATTACCATAACAAAAAAACATATCATTATAAAGATTATAATTAATTTATTAAAAAGTAATTAAATAATAATAATTGAATGTGGATGAGAAATAAATAAAATAGAATCAACGACTAATGAACACTATGAATCTTCTGGTATCCCTATTATGTTGTCAATAAAATACACACTAGGTTGGATTTCATTCCAAAATAAGGATTATTTGATGAGGGTGTGGTATGTAATAAATTAATTTGGGAGGGATTTTTCAGAAAAAAAGAGGTGTGACTGTGTGAATAAGGGATAATAGGTGATGGCCTTTAATAAGTGGGTGACATGACACACTAGGTATTTTTAAAAAGAATTGAGTTCACCCATGTTTGTAGATGTCACAAGGGTCCAAAATAGAAAATTATCATAATTAATAAAAATGGTATAAATAATATTAGATAATAGTTTATTTATAAGTTTATAGTAAAATTTTATCTTTATCATTTTAGTTTAACACATTGTAAAACCATTTTTACCTTAACCATGACAATTAATTTTTACTACACCCACTATTCATTTTGGTCAAAAATTATGTCATAATTTTTATATATTATAAATTATTTCAGTTCAAAATTTGGGATCCATTTTTAAAAATTCCACACACAACTATGAAAAAAATAATTTAAAATTAATATCATAGATGTGACTCGAAAAAATGTTGTTAAAGAGAAATGATCAAAATATAAAAATATTTTTATATCATATTTAATTATAAAATTAACTAAATATAACTAAATTGGATTAATATATATAATTAATCAAATTATAATTTAAAAAATACAAATTATATATTTTTTTATGTAATTTAAACAAAAATATAGTTTTTAATTAAAATTCTATATTTTTTCACTATTTATCCGAAATGAATAATTTCCAAAACAAATCACAAAAATTAACTCTATGATAATTTTTATATTATTAAATAAAATGTAAATATAATTTGTAAAAATTATTTTTTGAAAGTTTTACGAATTATTTTCATTTTTGTTAAAAGAAAGTCATAAAAACATACTCTTTGAGTAAATTGTATTTTGAAAACATATAATGTCATTACAAAAAATTAGGCATTTTATTATCAATATATTTTCAATATATAAAACCATTAAATATAATTGTTAAAAATTATTTATTTCTATTAATATCACTATGTTTAATCGAATGGTTTTAATGTTCACTTTTAAATAATTATATTTAGAATATATTGTGGTTTTCTTCAAGATATGTTTTCTTTGTAATGCAAGATAAGAATTTCTTATGTGTAAAACAAGAATAAAATGGTATTGAATATTAAAGAAATGTTAAATTAATTTTTCATATAACTGAAGATCTCAAATATTTTTTAAAAAAAATTCTTAAAAATAAAGGGTGATACATTCTACCCCACTTAAAACAAAATTCACTATTGAAATTCCTCTCAGTAATAAAAGTTTTATCTTTTGAAAAAATTAACCAACATTTTATAGATGAATAATAAAAAATCCATTAAAAACAGAGTAAGAAACAAAATATATAATGAAAGTAACTCATAACCAGGTTTCAACATAAGAGAAAATAGTTGAGATTTGATGATTCAGAAAATTAAGTAAAACATTAATAATCATAGACAATGTTAAAGATCACTAATAATAAGAAAGAGGGTGACCCAGGGAATGTTAAATGCCAAAAAAATGAAAACCAAAAGAGTTGTCAAAAGGGTCATTGGTATCATCAATAATGATGATAGATGAAAAAAATTATTTGATGACCACTTTCTAATGAGAATATGTACATTCATGATTTCATTCCATTTGATAAGTAAAGCCTCATTAATATCTCAACACAAACCCTTTAAAAAATGGTTAGCAACATGATCATTCCAAAATATTTAAAAAATCCTTGGAAATAAGATCACTAGATTTCTAAAAATCAATATACCATTAATTCTCCATATATCATAAAGTGGTTCTTGATTATTACACCCCCAACATGTGAAAACCTTCATCGAATATTCTCTTGAAACATGGTAATAATGTAAGTTACTATAAAACCATATTAATAACATGAATTTTTTTTGTCCCTTAAATAAAATAGAGATTATTTCATATAGTCTTTAAATCCAAAAAAATTATGTACAATCCATCAATGATAGCGTAATACAATTTAAAAAAATAATTAATCACTTCCAATGTAATTTATACTATTTGATTTACATATTCATATCCAACATATCAATATAACATAAACATTATCGAAACATATATAACATATTAAAGGTTATGTTACCATAATCAAAATATTACCTTACCATTAAGTCACTTTTCCATTTCATCAACATGATTTAACATATACCAAAAACTCATATAGGAAAAAAATCTATAAACTATAAGTAAATATATTTATATAACATAATTCTAGAATTAAAATATATAAACATTTTGACTATTCCACCTCTCACATAGTCCATTTACTATGAGTTATCATCTTATTCCGTAATACATATTTCCTTTTATAAGTCATCTATAGTCACATAATAATCATTACAAAACCATTACTTGTACAAAATTCTTCATTCACATCATGATCATTAAAATTAAGACATCTATATTTAAATTTTTCTTTTCTTTTAACATTTAAAACATTACATAGTCAGGGATACTTTTGTAAGGCCATTAATCTGATCCATTGGATTGGCCAAACTTTTCAATTGTCATTTGTAATTAATTTCTTTGTGTCCTAATTTTCCACACTCACAACATATTATCATACCTATGAGGTATTAAAATGAGTGATTCATCCCATATTCTTGATATATAGGAATCTAATTCTTCTATCCTCAATTGTCAACATTACCCAAACTCTTAGATCACTCCATCCTTCAGATCATTGTTGAGTCTGAGATTTGGTAAAGGTTCACATTCTTAATCAAATTATATGATAATTTATTAGGAAAAATTACAATATAATTTACTCTATTTGTCATCCAATTTGTATTCTCATTTACAAATTGAACATCACATTCAATGTTAACATGGATATTTTTAGTTCCCTCCACCGAATACAAAATCCAAATTTGTGCATCGCTAAGTATAATGGGAATCCAAATAATAATTAATATCACTTATAGTATTTCTAAATAATCTCATCTTATTTTTAATTTATCACAAAATTTTATTATTATATTTCATTCAACGTAATCAAATATTTAAATCCTTTTTGATGGATCGTAAATAGTTTTTGAATTTAAATAATATCACTCATGAGTGTTAAACAAGGTGTTAATCAAGGCCCATTTTCATGAACCAGTTCTCGATCGAGTCCAAATCAATATTGTATTTTGTGTGTTGTTACCCCAAGGTGCATATATTCTAGTGTGTCATCTACATGTAGTATACATAAAGGGATTTAATTTCATAGAAACCAGAAACTCTAACATTTCCCATAATTCTAGGATATTTCCCTATATATTTATTCTAAAAAAGAATTATTCTTAGTGACATTTCCATACATATCATTATAAATATCCCTAGGGATAAAACTAATTTTTTATTATCCTACTTTCATATGGTTATACATTCCTTTCCTATGATACCAAATACAGTGACCCATGATTCCCATATATGGATATTATATATTTTTATATAAATATTCTTTACATTCCACAAACACCTGATTGAGGACTAGAATAATTTAGTTTCATTGGAAAAGTGGAACACAATATTGTAAACTAGTGAATGATCTTAAATATTTCCGAAAAATATTTTCCTATTTATTATGATTTATATACAAAACATACTTAAAACTATTCTTCATATCTTTGATAATGTAAGCCTAAAAAATATTGATCAAATAAATTTGATATGTGTAAAAATAAACGATATAAATCTATGATCATATGAAATAATAGTATAAGAATAATGGAATGCGATAATAAAAATTACTTATGAAGTTTATACCCATCCTATCATAAACCATAAAAAGGATTCATGGAAATGATATGGGATGATCATCAGACACAAATCATAAATGAAGAAAAAAATTGATCATTGATAGAATATAATTGGAATAAGACATGAATTTGGTATACACATCATATTAAAAAATTTTGATATATATAAATAAAAATAGGTTCAAAAATTAAGTTAAGAAAATGAAATTTTTCCCCCACATAAATTTATGGACATGTATATTGGCCCACACTAAACAGTATGAATATGAAAGATAGTTCCGCACATAATGTTGTGAACATGTAATCATGTTTATTATTATCATATGAAAAATGTATTCATTTCCACTCATGGCATTATGAAGAAGAACGAATGGCCCATAGATAACATCATAGTAATCAATTCTCACTCCTTATACCATCATAGTGAAAAAAAACCCCTACAAATCATGGATCCCTCTCTATTATAGTATTGTATATATCTTGAGATATTAATGTTTACCAAATTCATTAGACAGAGGTATATGCCCCACATTTTTTTTGTTATAACAAAACCTCCATCATTTGTTATAACACAATTACCATCATTTTTTATAACATAACCATATTTAGATATTGAAAATCCAACATATATATTCCAAGACATCATAAAAAATTAATAATATCATATTCCATAAAATGAAATGGGTATCACAAATAGTTAATAACATTATAACTTGTGAAAAAAATTATGGTTTCATAATAATTTCATTATAGAATAATATTTTAAGAGAAGAAGGATTGATAATAATTTTACTATGGTATAACCCATGAAAGAGAAATGGGGTTTATAAAATAATTTTCATCAGAAACATAAACCATTCATAGTAATAATAGGAATGGAATCCTGGGATCATAACCCTCATGAGGCATACGTAACATTGAAATGTGCCATTATAGATGGATAATGATTTATATAGATCATTTAAATTATTTATTGAGAAAAATTTCTATTACATTTTGAAAATGAATTTTAAAAAATAAAAAAATTTGAAATAGATTTTTTTAAATACGTATTATGAAATATAAATGAATCTTAAAAGAAAATATTGTTCGGGACAAAAGAATATTATATTCATATTGTACACATTAAAATTAATATTCCTTTTACCTTCTTAGTAAAAAAAGGAAATTAGTTTGAAAATAACATGATTATTCTTTTCAAAAAATTTAAAAAATTAAAACATGGTTTAAATTTTAATTAATAACCCCTTTTAAATAAATTATAAAAAAATTCATAATTTTTTACAAAAAAGTGTTTTTTAATAAAAATTTTTGTTGACTGAAAAGATGATTTTTCAGATAAAAAACTTATTTTTTTGAAATCTTTAGTAAAAATAGCATGTAAAATTAATGGAAAACATTTATTCCCATGGAATAAAAATAGGGGATTGTATTTTATTATGATTATTGAAAAATATATCATGATATATCAGCATTGTAAAATTATTAATAAATATTCCATTTAAACAATGAGATTATAAGATAAAACCTCTACAACATTGGTAACCTATAATAATAAGCCCCATTAATGAAATAACATAAAATTTAATTTCACATATCCGGAGGATAAATAAATTGATTAATTTAAAAGTAAAAATCATTGTATATAAACATCATGAAAAATATTGTTTAATAACATAACATGTGTCTCAAATAAATAAAATTGAGGAAAAAATACCATAATTATTTGTTAAAATTTGAACTGTAATCCCAATGAAAGATAGAGAATAAAATAGATATATAAAGCATATTATTTTTATTCAAATAAAAATAATATATATTCATAAAAATTATATAAATCATATAAAATAATGACATCGCAAATTTTGAATTTTTCTAACAGAAAATTAATGTGACATTACCCTGTGTATTGACTTCCGTCATACTCATTCAAAACTCTAGTATAATAAATATTGTTTATAATAAATCACTTATTTAACCATATTAAAATATATCATAACATATATTATTTTATTATTACCTTTTATTAATAGTTTATCTACAATTCCTTATTAAAGTTACGTTTCATGCAATAACCACTTTGTTTTTCTTATGTGTTTTGATTTGATATATATTTGGTCCTATTAATTTTCTAAATGATCCATCATCTCCAAAACTATAACCATTATAAAAATAATATATATATATTTATATATTCATTTAATGTGTAATTATTTTAATCCATAAAATATACTGATAGGAAAAAAATAAACTGTTCATGTAGATGATAGGACATATGTATGCAAGAATGCCATTTTTTTCTTTTTATTATCGTTTTTAAAGAAATAAAAGTAAGAAATTATATGTTATAACCTTGCATATAAATCATGAATTAATCACATCATTTTCCGAGGTGGTAGTCCTGCTTATACACGAGTGATGTTATCATATTCACAAAAATAGGAAAGCATGACGGTATCTATGATAAAAAAAATTATATAATCTTAATAAAATCATAAATAATATTTATTTATCATATATCAACAATAATTCAATCATTAATCCCAGAAATTGGATGTGGTAATGTAAAAAATAATGACATCGGATCAGGAGGTGATACTCCACTATACACAAGAATACTGATTTAATAACCTGTTTGATGGATGTTGATATGGATGTAGGTCATGAAAATAAAATAAAAAATATATATTTATAGGGAATATAATAATTTTTTATACTGTCCTTATATAATAAAAATTTAATGGAGTGGAGGATAAAAAAATAAAAATGATTATTGGTGAAAATTACCACTTCATTGGGTATGCACATTAGGTTTGAAGTAAAAGCCTTTCTAGGATTGAAATCGATCAAAAATAAGGATTCATAGATTTGGGGGGGTATATGGGATGTGATTATTGTGCATATTTCCAAAAAAAAGAGGTTTTAATGAGCGAAGAAGTGAGGAGTGGGGCGGCCTTTCATAAGTGTGGTAGAGGACTCACATGATATTTTGTAGAAGAATTGAGTGTTCCCATATTTGCTATATGTCAGAAGGGTCAAAAAAAATTATATAACCTTATAGGTTTAATGTTCTAATTATAGATATAATATAGTTTTAGAAATGTTTAATGGTTATTTTTACCACTATCATATTAGATTAACTACCATGTAAACCCATTTTTACATTAAAATGGGAAACAAATTCTCACTTCATTCATAGTAGTTTTTTTTGTAAAAATTTATATTTTACTTAAAATATATATTTATATATTTATATATATATATATTGGTCACTATGAATATTGAGTCTATTTTTACAAATTTCGTTTACATAAGTGTAAAAATAAATTTAAAAATTTTCCCCATGTACAAGACTAGTAAGTGGTTTTTTTTTGGAAAAAATATTCAATGATTAAAACACTTTTATATCCAATTTCAATATAAAATTAATTAAAAAAACTAAACTGGATTAATATATGTATAATTTAACTAAATTTACTTTCAAACCAATTAAAAATAAAATTTAATTTTATAAATAAATTAAATGAAATGGTTGTTTCAATATAAATGTAGTATTTCTCAAAATCAATCAAGAAATAAATTTTTTTAATAAAATACACAAAATTCACCCTAATATAATTTAGGTATTCTATATTATAGAATTAGTTTTATTTTATAATAATAATTTTCTAAATTTGTAAACTAATAACTTTTTTCAAAAATTCAATGAAATAACTTTTTAAAGAAAATATTATTTTCGAATCATATAACGAACTTACCAAAAATAGTGTATTTTATTACATATATGATTGAATTATATAAAACCTTTATACATATTATTTAAAAATCATTTATTACTATTAATATAACTTTTTATCATCAATTTGATAATGATCTAGTTTAAAAAATGATATTTATAATATATCATGGATTTGTTAAAAATCATTGTATCTTGTAACGCATGATAAAATAGTGTTGTGTGTATTGTAATCATTAAATGGTGTTTCATATAAATCATCCTAAACTATGTGTTTTTTATAAATAAATTTAAAGAATTAATTTAATTTTTTTTAAATCATAAAAAAACTTTATGTTTCACTACGCAAAAATAAATCCTTATTTAATAAACCACTACATGTGACCCCATAGGACATTGTAGCAATATTATCAAATATAAAAAAATGTATTCATAAATTTATGAAAATATTAAAATTGGGAAAAAAAATTATCAATCTATTTCGGATCTAATAAGAAATCTTTCTGACATATATACCACTATATTTGTGTGTTATTATTTCATTATATGCAAGTGTGAATTCTCATATGATCTATTTCTTCACGAAATGCAGTTACCATAAGCACAAAATCTATGTCAATACAATATAGAGTAATTAATTTTTCTTAATTATGATAACAAATATTATTGATAATGATGAGTATATAAAATATAATTCATTATTATATATGATAACATCCCATGTCCCTCATCCAACTTGACAAAACGTCATGTATAAATTTGTGTATAGCAGTACACATTGTTGGTTTATATTAATCATGTCCCGAAATCTCAAAAACATCATACTAGTTGTCAAATCCAACTATGGTTATTCTCTAACCAACTATATTGTCAACAATATACTCAACCAAACCCTTATTAGAGAGACCTCTAGGATTCCATTAGAGATGTTTAAAAATATAAATGTTTGGATGTTATGTATCTCACCAATGTATGATACCAGTGACTAAAAATAACTTTTTTAAACATGTTTTCCTAAAACATATTATATGAAAATTTATTAGGTATACATCATGGGTCCTAACATGTACAAAAAGAATTTTATACCTCAATAGTAATTACATATTCTAATATAATAATTACTGTCAAACTAACCATAATATTTCATAATATTATATAATAATCCATGTCTAATATTGCATATATATAACTCAAAAATAATTTTTGAGGGATAAATTATCATTTGATGACATGAAATGTGTATCCTTCTAGAGATGTATACATCAAACAATAAATAAATATACCAAATTTATTTCTTTTTTATAACATGATATAACATATATTCATAAAATATTTAACAATACTTTAAAAACCCATACATATGAACCTATCTAACATTTAATTATTGATTAAGTTTCTAATAAATATAATATATCCTATACAATCTGAGTTTTTGTTAATATTATTACATCTCTGGGAGATGATATATTAAGATCATCCGACTAAATCTATTATTTGGTAGCATCAATGATATAATATTTTCTGAATTATTTTATAAATAATGAATCATATGACAAATGTAAAAATCTTCAAAATGACTCAAATGTTATAACTTTATCCTAATTAAATTTCATGATGTTATAAAAATAAATTTTATAATAAAAACTCTTTCGATATAAATAATTATCATTATTTGGACCATTTACATTATAATTTCTAATTTGGATCATTTTTTAGAAAATGAATCTCCAAAAATTATTTCATTTCCCACATGTCATAAATTTCATTAGTATATTGTATGAAATTCAATGAAAATAGTATCTAGAATAATATACTTTGTATCAACATTTAACAATTTGACATAAAAACATAATCCATGTAGACTCTATGAGACTATTTCTTATTTAGATTATCCTTATATAGTACAAAGACTCCAATCTAATATTAATATATCACAAACTTCCTCTATTAATTGTTTTTCAAAATTTAATAAATTTTATACTTATTTCATATGATATTCTATCTTTCCAAAACTATAACACCGCTTTACTAATTTGGATGGTAAGTCTTTAACATTTTCATTGTTTTCCCATTTCATTGACTAGGTGGGGTTGAGAATGAATTGGGAAGGTAAAATTAATTTTGAAGTCAGAGACTTGTTGGACTCTCAAATTTAACTGGCCTATTAGGCAAGCTGCTGAAGTGTTACAAGTTTTATAACAAGGATATACATTCTGTTTGGGTTCTCGATACAATCCATTAATGGCACCACAATGTGGATGGTACACATCATTAATATCCCTTACATGTCAGGAATGCATTTCCTATCAGTTTTTAATTTGAGGTGACGTGTTTTTCTATGGTTATTAATTTTAATGGTTACATGATGTGTATTGCTATTACACATCATGTAATTCCCCAAATGTTTTATTTTAAATAGGAATTATGTTTGAGTTTCTCTTTTCCCTTAAACTCCAATTTTATTTCTATTGACCTAATTCCTTCCCCATAAAATCTTTGATCCCTTTAACCCATCCAGATCCCATCTTCGCACATTCGTTCACCATTTTGTTAGTGGTTTGGACTCCGAGTAATATTTATCTTAAGTTATTCATCTTCCTATTTCTCTTCTCTTTATTTATTTTAATAGACCATCCATTAATTGATGGATATATATCTCATTATGTTAAATCTCACCTCTAGATTGTTCTTTAATGTATTGTACAACTTCATTCTCATTGATGAGTTTTGTTTCAAGTGTTGTTTTTTGAGAAATATTTTGCTGGGTCTACCCTTGTTAAACATTTGGAATACCCTTGAATTTCAGGATTTATTTAAATTGTTGAATTAAATTTAATTGTTCATAAATTCACTCAATTGAGTGATAAAATCAATTATTAGTGAATTAGGATATTTGATAATGGTTTTTTATTGAGAATTAGTAAAACCTCCAATTCCATCGAATTGGAATGTGTTTATGAAAATTGGTCAATAAATTTTTTAAATTAAAATATTAATTTGATGGAAATGATTTCCATTAAAATTTTGAATTTAATTTTGAAATAAATTTTGATTTTGGAGGAATTTGTTTTTGTAACACCCTGACCCTAGTTTCCCAGAGTTAGTGCATCATTTCATAACATTGTAATGATAACAATGGAGAAAATCCCCAATGACCAATCAATTTAGCAGCCTTGGAAGTACTAGATAAATAAAAAAGTTTTTCATTACATTATAAAAATGGAAAATGAACAACATTTTGTCCCCTTGAAACACTCTCATATCTCTTAGCCAATTTATACAGGTCATTCATAATATACTTCTTCGCATACTAGGAAAAATAAAACATGGGATAGAGGTGAGTTCAGATGCTCAGTAAAAGACAACAATATAGAAAAAACTATCACAAATAAAAATAAACATTTAAGGAAATGTATAATTATAAAACACAAGACTTTTAAACATAAACATTAGCATAATATAGAAAAGATAAATCAAATGAATCCATTTAATTATTCACATAGATATTCTACTAGTCGAATAATCACATATAATATCTATATCAAATTTTATAATGATGGAATGCATAATTTCAGACATCATAACCACAAAGTCGAGGCATCGTTCCAAGACTAAAAATAATATATTGTCAATTCTTTGTTCCAAGACACTAGTTTGTCTCATTAGATCTACCGATGCATCGATGAGGAATAGCGGGTACACCAGTCACTTACTAAGTCCAATGCATTTCTCATGTGAATATGTTGGAACATTGCATAATCATTCAAATTAAAACCTGCATAAGAAATTTTAATTATTTAACCATAAACCATGAATGGTATAACAATAATACATCCATAGTAAATCATATCACAGTACCTTCAATACAATATGGAAGATTTTATCATAATAAATAAACAGCAAACAAGTTTAAAATCTCTCAAATATTGTTTACAAAATTGAAATCAATACTATTATAGAGAAATAGCACTTTTATTTTGAAATAATTTAAAATTCAAATAATTTTAAAAGAAAAATCATATTTAGATTATATTCTTATATGATTTTAATGGAAGATTCGAATAAGTTATAATGGCAGAAAATAGTTACACCTTTTGTAAAAGTTAAAAAACATTCTTACCTTAATTAGACCAAAAGGTCATAAAGTAACTTGTTTAGAAAGAGACATAATGATTCCTTACAGGACATTTTGTAAAAATTAAAACAAGGGTATAAATATATTTAGCCCATAATCTAGTAAATAGTAAAAATGTTTTGAAATACATTTTTATGGAACATGAATGTGGATGATAAAGTTGTCTCAGTAGATACATACATATAAATAACCTTGAATAAAAAAAGATATTGTAATTTAAACCCATACCTTGTACTTTCCCATACTTGAGGGTATGTTAAACTCATGTATAATAGTTAAATCACTTTTTTAAAATTATAAAAGAACCACATACATAAATATGATATTATATATGATCTTAAACTATTTATTTGTTAATAATATTTCAGTAATATCATTGTTTCGATTATTTAATAATTAATTTTACTATATATGTTTTATTACATAAGTTGTGGTTGTTATGCATAGGATGTATTTGATTCCTAAACCAAATGATATAAGGTTCCTAAAAAATATTTACAATCATAAAATTATAATTATTCTTGAATGGTAACGATGGCGAATGAATCTCATTGAGTTCATGGAGACGGTAATCCTTACATACGCACAAGAAACAATGTCACTATATTTAGTATGAAATAGTATGAAATTGGATGGAATATTATATATAAACAATCATTAAAATGTTATATTTATTAATAAAATCAATCATACTAATTATTAAATTTATCCAAATAATGAATTGTTGAATAACAATATTTACCACAATGTGGAGATGGTAAGTCATACGTACCCACGTTTGGTGAAATTGTCATTTATAGGATGGATTGAATAATGAATATGGTTGTACCATATTTATAATAACATCATTGTATGTATAAGTTTCCAGAGTTCGTATTTTGGTGTGGAAGAAAAAGAAAAAGGAAGTGGAAGAGGAAAAGAACATTGAAAAAGGTGATGAAATTATTACCTCTTTTTCAGGTGCTTCCTTTTGATTTGAACAAAATGGATCCTTACGTTTACTTTATGATCAAATAAAGGCCATTAAGTTTAATTTAGGGTATTGGTATGATATTCAAGTAGGGTTGGCCGCGCCAAATATCGTTGGAGGTGTGAAATTAAGAGAAGGTTTGGTGCCCTTTTATAATAGATGTGAGGGTCACCTTAGGAATTGACAGAAATATTATATTATTATAAACTTACTTTCCATTTTTAATTGTTCAAAAAGGATTTATTTCGAGGATAAGGATGTTATGGGTCAAAAAACTCTCAACCAATATATTTTAGACATGTTTAGGTCACCATATTAATCTTATCTTTTAGATATAACTGTTAGTTAAATAGATTATCTTTTACAATGTCTTCTTCAATTATTATAATAATTGGTTAATAAAAAAAAATTAAAAATCCAATAGAACCCCAAGTGGTTCATTAGTGATATATCTAACATTATCTAAGTCTTTTGTCTGAACATTAGATATTTAGAATATTATATCATTTTAAAAAATATTATTTGTTTTTATAATCTCATTTTTGTCAATTTGACAATATTTAGTATTTGGTTTTTTTGAAAGTCATAAAGACATTATCACTTAGAAAAAAATATATTTAATCAACCCTAGTATGTCATTTTAACCTATAAATTTCTTGTATTACATAAAAAGTCTAAATTTATATTTATTTTAATATTTATCATATCAATTATTTTAATCGTTCGTTAATAAGGTAATGAATTAATCATCATTGTTTCATAAATAAATTTAATTATTTAATGTCTAAAAATTATAAATAAAATAACATGATTTAAGAAATATCATTATATTTCTAATTAATATTTATAGTCCTATTTATCTTATTTATAACACTATATTAATAAAAATTCGTTATTAAAATTTGAATTTAACACTTTTAACTTTTCTTTAAGTAAAATAATAATAAATATACTAATCTAAACTAAGTGGATCAAAAGGATAATATATTTTACTTAAGGTTGATTTAGGTATAAATATAATCATCCAATAGAATTAGTAAATGTGTTAAGGTAATTATAAAATTTTGTTTACCTTTAATTATCATATTTACTTTTAACAGTGGTAAATAAAATTCTAAAATACTGTTGTGATTTATGATTGGGGTATTTATATTCTTTAATTTTCAGCACTAGATGCATCCCCAGCTCCACTATAATTTCTTATGTATGAGGTCAATCTCTACATGGATTACGTGCTTTGATACGGTTTCCATTCCTTCCACTAGGCACCATTTTTAAACAATGGCATTCACTAGAATAGTTTATGAATCACAACAAATAATTCCAAACTAGACAAATACATAACGTAAATTGAACAGTATATGCATATAATCCATAATCAGAAAAAAAAATCTATGACAAAGTATTTATTCATAAATCCATCCGAATGTTTTGGAAGGAAAATGTGAATTATCATAATAATATCTCCCAGGAGTGTCATAACAATGTGTGCGGCAAGGCTTGTTGTCGTGCAACAATTCTCGTTCGAGTCTAGCTCAAAGAGGTGTTTTTGGGTTTTACCCCTAGATACATAAGTTCCAGATTTTCCCATAACTTCTCTTATCTAGACAGGGATGTATTTATTGGAAAATATAACAAATCTCTACATTACCAAAAATTTTCGAAGTTCGTATATAGTAATCATCAATGTTTATCTTAGGGTAATGTTCTCTATTCAGTGTTTTTCAAAATCCAGTTTTCAAGGATCGTAATAAACTTCCTCTAATACCAATCGTAATTCCTCGACCCTAGTTACCCAGAGATGGATGATTATTAAAAACATTGGAGTGATTTCAAGAGATCAAATACCAAAAGACTAATCAGTTCAGTAGAAATTTATCTACTAGATACATACATAAGTTTTACATTACATTATAAAATTGGAAAAGAACAACATTGTGTCCCCATTGGACACACTCATATCACTTAGCTTATTCCTCCAATTCAATACTAATATACTTGTTCCCATCCTGGGATAGATGATATATAAGAATGGGGTGAGCTATGATGCTCCTTAAGGATAACAATATAGTGGAAACTATCATAAATAAGTATAAGCATTTAAGGAAATGTATAACACTAAAACGTAAGCCTTCTAAACATAAAATTCAACATAACATGGAAAAGATCAACCAATCAATGTAATTTACTTATTCGCATGGATATCCTACTAGTTTAATAACCACATTTAATATCAATATCTAATTTCATAATGATGGAATGAATAATCCCAGACATCATAACCTCATAATTAAGGCCTTCTGCTTGGACAACAAATAATATTTATTCAAAGACTTATGCAAAGACAATGGTTTGTCTTAGGAGACCTACTGCTGAATTGAGAAGCTATATTGAGCTCCACCCATCACTTACTAAGTCCAATGCATTCCTCATATACAAAAGTTGAAACATAACATAAATATTCATATTAAAAATATCATATGAAATTTTAATACTTTAATCATAAACCATGAATCATATAAAAATAATACATCCACGGTCAAACATATCACGAAACCTTCAATACATTATGGAAGATTGTATCATAATAAATCAACTTCAAATAAGTGTAAAATCCATCAAAGGATATTGAAATTGATAAAATCAAAACTATTTGAGAGAAATATCTCATTATATTTTGAAATCATTTAACAGTAAAGAAATTATAAAAGAGAAAATTTATTTTGGATAAATTTTTATAAGTTTGTATGGGTTGCTTCGATGTTGTTATAATGGAGTAAAATAGTTTCACCCACTATATAAGTTAAAAATTCATTCTTACATTTATTTTTTGAAAAGGTCATAAAGTACCTTGTTCTGAAAGTGATGGAAATATTCCTTTCAAAGAATTTTATAAAAATTAAAAAAGGTTATAAATTACTTTAACCCATAGTCTAGTAAATAGTAAAAAGGTTTTCTAATACATTTTTAAGAAACACATATGTGGATGACAAAGAAGTCTCTGAAGATACTTACGTATAAATAACCTCGGTTAAATAAAGTGATAGTAAAATTAACCATTACCTTGTAATGTTTCTTAGTTGATGGTGCAATAATCTCATGTATAAAAGTATAATGATTTTTAATTAGTAATAAAATAACCAAATACATTAATATAATATCATATAAGATCTTCTAATACTGCTTTGTTAATAATATTTTACTAGAACCATTGTTTTGGGTGTTAACTAATTTGCTTTCCTTTATATGTTTTGTTTCATAAGTTACCTTTCTTATGTGTAAGATGTATTTGATTAATATCCTAAATTATATTTTATTCTTAATAATGATGTATAATTATAAAATGAAAATTATTCATGAATGGTTATTATGGGGAATGAATCTTATCCCGTTTTTTGTAGACTGTAATCTGTACGTACACACGAGCAACAATATCATTATATTGATGTGGAAATTTTATGCAATAGGATGGTATATTATCTATAAATAATCATAGACATGTTTTATTTATTATTTAAATCAATTATACTCATTATTATACCAATCTAGATAATGATGTGTGGAATAAAAAACTTCAACACAACATGGATATGATAAGTCGCACGTACACACGTATAGTGACTTTTTCATTCATAGGATGAATAGAATAATGAATATGGTTATACCATGTTTAAAATAACTTAATTATATGTATATGGTACTGGATTTATAATTTTTAATTTAATAAAACAATGAAAGAGGATTTGGAATAAGAAAAGAACATTGGAAGAGTTGATGAAATAATAACCTATTCTTCTGGTGCATCTTTTTTATTTGATAAAAAGAGCTCCATAGATTGGATTTATGATAAATTTAATGCCTTTAGGATGATTTTATTGTATATGGGAGGATATTTTAGCAGGTTTGGGCTGAGAAAAATGGGTTGGAGGAGTGAAATTAAGAGAAGGGGAAGTGTCCTTTTATAAGAGAGGTGAGAGGCACCTTAAGAAATGATTGAAATATTATTTTATTATAAAGACATTTTTGGTTTCTAATGGATCCAAAATGATTTATTTAGAGAATAAGGATTTATTGGGTTAGAAATACTTCAATTAATAGGTTTTAGACAAGTTTATGTCTGTATATTAACCATACAATTTTGATTTAACAGTTTGTTATACAGTTAAACTTTTACAATGTCTTCTTGTAATATTATAATAAATTGTTAATAAACATAAAATAAAAAAACAAGAGAACCCCAATTGGTTTGTTATTGACAAATATAACCTATCTAGGTCCTTTTTCCGAACATTTTATTTTTGGAAATACTATATCATTTAATAAAATAGTACTTGTATTAGAAACACATTTGTGTCAATTATGGCACAATTCTGTATTGGTTTTTTTTGAAAGTCATAACAAATTTATCACTTCAATAAAATTATTTAATCAAATCTAACATGTAATATTATCATTGAAAATTCATTTAATGAACCAAAACTCTCAATTTACATTTATTTTAATATTTATAATATCAATTATTTAATCATTCATTAATAAGGTAATTACTACAACATAATTGTGTCATAAATAAATTTAATTATTTAATGTCTAAAAATTATAAATAAAATACCATGATGTAGGAAATATTTATAGATTTCTAATGAATATTTATAGATGAATTTATCTTATATATAACCCTTTATTAAAATAATTAGTTATTAAAATTTGAATTTAACACTTCAAACTCTTACATAAATAAAATATTAATAAATATCCTAATATAATACAAGGGGACAAAAAAGGATCATATTTCATTCTTAAATATGATTTAAGTCTAAATACACATTTCCAATAGAATTAGGACATGTTATAGTGTAATTAAAATATCATTTTTACCTTAAATTACACTTTTTGATTTTAACAGTGGTAAATAAAATTCAAAAGTTACTATTCACCAAAAATTATTTTCATCCTATTGGACCACATTTTACATACTGATTTCAGTCGTGTCTCTCGGATTTTTTGAATTTAATTCAAAAAAATGGAAAAATAACGTTTTATGCAAATTAGTAAATATGCCTACAGGGTGGGTAAATTACGTTAAAATTTCCACTAAAATTTTATATTTATAATCTTATTATAAAATGAATCTAATTTATTACATTGGATTAATATAGGTATTATGTATCTATTTTTAAATAAAAATAAATTTAAGTAAAAATAATTTTTATTTATATAAAAGTAAGTTTAAAATGATAATGCATTGTTTTTCAGTATTCATCCAAAATTGACAGTTTTCAGAAAAATGCCAAAAATTCACCGTAAGCTAATTTTAATATTATGAATCAAAAAATAAATTCAATTTTTTTTTAAAAATATTTATAATATTTTAGAAATTGGGTTTTAATATTCATAACTACTTTTTAAAGTGATAGTCTGATTGGTCGGGGGTGCTAGAAATCGATGTTGCGTACAATGAAAGCTATTTCATTATTCAAATAGAACCATATCGTGGATGCCTGGGGTGTTATAGTTTAGAATTTATTTCAAACTTGTGAAAACAAATTAAAAAGATTTGGTTGAAACATAGCAGTTTTATCTTGTGAAATAGGAATTATTTTTACTAAAACCCATTTTGGTTTTAAAAGGAAAATTAGAATTGAAATCTAAGAATGTGATTTAATTGTATTTTAAGTATTCTTAAAATAAATGTTCCTTCATCTATTGTGTAAGTGTTCATGCAAGCCTAGGGTAGTTGGTAAGATATTTGGATAAACATTAGTATATTACAATGTTCAAAAAAATTAATATAGTGGGTCACATCCCCAATGAGATGGTGATGATCCTCCTTTAGTCAGTGTTAGAGGGATGTGTGTTTACATATAATGTTGAGATCACATAGATAGTGTAGAGTCCTATATCTAGAAATTCTATCGTTATATTTGGTAGATGACTATGTTGATCACTTGTTTTATATATGAGATATAAATGTATGTTAATTTCATTTTAATTGCTTTATATGACCTATAAAATGAAATAAAGTGTTTTATATAATTTTTCAATCCATTATTTTTTAAATATTCCATCATTTTAAAGCCTTAATTTAAGTATTTTTTTCTCATTCAAGCTATACATTATAATTTGTTTAAATATTCTTTAAAAATCTAGACATGTTCATTTTTTATAAAACTGAAAGTATTACTTTGGCTAATCTATTGTTTTTATCTATTAAGGAATCCACAGTGAGACCCTATTGGGGTTTTTTAGAATGCATCAAAATTTTCATTCAGGTGTTTGTAAATTATCTTCTTCTAGGATCATGCAAGTGGAAAGGGTCTCTTATAGATGGATCCAGATATTGAAGTGTGGCCATGCCTAGTTGTCTCCTTAGGTACCAGGTGTGTTTTTGTCTTAGTACATGGGATGTTTTATTTTCAGATTTTTATGCCTTTGTTTATTTTGGTACACTAATCCAATTAGATCTTCCTTTTTTGTGCATATTCTGTAGTTCATTTTCATTATGCTATGTTTTATGGAAAATTCATTACACCTTTAATGTTGTATGATTCCAGGTGTTAGTTTCCATCCTATGGGGATCGGGAAAACTCTGCGAGTTGTGTTAGGGTTTCCTCAATTATTATGTTACTATTGTACCCTAGCTGGATTCAGAAAATGTGGTATTCGTAGTAGGTAGAGATTTTTTTTAAAGGTAGTATGCATTTGTGATGTCATGTCCAGACATAAGATGTTGTTATGATTGAGTTATCTAATTTATCTCATCATAATGAAAATTATGTTTCTAGGTGTTGATAGGGAGAGACTTCTTGTGTATTACTTCTAGTCTTCTCCCTATTCTAATTATGATAGAGTGAAATCAAAATCTGGTATGTTTAATCTATTGGGAATAATTTCCCTTATTTCTCAATTTAACTATCAATCTAATGTCTTACCTATTGTGTAATGATGTTGTGTAGAATAATTCCTCTGAGAAGAAATTAAAATTAAATACAAGAAGATTAAATTACAGAACCTTAGAAAGAAAATCATATTATAGATCTAAATATTGTTGAGGTGATCATGCGTACAATCCAGGCACTAGGAAAGGCACTACCTCTAGTCCCCATTCAGGCTCTAGATTTTTATCCTCAGGGGTATTTTCTACGAAATCATTTCCAAAAATTACTTTTCAAAAAGCCACTGGTTTTTAAAGGATACACTTACCCCCAACATGCTAAGGAATTGTTCTAAAAGATCAAACGTCTGGTTGAGTTCCTAAAAACCCCAAACAAGATGTAGGTGAAGTTTTTTGCCTTCATGATGGAAGGGAAAATGAATGATATGGTGGGACATGATGGTGATGATGAAGAATGATGATGTATTTTAGTGGAAGAAGTTTAAGATTCGTTTCATTGACCAATTATATCCAGATTCAATGGTGTTCTCCATGTTCTTGACATTTTCTACCTTAATCAAGATGACATAACCATGACTAAGTATTCAAATTTATTTTGTAAGCTATTATTATTTTCAATTCATATTGTATATAATGAGAGGTAGATTGCTCCAAAATTTGAGTTTGGTCTTCGATCAGATATCCATTATCAGTAATTCTTTCCTAAGTTACTAACATATGCTTATGTACTAGATAAGGCAAGGGATGTCGAGATGGACCGGGCTAGCAAGTTAGGGTTATTATTAGTTTGATTTTATCCTAGTGTATAATGAGTTCTTTATATGTAAAATGGATCAGTGATGATTCTCATAGTGCTTCTCGATGGCAGAGTCATTCCATACCTCAAATTCTTCTAGAAGGAAATCTTTTTATTTGATACTAGTGTGGAAATACAAGACATTATATAGTGGTATTCACTGAGGAACCCAAGAACTGTAGCTCTTTTATATGTTCCTTGAACATACAGAGATTATTCCATAACATTTATTTACCTCATAGTTGAACTAGATCTTTAACTCCTCCTAGAGACTATGTAGAAATAATATTCTTCATGTATAAAAGGGTCCGAGACAGATGCATCCAAAACGTAGATACTTTACATAGTGGAAGAGTCTCAAGAGAATTTAGGCATGGGTCTATCAATTTTGAGACGTAATATTACAATATATTCATTATTAATGACTTCTCTATTAAATATCTATGACTCACATTCGTTTATTTCAACCCCTAATGTTAATTTGTTAATTCTTTCAATAGATATTTTGTCTAGTGAAATGGATATTACTACACCCATTGGTATGAAGAGAGAGAGGGGTCTCTATAGTCTTTCATGTGTCTTCTATATATCATATATTGATCTAGCTTGTAGTTTTCTGGTCCTCGACCTGAATTCTCTTGATTCTATTTTCAGGATAAATTGGCTCATTGTCAATAAAGCCCTGATTTGTTGTTATGCTTAGAGGGTATACTTTTATACACACAGTGGTTTGTCTATATTTTGTTCAAGGATAATGGGACCCAAATTCAAGTACATATTGGATTTTTTATCATTATTTGGGGAATGTAATGTCTGTGTTTTCTATTGATTTGGGCATGGAATCATTGAGAGTTAATATTCCTCTATTTGTCACATAGTTTTCTGATGTTTTTCGTTCTATTTTCTCTTGTCTGACATCCGTAATAGAGGTTGTGGTTTTTATTGGAATAATTTCTTGAACTCAACAAGTTTTAATTCCCTCTTACTTCATGTAACTAGGTGAAGTAAAATATGTGAGGTCAAAGTTGGATGATCTTTATGACAATGGATTTATACACAAGAGTGTTACATAGTGGGTGGAATATTCTCTCTTTTCCAAGAAGGATTCTATTTCTCATCGCTTATGTGTTTATTATTGAAATATCAATCTATTTATGATAAACAAAAAATATTCATTTCCACATATCGATGATCTATTTGATCTATTGAATTGTTCTATGTGGTTTTCAATGATCAACCATTGTGATGCTAACCATCAGTTGATGATAAAATAATTTGAAATTCATAAAAATTACTTTATGATAAGTTACGACTATTATGAGTTCCTAGTTATACCTTTTTGTCTAACAAATGATCCTAAAGTTTTCATAGATTTGATGAAAAAGTTCTTCGATAAGTATTTTTTATACTACAATGGTAGTCTTTTTGGGTGACATACTCACATACTCTAAGTATGTGGAGGATCTTGTGCATCATTGAATAATAATTATAATCCTACTAAGAAATCATCAACTTCACGCCAAGACTTCATTACGTGATTTTTGGATTCAGGAGTGAAATTTATGGGACACGTGGTGTTGGAAGAATAATATCAGTTGATCTTATGATGGTGAAGGTTGTTTTGACTTGGGGGAAACAATGTAATGTCTTTTAGATTCAGAGATTCTTGGGAATATCTTTATATTATCATTTGTTCGTGAATGACTTCTCAATGTCAACTTCTCTAAAGACATATATGACTTGGAAGGTGTGAATTTTTCTTGGAATGAAAATTTTAAGACTTTAATGGTTAAGATAAAACATTTATTTGGTACGACAAATATTTTGATACTTCTCGAGGCCACATAGGTCTCTATGGTATTTTGTGAAGCATTAGGTTCAGGCATAAACTTCATTCTTATGCATTTCGTTCCTGTAGTAGCTTATGAATCTCGTCATATTAGGCCACATAAGAAGAAATATCCTACCCGTGACCATTAATATAGAGTCTTGATGTTTGAATAGAAGATTTTGTGGCGCAACATTTTTAGAGAGATGTTTATTATTTATTCAGGTCACAAAATTATTTGTTTTATCTCCTCTCAAAACTATTTCAATATTCACCATAGGTGTTTGGTGGAGTACATGAAATAATTCACAAGTTTCCTTACCTACACTTTATGGAAAGGGAATTTCTATATTGATTCATTTATCTAGAGACTTCAATCCCATATATTGAATGAATCTTAAAAAGTTTATAATTTGATGGCCATTATTGCACAGTTGCATATTAGAGTCCACGAGAAAGGGGGTGTAGTTTAATTAGATAGTGTTTAGTTGAATTCCACTCCTCTTGATATGATTATATATGATCAAGATATTCAAGAAGAATTGTACAGAATTAGAAACACTCTTTATGATTGATAGGTATTTTCCCAGTGGTCGTTATCTGATGGGGGTGTTCTATGTTTCCGAACATGCTCCATTGTGTCGTTAGCAGGAAAAAGGTTATAGTGGAGTAATTCCACAAATCTCATTGGGTTGTGCATCATAGGAAACACAAATATGTTCTATGATTTTTTGTGATAGTTTTAGTCATCGGGTATGAGGAAGGACATTGCTGATTTTGTTTCTCACTAATATACATGCCAATAGGTGAAAGATGAGAACCAGAAAACTCTGGGGTAACTTTTCACACTTCAGGTCCCTACATAAGAATTAAGATTAAAATTAAATGGACATGATGGTTGGGTTGCCTCATACCCAGAGAAAGAATAATTAAATTTGGATTTTGATTGATTGGATGACCATTTTGGCTCACTTCATACCCATTCAAGATAACACCAATGTTTAAGAAATAGGAAATATTTATGTGAACGTGATAATATTTTTTCGTCAATTTACATATGATATAGTTTTAGATAGGTATCATTAGTTGAATTATCACTATTTTTAAGGCCATTAAAAGGTTCTAGAATCTAATTTGAATTTGGCCATGGCCTATACTCTAAAGTTGGATAGCCTAAAAGAGAGATCAAGATAGATTCTAAAGTATATGCCTCATGATTATGTTCTCAACTTTGGTGGGGATTTGGATGATCCCTTGGGGATGGTTGAGTTTTCTTCTAACAATATTTACCAACCAGGGATTAAACTGGATCCTTTTGAGGCATTATATCCCTAGCCTTGTAAATCACATTTGTGATGGTTGATGGTTTTGTGAAAGTAACTTGGGTAGACCAAGTTTGGTGCAAGAGATGACAAAAAAGCTTCAGTTAATTTTTTAATGAATGTTGACAAAAAAAATATGATATTATTGTTATGATGATCATCACAGTAGTCCATCAGAGTACTTATTTGGTTACTAGGTGTTATTGAATGTTTCACCCCGGTTTGGTCAATGATGGCTTGGGAGGTAAGAGAAACATTATCTTCATTTTTTGGGACCATTCTTGGTTGTTGATGATATAGGGATGGTTGCATAATATTTATAACATACACTGTAGCTAATGTAGATACATAAATTATTCCATGTATCATAGCTGAGAAAGTCTATCTCTGATCCATCTCAAATTTTGTACTACAGTAACCCTGAGATTGAGTGAAATTTATCTTTTTCTAATATGCTAGTCAGTATAGTTCATTCTGGGGATAAGGTATGTCTTTGGAGGGTGATAGTTATTGTTTTTGTGCTATGGAATCATGGTTCTTATAATAATGATATGTAGGAAGGTAATTCACTGATTAGAGTGCATTGGAATCATATTTTTGGCATGAAATATTCTTCATAGGATTTATGGGGACCGAATGTTCTTATGGTAGGGAGGTTGTAACATCCAACTACTGATATATAAGGAAAATCATTAACCATATCATGTTTTTTCTTTTATTTATTTAGTATGATTGAGAATGAGTTAGGAGGATACCTTTAATTGTGAATTCATAGATTTTTTGGACTCTCAACTATATATCGTCTTCACTATATGCTATCAAGTGGATATACATTCTATAATAAGGTTACTCATCATTTTAGTTTTTAAATGAAGAGAATTTATGTGTTCTGAATAATCTTTATATTAGGTTTTAACTTGGAGAATTATATTTTAATTGAAGGTGACACATTTTTTAGTTGTTATGAAATTTAATGGTTTCACTGTGTGTATTAGTATTACATGTCATGTAATACCCCAAATGCCTTTTTTAAAATAGGAATTGCAGCTAAGTTTCTCTTTTCCACTCTATTATAGTTTTATTTCACATGACCTAAGTCATTAACCAAGAATTATATGGTCCCTCCAACCTTTCTGAATCCCTTCATTTAGAATTTGAGCATCATTTAGTTAGCAGTGCAGATTCCAGGTATGATCACTCTTTTATTCATCATCATTTACTTTCACTTCTCTATTTGGATTTCCGTAGATCATCCTAGAAATAATGGATATATTTCCCATTTGGTTAGATCAATTGTATAGGTTTTTCTTAGAGTTTTTCTATGGCTTTGTCCAAGTTAATGGGTACCATCTCAACTATTGTTTTTTTGGGAAATTGGTAGGTGGTTCCAAACTAATTATCACAAATGATTAACCTTTAATTACATGATTAATTTATATTGGTAATTTAAATTCAAATCTTATATCTTGCATTTAATTTATTAAAAAAACCCAATTCTAGTAAATTGGGAAATTTAGAAATATTTTTGGCCCGAGAAATGATAATACCTAAAATATCATTGATTTTTGTGCATTTATGGAAGCTAATAAATTTATATTGTATATATTAAACATTGGAATTGATTGAAATGATTTAAATTTAATTATTGAATTTAATTGTGAATTTTAAATGTGAAATTAATAGAATTAGTATTTAATGAATTCTAAACTTTTGAGAGTGAATTAAAAATATTTGATCGAAACCCAATGGTTTTATCTTATAAAAGAGGCATGTTTTAATTATTAAATCCCATTTTGGGTTTAATTGGAAAATTAAAATTGAAATAAAATAATTGGATTTAATTTTTTAAATTTTTCTTAAAATAAATTCCCCATAATTGATAATGTAAGAGAGTATGCAAGCCTTCATTAGTTTGTAAGTTCTCTAGTCATGTTGTATGTTATTACAATGTTCTATAACATATATGCAGCGGGTCAAATCCAAGAGGGGATGGTGATGAGTCACCTTGGGCAAGTGATAGAGGTACATGTGTATATACATATTATTGAGATAACATAGAGAGCGTGGACCCCTACAGATTGAAATATTGTTATACATTTTGGTATATGATTAGGTTTCTAACAGGTTTTCTATTTTAGTTACAAATTTATTACAATATTTTTTGAAATTTTTCACATGCCTTTTGAATTTCTATAAATTGTTTCATTTAATTTTTTTTATTTACGACATTTTATTAGAAATTTCATATCATTTGTAAAGCATTTTCTGAATGTATTTTTTCTACCATCTGAGCTATATAGCATGATTTGTTTAAATATGATTTACAATGCCAAAACTATTTATTTTTTAAAATGATTGGATACTTTACATATGTGAATATATTTTTAGAACTATTATAGAATTCTCGTTCTGACGCTACTGATATTTTTTTCTCACACCCTACTTATGTCATTAGGTGTTTCTAGATTAATTTTTTCTAGGTTCCAGACAGGGGAATTGATCTCTTGTTGGTGGATATATCTATGGATCCCTTGTTTTGGTGACTTCTGTCAGTAAGGACATTAGCTATTTTATAATCTTTGTACTTGAGTTGTAGTATTTTGGGATATTTTTTCTTTATTGTATTCGGTAACATTACACCCAATTTAGCTTCCTTTGTTATGCATACTATGCTCGTTATTTTTCTTCTGATCTATTTTGAGGAAAATTAATTCACACTTGAATGTTGTATAATTGTAGTTTGTTATTGGCCAACCCATTGGGATCGGGAATTCCTTTAGGGATATTTTATTGCCAGCTCAGTTTTCTTGGTTACCCAGGTAACCGTCTTGGTCCGTGATAAGATCAATCTTCTTAAAATATCATTTATTTATTAAAATATTTCATTGAATAAGAATGATATCAATTCCTAATATAATATCAAACATCATGATAGAAAACATTGCCAAAGACCTATGAATATATCCCTCAATAGTTCTCATGAATGTTATATAATCCCAGAAATCAAAAACCATGTCTATTTACTCCATGTTATCATATTTTTTATAGACATGCATTGATGAATAGAACATCTTATCATAATATATAAATAGATAAAAATAAATATTTATTACCAAGACACATATAATCATAAAATATTATTTTTCATTCAAATAATTAATATTGAATACCATTTCTTCATCCGATGAATGAAAACTAAAAAATCAATTAATTGTTCACATGATATTATAAATATTATTATTTAAATAATTTTTAATTTATAGATATATCATAATATATATTTAAAACTAAATAATTGATAGTTATAACACTATAAATGACATTGAAATTACATATTTTTTCATAACCCTCTTCAACCATCTTGAAAATTACTTTTTATGGAATCATTAATCATATTATAAAAAATATAAATATTTCAAGGAACATGACCAGATACATTATGGAAAATTATATTAAATATAATTTCATTTTTTTATTTTTTAAAAACATTAGCTCATTTTATATTCAATAGAACACAAGAATATTTACATCATATATTTTTTTCATATACATTCACATCATTGATAATATAGTGTAAAAAATATAAAAATATATTCTCATTATCATAACATTACCATTCATGAAATTAATTAAACTCATAGGAGTATAATTACTTATAGATACATTTTGTATCATAATGTAATTCACATACCATATTATATTATTTTTATGAGTGGAGAACATATTTCTTTACAATACCATATATTTATTTCCATTGAAACATTAAGTTAATTATTCAACACTTCTCAAAAGAATTTGTATTATACTATTAAATACACCCAATAATGGGATACATGAGAAGATACATTCTGTATATATATGCTCATTCATAAAAAAAATATCTGTTATTAAAATTACTAGTCTCATTATTTTATACATTATTCACCCCCTAAAATACGAAAAATAATAGTCTTTTTCAATGATGGTGATGATTATATCAATTTAACATAAATTATTTATCATATTAGTATAATATCTTATGACCACTGGATAATGAATTTGACTAAATTTTCTTCAATTGATACAATTAAAAATTATGAACCTATCTTCTCATTTGGTGGGATGATATCAATATTTAATTATAAAATTCATTTGTATAGGAAAATAAATAATCCATCATTATATTTCATATAGAAAACATTTTTTAATGTCATATATGACACTTAGATACTCTATAAGATAACTATTTATCTTTATCTACATAATATATTACTTTAAATATATTCTGATAGTATTATAATGTAACGTGATTCCTGGAATTGTGTTACTAAAATTACATTCTATGAAAAAAGAAACTAAAATTTATGGTCATATATTTAATTATTTTCCATTACGAAGATGATAATTTGGAACCTATATATTAGTATCAACATACTAAATGATAATGGTATTGACGATATCCACCTTGAATGGGATCTTTCAGATAGTATTTGAAGTGGATTTAGTCTCACGTACTTAACTAATACATTTCCATTAACATATTTTCTTGTATAAATTGATTGAAATATTCCTCCACACAAATTAATATTTTAAAAGGTTATATACATGTAACTACTTATCAAATAGAAATCATGTCTTAATGATCTAAATAAAAGTAAAATATAATGATAAATAACATGAAACATTATAAGATCATGAAAAATGTACATCATTCATGTAATTTTTTAAAATGTAATAAATCATTATTCATAACCTGACTGAGAATTTGGCCACATATATTATACATTTAAAATTTTTATAATATTCCATTAAGCTCCATGACAATCTACAATAATTCTGAAGGGCCCTGTACTGAGGAATTAATTACTCATGATACATCTAAATTCCATCAGAACACCAACAAAAAATACTTATATTTCATAATTAGCTTCTTAATTTATATTAATATCCCTATTCAAATCAAATTCATGGTACAATAAAATTATATCAGTTATCATACAATTAATATTAATCATTATATATATATATGTATAATTATATTTTGTTGTAGTTTAACACTTTCAATTAACTCACACATGAAAAGTTAGAAATTAAATTTTTATTTATTAAAAAAATATTCAATAACTATTAAATAAATTTACACCTCAAATTCTTTTTCCATTTTATAAATATATTAAAATATTTTAAAAATATAAGTTACAATAAATTGTGCATTAATATATCATAGGAATTTTTCCCATGTTTGGACAAATAACATTTTAAATATATTTGTAACACATAAAGTGGGAGGTTTTATAATTACATATACACACATGGAGTTGTGTGTATGCACCAAATATTATATTTCAGTGGTGAAACTTATAAAATAACCTTGAGTCCATGATAAACATTTTTTATATTTTTTATAGTCTTGGTGATAGAAAAAAAATATGGGGATATATTAAACATATTATTGTTAACATGGTGTCATGATATGTATAGAAAAAAGGTGTTTTGAAATTAATAAATTATTAATAAGCCAATACCATAATTCATTACCCTTCTCTATGTATGTTGTTAATATAGTCAAAATTTAATCATAGAACATGATATCGCCTATATTTTACTTTATAATAGAAATGAATACCATGTGTTTCAAATATATCAATCCTAAATATATATATATAATTAAATCAGTATGAAAATTAACCATTGAATCTTCCATTACAATATCCTATATAATAAATTTATGAAGATATATCCAATAGTTTACATTCACCCACAATATATTTTCTATTATTCTATGTCCCCATAAAAAACAATAATGCATGTATCCTTAGAAAAATCTATGGAAAAATAATATTTAGGAATAAAATTTTATGGTGATTTTATAAAACTAATGTGATATTTCATATGATTTTATAACATAGATAAAATGTAGTTGACAAAAATGGGAATATGAAATCATGAAAAACTATTCTCTATAAAGGTAATTATGTTGCTATATATTGAAAAACTATTTCATGTATCTTAAACCATAGAATAAAAAAATCCAAATTTATCAGATTTATCATTTTTGAAAACCAGATGAGAGGAATATATAGGAAATCCAACCTGGATGGGTATCCATGGGATACAAAAATCACAGGAACTTCTGGCAGAGTCTCCTTCCTTCTATAGTAAGATATCACCTCACTATGAAAAGGATATAGGAGAGAAAGAGTTTGTGATGGGGTAATTTTATCTATTTTTATAACATATTCTTAGATACCCATTATATGTGCATGAATTCATTATAAAATATTTTTGGATATTATCCATGAGTGAACATGGATTTACTCATGAATTATAACAAATGATTAAATCCCAATCGACTTATTCAGGAAATCATTACATGATTACATTTATCTAAAAAAATTAATCGCATAAAATAATTATATGATGATAGACAAAACTTGAATATTCATTAATTTTTTCCTTTAAAATTCCTTTAATAATAACATAAAATTATTTAATATGTCAATATATTATAAAAATATATTCCCATAACATCATTTTGAATTTACATGAAATGAGGATATTATCTATTAATATATATCATCATTATTTATATTCTATAGTCTAACATATTTTAAACACATGATATGATTCATGGAATATGTCAACAATTTAAAACATACTAACCAAGGAGAATAAATGAATCGATGAAAGTTCATTACTATCAAAATCATTGAATGACACTTCAGTAAAGGCCTTGTGTTGTGAAATTTGTGTTCAATCATGACAAGACAAAGAAGTGTGAAATATGACATTATAAACGTCCAAATAAGGTTATGTCCATTTTTTTGACCAATGATAGTGTAATTTTTAATATCAATGAAATGTAGAATCAGTGTAACAACTTTTCTGATACCAGCCTCAAATATTTATTTAGTATCTTGTGAAAAATTTTCTATTATCAGGATATTCAATCATTCCTATAATAATTTTGATAAATTTTTGAAGGGTCACACTTATTATAATATAAAATTTCATAATGATAGGTTTCTTCATTTATAAAATCTCATTGGGTTTCATGTCATTTCAAGTGAATACATAGTTTCATAATATTATTTTTAGGATATAATTTATTATCTAAAATTTTTTCATTATGTTACACACTCTTCAATCACCATTTATTAAATATTGAATGAAATTTAATTATTTCTTTATATTAATACATTTCATTATGGAATATAAGTATGATTATATTAATTCATACTTCCATGAATTTAAATGTAATATTAAATCTTTTCACATGTATAATGTGCACAATTATCCATTATAGTTTACATAATAAAAAAATCACTCTTTTTTTAATATTTTAAATATAATAAAGATATTTTCATAAATATTTTGATCTCTTGTCTATTGTATTATTTTGATTTTCATATTTTATATATATTAATGAATTATATGTAAGACATTCCAAATGTTATAATTAATGTAGAATAATACGGAATCAAATTCATAAATGTTTCTTATTAGTGATATTTTTATATAAATATTAGATCTCACTAAAATTAATATTAATATATCATAAATACCCTTGATATTCACTAGTGATTAGTGAATAAGTTAAATAAATATTTCTCTATAAAGTGTTTATTTATAATTCAAGAATTATATAATAAATTTCATTTACATGATGAAATAGTAATATTAATATTAAAATTTTTACTAAACCCAAGGAATATAAAGATCTACAAATATTTATGTAATATGAACATACATGAGGATTAAAAAGAAATAAATAACTTATATATATATGATTTATAATGATTTCACATGCCCATAATATTTTCCACTTTTCATTATTTTCTAAATGATCAATTTCGTCGTCAATAATTTTAATTTCATATAAATTTAAATACTTTCTACCTCTAAAAAATGAATATCATTATTATAATAAAATATGATCAAATTTTAATTTAGATAAATGCTAGAAAATAACCATATAATCTTGATAAGCCTGAAATTTTCCATTTTACTGATGAAATAAGATGTATCATGAATCATATCAAAATTAGTTATTATAAACTAGACAGAACTATTAACAATGTAAATATTATATATTTAAATTAAAAATATAATGTAACTATATACATGATTTCATGTTATAACATGCATTTCATTATATTCCATGATATGTATATGTTACATGCCACTCCAGCCTATCTTTCTTTATACACACCACTGAGTTTCTACGAAGCATCATTTTATTATTAAAATAATTTAAATGGAAAATTATAAACTATACATTAGAATTGTGGGTTTAAAAAGTATTACCTAAATTATGAAAATATATTTTACAAAAATATATATTAATAATTTTTTCTGACCAGTAAATTTGAATTAAAAATAAAAAAACTTTTTTAATATAAAAGGAAATATTTTTTTATTAAAAAATATTTAGTTTTTTTAAAGGTTTGTTTTATAATAATAAATTAAAAATCAATATTTTTTAAGAATATATTAATGAAATATATATATATATATATGAAACATAATTCTTATAATTCATCCAATGGGTTTTTTCTAAATATAATAAATCAAAATTTATGCTTAAAAACCGTTTTTTTTCTAAAATGAGTTTTCTTACCATTCAAAAGAAAACTTGTATAAAAATGAGATTTTTATTAAAAGATAAAATATATTTTAAAAAAAAGAAAATAATTCATTATAAGAGGGATGAAAATTTTCATTATATTGACTTTTTTTAAATTTTTTGTTAAGATTTATGTTTTTATTAATAGTGAAAAATAGTGATTTTTAACTGATAACACCTTTTTCACCAAAATAATTTATACTATTAATTTATATTTTTATTGGTTTTCAAGAATAATTTTTCAATTTTATCTAAAATAATTTAATTTAGTTCATTAGAATCATTTTAAAAATTTATTTTTACATAAAAAAAGATCATTTTTTGAATATGTTTTCATTAAAAAAAAATTTTCTTACCCCGTCTAAAAGACAAATTTTAAATTATTTTTGTCCATTTCAATTTTTTTAATTGTGAAAAATATATTAAAATTTTCAAATTTGTGGTAAAAACATTAAATATGTCCCTTTTAGTTTTGGACAATACAAAAAGTTACTTAACTACTTTATATTACCATGATTAATGGTAAAATAAATAATTAAGTTTAAAAATATTGTTTGAAAATTTATATAATTATCTAAAAACAATGACATATGTTACTAGAATAATTTAATTCTACCCATAATACTTGAGGTCCTAAATTTAACAATTTATTTATAGCTTTTTCAGGAAAAAGACAGGGGTATTATTAAAATCAAAGAGAGTGAAAAAATGTCACACTCATAGTTTTATTAAGTCCAATATTTTTAAAATAAGGATAAATAGTTGATATGTTTGAATATATATATATTTTGAAATATAAAAGGTTTATATATGTCATAAAAAATTATTTTTTATTTTTAATGAAAATTAAATTTTATATATAACTACACAATTATGATGCAATAATTATTCCATTAATGAAAACCCAAATAAGTTATATTAAAAATATTAAAATAAATATTAATTTAATTATATTATTTTTTCCATGAATTTTATAGGCTAATATGATATACTAGTTGTTTATTAAATAAGTTAATTCATGTATATCTTATTGTATTGATTCTCTTGAAGATAATTTAATGAAGAGTGTCAAAATTGACACTATTGATATTTTATGAAAATAAATTTTTATTAAATTAGTTAAAAATAATAGAAAAATATTTTAAAATAATGATAAATTATGGTTTTACATATCATAAAATTGAAATTTATGGTTCAATAAACTCTTTATAAGTAAAAATAATCACTTTTTTATTTTAGAAAATTATGTTAATTTAATTAAGATAAAATTAGGTAAAATGAGGTTTAATGAAAAAAATAAGGAATAAATTAATAAACAAACATGAATAAATTATATTTTATGGGGATATTACTACCATATCCCACCTAATACTAAATTGTTTAGGTATTTGGATTGAGAATTGTTTTCTTATGGTTCAACCTTTTGAGAAATTTTAAAAGATACCCTCACCATCATTATAGAATGATGCCCCATCAACCATCTCCTTACAACAAATTAAGTATTATATCATGATAAAACTCCACAAAATTATCTTATCCACATAATTATTCACATTTTATAGGTTCATTTTTTCTAAAATCACTAGCTCAAGATTCCATTTGAGGATATCGAAAAGTATTATTTAAAAGAAGATATAATCTCTCAACCCAATTACTCTCTTTTTTTACTCATATATACCTCCATCAAATATATGTTTTATATTATAAAATAATAAATTTAGATAATAAATATTCTGAAGATTTATTAGTATTATGAACACATCACTACGCAACCCCTTTCCCATTGAATAAGAATTGAAATTATTACTCATCTGAACGTATAGGTTACCATCTCCATAGAGAGACAGAATTCATTTTCATTAACTGCTTTCATGAATGGGAATAATGATTTATTAAATCATTATATATTAAATTTATAAAATAATTAAAATTATGTAATGATAATCTTGTATCAACCTTTTACCACTTAATCTTTTTGGAAACGATAACACTGCTAGTGTGTAATTATAGCTTATAATATCCACGATGTGATGTGATTCATTTTTCATATATATATTTCTTATGGGTGGTAATATAGATTAATTTTCTGAATATATAATATATATATTACATAATAAGTATTCTATAAATGATGTTACAAATATTATAGTATAAGTACCTAAACTGATGAATGGTAACATGCTTCAAAAATGAAGCAGGTATCACTGAAAATAGTGATTTAATGTTTTAATAAATGGGTGATAAGAAGTTATAAAAAAATAATACATGGTATATTGTATATATGATTATGAAATACCTTTATAATAATCCTATTTTTCTTATAAATTATTTTTTAACATGAATAATTAAATGTGAGACTTGAGGAAATGGATTTTTTTCTCCCTTATATATTTGTGGGACACATGGTTATACAATACTTGTTTCTTTTTTGTGGGCTATATAATTCCAATGAATGTATTTTATGAGTATTATCCTTAATATTATTTTATTTTCATATAAATTTAATTTTCACTCTTTCTTATTATATGATGTGGACTGATTATAAAGTTGTTATATTTTATTTCACAGTCTCACCATTATTTGATATTATTTATATTAAATATTTCATGGGAAAATATTTATCATCCATTAATTTTTTTCCCAAAAATGTTTTAAAAAATATGTTTACTATTCTTATAAATAATTATAATAATGTTTTACTATATGATAATTCATACAGAATGGTTCTAATGGAACCATTTTTTTCGTTTTCCAAATGAGGTATATTGTGATTTTTCCAGAAAAAATACAGGGAGAATGTTTTTTAACATATACATCAAGAATGGAACTTTATTCATTTAATGATGAAATAATGGATTGAATAATCCTGTACAATAATACATGGTTATAATAAAATAAATGTTTAAATTTTATAATTATGTTTCTCTTTAAACAAATTATTTCATAAGGAAATTATATTTTATTGAAGAATTATTTCATTATATTTTTCAGAAAAAATTAAATTTTCCATCTAATATAAAATTATTTGTTGTTACTCTGGATTTACTAGAGGTATTACCCAAGGATACCATTCTTATTAATTCAATAAAATTTAAATGTTTTTTATGGAATGATATTTATCATTCCTATTTATTTTTCTTGAGGTGGTTATGAAAATGTTTATGAAACTCATTTCTTTACATATGTTATTATGTGATGAAGGATTTATGATCTTATGGCACACATTTATATAGTTTTCATTTAGTGATGTAATTTACCTATATATGCCATGAATTCATTGGGTTATAAATTATATCTCATGAGATAGTTATGGAAAACAAGTTGTTCTTGATCCGTGATGGGAAACAAGTCGATGTTCTTGATAATTAATCGTAAACAAGTTGATATCCTTGATCGATTAGGGGAAATAGGTGAGAGGAACTAATTATATAATAATGGTAGTTATCCTTTACATATGAAATAGTTTTATATAGTTATTATTATTACACAAACATTTATGATATTATATTATTTTTCATGACTGATTTATGATTAAGTTCATTCTTTTGATTCTTGTATTTTAAAATTATAATGATTTATTTAATGAAATGAGTTTATGATCAATGAATGTTTGGGTATGAACATTTTATGTTATGATCGTGGTCATATTACTATAAATCATATATTATTCATTAACAATATAAGAAATTGTTATCTTCTATTTTTACCCTTTCTGAGAATTGATCGGATGAATTCATTTTGTTTCTTTTACTTATGTTAAGAAGAATGTTTTTAATTATCTATACTAAAGGGGAAAATATATGTAAGAATCATTAATGATCTTTTATAAGACAAGAAATTTTCATTAAATTTTTCCAATGGAACTAGGCTATTACGATAATTGGGCATGGTTTTTTTAATTTTTGAAATAATCATTAAAATTGATGTAATATCAATGTATGTCATGTATGGGTTATTATTGTTGGTATTAGAGAAAATATTTAGTCAACCATTGGAAAATAGGGTGGTAAAACTTTAATAAGATTCATAATGATAAGTCTATCTAGGTGATACAATCCCAGGGTTTTCATAATGTTCCTGAATAACCTAATATCAAAACAAAGGTGTCATATATTGAAGTTTTATAAGACATTTTAGTCGAATATTTGGTTTATGACTTCGATCAGTGTTGCTAACTCTATTCTTTTTTTTAGTCAGTGGTTGGAACTCAATGAAACTATTTTAATCCGCAATAAAATGGAGACTACAATGATGGTCTTCCAGATACGACAAATTTTATAGAATATAAAATAACAAAACTCAATGATATGAACAAAAATCCTTATCAAGCCATGAATAATGATGGACATCAAAATGAATAATATAGAGAAGAACATATTATTGAATCATTCTTAAGGAAAATAAAACATATTTTAGTGGATCAACTGATCCACTATTTGTTGAAAATGAATATATACCATTGAGAATATATTTTTCATTATCAATAAATCAAAAATGAAAATTTTATTTTGTGCCCTTATCACTGGGAAGGTGAAGCGAATCAGGAAGTGTGAAATTATAATAAAAATGAGGAAATAATGAAAAATTGACTCCAAATATTGGGATGAGATCAATAACTTATTTTTCGTAACTACCTTCTTGAATTATTTTAAAAAAATGTAATTTTATGTTATCCATCTATAACATGGATCAAATAACATAAAATTATTTCATTCAAAGGAAACTCTAAAAACATTGGAGATAATAGGATTAGATTTAATTTATACATGTTGTGTAGATATAAAAATGCATGTAATTATGTTAAGGGTATTGGTAAATCTTTTATATAATGGTAATAAGGTCCTAGATAATTTTATTGTCGAACTAGTGGGAAGATAAATAAATATCAAAATAGTTCAACTCCCATCATTCAGTGATTCAATTAGAATTATTTTTTCATTATAGTAACCATTTCCATATCCTGTCAAATAATGTGGATGGTATGCCAAAAACCCATTGAGGACAAAATAATGATAGAAATTTTCTATTTTAATAATAGATGAAGTGAACCATGATAGTTAAGGAAAACATATACTCTAATCCTTTAATGGGAATTTTGTGTTTTTTTTGAATTAATAATAACAGTGAAAAATTTATTATTCATCTACTGGTGAAATTTGATGTTATTATCTACTTAGATTATGGAATAAATAAATCATATATTATATTGGTACAAGGTTGAACCCATGAATCCATTTAAAATGGTTTTTTATAAGAAAAGTGTTTTGATAATTTATGAAGAATCATGAGTGTATTCAATATGGGTTTCCAGTAATTTATTTTATTTCCATGTTTGAATAGAATACAAGATAGTGGTTAACACATGTTTAGTGTGTGATAATTAATAACTACAACAAGATTATTTGGGGATTAATGATAAAGTGGATTTTAAAATTTAGTAACCTTTTCTATAAGGTTTTATATTTTAATATTGTTTATGTTCCAAATGGGTAACCATTTATGAATTTTCTATGTTGAACTATGGATGATGTTTTAGAGATTAATGTTTTAAATAACTGTATGATCATTTATATATACTAACAAATATGTGATAATTTTTTTTATAATAACTAGAGATAGAAGGAATCACTTTTAATCCCAATCTGAGTATTATGATCCACTAGTTCTTCATGAATTACAATATAACCTACATAATTTCATGAAATAAAATATTATTTTTAAATTTATGAAGACGTAGCACGTAGTGTGGTTATCATCAACTCATATTAATATATATTCTTATAAAAATACATAAACATATGAACAAAAGGTATTGATATAAAATTATCTCATGATATCATAATTTTTCAATATATAAATGATCTTTTTAAATACTATTTGGGTAATGGTTTTGTTTTCATTAATATAATCTTGAATATGTTCTCTACAATTCCCCATCAGAACATGATAGTTTGTTTTATCATCTTTGTCCATGTTTTCACTGTACATATATATTCTCAATTGTTGAAACCTAGTTATGGTTTACTTTGGTTAATTATTAAGATTCCAAATTTAATTTTTTTAAAACCAATTAGTATTCATTTTTATGAATTCAGTTTATTTTAAAGTAACATTCATGTATTAAAACATTTATGTCCTCAAGGTACATCAAGAGAGAAATTCATTTTACAGTTGGTAGAATGTAAAACCGTATTATTTTTATGAAATATATCATTTAATTTATATGATTTCATTAAACATTGAATTATACAATACACCACGATAATATATCACTACACAAAACACATTATTAGCTTGCATTACACAAAACACTAAGTTTATACAAAACATCTTTTAATTTTTATAATAATTTAAATAAGTAAATAATAAACTATACAATAGAATAGCAGATTTAGAATAGATTAACTGAATAGAGTAAATTATTTAAGAATTTATATATAATTAACTCTTTTCTGACCAATTAATAATAAAGTGAAATTCAGAAAAACCTTTTTATTTTAAAATGAACTCATTTTCTAAGAAAACAACTTAATTTTTAAAGGGAAAATTTCATATCAATAAATAATAAATTCTCTATTATCGAATTATATTAATGATATATATTTATATATTATTAAATAAAAAATTCAACTATCATCCTATGTGTTTTATAGATATAATGAATTCGTTTTTATGCTTAATAATTTGGTTTTAAGTATTTTTATCTGTTTTCAAGGGAAAAAATGCATTAAAAATAATTTTGATACTTTTATAAATATTATTTATAATAATATGATTATAACTTTAATGTCAAATATCAAACTATAATTTGGTTTTGTTTTTGTTATTTTTTGTGATAAGTTTCATGTTGTGATGAATAATAAAAAATACAGATTTTTAATTGAAAGCCTCATTTTATTCTAAATAATTTTTTGAGTGAAATTATATTTATTATTGGTTTTAATGTATAATTATATAATCCAAATATCATTTAATATAACTAATGAAATTTTGATCAATTTCAATTTTAAATTCAAAATAAAAACATTTTAATCATTTAAAAAATTTTACTTCAACATTATTTTTTGTCACCCAATCTATGGGATTAATATTAAATTAATTTTATCCATTTCGGTGTTTTTAATTTTAAAAAATTGATTCCATAATTTTAATAATAAGTTACAAATTTAGAACATATATTCCTTCTATTTTTTGAGAATATGAATACTAACATTGGTATTTTTTATTAATATAGTTGATGGTATATGGGTAATTAAGGCAAAAAAATGTATTATAGAAACTATAAAATTACCCTCACACTTTCCCAAATATTATTATCTGATGTTAATTATACCATTAATACATTAGGTTATAAATATAATAATTTAATAGAATCATGTTAATGAAAATGACTTCGGTATTATTAAAATCAAAGTGAGTGAAAAATGTTGGACTCTTACTTTTAATAAGTAAAATATATTTAGAATTGTGTTAAAAAGAAAATAATATAAAATATATATTTAATAATAATATATAAAAATTTTACATACAACATTGAAACTTATATTAAATTTTTACTGGAAAAGAATTATAATATATTAAAAAACCATTATGTAGTAATTATTCAATTAAAAAAATCAATTGAGTGATATTAAAAATATTAAAATAAATATAATATGAATTATTTACTATTCCCCCACAAACTTTTTATGTTAATATGATATATTTGGGGTGAATTAAACCAATTTATTCAATATTATTTTGTTATACTGATTTTCATAATGTCATTGTTGAGAATAGTGTCAAAATTTAAAAAAGCGAGATTTATGAAAATATTATTTTATTAAATTCATTAAAAATAATAAAATTACTTAATAATGAGAAATGGGATAAATTATGTTCTAAAATAACATAAATTGACCAATAATTGTTCAATTGACTCTTTATAAGTAAAAAACCCTACCATTTAATATTGAAAATGATGTTATAATAGTTAAAAGTAAATTGAATAACTATGGGTTAATGAAAATAATGGCGTTTAAAATTAAAATAAACGTGCATAAAATATATTTTTTGAAGTTATTACCACCCTATCTAAAATTTTATTCATATTTGGAAGTATTTTTATTGATATTTAGTTTATTATAATATATTCTTTTATGAAATCCCAAAAGTACCTCTCACCTACATTATAAATGGAAACCTCATACCTCATCCCATTTATGCACATTGATTATTATAACCCTACAAAAATCTACCAAATTATAATCTACACTACCTTATCTACAATATAGAGTTATTTTTCTTGCCAATGGACCATAGTTATTGTCCATTATAGGATATCTAAAAGAACCTTTTTGAAGAAGACATAATACCCTTAACTGATCACTCTTCTTTTTTACACTTCTATAAATCCTCTAAATATTGAATGTGTATCAGAAAATAACAAATAAATCATCATAAAAATTATTAATTGTTATTATGATTAAGAACACACCACTATACATCCCCTTTATCATCGAAAAAGTACATAAAGTGTTTCTCATATGAACTTACGTATTACTCCAAATATAAATTTTTCATTTCAAAGACACTTTGAGGAGATGTGAGAAACTAAACACATTATATTTTAACTACACACGAAAATGACACAAAAATTGATTAAATAAAATACTAAGATTATTTTAATTAGACACACTCTATAATTCTTAGTGAATTGTACGTACTTGGATTTCTGGGTAAACGTTGATTAGATATTCAATGTGGTTGGACATTATTTCCCTTGTCTATATAAATTCATCGGAATTGATTTTAAATTTGTTGAAGCCTCAAGAAAGAATTTATTCTTGTTTATTTATCCACTCAATTTTCTGCTCATTAGTATCAACTCAATGCCCTCTTTGTTAAATTATGTTGACCTCCTCTATTAGATCATTTAATGGAAGAACTCATTCAAGTATTTATTTTTTAGAGTGATGGATGAGATACAAAAATCCATAATGTCTACATACAATAATCATACACGTAAACTCGGTTCTCCATTAATCACTATTACCTAGTTTAACACAGTGGCCCCTAAGTTAAGAGATATTTTAACTGTATTCTCACCCACCTCGCCAGGATCCGGAGTAACCTCTTCTACAATTGTTGATTTTAATGGACCCATTTTGGTCCCATATTATAAAGAGTTTCCAGAGGATATGGTATTTCTTTTTTTGGTTAGTTAGAGTAATCATTGTGAGGACATGATTTTTTCTGTACTTTTTAATTTTTAAAATTCATAGTTAAGATATTTATTTTCTTTCCCTTGATCATTATGGATCCAAAATCCATGTCCTCATAGGGGTCATGTTCATACTCCATCACTTGTTGAGAGTCACTGTCTTCATTGAATAGATCAGTGTCTTTAATGGATCTAGGTCCAATATTGTTCTTTTAATTTTTGGAATAACATCTTTCAACAATTTATTTTCCCCAGCTTCTTGCTCAGTTCACTTAAAATATGAATTTTTTTTAAATGTTGATCGATCATAGTTCATTATTTTATCTTAATGACCCTTATTCATGAGAAATTGTAGCATTTTGGGATGAAGTTACCCAATATGTGGATTAAGGACATGAATCATAATTTTTGTTATCATCATTCTAGAAACCAGTACTTTAGGAAATCTTCTTCCCATTGTTCATGCCTCCATAAATCATGGTCTCAAAGGATGAAGGAGAAACTATAGGCTGGATCCCTCATTCCACTTTATGAACTTAAAATTCGTTCTTATTAACACTAAAATCCGGTTTCTGGATATCAAAATTTTTTACGACCATTGGATAATCATGACATTAAACATTATAAGGAATTATAATAGTTTATTTTTCCTTAATATCCAAATTTCCAACTGATATAGATATCGGGGATGTAGAACTAGTATAAGAAGTAGAATAAACCTCCATAGGGTGGAGCATGTGGCCATCAAAAAAATGTAATAGCGTACCCCAGTTATTGGCATTAAGTGCATTAATATGTCCATGTTTCAAAGCCAACTGATTGCTTTCACCGATTTTCCACCCCAAACCAGATCCAAATTTAATCAATAAGAAAATTGAAATATAAAATTCTAGGAAGATATGTGGGGTGATGGGATAATAGACTGACATAGTTTGACTATTTGATCAAAAAAGGTCACCTATATTTTCTATAACTCAGATAATCGGGGTAGTTTAGATAGGAAAAGAGAGTTCAGGATTATTAAATCAAAGAGACATAGACAGAGCATCATGTATCCAATGGAAATCATATGACCATTGGAAAAGTAAAAAGATATCTCCATTATATATGTGAGTATCTTGGGAAAATCATTTGATCTTCTCATCATCTAATTAAAATTGAATGATCATGTTTTGTTTAACAAGAAGACTCATGGTCGCTCGATCATGTATTCCCCACAACATGAACATGATCATTTCAAAGGGTTCAATGTAAGTGCAATGTTTCCTAATGTGACCTACAATAGTTAATCTTTGGTAATCAAAACATTTATTCAATTATTAGTATGACCCTAAGAAATAGAGAAAACCACACTAGAGGTTTGAAACATTAGGGCTAAGTGTGATTTTAGGAAAGTTGAAGAATGTATTGGTTAGAAAAAGGTGAGAAAGTGGAATGAGATATAGTGGATAAAAAATTCAGTCCAATCCCAAATGGAATAGAATGGACTAGATTTATGGCTATCACCGACTACTTCATCCTATCCAAAGCACTGAATGGTGTGTTTCCCCCTTTGTATTTATGACGTACTGTCACCATGTGGTGATAAAATTAATTTTCTATAACTGTATTTTTTGATAGAGAACTATGATGGGTGTAATATATATATATATAATATTTTTCACATAATTATACCTTTTTAACAATAATATTATATTATTTTTTAATTCTTAATATTTTGTTAAATGATAATATCGGCCGTGTGTATGTTTGGATTACCGTCTCTATGATAAGATGTGTATCCTTTTTAATCTATACCTAAAAATATTTTTAATAAGATTAACATTATGAATATATATGATATATATAACATAAGAATGATCATGTAAGTTAGGATACGATGATCAAAATATATGGACGGGAACAACTAAATGACATCGTGCTTGGAAAACGAATTAGATATCACCTAGAACAGTGATTTAAATTATCAACAAATGGGTGTTCAGATGTTATAAATTAATCGTATTAGGTATGATCATTATGTGGTTTGTATTTACATGTATAATAAATCCATATTTATTAAATTTTAGGTTTTAATGAGAATATGGAAAGGATAGATTTGATTTATGTTTTTTTTGTCTCCATATTATTTCTATGGGACACATGACTTATACACTACTTTCTCCCTTTTGGTGGTGTATATACTTCTTCAGAAATTATTTTAAGAGACTCACCCTAAATATAAGGGTATTTTTTATCCACATACTTTTTTTAGTCAATGGAAAATTCAATTTGATAGATTATATAGTGATAAAGGTTTGTTTAACCATCTCACAATTATTTGAGATTGTTTGTGTTAAAGCCTCCATTAGGGAATATTTATCTTACTTTTCCATGTTTCAAAAAAAATGTTTTCAAATTTTTTTTAATATTAAAGTTATTCTTTCCCATGTTTTAATTTTTAATAAATGGTTCGAAATGAATCTTTTTGACATTTTCTGAAAAAAGTACTTTTTGACTTTTTGACAATAATACAAAAATATATATATATAACATACAGAACTTAGAATTTTCATTCACATTCATGATCAAATTATTCATATCATTACATAAAAAATATATTATTTTCTAATTTCATATCTCTTTAAAAATAGTTTTCTAAAATTAATGTATATATAACCCAAGATTTATTTCATGTGCTTTTTAAAAAATTCATCAAATAAAAACTCATTTGATTTTAGTTATGATTTATAAGGTATATTTCCAAATTAAACAACTCTAATTATTTGTCTGAATTTTTTTTATTTCATGATATTTAGGACATCTATTTATTTGAATCAGTTATATTATTAAGTAGTGTTTTTGAATCTCATTTAATTACATGGGTTATGATGTAAATAATAATTTATTGTCATGTGTCCAAGACATATATAGTGTTAATTAAGTTATTATTTGTACCAACATCTCCCTTCAAATAATTAGGTAATTAATTATATAAGAAGAGATAGATAGTGTAAAAAAGTTAGTTTGCATGATCTGGGATTGGAAACAAGTTGATGTTATTGATCGGTGATGAGATACAAGTTGATGTGCTTGATCTATTAAAGGAAATATGTGATAAGGTATGATTTTATAGTCATGGTAGTTATTATTTTCATATAAAATGGTTTTCTATACTTATTATGATCCCAAAAAAATTATTATATTAATTTATGCTTTGTGGTTGAGTTATGATAAGGTTTTTCTTCTAATTCATGTCTTTTGAAATTTTATTCTTTATTCCCTAACTCATGTTAATGATCATGGAAGATTGGGTATAAAATTTTTATGTTATGATCACGATCAAAGACCCATATTTCTTATCGTATGATTTTATAAAATAATAAATTTATATCTTCCATTATTACTCTTACTATGTATCTGAGCTAATCAATTTCTTATGTTTCCATTCCTCAAGTTATAAATAAATGTTTTATATAAGGGTACTGAAGGGGATGATCTTTGTGGGAAACATTGTTGATCATTAGCTAGGATATAATTTTGTATCAATGATTCCAAAGTGACAAAATTAATGTTGTCTTTGGGAATGTTTTTTAATGAATTAAATATTAAGAAAAGGCGGGCAATTCTTAATGTATGTTATGTTAGGTTTGCTATAAGTAAAGGGTTTTCTATGAGCGGTGCTGATGAAAGAAAGATCAGGTGGTAGCCTATGGGTCTTGTGAGTTATGACTGCATGAGAAGAAATACCTTACACATTTTTTTCGTATAGCATCCAAAGTCCACTATATGAAGTGATGGAGACAATATCTCATCAGTGAGAGATTTATTATTTTCATGGACCACAAGATCATTCCCTATATCATAACACATGGATACATGAAACCAAGAAAGATTTTATGGACTGAGTATGTAATTTTATTCTTATTTAATATGTATTTTTCATATGGTAAGGGTAATTTTATTTTTTATTCTCTTGTCTATAAGACACGGGGTGTGTACGATCTTAGAGAATGGCCCTCATAGGAGTATGGGCTCTTAATGTGCTTATTTGTAGATTGAGGGTTGGATGAATCAGAGAACCAAGGTTTAATGAATTGAACTAACTTAGTAGTCAAAAAATTTATTTTTTACCAGGTAAAGGATAAGTACAATTCAAATTTAGAGTTTTTAGTAATGAGGGGATAACTAGATGTTTATTACTCAATACCCCAAAGTTTGATGTATGATGATGATGTAATCTTGGAACAAGGGAGAGTAGTAGTACCTACTTCAATTATAGAGGAGATAATTAGAGATTACCATATATCAATATGGTAATTACATCCTACAATGGCCAACAAGTATCATAAATTTTGGTGGATATAATTTCGGACAAGGATGAATAGAGACACTTCTAGTTTCATATCCCACTGGGATACATGTAAAACAGTAAGGTCCATGCGCCAAATTTCTAGTGTTTTATTAAAACCACTCCCAATACCTATATAGATGTTGTAGGACATCATGTTGGACTTTTTTATAGGTTTTTATACAAAGGATATCAGTTCACATATAGTCATGGTGATTGACAATCAACTAATGAAGTATACTCTATTTTTATTGATCAGACATACTCCCAAAGTAGAGGATATGGGAATTATCTATGTTAAAGATATAGTATTCCTATATAGAATTACCATTGTCATTTTTTTAAATATATGTGGATATTTTTTTCATTGTTTTTGTATAGATTATATAATGTTTTAGTGGAATTTTTGATATTGAACACAACCTATAATCCTCACACTTTTAGATAGTCTAGTTAGACTATACACGTATTAGAGGATATGCATCGATAATTTGTTCAAGGATTTAGTGGAGAATGGGATGATCAAAAATACATGATTGATTTCAAAAACAATATATGTTACTAGGATTGGATTTATATGACACCTTATAAACCACTTTATAGAAGATCATGTCACAAACCTAAATGTTTTAATGAGGTGAGGGAGGAAGTTATTTGAACCAAAATTGTTTACGAGACCTCTATGAGAAATCAGCTTTCATAAAAGTGGATGATAACTACTCATAGGAGATAGATTCCTTTTTCCAACTGTAAGAAGCTACCAATGGTTTTTTTATGGATGATTAGGATTTCAAGGTTTTCAATCATTGATTATATCATAGATGACAACAGAAGTAGGGTAAATCAGTACAACATTTTTTTGGCCCTTTGATATTAGAGAGAAGATAGGGGTATTGTTATATCTTATAAACCACCCTTTAGACTATTGACATATGCATGATGTGTTATGTGTTTCATATCTTCAAAGGTAGATAACTAATCTTATAAAAGTATTTTATTTCAAAGAAATTGATATGGAGACCAATTACTCTTATGGTGAGTTTCCGGTTTGGATCATAGAACAAATCAAGAAGGTATTGTAATGAAAGAATGTACCACTACTCCAGATTCATTAGATGAATAAATGGATCTAGGATGAGATGTGGGAGTGTGATTCAGATGTTTATGCTCATTTCCATTATTTTTAAGATAATGTACGATATATATACATTTTGGGGATTAGAAGTCGATATAGGGGAAGAATTGTACTATCTAGAATTTATAAAAATAATAAAAAACCACATTGATTGTAATTTATATTTTTCTGAAAATTTAATTTCCCAATTAAAAAAATTAAAAGATTATTTAATGGGTTTTTATTATGAAAAATAATAGTTAAAAACATGGAATATTATATTAAATACATATAGATTGGGGCACTTAAAAAGAATGGGATTTTGAGTCCCGTAGAGCCTTGTCACATATGGACAAAAAATATTTAATATCCTATGTTAGGTGCATGTGGTTTTTGCAATATAATTAAAAATAACACAAATTGTGTCTTGTATTAAAAATTTGAACCACAATTAGGATAGAGATCAGGGTTATACATTAGATGAAACTAAAATTTTATGTCAATTAAATGTTTGGTAACATTGTAATTTGGGAAAACATATTTATTATATTTTTTATATATTTTATATATTTTCTAAAAAATAACTGAATTTCTCTAAAATAGTGCACTGGATATGAAATATGACACCACTATTTCATTTGGGATGAGGGGTTAAACTAAGGTGAGATATAAAATTTGAGTGGTTTTTGTGTTTAGTAACATGACACGTGAGTACAACATATTAACTATTTTTATTACATATTTTTACTAAAAGAAGGAATATTTCTCAAATGTTGTGTTGTATAAAAAATTTGATCCCACCATTAGGTCTGTAATGTAGACTTTACCCAAGGTGAGGAATAAATTTTTTTTAATATATAATTTGGTTACATCACACATAAAGGAAATTTTTTTTACCATTATTACGTAGTTTAATTTTTTAAAATAAAAATTTGTTCTCTTCTCCCACATGACGAAAAACCTCTATTTGCACGACTAGTTCAATTCAAAATCATTAATTTCATTATTTTTTTGACCTAAAATTTTTACATATAATTAATTTTGTATAATTAAGTAATCATCCATCAATTTTCTATTTAATTTATAATTAAAATTTAATTTTAAATTATCGTGTTTTGAAAATGTTGATGCATATTAAGATTAGATATCATAAAATATATGAACCTCATATAATTCATTATTGGTTGATCTAGATGACTTTGAGTGATATAGAGACTCCCTTGTTTATGCTTTATGAAGTGATCATCAATTGATCTAGTCTATTTTCTCACTTTCAATGGGGCTACTTCTTCTCCCCCCCCCTCCCCCATGTACAATGGATACATGTGAGATTTGAATTTCATTAAATTTAATTTTTTTAATCAAATATTTATTTAATTTTAATATTATGAAAAAGTAATATAATTTAAATAAAAATAATTACTCCAAATTTATAAAGAAATAATTCACAAGAATGATCAAATGGTAATTTTTATTTTTATAAAATGATAATCACATACAATGATTAAGAACAATTAATTATGTTCATCAATTAGTAAATATTTTGGATTATTAATAATAATTTTAACATACATTATGAAAACGTGTTCATGTAATATTACCAAAAAATAATTTCAAAACATTATCTAAACAAAATATTAATGAATTATCAATATAAAATAATGGAAAAATACTAAAATGATAATTTTAATGATTTATCTAATCATTTTTTTAGAAATCATGAAAGGGTAAAATATTAAATTATCATGTTTTTCCTATAAAATAAATATCAAATTGTAATTTTTCATTAAATTCAAAAGGATAATTACATATAATTATCAAGTGATCTGAATTGATAATTATATATAATAATCATGTAATAATTAAAATGGATAAACATTAAAATTATTTTCAATTATCAAATTTAGTTAAGAATTATAATAAAAAAGAATCATTCACCAAATTACTAATCATAATTTTTTAACACTAATCCTAAAATTATCTAAATATAATTGCACTAAATTATGAAATGATAATTGTGAATGCATACGATAACCTAAAATAGTGATTTTATAATGATCTTATACATATAAAATAGGGTCACATGGAATATTTTCTATGATAATTTGATATTTTTCCTAAAGATAGAATGCATTATCACATATAATATTGATTTTTTTTGTTCCAAGAACATTTTATGAACCTTTAACATTGAAATATCTTCATTTAAAAGGACAACATGAGGTGTTTTGGATTTTTTATGTTCCTAATCCATCATTGAAACCACATTTTGTCATTTATCCATTCTTTTAACATCAATGATTTTCGAGGTAGGAATTTTCATATAGTTTTTTCTTCTATTACACATGTTTCCTTAATAGGGATTATATATAGAAATATTTTATTAATATGATTAATTTTTATCATATGTGTGTGTTTGTAAATTCCATGAGAGATTTGTTTACTCCATGATTTATATTAGTATGGTATTTACCACAATTCATTTTTCATCGTATGATAATAGGTTTTTTGTTTTATAAAAATTATTATATATTATTTTTTTGTACATTTCTGTTATCCCTCTATGTATGTTATCATTCATTGGGGATTATTTTTCGTATTTATGATAGATGTACCATCGTGAAATATTTATAACTTAGTGGGGGAGGGAGCATAATTGTGATGATTGTGATAAGGGACATTAGAATAGGGTTGATTTTTGAGGTATCCATGGTGTCATGTCGTCTATAGGCTCGAGGTAGCCATGATTTTCCATGTGGCATTCACTACATTATAGCCTAGTAAATGTGAGAACTAGGTATTCTGATCGAGAGTATCAGTGTGAAATTTACATTATATGGGATATATGAAGATGGGTGTCATATCCCTTACACTATGAGGAAACTATGTTGGGGAAGGTTTGTCTCTTCCAACTCATTATATTATCATCTAGAATATATCCAAAGAAGGTATTGTCATGGGTTTTGTAATCATCGCCAGTTCGTGAATGATTGGTTTTGTGTGGTTTTTTATTTCTCTTACACATGTATAATTTCATCTTACACTTTTTATAATTTAGAGAACATGTAAACTATGTATTGGTGGGGTTTTACTAGGTCTTGTACTCACACCCTACTCAGGTATTTCGGTGCACATGTGGATTTGATGACATACCCAGTGAAGGGAAATGGTCCAGTAGTGAATGGATGATCAAATAATCATTTGGATTGTAGTGAATGAGGATAAGTTTCTGATTTACATACAATTTTCATTTATTTATACATCTATTTTATTTAATATACAAAGGATTCCTATATTGTGGTCTTCTTATTTTTATAACAATTATTCCATTTAATGTTCCTCATGATCATTCAAATAATGTTTTGTATTGACGTTTTTATTTTAAAACCCATTAAGTGATATTGAGGGTATAGTATCCCCAATGATGGATATAGACCATCAATTCATGTGAGTAACTTCTTTCATACGAGGTGGAATGGATGATTTCATGTGACCTTCTGACATAGACTTGGTGGTTCTATTGTTGATGTTACATCAGGGAAAACCATTATTTATATTAAATAATTAAATATAAATATATTTGTAAAAAAAAATTTGAAAATAACTGAAATAGTAATATTTTTAAAAATGAAAATAATAATTAAAAAATGAAACAGGATAGATCAGCCTTACAATCAACCTCACTCATCTTTAACCCATTTGGAAAATCCCCCTTTAAAAACCTTTGACCTTTCCTTTATTCTAGTTTTTACATATAACAAACAATATTTTCAGTTTTCATATTCCATGCGAGGGATTCTCCCCCACCCTTTCCTCCATTTCACTTATTTATTTATTTTTAACTCCCCCCATTATAATGGTCCATGTTTTAAGAGCCATTATATTTTTTCCTATAACTATATTGAATAGTTCACTCATATGTATTAATATATGATTTGAGATTAGTCCATGAATGATAATACTGATGATAATAACACTATATAATAGAATATCACAATTATGGAATTAAAACCATTTCTCAAATACAATGAACTATTAAAAGTCATGGTTGATTTCACCCATTATAATTTTGAAAATTAAAATGAAATTATGAATTAAAAACAATAATATCAATATAACTAGAAACTCCCTTGGTCTATCATATCTTTTTTTGAATAAAAAATTGTATAAAAAACATTTAATGTGAATAATATCATGGATATAGAAATAATATTTTTACTTCTAAATGTAAAACAATGAAAAAGAAAACTCTAACACAAAATGTGAATATATACTAAGTGATTTTATTAAGGGGAAAATATCAACATGAAATCTAACTTTTTCAATACATTTCATTGGAAATATGGTCACTAATGAAATTCTCATTAGAAAAAATATTTAACATATGGATACAAGATTTGTATATTTTTTTTAATGATTTTAAATGATATCTTTTAAAACTAATAATAATGATAACAATATAATAACAAAATAAAATATCAGATTATTAAAAGATAAAATACTATTATTATAACAATTATTTTAGTAATTTAATTAAAATATTATTATTTAAATCAATTCATTATGTTAAATTAACAGTATATAAATGATTCATTATAACTATATTAATGTTGGGGACTTTTTATAAAGAAAAAACATTTTCCAATAAATTTTATTACCATGAACTCTGTATATTTTAAGAGACTAAATATATATTGGATAAATACTTATTGGGTTATTAATTGATATATATTTACAATAAATAAATTATTAAAATATTTGAAATAATATTATGAAGACATAAATTAAAAAATAATTTTTCGGTATTAGTATTTTTATTTTTTATAGTATTTTAATAAAAAATTATTAAAATATATACATCTAAAATTTAAAAAAAATAAATATTTTATTTATTTATCATTTAACTATTATCATTTTATTAATTTTAAATATTTTAAAAAAGATCAATATTTAGGTGAATATTGTAAAATAACATTTCTACAAATACCCTGGATTTTTTGACATTATTAGTACTTAATAATGAAAAGGAAATTTATGAAAAAAAATTATAAGACGTTTAATATATTATATATTTTATTATACATTTTTAAAAATTTGTTTTATAACCCAAAACTTTTGACATATTTTCCAAAATAATTGAGTATAACATATCTATACTTTTTTATATCTAATTTGGTTACATTAAAAAATTCTATAAAAATTTGATTTCAAATTAAAAATTAGTAGGATCAAAAAAGGTGATATGGTTATTTTTTTTCATAAAAGATAATTATCTTATGTGAAAACTTCTTACCACGATAAGATATACAATGGAAGATGTTTAAAAAAAATCTAATCGTGATGTTTTCAAAATTAGTTTAAAAATGAACGAGAATGGGTGGTTGAGGATTACATAGGCCTTATATATTCCCCTAAAAAATATTCCATAAGTTCATATCTAATTTATTTTATTTTAACATTCCATTTTAAAAAAATTCTTCAGTATCTACAAATATACCATACCTTTGAACATAAAAAATGCTCACTCTTCTCCTCACATACACTCACACTAATGAAAATATTCTAATAACATAACCATTACCAACACTACCATAATTTTTCCCACATATCGAAATGGGGTTATAGTATTATAAAAATCCCATATTTCAATATACTAACAACTTTTTCAATGGAGACAACACAATAACTAACATATATATTTTGTACCACTCATTTATAATTTCCATTTCATAATGTTCCCAATTCTTTCCTAAATCTTTATCACAACATATTAAAATTGTAAAATTAGTCTCATTATATACTACTCTATTAATATAACAATGTTATATATATTAACCACTATTCATTTTAACTATATGGAAAAAATGAAACTGACAGTCATGTGTAGTGCGGACTACCGCCTCCACAATGTAATGTTTCCATTTATAATCACAGTCACTAAAGATAGTAAAAATAAAAATTTTAATATAAATGTTCCATAAAGATGGAATATTTAATATTATAATGTTATTAACCATATTAATAATTTTATGTGACCTATAGAAAAATATCATGAACCACTTATAGGTATCGACTGCTGCCATAATAAAATGATTGATTAAAATTTTTTATTTCATCACTACTAATAATTGAAATTAATGAGAATATGATTAATGTAAATAAGTTGTTTTGATAAAATTATTATGTATGTTACATATACAATTTGGAATATTTTTAATTATAGGAATAGTCAATATTTGTTGAAAATTCAAAAGTTAATAATATCTTATGATGAGGAAAAAATGATTTCTTCATGCAATAAAATATAATCATTCAAGATATATTCATCTTAAAAAAATATCCAATTCATATATATACTAACAAAAAACTAAATGTTTTAATTATATTTCTATAACAAAGTTATTAAAAATAAATCCTTTCATTATCATCTGTTAATTATGGAAGGTACTTTTTTCATTGGTTTAGCCATCTATTTGAATAATGATAAAACTTTATACCATTGGTTACAAGAAGAACATTATTTATAGTAATATATGTTATATATCACTAAAAATAAGTATTTTCTTGTTTAATGAATATTAATATATTAATTGAACTCATTATTTAATAAAACACCCTTCAATCACAATGAATCATCAAAACATGGTCATTCCCAAATTCATATTTAAGTATTGTAACAAATAATTTATAGAGTAAAATTATAACATTTTAATTTTTATAAAATATAAATTCATGTAATTTCTTTGATATTTTAATGTTGATATTTTGTGAATAATGATGAAAATAGAATTATTACAAAAAATTAACAACTATAAATATTACTCACACCTGATATTATATGTAGATAACAACTAACTAATCTACATATATATAATAATAATAAATGGTATTTAGTAATGTTTTTCCATATATAAAATTTTATTATATGGGTAATAGTTATCGATTGGATTTTTATATAGTAGTTTATAGTGCATTTTGTTAAATAACCAATTTTATATAATTTGGTTCATTATCGTAATATTAAAATTTATGTGGAATTATTTCTTAATTTTTACTATGATGAAATTAATTTTGTGTAATTACTTGTTGATGGATTCATTTTACCACATTTAGTGGTTAAATTATAAATGAAAACATAATAATTCTTAATTAATAGCATTATTTTCATATAATCGTTTTTTCAAAAAGATAAAAAAATAAATTCAATTTTTTTTCTTTCTATAAACCCTAATTGTTTTTATTTTATATTCATGAGTTTTTACATGTCACCCAAAAGTTTCAATTCCATTTAACTCATATTTCTCATAAAGTTTTACTTATCTATGAAATATACCCTCATCTCTTCTTCACAATTATAAACATCCATTTTACTATATCTATTTTCATGGGATAATTTACCAAGTCACCTTATTATTACTTATAAAATTTATAATGTTTATTCTATACTAATTTTAATAATAATAAATTTATTAAATAAAATATTATTTTTTTCCTTATAATTCATTTTTATCAAAATGTGAACAAATTATATTAAAAATTAATACTTGTAAAAACATCATATTGTCACCATTTTAATTTTACATAAATCACTCTCTATTTATTATCCTGGATTCAAAAATAAACAATTTTTCACTAAGATTTATATTTTATTTATTTATAATTAACTTCAAAACAATATTGATATTTCCTAATTCCAATTTTATTATTATACAACAACTCAAAATTATTTCTCATTGATGCCACTGTCCTTTGATATATCAAATGCATAATAGGGGATATAATTTAAATGTATCCAACCAAATTATTTCAATTTATGACTTACATAATGTCCCACTACATTGGAGGAAATATCTTTCACTACCCTTTTTCTTTTTTAATCCTCCACTCTATATAAATATGACTAATTTTAAAATATTTTCCCTCTCTAGACACTTTATATTACATTCTCATAATTGAACATAGCTAACCTAAGATTCAAACATTTATTGATTTGAAAAATTATTTATTTAATCTTATACTTGTTATTTGTATGGGGCAGATACCGTTGGCTTAAAAATCATTATTATGTTGAAATTTATTATATATTTACATGATTCTATAGTTATCCATTTAGGTTTAATGGGTTCATCGTGATTTTAAGGGCTTATTAATGATTTTATTATGTGAATCCATTTGCGAAGTCAATGATAACCGTTTTATTTCTGTTGGATATTTATGATGTAGTGAAGGAACCCCATTTAATTTCAATATATTTTATATTCTATAAGAATTAAATTTGTTTATATAAAATATTAATAAATCCTATATTATTTTAATGGATTCTCTATGATGTAATTAGTGAATGATTTTGATGTGAAACTTGTAGGTATGGTTAAATGATAGGTGGGGGTTATGTACCACCCTCCAATGTATAAGATAAATGATTATATTTTATGAGATAAATCATACCATAAAACTTTAGTTTCATGTAATAATGGGAGCTAATGGGTTGGATCATGAATGTAATGCTTCCATGATCTAATGTTTTTTCCATATTTGAATGATTTTATATATCTATATTATTATTTTTATTCTTCTGTTTTACTCCAATGTCGTATGTTTATTAACTTATTCATGAAATTGTTTAGGGTAAGACATATTCAATGATGTTTGACTTGTGTGTAGTTGGCTATAATATTCATATTTATCTTTATTATATCTATATTCTCAACTTATGATCAATAATGATATTATATTTCTATCTATTATGTTTACACTTAGGGATCATATGATCTCAACACGTTATTATGTTTTCATTACCAATTTTGTAGGTATGAGTATGAGTAATCTGAAAAATATATGATAGAATAGAATCATTTCATTAATCATAAATGACTAGTTTTCTAAAAAATATTATTATTTATAAAATATCCAAATATGATAAAAATTACTGTATTTGGGGTATTAATATTTGTTAATGGTAATGTTCTATATCATATATGAGATGTAAAAATACATGATTACATTGGGCCGTAATAGTTCATATAACTTTTTGGATTATATAAAAGTTGAAATTTAAAATATATTAGTTAATGTTAAATTGGTTGTAACATCTTGTTAGTGTTTTCATGTACTCCATAACCCTCTTTTTAATTATGCCTTATTTGGGTCTTATTTATGGGTTTTTAGGTGGAGTTTGAATCTTTTTTAAAGGATCTTATGGTGTGTATAATTTTCCAATATTGGGTGTCCTAATAGAGAAAACCATGAAAACTGAGGAATGGGAGTTTACAATGTTGGTGAATGGTTTGAAAGACCTTACACACACTAGGGGAAACTATGCACCCCATAAAAAATTCTCATGGTTAGGGTGCACAGTTTTTTAATTCAGTCGTTACTTCTAATATAACCCTGAAAATTTGATTAAGTTATTCCAAAAAATGTTTAAAAATTATTGAACATACCATTTTACCTCAAAATCGTCCCCAACTCTTCTTGAATCAATTTATTTTTTCATTAATTCTCTCAAGAACACATATTAGATCCTATAAACCCTTTCCCAGCCAGATTGGGGATTTGAGAATATCGATCAATTCCTCTCTCGCATGGGAACATCCTTAGTTCATTCTCTCCCAATATCTTTATCACGCTTCCTTAGGGTTTTTTAAATCGTAATTTTTTTTGAGGATCTAATCTCAATTTTTTTAGTTCATGAATCTAGGTTTTATTATTGAATCATAATTTTTGTCATTAATCATTGTATTTTTGAATTTCAGACATTGTGATTCATGGTCCAATGACCCTGATGTATGTAGATTGTATATTATTGGACAATTAATTTAATATATAATTGATTAATTTTATTGATTTCATTCAATTTTGTTTGGAAAATACATTTTTTTAATTAGAATTTTAATTTTATTTGGAATGAAATCGGATAAATCCCCCCAATTCTAGGGAATTGGGGGGTGACTGGATTTTATGAAAATTGTGGACTTTGATTTGTGAAAATTCTATTGTGAAAATAGATTAAATTATTTTTATGTGAATTCATTTTTTTCCTATAAACACACATAAATTGATTAAAACCCCATGTATTGGTTTTTAATGGGATATTGGAATATTATATGTAAAATTGGACAAATTTATTTTGAATAGTATTGAAATAATTTTCACATTGTAGATTATTATTTGAGCACATGAATTCCTAGATAGTTACTAAGTTTTTTTGGGAGAAACAAGCCAGGTTGGAATTTACATTTCATTAGATGAATACTTTACAACCCTAATATAAACATATTGGTAGATATTATCACCAATGGGATGCTGGTTAGTCTTCTTTGGCATGTGTTAGAGAGACATGTGTGCATATTTTCTTTATCATGATATGATTGAGTGAGTATCGCATAACCAATAACTATCTTACATCTTTCCATATCACCATGTTGATTGATTTTTATTATTTTGATACATATTCGATTATTTTTTAAACATTTTTAATCATTACATGTGAATTTATGTGACTCTTTTTTACAAAAATTTTAATTTAAGAAATTTTTTTTTAATTTTTAAAACAATTAAAAAGAAATTGAGATCTTGTTTTAAATTTAGAATAGTATTGTAATTCATGTTTTATTTAAATTTTAAAGAATGTGTTGGTTTATTTTACATTAATCTTATTATGGAATCCTCAGTAGAACCCTACAAGGATTTTGGATCACAACATACCAATTCCATTAGGTGTTTTTATATTTCTTTCTACAAGGTTTAATCAATAGAAAAGAACTACTTGGTGTTGGGGGTTAATGACCGTTTGGATTGGAGTGTGGTGTCTCCTGTAACATTGGTTGTCTATAAATCAGTTTTTGGAACATTATGGTTGTAATTTTGGTATATATACTTATTTTAATTCTTATAATGATCTCCCTATAGAGTTTTCTTTTGAATGTACTTACTTGTATCAATTTCTTCCACCATTTATATGGAAAAACCATTCCAATGTTTTTATTGAATGATTCTATGTTCGGGTTGCCAACCTATGGAGATCGGGAATGCCCTTTTGGCCATGTTAGTTTCATAATGGTTATTAGAGTACTTGGGTGTCTAGGATAGTTTAGGAAAAAGTGATATTAATGGTGGAGATTTAGAATCATTCCTTGATCTTAGTTTTATTTTTATAGTCTTTTCGAGACTTTGGACAAAGTTGTTAGTGAGTGTATGGCCAGCTCTCACCACAATGATACTTAATTATATATTTCTGGTTTAGGAATGATATATTTAGTATTATATATATACATTTTTATAATTTTTATTTGGATAGATTGAAATCCAAATCATTTTAATCTATCTGATGTTATTAATTCTCTATGTTTCTCAAGTTTGAGTGTTGATTTGGGTAATCCTATGATATCTTAAATTTTTTCTACTTCTATTGTATAGAATCGATCCTCCATAAAGAAATGTGAAAAGAAAACAAGAGGAATATAATGATGAACCAAACTAATAAAACCCTCCCATGTAATATAATCTAATTGGGGTTGTTGTGAGTGATGTACAAACTCTAGGATATATACCTACACCCATTCTCATTCAGGATCCAGTTTTGGAACCCTTGAGGGAAGAATTTAGGATTCATGCATAGGATTTTGTTCACTAAATTCCACCATAATTATAGGGATCAAATGATCACAAATAGGATGAGGATTGGTTGAGAATAATTTATCTTTTATTTGAGTTCATGGAAATTCAATATTCTGTCAAAGTGAAATGTGTCTCTTTCAAGTCAGAGAGACCTAATAGGGGATAGTAGGACATGCTCATGTTGGTGAATAAATATGTTGAATTGGAATAGAAGGATCATAAATCTCTTTTCCCTAAACAGTTCATTCAAGAGTTGATTGTGTTAGAAAATGGTATATAGTTTTTCAAACTTCTTCACGCCAGAAGAATCGTTATAAATTATGCCAATCCCTTTGGTGAGTTTATGTAGTTCACACCTGAGATTTCGTAGAATGATAAGATGAAGACTATATGGTTCAATAAGGGAATCGGATATGATATTCATTATCATTTTTTCTTACTAATGCTCCTGTATTATGTAAACATACTAGAAATACCGTTGATGGTTGTGATGGACCAGGCATGAATGTCTGGGTTGATGAGAGTTCCATTTTCTCCCAATAGTAATTCTGCGTGTTACCTTAAATTGACGAGGAAGAATTTTGAGTCTCTTATTTTATATCCACATCAAGGTTTTTTAGACCTCTTATAATTACTAGAAGAGGCCCTTTAATTTTATACCAGTGTGACAGTCCTAGGAATTCAAATTGGGTTTTCACTGGGGCACCCATGTAATGTGGTTCTTATAGATGCTTTGGTCACTAGAATAACTTATTTTAGATCTATTATTCTCCATGTATTTAAATACCATCATCAATAAAAAAAATTACTATGGTGGAATCGTATTTTTTACAAAAAAGGGTTCCAACCATAGACATCTATAAGGAAGATTATTCATACAACAGAAGAGTCTCCAAAGGATGCGGATATTGGTCCAACTACCATAAGAGTGACCATCACTATAGATTTATCATTGGTGGATTCTTTATTTGATATTGGTGTGTCTTGTTCATTCATTTAAAGTCTAATTGTTAATATTTTATGTCTATAAACTGAGATTTTGTCTTTTGTGATGGATATTACTATACACCACCAAATGAAGAGGGAGTAGGGTCTTCAATTCCCTTCTTATTTTTTCTATTTAACAAATATTTAACGTTCATTGTATTTTCATTTTATCAATGTAAAACCTCTTGATGTTATATTATGGATGTATTGGGTCGTTTCTAATAATTCTCAAAAAGGATTCTATCATGTATGGGTCTCCATTATTTGTCCTGATGTATTGTTCCATATCTTTAAGGTAGAATTTGACACAAGGTCGAGTATAATAAGTCCATGTTATATATATCTAGGGACACTAATATAAATTATATCTTTTTTATCTATATTGATAATATTTGAGTGATGATATCCTTCTAGTTTTCATTGAGTTTCTAATTGTTTTTCCTTGTGATTTCTCTTATTTTCCACCAAAAAGAGAGGTGGAGTTTTCTATTGATTTACGGTCTGAAACCAGGCCAACATATATTCCCTCATAGAACATGAAACCATTTAATAATAAATAGTCTAATACATTGTGGGATTATATTTTATTTAAAGGATTCATATTCTCGGTTCTTCTACCATGGGTGGAGTCTCTTCTCTTTTCTAAGAAAGATGATAGTTCACTTCACCTTTATGTTGATTACCACAAACACAATAGATTCATGGAAAATAAAAATTACCCATTGAAATCTATTGATCATATGTTATATTAGTTAAAGGTTTTTAAGTAGTTTTCAAAGATTGATCATTAATCAGGTTATGATCACTTGAGAATAAAAGAAACTGACATTCTGAAAACCACCTTTTGAAGAAGGTGTATCAATTATTACTAAATTATCATGCCATTTGGTCCTTCCAATGTTTTTGAAGTATATATGGATTTAATGAATAGTATTACCCATGATTATATTGATACCTTCATGGTGATATTTATAGACTACATCCTTTTTTACTCTGAGTTTGATTAGGATCATTACATCATCTATGATTAGTTCTCGGATTACTCATAAATTACAAACATTACTCCAAGACAACGAATTTTTTTTCTGAATAAGGTAAGTGAATTTATAGGAAAATGTGGTGTCTAAACAAGGTGTCTCATTTGATCTTTCTATGTTGAATGATGTTAGGACCTAGTAGCAACAAATATATGTTTTTTATATTTGAATCTTCATGGGTTGGGATGGTTATTATCACTGGTTTTAATGGAAATCTCAATATCTTCATCTCGGATTACTTATCTACCTCATAAGGGAGTGATTTTTTTTGGGATAATACATGTAAGAGTTGTTTTCATGACCTTAATCATATGTTTACTACAACACTAGTGTTGAATTTTCTGCATTCTAGCTAGCCTGTGAGGACTTTTGGGATGCATTAGGTTCATGTTTGGGATGAGTTATTATACAGGGTGATCATGTTATTGCATATGGTATTGGAATCATATGGCGCATAGAAAAAATTACCCATCCCATGGACTCGAAATTTATGTTGTGATGAATTAGATTAAGAGTAAGTTGCCTTACCATTTCAAATTATGGTTTACTGTGTATTCTTACCATAAGAGTTTGAGTTATATATTCTCTTAGAAAAACATGAATCTCTACAATATGTTTTGGGTGGGAAAAAATAGTATTTTTTTCATTGACCTTTCTTATTCCTCAAGGAATGGAAATTTTCAAGGAATATTTATGAATGAAGATTTCATCCGAAGCTATGAATGAATCAGCAAAACAGTGGAACTTGAAGGAACATGTTAAAAATTTCCGTATAAGTGTTTTTGAATCATTGGATGTAGTTTTTATCGATATTCTCTATTTAACCTCCCCACTGCAAGAGAATATTATGTTGGGAAAACATATTTATGATGGGTACATTAGTAATATAAACTTTCATTATTTTGGGGTAACTGTTTATGAGTGTTCGTTCAGCCTGAGAGGGTATTCTATGTTTTTGTAACAAGTTTTATGTACCATTTCCTATAAGAAAATATGTTATGTGGCACTTCAATAATTCAAAGTGATAAATGGTAACTGGGACCACAAACATGATATATGACATGCGGTGATGATTCGTGTAGATAGTTATGACATAGGGTAGTGTTGGTTTTTTCTCCCATTGTCATATGTGAAAATAGATTAGGGATGAGCACTAAATACCATTTAGTTTAGTTCAATCACATCCAATTCAAAATTTTAAGTGGGATGAGATTTATATGTACATTCATGTTGGGTTACCACATACGTATATAAATAAGTAATTGATATGGTTTTTGATCGATTGGAAGACCAAATCTACTCACTTTATAACCATTATTGATATAAATAGTATTAAAAATATTTTTAATATCTATGTGAATGAGATTGATCATTTTCAGAGATATTGGTCTATTATAGTCTCTAATAGACATCCATATTTTACTTATCTATTTTGGATAGTCCTTTACTTGTCCCTAATATCTCATGTTCATATATGTACAGCATAACATCTGGTGTTGGTTGGGCAGATAAAAAGAGTTATACTAATTTTTTATGATATTCATCCCGCTTTTGTTCATGAATTTTGTGGGGCTTGGGATGAATATTATGGATTGCTTGACTTTTCTTATAAAAATAATTACCACTCCATGGTCAGGATATATAATTTTGAGGAATTGAATAGCTATATTTACAGATCACTATTGTGTTGGTCAGAGATCGGTGAATGATCGTTGTGTGGACCAAGCATTTTTGAAGATAATAGAGGAACTATTTAGTTGATTCATCAAAAAATGTTAATGGAATGGAACCTGTATAAGTATTTTGTTGATAATCAGCTTACACCATTGGAATTTTTTGTTGGGCATCTAGTGTTCTTGAATGTTTCACATCATTTGGGTCAACAGTGGATTATGATGAAAGGAAACATTCTTCTACATTGATCATATCTTTTTCCTATTAATTAGGTAGGGAAAGTGGACTATTTTTTATAAATACCTCAAAAATTTACATCAATACAAAACATGTTCCATTTATCTCATCTATAAAAGAAACATTTTCATTTGTCTCATGATCTGGGCTATAGTGATCTTTATGTTTAGCATGAATTATCGAGGACTGAGGATCAAGTCAAGATAGTTGATTTAAAAAACAAAGGTACTTCATGGGAGTTTTATTCCAATTTTTCAAGTTCTATGGATGTACGGTTTTGATACTCATTGTACTTGGGAGAGAGTGGTACTAAGGAGAGAACAATGGCCTCATCTTATTGGCATGGAATCTTCTTGACTGCAATTTTTGGGACAAAAGTATTCTTTGATGAGGTGGTTATAACATAGTACTATTTTTTTAATATACTCAATGATCATATTTTTATTCACTCTTTGATTATGTATCATTTAATGGTGTTTTTTAATATGAGTTCTAATATATTGTAAGGCTCTTATGTAGTGCACGATTGGTGCATGATTTTCCGAAACCATACACACTACTAGTGAAAAGATTGAAAACCATGGAATATGGGATTTTCATGGTTGGAACATAGTTGGAAAAATCATTAGTCCTGTAAGGAGAAATTGTGCACGCCACAGTAGGTTCTCTAGTTTATAGAAAATTGTATGAAAACGCTTGCATCCCTTCTAAGAAAACCGTAAACACTGGTTTTACTAATTCTATAAAATAAAAAAAAATTATCAACCCCCCACAATTAGATCATGTTTTACCTCAAATTCTCTTGGATTTATTTCCTATTTATTTTAATCTCTCAAGGACCCATTTTATATTTACCAAACCCTTTAAAAATTGGATCAAATCTTGGTACACATCGATTGATTCTTCCCCGGTAAGGGATCTTCCCATGTTTCTTATCTACCAATATCTTCCTATTTCATAATTATGGTTTTTTAAATCTCCATATTGTTGGTGTTCTTAATCACATTATTTTAATGTAGAATCATGGTGTTATCCTTGAATATCCTTTCAGAACATTCTTCATTAGAGAATCTCATTATGTTGATTTTGATTATCGATCTCTTGACCCAAATGTAGGTTGTACTGTAAACGATTGGACAATTATTTTAACCTATCATTACATCATTGTTTTAATTGATTTAAATAAATCTTTGAAACCCAAATTATTTTGTAATTGGTATTTTAAATTTATTTTTCATTAAATTTGGTTACTCCTCCCCCCCCCCCAATTTCATTGATTTGTGGTGCGAGTTAGATTTGATCAACACTGTGGAATTTGATTTTTAGAAATTGAAGAATGAAATTTATTATTTGAATATTGATTGAATCATTTTAATAAGAACAAATTTATTTTATAATGGAATGAGTGATAAATTGATTAAAAATCTATGTAATTATCTTTAAACTGATATTTTTCATATTTAATTTGAAAGTATTCCAATTATATTTTGAACAGTTTTGATATAAAATTAATTTTTTTTTTGTTTGAGAACATGAAAGCCTAGATTGTTATTAAGTTCATTGTGAAAAAACCTCATGTTTTTAATTTCCCCAACATCAGATAAATTCTTTATAAAACTATTATAAACATATTGGCATATCTTATCTCTAGTGAGATGCTGGTTAGTCTTCATTTTCCATTGTCAGAGAGATGTGTTTTCAAATTACCATTATCATAATATGAGTGTGTCAGGACCACATATCCTAGAACTGTCATACCTCTTGGTATATTATCATTTTTATCATTGGTGATTTTATTGATTAATATTCATATATTTGAAAAACATAATTACATATTGGGAATTTATATAAATATTTTTAGATAAAATAATTATTTAAGACATTATTTTTAAATTATTACCTCAATTGAAATTAATATCATGTTTTGTTTTTAATATATATATGTATCATTGTAATGTAATGGACCTCTCCAGTCCATTACTTTGTGAAAATGTGGTGTTGGAGGTGTTCCGGGAGGTCAAGATGACTTAAACCCCACACTTTTCCAATCTTCTAGTTTTGTGAACAGTTTTTCTAGTTTTAGGAACAGTAACAGATCGGTTTCACTGATTGGTTTCACAGATCGGTTTCACAGATCAGTTTCACTAATCGATTTCACAGATCGGTTTCACACATCGGTTTCACAGATTGGTTTCACATATTGGTTTCACATATCAGTTTCACATATCGGTTTCACAGATCGGTTTCACATATCAGTTTCATAGATTGGTTTCACAATTCGTTTTCACGAATCGGTTTCACAATTCGGTTTCACAGATCGGTTTCACAGATCGGTTTCACAGATTGGTTTCAGAGATCGGTTTCACAGATCGGTTTTAGAGATCGGTTTCACTGATCGGTTTCACAGATCGGTAGGTGTACAGTAACGGTATGTGAATAGTGTTTCCAGATTCCTACAGTTTTGCCCCTTCTGACGTTTCCTTTGACGTAAGATACATTTAAAGCCTTATTTTAAGGACTCTTAAGGCCGATTCAAAGTCCATAAATCCTATATTAATTATTATTAAGGATGGGATGTTTTTACTTGGTCAAACCGTGTGGGTTAATGCGATCTGTTTTTAATGGAGAATTAACTGGATCTTAAATAGTCACCTTATTAAATCATAAAAAAGAACGAGATATCATTCTCCCTTGTTCTTACTCTTTTTCATCAGTTATGAGATTCTAGAACCTTTCAATACTTCCCATATGAGTTTCATAATCAAACATTACTCCAAGAATTGGTTCTACTCTGTTTTGATGCAACCTAGCTTTATCGATCAATCTACGATATAAGGTATGTTGTATCGTCATTCTTTTGGGGTTCATCTTCTCATGTCCTCCTTTCCATATTATAGCACATAATCTTTAGTCTTCTAATGGGTTTTTCTTGGGGTTTGGTTGGTGTGGACATACCGTGGCTGTAACACCTGAGACTTTTAAGAGAAATATTTTGTTTTTATGTTATATAAATCATCAAAGGAATATTTCACTACACACAACACTAGCTTGGCTTGCTTTACACGCAACCGCGGCCTTCCTCAATAGCTTGTGTCATACGCAATACTGAGTTTCACTAAACAACGATATGCTATTAAAATATTATTAAAACTAGATGTTATGAATAGTAATAACCATTTTTTGAAATTTTATGAATTTAATTTTTCAAAATGGACACCATTTTTGGATTTGGAATATCGAAATTAGCCTAGGGTGAAATTTTGGTATTTTTCTGAAAACTTTCAATTTTCGATGAATAGTGAAACCAATAAGTGGTAGTTAAAAAAACTGAATTTTTCATAAAACATAATTTTACCGCTTCTGTGAGTGAAATTTCAAAATTCTGAGAGAAACAGTTGATTTCATTATGTAAAATGTGGTTCAATGAGATGAAAATAATTTTTGTTGAATAGTAACTTTTTTACTTTTATTTACCACGGTTAAAAGTAAATAGGGTAATTAAGAGTAAAAATGATATTATTATTACCCTAAAACATGTAATAATTCTATTGGATAAGTTTAATTCGACCAAAAACAACCTTTGGAATAAAATATAACCATTTAGGGCCACTTGGATTATATTAGGACATTTATTATTAATTTATTTAAAGAAGGGTTAAAATAGTTAAAATCAATGTTTAATAAGTAAATAAATTTTAATATAGGGTTATACATAAGATAAATCCGACAATAAATATTCATTAGAAAGATAAAAGTATTTTTTACATAATGGTATTTTATTTGTAATATTTAGACATTAAATATTTTATTTTATTAATGACACAATGATGATGCAGTAATTATCTTATTAATGAAATATTTACATAATTGATGTTATAAATACCCAAATAAATATAATTTGAGACTTTTTATGAATTGAACTAATTTTATAGGTTAATATGACGTGTTGTTATTGATTTAATTAACTTTTTTTGAACTAATCATTCTGTTATGATTTTCACAAAAATCAATTACTAAATAGTGTCAAAATTTACATAAAATAGTTTTTAAAACAAATATTATATTATTGATTGTTATTTTATTCCTAAAAATCTAATGTTCGGCCAAGATACTTATATCATGATAGATGTATCATTAATGGACCACTTGGGGGTTTCTTGGACGTATATGGTAATTTTATTAACTATATAATAAAAAAATACAAAGTGACATGGTAAATGTCAATCTAATTAACTAAGAGTTAAAACTAAAATATAAGGTTACTATAATGACCTAAACTTGTCTAAATTCTATTGGATGAGAGTATTTCGACCCATACCAACTTTATCTTCTAAATATATCAATTTTTATCTATTAAAAACCGAATTTTACTTTATAATAAAATAATATTTTTAGTTATTCCAAAGGTGCCCCTCTCCTCCCTTATAAAATGGGACCTCCTCCCTCTCTTCCTCACACGACTTTGAGCCTTCAATCTCGGCCAACCCCTGCCAATTTCTCCTATCCACTTCCCTAGAAACATCCTAGAGGCCCTGGTCTTTTTCAATGTCCAATTTTAGTGCCCTAAAAGGAGGTCTCAAAGAAGCGCTTCAAAGAAGAGGTAATGTCTGTTACCATTTCTTTCAACATTATTTCTTCTTCCACATATTCTTATTTAGTTGTTTCATTATTAATTAATAACATCAGTATCACTCATATACTGATATGTTATTATAATTATTAAATAACCCTATTTCACCATATATCCATCCTATGGAAAATGAAATCACCGCGCGTGCGTACGTACGGAATACCGTCTCCACGCCGTGGTGTAATCTATTTTCCATCACCACCTTACCTGGATGGGTATAATGGTGTAAAGAATGAATATATATGAGTATTGTAAAGTGATATTGATTCTAAAATATTATACATACACTCCAATACAATTCCACGATCATGGGAACGATATCATCGCTCGTGCGTACGTACGGAATACCGTCTCCACGATGTGATGCGACTCGTTCTACATGATTTTCATTGCATAATGATTACATAAATGAATTGAGTTAATAAATATGATATATATTACACTAATAAAATTATGTAAATGAGTTATCTATAACCTAAAAAGAATAATAAGAATTTATTCGACAAAACACCCATAAGAACATAAAGTAATAAACACCCGAATAACAAGTAGCAATGAAATATTACTAACAATAAGCTATGAATATGAACATATATGATATCATAACAATGATTATAATTCTGTACTAAGTCAATGACATTATTTAAATCATTATACAAGAGGTTTGGACACTTACGAAGAAAATCGGACTTAAGGTAAGGGAAATATCACAATCTCATTTTTATCTGAGATTGTTTATACTTTGGTATTTAGCGGGGTGTATTTTATCATCCAAATCCATGTTTTATCAATATTTAATATTGTTTCTATCCACCTACAATTTTTTAATCCAATTTTACCCTTCGTTGAGTTTTTAGTAAGGGATACGAAACGAATCTTTTGTCATTTTTCATACGAAGTACTTTTTGACTTTTCTGACAAAAGGACGAGAAGAATGTTTTTTTAACGTATACGGCATGAATGGATTTTTTAAACATTATTTACAAGAATCATACCTTACATGTTTTAAAGGTTATTTTTAATCAACTTCTTTTAGTTTATAATTGTATGACATGTTAAGAAAGGAAAAGTGTTTTTTAAGTAGAAAGGATATTTTCCTCAAGAATGGAAGTCAAGTGTTTTATCAAAATTATTTTCATCTAAGATAATAAAGGGTTCTATTTCTATCCCTATTATTAAATTGATTTGATTATGTTGTGATGGCATTATTTTTATGAATTCCATTATCCTATATGAATTTTTTTATGATGTCATGATGTTTAAGATTCCCATTTTTTATTACATGGGTTATGCTATGATGTATGGTTTATGATTTTGTGGCACACATAAGAATGGAATCATTATGAGATGGGTGGGACCTATATCTCCCTCCAATTCATTGGGTAAAGATTTTATATCTCATGAGATAGACATGGCTGGAATGGCAGGTTAAACCGGTTCAGTGAAACAGGACTGAAACTAGGAGTGAACTCGGTTCAGAAATGGACTTTGTCCACTAAGATAGTCTTGGCTATGAGTCTTGACTACTAAGAAATGATCCTCTATGATTATGTGTGTATGCCACAAAGTTTCATGTTTTATGTTATGACTATTGGGATTACATTTCACTACTATGATTTATCCCATGTTATGAAATTATGATCTCTTTGAAGGATAAGATTTCCAAAAGTTATGTTCTTATGAATATGATGTGATTGATATTTCTTTTGTTTACCCTTACTGAGCATTATAGCTCACCCTTTTGTATGTTTTCTTTCCCCAGGTCAATAAGAATGTTATTAAGTAAGATATGCCAAAAGGGACTATAGAAATGATGAAATAAATGGGAGAATGTGTAGACACTTTATGAACCAGTTGTTTATGTTTCCCAGTTTCTAAAGACATTATACGTATACGGTCCTTTCCATGGTTTTGTTATATGTTGTAATAAGTATGCTTCAATTTTGAATTATTAACAATGTATGTGAAGTATGGGTCGTTATAGTTGGTATCAGAGGAATGGTATAGTCAACCTTTGGAAACTAGGGTGTGAAAGCCTTAGTAAGAACCCTAAGGATAAGTCTAAGCATAGAACACAATCTTAGTGTTTTAGAAATGTCCATGAATAACCTAGGATAAGACCTTAAGTGTGAAATTTTATTCTTGATTATGTGGTTTTCCTATTATAATTTATGTTGCTCACACTATTATTCTTGGTTTTAGTCAATGGCTGGAACCCGAAGGAACCGTGTTAATGCGGAATGCGACGGGAAATGCAATGATTGTCCCCCTGAGCAACCAAATATTATTGAAGCTGGAATGAAAAATCATGTAACCATGCTCACACAACTTTCTCAATCTAGGAATCGTGCAGGACTTCCAATCAAGCAAAGGATGGAGCAACATTCTGTTGAATCCTTTATGAGGCAGCGTCCACCTTCATTTAGTGGGTCTACTGATCCCTTACTTGCTGAACAATGGATTAGTACTACTGAAAATATATTTTCAATTCTTCAATATTCTGAACATGATAAAGTCATCCTAGTAGTGTATTGTTTGGAAGGAGATGTTGATCAATGGTGTAATGTTATTAATAGTACGAGGCAAAGGGATGAAATTGAGTCCATGGAATGGGATGAGTTCAAGAACTTATTTTTCAATAAGTACTTCCCTCGTATTCTCTGAACAAAGATGGAGAATGAGTTTCTTGAACTGAAGAAAAATGATGATGAATATGTTGGTACCTATGAAGCAAATTTTACAAGACTTGCAATGTACGCTTCTGGGATTATTATCCAACCTGAGAGTAAGATCGATCGATTCTTTAGTGGCTTAAAACCAAGTCTTCGAAGGGCGTTAGCCATAAGGTACTTCAATAGCTATGATGAAATCGTTCGATGTGCCCTCAAAGTTGAGATGGAGATTGGAGTAACCCATCAGTCATATGGGTTTGATAAGAAGAGGAAAATGGAATTCAAAGGAAAATCTAAAGAGCACACTAAAAATAAGATGAGATTTCCCTTATTCTGAAGGTGTGGAAAGAAACATGGAGGGAGTTGTCTTAAAGGGACAAGTAAATGTTTCAAATGTGGAAAGGAAGGTCATCGGGCATTTGAATGCCGCAATAATGGGAAGAAGATGTCTAATGATGAAAACAAAGGAAGGGATACACATAATGAACCAACTACACTTAAATGTTTCAAGTGCAAGGAAATGGGGAATTATGACAATCAATGCCCAAATCCTAGGGTTGATGATGATGGTCGACGTCAACAAACTCTTAAGGACAAAGACCAAGGAATGTCACATGCAATTTCTATCAGCGATGTGGAGTATGATAACGAAGTGATGAAAGGTACACTTACCATCCACTCTAAAGTAGAAAATGTCTTATTTGATTCTGGATCCACCCACTCTTTTATTTCTGATGAATTTTCTAAGGTTATAATCGTATTACCTCAACAATTAGATGTTGAGTTAGCATTGACAACCCTTAATGGCACAATAGTCGCATCCAAAGTTCATAATTCTTCTCCGATTGAAGATTGTGGGAAAGTGCTTCCTGCAATTCTTGTGATCCTTCCTATAGTGGAATTTGATGTTATTCTTGGCATGGATTGGCTTTCTTTATATGGAGCTCATTTCAAGTGCCAAAGAAGGCAAGTCACATTTCATATTCTAGAGCAATCTATGATCGTCTATCGATGCAAGGATGAACATAACCTTCCAGTGGAAATTTCTTCAATCTTATGGGTCTTGATTCTACTAAATGAAGGTTATTTATCTCGAATGGTTGGTGAGAAACTCACGATTAATAATATGCCCATTGTACGAGAGTTTTATTACATCTTTCCAGAGGAATTTTCGGGTCTTCCACCAAATCATGGAGTTGAGTTTTCAATAGAACTCGTACCGGGTGCTTTTCATATTTCAAAGACACCGTATAGAATGGCCCCAATTGAGTTACAGGAATTGAAGAAGCAACTCCAAGAGAATCTTGATAATGGGTTCATATGCCCTACTGCATCACCTTGGGGAGCACATATTCTTTTTGTTAAGAAGGAAGATTGATCAATGAGACTCTGCATTGATTATCGAGAACATAACAAGATCACTATCAAGAACAAATATCATCTCCCATGCATTGATGACTTATTTGACCAACTATGAGGAGCTCAATACTTTTCCAAGATTGATCTTTGTTCAGGGTATCATCAATTAAGGGTCAAAAGGGAGGATATACCAAAGACAACATTCCGTACAAGGTATGGACACTATGAATTTATAGTGATGTCGTTTGGTCTTATTGATTCCCCTGCTATCTTCATGGATTTTACGAATAGAGTCTTTAGAGACTATCTTGATCAGTTTGTGGTAGTCTTTATAGACGATATTCTTGTATATTCAAAGAGGAAGGAAGAACATGAAGATCACTTGCGAATTATATTGAAGAACCTGAGAAAGGGGAAGCTTTATTACAAATTTAACAAGTGTGAATTTTGGCTTCAAAAAGTTGCATTTCTGGGTCACATAATCTCAAAATAAGGGATATCTCTGGATCTGGAAAAAACAGAGGTTATTGAAAGATTGTCGAGACCAACAAAAGTAAATGAGATCTGATGTTTTCTTGGTTTGGCTGGATATTACCGACGTTTTGTGAAAGATTTTTCACGATTATCTAATCCACTCACCAGGTTGACTCAGAAAGGAGTTATGTTTGTTTGGATGGAGGAATTTGAAGAGAATTTCAAGGAGTTGAAAAGAATGTTATCCACTGCACTTGTGCTCACATTGCCTTGTAGTGGAGAAAGTTTTGTGATCTACAGTGATGCATCCAAGAAGGGATTTGGGTATGTTCTTATGCAAAATGATATGGTGATATCTTATGCCTCAAGACAATTGAAAATACATGAGCAAAATTACCCAACTCATGATCTGGAGTTAGCTGCGATAATCTTTGCATTAATGATTTGGAGGCATTATCATTATGGAGAAAGGTGTGATATTTATACTGATCATAATAGTTTAAAGTATATTTTCACACAAAAGGAGATGAATATGCACCAAAGGAGATTGTTGGAGCTGATTAAGGATTACGACTACTCAATTCATTACCACCCTGGGAAAGCAAACAAGGTGGAAAATTCATTAAGTCGACAAGACCATGCCAGTTTATCCATGATGAGGATCATAAAAGATCCAATATTTATGGATTTATAAAAGAAGGATCATGGAATTATAATGGAAGGGGAAAAATCTTATCTTTCTCAAATGGATGTTCAACCATCTATACATGTGAAGATTAAAGAGGCACATAAAGAATATGTAGAGTTACAAAAGAAGGTGAGAAATGTTCCTTAATTCAACCTTGATTGTGATGGGATAATAATGTTCAGGAATCGGGTTTGTGTTCCTCCCATCCCCGAATTAAAGAAGGAGCTACTGGATGAGGCCCATAGTTCTTCATTCTCTATTCATCCTGGAAGCACGAAGATGTATAGGGACATGAAAGAGAACTTCTGGTGGGATGGCATGAAAAGAGATGTTGTTGAATATGTATCTCGATGCTTGGTTTATCAGCAAGTCAAAGTTGAGAGACAGAAGTCTAAGGGGATGTTACAACCATTACCCATACCCAAATGGAAATGGGAAAACATCATTATGGACATTGTCACAGGACTTCCTAAAACATTCAAAGGCAATAATGTTATCTCAGTCATAGTTGATCGTCTTACAAAGTCTACACACTTCATTGTTATTAGAGAGGATTTCTCTCTAGATCAGCTTGCTAGGATATATGTAAAGGTAGTAGTAAGATTGCATGGAGTACCACTTTCTATTATATCTAATCGGGATCCGAGGTTTACCTCAAAGTTCTGGCAATGTCTTCAGCATACTCTGGATACAGAGTTGAGTTTCAGCACTGCTAATCATCCTGACACAGACGGTCAGTCGGAGAGGACAATTCAAACTCTAGAAGATATGTTGAGAGCTTTCTCTATAGATTTCAAAGGTGGTTGGGATCAACACCTACCTTTGGTGGAATTTTCTTATAATAATAGCTTTCACTCCAGTATTCATATGGCTCCTTATGAATCTCTCTGTGGAAACAAATGCATGACTCCAACTTGCTAGGATGAAGTTGGGGAATGAAAGCTATTAGGACCTGATCTCGTTGATGAAATGGAAGAAAAGGTCAGATCTATTCAACAACACATAAGAGAATCTCACAGTCGACAGAAAAGTTATGCCGACAACCGAAGAAAAGACCTAGAGTTTGAATTGGGTGATAAAGTGTTCTTACGAATATCTCCTTGGAAGAGGGTCATGAGATTTTAAAGAAGGGAAAGTTGAGCCCTAGATATATCGGTCCTTTCGAAATACTAGATCGTGTTGGGAAGGTAGATTACCGATTGGAGCTTCCACCGAATTTCTCTCAAGTTCATGATGTGTTCCATGTATCTCTCCTGAGAAAGTACATACCTGATCCTTCACATGTACTCAACTCAGAAGTTGTACCGCTGGAACAAGATTTTTCTTATGAAAAACAGCCAATAGAGATTCTCGATCGTAGTGAAAAAGTCCTACAGAACAAGACCACTCGCTTGGTGAAAGTTTTATGGAGGAACCACCAATTAGAAGAAGCTACATGGGAACTTGAGGATATGATGATGGATATGTATCCTCATCTGTTTGTAATGAAGTGAATAATTTCAAGGGGGAAATTCATTTTAAGGTGGGTAGAATGTAACACCCGAGAATTTTATGAGAAATATTTTGTTTTTATGTTATATAAATCATCAAAGGAATCATTCACTACACACAACACTATCTTGGCTTGCTTTACACGCTACTGTGGCCTTCCTCGATTGCTTGCGTCGTACGCAATACCAAGTTTCACTAAACAACGATATGCTATTAAAATATTATTAAAACTAGCCGTTATGAATAGTAATAACCACTTTTTGAAATTTTATTGATTTTATTATTCAAAATGGACTTCATTTTTGGATTTGGAATATCGAAATTAGCATAGGATGAAATTTTGGTATTTTTCAGAAAACATTCAATTTTTGATGAATAGTGAAACCACTATGTGGTAGTTAAAAAACTGAATTTTTCATAAAACATGATTTTACCACTTCTGTGAGTGGAATTTCGAAAATCTGAGAGACACGGTTGATGTCAGTAAGTAAAATGTGGTTCAATGAGATGAAAATAATTTTCGGTGAATAGTAACTTTTTACTTTTATTTACCACGGTTAAAAGTAAATAGGGTAATTAAGAGTAAAAATGATTTTATTATTACCCTAACACATGTCCTAATTCAATTGGATAAGTGTAATTCGACCAAAAAAACCTTATGAATAAAATATTACCATTTATGCCCACTTGGATTAGATGAGGACATTTATTATTAATTTAGTTAAAGAAGGGTTAAAATAGTTAAAATAAAAGTTTAATAAGTAAATAATTTTAAATATAGGGTTATACATAAGATAAATTCGACTATAAATATTCATTAGAAAGATAAAAACGTTTCTAGATAATGGTATTTTATTTCTAATTTTTAGACATTAAATAATTTTATTTATTTATGACACAAAGATGATGCAGTAATTATCTTATTAATGAAATATTGATATAATTGATGTTATAAATACCCAAAAAAATGTAATATGAGACTTTTTATGAATTACACTAATTTTATATGTTAATATTACATGTTATTATTGATTTAATTAAAAAATTTAGAGCTAATCATTCTGTTATAATTTTCACAAAAATCAATTACTAAATAGTGTCAAATTTTACATAAAATAGTTTTTAAAACAAATATTATATTATTGATTGATATTTTATTCTAAAAAATCTATGTTTCAGCCAAGATACTTATATCATGATAGGTGTATCATCAATGGACCACATGGGGGTCTCTTGGATGTATATGGTATGTTTATTAACTATATAATATAATAATACAAAGTGACATGGTAAATGTCAATCTAATTAACTAGGAGTTAAAACTAAAAGATAAGGTTAATATAATGACCTAAACGTGTCCAAATTCTATTTGATGAGAGTATTCCGACCCATACCTACCTTATCTTAGAAATATGTCAATTTTGAGCTATTAAAAACCTAATTTTCCTTTATAATAAAATAATATTTTTAGTTATTCCAAAGGTTCCCCTCTCCTCCCTTATAAAATGGCACCTCCTCCCTCTCTTCCTCACACCACTTTGAGCCATCATGCTCTGCCAAACCCTGAAAATTTCTCCTCTCCACTTCCCTAGAAACATCCTAGAGGTCCTGGTATTCTTCAATGACCAATTTTAGTGCCCTAAAAGGAGGTCTCAAAGAAGCGCTTCAAAGAAGAGGTAATGTCTGTTACTGATTCATTCAACTTTATTTCTTCTTCCACTTCTTCTTCTTCTTTTGTTTAATTGTGAATTAAAAACATCAGTATCAATCATATAATGATATGTTATTATAAGTATGAAACAACCTTATTTCACCATATATCCATCCTACGGAAAACAAAATCACCACGCATGCGTACGTACGGAATATCGTCTCCACGTCGTGGTGTAATCTATTTTCCACCACCACCTTACTTGGATGGGTATAATGGTGTAAAGAATGAATATATATGATTATTGTAAAGTGATATTGATTCCGAAATAGTATGCATACACTCCAATACAATTCCATGATCATGGGAATGATATCATCGCTCTTGCGTACGTACAGAATACCGTCTCCAGGATGATATGTGAATCGTTCTACATGATTTTCATTGCATAATGATTACCTAAATTAATTAAGTGAATAAATATGATATATATTACACTAATACCATTCTGTAAATGAGGTATCTATAACCTAAAAAGAAGAATAAGAATTTATTCGACAAAACACGCATAAAAATAAAAAGTAATAAACACCTGAATAACAAGTAGCAATGAAATATTACTAATAATAAGCTAAGAATATTACCATATATGATATCATAACAATTATTTTGATTCTGGAATAAGTCAATGACATTATTTAAATCATTATACAGGAGGTTCGGACACTTACGAAGCGAATCGGACTTAAGGTAAGGGAAATATCACAATCTCTTTTTTATCCGAGATTGATTATATTTTGGAATTTACTGGGGCGTATTTTATCATCCACATCCATGTTTCCTCAATATGTAATATTGTTTCCATACACCTACCATTTTTTAAATCCAATTTTACCCTTCAGTGAGTTTTTAGTAATGGATATGAAAGGAATCTTTTGTCGTTTTTCGTACGAAGTTCTTTTTGACTTTTCTGACAAAAGTTCGAGAAAAATGTTTTTTTAACTTATACGACATGAATGGATTTTTAAAACATTATTTAAAAGAAGCTTACCTTAAATGTTTTCAAGTTTATTTTTAATCAACTTCTTTTAGTTTAGAATTGTATGACATGTTAAGAAAGGAAAAGTGTTTTTGAAGTAGAATGGATATTTTCCTCAAGAATAGAGTTAAAGTGTTTTATCAAAATTATTTTCCATCTAAGATAATAAAGGGTTCTGTTTATATCTCTATTATTACATTGATTTGGTTATGTTGTGATGGAATTATTTTTATGAATGCCTTTATCCTATATGAATTGTTTTATGATGTCACGATGTTTATGATTCCCATTTTTATTACATGGGTTATGCTATGATGTATGGTTTATGATTTTGTGGAACACATAAGAATGGTGTCATTATGAGATGGGTGGGACCTATATCTCCCTCCAATGCATTGGGTAAAGATTATATATCTCATGAGATAGACATGGCTAGAACGACATGTTAGACCGGTTCAGTGAAACAGGACTGAAACGAGGAGTGAACTCGGTTCAGAAATAGACTTTGTCCAGTAAGATAGTCTTGGCTATGAGTATTGACTACTAAGAAATGATTCTCTATGATTATGTGTGTATGAAACAAAGTTTCATGTTTTAATTTATGAATTTTGGGATTACATTTCACTACTATGATTTATCCCATGTTATGAAATTATTATCTCTTTTGCAGGTTATGATTTCCGAAAGGTATGTTCTTATGAATATGATGTGATTGATATTTCTTTTGTTTACCCTTACTGAGCATTTGAGCTCACCCTTTTGTATGTTTTCTTTCCCCAGGTCAGGAAGAAGGTTATTAAGTAAGATATTCCAGAAGGGACTATAAATATGATTAAATAAATGGGATACAGTGTAGACGCTTTATGAACCAGTTGTTTATGTTTCCTAGTTTCTAAAGACACTATACCTATACGGTCCTTTCCATGGTTTTGTTATATGTTGTAATAAGTATGCTTGAATTTTGAAGTATTAACAATGTATGTAATGTATGGGTCGTTATAGTGGCATCCTCAGGTGGATGCAGTGGTCGCGAGAGGAGGATCGTGACCCATTGTGTGGATAAAAAATGTTAAGAACTCTTTAAGGTAGGGGATTCGTGGATTCACAATTTGTATATGTGCAATAGTAGAGTTAGCATGATTTATCCCTTTGGATCACAATGAAATTGACCTAATAATATATTTCAACTGGATAAAGAAATTATTATCGCTCGTATGTTACTACATCATGTTTTCCTATATCGTGTGATATTTATGCTTGCTTTGCTTTGTTGTTTGTTCTTGATAGAAATTTTATAAACAACGTAAAGCTGGAAATAATTGATAACTAATTGGATAAATATAAAGAGGAATGTAAATGAATCTAGTTGTTGTCGTTGTTGTAGTTGTTCAAATTTTATGTCAATCAAATTGGCATAGTAATCATGTTAAATCTTTTGTGATAGCTTACTGAATAGGTTTCCGGAAATTGGAACCTACGAATTGATTCTATTTTTTCAAGAAGGATTATAGAACTGGTTGGTTGATAGAAGTTAACACCTAGTAGGGTTCTTAGTTACCTTCTTGTTCATAAGGCCAAGTGCCTTGTGCTTTAGAGCCATGAGTGATCATTTGGTGTGAAGGTTGGATGCCTTGTTAATGGGCCAAGAGCCCATTTAATGTGGTGTTTGATTTCCTCCTACTTGTGCTGTGATGTGACCCTGGAGGGGTGTTGTGATATGTGGAGGCAGAGAGGTCTTGTGGTTGTGGCAGCGAATGATGCCTAGAGTGGCGAGATGCAACGGTTTATGCATGTTGGTGTCTGGGAGGACACCGGGGATGATGGAATGGGATGAATGTGGTTGTTGGATGCTTGGTGCCTTGTTTGGTTGTTTATATGTGTTACTATTCCCCACTGCTCAAGGCAGCTGGTTTTTCTTACCCTCCTTCTGAAGGAGGTGAATACACACGGGGTATGCCACGTTCTTTCCTTGTTTATCCACTTGAGGTAGAATGGGTCTATGGTCTTTCTATATGGGGAAAAGACTCGACGGGTAGTATATCTGCCCGCCATGGTGGGCCCCCTTTGTGTTTAGTAGCATAGGTTTCTTTTCTTGAATTCCTGGGAATATGGGAATGTAATTATGTATTGAATGATTGATTAAATGGTGATAATCCATGGTGATAGAGATGCTGGAAGTTAACGGTGATGTTAAATCTTAAAAGGAGCAGTTGATTTTGAATATAATGCCAATTCAGTTTATTGAGGTTGTGTTCATGGTTAATAAATGAATGAAGAATTAATTAAAATACTATGGAATTTATAAAATGGGAATGATGTAATCTAATAAATCCCTTAAATGGTTGTGTGCTTATAGGATACATAGTCTTAGAAGTGGCAGCCCGGAGTCCGAGAGACGTTAGCTGCAGTTGTGTCTAACACTAGTTTATGCTGATAGTGTAGTTGTGAGTATTTTATTTTCTGTACTGTTTATGTTTCTATATGCTGCTCCACCCTGTCAAAAAGAGAAGCTGACACCCTGGTGATTCTGAGCCCTTGGAGGGTGTTTTCCCCAACATTTTGATGGGAGGATGAATGGTTGACTTCCCCCTTTAGCCCCACTCTCTTCTCTTGGTAGATACTTATGCCAACAAGCACAGTAGTTAGTTTCCCCATATATGTGTGTTGAAGGCTATAATTTCTTGTGGTTATTTCACACACATATATTCTGGTTATATTATCCTATGGACTACTATAGGTGTAATGTGTATAGGCTATTATGGCTTGAGGATCCTTACTCGTTGTATGGGATGTAATGGATTGAGGTATAATACATGACAAATGATACACGTTATGCGAGCTGTGGTGGATCCCGGAAACTACCTAGTTACTTTTGGTCATGAGGATGGTGTGGTGCTTAGCCCAGGTGTCTATGGGAAAGCCTTTGTGGTGCACGTGGTTCAGATTTTGGAGCTTAGCCCAAGTTTATACGGTTAAGCCTTTGGAGAGAGATGCACATGATGTATGTCATTGGGGAAAAGCAGAAAACTAGTGGGGAAGTAGTAGCAGGGTACCCTCGATATTCATTACTATATTCTATACTCTTTTATGCGTTACATGGTGAGATTTTCCATGGCGAGGTTGGGAACTTAATATACCTATTTATGCGACTAGTTAGTTTCACTTGTGGTTCACTGTGCTTTAGCATGAATTCATTACTTTTGCATGAGAGTCTATGGGGAGGATCCTTCTGAGTATACTGTTATACTCACCCTACATATATATGGACTGTTTTTCAGGTCACTTGGATAAGGTTGGAGATCAGGCTGGTTTCTACTAGCTTGTGGTTGCAGAAGCTGTTCGAGCTTGTAATTGCTGCTATCTTTTCTTTTCTTTGGGTACTTATAGTTTTCCCCTTTTTGTTGTTGCACTTTTTCATGGCATTTCATATATGAACATGGGTTTCTTTTATATTCCTGTTCTGTATTGGAGTTGATTGGTGTCTATATTATCTCTCTCTTCCACATGTGTTCTCTTAGAGCGTAATGCCTCCCATTTGTGTGTTTAATATACCCTCGGTGCTAGTCGCCAGCCCAGGGCCTACTGGAGATAGGACTCAGGGGTCATTATCTCCCTTCTCCCATTGCTGGCCCAGGAGGGGTACACTTTGTGGGAAGGGAGTCGTGGCAGAGTGGTATTAGAGGCTTTGGTTGAGGGATATGATGGAGATTTGAGTTAGGCACAGGTGAGGTTGCATGGGTTGGTAGGGAAACAGTGTCATTCGTGTTTTTCAAGTGGGGTAAACACTGGACACCGACAGAGACATAAGAGTTTAGGGACCCCTATGATCTATTTCACGGTCCTTTCTGTTTACAATGGCTAATAAACAAGGTGATACCTGTTGTAGGGTAGAGACCTAGGAAAGGATCATGCATCATTCTTCTTTGCGCCTGTGTTTGAATGGGTAGACCTTGGGATAGGATAACCTAAAATGAACGAAATAAAAAAATATATTAATTAATGTTGAGTCTTCCATATTCCAGGATTCAGATCTCTAACAGTTTTTTCTTTTGCAAGAATGGATCCAGGCCGATGTCCTCGTCAGTCTCGCATAGAATATGTCTAGAAGGTTGTGCCAGCAGATCGCCGTCGGGTACAGGTTGACGACGAATACATGTGGAGGAAGAAAATCCGAGAGTTTCAGCGCCAGAGTCTGCAGAAGTACGATGGATCCCTTTCAGATACAGTCACGGAATAATGGTTAGAGGAGGTCGCGATTGGCTTCAGTTTGATTCATGCTCGGAAGGATCACTGGGTGTCCGTGGTTGTGACGATTCTACGTGGAGCAGCAAGGCAGTGGTGGCACTTGTTCCTTGGGGATCGTGAGGAGTCATCGATCTCATGGGAGGAGTTTCGAGACATGTTTAGAAGTGTGTTCCTTCACTCGACCGTGATGGCATCTAGTCATCAGGAGCTTCTTTCCCTTCGACAAGGGAGATCGAGTTTTCGAGAGTTTGGAATCTGTTTCAGGAACGTTCTTCAATATGCTTCAGACCTACTACCAGATGAGGAGGACAAGGCAAGGCATTTCGAGGAGGCTTTGCGTCCCGATATCTAGCGCTAGGTCACCCCATTTATGGTGAAGACGTATCTTGAAGTGATGGCGAGGGAAGAGGTTGTTGGGAGGACTTTGGCCAGGACTGGATCGTCATGAGAGGGGAATCATCATGATTCCTCACGAAGCAGAGATGTGGTCTGGGGTTCCTGTTTTTCAGGGAAGAAGTGTTTCCATTCACCTAGGGGTATGTCCCAACCCTTCCCATCTCATTTCTCTGGAGTCAGCAACTCTCAGGCCTATTGCAAGGGATTAGATGCTTGTTTTTCTTTTCGTGTTTGTGGTCATCAGCAGTAGGAGTGCCTGACTTTTCAGAGCAGTCATCGTGCATCGAGCACTCCACTCCAGGTTCCTCTGTTAAGGCAGTTCTAGCCGAGGTAGTAGCAGTAGGTTGCACCAGCTTTAGATCACCAGAGGGTAGATGGGGCAAACAGAGGTTAGCCCCATGACTCTCCTCGTCCTCAGAAAGTAGAGTGTGGCTGTGGTGGTGGTCATCGTCTGAGTCAGAGAGTCCATGGAGGAGGTCATGGTTAGCTTCATGATCTAGCGTTACCAGCCCCTGGCGAGCCAGATGACGTTCGATGTACCCTTTGCTCTTTTTCTACCTTGGTGTATGCCTTGTTTGATTCAGGAGCAACGCGCTTGTTCGTATCACCTACCCTTCCCCATGCCTTGGGACATGAGGTAGAGAGGCTTCCAGAGCCCTTGGCATTGACCACGCCAGTTGGAGGTCAATCTGACTTGTTTGACGTATGTAGAGAATGTGAGCTAGTGTTGGGGCAACACTGATCTTGGGGAGATTTCATATGTTTACGAATAAAACCATATTATGTCATCCTTGGCATGGATTGGTTGTATTTGGTGTAGTCTATCGTGGATTGCTACAGGAAGAAGTTCGTTTTCATTGATGTTGATGGAGATAAATTGGTGTTTGTTGGTGAGCGAGATCCACGGATGGGTCATAGAAGAGTTCTGCCCTTATCATCTGTGAAGGCTGAGTCGATGTTGTGTTCTTCAGAGGTCCACGAGTTGGCGTTCCCTTGGGTCGTAGAGGAGTACCCTGATGTCTTTCTAGGAGAGGTCGTAGCATTACCCCCTCGAATAGAGATTGAGTTTGGGATCAAGATACATCCAGGAGCATCTCCTATCTCTATGTATCTATATAGGATGGACCCTTATGAGTTAATAGAGCTACGTATACAGTTTGATGGTCTGTTGTAGTGTGGTTTTGTTCAGCCAAGTGTGTCACCATGGGTTGCACCAGTCTTGTTCGTGAATAAGGTTGACGGCAGTTTGCTGTTGTGTGCCGATTATCATCGCTTAAAAAATTTGACAATAAAGAACCTCTATCCTCTTCTGCGGATTGATGACTTATTCGATCAACTAAAAGGTTCTATTTTGCTATCAAAGATCGACTTGCGGTTAGGATATCATCAGATGTGGGTGAAGGATGAGGATATTCTGAAGACTACTTTATGTTGTCTTCATGGGCATTATGAGTTCATTGTAATGTAGTTCGGCATGACGAATGATCCAGCTATGATCATGGGATCGATGAATGTTGTGTTCCGTGAGTTCTTGGATAAGTTTGTGGTGGTTTTAATCAATGGCATCCTTGGGTACTCAACATCTAAAGAGGAGCATGCAGAGCATCTACGAGTCGTTTTGGGAGTTCTTTGCCAACATCAACGGTTGGGAATTTTCCGAAGTTTGAGTTTTGGGCTCGAGAAGTCCGTTTCTTAGGGAATGTTGTGTCTCAATTGGTATTAGTCGTGGATCCATCAGAGAGATAAGTAGTATTGTCTTGGGCAGCCCCCAAGACAGTGTCAGAGGTGCAAAGATTTCTTGGTCTCGTAGGATATTACAGGAGGTTCGTAGCCAATTTCTCAGGGGTTGCGACTCTACTAACAGCTCTAACCATGAAGGATCAAGCCTTAATATGGACTAATCAGTGTCAGGCATCTTTCAAGTATCTAAAGGAGTAGTTAGTAAGTGCTTTAGTTCTTTATCTTCTAGGTGAGGGAGTATAGTTTGATGTTTTCTATGATACTTCGCATCTGGGGTTAGGGTGTTTCCTCATGGAATAGAGGTTATTTGTTTCTTATGGGTCTCAGCAGTTACATCCCCAAGAACGTAACTATTCCACCCATGATCTTGAGTTGGCAGCCGTGGTGTTTGCTCTAATGTTGTGGAGACATTACCTCATTGGTGAGAGCTTCATGGTTTTCACTTATCATAAGAGTTTTTGGTATGTGTTCTCCCCGCATGACTTGAAAATACTACAATGTCGGTGGATGGAGTTATTACAGGAATATGACTCTGAAATATCGTATACACCTGGAATAGGGAATGTTGGAGCTGATGCGCTGAGCCGAAAGTCACGTAGTGATGCTGTGTGTGAATCCGGTGATTCCTGGAGAGTAATGGAGGAACTGTCAGCTTTTCATATTGATATGGAAGAGGTTGTAGGTAGAGGTTGTCTTTTCCAGATGATGGTGCAGTCATCCCTGATGAAGAAGTTGGAAGAGTCCCAGTTGGGTGATATAGTGGTGGAAGTTTGGAGAGACAGATTTGTTTGTGGTGAGGCCCCTGATGGTTGGTCAGAGGATGAACAACCTCGAGTGTTGTATCATGGAAAGATTTTTGTTCCCTTTGTGATGAATGATATGGTTCCTCGAGAGTTCCATAGTTCACCCTTATCAGTACATCCTGGTGTGAAAATGATGTACTGATCCTTGAAGAAGTCAGTTTTGGTTGCCTGGGCTGAAGCGTGTGGTTACAGATTTTGGGTCTAGATGTTTAGTTTTCCAGAAGGTGAAGAACGAAAACAGTGTTCCTAGTGGTCTTCTCCATCCATTAGAGATTCCTCAATAAAACTGGGAGGACATATCTATGGACTTTGTTACAGGTTTGCCTCGAGCTCCGGGAGGACATGATGCTATATGAGTGGTAGTGGGTCGTCTAACAAAATCTTCCCACTTCAGAGCGATCAAGGAGTCGAGCTCAGTGGAAGTTTTTTCGAGGAAGTATCTAGAGGATGTGGTGAGACTTCAGGGAGTACCTAGGACAATCATTTCTAATGGAGATCCTCGTTTTACCTCCAAGGTGTGGAGAGGTCTCCAGCATTATTTTGGTTCTCAACTATGCCTTAGCACTGCTTTTCATCCTCAAACGGATGGTCAAACTGAGTGTACCATCCAAACTCTCAAAGACATGTTACGATCTAGTGTTCTTGATTTTGGAGGTTCATGGATGAGGAACAAACCCTTGGTATAATTTTCTTAAAATAATAGTTTTCACTCCACCATCAGTATGGTTCCATTTGAAGCCCCGTATAGTCGGGATTTCCATTCTCCATTGTGCTAGACTAGGGTCGGAGAGTCAGAATTTCTCGGACCGAAACTACTACAGAATACAACAGAAATGGTTCAGGTGATTCGTGAGAGGATGAAGACAGCGCAAGATCGTCAGAAATCATATGCTGATCAAAGGAGGAGACACTTGGAGTTTAATTTTGGGTATCATGTGTTTCTAAAGGTGACTCACTATCATGGGATGCAAAGGTTTGGTCATGGAAGTAAGCTTTCCCCCCGGTTTGTTGGGCCTTTAGAGGTGTTAGCTCGTGTTGGAGATGTGGAATATTGAGTAGCACTTCCCACCGAGATGAGTCGGATACATGATGTTTTCCATGTATCAAATCTCCATTGTTATCTTCATGATGACTCTCACATCATTGATTGGGGAGAGATCGATATTGATGATGACGCAACCTTCGAGGACTGACCTGTGGAGATCCAAGACCGCAAGGAGAAGGTATTGCGCGGGTTTTCTATACCTTTAGTTCATGTATTGTGGCGGCACGGTGGCTTGTAAGAGAGTACTTGGGAACGTGAGTGACAGATGCGTGTCCGGTACCAAGAGTTTTTTCACAGATCGGTTTCACAGATCGGTTTCACAAATCAGTTTCATAGATCAGTTTCAGAGATCATTTTCACAGATCGGTTTCAGAGATCGGTTTCAGAGATCGGTTTCACAGATCGGTTTCATAGATCGGTTTCACAGAATGAATTCACCGATCGGTTTCAAAGATCGGTTTCACAGATAGGTTTCACATATTTGTTTCATATATCTGTAGGTGTACAGTAATGGTAGGTGAACAGTGTTGCCTGATTCCTACAGTTTTGCCCCTTTTGGTGTTTCCATTAATATAAAATACATTTAAAGCCTTATTTTAGAGAATTTAAAGGCCGATTCAAAGGCAATGAATACTATATTAATTATTCTTATGGTCGTGATGTTTTTACTATATCAAACCGTGTGGGTTAATTTGATCCGTTTCTAATAGAGAATTAACCAGATCGTAAACTGTCACCTCATTAAATCATCAAAAAGGAACGAGATATCATTCTACCTTTTTCATCCTCTTTGTTATCAGTTATGAGATTCTATAACCATTCAATCCTTCCCATAGGAGTTGCACAATCAAACATTACTCCTAGAATTGGTTCTGCTCTGTTTTGATGCAACCAAGATGTATTGATCAATCTTTGATATAAGGTATATTGTATCATCGTTCTTTTGGGGTTCATCTTCTTCTATCCTCCTTTCCATATTATATCATGTAATCTTCAGGATTTTGATGGTTTTTCCTTGGTTTTTGGTTGGTGCGGACGTACTGTGGCATCCTCGGGTGGATGCAGTTGTCACGAGAGTAGGATCGTGACCCATCATGTGGATAAAGAATGTCAAGAACTCTTCAAGGTAAGGGATTCGTGGCTTCTCTAATTTTTTATGTGAAATCGTAGAGTTAGCATGCTTTAGCCCTTTGGATCACAATGAAATAGAACTAATTAAATATTTGAACTGGATAAAGGAATTTTTATCGCTCGTATGTTACTGCCTCATGTTTTGCAAGATAGTGTGATATCTATTCTTGCTTTGCTTAGCTGTTTTTTCTTGATGGAAATTGATAATGAACATATAACTATAAATAATTGATAACTAATTGGCTAAATATAAAGAGGCATGTAAATGAATTCAGTTGTTGTCATTGTTGTAGTTGTTCTAATTTTATGCTAATCAAATTGGTATAGTAAGCATGTTAAATCTTTTGTGATAGCTTACTGAATAGGTTTCCTAGAATTAGAACCTACGAATTGAATCTGTTAATTCAAGAGGGATTAAAGAACTGGTTGGTTGATAATGGTTAACATCTTGTAGGGTTCAAAGTTACCATCTTGTTTGTATGGCCGAGTGCCTTGTGCTTTAGAGCCCTGAGTTCTCATTTTGTATGAAGGTCGGATGCCTAGTTAAAGGGCAAAGAGCCCATTTGATGTGATGTTTTATTTCCGGCTTCTTGTGTTGTGATGTGACCTTGGAGGGGTGTTGTGATATGTGGAGGCAGGGAGGCCTGGTGGTTGTGGCAGCGAATGGCTCCTACAGTTGCGAGATGCATCGGTTTATGCATGTGGGTGTCCTGGAGGACACCGAGGATAACGGAATGGGGTGGATGAGGTTGTTGGATTCTTGGTTCTTTGTTTGGTTATTTATCTGTTTTTCTTTTCCCCACTGCTCAAGGCAGCTGGTCTTGCTTACCCTCTTTCCGAAGGAGGTTAATACACGCGCGGAATGCCACGTGCTTTCCGTATTTATCTTCTCGAGGGAGAATGGGTGTGTGCTCTTGCTATAGGCGGAAAAGACTCGACTGGTAGAATATCTATTCACCGTGTTGATCCCCCTTTGTGTTTAGTAGAATAGGATGCTTTTATAGAATTCTTGGGAATATGGGAAAGTAATTATGTAATGAAAGATTGATTAAATGGTGATAATACACAAGGATGGAGATGCGGGAATTTAAATGTGATGTTGAATCTAAAAAGGAGCAGTTGATTTTGGATATGATACCAATTCAGTTTATTGAGGTTGTGTTCATGGTTAATTAATCTTTGAATAATTAATTAACATACAATGGAATCAATAAAATGGGAATGAAGTAATCTAATAAATCCTTTAAATGGTTGTCTGTTTATAGGATATCTAGTCTTAGAGGTGGCATCCCGGAGTCTGAGAGACATTAGTTGTAGTTTGTCTAAGACTAGGTTATTCCCATAGTGTGGTTGTGAGTATTATATATTCTGTACTTTTTGTGTTTCTATACGCTGCTCCACCATGTTGGTAACGGAAACTGACAGCCCAGGGATTCTAAGCCCCGGGGGGTGTTTTCCACAACATTCTGATTGGAGGTTGAATGGCTGACTACCCCCTTTAGCCCCACTATCTTCTCTTGGTAGATACTTGTGCCAACATGCACATCGGTTAGTTTCCCCATATATGTGTTTTGAGGGATGTAATGGCATGTGGTTATTTCACACACATATATTCTGGTTATAGTATCCTATGGACTAATATAGGTGTAACATATATAGGTTGTGATGGCTTGAGGATCCTTACTCGGTGTACATGATTTAATGGCTTGAGTTATAATACTCGACGTATGATACATGTTTTGTGAGTTGTGGTGGCTCCCGAAAACTACCTAGTTACTTTTGGTTGTGAGGATGGTGTGGTGCTTAGCCCAGGTGTCTGCGGGCAAACCTTTGTGGTGCAAGTGGTGCAGATTGTGGAGCTTAGACCAAGTTTATACAGGGAAGACTTTTGATAGAGATGCACAGGATGTATGTCGTTGGGGAAGAGCAGAAAACTAGTGGGGAAGTAGTAGCAGGGTACCCTTGATATTCTTTACTATATGCTATATTCTTGTATGCGTTATGTGGTGAGTGTAGCCAGGGTGAGGTTGGGAACTTAGTATACCAGTTTAGGTGATGAGTTAGTTTCACTTGTTGTTCACTATGCTTTAGCATGCTTTCTTTACTTTTGCATGGGAGGATTTGGGGAGGATCTTATTGAGTATACTATTATACTCACCCTACGTATATATAAACTGTTTTTCAGGTCACTTCGAGCAGGTTGGAGATCAGGCTGGTTTCTACTAGCTTGTGGTTGCAAGAGTTGTTTGGGCTTGTAGTTGCTGATGTCTTTTCTTTTCTTTCGGTACTTGTAGTTTTCCCCTTTTAGTTGTAGCACTTTTTCATGGCATTTCATATATGAACATGGGTTTCTATTATATTCCAGTTTTGAGTTGGAGTTTATTGGTGTCTATCTTATCTCTCTCTTCTGCAAGTGTTCTCTTAGAGGGTAATGCCTCCCATTGGTGTTTTTACTATACCCTCGGTGCTAGTCGCTAACCCGGGGCCTACTGGAGGCGGAACTCGGGGGTCATTATCTCCGCTCTCACATTGCCGGCCCATGAGGGGTACACTTTCGGTGGAGGGGGTCGTGAAAATTTTAATTCTTCTTTTATTTAAATTTGAAATCACGTGTTTTTTCAATAAAATTTTTTATGGAATCCTTTGTTTGGACCTACTAGGATTTTATCACACACACTGCATATTTCTTCATGTGTTAGTATATTTTTTTCTTCCATGTCTGATAAAGGTAAAAACACATCTCAGTGGTGCTGGTTATTGATCACTATGATTGGAATCATATGTCTAATGGGAATTTAGAATTATATCCTTTAGTTTCTTGAACATTTTTGTTATACATTGGGATTCTATACCACTTTGACTTCTGTTAATATTATCCCTATGGAGTTTTCTTTTGAGAATCATAAATTTTATCATTTTATTCTGTTTTTTTATTGGAAAACCACATCCACCATTTTTCTTTTATGATTCCGGGTGAAAGTATCCAACCCATGGGAATCGGGAACGCCCTTCAGACCGTGTTAGTGTTGGTTTGGGTACTAGGGTACGAGGGTATTCATGATGATTTTTTGAAATTGGGAGGAAATAATTTCACCTATATTTTATATGTTATAGTTGATCATAATTCCTAATTTATAGATATTTTTTTATTTATATGATGTAATATTCCTTGGATTATGATAAAGAAACCTTACTAAAAACCCATAGATATTTCTAGGAGATAATTATCTATATATATATTAACATCCTAAAATATTTTTAATATATATTTATTTATTTATTTTTTCTATCAAAAACATCCCTTTCATGATACAAAAAGAAGGTGTCAGTTGTAGAATAGATATACCTACTAGTAATAACCTAGAACATGGCATACTAGATATTAACTCAATCATTACCTATGAACCACAAAGAGGTCTAATGTCACACCTGGTTTGATACGCATATGGGATATTCTTTGGACAGTAATATGAAATTTGGAATCCATTATGAATGATCTAATATGGTTTTTAATTATGAATTATTATATAACATAATAGAACCTAGTTATATAATAATTAATAATTGATAAATATATGTTCAATAGAATGTTGAAGTTAATATTTTGAGACTAATGGATTTAATAGGTGAATCTTGAATTTAATTTCATAATAATTATTTTATTTGATAAATTATATGTTAGTCATGATTAAATCCTTTTGGTTTTCGCAGGGGGTTATAACCAAAGGAATATATTTAACACATTAAGTCCTGTGAGATTAATAGATTGGTCAAATAAGAAAACTACTATGATAAGATACGGAGTGATAAATAATTTTATTAAGACATATAAAATATTAATAAATATTATTAATAATATAAATTTATTAATGATTACAACCACACCAATAGAGAGAAGTATATGTTCCCTTGAAAATTTTGGTAATGAATAAAATGAAGGAAATAAGATTCAAAATACTTAATTTCAAAAAATGGAGTAAGATCCAAAAAGATGAATCAAATATATAAAAAAGTAGAAGACATTTTCCTATGTTAATGGACGTGGTGGATGATTCAAATTATGAGAAAATTTTTAGAACTTGGGTGACACAATGAATTGATGTAGTGTTCATCATAATGTATCATATCTATTAAATTGTTCGAAATTATGAAAACATGTATATTATTTCAGTGAATTCTATATTTAAATGGATAACATGGAAGATAGAAACCTAAAACCTCCAATATAATTATATTCCTATAAACCACATACAATGGAATTTATTTTTAAAGATAATTTGAAGTGAGGAATGTCAACCAAACACTCAAGAAATATCAACTGTTGTGTTTATATCTTATTCAACTAACTTATTTGTATAATGAATTCCTCATTACGAAATCAAATATCCACCCAAATACCTAGATGATGGATCATCCACAAAATAATTTACATCTAAATTATATGACATCCCTCTAATAGATATTTGTAGGATTGTGTTTCCATTAATTTTCTTATTATATATCTACTAATCAAATATTATGTGATATTAGGCACGGATTGGTTATCATCAAAATTATAAATTAAAATATTGGAAAACAACATCTCAAATTCCACCAAAGATACGTTATTAATATATTTATTAATTTAATATAATTTTTTTAAAAAAAATATTTTGTATAAATATTTTATGTGAAAACCATCTTTAAAAATAGTCATATTATGAGGGAAAATATAATTTCGATAAAAATAATAGTATTGTGAAGATGAAGAAATAATTTATTTAAAATCTAAAGTAATACAATATCTTGAAAGTAACATAATTAATATAAAAAATTATGAGAGTGAAATTTATTTATAAGGTGTAGAATGATATTATCTTTGTTTTAGCAACCATTAAATTTTTTCCCTATAATTATAGATATTGTTTTTTCATATGAATTAATATTTTTTAGTGATTGGGGCATACTTGATATGAACTGAGCTAATGGAAACAATACAATGAATGTATAAAAACCCATGTATTCGATTCACATGATTATTACATATCATCTATGAATACATCTGTTAAAACTGAATTAATTAAAAGGGAAAAATTAATTATGATGAATTATATATTTAGAACAAGAAACTCACTATCACCACCATCTAAATTAAGAATAATTTCTTGTATAAAAAACCATAAACTGATACAAAATATAAGAAAAATATATGACAAATTGATTGAAAAAAAATTTATACATGGGAAATAAAAAATTGAACTTATGATGTGTGAATAGAATGAAAGATTTTAGTAAAACTACATTTAGAAAATAAATCATAGTGTTGAATATACAGTCATTTAAAACATGGTTATTGAAAATATTTTCCTTGTAAATATGCTCATCATATAAATTGTCAATGGATAAATTCGCACCAAATTGATGTAAATGAGTAATGTATTATTAATAATGACTATGAATTGTATTTTTTAAAAAATAAAAATACTGAAATGAAAATATAATGTCATTATATTATATTTAATTTTCATGAACTAAAATATTGTTAGAAAAATTATTATTCAATAATGTTAAAATAAATATTTTAATATAAATATATTGATAATAATAAATGATTAGTATATAAATAATGAATTATTACTATATTTAATTTAAGATTAATTATTTTTAAAAAATATTTTTTTATAAATATTGGATGTTCATACACTGTAGCTTTTTCACAGTGTTTCTATAAAATGGGGAAATAATAAATATTCATAAAATTCTATATATTAAAAAAATAATTTTTTCTTAATGTGAAATTAGTTTAAGAACACATAAGGATAAATTATTCATTTTTCTATAAGTTGGTATCTTTATTATTCATATATTAATTTAAAAACTAAAATTTCAATATTTTATAATGATAATTTGAACAATTAATTTTATTTTCAGAATTATTGTAGAAATATTGTCCTATGATTCTTTTTTGATAATTTTATTAAAGGATGAATTTTTTTGTGTACATTGAAAAATAAAATTATATAAAAAAACTTTAATTTTATGAAATTATTAATATATAAGAATGATTTTAAATTTACATATCCATTATATATGTAGAAATTGTTTATTTTATATGTGATTTTTTTATAAAAACATTACATTATTTACAAACTGATATTTTAAATTTTTGATAATAAGTAATGTTTTATAAAAAAAATATTAAATAAAATGACCATTTTATATACTAAAATTAATATTTATATGTTTCAGTATTTTAATAAATTGATATTTTTTTAATTTAGAATTAATGGGTTTAAATTAAAAACTAAGGGATATTTTGTGGGAATAAAGTATATGTTTCCATAGGTATAATATATTCACCACGGTAAAAGATAAAATGGTAAATTTAAAAATCCACCGAAATTGTAATGAGTTGAAAATATAGTTTAAAGATGTCTACGAATGTTTAATTGAGGTTGATTTCAACCATATATCTTCATATCAATTATTTATCAACTTTTGAAGTAAATTCATTGAGAGTGACATCCCATTATTCAAAATCATTTAGTATTTTAAAAAATTCCTTCCTATATAGGTTATTAAAGAGGAAATATATTCCTCACTTCCTCCCACACAACAAAAAACATTTTTTAGTCCATGCTATTCCCAACCCTAAAATAATAATTCTTATCAACATTGAATAAGTGTTTTGTGTTCTAAAAAATCATACCATCAATGGAATAACCCACTTTTCATATAAGATAATCCATGTAGTAGGGTATAAATATTCGAACAATAATTTCTCATTTCAATTTAATTATTTTCACTATTATATCATAAGTTATTTTTAAACTATATTAATATGATATCATTAGTATAAATATTATATTTTTATGTTTTTATAATTATGGTATATACATTTACTACCTTTCTGTTTTCCATTATCAATAAATGAAGCTATGATTTGTGCTCTATGTATACTACCTCATCCATGAAGTAATGTATTCATTTTTCATAAACATCTTAAAAAGGATGGTCATAGTATATTATTAAATATTAACATATTATATTTATATAATATTCTGTGTTCATAAGTGATAAACCATATAAAACCATTTCCCCATTCTATGGAAAAATAAATCGTTATCCATATGTGGATTTAGAATACCACAAACATGGAATGATAGTTTTCTATTTTTTCAATTAATATCATATTAGTATTTCAAGTAAATAAAATTTAATTAATAAATAAATATTATTTTTATGATTATTAATAATTTGGTATGTCAAATTTTACAAAATGTTAGGACTATGGAAAATAAATAAAATTATGGATTTCAACCGTCCGAAATATCATATTAAATATTCTAGAATATTCATTCATCCAATTAGATAAAAACATATAGTTTATACTATTATTATAATTATTTATAATTCTTATATATTATTTTCATAAAAACAGAATAATATCAATATATTTCTTCTATAGTGATGTTTTAATTAAATCATTTCGTAATCACCTATTAATTATTTTTTGTTCTTTCTTCAGAATTGATTAATAACATAATTGATAAATGATATAAACATATATCATGTATTCTTATGGTAATATAATTTATTGTTATATAAGATATAAATAAGTAAAAAAATGATTTTATATTGTTAATTTACAAATTTAACTCAATATTAAAATTCTAATCTTTCGGTAATAATCTTCAAAACTTGCAAATCTACAAATTTATATTTAAGGATATTAACCAAAACACTCATAGAATAAAAATATAAAAAAAATAATTTTGTATTAAAAATAAATAACTATACTTTTTATACATTGGGAATAATGAAAAGTGGGATATAATTGATGAGAAACCCTACAATTACAAATAAGTTCAATACGATCATGATTACAGACACCTGATGTCAAAAATATATAATAACCATATAATATTCATATATATAATAAATTTAAATTAATATTATAAAATAATTCACACATATATATATATAATTTTAATATTGGTTCTTATGATTTTTTTATTTTTTTATGTAGATGTTTAGTTCCCATTTCGACAATGTAGGAGTTTTGATAAGGGGACTATTGTCTCAAAATTTAATTTGAAACCATTATTTACTAAATGTGTGGGTAAAATAGTTTAATATTTTATTAGTAAAACCTAAAAAATACCAAGAAGGCTCGATCATGGGCATAAGACCCATGACCCCAAAATTTATTCAAAGAAAAATAAACGTTGCAACAAACAAACAGGGGGAAAAGCTACAGTCCAACAGACCACGCCAACAAGAACAAACAGATCAAACAGGAGATCACCTTTTTCAAGGACGACCTCGACCCCTAGATCCCCCCCGACTAGCCGGGGGGAGACCACGCCCACTCTGCTGTCCAGCTTCCATTTCCATAGTCAGATCCTCAGTATTTTCCATAGGGGAAGCTTCCCCATGCAGGCCAACATCAGTGCAAGTGTCTTCCTTGTGATCCACAACAGCATGATACTCTTCATGCACCGGCCGAACCTCCTGTGTATCCTGGACCACCTGCATCTCAGAAGAAGAGCAAGCAGTATTATAAGCAGTGGATTCCACTACTACTGGGATCTCCATCCCCTTATCAGCAGCAGGTATCAAAGTGCTATCTCGATTATTTCTACATCCTGCCTTCTTAAGCCCTTCCAGATTAATCATATCAAACTCCGGAGTATTAATCAACCCCAACATAGAAAAGAAATTAACAATTGGCTTTGGAGATTTCGGCTCAGCACTCAAAGTATCTGTTGGAGCAGCCTCCATATCAGCAACATGCAGAGTTGAACTCTCCAGAATATGCTCTGTCCCAATATCAGCATCACCCTTCAATAATAAATCATAATGGTTAACCTGCTGGACCACATCCTCTCCTACAGTACCACTATCCACCATCACAGCACCATCCAGCCGCGCTCCAACAGTAGTTACCTGGGCTGGATCAGCCCTCAACTTCTTCGACGCCACCAATTGAAACCCATCTTCATCAAATATCTTCATCTTACCCTTCATACAAGCCGAAGCCACTGCAGCACGATCAAACTCAGCATTGACATCATCTTGAACAACAACCTCATGATCCGATTGGACCCCTTCCTCTTCCTCAACAAGCATATGTTCACCCTGCTGGGCATCAACCGCAGCCTCCTGCTGAACTTCAGTAACCATTGTAGCAGCATCTGTATGCACTAGATGACACCCTTCCTCCTCTTCAGAAATATCAGCCCATGACCTGCAAGCATCACCCCTTGTAATTCCAACAACAGATGGTTCCAATGCCTTATCCACTGGTCGGTCATCAGCAGCAGCCGGCTGTCCAACAGACTGCTTACCCAAACCAAACTGGACAGCCTCAGCAAATGAGGAAGGTCCTACCTTTGGAGGCTCCTTTACTCTAGAAACCAACTTAGAACCAGCCTGCACCGCCGAGATCGTTTTGCACTGCTCAGAGGCATGACCCACCGACTTACAAAGTGTACACTTCAAATTCCTACGACATTGAATCGAAGTATGACCAATACAAAGACACTATTTACAGAAAATAGGCAACCATTCATATTGAACAGCAAGTTCCAGCTTAAACTCCCCAGCAACAAAGAAAAACTTTGTCAATCAGGACCTGCACTAAATAAATTTCTACCAAGACCCTAGCAAAATGGCCAAATCTAGGGTGTTCATTCTCCTTATCCACCTTAATTGGACTCCCAATGGCTGAGGAAACTTCCCATAAGACTGAAGGATGCCAAAAAAACCAGTTTAAACCCCTAATTCGGACCCATGTTTGAGTGGAAGAGTTCTTAGTGGCATGGGGATATGATAAAGGATCCCACTGCTGAAACATTATATACCCAGGCTTCAAAGAAACAGGTCCAAGGCTCCAGGCTATATTCAGCAATTCCTTCGAAGGAAAAACGACATGAAACATACGTCTTCCGATGGAAATCAGACGTCAATCCGAGAACCCCCAGCTTCTGGCCAAGCAATTGCGCACTTCATCAACCCTCACAGGAGCTTCGCTACGAGTTCTCGACAATCTAGCGAGCAGTGAGAACCTACATTCCTCAAGGCGATCCTCTAGAACTTTATAATTACCTTCAACAAAATCAATCGAACCATTCTTGGTGATCCTCTTATTTAGAGAGGCTGAATCAGATAGGGATTCAGAGAAAAACCTATTTCGGGAAGCCAAGCCATCATTCTTCCGCCTAGGGTTTAGCAGACAATCCTTCGCTGCCAAATCAATATCATCACCCGGAGCGACCACCTTCGATGGAGGAACGAAGACATCCTTTGGATCAAAATAGCAATCCAACAACGCCGCCATCAATCACCGAGTAGAAATCGCCGTGGAATCGCCTCTCGGGAGCTCTCCCGCATTTTCCCCCTTCTCAAAATCAAGTAAAACCTAAAAAAAATTACTATATTCATGGGGTTTTATGATCCATAAAATTAAAGTTATTAAAATTTCTTTCAATTCAAAATATTCCACAATTGAAAGGTGTTTTGACAAGAAAACATTTTCTCAAACTCTAACAGATTCTATTTTAAGTATTCTTTTCATGTAATTATTGGTTTAATTAGGAAATACATCATAGGAATTATTATAATTTCTATAAACCATCAACATTTTAGTTGGATATTCAGGGGTTTTTCATTTCCCTTAAAAATTTAAATCCCCTTACCTCACTGATTTTGATAAAATAAAATGGCCTCACATAATCTTCTTGGTTAAGAATATCACTTTATATAAATTTTAATGTCTTAATTAATATTATATCATTTTCAATGTGGGAAACTATCATTAAAATTTAAAAATATTCTATTTTTTAGATTTACATGGGAACATGTCAGTACAACTCCTTTTTTTATTACATAAAAAGAATTATCTATGTATTTTAATGGTATTAAGAATAAATTACTTTTCTACTAGATTTATAAAATACCTATAATAATATAATATCATAATATTAAAGATATATTATAATTTATAAATATATTTTTTAAAAATGATGAAAAACATTCTCATTTCCGTCATTTTAGTTTGATATAATTATAAAAAATTAAGGTTATTAACTAAATGTAACAAAAAAAATTGATGAATATTGTAATTTCTATATATATTAGAGGAATGAAAAATTATTACCACTAACTAGAATAATCACCCACTATAAAAAAATAAAAAATATCTTCTGATTTTTTCATAATAAACACTACACATTTAATTCCATAAATAAATGTATATTCTTATATGTTCCATACATTGAATTGTTATGGAAATTATTTTCATATAGATATACCCATTATATTTGTTTTCTAAATTCAATATCTGTTATTATATTGATTGGATGGTATTTTCCTATAACATTACATGATGTTAATAGATACACATATATTTTCTATTAGATAATACATTAATTAATCGAATTATTTATGGTTTAGTTATGGAAAACCATTTATATATGACATAACCATTTTCCTTTTCATTTATTAGTTTTAATAAATACACTTTAATCCCATGAGTTCTTAATGATGTGGAAAGTGAAATAATTTCAATAGGAACATGTATGTATGGTTCACTAGTAAGTGAGGTCTTATATTTCCCTCTAATTCAGTGTTTAAATATTTATATCACATAATATACTAATTACTACTTCATTTTAGTTTCTTATAATAATGGGAACTGATAGTGTGTCTAGTGAGTTTAATTTTTTCACATACTAAGGTTTGGGTGATATTTAAAAGATGTTCAACATATTTATACTTATTATTATTCTTATATTAGGCTCTTGTAGATCATATTTATTGACTCACTCATCATTTATATTGTTCCAATAAATATTTCATGACATATGATCCATTATTTATTGCATATAAGTATCATTATTGTATTGATTATACAGATTTTCTCTTCTAGTGATCATTAATGTTTTTCAATATTTATTTAATTTGATAACCATTATTGACTATCTATTCTCATCCCATTATGTGTTTTACAATTCCACAAAATATATTTGAAATATAACAAATAAATAAATGTGTTCCTTATGGTTATAATTGTTGGGTATGTTATATATTCTTTTTAAATATTGTTGATCAATATATATTTATAAATATGTGATTGATTCAGTGAAAAAAATTTGTTATATAATTTATTCTAAAATTAATTAAATTTGTAATGCTGAAAGATATTGGAAAATCATTTTTATGAAATATTTTATTCATTTTATGTGGATTTGATGGCCATATTTTTGGGCCTATATGCATATATTTCAAACCCTTAGCTTTGAACCCTATGAACTATCTAGTTAAAAAAATTCCATGGTGTGTTTGTAAAATTTTCATCATGGTTGTTTATGTTTTTGGGGGATTGATCATTCTTATTGTCTCCCCCACCATCGATGGAAGTGAAATTCAGAGCCCAAAAAATCAGAATCTTCCATTTTAAAATTTAATTTTCCATTAAATAATCTTTGATTTTAGAACCATAAATTGATTATTCTTCTTAAAAAATGTTTTCAATTATATATTTATACACATTTATTTAATTTATATAATTTTATTTAGGTTTTTTCTTGATTTTCATTTGATTTAATGGTTATTAATGTTTTAAACAATAGATCAATCTTAATTATTGACTTTTACCCACTTTTTGATTAATTAACCAATTTTCCCATTAGATACATAATTAAAATTATAAATAATTTTTTCATTTAATATTTTTATTTATGATGAATTTTTTTGACCTATGGTGTATTATTTTTTAAAAACATGATGTTTAAGCTTCTCAATGTTCTTAATTTTTCAAATACACATAAAAAGTAGTTTTGATGATATTCATCCCTTTTACATATATTATTTTTAAAGTGGGAGTGTTGGAAGGTGAATCACAGTAACTGCAACATATATATATAGGTTTTTTATATATGTTTATATTTAAAGTTTCATAATAGAAACTATTAATTTCATTATTTGGTGACTCTTTTATATAAACATATATTTATATATTTATATGCTCATAGTAACATAGTTGGTTTCGAAATAATTGTGTTCTATATTTTTAATGTTCATTAATTTTTTTACAGGTTTTTATTTTAAAATAGTGTTAATGATTTATATGATTTAAATGGGGTACCAAATACTCATCCTCTATGAGTTGGTTTTCATAAATTTTCAGTTGGTAATTTAAATGTTATAAATATCTATTATATTTGTAAATCCCTATATTTCCATTTTTCTATTTCAATTATCTTTATTTTAAATTTATGTGTAAGTCTAACATGGAAATCTTTTAATGATTTATCATATAGTTCATTAGAGGGGGTATTATTTTTTATATTTGATAGATTTTATTGCTCAGTGTTTTTTTGTGATAAGTATCGATACCCTCTTGGATATCATAAATCTGATATTGATAATGATCATGTGGTTATAGAATTTGTGTGCATTCTTGATGGTATATTAAACATTGTAGAACAAAAAATTCAACCAAGAAATAATAAAATGACATTTTCATGCTATCAAATCTTGTAGTTTGTTCAGATATTTTAATACTATAACCTATGAAATATCTCATGACATGTGATGATTAACTGTATGGTCTTATAGGGGATAAATATTTTAATGATGATTATTATTCCCTTTTCTTTAATTTGTTCTTGCACCCTTCCCTTTATTTCATATACAATATTTTTCTTGTTTTTTTTATGTGTGATAACATGTCATGTCCTATATGTTTTCTTTTTTTATTTAAACTACTTTTTATTGTGCTTGATGGAGAATTTCAAAATAATTCCATTCATCCAATTTTTTCAAATTAGCATCGAAATGGGTGTTTTGAAATAAAATATAAGTGGATATGAATTTTTTCATGTTGTTTAATTTCAAAAAATAAAAAATGGAAACTTATTTTAGTATATTTATTGAAACAACATTGAAATAGATTAAAAAATAAATGTAACTCTTATAGAAAATTAGGCTGTGGAATACTGAATGATTATGTCAACATTTCTATATTATAACTTTATAGCACATTATCCATCAACTTATGATCATAGATAGAAAATATATTGATTTCTGATTTCATGTTGATTTTATTTTATCAAATATATTCATGTGTATCTATTAAATGATTTTTTTATATCCATTTTAAATTTGTAGAATTTGAACTTGTTTCCCACTAAGTGATTAACCGTGAACATGTAATATTTTTACAGTTTTCCACTGTAGGAGGTGTACTATTAATCTACTGGAATATGAAATTCAATATTTATGGAATTTCTATTGGGTAGTTCATTTTGACAGATAACTAATATAACATCTTTAGATATGTTACCTAATTGTTTTATTTATTTATACAAATATGGTTTTTACATATCCATCCAATATATGGAAGAGTTATTTCAGAATCTTTATAGAAATATATATTTTTACATAATTTTGTTTAAGGGGATAAATCATTCTTATTCAATATATATAACACCGAGGAGGATTTATCTAGACCATGTGGATCACGAATCCCCTTGTGACTGTAGTGGGATGTTTTTCATTCTATTAAGATGGCATATGGGGATGGATGTAGTAACTTAGGTTTCACTATAATAGTAATTTAAATATTTCAATATATATTATTGGATTCTCCCTCAAAGTTATCACATTGTATGGGTTTCATAGGAACCCAAAAATAATATATTAAAAATATAATATGAATACATTCAGGTGCCTAAATCTACATGGAATCTATTGTTTTACATTGTTTGAGAACTCGAATAGGAAATCCGAGTCCATGATTTATTTAAGGATATATTTATTACCCTTGGTGTTACATAATTTTGGTTGATAATTGGAATTTTGTGGATGAAGAATATTAGTAGACATGATAATTGATTAAATAAATTAGATTATATAATTATTTAAAATTGATAATGATACCACAATAATTTTAATTTCGCATGCATGGTAGGAATAAGGGATAGGGTTACTTCTATCTACAACAACTTAACCAAATGGAATGGAAGAGGAGAAACCACTAGAATATTTATTTTTAAGTATTGGAACTCGGTCAATGAGAAGTGAATTTTGGGCATGGTTATTGAATTGAAGCGTTATTTCTTCCCCATAATGTTAATGGATTTTGAGTTATAGGTCATCATCATAAAGTGTGTGTTATTTTAGGTTTTCAAATCCCATTTATGAATTTTTATAACTTAAAATGGGTTGAACTATGATTAATTGGATAAATTGGGTGTCTCAATAGATTTTTATGGATTTCATTTTCATAAAATTGAATCACATGCTATGGAGATCAGGAGTAAATGTCATATGTCATTCTATTTGGTTAAGGTGAATTTTAAGACTATATTGAATCTGGTAAAAGTGAAATCCATATAGCATAACACAATCATGTCGTTGAGTACATTGAATGAAACTCGTTGTAAATATAACATGGTCATGTAGTAGTACATTGTCAGGCTGATTAGTAAAATGGAATGGGTATGGATTGGTGCATGGGAATGAAATAAGGAAAATGGAATATTTATATATATTATAGTACATGTTGTGTACTCAATATGCACACCATGTTGGACCACAAGTTTTGCCATGCCAAACGTGGGTGAGGAAATTCCTAGGTACTTGGGAGAAATTACCCACAATGTAAAACATATAATAACTATGTATATCCACATGAGCATCTAAGACATATACTGCAGATAACATGCCTATGCGGCAAGGAAAGGATAATGTTTGTGTGATCTTAAATACACATTGTGTACCCTTTTCCATGAGACTTCTATATTTCATATCTCCTTCTTGAAGAATCATATTTCGGTGCAGAGAAAGGCTACCCATAGTGGAATTCCATATATTAAGAGATGAAGGACTCTATTTTGGAATTACATATACAACATGAGGTGAACCAAACATGATGCTTCTTTTAGTGATGAATAGCTACTTCATTGATAAGATGTGATAATTAGACTGATACTAGGGTTGTTTTCAACCATATAACACTAGAACATGGTTCTCCCAATCTTATTTACATAGGTATAATTTTTAATCCCTATTCTTTATAGGGTAATGGTCCTATATATATGGATCATTACTCCACTATCATTGATATCTAATTGGGATATGGTCCACCAATTGAAATTATTCTCACTAAACTATGGATGAAAATAGAGAAGAGTGTACTCATCAACTTATATTCTTGATAGGTTATGAGTAATGAATTGACTATAGATATTAACCCTTGGAAGTGGGCCATTGTGGAAAAGAGAATTCCCACCACAATATATTTTATGTGTTTATTTTTGTCCTCTAAGGAAAATAACACCCCATTAGAAATGGGATTCCGAAAGAGATGCAGGCCCTGTACTGAAAATTTGCAGGCACTCTACTAGGATTTTGGAAAAGATACATGTGGTGTTGGGCATATCAGATGAACCTTTAAGGATCTAGGATAACTAATCATTTAAATATATGATATAGAGATTTATTTCCATGTTCCATATTTTTTTCATTTTATATTGAACATATATAGGTTCTTATGTATTACTACAATATTCTAATGTACCTGCCTTTATAGTGTTGATATATATTCTCTCTCAATTGTCCTTTTTTTGGTGATTTCAGGTCATATGTTGGCTATGTAATTAATTACCCCTATAAGGGATTTTCCTTCACTTGTTCTACCATTTTCATATTATATATATGTTAGTGTTGATATTGGAAGAAATGGTTTTTGGACGCATTGTGATCATTGTAATGACTATGTTTCGTAGACACAAATAGTGATTTTGTGTCAAGATCTCAGTAATTATTCCCTCTTCAAGTTATTGTTAGGCATAAACATAATTTTTTGTTAGGAGGGTAGTTATCCCCTTTTAAATTTGTACTATATTGACATTCAATGTTTTTAATAGAGGTTTTTGAATTCATAGTTTACACTATTGATGTCCATTTCTTTAGTTTATCATTGAACTATTTCATAGAGATTGATGGTTTCATGCGTAAACTTATATTGGGTCTAGCCTCCCATTTCACAATTTCCTAATTGGCTCTTGTCTCTATCCCATGAACAATTATGGGTGTGTATGATGTACCTAACTTTTATTACAACTGGCTAGTTTGATGTCAGTGGGTCATGTCGTGAAAGACAAGTGTGAAATGTTTTTTCCTCTAAATAGTGTTTAGAATTGTAGTTATTGGTGGGGATTGGTTTATAAAAGTAGGCCAATGAAGTCAAAGTTTATCATGTTTTAATTTCATGATATTGGACATAGTGTTTTTGTGTAGAAAAATATATCCAAACACCAAGACTCTGACTAACTATATTTTAACTCAGTATGTGAAGACATCTATTGAAGGGATCCAATGGTTAAAAAATAAAATTGGATTAAGCCCTATGATTTTCATGTATTTTTTTAGTCAGGTTAATATATATATAATTTAATTTTGGTAACTGTTGATAATATTCAACACGACTCATTCATGACAAACATGTAGGATTATAATTCAAATTCACGATGAAAAAAAATTGAGTTATGGGGCTATAGTTCAGAGACCAATTCATGGGTTTCTTTTCCCTTGTGGGTATAAATAATCCCTACAACCTATTTCCATCTCAAAGATCCACCTTTAGTAGACCACAAGGTTTATCAAATAAATATCATGAACCTAATAGCTCTAGTATTTCATGATGAAATTTCATTTATTTTTATCAAGTTAGATGAATTTCATCATCATTCCAAAGAGTTTTTTTGTGATGATTTCGACACTCAGGGTGAAGAGGATCAGCAGAAGGTGGTGGTATAGATTTTATATCTTTTTAATGCCCCAATATATTAGTTGGTTGTTCCTGATACCAAACATTTTTGGGGATAATTATTTCCTATCCATGGTACCCGAAGATGATGTACCTTTGTTACATTCAAATAAAAAATTTGGAGATACAGATCAACCAGGTTTCATTGTGAAACATATCCACTTCTTAGGAAGTGGATTCTATCTTGAGCATGGTATTCGGGTGTGCTTCTTTTTAGGACCCCTATTGATGGTGGTTCTGGTAGTTAAACTTCTCTCGGGATACATAGTGTGTCAATAGGTCCTTGTCTTGTTTATGTTTTATGTAGATTCATAAAATAAAAAAAGAGAGACACTTCTTAACAACATGATTTCCTAAAAAGATCATGTCACATTGTCAGAGGTGAGTTTCATTGAATTGTATGTTTTGGGTCATTTGATGTGATACATAGTCGAAGAAATCCATGCTTATGGATGAAATTTATAACTACAGAAGGATGATTTCAGGTAGTAGGTGGTTTATGTCCCATGGAATATTGGTGTCATTCAAGGTATGAAATGTCTCTTCGCTTCCCCGAATATGTATATTTAGTACTCAAATTCAATAATTTTAATTTAATACAACCATTTTATGAAGCGTTGTAGTAGAATTAGAGCTTTTTTTGATATACCCTTTTTTTGAAAGATTATTTTTTTGGATGATTAGTTATTACAAACTTCAACTGATAGTGTTTGTATAGAACCAATCTTTACATACATGGAAAATACATTTATTTTGTGAAATACTTAATACAAAACACAAATATACACCCAAAGGATGTATTGGTTTTTTTTCTTTTGGAGACTCGGAACATATTCTTTTAATCATGGTGAAATAACTTCAACATCTCCCATAAACATATTCCCATTTTGTTTTAATACCTAAAACATTACTTTATATCCTGGGGAAATGAAAACATAAAAAGGGTTAGCTCAAATGCTCCGTAAGTGTAGACATAGAGAACATAAAACATACCATAAACATTTAAATGTAAATAACATGAATATAATGTTTAAACATAGAAATCATGGGCAATGACATAAATCATGGAAGTCTGTAAGGAATAAGTCATAAAAGAACATTATAAATGATAGAATAACATTGAAATATAATATATAATTGTGGAAAACTAAAAATAAGATAATATTATTTCCATAATATTCAAGGAATTGTTGTGACGACCATCATAGTGGACAAAGTAAATTACTGAACAATGTTTACACTTCATTCCGGCCATGTATTATTGTACCATATTTATTTAACATTAAAGTCATGTCTATATAATGAGATATATATAATTTCCGAATTCATTGGATGGAGATATATATCCCACCCATCGCATAATGAAATCATTCTTACATGTGTCACAAAAACATAAATCATACATCATAGCATAACCCATGATATAAAATGGGTTTCTTAAAAACCATTCAATCATAACATAATCCAAGTAAAAAAAATTCATAATTACCACAATCAAATAATATTATTAATAGGGATAGAAACGTAATAAAATTAAAAGAGCTTCATATTAGATGGAAAATAATTTTGATAAACCACTTGAACTTAGTTCATGAAGAAAATATCCTTTCTTCTTCAAAAACGTTTTCTTTTCTCAAAATGACATGCAATTTTAAATGAAAATGATTTAGTTAAAAATAAATTTGAACCATTATAGAGGAATATTTGTGGAAATAAGGTGTCATGAAGTAGTAAAAAAATCCATTCATGTCATATTCTTTTAAAAACATTATCCTCGTACTTTTTCTAGAATAGTCAAATAGTTACTCATATGGTAAAAAAAAGAATGATTCCATCCATACCACATAGTAGAATTCAAATTGGGAAAATGACTTTAAATATAAATATAATAATTTAAAATATTTTCTGACAAGATTCATAGAAAACATGGACATGGATGATAAATATATCTCTCGTAGATACATACGAATAAACAATCTCGGATAAAAATGAGATTTTATTATTTATTATTTACCTTAGGTATGATATGATTTTTTTGTATCTGAACCTCCAATAAAATTCTTTAAATAATGTTAAATATGTATTCTAGAATCATAATCATTTTTATGATAACAATTGTGATCATATTTTTATCCATTTGTCAGTAACATATTATAGTTGCTCATTATTCAGGCATTAATTAAATTATGTTCTTATTTATGTTATGTCAGATAAGTTCGTATTCTTATTTTTAAGTCATAGTTATAAAATTTAAATAATTTTTTTAGTATAATATATATCATAATTATTTTTTTCAATTAATTTAAATAATAATGGTTTAATAAATATTATGTAGAATGAGTCACATCACACTGTGGAGACGGTTAGTCATAAGCACACACGAGTGATGATATCATTCCCATCATTGTTGAATTGTATTAAAGTGGATGGTGTATAGTATAAAAAAATTAGTATCATGTTTTAATTATCAAATATAGTAATTATTTAAACCATTATATTCATCTAGTAATGTGGTGGTGAAAAGAACATTACACCACATCATGGAGACAGAAAGTTGTACGTACGAACGTGCGGTGATTTCCTTTTTCATAGGATGGGTAGAATGTGAAATATGGTTGTTTTATATTTATATTAACAAATCAGTATATTATTTATCCTTATTTTATTACTTTATAATGAAATATACAAATAATAGTATGTTGAAAAAGAATTAAATTTGAGAGAATCGGTATAAGATATTACCACTTCCTCAACATGCCTCCTTTAAATTCGTTTTAGGGCACTTGATTTTGACTTCTGAGAATAATAAAAACCCTTATAATGTAACTAGATAAGTATATAAGAGTAATGGTCATGGTTTGTCTGATCATGAAGGATATAAATAGAGTTATTAGTAAGGGGGTTCCCTTTTATAAGATAATAGAGGGGGCTTTAAAAACCCTCAAAATATTAATTTATTATAAATTAAATTTCTATTAAAAATAGACCAAAAAATATTTAATTCAAATATAAGAAGATTTTGGTTTTAATACCCATTGTTTTATAATTATTAGTCATGTTTTTAATATTCTTTTAGCCTTATCTTTTTTGTCAAACCCTTATTTTACACTTTTTAATCTTACATTGATATCATGTTATGTACACATTGTGGGTTAATGTAATTAGCATATCTTGTCAAATGACCCAAAAAAATTAATTATGACATATTTTGATGTATATTAACCATTTTAAATGCATATATTTTTTGTAATTTAATATCATTTTATAATCTATTTTATGTTTTATGTTATTAATTATGTCAATTTTGTACACTATTCATACTTGAATTTTTAAAAAATTCATAAAAACCCGATTTCGTCAAACCAAAATAATTATCTCATCCCTAATATATCAATTGAATCAATAAAATTATTTTATGGAATAAAAATGTTAAAATTAAAATTTTCATAATATTTATAAATTCATTTTTTTCAATCATTCATTAATGAGGAAATCACTACATCATAATTGTTTCATAAATTTAAATATTTATCTAATGTCAAAAAATTTATAAATAAAATACCGTGATTTAGTAAATCCTCTTATGTTAATAATGAATATTTATAGACATAGATATGAGTTCTGTATCTCTATATTAAAAAAGATTTAGTTAATGAAATTGATTTAGGTTATAATTTTATTTACTTTAATTTAATTATTATAAAATGTCATTTGCACATCCAAGTGAATCCATGGGGTGAAAAAATAGACCCAATGATGAAAATGGTTGGAAATATCACATCCAATATGATTCTTACATGTTTTAGGGTAGTTTAATATTATAATAATATTATTTGTTACCCTTTTTTACCAGATTTACCCTTTAACCCTAGTAAAAATAATAATTACTAAATATACTATTCATAATATCCAATAATTAGAGGTACCCATTTACAAAATCTGAACATTATTATTAAAAATATAGAATCTATTTTTCCTAAAAAAACCCAAAAGTTTCAATAATTATTTTAAAAATATTTTTTATTGTCAAAACCAAAAGGCGGGTTTTTAAGAAATAATAACTATCAAAAGATTAACATGTGGTTATGTCCAATTTCAAAGTGAAATAAATTAAAATAACCCAAATAGGATTAAATAATAATAAATAATCTAATTAAAATTTAAAACCCAATAAGTTACAATATATCAATATAAATAAATTAGATGAAAATGCATCTCTGACTTAAAATGCGATATTTTTCACTATTTATTAAAAATGAACATTATCATAAAATTACCAAAAAAATATATATAACTACATTTTTGTGTCCCAATGTCAAATAAGAAGTTTATTTTCTATAATTTTACTCATATAAGTGTCAAAACTATATTTAATAGGGGTATTCCATCAAAAGCTGGTAAAACTGCCTTTTTATAAAAAGTACTTCTATCCGAAAAAAATATTTTATTCTAATCTAATATTCTAGAAAATGTATAAGATGAATTTTAATGTTATATAATATTCATTATGTGGTAAATAATATTCTTAATGTCTAGTTTATATCCCATTAAATAATAATATGTCATTCTTTTGTGAAACTCGATATTGCATACAACACAATATATCGAGGAAGGTCTCTCTTGCGTGTAATGCAAGAAAAGTTTGTTTTGCTAGTAGTTAAAGCTTCATTTGGTTTTACATATAACATAATCCAAACATAGTTCTTTTATACATCGAACAGAATCTATACTCATGGTTTCATGGAATGAATTCTATCAAATGGACTTGAAATTTTGGGTAACACAAGCAAAGAATAGTGTTGAGTGTAATGAAAGATAATACAGTGTTGTGTATAGAGGAAGCTAATCTTTGTGTATCATAGAGAATAATACATCAATGAAATTTAAAATAATATATATCATAAAAACATTTGGTGTAACATTCTACCCCCTTTAAATGAATTTCTCCCTTGAAATTCATCAGTGTTATAAATGGTTTTCTACTTGAATGTTTCGTTCATGGAAACTCCCATCATAAAAAGGGCTACTAAAACATCATTTCAAAAAATGATAGTTTGAAACATAACGGTTACCTAAAGTAACTCTTCACTAGGTTTCCACATAAGATAACATAGGTGGGAAGTGAAAACATGGATGTGGAAGAGAAATCTAACCATCTAGTATTGATGGGTAGTTATCGAGAATAAGGTTTCGAGAAAGATAACTATGAGAAATCCATAAATCAATGATGATTTAATGTGCCATAAGATTATTCAGATAAAATGGTACTGGGATAACAATTTTGGTTCTCAATATCTCTTTCTTAATGTTGAATAATTTTTCATGGGAATAAAACATACATGATATTGGTACAATATCATCACTTTTCGTGCCATGAAAAATTTCTACTTCATCTACTATTTTAAGAAATAAATATGAATTTGTAACTCATGATTTGTTATAATGTCATTTGATAGAACAATTTTTCATTCAATCGGTCTCATTAAAAAGATTATCATAGGTAATCAAATATGCTTAAGTGCACCTATTGTGAGATAATATATTAATCTGACAAACTTAAAATGAAAAATAAATTATATTATCCACAAATGGATAACATTATACCCTTTACAAAACTAAATATATTATACATTATAATGTGGTGAACTAAGTCAACATAACATTTATCTCCCATATCTCATTTGGCAGTACTTAGCTGTCACATTCAAAACATGTGAATACCATAATCATGTATTCCATTTAAACAATGATAATAACATAAATTTCCTTATAACCTTAGTGAAAACATGAATAAAATCAAAAGATAACTATTTCCACATACCAATATCCTAAAAATTCAATACATTCAAACCATGATATCACTTTGTCCTTATACCTGTCATGAAGTTATTAATAATATAAAACATCTCATTATCTCTTTGTCCCTTAATTAATAACATATAATGTGTTTCCAAAAATATTTCAATCACTATTCAATGTTATTGGTTCCATATAATTATTGAAATCCAGAATAAACCAATAGATATATATTCCCATATTCCATAATACTATAATTATGATTCCACAACACTATTTTGGAATCCCATTACCAAAACAGTTAACCATTCCACCACTTCGTTGTCATATATAGAATCACCAATAGAGATCACATGTGATTTTCCCTTATCTTTTTCTTTAAGGTATTTTCAACGTCAATCATTATTAACCCTTGTATTAGTGAATTTCTTTGCATAATTCCACATTTCCTTGAACTTTTAGCATTGATGTTTTGGTGGTTTGTTATCTGTAATCTTTTCTCTATTCACATAATTAGCAACCATTTTCCCATTACATCAACACTCAACTGCTCAAAGTGCTTTTTTTCCACACATGAAACATTTTATAGTCCCTTTAAGAAAATCTCTACTATGCTTATTTCCAAACTTTGATCATATGTAAACTTTCATCTTCAGTTCACCATTGTTTTGAGATTTTCCCTTGAACTCCGTCTTTTGTTTCTTGTCAAAACTATGAGATTGATATGTGACACCAACTTATGGATCTTTATTGATTTCACAATGTAATATATCGTTAAAGATACTAGAGTCTCCTATAAATAATTCCCTTAGAAGACTTTTTTTAGGACACTAACGAATTTATCAGCTTTGCATTCAGGTTGGATGATAAATCTAGAATCATACCTTGCAAGTTTTTTAAAATTCACCTTGTATGTACTAATAGGTTCATCATCATTTTTATTAAGCTAAATGAACTCATTTTGAATCTTTTTTAGAAGAATAATAGGATGGTACATATAGAAAAATATGTTTGTTAACTCATCCCATTCTAGGGATCCAATTTAATTTTTCAGCACTGTATTCATAATTAGAGTCCACCACTAGTATTCTTATCCTTCTAAACGATAGAAAACTAAAATTATATTTTCATGTTCTAATAAGGAAGGATGAAAAATATATTTTAAATGGTACTGATCCATTGTTAATCAACAAGTGGATCTGAAGACCCACCAAAAGAAGGAGGAAGTTTCCTCATGAAGAACTAAATAGAATGTTGTTCCCCTCTATACTAATTTTGAAGTCCAAAATGATTCTTTAATTGTGTATGTATTGTAATAAGATTTTTCATTCCAAAACCAAAAAATTTGGTTGTTCAAGAGTACAATCATTGAATTTCCCAGTGCATTGATCATTAACATTGTTCCACCAGGTTCTAGCCATGGTCTAAAACCCAAAAAGAATAGTGTGAGAGGAAAAAATCATTCTTGGAAAAAACATTATCACATGGGAGTAAATTTAGTCTCTGAAATCGTAGGTTTAATCCTTGGTTATTCATAATTGTTATCACAATTCTAGGACCACAAACTATACTTATACATATCGTTAAGGACAATTATAGACATACCTTAAAAATATCTCCAGGGATCTCACTAAAGTTTTCACATCCTTTTTTCCATAGGTTGACTAAACATTCACTCTAATACCAACTGTAGAGACACAAGCATGGCATACATGGAAATTACTGTAATTTTGTGGAATAATTAATACATAACACAAAAAACACCCAAATACTGTGTTATTATAGTGTCTTTAGAAACATGGAACATAATCTTCTAATAATGGGGAAAGATCCCCAACATATCCCCTAAAGATCTTCCCCGTTTTTTTTCCTACCTAAAACATTTCTATATATACTAGGGAAAATAAAACATAAAAAGGGTGATAAAAAATTCCAAGTAAGGGGTCAAAATAGAGAACATAATACAAAGCATACACATTTTAATGTAAAAAATATGAATATACTGTTTAAACATCAAAATATTCAGCAATGTCATAAATCTTGGTAGTATTTAAGGGATATTTCCTAAAAGAAAATTAAACATGATATAATTTCAGTGACATAAAACATGTAATTGTGGAAAATTAATAAGCAAATAATATGATTACTATAGTAGCCAAGGAATTGTATCCAAGACCATCCAAGTGGACCAAATTAATTACTTAACCGAGTTTACTTATCGTTCAATCCATTTATTACTGAACAAAATTTACATGTCGTTCAAGTCATGTATATATCATGAGATATAAATATTTTCCCAATAAATTGGAGGGGGATATTGTTCCCACACATCTCATAATGAAATCATTATTACATGTTCCACTAAAACATAAATAATTCATAATAGCATAACCCATGAAATAAAATCGGTTTCTTAGTCATCATTCTATTATAACATGATTTATATATAATACCATTTCATTATTAAAAAAATAAAATCATAGTAATAATAAGTATAGAAACATAACACTATTTAAATTGGGTCATCTTATATGGAAAATAATTTTGATAAACCACTTGAACTTAGTTCTTGTATAAAATATCATTTCATCTTTAGAAACATTTTCCTTTCTCAAAATACCATGCAATTTAAATTAAAATATTTTAGTTGAAAATAAAATTGAAATAGTGTAGAGGATTATTCATGGATGTATGGTTTCATGAAACTATAAAAAATCCATTTATTCCATATCATATAAGAAATCATTCTCCATGTACTTTTTCTAGAAAAGTCAAAAAGTTCCTCGTATGGAAAAAAAGATTTCCTTCCATACCACATAGTAAAATTTAAAAATAGGTAAAAATGAAATTAAATATACATATAAGAGTGTTGAAATTTTTATGAAAAAAATATACTGCATGGACATGAAGTATAAATATATCCCCATTAGATACATACGAATAAACAATCTCGGATAAAAACGATATTGGTACTGTTATCCCTTACCATTGGTCCAATATGCTTCGTATCTATCCAAACCACCCATAGAATGATTTAAATAATGTTACTGATTTATTCAAGAATCAAACTCAATTTTATGATAACATTTATGGTCATATGTTTTCTGTTTGTTCGTAACATTTCCTTCTAACTCGTTATTCAGGTATGAACTACATTATGTTCATATGTATGTTTTGTTGGATATGTTCTTATTCTTATTCTTAGGTCATAGTTATATAATTTAAATCATGGAATGAGTATAGTATTTATCATATTAAATCATTAAATTCATTTAAATAATCATTTTTAATGATGATTATGGCGAATGAATCACATCACACTATGTATATAGTAAGTTGTACACATGCACGAGAGACGATATCATTCCCATAATTGTTGATTAGTATTAAACAGGTTGGTGTATAGTACCTCATAATTGTTATAATGTTATATTAATGAGAAAAAGTTATTATTTACACCAATATTCCAATCAAAGTAAGGTGGTGGTGAAAAACATATTACGCCACGCCGTGGAGACGGTAAGTTGAACTTACACACGCTCATTGATTTCATTTTTCGTAGGATGGATCGAAGGTGAAATATGGGTGTTTAATATTTATAATAACGTATAAGTATAGGATTGGTACTTGTGTTATTACATTATAATGAAATAAATAAATAATCGGATGTATAAGAAGACAGAACTGTGAAAGAATCTATAGAAGAGATAACTTCTTCCTCAATGTACCTCCATTAAATTTCCTTTTTCGGTACAAAAGATGGTATTTTTAGAAGAAAATAACCTATAAATTGTAAATAGGGAAGTTGGGAATAGTAATTCTTATGGTATTTCTGATCTTGAAGTCTCAAAAAGGAGTGAAGAGGAAAGGAAGAAGGTGCCCATTTATTAGAGAGATATGAGCCACTTTAAGAATCTCTCAAAATATTAATTATTAAAAATTGATTTTTGATGAAAAATGGACCAAAAATTATTTAATTAGATTAAAATATTTTTTTTGGAATAACTATAACAAAATAATTTTTTAAAATGTTTTGAATATTTTTTAATCCTTATCCTTCAATTTTAACCCTTATTTTACCCTTTTTAATCTTATTGTGGTATCGTTTTATTTACACATTATAGTTTAACGTAATTACCATATCATGTCAAATGACCTGAAAATGTTTTTTTCTGAATCATTTGGATTTATATTAATCATTTGGATTAATCTTATGTTATTATGAATTTAATATCATTTAATAAAATATTTTATGTTTTTAGTTATTAATTATGTAAATTTTGGACAGTATTCATAGTTGACTTTAAAAAAAATCATAACAACATAATTTCTTATAAAGAAAGGCATTAACTCATCCCTAATATGTCAATGTCATCCATAACATATTTTTATGGAATCAAAATCTTCAAAATAAATTTATTTTAATATTTATAAATTCATTTATGATAATCATTCATTAATGAGGAAATCACTACATCATAATTGTTTCATAAATAAATATATTTATTTAATTTCTAAAAAATAATAAATAAAATTTCATGATGTATAAAATCCTTTTAGATTTATAATGACTATTTATAAGAATATATATCAATTATATAACTATATATTAAGATCTATTTAGTAAAAGATACGTGTTCAGGTTATAATTATATTTACTTAAATAAATACTGATAAAATATCATTTTCACATCCATGTGAATATATGGGGTCCCGAAATCGACTTAATGATGAAAATAATCAATGAAATCTAATCCAGTAGGATTTGGACATGTGTTAGTATAGTTTAATGTTATTAAAATATTATTTTTTACCCTTATTTACAAGATTTACCCTTTAACCATGGTAAATTAAATAATTACTTAAGTTACTATTCATAATGTCCCAAAATAAAATATAACTTTATACAAAATATTAACCTTGTGATTTCAAATATGGAATCCATTTTCCAAATCAACAACAAATATTTTTCAATAATTAATTTAAAATTAATTCCCATTGGCAAAACCAAAAAGTGGTTTTTAAGAAATAATAACTATCCAAAAATTGGCATGTGTTCATGTCCAATTTAAAAAATAAATTACATATAATGACCAAAATTAGAATAATGATAAAAATATAATACAATAACACTAAAAAAATTAATGTACAATATAAAAATATAAATAAATAATATGAAAATCCAGTTCGGACATTAAATGTGGTATTTTTTATTATTAATTAAAAATGAACTTTATCAGAAAATTACCAAACATTCAACATAAGTAAATTATTTTGTCCAAATTCTATATAAGAAGCTTATTTTGTAAAATTTAAATTTTTATAGTGTCAAAACTATTTTTAAAATGGGTGTTCCATCAAAAGGCAGGAAAACTGCATTTTTTTAAAAAGTACTTCTTTTATCCAAAAAAACATATAAATCATGTTCTAGAAAATATATAAGATGAATTTTAATGTTATATAGTATTCAAATTTTGGTTATTACTATTCATAATTTATATTTTATATCCTATTAAATAATAAAATATTTTTTCTAGTGAAACTCGGTATTGGATACAAAGAAAGCTATTGAGGAAGGTCTCTCATGTGTGTAATGCAAGCCAAGTCAGTGTTGCGTGTAGTGAAAAATTCCTTTGGTGTTGAGTATAAAATAATCCAAACATATCTCTTTTATAAATCATAAAAAAAATCATGACTCAATGTTTCCTAAAATGAATTCTATTAAATTAACTTGAAATTATATGTAACAAAAACCAATAATTTTGATTCGTATAATGCAAGCTCATACAGCGTTACGCATAGCACAAGGTAATCTTGCTGAAGCATACAACACATGAAATCAAATAAATTAAAGAGAATATACATCATGAAATCTTGGGGAGTTACAATGTGACCTAACTCTAATAGAATATTCCACCTCATATGGAATCATTCCATAACTAATGAGTTTATCGTAGGATCTTTATCTTGCTTTTGACTAATTTCTTAAATTCCATTCCAAACAAGAATTTTAAAATTAATGATGGTTTTGTTGTCGTGTTTTGAGATATAATTTTCATTATTGGGTGATAAAAATTCCTCATTAGATCAGGATGATCTTATGTGTAATAGAATGCCTTTAATTTTACAAAATTTATTGCATGTCAATGGATTAGGGGATTCTATGAGCTTTTAGATTATTTCAGTGTTAGATTATTGTGTGTAAATCTTCCTAGAGTACATTTAAGGATATCACCCCCATCATAATTTTGTTTTCTACATAGACTTGTACCCTCTGATAGCCTAATATCTACCCTAGAAAAGCAGATGACCTCATATAGCTGCAAGAGATAAAGGTACAGTTATAGAATTTGAAATTAATGGGCTTTCTGATACTTAATATTTTCTACTAGGAATTATAGATTGGTACTCATTTATTTTTAAGGATACCCTAAGGTTATTTATGTGATAAAAACACCAAAACCTTGTGTATATCCAAAAAACTGACCCCTGAGGATCAATGATTTTTCAAAACGGTTGTTTGGGGAAAGCTGGTTCTCATATTATGACCTAAAAATAAGTAATTAGTAGGTAAAAGCTCAAGAATCAGATTTATTTGGATGGATTTATAAAGATTCTATAGTTTCCGTAAGTTCATGGTGATAAATTGTAACACCCCCAACTTTTTTGAAATATTTTTTTAAATTAATTTAATCCTTTCGAAAAAAATTTCATTTACCACAACACTGAATACTACTTGTTTTATTTGTAAGAACAATGTTATTATTTATTTTCAACCCACAACACCTATGGGCTTCACTACATTCAACTCATAGATTATCTTCTTGTAAATTTAAATCTATGTTTTTATTGTGCTACTCAAAATTCCAATTTCTTTTAATATCTTCTGTTACATGCAATACTATGTTTTACCAAACCATATTAAACTATTAATAATCTTATTAAAACACTATTATACTTAATACCTAGTTATTGGAATGAACATTATAATTAATACTAAATAAATTATAAAAATATTTTTGAAACATGTATATAAATTGAGTCCATCGGTTATCAATTTTTATAATCAAATATAATAACTATTTTAAAATTGAAAACTCTTTTTTTATGAAAACTATTTTTCTATGTATGAACACCATTTTATCTCAATAAATTAAACAAACCACATATGATGAATGTTTTTATTAAAATTTATATATTAAATAATCATTCTTCTTTTGACATTCATAAAATAAAATTTATTTGTATAAAATAATAATAAATAAAATTTTATGAATAAAAAATGAATTATTTGAAATGTTAATTTATACCAACTATTAATGTTGAAAAAAATTCAAACCATATTTTTGACACTTTTATAAATTATAATTGAAAATATTAATCAATTATTTTGAACCATAATATCTAAATTTAATTTGGTTTAATTTTTTCTAATTTTATGAGAAGTTTCATGTTTTTTAATAGTAAAAAATACTAAATTTTAATTCAACTCCTATTTTTATTCTAACATATTAATATATATAAATTATAATTTTAATTGGTAACAAATTATAATTAGTTCAGTTTTTCCTAAATTAGTCATCTTTTCTTCATTGGAACCAAGATCACATTGAAATTTGATATAAAAATATTTCAATCTTTTAAACATTTTTACTTAGAAAATGTTTTTTCATTAAATAAAAAAAATTAATTTTGAATTTATATTATCCAATTCTATGTCTATAATTGTGAAAAATAGATTCCATATAAAAAATTATTGGTCAAAATTTATTACATATGCACCTCCTATTTTTTTGAACTATAAGAATAGTAACATTAGTAACTTTTTACCATGGTTATGGGTATATCTGTTAATTAAGGTTTAAAATAATATTAAAAATAATATAAAACTACCATAACAATAGGAAAAATGATATTAGTTGAAGTTAATTTTACCCTTATCACTTATGGTTATAAATTTAATAATTTAGTGGACACTTTTCCATGAAAAAGACTTAAATAATATTAAAATCAACGACAATGACAGACTGACATACTCGTACTTTTCATATCTATAATATATTAAATATGAAATTAAATAAAATATTTTCATAAAAATGTTTATTTTTATGAAATATAAAAGGATTATATACATCAAGAAAATTTATTTTTAAAATTTATAAGAGATATAATTTTTCAAAAATAATTTTACAATGATAATGCAATAATTATTCAATTAATCATTTAATATATTAAACGAAATTATAATTATTAAATGAAATATAATTTGACTTAATTAAGTTTCTCCAAAAAAAATTATAAGTGAATAAGACATTTTAGGTGTTTATTAAATAAATATGTTAGTAGTTAGCTTTTTTTATGTATTTCCTTAATGTTAATGTTATGAATTGTTTCAAAATATAAACTTATGATATTTATTGAAAATAATATTTTATTAAATTATTCAAAAATACAAACAATATTAAATAAGGAAAATTTGATGCTATATGGTCTGTAATATCATTAATTATCCATTTATGGATGAATTTACACTTTATATGTTAAAAATTACATCTCATTAGTATTAAAAAACCATTGTTACCATATTAATTAATAAAATGGCTTTGAAATGGTTAATCAAAATGATAATATTTTAAATGACATGAAAATTGTTCTAAAATTCTTTTGTTGATGAGAATAAAACATTATAAAATATTATATTCAAATAAATACAATATTTTTGGTATTTTTTTAGACTAAATTTATTATTAATTAATAGTTATAAAATATTCAAAAGTGCCACTCCTACCTCTTATTAAAGGGAACTACTCCTTCTCATCTCTTTGCAATTCAGAACCAATTTGTATATGCTAAAGTCTATAAAAATCCCCTCCCACTATCTGTAACATAAGCCTAGAATCCTTATTATAGTTATAAATCCTACAAATGACATCCTTTTGTGCAACTAAAAAGAATATACCCAAAGAAGAGGTAACATTCATCAATAAATATTTTTGTTTTATTTCTTCAGTAAACACCTCTATTATTTTTATTTTTATTTTATATAATAACCTACGTATCATAAATTTAAGGATATAATGTTATATTAAAGATTATACTTACACTTAAACACCCTACCTTATAATGGGTAACAAACTAATCATTTTTTCGTACGACAGACAACTGCCTCACAGAATTATTGTGGTTTATTTTTCATTTACCACCACTCACGGTGGTCATTATATTGAAAATACTATTCTTTTAGGATATATATTTTTTAAGAATTATATATTTTCTTCACTATTTATTAAAAAACATACCTTTATGTTGTCTACTTTTTCTAAAAAAGATAACATCATAGGTGGATGGGTGGACTACCGCAGCCTCCAAGCAATGTGATTCTATCAGACATTATATTAAATTTATTAAGGAAGGTTGTAGAAAACATATATGATATATATGAAATAATAATTATAATGGAATGATAATATATATATATTTATATTTATATTATTTTCTTTCTTTCATTCAATATGTTTAAAAAAACAAGGTTCATGTGTACATATGGCCTACCGTCACCATAAATTGTGTTTTCCATTTCATATTTCTATATTTTGTAAATTAATTTAAATTTTTATATACAAAAAATATACTATATTTATATCATTTTTAAAATTATATATATTATTATATCATGATATATATGTGTGTGTATGTGTGTTTTGGGGTATGTATCATGAATAACAATTCCAAATACAAAAAAATTCAGATATTACATGAAATGTAACATTAACATGTAAATATTAATAAATAAGTAATATTGTGTAATAATTAAATAATAAATAGTTTTTTATATAGGAATATGGTTTTGAGGTATATTTTTAATTAAATTATATTTTTTAACATATAATTGTTGAATGAGTAAGAATAAAGTTATGACATAAAGTAAGGGATTTTTTCTCACATTTATTTATATGGGACACATGCCATGTACATTAATTATTTCTTCTGTGTAGTGTATATATTAACCATGAATTTATTTTTTGAGTATTATACTAAATTTTATGATTTTTTATACCCATTAAATTTTACTTCATTCAGGGGGAATATAATTCAACAGATTATAAAGTGATGACTATTTATTTCACAATCTCATAAATAATACGGATTGTTTTGTTCTATGTCTCCAATGGAGAATATTTATCTTTCATTACAATGCTTTCTATAAATGTTATCAATTTTTTTACTATTATATTGTTATTTTTAAATATATTTTTACCAAATTTTTTTCATTTTACAACATGGTTTGAATGGAATATTTTTCTCTTTTTCCAAATGTGGTAATTTGTGACTTTTCATGAAGAAGTATGAAAGGATGATTTTTTTAACTCATATTCCATGAAAATAATTTTCCACCATCCTGTTGAAATAATTATTTAATAGTCCATATAAATGATTATAAGATTGTTTCAATGAAAATGATTATTTATTTCACATTATTTTATGAAAATAAAATGTTTTCAATTGATAATGTATATTTTTTACATGAATTATTTTCAAGTTATATCCCAAAATAAAAATTTCTAATATGATTTCATTTTATGTTTCTTCTGTTAAAATAGAGATATGATTCAATTATACCATTAATATTCATTATAAAAATAGTTTATATTAATGATACATTCATATTTATGAACCATATTTCATTTCAATGGGTTTTGTTATGATTGAATGATGTTAATGAAACCAAATTCATTCCATGGGTTTTGATATAATGAATGATTTATCTTCTCATGGAAAACATATGTTTGGTTTTCGTTATGTGAAGGGTGGTACCTATATCACCCTCCAATGAATTTAAAAATTGTTTATATCTAATGATATAATTAATCTAAAAAAGTTGAAGGCTAGATCCAATAAAAGAGTATGGGGAAACCCGATTCAATATCAGATGATAGGGAAACCCAATCCTCTATGGGAAGATGGGGATACATGATCCCTTACAAAGAAAGGATTGAGACAGTGGATGGTGGAATTTCTCTCCCCATATGTGTAGTCCTTATGATGTTTCATGTTATGTTTTGGAAATTCCCCTTGACTTATTGAGAATGATATTACATGTTTATGTGTCTTCTACAAATTCCATGTCTTATTCTTATGTTATACATTCATTTATTATGATCTTGATTTCTATATTATTCATGTCTTATGAACATCCAATATTTATTACAGGAATCCTTTATATAATCATTGATATGAATGGTATGATTTCCAAATGTTATGCATATTTTCTCATAAACCTATGTTAATGATTTTTTAACTATATATCTCCCAGGCACACCCATACAGAGCAATCGATCTCAATATTTTTTTTATTTTTTATTTTCTGGATGTTATAATGAACTTTTTTAGTTATGTGAACTAATGGGTATGATATTTTTTAGAATCTTTGAATATATTTCACCTCAATAGTTAATTTTTTCCATGTTTCTATTGTAAATATACTAATTTAAATCTTGGAACTGAATTTGTGTAACTAAATTAATATTAATATAAATTATGTAATATCCTTGTATAAAAATATCAGGTTCATTATATCAACGAAAATATTTCATAATCCTTTGTAAAATCTAATGAGAAAAAATTAATGAGATATCTAGATATATTTATAAGTAAATTTCTTAGTATGTATCTTAGGATAATCCTATGGTGTGATAGATTTAATATGTTGTCCTAATTTAGACATCCCATAATGGATTTTTCAATGTAATTTGGTTCTTCAAATAAATAATTGTTTCTTATTCTATGATTTCTAGTTTTAGTCAATGGTCGGAACAATAAAAAATTGGATTGATATTGAATGTGATGAGAAATTAAATTATGAGTTGTGAAATATGATGAACACTAGAGTAAAAGAAATTTGTATCATAACTAATCAGTTTTCCGGAAACATGATTAGCAATGTATAACATAACTAACTCTTAGACTCACCTATGAAGAGAAGTAATGTATTTTCCAAGAATTATAGTAATAGTTATCATGGGGGAAATAATTTTATGATTTATTTGTGTCATTATTGTGGGAAGAAACACATAAATGTATTTCTTAGAGGAAGAAGATGATTCTTTTAAATTTGTAAAAGAATGAATCAAATAAATTAATTGAAAAGAGAAGTTTAATAGTTCCATTAATGTAATGATTGGGAATATTGTACTATATAAATTACTAATGGTTGATGAATAATTTATGTGTGTAAATAATGGTAATAATGAAAATTGATTTCTTGAGTGAAATGATCCTCATGAAAATAGGAACGGTGGTACCTATAGTGGTTATATTACAGACGATGATGATACTAAAGGTGAAAATGTGAAATGAAATAGGTATTGAGTAATAGGATAATATTTCTTAATAAATTAACAAAAATATAAAATAATCAAACTGTTTCTATATTTGGATTTAAAAATCATGTCACATGTAGTATAAAATATGCCCCTATTTTTATGTTTATGTTTTTCTACAAGGATTATCAAGAATATGTTCAATTTTTGTGATGGACTGAAAATTTAATTTTATGGAAAGAATATTTTCATAATAAAACATGATTAAAAGAAATATAAACATTAGTATGTTTTTGATTTTATGTAAATTAATTGTGGAAAATGTAAACTGAGTGGTTATTGTTACATTAGAAAAGTGAATTATACTATCATTAATGTAGCAAACATAATTTTTTGATTTAAAGAATTTATCCAATAATATTTGGAATACGTAAAAAATCTTGTTTTAATTAAATATTTATAGTATTTCATTTTATTATAATTTTTAAAGAGAATACGTGATGAAAGTATTTACAGGATTGGTTTGTGTAAAATAAGAGCTAATTAATGATATACCGGGGATCAATTCTATGTTGACTTTGAGAAATTTAGTTAACATTTTCTAATGTTTTGGAAGTTCATATTTTGTACGGGTTATAAATTTAACCATTTATCGAACAATTTATGTCAAAAACATCTGATGAGGTTTTATATATTAAAGAATTATCTAGACATATGAGGATTTATACGCATTGGATAACATTTTCTAACCTTATTGTTTTTATAAATACATATGTCATAAACTATCATTCTATTTTTGGATCTTATGATATACTAACACGTTAGGATAGAGATATTTACCTTTATTTCTTTTAATAAGGGATGAAGTTTAAATTCATCAAACGATAAAAAGGGGTGAGGCTGTTTGGAAATCATGTATGTATTTCTTCTCCCAAAAAAATTTCAACATTATAGAAAAATGGTTTTCAAATAACATTTTTTCTAATTATAAACATTTTCATGATATCAATGTACTTTTTTAAACTCTTTTGGATTAGTTATTTTTGGTCGTTAATTTTCTCCATGCAATGTTCTCTATCACTCTACATCAGAACATCATAGTTGGATTTCACTTCCACGTCCAGGTTTTCACTTCACACCTATGTTTTCATATGGGGAAAAATAGTTATGAGATAATTTGTGAAATTGATATGTTTTAAACTATCCTTTTTAAAATGATGTTTTGGTATTCATTTTTAGGATGTGTGTTTCTATGAATGCAACTATCAATTGTCACACCTTTTATAAAGTAGAAATGTTTTGATCTAGAAATTTATTTTGAAGAGGGTAGAATGTAAAACCACATTCTTTTGTGAAATATGTTTTTTATATTTATTTAATCTTTTAGATATTTTAATTTCATGGAACACGGAACATAACTTATGTTATATGAAAGTACAATGTTATTATTTAATTATATGTAACACCAAGAAAATTTTTCCCTATACGCGGCACTTATCATTGCTTTTAGAACTTTCAACACTAGGTTTTAATTGTGTTATAGAAAATTTTATGTTCTTTTGATATCTTATGTTACACTCTATACTAAGTTTTACCAAAATATTTCCTATAAATTAATGTAAAAACTATTTGAAATGAAATGAATTCCTCTTCTATGAATACTATTTTTTCGTACAAACTCCATTTTATTTAAATAAATTAAGGAATCCTATATTGATTAATATTTAATAAAATTTATATTTTAAGTATTAAATAATTTTATTTGAAAATAATCCAATAACTTTTATACGAATAATATAATAATGAATCAATTTATATGAATAAAAATATGTATTATTCAAAAGAATAATTTTTACATCTTTTAAATAGAGAACACATTTTAAATCTATTTTCTCCAAACAAAAATTAAATATATTTTAAAAAATAAAATTATTCTACTGAATTTTAATATAAAATGTTTACATTTGTTTAATTGTTTAAATATTTTTGAAAAGATACATGTTTTGATGAATATTTAAAAAACTAAATTTCAATTGAAAAAATCTTTTTATTCTAAAATTATTATTTATTGAAAATACGATTTGAGTTGGTTTCAAAATACTTTGTTTAAAATTTTAAAGGATTATTAAAATAAATTATATTGGAAGAAATTTTACATTTTAATTTTATATTAAAAAATCTCAATCATTTGTACTTTTTCATTTTAAAAAAATATTTTCCCATTCAATCAACACGATTAATTTAAAATTTAATTTATCCCAATATTTTTTTTATAACTATGAAAAATGAATTCATTATTTTTAATTAGAATGCCTAGATTTTTTAATTAGTTCCCTTTAAATTTTTTGGAAATTATGAATAGTAACATTAGTGACATTTATTTCAACAATTAAGGGTAAATCGTGTGATAATGATAAAAAATAATATGAAAACGTATTTTAAAACTAATATAAAACATTTTAAAATATCATTGGATGAATTTATTTCAACCCTTATTGCCTAATTTTCAAAATTTAATACTTTTATGGACACCTTTCCATGAAAATGACTTCGAAGGTATTAAAACCAAAGGGAGTTACAAAAATCTCACACTCTTACTTTAATAATTATAATATTTTTAATATTGGGTTAAATAATGATATGAAAAACTATACTTATAATTATGAAATATAATTGTTTTTATTACATAATTGAAAATTATTTTTAAATTTCTGTGATTAAATAATTTTCAAAATTAATTACATAATGATAAAGTAGTAATTATTCAATAAATAAATAAAACAATACATGATATTAGAAATATTAAAAAAATATAATTTATCTTAATTAATGTCATTAAAAAATTTATTGGTTAATATTATATTTTAAAGGGTATTAAATGAGTTTTATTAATGTCACCAATCTGTATGGATTTTCATAAATTCAATGTTAGTAATATAGTCAAATTTGGAACCAATGTTATTTTATAAAAATAATATTTTATTAAATAATTTATAAATAATAAAAATATTAAATAAGTAAAATTAGTTGTATATGGTCAAAAATATAATTAAATTCCTATTAATGTTCAGATTGAAACATTATATGTAAAAATTTACTTCCTGTTAATAATAAAAAACATTGTTTCTTTAGTCCAAATTAAAATTTCCAAACCAAGGGTTAATGAAAATGATAACCCTTAAAATGACACAAAAAAAATTAAAATATATTTATAAATGATATTAAACCCTATTAATTTCATATAATTTAATAAATGGAAATTTAGAGGTATTTGGGTTGTTATTATGTTTATTATAATTTAATCTTTTGAGAAATTCTAAAGTCCCCTCCCCTCTCTTATAGAAGGGAACTTATCCTTCTGTTCCCTTCACACCTAAAAACCTAATTTATTTGAACATAATCTGTCAGAATAATCTCCAAAAATCCCTGAATTTATCCTTTATTTCTCACCTTATCCATAAATCCCACTAATAAATTAATTTTGTGAAAATCAAATGGAGATACTCAAATAAGTGGTAACATTCATCAGTAAACAATTTTTCTTTATGTCTTCCATAAACCCCATAAATTCATTTTATTTCATGTTTATATAATAAAACCATTATAAATTTTTGAATAAATAGTTATACATAATTTTATAAACACTTAGATCTAATGGGTAATGAACTTATTGTTTGTCTGTACAGCGGTCTACCACCTCACAGTATGATGATTTCTCATTTTTATTTTACCACCTCTCATGGTAGGAATAAAGATGACATTATATTTTAATTCTATATTTCATATTTATGTTTTATTAATTCTTCTTTATTGATTACATAATACATTATTTCATTCTTTTATTTTTTTTAAATATGATAACATTGTTTTTGGATGTGTAGACTACTATAACCTCAAGGAGATGTTATTTGATCACACGTTACATGGAATATATTAATGATTTTTTTACTAAATGTATATGATATATATAAAATTATAATTCTATATTAATTTTAATATAAATATATATATATATATATATAATTTACTTTATTCCAATAAATAAAAAAATAAAATGAAAACAACATTCAACTATCGTACGGTCTACCATCTCCAAGAACGGTGTATTCCATTTCATGATTATATATTTTATAAATTATTTTATAAATTTATATAAAGAATATATTTGATAATTAAATTGTGTTTCACATTATTTATAAAATTAAATATTGATCTAATTAATAGTCTCATGAATAAAAAGTCAAAACATATATGAAAAATAACACGGATATTACACAAAAGGGAACATTAACATTAAAATCTAAATAAATTGGTAATACAATGTCACCAAAAATATTATAAGGAAATATATTTAGTAATATGTTTATTTTTATATTTATAATAAACATATTATTATTATATATTAGTTTTAACAGGTGTTAAAGGATTGAAGACATAAAGTTAAGGATTTTTGTCTGACTTTTATTTTTGTGGGACACATGCCTTATACACTAATTTCTACTTCTGTGTGGTGTCTATACTACAAATTAATTTATTTTATGATTATTATACTTAATATTATCATATTTTCATAACAATATAATTTCCTTATTGTTTTTGAAATAAAATTCTACTTATTATAAAATGATGAGTGTTTAATTTACAATCTCATCAATATTCGTGATTTTTTTAACTCTCCATTTTAGAATATTTATCATCTATGATCATGTTTTATAAAAAAATAAAAAGGTTTTTAGTATTAGAAAATGCATTTTCAATGATATTTGTATACATTTTTAAATTTTTATTACATGGTTTTAATGGAACCTTTTTTTCATTTTCAAATTCAGTTTCTTTGTGACTTTTCCAGAATAAGTACAAAAGAAATGTTTTATAACTTATATGAATTGAAGGGAATTTATTTCCTTCATTATTCCCTAATGATTTGATGTTTTGTATACCATATTAATGGGTTATTTTCAAATAAAATGTTTTGTTTTTAAAATATAGCTTCTTTTTATTAAAAAAATACATTTTCAAAGAAGAGAGGATATTTTCCTAAAGAATTGTTTTTAAGTAATATTTTAAAATTATTTTCCATCTAATATGACATTTTATCATGTAAAATTTTTCTAATGGGGATATGATTCAATGCTATAATTCATATTATTTTTAATAATGGTTTATGTTTAGCATGGATTGATGTTTATAAACACATTTTTTCTACGATTTTTCTTATGATTAAATGATGTTCATAAATCCCAATTCATTCCACACATATAGATATGATGATTAGATTATTTTATTATGTCACACATATATATGGTTTTTATTATAGGATCGGTGGGATCCATATACCCTTCTAATGCATTGGGTATTGATTTATATCTCATGAGAAAATTATGGAAAATTCGATGGGATTGATATACTTTGGAAATTTGGGGAAACTCGATCCATTATAAAAATATTGGAAACCAGGTCCCTTACAAAGAAAGAATTATAACTAAGGATAGTGGTTTTTCCTATTCAGTATGGGTGTTTCCCATGAAATTTAAAATTAATTTGTTTCAATGTGCCTTTACTTATAGGGAATGATATTAATTGTTTAGGTGTCTATAAAAAAATTCCATTATTTATTATTATATTATTATTTCATGTATTATGCTCTATAGTTTTTCATGATTCTTATCTTAGTCACTGTAATTATTTATTTCATGACTCATGTATATGATCTTTTATATAAAATGCGTTATTTTATAATGTTAATCATGTGTTCTCTCACCCTTATGTTCATTATTAAGATTATGTATATTCTATGATTACCCTTACTAACAATCTATGCTCAAAATTTTTTATGTTTCCTTTTCCCCATCTTATAAATAGTGGTTTTAGGTGGTCATTCTAAAGGGGAAGATCGTTTTTTTAAATCATTGAAAATCAATCACTAGACTTTATGTTATTGTTCCACGTTTCTAAAGGCACTAAACTAATGTTGTCCTTGAGAATGTGTTTGCCTAATTTAATGAAAAATTATATAAAAATATTTAATATCCATTTATGAGAATATTGTGTAATTATATACCTCATCACATTCAGAACACCCTATCTGTGGTTGCGAGACTTATGTAATAGTTCATTCAAACCTTTTTAGATATGTTCATGGTAGTAATTATTGATGATTTCCTTATGTAATTACATCTATTGGTGTATCATGTGTGTCACTTGTGTTTGGTTATAAACATTCTTAAATATTAGCATATTATAGAAATATATTAAAGAATCACTTCAAGATTTTTGAGGTCCACAAAAAATTATATGTATTCAATGAATTGGGTGTGATAGTGTTCCATATAATTGTTTGTGGTGTTATTTATTTGTAACCATCTATAAAAATTTTGGAGGTGTAATGTTTACAAGGATTGGTAGGGTACTAAAATTGCTTTATGTGAGACATTTCGAGGATGGAATCCACTTCCACATCCATTAAATATAAAGTACATTATATTACCAATACTATGTACTATAAAAGATCCTTTAATGTGTTGAGGATTCAATTAATTCATGCACCTATTTTGAGAAATATAAATGATGGATTCAAATGAATAATGTTTTTTGATTACCTTAATGTTGTATTCATATGAATTTTGAGCTCTTGGTAGGAAGATTTTTCTTATTGGATGAGGAATCTAAGACCAGATGTGTAGGATTACACAACCAAACTGATTTTACTATTCTCATTCATCGCCAAGGAGATGTGGATATGTTCTGTTCTGAGTGATCATGCTGTTATTTTCTCATACCACCATAATCTTAGGTATATATTTACTCAGACATGACCCAACCTAATATGGAGGAGTTGGTGAAGAATTCTTGAGGGACTATGAATTTTAGATATTTTATACTCTTATGAATGGAAAAGTAGTAGAATTTTTCATTATCAAGAAGTTTCATTCCCACTTTGTGGTTGATGAATCTAATTAGTTGTATTTAATATAGAGAGAATTGGTAGATAAAGGGGTGTATCTTTTCTTAAGACAATGTTTTTGACTCCAATACTTATTCATTGTGTGAGAGAGACTCTATTGAAAGGAATTGAGTATAAGATCCAACACAACTAGATATCCTTAGGAGAGACACATGATAGATTTTTGTAATAAGGGGAAAACACTTATATATTTTCTATGAATATAAGGTTCTTTTAGTTTCATTGTGTGAGGAGGTGTTATAGAGTTTCATACTTCCCATTGGCTGTAAATCCAAATGTGGAGATTCTTTATAAAATCTTATTATGTATTTTGTTGGGATATAAATATCTAGAGTATTTATAAGTTTATTTTTTTTATACCTCATATGTTAGTATTTAATATCTATTTTTAAGGATCCACCATGCCTGCCCCAACCAATAGAGATCCCTAAATGGTTTTGGGATGATATATCAATGCTATTTTGTATTATTCTATCTCAATTAGTGAGAGCCAAAACATTATATTGGAATTTTTTTCCCACATACCAAATTCATGCATTTTCTCTAAATAGTGTATAGAGTTATTCTTAGTGATTGGGGTGTTATCACATGCATGAAAATCATCTATCATGATTGTATACATAAGATTATTTTATCCAAACTTGATTCTCCATTCATGCCAATGTTATGTTTAATCCTGTATGAGGTCTTTGGGAACCAATTGAATATTATCACATTATTTTACCCTTAGACGTTTGGTAGATTGGGGGGACTATCTAGGATTTAGAAAATATATTGAGATCATTTGTGATGGACACTAGTTGTAACTAATAGGATCACATGACTAGGTAGTGTTTTCTGATAATAAGAACTATCACTATTTTAATGGTATGAGAACCTAAGAGAAACATTATGTGATAACTTTAATTTCACCATTGTGAAGAATAGTGAATGAAATAACATATATTCTTTGGTCAGAGGGGGTGAACGAAATCAAATAGAATGTTTAAGTGATCAAAAATCATAATATAATATACTATAGGTGATATAAATATTTTATAGATCAATATATTAAGCCTTTGGAGTTCGAGTGAATAGAGTAAGTTATAATAGGAGTCTCCCATGAATTAGGGTAATAGAGATCTGGCTAGGGAATAATGATATCACCAGGGTTCTTTTAAACCATTCCATATAATATAAAAGGTCATATAGGTTTCTTGTCACTTGGTCATACCCATATAGTTCAATCTAATTCAATATTTAATCCATGTGTCACAGTTTAGGAGGAAAATTCATGAACCAAACACATTATTAACTGGAGAGAGTTAGAAATCCATAATGGATCCACCTTTTTGGAATACTTGGTAATGATAAATGAGTAACATAAAGGTCCCTATACAGATAGACTATCCATTTCATTTGAGTTCATTGGAATCATAGGAGCAAGGTGTATACCTCTTAAAAGTTTGAGATTCATATTTGGGCTCAATAACCCCTACTCTTTCTCTGCAATGATGATTTATAGATGAAAATACTTAAATAAGGGGATACTTCTTTGATTCTATTTTTAACACGATTAGTCCTTTAAAATTTTAATATATATATATATGTGTGTGTGTGTGTGTGTGTGTGTGTGGAATTTTACTTGTAGATAGTATTTTTCTTGTTACCTTTAGAACCAAAAATTAATATACTAAAAATATTTATTAATATTAATTCATGAAAAGTGTTTTTTTGAAAAAATAATTATCACATTGTTTGTGACCATAGTGTTGAGTCAATAAGGTTTTACTTATAACTTTTCCATTCCTTCATGTTTGAGAAGATTGTTAATCCAATAAGGTTATATTACTACTTTACCATTTCTTCCTGTTTTGAAAATCACAAACACCATATCTCAAGGAAAATTTCATTTACTCTATGTTTTACTTCTATATGGAAAATTTTCCTTCCCCAAGGAAATTTATCCTCGCCATTGTTTTCGTTGTTCGTTTTATCTCTAAGTATAAAATTTGGTTTCATATCAAAAAAACCTCAGAATCATTTAATACTTAGGTATAAAGCATTCTGTTTTCAGGATCTAAGTTCATACTCCAAACTCTTTTGAGTTATGACTCCGAGTTCTCTGAATTTAGACTCCAAACTTTTGTAAGTTCAGACTCCAGACTCTTTTGAGTTCTAAATCTGAGTTCTATGAATTTAGACTCCGAACATTGTATGTTCAGACTCCGAATTCTAATGAATTCAGACTCCGACCATTGTAAGTTTAAACACTGAATTCTAATGAATTTAGACTCCGAACATTTTATGTTTAGACTCTTAATTCTAATGAATTCAGAAATTGTACTTTTAAGTTTTGACAGCAAATTCTCATGAACTATGAATCTGAACATTGTATATTCAGGTTCTGAATCCTTGTGAATCCATATTTTGAATTTCCTTGAAATTCAAACTCCGAAATTCTATAAATTTTAGGATCCAAATTCTTTAGAAAACATAATCTGAATTTACTTGTATTGTAGAAAGATAATGTGTTTTTGGTTAGACTCTGAATAATTATTTTCTTACATTCAAAATATTTTATATTGGTTATGTAACCAAATTTTTTCTTACACTTGTTTTAGATATAAAATGATGTCGTGCATTCAGTAACTAACTAACCGTTGTCTGAGTGACATGTGTACGGGTCCCTCCAAAATTCAAGGAAAATATGACCATCAGAGGAGGGAGCCAACAGTTGGTGTTGTTTCTATAAATATGATCTCATTTGATATAGCTCAATAGGAGTTGATCAATCTAGAGATTACATGCTGCTAATGTTATTTCTAGAGAGAGAGACATTATTACTTTGTGTGTATAGAACAACATGTTCATATTTTCTTTGTGTGACTCTGAATGTTGTTGAGTGCATTCAAGGTCTTACGAGGATAAGAAGATAGAGGTGTCGACTACCATGAAGTCAAGGGCATCCTTGCTGAGAAGGCAGAGGTGCTAACTACCTTAATGTTGAGATCTCGCGGGGATAGCAAGACAGACTTTGGTCTTCATATCAAGGGCTTACCCTGGTGTGCGTAAGACAGACTTTCTGGAATTTATAAATCAACGGACCTTTATCCAAGGTTGTTGGATACTCTTTTATTTGGGTAATAATATTTATTACTTGTTACTTGGTTTGTTTTATGTTTTCCACTAAATTTTGATTGTTGAGGGATGTATAACTATCTTATACATACTTGTACTTGTGTACTCTGATTTTCTGTGATTCTATAAGCTTTAAGGTAGAGACTTTATCTATTTAAACATTCATTAAGTTCCATTTTTCTGGAACCATCTTTTCTGGAATAACTTTCTCAAAATCATATTTCTGGAATCTAGAAAGTGTGTAGAACTTGAGGTTTTGTGAATTACCTTGTTTATCTTTGTTAAACATAATCGTCTTTAAAAGTTCCAAAGGAATTTTTAAAAGTATACAATCCCAACCCCCCCCCCCCCCTCGCGCTGTTGTATATTGAGCATCAAACGATACTTCAATTAGAATCTTCATTCATTATATCGATCCTACATTTCGTATCTAAGGAGAATATCATTATTTATACCATCTCAACATTTGGTATTACAGAAGGTCTCTGAAATACTTATATTCACATATAAGTTTTCATTGCTCAATTTTTCAATATTCTCTTTTACTTGGTTTGGAATATTTTTTTTGTTTACAAATTATTTCTACTAATAAGTTTGTGCGGAGAAATTATTCTTTAAGATGGAAGGAACAAATGTTGGTTCCATTGAAAACCTAAATCCAACAAGGAACCCTATTTTTTATGGAAATGGTCACGAATATTGGAGAGATCGCATGAAGATATTCATTATCAATACTCGAGTAGACAATTTTTTTATGCTTACGAGAGGTTATAAAATCCATGAAAAATAAGTTAATATGTTCACCAATCAAGAAAACATGAATATCAACTGAATTATAATGTACAAAATACATTTATTTGTTCAATGACTAGAAATATATATAGAAACATTTCATCTTTTGAAGCAAAAAAATGGTATTTGGAAGAAACATGAAGTTACACACATTGGAACTTCCAATGTTATTGAAACTATAAGAGCGATGCTGAGATATGAATATCATTGTTTCTGCTTTCCTTACGGAGAACCCATATGTAAGGTGCAACATAGATTCATGAATATTGCTAATAGTTTACAATCAATGGGTGAGAAATTATTAAATGATGAATATATTGTTGATAAGATCATATAAATTATTCCCAATGAGTGGAAATCCAAGAGGACTGTTATTGATGAGAACAGAAAAGTTACTCAGATTTCTCTTGATGAAATTTTTGGAACTCTTCTTCAACATGAGACTAGAATGAAGAGAGATGCTGATAATGTAAAGAAGAATAATGGGAATGGCAGTGTTACTTTTACTAAAACTTCAAATAATATGAAAGTCAAGACTCCTGAGAGAGTTACAAGATCCAAATATAAGAAGGTTTTTATACAATTCCAATCTAGTGGAAGTGAATCTTCTTAAAATGAACTGTCCAATCTTTCTTGAAGGATGAAAAAGATTGTGGGATAGAAGAAATTTCAATCCAGATATAATAAGAAAGAAAGGAAAGATAAGAAAGACTCAAAAGTCACTTGTTATGAATGCAAGAGAACTAGAAATATAAGACCTGATCTTCCTATGTTTAAAAGAAAATAAAGAAAGGAAAAGAATTATGAGAGAAATAGAAATATGTACAAGAAAGATAAATCTAAGAATGTATTGAAATCTAATGACACGTGGAGTGCTAGTGGAGGTGGCTCTTCTGATTAATCATCGGATTATGAATCTTCTGGACAAAATAATCTTGGTCTAATATCCATACTACCTATTGAAAATCATTTCTTAATGGCTAAGGAACACAATGATGAAGCAATGAGCAATGTTTCTTTGAGTGAAAATTATAGTAACGATAAATACTATGAATCATTGGATGAAGAATATTTTTCTGATGAAGATAATACATTACCTACCAATGAAGATTTTTATGGGTTTTCTAAGCTCCATGAGAATGATAATTCAAAACTCAAGAAAAAGCATGATATATAAAATTCTAAAAATAATATTTAAACTAAGGAAATATCGAATCTTTCTAAATATCTTGATAGGAAAACCCTTGATTTTGAAAGTATTTCAAAAAACCTTGAAGAAGTAAATTATGAGAAGGATAAAAATTCTAAGTATCTTGAAAATGTAATTTCTAATAAAAATGTTTACGAGCCTAGCTCTAGTTCTAAAGCTAACGTTTTCAAAGACAAGAACATAGTTTTCATACTGAAATCCAAAATGTTTTCTTTAAGGAAGTGTTTTTAAAACATTACCTTAGGTAAGGATAATTTTGATAAAATGTATTCTCAAATCCGACCTATAAGGAATAATTATGGATTTGGTTATACTGGTTCTAAATTAATTTCTAGTAAGAATTATTTTGTTCCTCAAAGTGATCTTTTCTGCACTTATTGTCAGTGTGGTAGTCACTGGGAAAAAATTGTTCCCTAAATAAAACCCAGTCTTTAGGATTTCATAAAGCCTATTTTTCTATGAAAATGTGGGTGCCTAAAATTTGACATTCTGAAATTTCCAGATGCAAGAATGTTTGGGTTCTGATAGTCTAACTCTTTTGTTTTCAAGGAAATAGAGAAAGTTACAATAGAAATACTTGGTACATGGATAGTGGATGTGACCGGAAAATGACCAGTAACAAAAACTACTTTGAAAATATTATCAAAATGAAATGAGGAAAAGTAACTTTCAAACACAATGCTTAGGGAGAAATTATTGGTATAAGTAACATCGTTCTACCTAGAAAAACATGGATTTCGAATGTTTTGTTTGTTAAAGGTCCTAGGAACAACCTCATTATCATACGGCAATTATGTGATGAAGGTTACCTTCTGAATTTTGGGAATGAAAAGTGCTTCGTAAACAATTCAAATGAAGAGTTTATTCTTTCTGCCAATAGAAAAGAGAATGTATGAACACTAAACATAGAATACATTAGGATCCAAGACCTACCTTGCCTCAGTTCTATGGAAGATCATTCATGGTTATGACATAGAATATTAGGACAATGTAACCTTATGAACCTATGAATAATCTCAAAGAAAATACTAGTTAAGGGTCTATAGGTACTTAGAATTGATTCTCCAAAAGTTTGTGATCCTTGTTAATATGGTAAGAAACATAAATCAAGTTTTAAATCAGTCAGTGAAGTCTCAACCACTAATACATTACAGTTGGTACATATGGATCTTTCGGGACCAACACAAACTAGAATAATTGGAGGAATGTATTATGTATTTGTCTTAGTTGATGATTACACTATATTGACATGGGTCTATTTTCTAGAAAATAAATTTTATGATTTTTCTTATTTCAAAATTTATTGTTCCCAAGATAAAAATGATAAAACCCTTCCTTTGTTAACAATTCATAGTGATAATGGAAGAAAATTTCAAAATTCTGATTTTGATCTTTTTGTAGTAGAAAATGCATTACTCGTAACTTCTCAGCACCCATAACAACTCAACAAAATGCTGTTGTTGAATGAATAAATAGAATTCTTTAAGAGATAATAAGAACTATGTTGAGAGATTATTCTATAGCCAAAAAAATTTGGGCTGAAGCTCTATGTAAAGCTTATTATATTATAAATCGTGTTTTGATTAGACCTTCTCATAATAAAACTCCTTACGAGTTATGGAATGGTAGAAAATCTAGACATTCCTACTTCAAGGTTTTTGGTTGGATGGTATTCATTTTGAATAATAATTATGATTTACAAAAATTCACACCAAAATCTGAGGAAGGAGTTTTCTTAGTCTACTCCACAAATACACTTGATCTTGATGAGGCTGGGAAACTAGTAGATCAAACATCTTTTTGAGGTATGATAGGAAGTATACATTACATGAAATCTATTCATCTAGACTTAATGTTTTCAGTATTCTTATGTGCAAGTTATCAATCCAGTGCTAAGGAATCACATTTAAAGGTTGTATAAATAATTTTTCGCTACATAAAGGGAACTATGGATTTAGAACACTTTTATACTTCTAGAAATGATTTTTCTTTAAAAGGTTTTGAATATAATGACTTTGGAGGATGTAGAATAGCTAGAAAAATTAAATCTGGAACATGTCATTTATTAGGAGATTCAATAGTTTCTTGGTCATACAATAAGCAACACTTAGTAGCACTTTCCATGGCTGAAGCTGAATATGTAGCTGCTGGAAGTTGTTGTGCTCAAGTGTTGTGGATGCAACACAGACTCACAGACTATGGTATGAGTTTTACAAAAATATAAATTTTGTGTGATAATACTAGTTCCATTGCTTTACTCTAAACCCCTGGACATCACTCTCATGAAAAACACATAGATATTAGGCATCACTTTCTTAGGGATCACACACAATAAAGTGATATCATTCTTCAATTTATCGGAATAGAAGATCAACATGATACTATTTTCACCAAATCATTACCATCCAATAGATTTGAATACCTTAATCAAATGTTAGGAATGATAACTAGAAGGTAATATTCTTTATTAACATCTTGTTGAAATCAATATTCTTACAGTAACAAACACTTTTTCATAGAGGTGAATATTTTATAATGAATTTTTTGTCAACTTTTTCGAAATGAAGTTTTTCAAAAAAATTCGTAGAATAATCTCTTCATTCGTAATGAAGATTTTCATAATGAAGATTTTCATAATGATTATTTTTGTAATGAATGTTTTCATAATGTATATTTTTTTAATGAAAATTTTCGTAATGAATATTTTAATACTCAAAATTTTTTGTAATGGTGATTTTTGTTTTCAAATTTTTTCTTCTTAATCATACTTTTTGGATTCTAAATTTCTTCAAGAATAATTTTTCCTCAATACGAATAATCATTCTAGAAATTAGATAGCTATGCTTTCATTCTGAGTTTTCGTCATCATCTTTTACTTGTTGAAATTTTCTATTTTTTAAATTTTTTGAATTCTCTTTTCCTTCAATCCGAATGTTTTTCTTAAAAAAACCACAAAAGATCGGATTCTATCATGTTTTCCTTATGGCCACCATATCAACCGTCTGATGTGATCTGAAGGATTTTTAGCATTGGATTGAGTTTAAAAGAAGAATTGTCGCTTCTAACACCTATATAAAGGACCCTTGATGGGTTGTCCCACATCGATCTCAAGCTATTGCGTGCTGAAGTTATGACCCTCTACATAAGCCCGTTCCAAACTTCACAAAGTTTTCTCAGCATTGAATGTCTATAGAAGAATCCTATTAGAAAGATATGTCTATTATCAATCCAATTTCGAAGTGGCATGTGTATAGAGAAAGGTTGGTGCATCAGAATTTCTTCACTAAGTATGATTCAATCACTTCCAAAAACATCAAATTGAAAGGAGGGAAAAGTTTTTGTGTGTCGAAGACAGGGACTCAAGATTTTGTGTATCCGATTTTCTTGTTTAATTTTATGAATCAGTTACTTTCTTTATGGAAAAATGCAGAGCGACGTTTTACTTCAAAAGCTATAGAAATACCTATGCTCTTTCATATACTAAGGCAGCTAGCTTAGTTGGTATTCCATATTAAAGGGATGTCGAATTCTGTTCCCACAAGTAATTGGATGTCAAAGGAAGCTTTGTAAAGGTGAATTCTATGGAGTTCCTTAGTCATACAGATGTCAAGACTATGCAGATTTCTCACCTCTCTACAAATAATCAGATTCTTGAATTACGGGTAAAAGGATTTATCATTTTGAGAAAAGGTGATAAGGGAACATTGAAGAAGAATGATATATAAATATTAAATTTTTTGTTCAACCTAAGGAATTAAATTTGATTAAGAATATTATGATTACGATCGAGAATATCAATAATGGAAAACTAAAGGCTAAGATTATCAGGTACCCGACCATTCTTTCTAAGTTGGTTTTTTTGGGTCTAGAATCTTTCAGACTCCCTTGATGTTCAAAACCTACAAATTTAAACATCATGATAGTCAGTGATGATACTTTGAAAAGGATGAAAATTGTATTTTTTAAAGACTCTGTAGAATTTTATGACCTACCATTGGAGGAAGATGAAGCTATTTCGAAAACAAAAGTAGGGGCTGAATCATCCAAAAAGGCAGGAATGAAGAGGAAGTTGAAGTAGAAGAGGAAGAGAAAACCCAAAATTATAAGGATGATCAATCCACACCTCCTAAACCTTATAAGGAAAAATCATACCCAAATGAAGTTATAGAAAAATTGAGGGAAGATACGAAATACTGGAAGGATGAAGGGTCATAGTCTGGTTTGGATCCTGCAGAAGCAATGGATTTGAAAGAGAAGACAACAGATGAGCTTGAGAAGCAAGCTAAAGAAATGAAGCAAGAGAGGAATATGTCTGAGACTGAAATTATTCAATCCCTTCGGAGGGATACTGAGAAAGCATCAAATAATATTCTAGTACCATAATATTTCATTATAGAATCCATACATGAGACATTGGGGAAGAAATTTGTATCGCCAAAAAAACCCAAGGAAAATTAGCTAAAGTAGAAAAATTTGTGGAAGATATGGAGGAAGAAGAATGTAGTGTTGACACCAAATATCTCATAAATATAGTTGAAGACTTCCATGAGAAATAATTTCCACATGAGAAATTTTCGATCCGAACTTCAGAAGAAAAATCCCCAAAAATGCTACACCTGGGAATGATCAGAAAGAAGCGGATGAGAAAGCTGATGATGAAGTGAACAAGCTGTCTGAGGAAGAATTTTTTAATCACCATTTTATTCAACCTAAAGATGTTGAGGGAGGAGCTAAGAAAGAGAAGATATATGAAGATATAATTGTTCAGCTATCTGATAGTGAACATGAATCTCAGGATGAGGAAGCCATTCCTAGAACTGATAAGAGGAAACAGGTGGTAGTTGACACACCTACTCAAACTATTTTGAAGAAGGAGGAAGTTGGTGGATCTTCAAAGAGGAACATTGCAGAGTAGATAAAGAGCCTTCACCTACCAATGTCTCATATTCAGAATCATCATTTTGAGGACATGATTTTTTTATCTAGTCATTGAAGAAGCCGGTTGGCACCATTATGATTTTCTAAAGCATAGACTCTAGATGACAGATGCTTCGACACACACTAAATCAGAAATCAGATTTAGAGTCCATGGTGATGGACAAGTGTTTCAAGCATGAGGTTGATTTCAAGAATTTCTTCATTAACTAAAATTCCCACAAACGGTCCTCTAAGAAAATGGTTGGCTGGTCAAAGAAAAAAGTTGTAGATTGGAGAGAACATAATGAATTTTAAGATGGTGTTAAGACGACTTTTGACATAGAATATGATAAGATCAAGGATCTCACAAGTAGATTTTAGAAAAATCTAACTCTTTAGTAGAATACTCAGATTCATGAAGTGAAGGATCTGAATGGGAAATTGTATTCTATTTCCCAAATCTAGAAGGGAGAAAGAGATCTTCATATTGATAAAGAAGAAAATCTTTTCAAGCAAGAAGAAATCATGAAGGCTCGAGAAGAGGCTCTTACATTTCATGAAAAAAGAATCAATGGTTTAGAGAAGAAAGGTGAGGATCAAGATCATCTTTTTAAGCGAGTAGAGGAAGATCATAAGGATCTCAAAATGATGAATACTATAGTCAAGAATTTGATGTCGAAGGAAAAGTAAGGATAACATTCTTAAAATCGGATCTCTTGTTGTACTTTTATTCCATTTACAAATATCTTCTAATCGTAATAAAATTTATGGTTTCTTGTCTTTTAGATGTCATGTACTAATCTTTCAGGTAAAATAATTTCTTTTCCATTCCCTAAAATTCTTTTTGAAAAGAACAAAGTGGGAGAAAGGAAAAAAGCATTCGAAGTAAAGAAGAAATATCCCTATGTAAGGCGGAGTTTATCTGAGGAGGATTTTTCATTAACAAAGATTTCAATACTCAAGATAACGAAAAATATCATTGCGTAAATCTAAAATATTGTCCTTATTGTTCTAAAGCCTATGGGCGAGTTAGTCTTATCCATCTTATCCCATATGATAAGGGAGATATGTTTTATTTTCAAAGTCTAGAAAAATATTTTCTATGTCCTTATATACTATTTCATAAGGATGTTTGTGCTTTCCAAAAGGGGGAGATTATTGAGTCAATAAGGTTTTCCTTATGACTTTTACATTTTTTTCATGTTTGGGGAGATTGTTAAGTCAAAAAGGTTTCCTTATCAATTAACCATTTCTTCTTATTTTGAAAATCACAAACCCTTATCTCAAGGAAAATTTCATTTACTCTATATTTTACTTCTATAAAGAAAATTTTCCTTCCCCAAGGAAATTTATCCTCATCATATTTTTCATTATTCATTTTATCTCTAAGTATAAAATTAGGTTTCACATAAAAAATCATCAGAATCATATAATACTTAGGTATACAGAATTCTGTTTTTAGGATCCGTGTTCAGACTTCGAACACTTCTGAGTTATGACTCCGAGTTCTCTGAATTCAGACTCCGAACATTTATAAGTTCAGACTCCGAACTCTTCTGAGTTCTGACTCTGAGTTATCTGAATTCGGACTCCTAACATTATAAGTTCAGACTCCGAATTCAAATGAATACAGAATATAAACATTATAAGTTCAGACTCTGAATTCTAATGAAATTAGACTCCAAACATTGTATGTTCAGACTCCGAGTTCTAATGAATCCATACTCTGAACATTGTATGTTCTAACTCTGAAATCTCATGAACTCTGACTCTAAACTTTATAAGTTTAGGTCCCGAATCGTTATGAATCAAGATTCTGAATTTCCTTGAAATTCATACTCTAGAATTCTATAAATCTTAGATTCTGAATTCCTTATAAAACAGAATATGAATATCCTTGTATTGTAGACACTGAATGTGTTTTTTGTTATACATTGAAGTTTTATTTTCTTGCATTCCGAATATTTGATTTTGGTTTTGTAACAATATTTTTGCTTACATGTGTTTTTGTTATAAAACAATGTCATGCATTCATTTATTATCTAACAGTTGTTTGAGTTACATGTGTAAAAGTACCAACAAAATTTATGGAAAATTTTGACAGTTGGAGGAGGGAATCGACCGTTGGTGTTATGCCTATAAATTGGAGCTCATTTGAATGAACTTAATCAAAGTTAATTAATCTAGAGATTACATGTAGCTGATGTGATTTCTATAAAGATAGACTTTATTTTTTTTTTGTACAGAACACCTTGTTCATATTTTCTTTGTGAAACTCTAAATGTTGTGGAGTACATTCGAGGGCTTCTTGAATATGAAGATAGAGGTGTCGACTACCTTGAAGATGAGGGCTAACTTGTTGATGAAGGTAGAGGTATTGAGTATATTAATGTTTATGGCTTGCGGGGATAGTAAGACAGACTATGATCTTCATATCGAGGGCATAACCTAGTGTGGGTAAGACGGGCTTTCTTGAAAGTATAAATTAAGGGATCTTTATCAATGTTTGTTCGATACCCTTCGATTTGGGTTAAAATATTTATTACTTGTTACATGGTTTGTTTCAAGTTTTCCGATGTATTTTGATTATTGAGGAAAGAATAAATATCTTATACTTCCTTATACTTGTATACACTGATTTTGTAAGATTCTATACTCTTTAAGGTAGAATCTTTATCTTTGTAAAAATTCATTAAGTTTTATTTTTCTGGAACCATCTTTTCTAGAATCACTTTTTCGGAATCATATTTCCAGAATCTAGAAAGTGTGTTGAACTACAGGTTTTGTGAATTACCTTATTTAACCTTGATAAACATAATAATCTTTAAAAGTTCCAAATGAATTTTTAAAAGTATACAATACATCCTCCACCCACTCTTCTATATTGGCCATCATTCAATACTACAATTAGTATCTTTAAAAATTATATTGATCTTACATATGATATCTAAAGAGAATATCGTTCTCCAAACCATCTCAACACATAGATAGGACAACAAATATCATATTGTTTTTGAGAACGTAAGTTTTACATTAGGAGAGACATAAATTTGGTTTTCATTGGAAAATAAAAATACCATTATTGTTGTTATATGTGATAATTAATTATATAGTTATGATTCGTTAATTAATAAAAATGTAACCCGAACATTATTTGGATTTATACACATGGTATGAAGACAGGATATTGTTTCTCCCTTGTTTGATAACCCAACTGAAAGGAACGTGAGAGTAGAAACTACAGAATTTCATCCTTATTGGTGATAAAGAAATGATAATGGTGAAGTGGATTCTATGTGTAGTTTTGAACCTAATATATTAGTGTTTTCTATATGATATAGGGGGATTTTTAATTTTATTACATGATCTAAAAAAGCTGTGTTATTTGTTTTAAATCCCTTTTATGTCTACTATGGACCGGTGATGTGTCAATTTATTATTAAATTGGGTAAAAAGGTGATTTTGGGTGGTTCATTATGATTTTACATTTATAAATCCATATCAAACAGCGTGTAGCTCAAGATAACATGTCGTGAGTTCTACCCATTATTATAAGAATGGAATTTGAGTACTACAAACATTGTACTCCATGTAAATTTTTGTAGTGGTACATGTCCAAGAAGCCAATTATATTAGAATAATCCCCATATAAAGGGTACATGTAAATGTATTAGTACATGGTTAGGGTACTATGTACATTAGTAGGAAAATAACCAAGTATATTAGCACAAACTAGAGGATATAGGATCAAGATGGGCTAGATAATATACACTATGTACTCTATGTTAACCCTGTGTATGACCCCATAGTAAGATATGTCATCTACAAATGATGGCATGCAATAGTGTTATGGGAAGGAAATATTATATATAAATTATATAAACACCATGTACATCCATATGGCAAGCCATGATATGTGTAGGGGATGACATGGCCATGTTGATAGAAATGGTCACAATCTATTTTAACCCTTGTACGTGATGTGTACCATTTTTCATATGAACATTTCATAACATATATCATTCTTTGGGACAGGGATTTAGTCCTGTGAGTAGACTATCATGAGTTTTTTTCATTTTGAATGCAATGGTAGCCATTGTTTTCAAATTTGAGACATGATATGAGTCGACGATACTGGTACTATTATTTCAGTAATTATTAGTATGTGTCATTGATTTGATGTGATAATCAGATTGATAGTAGGATTTTAAACCCTAAATAGCATAACATAATGAGTCCCCCATTATCATTACATAGGTTTACTTTTTAATCCAGCATACATCATAGCTTGGGGGTCCTCTGCCAATGTAATTTCATGGACCTATAATTTATCCATGATAGGGAGTATGTCCCCCATAAGAGTTTCTTCTCCATGAGTTGTGGACTACACACTTTTTTCTGATAGGACATTCATATTACACCCCCAATCCCACACATCCATATCTAATTCTAAAATCAGAAAAATTAAATTTATGGCTTCTACACATATTAATGTGAACTAAATTTTTTATCAAAAAATTACATCATAAAATTGAATATTTGATCAATTACATACCCAATGACCTCTTAGCTATAGAGTTTTATAAAATTAGGACAAAAAATTACATAAAAAATACCAATGACTTCAAGAAACTATATTTCCCACCATATCTAGATTTTAATAAATTTAAATAATTAATCATCATCATCCATATAATATGAATCTATTCATTATTAGTTTTAAATTATTCATGATAAATTGGGGACATGGAAACCAAATAAGGGTGGTCTCAAATACACAATATGAGTAAACATTGTCATTTACAATTTAATATCATCTGTGAACAAAAGAAGATAGTAAGGGTATGAATAAAAAATCAAAATGTTTGAGCAAATAATAATAATACTAATACAAATTAATTACTATGTCATTAATCTTGAAATATTTAATAAGTATTTAACAAATAAAATAGTCAAAAGATTCAATAATGATGAACCATATTAATCCAATATTGATTAAATGAATAATTAAAACCCATATAAACAATTAATAAAACAAGTTTTTGTCATGGAATATCATCTTTGTATCACTCTAAAAAATGTAATAACAAATATGGTCAACTTCAATCACTAGATAAACCATTGCATTGTAGGACTATCATAGACCCACCCATCCTAGGGTTATCGTGCAACCACTCATCCTTATTTCATCATAGAACCATCCATAAGTGGATAATAATATAACCATGAATAATTGTTTTATAATGTAACTTCTCATCATCATAAACAATTTCCAAAAACCTTAACATAACGACAAAACTATAAATTTTACATCTCACCGCACATCTCATAGAAATATCCATCAATACATTCATAACATCATTAACCCAAAAAAAGAAAATATTTCAATGATAATATCATTGAAATTTTATTTTCTTATGGAAAGGAATTGTAATTCATAATATACTCTATGAAATTTTTTAACTCATTGAAATGAAACGGGTTACATAAAAATATATTTGAAAAACGATTTACACATGGAAAAGAAATGGGTTCCCTAATAATATCTTAGAAATAGTCATAATAAATTCATAATAATAAAAATAATTTTATAATTACAACTTAACCCTAGTGGTTTGTAAGTAACATCAATGCCTATTAGTATTCATGAATTGAAATATAGTGAAGATAGCATTAAAAATTTCAGGGTGAAATTACACGTATAAATTGAAAGTAATTTTTCAAACATAAAAATTCACAAAATATTGAAAAGTTAATTTTATTTTTAAATCACCTTGGAATCATATAAATAAGATTTCAATTGGTCATGATGGTGGTAAATCCATTCATTTCTTAAATGTTCAAAATAAAAATTCATTTAGAAATTTTTTTAAAAGGGAGGCAATAGTTACCAATTTTGAAAATTTTATACACATTAATTTCAATAAAATTTAAAATAAGTTCAAATAAATTTTAAAATTCAATTAATAATTAATTAATTTTAATAAAGAACATTTTTGAAAACATTTTTAAAATAAATGATATTATATAGAATGATAATTGATCTAAAGTCAAAAAACATTATTTGTATCACATAGAAATGGCATTCAATTTATTTCGTTAAAAAATAAAGAAGGAAATATTTCTCAATCGTGTTATCCAAATTCATAAGTAATATATAAGAAATATATGTGGTAAAAATATTATAATTTCATCTAAATGAGCCACGATGATAAAAAAACCAAGAAACGGGATTCTAACCTAAATACGATTCTAAATTAAATACTTTTTAATCGAAAGACACATGAAAGAATATAATAAAATGAAACATTAAATATCTTTATCAAATCAATAATCATGATATAACATGTAAAAATGATATTATATACATCTAAAAAATCAATATATGATCATATCTTAAATATATGCCTCAAATAAATAGAATTTCATATGAATAACCATTATAATGATCATAATATTGAATTTCAGAGTTTATCAATGAATCTATTATGAGTATCAAATGTAAATACACATATTCATGTTTAAATAGAGCCTAACATAATAAAAATTCATTACACATATAATCATATTATTTAAAATAAAATGATGAAGTAATATAAGCTAATTAAATCAAATTGAGTTATGAAATTATTTACCACATCGTAACATTCAACTAAAATCCACTTGAATTAAATAATTCTAATTAAAACATAAGATAAAAATACGAATGAATTAATCATGATATTAATTTTAAAAATGTATTATATATACTAAAAATTAAAAAATAATGTGTGAATATATTATATATCTCATTGAAATTATATTGAGTCGACAAACCCTTACCTCTTGTAATGAATTTTCATATACTTCCTTTAACACAATAATGATAGACTTATATGAATTATTTTATTTCGTAAAAATATTTTCCATGTTTAATTATTTATTATTAAATCACATAATCTAATTATTTTAATGAAAAATTTATATACTAAATCAATAATGTCTAAATCATGTGTTTTGATGACGTTTGGTTAATTATTTCAAAACATCTTCGGTGTGTTAACCATTGATAAAAGGGATTTTCCCTCATATAAATATTAATAATAATAATGTTTTAGATATAATTTTTATACATAATTTTATAATTTTAAAACCAATCATGAAATGTGGTTATGAAATATATACTACGTTACATTCATGGAGATTGTAGGCCATACATACGATTGAGTAACATATCCATTTTTCAATTTTCATTAAGGAAATAAGGTAATTATTTTTTTATATTTAAATATAATTTATTAAATAATAAATAATATATTTTTTCATTATATATAATTATATATATCATCCATTTTATTTGGATTCTAAAAAAATAATCACATCACTTCATGTAAATGGTTGTCCAAACATAAATGTGAGTAATGTTATCAATTTTATATGCAAGTAAATATAAGAAGGGAAATGAAATATTAAATTTTAAAAATGAAAAAAAATTCTTAGACATTATTAATTATTCATATATATAATATATATTAATTTATTTTTTATTTACTATTTTGTATGTAATGAATTTTGAAAAAAAACACATAGCTTTGTTAGGTAGTAGTTTGCCGCATAGATGAGTGATGTTACTGTTTCCACCATGGAATGGAATTTTAGATGTTTTGGGTGATATAGAAATTATAAAAATATAATTATTTTTCCAATATCATATATATATACTTTAAATCCATCATTATGTATATCTTGTTAGGTTTTTATGGAAAACCAATTACATCGGTCTGCGGGACGGTAGTCCACTATACAATCCAATGATGGTTCTGATTCCCATTTGATATAAAATTAGTTTGATATAGGTTTTTAAATTAAGATAATAACTTATGGTTATATGTAAGACAATGGTCTTAGTATATTGGAATTATTAAAACCCAAATGAAGGTTGTAAGAGAAGATGTAAAAAAATAGTTTAGTGGAGACAATTACCTTCAATTAGAACAATGTCATTTAGATATTATGTTAAGAACCTTTAGGATGGTATTTTCGGATAATAATATTCTATATACCCTGAATATGGACATTTAGGATGGATTTAATCAAATTTTGGATGATCCAAATGTCTTATGATGTGTGAAGATGTGAGGGAAGAACGTATTAATGGAGGAGGACTGTCATTTTTTACATATAAAAAACTATTCAATAACAAGAAGACAATCTCTTAGAAATTTTATAAAACAATTATAACTAAAACAGTATGTGGATTATATTTTTGAAATAAAGATCTACCATTGAAATTCATTTTTAACATGTACCTCCTTTACATTGATGTTTCCTTACTTTTACCATTATTGTTTATACTATGGTAACTACAATTTTTTTCTCAGTAATTTATCATTTATTTATTGAAATAAAATGGTCGTTGTAATATAATTTATAAAAAATAGTTCTAAATTTAAAATATAATTTATTAAATAAAAAATCTAATGTCTGTGGAGTTATAGTTTTTATTGAAGTGTATAAAACGTGTAATACACTACTTTACCCTTAACCATGGAAAATTATTTTGGTCATTTAGGGGTGAATATAACTATTATAAGATGACCATGAGTAAAGGAATTAAAAAATATGATCTTTTTTAACATATAACAATTTCTTGGAAGAGGATAAAAGTTTTATTATTTTTACACCATTCAATAAAATATTATTTATTCTAAAAAACACTACTGTTAATCTTGAAAATATTAAATATCATTGAATATAAAAAATAAAAAAATCAGTTTTAATTAGAATATAATATTTTAATAAATATAAATAAAGTTATATATATATTAAAAAATCATTCAATACAATAATTAAATAAATTTATATAACTCATAATCTATTTTGTATCAATAAATTTATTTTTCAACTATTTATATAATAAAAGTATATGTGTTACTTATAAATTAAATTTAATTAAATATTTACTAAATATTTAATAGAATTAACATTACTTAATTAATTACACTATGGAAAAAATTATCATTAATATTTATTGAAATTTTTGCTTTGTCCTTATGTGAACACATATATGAAATTTGAAAGCGAGAGGGTGAAATTCTATCTTTTTCCTCTCATAAATTATTAATTGGTGAAATTAATGTAAAAGATATCCATATGAACACAAATTCAATAAAAAGTTAATAATGGTCCAAATATTTCCATGAAATATTAACTATGCGAGTTTTTAGATCATTTTAACTCTTTTTTTGTTTATTTTATCCCCCAGTAAACACATTTTCTCCTTAACCATAGTAAAATATTTTTACATTCTATACTAGTAATTATGACCCAAAATTATGTTGAAAACATTAAAAAATAAATATTATGGTGATTCAAAATATATATTTCATTTTAATAAAATCAATTCATTTATGTGGAATAATTGTATTTAAAATAAATTCAGAAGACAAAATAAAAAATCGATTTTTTGAGAAATATATTCTTCATGCTTAAGATAATTTTATATTAACTCTAAAAAAACTAACAATAGTTCGGTAAATTTAGTTATATATATATACATTATACATAAAATTTAAATAATCCCTCTATTTGTGTTTTTTTAATAAATTAAAATGGAGAACTATTATTCACTTCAAAAGAGTCTTCCAAAAATACCTACTATTGTTACCCAAAATAGAATTATATTAATATATATAAATATATGTGTAGAAAATTTACTTAATTAGATAAAATTATAATTAAATAATAATTTTTTTATATGAAATAAAATTTTCATAATAATGTTACATTTAAATTACATAATTTATTAAAAGGAAATTGTATTTCTTTTAAAAATCATTATTTTCCCAATTCACTAAAAAATAAATAGTTTCCTAAAAATAAAAAAATAGTCGTAATTTATCATTATCATTCTGAGTCAAAAATTGAAAATAATTTTATCAAATATATTTTATAAAATCTTTATAAATTTACTATAATATTTAATCATGAAAAAAAATATAAATAATTATTTTGAAAAAATATTTTTGAAGAATGAAATTACATTAATATAAATTTATTATGAATTTATTATGAATTTTAAATAAATTTATATTTAGTATTATATATATATATATATATATATATATATTATGGTATTGTTTACTATTAATACCAGCTTCCTTAATGTATATTTTATAATGACAATAATTAGAATAAAATTTTTTATGATTTGTTTATGATCATTGTTTCTTGTCTTATATGATGTAGATCATAGTTTCTAGTTATTAAAATTATTAGGTGTTTCATCCTCCACACATTGTATAATTTTTTCCTCTCAGTATTTACATTATCTTAGTAATAAAAGTTTTTAAATTTTCAAATAAATTTCATGATATTCCACATTAAAAAAATGGTCGATAAAATATTCTCTTAAAAATAAAGAAAATGAAGTATGAAGGACATATTAAATAAAAAAATTATCCTATATTTAAATATTACATTGGTGGGAATATAAATTGGGATTATGAAATAATTTCCCTTTAGATAGTAAAATTATATTTTTTTTTAATTAAGGGGGGATTAAAAATTTATTAAATTACATTTTTTCGACATCATTTTCCTATATTAATGATTTTTTTACACTGTTGAGAAATAAAAAAAGGCTTAACACTTAAATTAAATGTAAAATATCATCCTTTAGTCACTTTTTACTACAATATAAACTTTTCCACCAAAAGATGACTATTATTGGTGAATTTTTCAACCAGGAAGAACTATAGTCAACTAATAACAGATCATATAATTCAGTAAAATTAATATAGGTTATTTCACTAATACTTAGATATAAACCAAATTCATAGTGGATTTAAATTGTTAATATAATTCTCAGAATTAATAAACCATCACATCTTTAATCTCATTATTTCACCAATAATACCCAAAGATCAGACTAATTCATTCCATAGATTAATAACCATATATCCTAAATAACCTCAATAACCAAACCATTAAAAAATTGTTTTATCCTCAATGTTTATCTAATACTTTCCGTCTTCTAATAACAATAATATATCATTCCTCCAATGAAATAATAATAATAATTAGTTATTCACCAATCACATTTCAATATCATGGTTGTCTACATGATAAATTTTTTCCCCTAGTTACCTCAGTATCCAGACCATATAAACACTACTGGATTTCTGTTTCTTAAAAAAATCCATAAAATGATCATCATTAATTCACATTAAAGAATATATCTTCATATAATTATTCACCAATAAAAATCTCCTAAAATGTCATAAATCTCTTTATGATATCATTGTTTAATGCCTAAAAATGACGGGTCTTTGTGATTGAGATTATTATCAACCTTAATCACATAATCTAATTATTAAATCTTTATCTATTAAGAACGCTACTAATGAAAACATCATAATTCCCATAGTTATCTAAAAAATTATTTTCATTAAAACTATAACATCCCCAAACCCACAATCCCTGACCTTGTTCTAAAATAATAAATATTACACTTGGGGATATGATACTGGGTAATGTGAACTAATTCTTGGTATGAGATACATACAAAATAAAAAATAATATTTTACCTCTTATGAACAAACATCATCATTTTGGTTTATAATTTTAGATAATTATAAAAATCCCTAACTTAAATAATTCACGTTACTTCACGAGTGTATCTCTCCCACATTACCCAACTATTATTAGTTCACAATAACATTCAACCATCTACAATATGAATCAATTCTAGAAATTATTCATTTAATAGTATTCTTGGTAACATAGAGAAGCTGAAACATATTATGGTTGAACTCAAATTCTTTGTAATAGTAAAAATAATTATTAAAGGATGAATGTCATCAGTTACTATAGGATGTTAAAATGTGTATGATAATGTAATCACAATGTATGAACATAACATAAAAATATTCATACACATCAATACCAAAATAATTATTCATGAAACATGTCATGAGTGTTTAAAAAACAAAGGAATCATAAGAGTAAAAAATTCATGAGCCATATGATATCAATGTTCATCAAATGAATCATTAAAACCGACATAAATTACAAAAAAAATGTTTTTGTGTCATTGAAAGTAATTTTCATATCACTGTTACAAATTGATTAACCAATATAGTTGACTAACCTATATATAGAACCCAATTTTTTGGAGGGGAATCAATGAGAAACCCATACTTGTTTTATCATGGAACCACATGTCTATGGTTGAGCTTGGAACCAACTATCATCACAAACAACTCCCACTAACTATAACATAATAATAAAAAATTAAATCTTTCATTAATTCATAAAACTCATATACACATTCATTAATATATTCATTACATATTTATCTCATGGAAATGAAATGAGTTCTTTGAAAATATAAATAACACATGATTATCCGGAAAAAAATAAATTGGTTCCATTACAATCATTTGAAACATGACTAACTTGTGAAAATGAAACAGGTTCAATAAAAATATCATTTAAACACAATTAAACTCTATAAAATAAAATATATTCCCTAATAATATATATTAAAAAAATATAATCCATCCATATAAATAATGATTATGGTATAATTGCAACATATACCAAATGGATCAAAAGTTACATCAATATTTTTTGATATTTATGAATGGAAATACCATTAAAATATCATTAAAAATATTTATGAAAAAATAACCATAATTTGAAAATATATTTTTAAAAACTAATAATTCAAAATATATTATAAAAAAAAATTATTTTAAAATAGCCACTAAATCTTATATATTAAGGTTCAATTAAAATATTGGCCATGATCACATGAAAAACCATTCATTTTGAAAATGTTAAAAATAAACTTCTATAGAAAACATTTTTTAAAAGGGATTCAAAAGTGACCCATTGGGAGAATTTTAAGAAATTTACGTTTAATAAAATTTAAATGAAGACTATAAATATTTTCATTATGAAATAAATTATTTTTATAAAGATTATTTTGAAAACATTTTATAAATCATGGGAATGAATTTGAAATAAATTTGACCAAATAGAAATAGAAGATATGAATTAGTAAAAATTTACATTCACGATGTTTCAATAATTAAAATTTTTAAAATAGAAATCAAACTTGATAAATACATTTATGAACATTAGATAAGAAATATTTTTCTCATGATAATTAAAGAACATGATATCTCCCAATGAAACCATTAACATAAAAAATCTTGAATGAAATGATATTATAACATATATCCTTTTCCACTATTGTAAATCTCTATTCATAAGGACCATGAAAGAATAACATCTAATGAAATAATAAATATCATGGAAATATATAAATTATTATATAAGATGTTAATAGGTTTGTATATATACCTTAAAAATGTAAATCAGTGCATATCATAAACGTTTATCTCAATGAAAGATATTTGAGATAAATAACCCTTACAAAGATCATACTTATAAATTTGAGAATTATTTAATAAATAGATTATGTGTATTGAATATACTTCTAAATATTTTTTTAAAATAAAAAATTATATTTAAAATTTATAACACAAATAATAATATTATATCAAATACAATAAAAGTATAATAATTCCCCCTGACAATAAATTGAGTTATGAACTTATTTAACACTTGGTATCTTTCAAGTAGAGTAAACATGGTTGAAATAATTCAAATTAGAACTCAAAATAGAATAATTTATGAATGATTCAATATATTAATTTTAAATAAGTAAATTTATTCACCACAAAAAAAATAAGTGGTTAATATGATATATGTATCATAAAAAATAACATAGGTGATAGAAAACCCTTACCTTGAGTCCACACATTCCATGTATGTCCTCTAAAGCTTGTATAATAAATTTGTATCAATTATTTCATTTATTAATAACCATTCAAATCTTCAATAACTTTTAATTGATCATTTATTTTATTTATTTTAATTACATATTTAAATAATTGGTTTGTTTTGCCCACATCTTGGGTTTTGAGTATGTTCTGTTAATTGTTACCAAATTACATCATGGTGTTGACTATGGTCAAGAAGATATTCTTCAATCATATCTCGAATAATAATAATGACATATTCATATTTTCAATAAAACATTTATATTTATCAGACCAATCATGAATTATGGTTATTAAAATTGAACAATGTTAAAATCTTGGCGATGGTTGGTTTTACATATTCTTGAGTAACATTTCCAATTTTCAAAAATAATAATAGAAAAAACATAAGAATTACAAAATAATTTTATAATTATAATTTAATCATCAATAAAATATTATTTTAAAAATATACATATATATATAATACATGTGATGTTTTTCAGACAAATAAATCGCATTGATTCGTGGAGGTGGTAGTCTATGCTTTCGCACAATCGAGGTTATCATTTTTCAATCAGTGAAAGAGTAAGAATGATAATTTTATATTTTAATTTAAAAATGTAAAATATGTCATTAATATTATAATTATATCAAATATATCACATATAATAATTAATTTTATCCTTATTACATTCCATGATTGTAATAAGTGAATGGTAAAGTACATCACTTCATGACGTGGTAGTCTTTCATACACACAAGCAATGTTATGTTATCCCAAATGAATTGGAAATTTAGAAGTCATATGTTATATCATGATTATAGGAGTATAATTACTGTTCAGTAATAATATATATACTTCAAATACATCATTATTTATATCCATATGAGGCGATAACGAACAATAAATTACCTTGGTATATGACCCAATAGTCTTTCATATACATGAATAATGGTTTTTTTACCATTTTATATTTGATGAGGTAAATGTAGTTTATTAAATTAAAAAATTAAAATATAATAATATTTAATATAATGGTATCATTGTATTGGAATTATTATGTAATGAATGATGGTGGTAAGAAAAAAATCAAAATAGGGTTTATTGAAGATGATTAAAATTTCTCAGAAAAAAAACCTTTAGATATCTTATTAAATATTGTAGGTTTATTGTTTAGGGATTAAAATAATCTATATATCTTTTGAATAAAGATTATATATGGAATTTTTAGGGTTATATTCACGAACAATGGCTTAGGAGGTGTGAATTAGTGATGGTATAAGCATTCCATCTATGATAGAGGACTGAATCTTTTTTAAATACCAAAAACCATTCAATAATGGGAATCAAATCCCTCCTGAATTGCTCCCAAAATATATAATTAAATTATTTTATGGATTATATGGTCTATAAAAACGTCTAACATAGAAAAACATTTTAAATCTTGTTTATCTAAAACATTTTTGTTTCCTTACTTTTACTATCTTTGTTTTCACTGTAGTAATAAGAATTATTATCCTGGTAATTTATTATATAATAATGATAATAAAAAATGTAAAAATATGAGATAATGTTTACACAATTTTTTTAAATATTAAATAAAATGTCTAAAATAAAAAAACATATATGTGTGGACAAATAATTTTATCACAGACACATAAAAAGAAAAAAAACTCTACTTAACCCATAAACATGGTAAAATGGGTTTGTACTATTTAGGGGTCAATATAATTAATATAAATGGCACATTGGTACATGAGTGGACAATTATAGTTTTTTTAAACATGTTACAATTTTTAATTTTACTATATCATTTCAATGAATTTTAATTCATTTAATAAAATATTATTTATTAGGAACTTACATTAATGTTAATTTTAAAACTATTTTTTTAGATTGACATTAGAAAATTCCAATATAAAGGTGGAATAATAATATGTTAATTTAGGATAAACAAATCATGTTAAATGTATCTAAAAACATTAAAAAAATTCAATCAATTTATATTTCTTTTTTGTATTTTTTAGAATGTTTGTTTTATTTTTCTATTAATTAAATGATTTCTGGGATGGGGTTGCTCAAGCATTTAAAGTAATTATATTATTATTAATAATAATGATTCCCTGAAGAAATTAATTTCATTATTATTAAATTCAAAATAAAAAATCACTCACATATATCTTTTTTCCAAAATATAACATATAATTGAAATTTATAACCATTTGTGTGCAATTTTCAATTTATCTTCACATAAATTATTTAAGAGGTCAATTTCTAGGAAAAAAGTCTACAAATAAAATAAAAATATATTGTATGGTAATACAGTTTTATAAATCCCCAATAATAAGTAATTGTAAAATATTTTAGTTCATTATAACCTTTGTCTTTTTAGTTTATCCCATAGTAAACCCGTTTTAACCTTAACTTGGAAACTATTTTCACAATTTTCACAATTCATTATGACCAAAAACTAGTTTTAACATTTTTGATAACATAAATAATTCGGGTTCTAAATATATAATCTATTTTTTTAAATTTATTTCATATAAGTGGTTAAATTTAATTGTAAATAAAAACCACATACGTGATAAAATTTTCTTTTTCAAGAAATTTATTTCCAATCAAACTATTATATTATATTAACTCAATGAACTATAATAATTATTATATTAATTTCAATTAAAATATATAGATAAGTAATATATATATTAAATTAAAAAAAATCATTATAATTTTTTTAACTTATTTATAAAGGGGGACCAATATGAACATTAAAAGGGTTTTCAAAAACCAATTTTTAATCACAAAAAATATAGTTATAACAAAATATAGAATAAATAGTATTAAAAATTAATTAATTGGGAAAAATATAACAACATAATACTCATGTAACTTGAAATTAATTTCAATTAATAATTTTACATTTCAATTACTAAATTCATTGGTAAAAAATGATCATTTTTAAAAAATTTGTATTTGAACTATTCATAGAAAAAAAATATTTCCTCATAAATACCAATAATTCACAGTATATTAAGCATGATATTATTATTCCAAAAATTATTTCACTTTTAACAAATAAATTTACTAAATTATTTATAATTTTATTATAGTAGTAACTCACAAAAAAACAATTGGAATTGTTTTTTGAGGAAAACATATTTTTGAAGAATAAAATTACGTTAAGAAAAATTGATTGATACTTTTCTAATAATTTATCAAGAATATAATATTGGGTAAGACTTGCATATATATATATATATATATTATATATCAGAATTTAGAAAATACTACTCATACATTCCAATTTAATTGATAGGTTATATTAGTCATTTTTAATATAATTTTATTCCGTGGCCCAATTATGCTTTGTGTTGCATCTCTGGTACACAATTTAGCACAAATTCAATTTTAATATCATGGGTTGTTAAAAATAATTATCTATAAATGGTTGATATCAAACCTTACTTTTTGGACTATATTGGTCAGTAGAGGACCTTATATTTGTAATGTCTTTGAATTCCATGATTTTATTAAATTATATGTGATTATTCTGAAACTAGGTGTTAGATGACGTGCGATTCTGAGGCTCAGTGAGCCTATAATTGTCTGTAAAAAATTGTAATGTTTTAAATAGCGTGTGTTAGTGGTTTTCGTGAAAAAGTGTAATAACTCATAAATGGGTTCCAATATAATAAATCTAAGGGAACATTTGCATTCAGGATAGCGGGTTTACCCTTGGCGTGATATAAGTTTAGTTGGCATGGGCCTCCAGTGATAAAATCCAAAATGAAAAAACAATATAAAATAGTTAAAAAATATATTTTATTTTTTAAATCCTTATAATTGAAAAAAGCGACTTTAATTGAAAATCTAAGACCATAATTGATCTTGTGAGGGTATTCTTTCTTTAGGTGGAGCCTAACACTGGACAGTGCGGGCCAACTGTGGAAAGTAGTTTTTGGGATGTGAATGTAAATAAAATAATTAAACAATGATTATTTTATTTTTGATAACTCATAAATAGTACCTCATATTGGAAATCCAAAATTACCATTGAGCTCTTGAGGGTGTGCTTTCCTTAGGTGGTGTCTAACCTCGACTGGCACAGGATGAGGGTAAAAGTTAATTTTTGTGCATTTAAAAGAATCACAATTAAGAAATTTTATTGTATTAAAAAAATAATGTCTCGTTTTGATGAAATTTTGAGTGAGTTGTTTAATTTCATAAATTAAATAAGGTATCATAATTTCCACATAAGTGTACCAAAAATGATTTTCCATAAATGAAACAACGTAACGACGCAATGACTCAGCATATCTAAAACACTGAAATGAATTTCCTCCATCAATAGACTAATAGATCTATAAGATTAGGGAATGATCAAGGAGATCGCTCTGAGTCTCTAGAGGAATTCCCTTTGTGAGTGACGAACAACGATAATTGATGAATAGCCCATGATGATGGATCGTTAATCCAGTTTCCATGAGACGACAGAATAGGGCATCTTTAAACAGATTGCCATCGATGATCGAACACTAACGCTAACCAATCCTATATTATAGGTAGAGGTTTTTTTTTGAATTGTATTTTTCCCATTCATTATTCATAAACAATGAACACAAATCAACCCACTAAAATGTTGATCTGTGGATTGTTTTTTATGGTATGGGTTTGATTCTTAGATAAAACATTAGGAAAGTGGATCCATGTTGAAGATATCATTTGATTTAAATCTTTGTTTATATGCCCTTAAATTAATATGTAGATGGATCAAGACCTACACAAAAAATGCCCGATCTGTCCACCTTGGGTGTTTATGTATGCCTCCCCTCCCCATCATTATTTGTTTCTCTGATCTCCCACGTTGAAACAAATCAATTATCACAACATGGATAATGATCATAAAGATGAGGAGGGGCGATACAGTTGAAGATGATGTCAATTGATGGTGTCGGTGGCACACATGGATGTAGTAACTGTGTCGCATCACGTGGCTGGAGACTGCTGCCCAACTGAACCGCGACAGTAACCTGCAGCACCCACTGTGTCTCGGGCGAACCGTACCAGCGCGCCCTAGCGGGCAGGGCCACCCAATGGGCAAGGCTACCAAGCTGTCCGGGACTCCCAGCGTGCATGAACACCCAGTGGGCCACACCTCCTAGAAGGTCGGTTCGACACAATAGGCTAGTCCCGCAGCCCGGCCAGTCCGGGCATGGCCCAGCGGACCGGGTCAGACCAGACATGGATCTAGCCATCCTTTTTTTAATAAAATAGTCATAACTTAAAAATAGTATGTCTAATCAATGAGACATTCCTTTTGGCATACTCAATTTGAGATTCTGTGTAGGTTGACTATTGTCTTGAGGAGTAGATTCTCCCAAAAACAAGCTCTCTATGTGTGAAAATCCTACAGCTGGATGTGATGAGAAGGAAATGTCCAGCATAATTGTGTTTCCTAATAGACGTGTAGTCATGCAGACCTTTTTGGACTGTAAGATGAGTAGTTAGGTGGACCCATGTGGCCCGAAAATCAAGTAGTAGTTGATCAGACCTCAGTGTCCTGAAATATGGGTAGTAGTTGAGAAGACCTCAGAGTCCGGACATACGAGTAGTATCCAAGAAGACCTTAGTGACCCAGTAGATGAGTAGTAGCTTATCATACCTCAGTGGCCCGACGAACGAGCAGTAGACAAGTGGACCACAGTGGTCTGGAAGATGAGTAGACCTCAGTGACTCATTAGTGATGAGTCCCTTAGCAGTACAAGATATCCAGTGTTATGACTGAAGCATTGTACTTCATGTAGTTCTCAGTGAGTTCACCTTTGGTGGGTCCCAATGAAGTGAGACCTCTTGCGTAGGTCTCAGATCACTTGATGTCTCAAAGAGATAATCATCATGTGATGATCATGCCTTGAGCAGAATCATGTGATGATGGATTTTTGTGATATCGAGTCATTTTGTCTTTGTGAGACTAGGTATCTTAGGGAAATATCATTATGTATCGAGACCAGAAGTTCTCACAGATACATTTGCTAGAATTTCTCTACCTGTATACTATCAGATATCTCGAGGAGTGGGATATCCTAGAATCGAGTGTGCTATACACAGAACCATATGGATGGAATCATATGAGATGATGTGTCTTAGAATCATATAAGAGTATACCAAGATTTTATTGTTATACGCATTGACAACGTATACCTGTGTGGAGATGATTGTACCTCATTGTCGGTTTTTTCTATTATAGTCTTATTAATTATGGATTTCGGGGTTTCCTATTGAGTACATATTACTCACCCATACACAAGACATGTTCACACGTGTTGTGTCATGTGATGAAGCTATGGTGGAGTCTTAGATAGAGCAGGACCAGGATCAGGACCTGGTGGTTCATTGTGAAATCAATCGAGTTGATGTATTTTCGGTAGATTCCTAGAGCAGCTTCAGTACCCTTGATTGTGGGTTCGACCTTGTAATTTTTTTTCTTTTACTCAGCTTGTATTCCATCCAAGTTGTACTTTACTTATTTATTTGCTTTCGTAGTCTATTCTAGGGCTGTAGTAGTATGCATGAAATTTCATTACATAGTTTTTTCACTCTCCATCCATGTGTATTTCAATTGGGTGTGTGTGCTCAGGTTCATAGAAAAATTTCTCCCATTTGTATGATATGCCTTCTTGGTGCTAGTCTCTAACCCCTATCCTATCAGTGGTGGGATTAGGGTGGTCACGAAACGGGCCCTTGGGGACGGGTGATGAGGGAGTGGTGTCAAAGGAGGGTGGTTATACATTAAAAACCAATTGTCTATGAGTTTGGTTTGGTAAAATAGTATAAACTGATTAAAGTACCACATTCAGTCTAGGGAATCTGGTGTTGGTGTGACGACTAACGAATCCATACACTAGGACCCAGAATTCTGATTTTCAACTCCATTCATGAAAAGACTTTTTACAGGGGAAAAAAATGGTACATACATATTATAGAAATAGGTTGTGTTTTACATGTACTTTTTGAGTCATCTCACCTACTATACTATATTGATCATTGTACATATTTTATTGTTTTAAGGGTTTTCCATGTAGACAACAAGCCTGAATTCCACCACGGGATCACGACGATGATCTGTGGGGTGATAGGATGGGTACATGGATTTATACAAGAGACAAAACCACCAGGTGAGATACCAGCTATACCACCACCTATGGAGTAGCACAAGGTCTCATAGTACCATCAGATGAGATTTCTAGGCAAATACCATTTTCGGAGTTTCAGCAACAAAGACCCCTCTGGTTCTAAGATGACCCTGACTCACAGGCAGTTAAGTATTGGCTTGATGTGGTGACATAGTTTTCTGTCTATTCAGGGAGACATTAGATCAAATGGTGGCCCTGTATGTGAGCCCTCTATGTGGATCAGTAGGGCGATGGAAAGGTTTTCATTACCTGATCTTACGATGAGGTGACTTTTCCATGGATAGAGCTTGAAAAAATTTCTCATAGAAGGGCAAATTTCTATAATATATAAGGTATAGGTGTTCCCATGAGCTTCTACAGATTCGGTTGGATGACATGTCGGTAGACGATTATTCATCGAGGTATACTAGCCTTTCCAGGTACTCGATGAATGTGATATGACCAGTACTTTAGGGCTCATACCTCTAAGAGAGATGGGTTTATTGACATAAGATCCAGCACAATTCCTCTATTTATTCATACTTATTATAGGGTAATAAATATAACCTTTGTGGTTGATTGTCCATTGCATGAATAGATAATGCTAGTGGATGTCAGCAGTGTGAATGCAAGAAGCTGACATCTATCTCAGATACATGGACGTGTGAGATGTTCCATTAATATGGCACAAGATATGGGACCTATAGCTCAAGACTCATAGTGTGAGTCCCGTTGAACTAGAAATAGGTAATTCTTTTCAAAAGATAGTGGATTACATCTTGTTAGAGATTGTCCAGCCCATCGTACTGATAATGAAACTGTGGATAGACTACCAAGGTAGAGACAGTGACATGAAAAGATTAATCATCATGATAGAAGATGTGTTAGAGGAGCTAGGTGAGTAGCATGAGGCGGTATTAATTTTGATATGTTACAACCACCACCCTCATGTGGTGCACAGTAGGCTCAATGTGTTGGGGGACTGAGGGAGTGGGTAGATACATTCATCAATCCTTAACCGCATGGAAGTGGATGTTTTGAGTTTTCAGTTCCTAGTTGTATTGGAAAATTATGGGGATGTATTTTGAGAATATGTTTCTAGAATTACCTCCTTGTGGGGATATGGAATTCTCCATCATTATATACCCCAATATAGAACTTATATCAGCATCATTGTATCAAATGTCTTTTGTAGTGCATCGTGAACTAAGGGTGCTGGTGGGGGACACGTAGAGGAAGGTCTTAGTATGACCTAGTGTTCATGGTAATGTGTGGATTTCTGAACCATTAACCAAGTGGCCATAGAGAATGTGTACCCACTACCAAAGGGATTATGAGCACATCGATCAATTGAAAGGGGTTTCCTTTCGAACCGATGGAATGGTTCCTAGAGTATTTTCAGTAGTTGAGATAGGATTTGATGAGCGTGCTGATATTGAGTTGGCAGTGATAGTCTTCTTATTGATGATGTTGTGACACTACCTCCATGGTAGAATGTTCTACCATCTACTCAAACCATAAAAGTCTAAAATATATATTATCTCAGAATTATTTGAACATGAGATAGAGACGATGGATGGAGTTCCTCTTATAATATGACCTCAGAGTAGTATATACTCCTAGTATGGTGAACATGGTAGCAGATGCTCTTAGTATGAGATCCAGTTTGTAGTTGGTGAATGATGAAACATAATACTTAGGCTCATCCAAGTCATCCTTTGTGGATGGGGATGAAGCAACATATCAGTAGTCGTATCTTGTACATTTTCCACACTTAAATGATTTTGGGGAGGAACAACATGGTGAAACCGATTTTTAATCATTACGTACTCAATTTTAATCCATGAATACCCATGATGGACATTTGAATAGTGAGGAACATTTTTTACTTTCCCGAGGATGCACAGTTGTAGAAGTGATACCTAGAGTGGCGAGATGCATCCTGGTATGTCTGTGGGAGTCAAGGAGGACACTCAGGATGATGGAATGTGTTGATTTTAGGCTTACATTATAGGTTAAAAACATCTAAACACTTTTATTTATAATTTTTTGGGTTGTTCTTTCTCTTTATGTATGTATTGGGAAGGAAGTGGGAAGGGATATCAATAAACATCATGATGGTTTTACCACATACATATAAAAGAAACGATACCATATGGCTGATCATTGAACAACTCACCGAGTCGACGGGCATCCTAGCTACCAAGGTGTAGATTTTAGTAGACCGCTTGTGATACCTCTATATGCTATTGATACAGAAAAAAACAATTATAATTCAATTACTAGATTGCGCTAGAAGTTGACGATAGGTGACTTTTGCGGGGTCTCGGATAGAGAGTGAGGATCGGTTGTATTGAATCCTTCATAGGTGTTCAATTTCTCTGGTGTGCGTTCGGTGTATGTACAGGAATCTCCCAGAGATCACTTGGGAGTGTGAGGCTCAGATCTATGCTCAATGCCCTCATTTGTTTATTTATCCATTATTTTGGCTTATAAGAATGTAAAACCCTAATGGTGGGGGTAATTTAATGTCCTAGAATTCAAATAATTTCTTTAAAATTATATGGGATTAATCTGAGACCAGGCACTAAGGGGGCAAGCGATTTCGAGGCTTGGTGTTCTTGGAATGGTTTGTCAAAAAATAATTATGTCTTAAAGAGTTTTCCTAAGTGATTATCCTCAAAATATGGAATAAATCTTATATGGGTGTTGGGATCAAAAATTATGAGGGCACTGTTGCATTCAAGATAATGGGTTTACTCTAGGCACAATATAAGTTTAGTCGGTGTGGTCCTCCAGTGAGAAAACAAAAAAATGGAATACCAATAAATAAAATAATAAAATAAATTTATTTTAATTTTTAAATCCTTATAACTCAAGAATGGTGATTCAAATTGAAAATATGAGAAAAACATTGATCTTGTGAAGGAATAAATTCCTTGTGCGAAGCCAATCATTTGGAATGCATGGGAAATCTGTTGAAAGTAGTTTTTGGGGCGTGACCATAAATAAAATAAATGAATAAAGATTATCTTATTTATGATAACTCGTAATTGGTAACACGGATTGGAAATTCGAAAGTATTATTGAGCTCATGAGGGCATGATTTCCTTAGGTAGGGCCTAACCTTGATAGGTGCAGGTTACAGGTAAAATCTAATTCTTGGGAATATTAAATAAAAAAATAAAATAAATATAAAACTTTATTTAATTCAAAAATATTGTTTAACCACAAAATTATGTCGAGTGATCTATTTAAATTCATAAATGAAACAGGGTAACAACATTCCAAATCAAGAATAATATAAACGTTGTTTCATGAATGAAACAGCATAACGACGTGGTAACTCAGGATAACCAAAATGCAGAAATGTGTTTCCAAATTTATTAGATAAACAGAGCTGTGGGATAGAGCAATGACCTGAGAGATTGCTCTAAGGATTTAGAGGAATTCTGTTGGTGAGAAACAAGTAGTGATGAATGAAAAATCACTAAAAAGGTGCATCATAAATCGAGAATCAATGAGATGGAAGATTGTGGTGTCTCTTAGAGGATCACCAACAATGATCAATCACTGAGGCCAACCAATAATATTTTCCATATAGGGGTTTTATTTTTTTAATTTTATTTTCCCCAATTCATTATTCCTATTCAATGAACTCAAACCGACCCACTACCATGTTGTTCGACATATCATTTGTTCTTGTAGGATGGGTTTGATTTTGGGATAAAAATTTGGGAAAGTTGATCTATGTTGAACTTCTGATTCAATTTAAATCTTTGTTTAGCCTCCATAAAATTTTTACAAGGATGCATCAAGGCCGACATGAATAAGCTTCGATATTTCCACCGTGGATGATCATGTAAGCCTCTCCCCCCATTCATTGTTTCTCCAATCTCTATCACCGTAACAACTTGATGATATCAACATGTCGGAGGATCTTGCCAGTCATAAGAGGAAAAATGGTGGAATGGGCCCCCGGAAATGGCCGAATGTGGTAGTGAATGCGTACACGGTGACCCTACTACATTGCGTGGTTGGACATTGTAGTCCATATAGACCATGAAAGTGACCCCTGTAACCTAAGACATCTCAGGAAAAGCAGACTAGCTAGCCCTAGCGGGAAAGATCTGCAGATCGGACCCTGACATAATCAGGACCTTTTAATAAAATGATCATATCATTCAAGCCATATGTCTGATCGATACACCATTTATATTGTTGCAACTCTCAGGATCAGATGACAAGTTTTACATACACCATGTTAGTTTATGTAGAAGTTGATTTGTAACTTATTGCTTGAGTAATAGATTCTACTAGAATGAAGTGCACTACGAGAAGAAATCCTATGGGTGGTTGTGATGAAAAGAAATTATCGAGAAGACCCATGTGGCTCGGTAGAATAGTATTTTTGTGGACCTATGTGTCAAAAAATATGAGTAGTCATATAGTCCTATTTGGCCTAGGAGATGATATGTAGTCGAGCGGACCACAGTGGCCCGGAAAACGAGTTGGAGCTGAGCGGACCTCAGTGGCTCAGCAGACATACAGTAGCCAAGTGGACCTTAGTGGTCGGGCAGACGAGCAGTAGCCGATCGGACCTCAGTGGGTCTAAATATGAGTAGTAGTTGAGTGGACTTCATTGTCCTTCTAGACATTTAGTCCTTACTAACTCTTTAAGAATGATTCCCTCTAAAGTACAAGATGTTCAAAATTATGACTGAAGTAGTGTACTATGTGTAGTTCTCACTAGTATCTCCTTATGTATGGACCAAAATGATTTGGACTTCATGTGTAGGTCTCTTATGACTTGATGGCTCAAAGAGAGATCCCGCCTAGGATGATTGTGTCTTGAGAAGAATCATGTGATGAAGGATTGGATATGATATCGATTAATATTGTCTCTATGAGAAAAAGCTCTTAGGAAACTTTGTGGTGTATCACGACCAGATGTTCTCATAGATACATTTGGTAGACTTTCATTACCTAGATACTATCAAATAGCTTAAGGACTGGAATCTCCCAAAGATGATTTTTTATACACTGAATCATCTGAATGGTAGTAGATGAGACATTTCATCCTGGAATCCTTTAAGAGTATAACTGGATATTCTTGTTATATGTGTTTATGATGTATACCTATGTTGAGAAAACTATACCTTATTGGTGGTTTTTTCCATTATATTCATTTTCATTGTGGTTTTTGGAGTCCCGTATAGAGTATTTATTACTCACCTCGACATGGTCAATGCTTGCATGTGTTGTGACTTATGTTGACTACCGATGATTTTGTGGAGTGGTAGACGAAGTAGGACCAAGACCAATAAGTGTCTTGTGAGATCAGATGAGCCAATGTGTTTCTAGTAGATTCCTATAACTGCTTTAGTACCCTTGATTGTTGGTCATGCCTTAAAATTGTATTTCTTTTAGTGGGCTTGTATTCTGCCCGCGTTGTAAATTACTGTTGTACTTGTTGTCGTACTCTGTTATTGGGTTGTAGTGGTATGCATGCATTTTAATTACTTATTTTTTTCACTCTAAATCCATGTGGATTTCAGTTGGGTTAGTGTGAATAGGTTCAAAGGTAAAAGCCTCCCATTTGTGGTATATTTTTATTTAGCTCAAGTCACCATCTCTTCCCTATCAGGGGGTAGTCTTGGGGTAATCACGGAATGGGCCTTAGGGAATGGGTCATGACAGATTCTATATTATATGTTTTTTCTTGTGTCTCCCTCTAGGGATAACTCTCCCTCATCAGTGGGGAGCAGTGGAATTGTGAAACCCCATCACAAATATTTTGGATAGGATGTGTGGGGGGATTGGTATTAAAGATGTAACATTGGAGGTTCAAGATTATTTATCATTATTTTTTTGGGTATAGATATGGGGGACCCCTCTTTACCGTTATTTGGGTTTATTTTTATCATATGTGAGAACATGTGGTTTTTTATTGTGTTTTGACTAAAAAGGATTCATGGTGTTGAGATGACCAACATCTCCTTGATTCATTGTTTGTGGTGACTTCATAGATCCTATTATATACATATATATACACCCCTTCATGAAATATTGATTCATGTGTTTTATTTAATGAAGGCAATAGGATGATCGATGGTGATATTAGTGGACCTTTTTTGGTGGATCATAAAGTGTCTTTTGGTTAACCATGATCAATTGTTAACTTTTAATATTTTGAGCGACAAACTATTTAGTTATACTATCACCCAGTTATTTTCGGACTCGGACATCATATCTAGTTGGGTGTGTATTTCTACCATTTTTAAAAAAACTATATAGATTTACTCATTTGATTTTGTAGATATTTTTTCATGAATGATTTATAATATTAATGTTCTATTTTTTATTTTTTATTTTTGATATTTCATAGTTCTATATGAATGTGTGCATATAGGTACATAGGATAATTCATCCAATTAAATCATTACCAAATTAGATATTGTCATCATCCTTTCACCTTTTGAAGGTGGTCTTAGGGTGTTTCATTTGGATTATCACCAAATGTGAAGGCCCGTGTGGGATGGGTATTGAAAATGGGTCAACATAGAGAGTATGAGTGGATTTTGTTAAAGAAATAATGATATTATCATATTAATTGTAAGGAACCGACCTTAAACATTACATAATCTTGAATTAAATGGATAATTCACATTGAAAATATTTTTTGGTCTAGATTTTTAGATAATTAGGTCATAACATTTACATAACAACATGGATATTACATGTTGAAAATTCTACATAGTATCCATTTTTTCATATAACCAAAAACTCTTGAAAAAAGTGTCATGTCCAGTTCCTTGTTTTAGACATGCTTGAGTGTTCCTTGATCCCATCCTTGACCCTTATTCCTCTATAAGTCTTGAGGAAAACTTTTCAAAAACTTGGGATGGGCATAAAAATCTAATTAAGGGGTATAAAATAAGGTTTGAAAACATTATCCCATTGATAAATACAAAACAATGAAACCATACTTTTCAATCATAACATACCTCATGAAATCATAAGATTTATGAATAACACTCAAAAATCATAAATCATAAAACTAACTTGTGGAATCCATATCAAACATACATTGCAGCTATCACTACTATATAGGTAGTCACATTTATAATACCCATCACAGTATATTCCCTAAATCTCTGAGGAGAAATATTCATGTTTACCTCTATCACGTTACCTAATGCATTGGAGAGCTATCTCGGGCTCACCCACCCTAGTTTTATCACGGAACCACCAGTATACATAAACAATTCAAAATAGCCATAACATATTCATAACACATAAAAAACATAATGGAAAGAAAACATTTCCACATTGAAATCACAACATATCATTTCAAAATATTGACAAAATCAAAGCTTTTATCAAACCATTTTTAAAACCATTTAAAATATTAAATGAAGAGATTTTTGAATCATAGTCTCCCATACCACATTTAAGCTTTTGAAATAAATTTCAATTTCAAAAAATTCATGTCCATATTAATAATTACTTAAAACCATTTTTAAAACATGAATTCTTTTTAAGTTTGGTGTCGAATCCTTAATTTATTATTTTAATGAAAATACATCTTTAGAGTCGGTAGAGGGAGTCCCATTACATATCCCAAAAGGCCAATGCCATGTGGCCTGAATACAAGGCTTAAAAAAAATTTCTCCCAAAGGACCCCTCGGTGAACAGTATTGATACAGTACCAGGACTGCTACATTCCCTCCTACAGTAATATAGTAGGGGTAAGATCTTTTAGAACATTGCCCTCTATAAAGTGCTGCTACGGAATATATAAGGGTTTAGAACATTTAGGTTTAGAGAAAAATAGGTTATAAGAAATGGGATCCCCCAGGTTCTTTTTTGAGGTTCAGAATAAGGCCAGATAATAATATATATGGGCAGAACAGAAGAGATTCCATTTTTTATTCTAGCTCTCTTCTTTCCTACCAGCTCATCATCCTATCCGAGTTGCTATTCAGAAGCTAGGAATGCAAATACAGGTCAGAATGGATAATATTGGTAGCTAGGGGAGGAGCTAAGAAGAGAGGAATGATGCTGTGATTACCTATAGTAAGGATACCATCGCTTATAAGGAGGGTCCTAGATGGAAGAAAGAGAGATTCTATACCTAGCTAGAACTGATCGATATAATCAAGATCCTAGCGTGCTCTAAACCTACAGTTCAGAACCTAAAGCTTAAGACAAGCTACTCGAAGAAAGAAGACTCAAGACTTATATCATAAGGACTAGTCTTTTAAAACCTTAACCTAAGAGGTGTCAGATCTTTTAGAACATTAATTGGGAGAAAGCAGAAGGGAGAAGAGCTAGCTATTGAACAAAACACCCTTTCAATGTTGAGACCTTATGGTAATCCTGACCCTTTAGGTAGGTTCATATCATTTAGAACCTCATCTAAGATTTATGCATAGTGATTTGTTCCCTTCCAGTAGTGGCTCCCCTAGTCGGTCCTCAACTAGGTCGGATGCGGAAAGCGCTCCACCTGAGTTCGAGCAGTTATTTTATTGGATCAGTGATGAAAATGTAGAGTGGGTGTTGAGAAGCGGGAGGCAATTACCTCCCGAATGGATGGTGCCCGACCTTGTTTGGGCATAGATTTCTGACGATCGGATTGATATTCCTAAAATAAAAATAATTTAGGAATAAATTTTCATCAAAAAATAATAATATCATGACAATAAATGTATTCATGATATAATATGCAAAAGGATAGTATATACACCGTAATAGAGTGAATTGGTGCATATCAATAATGAAGCCTCAATGGAAATGTAAATTGAGGTGAAATCCCTTATAAAGAAGGTATCCTTAGATTAAAGATAAATCAATTAAAAAATTAGGTGCGGAAAATATAAAGACACCAAATATAAATATGATATTAAGTGTAAATCAATCAGATGTTATTCAAAAAAAATCATAGCACGACATAATCAAGAAGTAGATGTTTAACCCAAAAATTGAAATTGGGTTAAGAAGATTTCTTAAAAAAATTCAACAGCCTAACGTCGTCACTTTAAAATTAAGAAAATAAGATGATGAGAGAGAAAAGGATATATCATCACTTGGACATAAAATTTACATCAATAAGGATATTTAAGAACATATCCCAACATAATAAGATGTAAATTAAAAGTCATAACAAAAAAGAAGTCTTTTAAAAAGAGGAGGCTGAATGGTTCCCTTACTGATTTGGTAGCTTATGAAACATACACCCCATGAAAGAAATATCACACAATGAATATGAAAATACTCATAAATTAATGTATCTTTCTCAAAGAATACAATATTGGGTAGTAAATCTACAACAAAAAATGAAATAGTGGCTAATATAGCATGAATCTGACATGAATAAAAAGTGAGATGAAAAACCCTTACCATGTTGTAATCAATCAATTTGTATGAGAAAATGTTAATAACCACCAAATTAATCACAAAATACCAATAATATAAATAGAATAATTATAATATATATATTATTTAAGTACAAAATACACCACGTGCAATAAAAAAGTGGTGAACAATGGAAATATCATGGAATTAAAAGTGAGATAAGAAATCACTTTCATCGTGTCTAACTTGACTCGATCGTTCTTTAATCTCTTGAATAATAAACTAAATTTAATATATACTTTCTTAAGAACCTTTTTCTAGTTTATTATTCCTTTAATATTACTTATTATCATGTTATAAACATTATTTAATTATTGAACTTATTAATTGTTGTTTCATCGATATTTGGTACTTCAGTAAAAATGAACACCTTATAATTACATGTTTTCCAAGTCGTCAACAATACATTATCTCCAGAATTATATTCACGATTTATATATCATATAAATCATATATTTGTAGTATATATATGAATTTATTACTTTACATACAATTTGGATATAAGAAATAAAATGCACTGTTAATGGATATGGTAAGTCATATGTACGCATGAACTCTTCTTTTAATTCTATTTCATACATTAATGGAACATAAAAAAATGATACATAGGTATATTATAGTTATAGAATAATATAAATAAATCCATATTTTATAAATCCAACGCAATGCATTAATGAGTTAAATCACTTTGAGGGGGTGGTAGTATACACTTCATAAAATTAAATTATCGCGTTTAACCATTATGGAAACAAAAAAGGTAAGAAATAAATGAAAAATATAGAAGCATAATGAAACTATAAACATAATATAAATCATATATAAATAAAGTTCCATAATAATGTATACCATGAGAGGCGATAAGAGTTAATTGAACAATCATCGTTTCGTGAGGCGTTAGTTTTCCATCGACAAAAACATTATGTTATTTACCCATTAGAAGGAGGTGTCGGTAGGTGTAGTTTGCATCCTTCTCATAACAACATAATTATAAATTTAGGATACAGGTTTTATTATAAAATAAATCAATAAAAATAGTTTAGGTGGTATGAGAAGTAAAATAAAACAAAAGAACTTAAGAGAAGATGTTGCCTTTAAATCGGGTAACTCCCTTTGGTTTAAAACAAAAGGATATATTGAATTTTTTTTTGCCTAATTTAAGGCTTCTAAGATGAATATAGGGATCTTTGGAGCTTATTATATTATAGTTTCCATGGGCCAAAGGCTTGAGAAGTGTGAGAAATTGGTAGAAAGTGAAGGATTTTTATAAGGGAGAGGAGGGGCTCTTTAGGAATGTTTGAAGCATTTATTTTATTATAACCACATCATCGATTTGAAAAGATCAAAAATCATTAATGTAGAATTTAGGACGACTAATGGTCGAAATAAAATCATCAAATATGAATTGTATAGGTTCTGGATATTTTTTTAATATTTATAATCTTATTTAATTAAATCATTTTTTAATGAGGTAAATATTGCATCATTATTGTGTCATAAATAATTTAATTTATTTGATTTCCAAAAATTATAATAAAAAAATACCTTGATGTAGGAAATATTTTTATCTTTCCAAATAATATTTATAGTCGAAAATATAACTTATATAACACCACGTACAAATTGATTTACAATAAGATATTTGTTTCTGTCAATTTTGTCTACTTTGAATTAATTAATATAAAGTGTCATTATAACTCCCATGTGGCTCTATGGGGTCCCAAATTCGACCCAAGGATTCTCATGGTCTGATATGTATCTTCTAATAGGATTTGGACATTTTTGAGGGAAATTTATTATTATTATAATATTATATTTTACCCTTATTTAATATATTTACCCTTTAATCATGGTATATAAAATATTTACTAAAGTAAATATTTAAAATGTATAAAAATAAATGTTACCTATTTATACAATTTGGACCTACTTAATCCAAAAATAGAATTAATTTTTCTAAATTCAAAACATTTAAGTGGCAGAAATTAATTTAAAATTAATTACCGCTGGCAAAACAAAATCATGTTTTTAAGAAATCATAACTATCAAATGATTGACACCTGTTTATATCCAATTTCAAATTGAAATTAATTCCAATGTCCAACATTGGATTAACTGGTAAAAATATATTTTAATTACATTTTATAACCACTTAAAAAGATATTCTAACCAAATAAATAAATTATATTAAAAATAACTTTTGAATTAAAATACAATATTTTTCACCATTCACTAAAAAATGAACTTTATCAGAAAAATACCAAAAAAATTAACCAAAGTAAATTTTGATGTACTAAATATAAATCATTTTTTTGTCAAATATAACATATAAAAATGACCAAAACTATATTTAAAGAGGGTTTTCCATCGAAATTTTTTAAATCGACCTTTTAAAGAATATTAGAATATTTATGCTTAGATTCATTCACGTTTTAAGCCTCTAACATTTATTGTATATATGTAAAAATATTCATCAAACATGTATAATCCTATTGTAGATAGTTCTGTTCATTCATTCCAATACAACAGCTAGACACTAACTATCATTAAAAATAATATTATTATATTATTTGTGGGCAACATAAGATTTCAAAGAAGACCATTGATTTCTTATTGGGTACGTCAATGAACATCGCATCCCATTTAGAGTAAAATTATTATTTAATCCAAAAATATTAATAAATATTAAAATTTCATGTTTTTTATTTACCTAGGATGTTACATCCTTCCCCCCTTTTGGAAATTGCATCCTTGAAATTTTAAAATAGGCTCTAAAACATCATTGAAAGTCTAAAATTGTAAAAAGAGTCAATAAAACTATCACTTAAAAATATAGGTATAGAAATAAAAAGGTTACCTAAGACAACGGATACTAGGATTCCATGAAAACATGGATATGTAAGAGAAACTGACTCTCATAGATTAATAGATAGTGATAGAGAACATGATCACGGAAAGTTAACCACCACAATACCCTAAATTTGTGGTTTGGTAAAATATTGATGATAAAAGTGGGATTATAACATTTTTGCTTCATGATACTTTTCATAGAGATGATGAATAATATTAATAAAAAGACTAATATTGTAAATAAATATACTTACTCATCAGGTATAGTGTTATCCTATAATAAAATTCTACAACAAACTCAGATTTTCTCCAAACGGTAAGTATTCAAGATGACTTGTTCCCATTGAAAGCACTATAATCAACTTATAGAGAATAAAATGATCCAAAAAACATGAACCATATATTTTTTCTATCATTATATATTAACAGAAACCAAAATTTGTTAGTATGTGATCAGATAATCTCAAAAAAGATAATATTTTATAAAAATAAGTACAACTCTTAGTCTCTAAAATTCAACCAAAAGTACCCAAAGTTCAAGAAATACCATTCAATATACAATTGTCCTTAAAATTATTCAAAATAATCCAAAATAAGATTGAAACCCAAAACTCAGAAGGATTTTATCACATAGTCTTCAACAATAAATCTTAACATTTATCTCCAAATAATATCGATTAAACTTATTGACTCATACTAAAGTGTAATTAACCAAATCACATATTCTCTATGATAGGATAATCATTTCCATAAAAACCCAAATCACCATATGTCCATAATAAAAACATAAATTCTCCCAAAATAAAATTCCACCATTATTCATTAGAAGAAAAGATAATTATTCCTTGAATAACATTTTCATATATCAAACTTCATGATTACCCATACTATAAAATGTCTTCCAATGTAATCTCATCATCAAAATAGCCTTAATACTTTTAAGAATTTCACTATCATAAAATCTACCATAATTCTTGAATCCCATATATTTTGACTTCTTACTCATTCGGTGTTCTTCATGATCCATTAACTATTATTTACCAACTTATTCTGAAAAAAATCTTTCATACCAACAAAATCATGAATCATATTCTATGATTCAATAATGTCAAAACTTTTGTTAAGAAATAATTCATACCATTCATTGGTCTTTGTCAGTTTCTTCATCCTCAATTTTAATGGAATTATTAATTTGTAAAAATATATTTGTACAATCGTGGTGATTCAATTATCAAAACATCTTTGTAGGACAACTATTAGCATAATGAAAATGCACACCACATTTAAAAAAATTCAATTGATCCCTCAGAAAGAACTTCATTCCCTTTCCTAGAGTCAACGGGATGCGTCCTTTTTCCATGTCAGGTTCTGGCTTTATGAATTTCACTTACACATCTATTTCATCTCTCTGTCCCTTTGAAACATTTTACTATGTGTTTCTTTCCACATCCTTGACACATAGGTTTTTGAATAATCTTACCATTATTTTTATTATATGAACTTCTGTGGGGATTTGTTTCTCGCATATATGATGCCTTATAAAAATCACCAATGTTCAGGTGGTCAATCCTGACTCCAGATAGTTGGTTGAGAATAACCACAAGAGTTCTCATTTCAAATATTATTTAATTCAGTTTCTCATTCAGAAAAACATCACAGATTTCTTCACATGCACTGTAACTCTGGTGCCAGCTAGATCTATCCATTTACTAAAACCAAAAACGTAAGTGTGAGTATATCAGTAAAATCATCATATAATATCTTATAAAGAGGTTATATAAAAAGATATACTTAGTCATGTTATATTAAACTCATTAAATTTATCTAAAATAACTATGACTCTTTCTAAAATCCTAACCATTATGGTAATGTCACTGAACCTTAAAGAGCACCCTAACCTCTAAAGTTATCTGAATTGTCCTCTGATAAAAACTATAAGGAACCAACCTTAAACAATACATAATCTTGAATTAAATGGATAATTAACATTGAGGATCTTTACAGGTTTAGAGTTTTAGAGAATTAGGTCATAAAATTTACATAACAACATGAATATTACATGTAGAACATTTTACTTTGTATCTATTTTTTCATAAAATAAAAACTCTTGAAAAAAAAAGAGTCTTGTTTAGTTCCATGTTTTAGACAGTATGACTTTTCCTTGATCACATCCTTGACACTTATTCAAATTTAAGTCTTCTGGAAAACATTTCAAAAACGTGGGATGATCATAAAAATCTCAGTAAGGGATATACAATAAGTAAGGAAAACATTAGCCCACCAATAAATACAAAACTATGAAACTATACTTTTCAATCATAACATACCTCATGAAATCATAAGATTTATTAATAACACACCAAAATCATAAATCATAAAGGGAACATGGGGAATCCATATCAAACTTACACTTTAGCTATCACAGCTACATAGGGAGTAACATTTGGAATACCCATCACAGTATATTCCATAAATCTCTGAGGAGAAACATTCACGTTTACCTCTATCACATTACCCAATGCATTGGAGAGTTATCTCGGGTTCACCCTCACTAGGATTATCACTGAACCACCTGTATATGTAAACAATTCCCAATTTCCAAAACATATTCATAACCCATAAAACAAACATAATGGAAAGATAACATTTCCACGTTGAAATCACAATATATCATTTCAAAATATTGACAAAATCAAAACTTTTATCAATCAATTTTCAAGACCATTTAGAATATTAAATAAATAGATTTTTGAATCAAAGTTTCCCATATCACATTGAATATTTTGAAAGAAATTTAAATTTGAAAACATTCATGTTTGTATGAATAAATCCTTAAAACCATTTTTAAAACATGGACATTAATGTGAACGATTTAGAAGAATGAACCTTTAAAACATTTAAAATGATATTTCAGTCAAAGAGATTTTAACAAAATGAGAGATCCTAGAAGACAAATAATTGAGGAATAAAATTTAATCAAAACATAATAATATCATGAAAATAAAGGTATTCATGATATTATATTCCAAAGGACAGTATATACACCATATAAGAGTAAATTTTAGCATATCAACAATGAAGTCTCAATGGAAATGTAAATTTAGACGAAATCCATTATAAAGAAGGTATCCTTATATTAAGGATAAATAAACTAAATAATAATGCGTGAAAAATATAACTACACCCAATATAAGTGGATATTATGTGTAAAATATCAGAGGATATTCACACATATTCATAGCCAGACATCATCAAGAAATATATTTTTAACCCAAAAATTAAAATTGTGTTAAGAAGTTTTCTTACAGAAATTTGATAGCCTAATGACATCACATTAAAATTCATAAAATAATTTTATGAGAGATAAAAATGATATCTAATCACTTGGACACAATATTTACATAAATAAGGATATATATAAACATATCCCAACATAATAAGTTGTAAATTAAAATGAATAACAAAAAGAAGTCTTTTAAAAAGAGTAGGGTGAAAGGTCCCCTTACAGATTTGGTAATTTACGAAACATACTCCCCATGAAAGAAATATCACATAATGAATATGAAAATACCAATAAATTAATATATATTACAAAATTAATACAATTATGTGCATTACATCCACCACACAAAAGGAAATAGTGGCTAATATAGCAGGAATATCATGGGAATAAAAAGTGAGATGAAAAACCCTTACAACGTTGTAATCAATAGAGTCGTATGAGAGAAAGTTAATAACCACCAAATTAATCATCGAATACCTTGAATATAAATATAATCATGATAATATTTATAAAATTTTAGTACAAAATACACCACATGCAATAAATAAGTGGTGAACAATGGAACTCTCACGGAATTAAAAGTGAGATAAAAAATCACTTACATCATGTCCGACATGACTCGATCATTCATTAATATCCTAAATAATAACTAAAGTTAATTTATAATTTATTAATATCCTTTTTCAAGTTTATTATTCATTTTATATCACTTATTATCTTGTTATAAACATTATGTAATCATTTATGTTATTAACAGTTGTTTCGTCGATATTTTCTACTTGAGTAAAAATAAACACCTTATAATTAAAATTTGTCAATGTCATCAACAATCCATTTTCTCCATAATGATATTCATGATATAGATATCATAAAAATAATATATATCCAATATATATATGTATTTATAACAGTACATAACATTTGAAGATAAGAAATGAAATGCACCGTTTATGGAGACGGTAAGTCGAACGTACGCATGAACGCTACTTTCATATCTATTTCATACTTTAATGGAATTAAAATATAATGATACATAGTTGTATTATAATTAAACTATTCTATCATATATAATATCAATAAATCCATCCTTTATACATCCCACATAAGGCATTAACGAGTCATATCGCTTTGAGGGAGCGGTAGTCTGCACTTCCGAAAATGAAATTATCGCATTTACCCATTATGGAAACCACAAACGTCTTCTATAAATGAAAAATATAAAAGCATAAAGGAAACATAAACAAAATATATATCATTTATAAATACATTTCCATCATAATTTCCACCATGAGATGAGGTAGGATTTAATAGAACAATCATCGTTTCATGAGGCGTTAGTTTTCCATTCATAGAAACATTATGTTCTTTACCAATTAGATGGAGGTGTGTGTATTTGTTGATAGAATACTTATCCTAAAAAATACTAGTATATTTAGGATACTTGTTTTTAATGAAATAAAGTATTAAAAAGAGTTTATGGGGTGGGAGAAGTAAAATAATACAAAATAACTTAAGAGAAGACGTTACCTTTAAATCAGGTAACTCCCTTTGGTTTGAACCAAAGGGTTTCTTGAAGTGTTTTCTGCTTAAGGTAAGGCTTCAAGGATGATGGTAGGGATCCCGGGAGATTATTGGAGCTGATTTTTCACGATCCAAAGGTTTGAGAAGTGTGAGAAATGGGTAGGAAGTGATGGATTTTCATAAGAGAGAGGGGGGGGATCTTTCGGAAAGTTTGAAAAAAATCATTTATTATAACCTCATATTAAGTTTAAAAAAGTTTACAAATCATTAAATCCAATTTCAAGATAAATAATGGTATAAATAAAATCATTAAATAATAATTGGACAGGTTTTATAGATTTTCTTAATATTTATAATCTTATTTATTTAAATCATGTATTGATGAGGTAAATATTGCATCATTATTATGTAATAAATAATTTACTTTATTTGATGTCAAAAAATTATAAAAAAAATATAATGATGTATAAAATCCTTTAATCTTTCTAGATAAAATTTATAATCAAAAGGATAACTTGTATAACTCCATGTAAAAATTTATTTACTAAAAGATATTTGTTAATGTCATTTCTGTCTACATTAAATTTAATAATATAAATTGTCATTATTACTCCAATGTGGATCCATGGGGTCCATAATTCCACCCAAGGATTCCCATGGTCGGATATGTATCATGAAATAGGATTAGGACACATTTTAGGGTAATTTAATATCATTCTAATATTATATTTTCCCTTATTTTCTACATTGACCCTTTTGTCATGGTAAATAAAATATTTACTGAAGTAAATATACAAAATCTCTAAAAATAATAGTAACCAATTTACACAATTAAGTCCAACTAATTTGAAATATGTAATCCATTTTACTAAATTCAAAAAATAGAAGTGGCAGAAATTAATTTAATATTAATTCCCGTTGTTAAAACAAAAAATTTGTTTTTAAGAAATAATAACTATCAAAAGATTGACACTTGTTTTTGTCCAATTTCAATGTAAAATAAATTATATTTTCCAAAATTGGATTAATTGGTAAAAATATATTCTATTTAAACTTTATAACCAATTAAAAATATATTATAACCATATAAATAAATTATATTAAAAGGCACTTTTGAATTAAAATACAGTATTTTTCTGTATTCATTAAAAAATAATGTTATCATAAAAATACCATAAATTTCCCAAAGTAAATTTTAATGTCCCAAATCTAAAGAAAAATTTTAATTTGTCAAATGAAACATAGAAAAATTACCAAAACTAGATTTAAAGAGGGTTCCCCATCAAAAGGTAGTAAATCAACCTTTATAAGAATATTAGACTATCTATGCTTCGATTCATTCACGTTTTAAGCCACAAACATTTTTTGGATAAATGTAAAAATATTAAACAAACATGTATAATAATATTTTTTTAGTTCTATTAATTCCGCCCAATAAAATGGCTAGGCACCAACTATCAATTAAAATAATATTATTATATTATTAGTATGCAACATAAGATTTCAAAGAAACCCATTGTTTCATATCGAGTACGCCATCGAACATAGAATAACCTTTAGATCAAAATTAATACTTAATCCAAAAATATTAATAAATGTTAAAATCTCATGTTTTTTATTTATTTGCGATTTTACATTAATAATATCATAACTAGAGTGCAATTTTTGTAGAATAGTCTAGCTGGCACTTTTCTATAGAGAACATTGGTTTCAAGGTGATTTTGGTTTTAGGATTTCATTTTGGTTATTAAAACATATTTGGATATGATATATAGTGATATACGTGGGTATTTGAAACGTTTTAGGGATGAGGATATAGAATATGTCATGTTTGTGTGGTTTTCATGCATGGCTTAAAAACCATGATGCAACCAAACAGTTGATTTTGGTTCTATTTTAGGAATCAATGTATGACTTGTGTGTGGAAATTTAAAATGTAATGAATTCATGCATGACTAATAATCATGTTTTTATTTTCTATTTATAAATATGAGTTCTTTGGTTTGATTGCATTCAAATTGTAATAGGGATATAACTAAGAGTAGTATTATGATATATCATTGAAATATATTTGGATTTTGATGTCCAATTGTCAGGATCCATTATTAATTGATGGAATTTATAAAAAAAAATTATTTTCCTATATATATTATAGGGGGTTTCTAGAATAATAATAAGCCTCAAGGTTCTTTTTGTCAACTGGTTGATTGAAATTTATTGATGTGTTTTGAGGCTACCATAAGTTATTTATTTTAAAAATAGATTTTTTTTCATGAAAATTAATTTTAGGAAATAAATCATAGTTAGTGGAATAAAATATTTATAATTAAGTTTGGAATGTTGTTTTAATTTAGGGGGTTCATGGAACCTATGATTTCATAACTGTTTATATTTGTAAAAATGATTAATAAATTACTGTGGAATAAAGAAATCAAATTTCCAATTAATTTTTAGGATGATATTATTTTACAAAAAGATACTATAAAGGAAGTTGATTTTAATAATTTGAAATTTTACAAAAAAAATACATGTGTAAATTGTATTTTATTTGATAATTGATACATAGATTTTTATTATAAGAGTGTGAAGGTCCTAAAATTATGTTTTTGGGCATAGAATGTGGACTAACTTTTATCTTGGGATATCATGACAGAGTTGGATAAGGGATGGGGTGTTCATTCTGCTACAATTTAGCATCCTATATCCATCATCCAACTGGTTTCCCAACAGTGACTATGGATGGTACATGGGGCCATTGGAAAACTGGTGGGATGTGATATGATATCTAAATAGTGTTTTTTTAATATTTTGAAAAAATAATAGAAAATTATTATGTTTCTGGGATTAATAATTTTGGTATTAGTTTAGTTTTTTTTCAAGGGTTGTTTTATGTACCATCAAACTATGGTTGGTCATGGTTTTAATTTGTTGGACTCACTCATATCCTTAGAATGTTTTCATATCATAGAAGAGAAAAGGTTTGAATGGTCAGAGTAGGGAACTAAAAATGAATTAATAAATTGAGTTTGGTGATCCCGATATTTTCAATTATGTTGTTATTAAAGTATTACTATTTGTTTATTTTGGTCTCATTAAACAATCTTTCTAACAATGTGGAATTTAGTTAGTGTTATATATATGAAACTTCTATAATTAAATAATTATTTCTTGTTATCAAAGAGCAAACATGGATGGATATAAAATCATATTCTTTCAATTATTTTAACAATTACATAATAAATTGATTTATCTTATGTATTTCCTTAGACATGAGTTTTACTAAAATATGTTCTAGTACCAATTGGTTGGGGATCTCAAGGGCAGACCATTGAACATGTTTATTCTTGATATTAGTTAATAATCATTGTAACTTGATATGGTGATAATTGAAATTTCATATAATTTGAAAATTCAATGAATGATGAAATTTTGGAATTTATTAAATGCACAGTGGTATATATTTTTAGTTAAATGAAATGATAACTGTAACACATTTAAATATATTATTATTATAGTAAATGGTTATATATTATTTGAATTGATGATGACATCATGGAAAATTTCATTAGGTGAGGGTTTAAGTTCATTTTAATGGATGTAATCTTTATGGGTCGTCCGGAAAACACTTTACAAGGGATTTTAAGAAAACTACCAATGAGAAAAATTTAAAAACTAACTAAGGGGAGTCCACAAAAACTCCATTTGAGGTGGTTGTGAAAACCCAATATGGGATGTTATTGACAACACCCTTCATGGAGGTCATGATACTAATGAAAATAATTGATGGTTTTTCTGAAAGAAAATGGTTTTGATTAAATTTAGTTAGAGATGGGATTTTATGTTCTAGGAAGAGGAGAGAATTCACTCCACATGAAATCTCCTAGGGTATTGTTTGGTCTAGAGTGTTCTTGGTCGATTCTCCTATAATATGTGTTATATGTTGTAGGGAATAGTTCATATATATGGATGGATAAATCCATATTTTTTTATTCTAGGATGGATAATTCCATAGTTATATATGTACAATCAAAATTGGATTAGGCCCTCCAGTCATTCTCTGTATACAAGTGTAAAATACCCTATGGTTATTTTACTGATGGGAATAATCATCACAACAATATATGAGTTATTCAGATAATGTGTAAATAATATTAATTAAATGATGATAATACTAAAAATAAGGAAAAAATATATGGGGGAACCCCCACCAACATAGTGACTTCCCAAAATGCACACCCCATTGGCTAAGCCCCTCTATTTCATACCTCTATCATTCCTCACATCTCTAATTTCTGCCTGTTATTCGCACAATTTCTAGTATCGATGTTCCTGGAAGGGTTTTGTGTATAAAAAATTATTTTCCCATAGAGTATCAATTTTATACCTCCACAAGACTAATAACATTTGGAATGAATTCATGAGTCTATCCCGTTATCATTTTTGGTTACTAATGGTGTAATAATTCCACTCTTGGGTAATTGACATTTTTTGGGCCTCTACATGATTGTTGGTTCACTAATCATTTAAGGTAGTGAGTTTTATATCTATGTAAATATTAATTAATAATTTTTTAAAAAAATTTCTAGAGTCCCATTTTTTCTATTAAAGACATTGAAATATTTCTATATATATTTTTAGTGAAATGTTCTAAGATTATGTTCAATTCTGAGGCCTGGTGTGCTAAGAATTATTATTGTTATATATATATATATATATTCTATTTCACATATGTATATTCTTACAGAAAATTGGATAACTCTTAAATAAAAACACTGATTAAAAATCTAGGGCCATATATGAGACTAGAATGTAATATTTACCCTATGTGTGACCAAAAATTTCTTGGAGTGTGGAAATCAGATATCCCTCCTGCTGGCAGTACATTCGGCGGATTAATTAAATGTTATTATAAAATAATTTAATTTATTAATATATCTTTCATATCCTTTAAACATATCATTATATTAATATTTATAGTGTTAGCCTCATAATTATAGGATTGTCTAGAGCATATCCTTCATCCTTCAGTAGGTGGATCATATTGGAAATTGATGAATTTATAGATCAAAAAAGATCCGAGTGTTGTGAATGAAATTAATTCCATTAGTCAATGGAAAGAACATTTTTCGAGGATGAATCGTCAAATCTTGAGGTAGGACACATCAAACTATGTATTAAGACCATTTTTTATAAATTGATGTAGTATAATCATCCCTTTTATGATCTTCTGTAATTGTGGTAGCCTCTACATGTTCCCTTGTATATATTTATTTTATTAATCTTTTTTCTATCATTTTATATCCTCATTAATGATAATTTCCTATAACTATTTGAAATTATTTTTAAAATATTTATTTTGTGCATTTCCCCCTCAATTGCTTCTCGGTCTTCACTGGTTTGACCCCGTATGAACTAGTTTGATGTTTTCGGGCGGTAATGAGCCTGGAAAAACCCCCTGATTTGAAATTAAAAATCAATAAATGGATATAAAGGTGAAACTAAGAAATATTTGGAATTTTTTTCTGTTATGGATTTTAATTTTTATGATCCAAAATCAAATCAACCCTCATAGAATGACCCGAGTGTGTGTAGTGCAAGATGGTGTGTACGAAGCTTCTGAAATTGGTTTTTTAGTGACCTTTTGGAAATAATAATCTAGACCGAGTGATTTAAACTAATATTATGATAAAAATAGGCCGAAATCAAATTTGGAAGAACAGATTAGTTGTGGAGAGGTTAGATTTGAGATTTTGGATAAATCCTGACTACATGATGTGTAGTTCGATTAACACAAATTGTTTCATTCGAAAGAAATGTATGCTATGGTTTTAGTTATTTGTAAAAATCAAATGAAATGTAGCCCCCCCCCCCAATCCATGATATCTCATGTTGGAAGACTCAGAATGTACTCTATGAGTAGATGGACATGATCCCGGCAAGGCATGGTGTGTACGAAAGTACAGAGACACTGGGTGAAGTACACTTACACAACACAGATACACAAACATGGATGGGAACATGAGTGGACCCTCAAGTGGCATGGGAACACCAGGTAGATATCCTATATGTCATGTATCTGTACATATTGGGAGAGTTGGGTACCTCCAGGGACAAAATCAGTTGAGTGGGTGGGATGAAACGTCACGTGGGTCCCCTCACATTCCATGTACTTCATGGTTCATTTTGAGGAAACATTAGACTCTTATATCTCCTTCATTTGGACTCATATTTTTTAATGTGTGTACCCTATAAAGAGTCTGTTTACATTCATAATTAGATGGTTCCCTTGGTTTTAGAATTTGGGATATGATGTGGAATGTTCGAGGGTGGTTCTTATTTATGAAAAGATTGATGGTGGGCTGTGATCACAAAATATTATCATAGGAATACAGTGTGGAACCCTCCATCTGGGTAGGGAAAGGGTCCTCAATGTCATTATTATAACATTATAGTTGGTCTTGGAAGGTATACCCTAAATACACCATGATTGGAACCCTCTATATGGTATTGTAATGAGTCCTCTACGATTAGAGTGGAACCCTCCAATTGGAATAGGGCATGGTTCCTCTATCGAATTATAGAGTAGAACCCTCAAGATGATATGGGAATGGGTCCTCTACCATCATAGTGGTACCATCAATCTAGTATTTCCTTGGGTCTCATATATACTATCAGAGTTGAACCCTCATTCTAGGAAGGGTATGGGTCCACTATCTATTATTTTAGTGTGATCCTCCTTTTAGAACTGGGTATGGGTCCTCTATCTACCCACAGAGAGGGATCCTCCTATTATATCTGGGTATTTGTCCACCACCTATTTAAAATAGAACCGTTATTGTAAATAATAGTGATGATACATTGATTATATTGTAATTTTTTCTTCTAGGAAGAAAAACAATATATTGGGCATCATTGTTGGCCTTTTGGAACTATTAGTGACTCTTTTCTTAGGAGGAGCTATGAGATGAAGATTCCCTTTCTCTCTCATTTCAGATTATTTGGTTTCATAATATATATATATATATATATATATATATATATATATTTATTTATTTATATCCATGTTTTGGATTCTTTTACACTCCTACTATGGGTTGGGAAGACGTGTGGGGTATGTCATGTGCTTTCTATGTTTATCTTCTCATGGTAAGATGTGGTTACTCTCTGGATATGTGTGGTAATGACTTGATGTGTTATTCATATACACAATGTGTTAAGACCATCATTATTTTATGAGGTTACTCCTTCTCTTTATTTTAGTCTAGATGCATCATTTCTTCTATAAATAATCATTCTTTTCCTATTTTTTCATATAATACTACCCCTTTCATCATTCGTGGAGTCATGATAGGTATGTTTACAGTAACTAGTACTTGGAATTTTCCTTCATGTGTCTTGTCTTATGAATATGATTCATAGGTCAGTTGTGACTTTAATGGATCTTAGGTATACATGGTGTTGTGTAATGTGGATGGTGATCATATCATAATGGTTTAGAGCTTCGATCTCTAGGTAGTTAGTTTAAAATTTTAGTTAGGATGGGACACATTTCTAGTTGGTATGTATTATTTCCATTTACATTCCAATTTTAAAAATCATACTTTTTACACCTTAGTGGTTTTGAATGCTTGGTTTACTTTATAGTTATTTAATATTATTATTATGATTCCTCTGCACCCTTGCATTGAGATGATTATTTGTGTATGTACATGTACATTAGGAAAATGCCTCTGATTTAGGATATTCCTTTTAGAGATTGTCTCCACCCCCTAGACTATAGAATTTTTCTTAGGGTTTTTGTTTCTCAATCCCTATCTAGGGTTGGTACATGATATATTGGTGTTAGAGAAGTCCATTCCTTTGGATGTTGTAAGTTTTAGTCACCTAATGATGATTTGGTTGTGATTACTTAGAAATTTCAAAGTTTCTCAAGTGAAGCTCTCAGGCTACAGTATCCAATGATGTTTTGGGTGGCTAACATATCTATTCACTGGGACCTTGAACACCTACTTCTCAACATAGTATACTGAGCCATTGGTTGCAAGAATAAATAGTACATACATGGTTTGAGATTGAGTATTTGATTTTCCTTATTGACATAGTTATCCATATTTATTATAAATATTTCGGATTGTTTGTGTGTGTGATCATCTAACAATGGTACATTATTATTAAATTTCAAGATTCCTCTACAACGACTTCTATCTATGATGCCAGTTCAAGAAAATGATAGTGACATGATGAGTAAAGATCATTAGTTTAGGATCCATCCCATTAGCTTTTTTCAATATTGGAAGGTAGCATCTCCACCACTTATTGAGAAACATATTATTCCAAAAGATATTTCTAATTATGTGTACATGTTAAGTGAACTTTGTGAGTTATAATAAAAAGACATTGAGGTTATGTGGGGATCCAGATCCCAAGGAAACAAATTATTAGATCGATTTGGTGGTCTATATAATTACTATTATTCATAACTCGATGGATCTGGTGGTTCTAATAGAGTTTTTCCATTTCCATTGGGCAGGTAAGATCTAGTATAATCTTCTTTCCTAGATAATCGATGCTTCAACTCTATCATTCTCATAATCTAGTAGTTATTCCATGAGGAGTACTACACCTTATATTGGAACTCATTTTTTATTTAATATCTTCATGTAGAATAAGCATGGAGGGATGATTATGAATGAGTATGTAGAATGGTTCACATAACGTACTCCATACACCCAAGACATGATCTGAGATTTCAATTTCCGAGAGTGGTTGTTTGATAAAAGACCTTGTAGGGAGATCGAAGCCAATGTGGTTTTATTGGGAATTGCAACCTATGATGGGTTGATTGAGATAGAAAATGTGATATAGAGCTTCTTATGATATAGGAACCAGGTAGCTAGAGATTCCCGTGGGAATCTCAATGTTGAGTTCTCCTTTTTCGATTCCAGGTGCCAGTTGGTAGGATATCAATGTTGTAGATCCAATAATTCTAAAACTCGGACATGTGATCATATGAAAAAGAGATACAGTATACCATCATGGAATTCCATAAAGAGGAAGATCATTTCTTATAATGTGTGATGTCACATAGCGCATGAATTCCCAACTAGATGTTTTGAGGAGTACAGGCAGATAGCTGAAGGAAACCCATAGTAGATATAGCAATGTAACCCATGAACTCCTGGGATAGAGAAGGGAGGGAAATAGGGAGGTGGAGCAGGAATAAGATGATTAAAATTATAATCTAATGGTGGTGGATGATTCTATTATATCCTATAACCATTACCAAAAAGTAGAACACGTCTGGATTAGGGAGATGTTGATCGAGGACACAGACAGTTATTGAATTTAGTTGATTATGACCCAGAAACCCACGAGATGATCTAAGGTGCGATCCTTATTTTCTATAATATTTCGTAAGTATCAGTATATATATGTTCAAGTAATTCCATAATATATATACTATTGGTGTGTGAGATTGATATCCTAGTTGTGGGGCTTTCATATTAGCTTCTTCTTGAGGTATCTATAGAAAATGCTTCTTACGTATCTTCTATCATCCAATAGTGTGATCTATCTCTTAGTGTAGATATGTTCAAATGGGATTTTTTGGTCATCACAATGGAACACCATAACATAATATTGGGGGATTAATTGGTTTTCCAAGGTCTGATCCCAGATTTACTATCACCAGAGAGGATTCAGATTCCTTCACACAAATGGGATGTGATTTTCCATTATGGGAAAGAACGGTCTTATGGTAGGACTAGTGGGTTTAGTGAGACAGAGGCTGCAATCCACCATCCATAAGTTAGTGAGTATATTTTTTGGTGTATTAGGGTCATCAGGTATCCTGATCTCATCAATTTCATAGGATTATATGTATGTCTTCCTGAGGATGTTCCATGCCTACCTCTAGGGTGGGAGATTGATTTTTTTATTGACTTACATCCCAATAAAACTCTAATATCTTCTTATGAATATCATATGGCCACAATCTAGCTCTAAGATTTTCACTTGTATTTGTAGGACCTTTGAGTGGGGGGATTCATTAAGCTTAGAGTGTCCCCCTGGACAACACTAATGTTTTTCATGAAAAAATTGCATGAGATTTTGTGCCATTCATTGGATTATAGTAACTTGAACAATGTGAAGATAAAGAAAATCTAAACCTTATTATTGTTGATTATCTCTTTGACTAGTTAAGAGGTGAGAAATAAGTCAAGAATATCAATCCAAGTCTAGATACGAGTAGCAGAGGCTCTACAAGGTTGATATTATAATGTTGGCATTCTGATGTTACTATGGACACTATGAGTTTCCATTTATTCCCTTTGGTGTGTTGAATTCCTCTCCCATGTTCATGGATTTGAGGAAAAATATACTTCAATAAAACATGGACCAATTATTTGTAATCTTCATCGATAAAATTATCATCTACTCTTCCTTAGAAGATGTGCATGAAGAGAACTTTACTATGGTTCAAAATTTGTGTCTAGATCGCAATCTTAAGGAAATATGTTAAAGTTCAAGTTCTGCATTCATGAGGTTCACTTTTAGGGGAATATAATTTCTAATAATTTTTTTATATATAGACCCATAAATTATTGATGTAGTTTTTTCATACGATACACCAAATATCATGTCATTGGAGCAGTGTTTTCATTTCTTTTCGGGGTACTAAATTAGGATTTTGGCATAGTTCACCATGATTTCAGTCCCTTTAACCACCATGATTCCAAAAGGGTGGTAGTTTTCTTAAAAAATTTACCCCTAGAGGGAAATCTATGATATAGGATTGAGACTGACATGTGATCTTATGTTGAGAGTACTAGAGGAGGGTGTGGAGTACATAGAGTATTGTAATGCCTCAGGAGCTAGTCTCTACTTCGTGTTGATGTAGTGGAAGGATGCTATCACATATAGGTCAAGGAAGTTGAGATCCCATAAAAATGAATACATGACTCATGACCTAGAATTGGTAGTAGTAGTATTTACCTTGAGGGTCTGGATGCACTACCTTCTAGGGGAGTGTATTGTGGTAAATCAGACCACCAGAGTCTTAGGTACATCTTCACACAAAGGGACTTCAAACTCAGACATCAGTTCTAGTTGGATTTATGGTAGGACTATGACATTGATAAAGCCTATATCCCAGTAAAGGGAAACATAGTAGTGGATTCCCATAGTAGGAAGTCATTTGATTTCTTAGTGAAGGATGATTATTAGCATTTGTATTCTTTACACTTGACCCTGGTGGAGAAGGAGGGTATAACTTTTTACCAATTGATGGATTCTTTTTCTCCACTTATCAAGCATCTGAGAGAGTCCCCATTTTTTAATTCTTATTGTGAGTTATTTCATGATTATATATCCATAGTGAACTTATCATATGGATATTCTGAATGACGTAATGATGTATTCATTTGTAAGGGATAGATGGTGGTTACAGTCATGATTTTGGAAGAACTTATGTGACAAGTCCAAAGATTTCACCGAGTTATACATCATGGTATAGAGGAATATGTATAGGGACCTTCAATGAATGTTTTGGGGGACTGAAATGAGATAAAAAAATTTCGTGTATATCTCTTGATGTATCACCACTCAATAAGTGAAGGATGAGCACAAGGTTTCAGTAGGTTTTTTACAGCCCCTTGAGATCCCATAGTTGATGTTAGATGGAATATCTATGGACTTAATGATTGGTATTCCATGGAATGTGATGTTCCATGACACCATTTGGGTGATAGTTTACAGACTCAAGAATTAATCACACTTCCTTTCTATTAGGGAACAGATTACAATGAAAATTTTGGGGTAGTTTTATTTACAAAAGATTATTCCTCTCCATGGGGTTCCCTCGATGATTGTCTCCGATCGTGATGCGATATTTACACCAAGATTTTGGAGAGTCCTATAGGAGGTATTCATGTCCTCGATGAGTATGAGTATGGTCTTTTACCCACAGATGAATGGGAATACTGAGAGCACTATTTGGGTGTTGGATTATATACTAAGGTCTTCATTGTTAGACTTTATCTAGAACTGAGAGGGTCACTTGTCCTTGGTAGAGTTTTCATAAAACAATAGATACAACCCTGACAATATCATTTCACCTTTCATGCCAAATATGGGAATCCCTGTTATTTTCCATTGTGTTGCATATAGATTTGAGAGACATCACTAATGGGTCTAGATTTACTACAGGTTATGATATAGAAGGTCATGGTCATCCATGGGATGATGAGGGAGAACCATTGTAGGAATAAATATTACACACATCATCATCGTATGCCCTTAATATCTAAAAAGGGAGTGCATGATTTCCTATGAGTCTCCCCGTGATAAGGATTGTGAAGGTGTATCCATTGAGAAAGTTATCCTTGAGATTCATTAGGCCATTAAATATCATGTAGAGCATTTGTGAGTTTTCTTGTCAACTTACCCTAGCCCCATAGCTAGTGTGGATTCACAACATCTTCCACCAATTTTATATGAGGAGATACATGAATGAACCTACACACTCTATCAACTGGGATGATATAGACAATGATTATGGTACCACATTTATAGAGCACCAAGTGGTGATTGAATATTGACATGATAGGACTCCATTAAGATGGAACATCTCCTTGGTTTGTGGGGTGTGGTGGAATGTGAACATGGAAGAGAGCCCTTGGGGGTGGGAGATCCAGAAGCAGGCTCATTATCCCATTTTGATTGTTTAGCATAGATTTTCTTAGAGAAAAATATTGAAGTAATGAATGATGTAGAAAATTGTTTTTCCATGTAATTATTTGAAATTTTTCCTCAAATATTTATAGAGAAAATAAATGATATGTAATATGATAACAAGGAACAGTGTTCCATGAATTATTTCTATAAATATATTATGTATAGTTTATGTTATGCATGCATATTTATTACATAAACTGGGATAAATCATAAATGGAATCTCATGTCAAAAATATCAGACCATGATTGAGTCTAAAATGTATTGGTAAACCTATGTGTGACCTAATATAGGAAAGTTTTGTGAATTCAAATATCATTCCAATTAGACATATGTTCGGTGAATTAATGAAATGATTAATTTAATTATGGTAATTAAGTAATCTATTTCTAATTTCTGTTAAGTATATTTTTATATAGATTTCCCCAGAATAGGCCACATAATCTTGGGAAAATTGTGAGCTTCTCCTTCCTCTTTCTGTTGGTTTATCATATCAAATAATGATGAATATTTATATCAGTAAAGATAATAGAGAATAAAATTCAATTAATTCCTTAAATCATTAGTGCACACATGTTTCGACAATGGAAGATCCAATCTCCATGTAAGACTCATAAAACTATTGATTACATGTTTTTTAATAAAATTGATTAGGAATAATCCTTGCATTTATGATCTCCGCAAATTTTTGGAGCCTTAATATGCATGTTTATACCAGTTTATTTGATTACTATCGATTGTCTAACCAAAAATATCACTAGTATTGATCATTTTCCAGGAATTCATGTTGGTTGCGCCTCGTTGTCCTAGTTTGACATTTCCATATAGTACAACCCCTGATTAGATACCCATAATTTTAAGGAAACAACATAAGTGGGATATATAGAAGAATATGTTATATATATGTATATGAATATTTTATAAATGAAAATAAAATAATCCATGATGGAAATACAGAACCATTTTTCCTATCATAAGGTGCGTACAACGTTACTAATTTTTTTATTCCACCATTAGGATAGAATATACTAAATGGAGATAGTTAGAATAATATTGGGTGAAAATAAGGGTATAATTGAATGAAAAAACATATAGAGCATGGATAATAGAACTGAGATTCAATAATTTTCTAGAATACAAACACTATAGATCAAAAAACACATTGTGCATGGAGCCTTACCTACGGAGTCTAATGATTTATTGATTGATATGTATAACATGTCATTTAGGACCCCCAACAACCATGTTATATCATGTTGGGAGACTCGTTCTGTACACGGGAATGGGAAATTCTAGGAATGTCATGTATAAAAGTAAAAAAACATGGTCTGGATACATAGAAATAACCAAGAACATGATAGGGACCCTGAGTGGCATGGGAATACTGTGTAGATCCCCTAAAAACATTTATACCAATATGTTTAGAGATATTTGTACACATAGGGACATATTTATGTGATGGAGTAGGACCGTACACCATGTTGGCCCCCTCAAACATCATGTACCCATTTATTCCTTTAAGGATACATCAAACTCTTGTATCAGTATCATTGTGAGTTAGAATTTAGCCTATGATTAACTTCTCATGAGTGTTTTTCAATGTAGAAGGTGATGGTTCCCTATATTATGTATTTTGGGATCTGATATGAGATGATTTTTATAATTGAACTTTTTTAGGTAATACTAGATGATGTTAGTGATCATGAAGGATCACTAGAGGCATTCAGTTTGAAATCCTTCAGTTGAGATGGGCATGGATCATTAATATATAGAGTGAAACTCTCTAACTAATCTATAAATGGGTCATCTCAAAACTACTAGAATGAAAACCTCTAGCTGGGATGGGAATTTTTCCTCTTCTATTAGAGTGCCACCCACTTGTTGGAACATGGATTAGGTCCTCTATTTACTTTTAGAGTGGAACCCTCTAAATGATATTGTCTTGGGTCCTCTACAATCTGAGGGGAACCCTATTGCTGGGAAAAGGTATGGGTCCTCTATGGATTATTTCATTTGAACCTTCTTTTTGGGAAGGGCATGGGTCCTCTATCAACGGTTATAGTGGAACTATCATATTATAACAAGGAATGTGCCCTCTAATTGTCCACTCAGTGGATCCCTCATTTTAAACCAAGGCATGGGTCATCTACCTAGATATTTTATCCCCTCGACTATGTGGCATAGTGATCAGGCATGGATTTATAGTGATGTTTTTTTCTACTGGGAATATGCATGAGATATTGGGCATCATTTTTAGACTATGGTAATTTTTAAGACTATTTTCCTGGTCTCATCGATGAGATAGAGACTCCATTTTTCTCTCATTTTCGATTCATATATGTATACATTTATCCATGTTGTTGGATTTGGTTACACTCCTACCTTGGTTTACGAAGACCCATGGTGTATTCTATGTGTTTTTTTTCTTTTCTCAATATTGTATAAGGTTACTCATTTACTATGGTTGGAGAAGACTCAATGTGTAGTTAACATACACACCATTTTGAGACCCTTTTTCTTGGAAATGATAACATTTCTCTTTCTTGGGGTTGATCTATATCCCTTTTTTGTGTCTACTATATTTTTTCCCATTGTATCTTTTATTAATACCCCTTTCAGCATAGGGGAATCTTACAATATATGTATAAACTCACCCATGCATGGGATTTTACCACACATGTTGGGTCTTTTGGAGAGGAAAAATATGTCAACATTGACATTATAAGATCTTAGGGATACTGGGTGTCGGGGTCCACATAGAGTGGTCATAGCTTGGAGATCATAAGTTGGGATCTCTCATTAGTTTACTTATAAATTTTTGTTAGGTTTGGACAAATTTCAAGTTGGGTGTTTATTTATTCCCTTTTTTAGTTTACACTATCATACTCTTGTACATACTAGTGGTTTTTTGTGCATGATTTACTTTATATATGTTATATCTTTTTATTATTGTTCCTCTACACTTTTTCATCGAGATAGTCTTGTGTGAGCATACAGGTACGTTAGCCAAATGCCTCCAATTTAGGATATGAATTTCAGTGACTTTCTCCACCCCATGAACTATGGATATAGAATTGGGGTATTTGTGGCTCAATACTAATTTAGGGGTGGGACATGATAGGTTATCCATGCCTGAATATATTATTTTACAAATACTAATTTCTCTATTATTCTCAAATTAGTTTTTTGTACTATTTATAATACTAAATATTTTTAATCAATTTAATATCATGAAATTATTTCCTCTACTAATTTATAATTTATTTTTAAGTGTTTAAATATTTTAAAAAATGGTAAAACATAATTCAATAGTTTTACACAACATTTATTTAGTTAATATCTTAATTGGCCCCTTATAATTTTAATATAAGATGTAATTAATTTCATCAGTTTTATATTTAGATATATAATGGATTTCATAGACCATGAAGGGGTGTTCATTTATTTAAAACCAATATTTTTGCTTCCAAAGGAACATTAATTTGTGTGATTTCCTGTACAATTGGAACTGAATTCAGGTACCCATTTCTTTATTTTATTTTATGTGTTGGAATACTAGAAGATGAATCTCTTGAACATATAAAATGTATATATATGTTTATATTTTCACATTTATCATGGAATTTATGAATTTTTTAATATGGTTATTCTTTTATATATACATGATTATATATATTTATAATTTCATGGAAATAGAGTTGGACTTAAAATAATATCATTGCATCTCTTGAATGGATATTTTATGGTTTTGATGGATTTATTTTTATATTATTTTTGAAGTTGTAAATGTTTTATTATTTTAGAAAAATATTCAACATACCAGAGTTGGTTTTTTTAAGATGTTATTCTTGGGATATATAATAATTTCAACATTAATTGTTAATTTATATGCCTCGATATCATCCTGATTTTTTTCATTTCTCTTGATTACATCTTTTGGAGGTGAAGAACCTCTATGGTTTTTGAGTGATACACATGGTGTTTGTTTAGTTGAATATTGAATTATTTTCTTTTCTATGTTGTATATGTGTCTCATAGTGAGTTTTATGTTCCAAATATTGATTGGTCTGGTAATATCCTAAGGGATATGTTGGGATTATTCATGTGTACGTGGACATGGACTTCTTCAATGATGGTTTATAGGATTGGATAGCTCAATGGGTTTCCCAATAATGGATATTACTATAATTTCATATTATGGAATTATTTAATAAGTTTGTATAATGTTACACTAACCACTAGAGGATATTCTATAACACATTCCCCTTAACTAGTAATTGTTTTAAGGGGATTCATAAATTTTTTTATATATTTGTTTCATGTTTCTGTTTTTCAAATTTTTCACTTGATTAGTTTTATTTCCATATTCTTAACATGTGGTGAATGTGTAAAAATAGAATATATGTTTTTGTATATATTTTTTTAATTAATATCATTTTTAATTTTGTTTATAAAATGGATATAAATAAATAATTCATAAGTTTATTTTAAACATGGATTCAAAATGAGTTTTTATTTATAAAAATTTTTATGTCGAGTGAAAATTTTCAATTTTATTATTGATGTTTAAGAGAAAAGGGAAAAATTTTAAATTATATTTTAAACATGGATAAACTTGATAAAAATATTAATGTACATCTTATAGAAAGGCTAGATGTGTACTACTGAGTGATTATGTGTTGAGACATATAATATAGGTCTTTTATAGGTTTAATATTAGACTCTCAAAACTCTTGGAATGATGATTGATTTTGGAGTTAAGGTGAGTTTTTTTATTACATTCATATATTTGATCATATTTTATTATTTCATATATCATTTTTGTATATTCATATAATGTATACTATGGTTATCTATAAATTATTTAAATTTTCCATTTAGAAAATTTATATAATTAAATGATTGGATGATTACTATAATCGTGGAGGATGAGAACATTTATTTTGAATTATTTTCCCCATAGAAGATAGTTTGGAGTGTTTTAAGATATATTACTTCTCCATGAGTCTCTATCATGTTTATTTATTTATAATTAATTGATTTTTTCATGGATTTGAATCATATAGATAAGTTATGGAAGATTTTTAGAAGAATATATACTATTATTTGACAATTATTTATGGGTTATATCATTCCTATAATACTTATATGATTCCTTGGTGATAATTCCCAGCCTTTTTAGGTAAGGAAATCCCCTCATCTCAATTGTGACTCAGGTCAAAAGATTGTTCAGATGGAATATCAACCATGGTCATTAGAGTAGAAACCATTAAATCATTAATAATTTAAATACAATAATATATCTATTAATTTTAACCAATATTGATTAACTCAAATCACTATATATTAGAAAACGACTCTAATTTAGTGTCATTAGGAAGTATTAATGAATAAGAATTTACATAAAATAGATTTCGATATGATATATACCTACTTCTGATAGTATATATTATATAACAATCATTTATATATTCTTCATTATCAAATATTGAATGCCTTCATCCAAAATAATAAAAATTTTAATCATTCAAGAAAAAAATTCTTCTAGAAATTAAACAAGCCACATGACTCTATAAACAAATAAAAATCATTTTGTGGCTCCAGTTTTTACATTCCTTTTATATATTTCCCGTATATATTCAGATAATTAATTATCTATGCCAACATACAAAATCCCAAAAACAACATATTGTTTAAATAATTACTTTTTAATGGTATTAAATTTATAGTTGAATAATTATCCGACAAAATATAACTATGAATTATTTAATATTTTTTCAGATATATATAATATTATTTAGAACCCAATAGTTCTAAATTCATTTTATCATTAATCAAATTAATTTCATAAATAAATATCGATTTTATGTGTTGTTTTTCCATTATCAGGGTTGAATTTTAAAAGTCATTATCTCATATGATGCAAGACGTCATCCATGCTTCCATATATTTCAAAGGCGTCCAATTTGTAATGAAGTTCATATATAATCTGAATTGAAGTCTATACAAGGATTATAGAAACAAATAATAATAATTATATCATATAAGAACATTAAAAAATGTTAATGTAACAAATATCATATAAAAAATAAAGTCAATCTACTTTAATAACATATAAACTTTTAAAAATATTATTCCATGATAATATAGTTAATTCATTATTCCATGATAAAATAGTTAATTCATGTGTCATAAAATATACCTCCAAATAGAAAGGTACTAATGAATATAGTTGTAATAAAATGATATTATAAGGCCTTTGTAATATGTCTTTCTCCCTATAAAAATATTTCCTTACCACCTTATAGTTTTACAATAGCTTTTTCACATGTTCATGGGTCATTATGACGATAATGTGTTCCAAATTTAAAATTCAAATGACCACTAAGATATATGTGGTTGATGTTTACAAATAAAAATAATAATATCTACAAAAAAAAATCCTTAATTTATTCTAATTAATATGTTTATCATGTTTTCATTATCCAAATTATAGAATTTATACACAAATCTTCCTATACACAGTATATACATCATGATTTACTAATACACTTTATCTAGGAAATTAGATGTGAAGAATCAGCATGCAACACATCATATATATAATTTTTTATTTTAATCATTGAATTGCATAACTCTCAAGTACATATTAACCCTTTGGTTTTTCCCAAATAGAAATATGAATATTTTCATTCCACTATATGTAAATTCAGTCATTAAAACTACAAAAAATAAAATTAAAAAATCATCTCAATGAAAATGATGGAAATTTCTTGACATGGTCATACGATTCTTCTAATAAATCATCAAAAATAGTGTGAAATGTTTTTTATGTATTGGTTATCATTCCGTAAATGAGAGTCAATAATATTATAAAATACATTATATAATCTCTCATGATCGTCATGGATTTTCCATCCTTGGATGTATACATTACTCTTATCGATCAGTACAATGTTGATTAATAAAGTCAAGTTATAACTCACAAATATTAAGCATAATGTTATTATGTAGAATAATAATTTTTAAACATATAGGATGAATTAACTAGGTTTTTGCATTGATCATAATTGTAATAAAACATCGTTATTCATTACACTTTATCCTAACAATATTTGAAATGTTATCAATCTCATGAAGATAGGTCCTTAATCATATCCCAAGCAATATCTATATTCTAGCCTCTAAGAAAAATCAATTTTTATATAGTTACATGTTAACTAAATATTCTAACCATGGTAGAATTAATTTCATTTTTTTATTTTCAATATAATAGAATATCTCAAAAACCAAAATTCAGGATTATTAGTTACCCCTCATAGAAGATGTTATTCTAAGATTTTTTTCTAAATAAACCCCCCAAATGGACCATTTTTAGACCTTCATTCTTGGTGAACATGTTATATCATTATATATGAACCTTTATAGTTATTAGAATATTTTTATAGTCGTGTGAAAACTATGTGGGTGCTAATAAAAAATTATCCCTATTTTTACATTTAAAATATAATTTTTTATATAAAAATTATTTCTAGAAAAATAATATTGTTAAATTGTCTCATGAAATATTATAGTATATTACCACAACCAAGATAAAGACATTAAAAAACAATAAAATTTAAATGAAATTTTATTTTTATTATTAATTTTATAAAAAACATGAGATTGAACATAATGTCAAACAATAATTCGTGTAATTAGTATTTATTTGGTTTGTAATGAATAAATTAAAAGTTGAATTGGAATGTTCCTCCTAGAAAAATAAAAAATATTACATTATTTAAAAAATTGTAGTTATAATAAAAAATGATATGCAATATTTACAACTAAGCAAATATATATATATATATATATATTAGAACAATATATTATATATATTAAAATCACCTAATGGAAAAAAATTATTTTTATATTTTAAATTTGGTATGATTTATCATAAACACTAAATTATTAATGTTCATATTAAAATATAAATAATGGAAATACATAATTAAATAAAAAATCTCAAATAAACCATATATATATCATGGAAGTCATATTTGGTATTGTATAGATATGGATACCTATTGATTTTTTTATTTTCAATCAAGTACAAATATTATAGATTTGAGTATATTGTTTGTTTTAGGATTTTTTATGATGTAAAAATGAATCAAATATTTTTAATTTAATTTTCATAAAATAAAATAAAATAATAAAATTATTTAATAATTAAAAATAAATAATCAATTCTGTGAACCTCAAATTTTATTAATATAGATAAATTTCATTCAAAATAACAAGATCCTTCGGTAGTATATACCTATAACTTCCACCAATTTCTCTAAAATTTAAAATAACTTTTATATATCCAAATATATAAAAATTAACCACCAAAAATATATTTGAAATTATATTTAGTATTTTATTTTCTACCTAGAATATCATCCATTAAACCCTTAATTTTATTTCTAAATCATTCTTCCCAATGATGGTATATTTATCTTTACTTTATTCTACTGAATTTATTCCATTTATAATTTCATTGAATTAAATTTAATAAATTCAAAATCATGATATCATAAATTAATTATTTTTATAATATTTAAGGTATATTTATTTCAATTGTGTTCTCTTATATCTACAATAAAAAATAAAAATATTTCCCACCAATTTTAGGATTATACATAATAAATGAATAGAAATGCTATATTTTCTTATTCACCTCTTATAGATAAATTAAATACTAGTTTCATTTATATTTATATAGTTAATAATTAATTTGAGACATTTTTATTTATACATTGATAAAACCTTATTCTTTAATATTATGTAAACAATAAACCATCATTTTTTGTTATCCAATTAAAAAGTAATATTGGAAAAACCACAATGATTTATACCCACAACATATTATATTATAAGATATAGAAATATTGTACAATATTAATTTTATTTCCAAAAAATTTAACCATTTTTGATCATAGGAATCCGATGGATGGGTAAAATTAAATACTACATTACATCAACAAAATTTAATACCTTTGGACTACGGAATAACTAACGATCTATAAAAGAAACTTTTATCTAATAAATGAACAATATATGATAAAAATGGATTTTGAAATATAAATTTATATAATATAAAATTATCACATATATATATATATTATTCTTAAGGTTAGAGTTATGTATAATGTAATCTAGGACATTATGTAAGGGTACTCTTAACCATTCCCTTTTTATATATTATTATCCATATCTATGTAAGATAATCCCTCAATCACATATATTACTTTTATATTATTTATTAATGCTTCTTAATTTTATTATATATCATTTTTGATTTTCTTTAATGTGGATATATATATTTTTCATGTCATATTATAATCATATCATTTAATTAAAATACTAAACTATTATTTTTGATTCTTTTCTCTCATTTATTTTATTTAATGTATCACATATTTATTGAATATTTTCAAATTTCATTTTTAAAAAATGTTCAAAATATAAAATATTCTTGTAAATTTATACTATTTTAAAAAAATATATTCAATTTTACCATATTAATGTTGTTAAAAGAATTTTAAAAATTATTTTTAGTTTTCAAATTTAAAAAATATTTAATAATTACATATGATTTTTCATTCAAATTGATCCACATATTCTTCTCCAGTGATTTCATATAAATTATTAAGATCTAATATTTCATACTCCCTTCATATAATGGGAAACTACATGATAAACTATTTTATTATTCTTTGTGATATTATTGAATAAATAACATCTATCTCTTGGGATCCATTAATTTTAATGATAGTTATGTGATTTTCATTCCTTTAAAAAGGTTTTTTTAAAAAAATCATACTTTATGATATTGGAATTATATAACCCCAAAATAAATTTGATAAAACTTACATACCATAAGTTATTATTGATGTAGAATGAATAGTGAGGGCAACTCATAATGATATGATGTCATTAATGTGAGCCTTTACATATGTTTATGATAACATCTCTTATAATTTTTAAACAATAATATGATTTTTATTTCCATATTTTTATGATGTAATATTTATTTTTATTTTTTTATATTTGATAACTAATAAAACATCAAATTTATGATCTTATTGTATACTCATTCCCTCATTTGATATATCCTACCTTTAAAATTATCCAGTTATTACTATATTTTCAATTAACAATTCTTTTTTTATTTACCATGGGAATCCCTTTAGGTGATCTAATATAGTAATAATTTTCTTCATTTAATACAAATAAGTATTTTAAATAAATTTATTATAGGGGCTCATTATTTATTGGTTTCTTAAAATCATCATGGTTCCCATAAAATTTATTAATATTATAAAAATATTATTTACGATGCTCACATATGTTTCAAATTAAAATATACAGAATATATCCATGAAATTAATACAAAAAATGATTGATGTTCCTAGAGCATGTGGTTTTACCTAGGATAGGTATAATTTTAAATGTTCTCATTTTAGGAAGATCTAGAAATCAGCATATTATTTTTTATTTATAATATAAATGAAATTATTTTTATAATGAGATTTCTAAAAAAATTGCATAGAAATAGATCTATTTACCATACCATATCCTATAAGAGAATTATATAAGATTAATGTTTGTGGATATATTAATATTGATCAAAGATAGAAGTATGATTCTGGGAGATTTAGAATATATTCTAACATGTTGAGAACTATTTTTTATTATCATATGATGTTCCTCATTAATTATTATACATCAAATGTTATAAATATAATTCCATTGGAGTGGATTGTTATTATTTTTATAAAACAATATTATTTATAAATCTTCATTAATATATTACTTACTTCAAGAAAATGGTTTAAATATTATTATGCATGTTATCACTAATATATCATTAAATATTGTTTAAAATTAAAAACATGTTGATGAATTGTTAATTCACCAATTAATAAAATTTTCCATGGATTCTAATATTTATTCATTCTTTTTATATTTTGATTCTTCTCCATTATTAAAATTTGAAATACATTTGAAATTTATATACTATAATAATGAGATGGACAGTGAGAAGAAGAAATTTCTCATTTTTCAACATGGTACTGGTAATTTTCACAAAACAATACTTCTATGGAAGAAAATTATATAGTAGAGACACTCTATAGTGTTATAGTTGGCGATATAATGGGGTATGATTTCTTGGGTATGACAGATCATTCCATTTTATAGTTATATTAAATAGAAATTACTATGTATTACTCACCAAATAGTGTGATGATTGAATGTATGGTATGGGCAACGAACTTCTTCTTACATGAATATTACATAATTTTTGTGATAAGTAATATAATAGTTACACATTATTAGATGAAAATGTTTAGTATATTTAAGAAATTATATTCATAAATCACTTATAAAAACTAATACATTTAAACCTTGAATTCATTCATCATAACCCAATAAAATACTCATCTTCTACTCAAAATATTAAATAGATTGAAGATATAAATCATTTAATGGGGTGAGAGAAAGTCCTGGTAAGGGGATGGATGACATAATTTGGATAAATATATGAATAAATAATAAATGGATGGGTAAAATAATCATAATAATTTCATATTATGGAAATAATTATGAAGAGAACGTAGGAATAATTTGAAATATCATGAAATATGGAATATTAATAATATTGAAACATCATTACATAGTATTCAAAAATAAAACATAGTTGTGAATAATGTTAGAATCAATGTTACACATACCATAAGTGTATAACACAAAAACACTTATAATGAATATATATATATATATATAATGTTCCCACATCATATGCATAATCTCATGAGATATAACACATTACCCAATGAATTTGAGGGATATTTAATTATGTAGATGTCTATCACATCCTAAAATGATCAGAATCATGTTTTCTAAATGGAAATAGAACATATTACATTTATAATCATGCAATAAACCCAAGTAATGTAATTTGTTTCACAATGGTTTTTTATAAAATATTGATGAATAAACCATAGGGTTACAAAATGAATAATGAAAATCATATTTTTAATAAAACATCATAAATATTGATTTCACATGAAATAATTCAAAATAATAAATAATGTGATTTTTTAGAAATTTTAATCTCTTATAAATATCATTATAAGAGGAATAGAAAACAATTAAATATGGTATAAATATGGATATACCCAATAAAATAAAAGGGAAAGTAACCGTGAAAAAAATTTAATGACATAAGAAGAATATATGTACAGAAAATAACATGAATGGTGATAGAACCTAAAATAGTGTTTGGTTTTAGATTTCCCTTACATTAGATAAAAATTTATTTCCTCCATTTTCTAACACCTCTATAAAAAAGTTGTTATTTTAATATAAGATGTCAGGGTAGAACTATTTTAATATTTCTCACCCTTCATCGTTTAGAGTTTTTCAATAATATTTATTAATTTCTATTTTTAAATGTCAGAAGTTTTGATATCATAATTTTTTTATGATATTCCATTTCATAACAATTTGTTATTGTAACACCCCAAACTTCCGCGATACGCTTCTCTTTCAATAATGCAATAGCATGCATTGTACGCAAGTTTGAGATTCTAACACATCGCGAACAATCAAAGTAGCCATTATGAATAGTAATACCCACTTTTTGAAATTATATAAATTTTATATTTCAGAATGGACTTCATTTTTTGGATTTGGGATTTCAAAATTAGCCTATGTGGAATTTTCAGTATTTTTTCGAGAACATCCAAATTTTTTATGAATAATGTAAAATACTAAACATTAATTAAAAACAACTTTTTTAATCAAAATAATTTATGGTGATAAATCATATTATCTAGTGGTTTTAAATTATAATTATAATATATCTTTACCATTTTATCCAATGGTGGACATTAGAATTAATTTCACTTTGAAATTGGACATAAACAATTGTCAATCTTTTGATTGATATTATTTCTTAAAAACACGCAATTTGTTTTGACAACGGGAATTAATGATAAAATTAATTAACGCAACTTATATGTTTGTTTTTTTATAAAATAGATATCATTTTTGAATTTTCAATATCAAATATAGCTTAGGGTGGATTTTTTGTACTGTTCTGAGAAACTTCAATTTTTGATGAATAGTGAAACCACTAAGTGGTAGTTAAAAAATAATTTTTCATTTAAATGAAACCTCACCACTTCTGTGAATTGAATTTCAAAAATCTGACATACATGGTTGTAATTAAGAAATAAAATTTGGTTCAATGGGATTAAAATAATTTTTTTGGTGAATAGTAACTTTTAGGTTTTATTAATCGTGATTAAAGGTAATTAGTGTAATTTTAGGTAAATATAATGTTATAATAATATGAAATTACCTTTACACTTTTCCTAACCTTATTGGATGAGTCATGTCCGACCAATAAAATCCATGGGTTAACTTGGGGACCCAATGGAGCCACTTGGGTAAAAAAATTACATTAATAACTTTTTATATAAAGTAAAAATAAAATTGTCACCAACATGTGTTGTTTTATTCTAAAAATTATTACATGGGGTTATATAAGTTAAATTTTAGACTATAAATATTAATTGTAAATCTAAAAAAATTTCCTACATCATGGTTTTTTTTATAATTTTTAGACATTAAATAAATTAAATTTTTTAAACACCATGATGTTGCAGCGATTACCTCATTAATTAACGATTTAAATAAAATGAAAATATAATGTAAAATATAAGACATACACATGTCAAAAACCTATTTGATGAGTATTTTTGGAACCCTTATAACCTTATCCTCTAAATATTTAGTTGTGGGACCTTTGAAATCCGAAAAGCACTTCATAATAATGTAACATTTCATGAATTTCCAATAGTGACCCTCCCTTCCACTTATAAAAGGTCCCCACCACTACCACCTTATTCACACCTTAAATCCATTTTGCTCAGCCAACCTCTGCCCAAATACTCTATCACTTTTTCTATCTTACACCTAGAAGCCTCACTTTCATCAGAAGTCTTCCCAAGGAAGCCTTTGGCTCAAATAAAAAAGAGTTACCCGATTTTAAGGTAATGTCTTCTCTTATATTCATTTGTTTTATTTTGATTATACAACCCCTTAAACTCTTTTTATTACTTTATTTTGTAACAACACCAGTATGTCCAATATACTAGAATTTTTTTAAGAACTATTTTATTTAATATTACACACACCATCGTCTAATGGTTAAAGAACATACTGTATCTGTGGGTGGCGAATTACTACCTCACGAAACGATGGTTGTTCAAACTTCTTTTAACACTTCTCATGGTGGCCATTAAGATGTAAAAATATTTATATATGATATATATTATATTTATGTTTTCCTTATTCTTATTTATTTTTCATTTATGCAATTCCTTTATGATTTTCATTATAGGTAAATGTGATAATTTCATTTTAGGAAGTGCGGACTACCACCCCCTCAATGTGATTTGAATCGTTAATGCAATATGTGGGATGTATAAAGGATGGCGTAAATTATATTATATATGTTATTATACTATAATTATAATATACCTTTATATCATTATGATTTCATTCCATTAAATACGAAATAAAAATTAAAGTAGTGTTCATGCGTACGTACGGCTTACCGTCTCCATGAACGGTGCATTTCATTTCTTACCTCTAAATGTTATGTAATATTATAAATGAATGTACATACTGGATATGTATGATATATATGATATATACATCATGAATTAAATTTTGGATATAATGGATATTTTATGACATGAACAACTTGTAATTATAAGAAGTTTATTTTTGACTGTACCAAAGATTGAAAAAATGACCGTTATTAACATAAATAATTAAATAATGTTCACAAGATGGTAATAAGTGATATAAAAGGAATAATGAACTTTAAAAAGGTTCTCAATCAAGTATAAATTATCTCTAGTTTATTATTCAGGAGGTTAAATAACTATTGAGTCAAGTCGGACATGAGGTAAGTGAACTTCTTAACCCAATTTCTGTTATTTGGGTTAATCTCTTACCTTAAAATTATGTCATGATATTATTATGTCCTATCTTGTATTTGCACTTTCTTTATGTGTACTTATAGTGAATACACATAATAGATCTATTTTATTTGAAAAATGTTCTTTGTAAGGTACTTTGTCTCAATCTCCTCCCATTGAGGCATATTTTGTTTTATACACAACATTCTTTTATATGGTGTATAAACCCCTTTGACTTTTATGTTTATTCAAAAGGAATATTTTTTATAAGAAGCATTTTACTAAATGAAAAAAGGGAATTTTTTTTTGTACGTATGCGGTGACAATGACTTCTCTGCCGCTGTGACCATTATTTTAGTTTCGTCTTCCTCTACAAGCCATAACTTTTTTAAAATGAAAAATAAATACAATGTTTTAATTTTCTTTTATTTTGGTATTGAAAATGGTTTTGAATGTGTTTTTATTATATAAATGTGTTGTATTGATATCTTGTGATTTAAATGTGGAAATTTTATGTTTCCTTTATGCATGTTTTATGTGATACGATTATGTTATGGTTTATGATATGTTTAAACCTATTCATATGAGGAATGCATTGGACTTAATAAGTGATGGGTGGAGCCCAATATATCTCCTCGATGCATCGATAGGTCTCATGAGACAAAATAGTGTCTTGGCACGAGGCCTTGACAAAATCTTATTTTTATTCTTTGCACGAGTCCTTGGCTACGTGGTTATGATAGTCTTGCATTATTCATTCCATCATTATGAAAGTGGTTATTGATATTTCATTTGATTATTCGACTAGTAGAATATCCATGTGAATAAGTAAATGGAATTATTTCATTTTATTTTTTCCATATTATGATGAAGATCAATTTTAAAAGGCTTTTGTTTTAGTTATACATTGCCTTAAATGTCTATGTTTATTTATGAATGTTTACGCTGTATTTTTATCCTTACTGAGCATCTGACCTCACCCCTTTCTATGTTTTATTTTCCCAGGATGTGAAGAAATATTTTATGACTGACCTACTGGGATTGTTTAAAGGGGATAGGAGTGTGAACTACGGAGACTATTTGTTGTGATTTTTCACTTTATGATGTAATGTAACATTTATGAATGTCTCTAGTATTTCCAAGGCTACTAAACTAATCGGTCTTTAGAGAGTTGATCCTTTGTGATCATGCCAATGTTACGTAATAACGCACCGACTCTCGGTAACTGGGGTTGGGGCATTATAGTTGGTATCATAAGCAGTTTAGTACTATCCTTAGAAGCTAGATTTAGATAATCTTCGATTAGAACACATATCCCTAAGAAAGACTTTGAAATTTACTATAGAAGAGCATCCTAGAATTTTTGTATTATTGAGATTTTGTGAGTTTTCTGAGAAATACATCCATGTCTGGATACGAATAGGTAGAGGCGGCTCTGCACAAATGTACCTAGGGGTAAAACCCAAAAACACCGCTTTGAGCTAGACTCGAATGGGAACTGGTGCACGATAATGGGTCTTGATCCACTCTTGGTTACGACACTCCTAGGGGATATGCTTTGGATAATTCTCATTTTCTTTACAAACCATTATGAAGGGTTTATGAGTATATACTTCCTCAATGAAAACATTTTAATGATTATGGATTATATCCATAAACTGTTCAATTTATGTTAAGTGTTTTACAAGTATGGAATTACGTATTTTGATTCATAAACTAATCTAGTTTATGTCATTGTTTAGAAATGGTGCCTAGTGGAAGGAATGGAAACTGTATCAATGCACGCACTCCATGTAGGGACTTCCTTCTTGTTCAAGATAATTATAGTGGAGTGGGTGATACAACTGGTTCTGATCAATTTATCATCATACTCGGACAACTCACTCAGGTTATGAATAATAACCTTACTCATATAGAGCACCCTGATCCGCGACGTGAGGGATCAATGTTAGACCACTTCATGAGGAAACAACCACCAACATTCAATGGGAGTACTAATCCCTTAGTAGATGAGCAATGGATAAATTCCTTAGAGAAAATATTCTATGCATTGGGGGTAGTGAAAGGGAAAAGGTTATCATGGAAGTTTACCGCCTCACTGGAGATGTTGATCAATGGTGGTAATTGATTCAAAATACAAAGGAAGTTGAAGAAGTATCAAGTATGGAATGTAGAGAGTTCAAAGAGCTTTTCTTAGAAAAATAATTTTCTCGTGACCATAATGCAGATATGGAAAGGAAATTTTTGAGTATGAGACAAAAGGAGGATGAGAATGTCGCAAAGTATGAGGCCAACATTATAAGGTTAGCGAGGTTTGCTGTACATTATATACGTAAACCAAGAAGTAAGATTGGTCATTTCATTGGTGGGTTAAAACCATTTCCCCTTCGATCATTAGTATCACAATCTTTATCAACATACGAAGATATAGTCTCGTGTGCTATCAATACAGAAAAGTAATTCTCTAAGTCTTATGACAACAAAGTAAAGGAAGAGAAGAAGAGAACGGTGGAACAAGATATAGATAAAGGGAAAAAAGGAATGAAGGATTTTCTATTATGTGACAATTGTGGTAAGAATCACCACGGTACTTGCCTAAAAGGAATTGGAGTTTGTTATAAATGTGGATAAAAAGGTCACCAGGCTCGTGATTGCAAAGGAAAGAAATGGGCTGTTAATGTTGAATGCTAAAATTGTAGAGAAATGGGGAATTATGCAAATTAATTCCCTAATCTCCAAGGAAACATACCTCAAAAATGCCAAGGGATCAAGGCCATGCTTATGATGTTACTACAGATGAAGTAGAATAATTGTTGTATTAGTGTTTTTGGACTCAAGAACTATATTATGGTTATAAGAATAATGTGATATATATAAGGATTTCACTGCAGTACATGTTGTTTTCATTAAGGTTTTAATATAATAAAGGTAATCATATTTTTATTATGTGACAATAAGAGAAACTTTACTTTTTTTGGGGAATCTAATGAGTTGATTTTGGAATTTAGAGACCTTTTAGAGAAAGTCTGGACAGAGGTATTTTAGATAACTATAAAGGTTGGAATGGATTAAGTTTAACTCTATATAGTATTGTTTAATGTTAAAAAATTTCTGAAGATTATTTTTTGGAATATTATAATACTATAGTTTTAGGAAAAGGACAACCTGCAGGTCGGGGGATAACCCATCGCATCGGACAAAGATGTAGGAATCGAACCAACAACCATAGTACGACAGGCCTTTATTACCTACCACTAGCCTACAGGAAGTCCCTAGTCATTAAAAAATAGTTTTCCTAATCTAAATTGTATGTGTTAATAATTGGAACCTTGTACGATTAAGATAAATATAATATTTTTGAATTCAATTACATTTTGAAGTGAAAGATAGGTTTGTGGTAAAAATTTACTTAAGAATAAAATTCTACATGACAAGTAATTATATTTTCTTATGTTCTTAGTAAATCTCCAAAATGAATTCCTCGACTTTATAAAATATAATTTAAAACAAAAACTTTGTCGGTTAACTTTTCATACTGGGGAATCAAAGACTGTTTAACCAATCACAAGTTTGTGATTTTCTCGTAGTTAATATTCTCCTAATCCTATTTTCTACAACTATCCATCAAACCTTGAGGGTTTGTTTCTCCTCCATATCCATGTTTCTATGGAATCCTAGTATGGGCTATCTCGGGTGACCTTTGTACTTCTCTTTCTTTCTTTTAAAGTTATATTTTTATTAACCTTATTTCCGATGTGGGTTCTCCACAAAGGTATTTTCTATTTTCAACCTTTTATTTTCGAATAACATTTTCAAATTTTGAGGTCGCAATTTATAAAAGGAGGGGAGAATGTAACACCCCAAGCTTTCATGATACGCTTCTTTTTCAATAATTCAATAGCTTGCATTGTACGCAAGTTCGAGATTCTAACACACCGCGATCAATCAAAGTAGCCTTTATGAATAGTAATACCCACTTTTTGAAATTATATAAATTTTATATTTCAGAATGGAATTAATTTTTGGATTCGAGATTTTGAAATTATCCAATTTTGAATTTTCAGTATTTTTCCGAGAAGATCCATTTTTTTATGAATAATGTAAAATACTAAACATTAATTTAAAAAAACTTTTTTAATCAAAATAATTTATAGTGATAAATCATATTATTTAGTGGTTTTAAATTATAATTATAATATATCTGTACCATTTTATCCAATGGTGGACATTAGAATTAATTTTACTTTGAAATTGGACATAAACAATTGTCAATCTTTTGATTGACATTATTTCTTAAAAACATGCTATTTTTTGACAATTGGAATTAATTATAAAATTAATTAATGCAGCTTATATGTTTGGAATTTTGTAAAATAGACATCATTTTTGAATTTGGAATATCAATTATAGCTTAGGGTGGATTTTAGGTATTTTTCTGAGAAACTTCAATTTTTTATGAATAGTGAAACCACTAAGTGGTAGTTAAAAAACTAATTTTTAGTTTAAATGAAACTTTACCACTTCTGTGAGTTGGATATCAAAAATATGACATACATGGATGCCATTATAAAGTAAAATGTGGTTCAATGGGATTAAAATAATTTTTTTGGTGAATAGTAACTTTTACGTTTTATTAATCACGATTAAAGGTAATTAGTGTAATTTAAGGTAAATATAATGTTATAATAATATGAAATTAACTTTACACTTGTCTTACCCTTATTGGATGAGTCGTGACCGATCAAGAAAATCCATGGGTCAACTTGGGGACCCCATGGAGCCACTTGGGTAAGAAAATGACATTAATAACTTTTTATTTAAAGTAAAAATAAAATTGTCCGAAACATGTCAAAAACCATGATGATGTAGTGATTACCTAAATCATGGTATTTTTTTATAATTTTTAAAAATTAAATAGATTAAATTTTTTATAACACCATGATGATACAGCGATTACCTCATTAATTAATGATTTAAATAAAATGAAAAGATAATGTAAAATCTAAGACTTACACTTGTCAAAAACCTATTGGATGAGTAGATTTCGAACCCTTATCCCCTTATCCTCGAAATATATAATTGTGCGACCTTTGAAATTTGAAAAGCACTTCATAATAATGTAACATTTCATGACTTTCCAAGAGTGACCCTCCTCTCCACTTATAAAAGGCCCCCACCTCTACCACCTTATTCACACCTTCAAGCCATTTGGCTCAGCCAACCTCTACCCAAATACTCTCTCAACTTCCCTATCTTACTCCTAGAAGCCTCACTTTCTGCAGAAGTCTTTCCAAGGAAGCCTTTGGCTCAAATCAAAAAGACATACCCGATTTTAAGGTAATGTCTTCTCTTATGTTCTTATGTTCTATTTTGCATCTCCAACCCCTTAAACTCTTTTTACTCAATTATTTTGTAACAAAACCAGTGTATTATGTATACTAGGATGTTTTTATAAGAAGGATTTGATTTACACTTACACACACCTTCGTCTAATAGTTAAAGAACATACAGTTTCTGTGGGTGGCGAATTACTGCCTCACGAAACGATGATTATTCAATATTCTTTTATCACCTCTCATGGTGGCCATTAAGATGTCACTATATTTATATATGATATATATTATTATTATCTTTTAATTATTCTTCTGTATTTTTCTTTTATGGCATACCTTTATGATTTCTATTATGGGTAAATGCGATAATTTCATTTTAGGAAGTGCGGATTACCGCCCCCTCAATGTGATTTGAATCGTTAATGCCATGTGTGGGATGTATAAAGGATGGAGAAAAATATATTATATATGATATTATAATGGAATTATAATATACCGTTATATCATTATGATTGCATTCCATTAAATATGAAATATAAATGAAAGTAGCGTTCATGCGTACGTACGACTTACCGTCTCCATGAACGGTGCATTTCATTTCTTACCTCTAAATGTTATGTAATATTATAAATGAATGTATATACAGGATATGTATGATATATGTAATATCTACATCATGAATATAATTTTGGATATAATGGATATTTTACCACATGAACAACTTGTAATTATAAGATGTTTATTTTTGACTCAAGTACCAAAGATCAACAAAACGACCGTTATTAACATAAATAATTACATAATGTTCACAACATGCTAATAATTGATATAAAATGAATAATGAACTATAAAAAGGTTCTTATGAAAGTATAAATTAACTCTAGTTTATTATTTATGAGGTTAAAGAATGATCGAGTCATGTTGGACATGAGGTAAGGGAACTTCTTAACCCAATTTCTTTTTTTTGGGTTAATCTCATACTTTCAAATTATTTCATGTTATTATTATGTCCTATCTTGTATTTGTACTTTGGTTATGTGTTATTATAGTGAATACACAAAATAGATCTATTTTATTTAAAAAATGATCTTTTTAAGGGACTTCGTCTCAATCTCCTTTCATTGATTCATATTTTGTTTTGTACAAAACTTTCTTTTATATGGTGTATAAACCCCTTTGACTTTTACGTTTATTCAAAAAGAATCTTTTTTATACAAAAAAATTTACTAAATGAAAAAAGGGAATGTTTTTTTTTGTCATACGTATGCGGCAACAACGAATTCTCCGCCGCCGTGACCATTATTTTAGTTTTGGCTTCCTCTACAAGCCATAACTTTTTTTAAATGAAAAATAAATACAAAGTTGTAATTTTCTTTTATTTTGGTATTGAAAATGGTTTTGAAAGTGTTTTTATTATATCAATGTGTTTTATTGATATCTTGTGATTGAAATGTTGAAATGTTATGTATCCTTTATGCATGTTTTATGTGATAAGATTATGTTATGGTTTATGATATGTTTAAACCTGTTCATATGAGGATTGCATTGGACTTAATAAGTGACGGGTGGAGCCCGCCATAGATGCTCGATGCATCGGTAGGTCTCATTAGACAAACTAGTGTCTTGGCACGAGGCCTTGACAAAATCTTATTTGTAGTCTTGGAACGAGGCCTTGGCTACGTGGTTATGATAGTCTGGCATTATACTTTCCATCATTATGAAAGTGGTTATTGATATTGTATGTAAATATTCGACTAGTAGAATATCCATGTGAATAATTAATTGGAAATATTTCATTTTATTTTTTCCATATTATTCTGAAGTTAATGTTTAAAAGGCTTTTGTTTTAGTTATACATTGCCTTAAATGTGTATGATTATTTATGAAAGTTTCAGCTGTATTGTTATCCTTACTGAGCATCTGAGCTCACCCCTTTCTATGTTTTATTTTCCCAGGATGTGAAGAAATATTTTATGACTGACCTACAGGGATAGTATGAAGGGGATAGGAGTGTGGACTATGTTGACTATGTTGTTGTAATTTTTCACTTTATGATGTAATGTTAAATTTATGAATGTATCTAGTGTTTCCAAGGATACTAAACTAGTCGGTCTTTTGAGACATGATCTTTTGTGATCATGCCAATGTTACGTAATAACGCACTGACTCTGGGTCACTGGGGTCGGGGCGTTACAGTTAATATATGTTTGATAATATTTATAAATTATTAAGAGTAACTCCAAAATCTCATAAAAATTTTGTATATATATATATATATGTATATTATAAAATTTATTTTAATCATACATAATAGGTGTGATAATTTGATGGTTGGAAACTTTTTCATGCATCGTTAATTGACCTTTGACGAGATACCATCAACAGAGGTCGAATGATATGTATAAAATATAAATATGTCATAAATATAACCATTATAGTAGTTTAACATCATTAATATATTGTTAAAACACTGTATAATTAATTGCATAGGGTTTTGTATCAAATGGAATGGGAAACACAATGAAGATAAGAGTAAAATGGATGGATTTTAGAAAACATACATTATTATAGGGGTTGATTATTTTATAAAGCACTAAAATCTGTTATTTTATGTATTTTATTTATTTATGATCATATATAATGATTATATGTGGCTCAAGTAAGGGAATTTAGGTGCTTTTTTTCTAGGATTGTTTAGAGAGAAGTCATTTACCTTGGGGAGAAGGGTAAGAGTTTTGTTTTTTGGATAACATATTGAATAAACTATAATTTCCATGTTAAATATTTTATTATGTATATTAGTAACTTTTTAATTCATATTTTATTCATATTAAATTATTCCAATTCCTGTAATTCTTTCTAAAAAAAATTTTTTAGTTTATTAAAATGGAATCTTGAAATTGGTAAATTAATATTTTAATGGAATACATTCTATTATTATAATTTGGAAAATAATTTTTTATATTTTTTTTTATTTATTATTTTAAATTTACTTCTTTATCATGATAAATTATTTTTTCTTGTTTATCCACATTTTATTGAAATAACTATTTCATTATTCTCTATTGGATGATGTAATTAACATAACCCCATTATATAATAACTGGTTTTTGTATTATTTAGTAAAAATTGAAGTATTTTGGAATATTATCAAAAATAATCCATTATAAATTTTCTACTTCTTGATTCTATAAATTATATTCATTTCATCAAAAGTTTGATCATACAAGGCAAGTAATAATTTAAAGAATTAAAATTATGATATTTTATAAATACATTTAAATATTATTCATTAAAAAGGCTCACATAAATTCATGGATCTTAAAATGATGATATTTAATTTCTGGATTTAAAAAATATATATTTTCATAAAATAACATGGATAAAAATTATTTATATGATATTTTACTATTACAGATTAATTTACTATCCAAACATCTATGTTACTATTCTTAACAGTCAAGATACTACTCCAAATAGTTATGTCACTAATCGAATGGTCATATCGCAATTAAAATAGTTGTTTTACTATTACAATATCCATAATACATCCTATGAAAAACATAATTCCTTCATTCAATAATCACCTAAATCCATCTAAGGGTTCAACATATTTCATTTATACAATTTCAATTAGTTTACTAATGTACTTTATTTTTTTACTATATTGTTTTTCACTATTAGGATTATAGGGGAACAAGATGGTCCAAATTTTTGAATTTTTTGCTATTTTATTTTCTACCTTCATTTTTCTATGTTAATATTCCAAATTCTTAGTGATATATTTATTATATAAAAATAAGTTTTTCATTAAATAAAACAATTAATTTTATGTTTTATTTCTATAGAAAATTTTATATAAATATTTATGACATGATTTAATTATTATATAGGAAATATATATATTTTTTATTTTATATAAGTATGTTTAGGTGACTGACATGTATAATTTTATTGCTATTATAAATGGAAAAAACAGTGATGAAAAATCCAAATTTATTGTCGTTTTGAAAATTATTATTTGTTCACATAATGTATGAATTGAAAAAAAAATTCCATGTGGGATTAATTTCATAAAGAGTTTACATATATTAGATTAATATTAAATAGTGTGTGATTTTAGGTAAAAGGTTATGTTTTTCAGAATTAAATACCCTATGTGTAACAATATAAACATCCAAATATCGTTCTCTCCTAAAATAAAATATAATAAATTTGACATTCCTTTTATCATAGTGTCATGAGGAGGAATTTTATTTTTGTAAATGTGTTGATATCCCATGTTTTCCACATGTATGTTGGAAAATCTAATAGTTATTGCAATTTTAACACACATGATTGGTTGGTTAAATAACACTGATTGTAATCACATTATGCTATCCTGGGACGTATAGTAGGTTATATCCTAGGTAACATGTTTTTTCTAGAATTCTCATAACTTTTTGGTTAGGTATTTAAATATAGTGGGAGAGTTTCCCATTATAATATTTTTTCTCTGGAGAGTGTAGTGAATCATATATCAGCATTATCGGATGTAAAATTGATGTCATTTTCTATATGATGATTTCTTTAACATCATAATGATTATGATAAGATATAGATAACATGTTTAGATTATACATTTGGTTGTTAACCCCCCATATAACACATGTACTAAATGATATAGGTCATATAGTGAAACTATTGAGTATCTGAAATACATTTTTATGGTTCAGGGTCCTCCTCTTATGCCCTAAGAAACCCCCATCAACTGATTAAAACACCACACGATGAGGATTGTGGAAAACATAGTGTTTAATATCTCCTTGGATTGCATGGAATCCTCATTGAGGAGAGAGTCCCGTATAATTATGCTTGGGTAGTGATATGGAAGTTAAGAAGGATGGGTTGTTCTGATAATTTAGCACTTATATAGTACTAGGTATTCCAAGTCCCCATAATTGTACATTTGAGTTTTGGTTTCGATGTAAATATTATTATTCTTCATTATTCATAGTTGAATTATAAAATAATTCATATCATGTATAATTATTATTTTATGTTATTTCATCAATCAATTTTATTTATATAGAGTTATACTATGTATGTTAATACAATCCAATAAATAGAGATTGTTCCCACATTTATTTTTCTTATGATAATGACACATAGATCTGAGGTGAATTATTTTGGTGTAGATATGGAGTATTCAGAGCTATGTAAAACTCAGATGTGATTGTTTTTGTGATGTTATGTGTATAGTCTATCATATGAGGTGACCTCAATACATATATACAGAGGTTAATAATTATTTTGATATTTGGGGCACCATAATTGTCCCATATTATTTTCTATTCATTTATTATTTTAAATAAAATTTTTCCATGTGTCTCTTCAATTTTATATTTTATATAATTATTAATATTATTATTTATTTGTAATATTATATTGATAATATATTTGGAGATTTTTTGTCTAATTTGGATAAGGCCCCTCGCATGGGTGTTTTATATTATTAGTATTATTTTGTTTTCCAAATCCTATTACAGGTAGGATTGGGGTGGAACGCCAAGCTTATAGTAAAAATTAGTTGGGTACCAGTGTCTAATGATACATCATTATGGTACTAGTGTGATTTAAACCATAGGAATAGATTTTGAATCATCTTCATGTTGGGTTTTGAAATTTCAAATCAGTGAAATGGTTTTAGAGTGTGTTGATATTACAATTCAGACCACGAAACGTACTAATTGGTGTAGGTTGATAACATATACTTTACCATGAAATCTAAAAATACATAGATTTACATGGAACACCATGAAATTAGTTTCATGGGGTAATGGATATTATATATGTCATATGATATGTTAGATATTTTTTTTAACTTTTATATTATTATTATATTATCTAGATATATATTCATGGTAATTGGTAAATATTATACAAATACATGATGCTACCACATGGACAACCAACTCTGGTGTTGAGGTCATTTCATTGATGATACCATGCTAACGATTCCACCACCCATTAACTAGTAAGCTCAATATTGAGGAATCACTACAAGGGCCAGATGTATGTACTTTATATTCTATGAGAAGGGGGATCTCCGCTATAGGTTTTTATGATAAATAGAACACTAATTTCGATGATATCAGCCTTCATAGAGAAGAACGATACTACAGAAAAATTAATAGTGCTTTATGCATTTTAGTAAAAAATTCACCCAAATCATTTTTTTAGGTAGACCCTTATATATCATATGGCTGTCTAGAGTCAATTATTACCATTTTATATGTGATCCATACATTCACTAAACACATAATTTTTCATTTTTTGATTATTCCTTATTTATATTCTATCAATTTATGGTGACATATCACTCATACATATGATGATTCTACTCTACAATGTTTTCTGTGTTTTAGATTCTTTAAAAAGTTATACTATAATTAAATGATGAGGTTGTTATGGTTCAAGAATAATTTAGACCATTAATAAGTAATCATGATCATTTTTTTATAATATTATATGTTTATATCCCTCGTGATGAAATCTCTATTCATTATTCATTAGGGATTCCCTTGTGTACAAATGTTTGATTAATTCTGTTAGATGGTGGAAAAGAATAACAAAATTCCAAGGGTGTCACAACATGTAGATGATTTCTATAGTATTCACTAGTGATCATTATCTTTATAACATGGTCAAATACTATTGATTTAGTTGTTTTAGTATTTCAAAGGGAAGTGTTTCCTACGATAGAGAGGTATCATTATAAAATATGTTATATCTATTATAAGGAAAAAAAATCAATCATGGTTTTGGGGATCAGATGTATAGGGGTAAAAATTGGTATCTAATACGTAATGATATAGATCATGATATACCTAAAGTAATAGAAGACACACAACTCATGATTCTACCACAAAGAAGCCTATCCGGGATACCCAAGGAGGCACAGTAGATGGAAATTTTCAGTAGAGGAATCATAGAAACTAGGGGGAACAATGTGGATGCATTGGTATCCTTCCATGATACTATATTTAAATAAGAGTTGATGGCATTTTTATATCCTGGGTTAGGTTATTCTTTCGTTATATTTTACCACAAGAAAATCCTAAAAAACCTTAATTCGAAATATGTTTTTGGATGTTGGGGATGAGGTCATTTATAAGAGATGGAGGTATGTAAAAAAGTTACATCACAAAAATATCATAGTATTATCATTCACTTTTTCACTCTCTATATTTTACTAATTGTCACATATAAAGTACATTCATTTATTTATATTTCTTTTGTCTAGGAATTATAGATTTTATTATACGCCCTATTCCAATATCTTGGAATACAAATTTCTAATGGTGTGCTTCATCTTCATGACCATTAATCCCATCTTTGTTTACAAAAACATGGAAAAGATGACATTCAAAGTATCTCATCATGTTTGTGATGAATCACTATGATTTCATCATTTCCATGGGCTGTTTTTCTATAGTAAAGATTTGGTATATTTTAATAATAGATGTTAATATTAAATGGAGTATTTATGATGATCATATTAACCTTTTCCTATTATGGGATTCATAGGATCGTTGATTATACAAAATCCTTACACAGTAACAGTACATTTCCTATTTTTAGATCTATTTATAATTCTATATGATGTATTCATGAAAGAGGAAATTTCTTACAGTGTTTCATGACTACATGATTATATCATTGAATGATGATATAGAGTTACCCTTTTTAAGAGTTCTATTATAGATATTATTTCACTCTGGGCGCATAGTTGTCTCATATTCCACATATTGTATTACCTTCTTTGATTTAGGGGATCTAAAGGAGTATATTTCATAAATTTTGTATAATGGTTTTATCTAACCAAGTATGAATCTCAATGAAGCATCTGTATTGTTTTTTAAGGGTGTTGGAGTATGTTTTAGGTAATTTATTGATTATGTATTCTTGAATTTTATATATCTAAAAAATAAATAAAATATTCAAAATTCTAGAGATAAAATGAATGATTTAAATGGTTAAATTTTATCATTGGTTGTTGATATAATGTTATGAAATTTATATTTTATCTTTATTGGTGGGATGACCCTATGAAAATATAAATCTGTTTTAATTGTTAATACACATTCCATATTAATAAAATTTATATATTGAAAACCACCAGTATATTCATGTATCTAAAAATAAATATCATTTCGATATTATTGGACCAACATATAGTGGATTTAATTAATTGAATCATCTTTTCGTGACAGGTTATGAATGAACATGATGTGTATCTATGTATAATCCTAGAATTATAGTATGTAAAATAATAGTATGAAATGATCTTAATGTTATTTATTTTGAAATTGGTAGTTCGATTAATGTGTCATGTTATCTCAAATGCATGAGTGGTAGATAATCCTTCCATGTCTTAGGGTATTAATTGTTTGGATTCCATTGTGGTAAAATATCAGTAGATAAGATTTCCAAAATAGATACCCCATTAGTAGATATTGTCATTACATGGTTTATATATTATGGAAAATATTCTTCCCATGATTTTATATATACAATCTTATTCTTGTGTGTTTTAATTATTTTTCCATGGATAATAGTAGACTTTTTTATATCTTCATCCAAATAGATGTTAAACTAAGATATATTTGATAGATAAAGATGCAAAATTATTATTCACATGATATTATCAATACTCCAGGGATAATAAAAACGGTGTTTGGTATAATAATAAAGAAATTCCATTCACAGATGATGGTGTTGGTGAATGTCTTATCTTAATTAATATAGAATGTTTTTTAATATGGATAATATTCCTAATTTGAATTAATGATGGTTTCCCCCACACCCATTCACTGAGTTGGGGATTTTTTGTTTATAGGAAATTATGGAATGGTATTTTATGATCATATATTTAAATGATATTCTTTTGGATGGTTTTATGAATCAATATATCCTTTCATATTCTATAAGGAGAATATTTTTTTCCATTGTTGTTTCAAAAGGATATTTTGAGGTCTTTTTTAATTTCCTATCTGTAGTATAACATCATTTAATGATGATGTTTGATGATTATAAGATAAATTTTTTATGGAAAGGATTGAATGGGATTGTTTTTGTCTTTATTTTTTTATACTTCACTTACCAATTGCATAGTTTTCATGAATATTTTATAGCAAATATTTTCCAACTCGTTGGGTTTCTAAAGATTACGTATGTAAATATATTAATGTATTTCAATATTTTACATCAACACTCAATGAAGGTTCATGATTTTATTTAGGTGATAACACATATAATGATTAATTCATCACATTTCTCCCTTATTTTGGAGTTGTTTTTAGTTGATATATTATAAATATTATGCGTAGATTTTATTATATAAAATCATAGAGTTCCCTTGATGAACATCTAAATTCATGACACTGAAATTATATTCTTATTACATAGGATACTAAATGAGGAATTTATAGATCCATTTTTTTATGAATTATAACATTCCATCCCATGATAGTTAATTTAAATGAATTGAATATCTTGTCTTCTAGTGTATGTTTTGGGTTTTCATAATTGATTTTGGAATGTATTTGGCTAATCACATTCTATTAGTGGTGTTTTCATGAAACACCATCCACCACCACAATATCATTTTTTAAATTTTAAAGGCATAAAAATAATTCCTTATAGGTCACCCCATTCGTGGAAAATCATTATAGATTCATTGTATAATGGTACTAATATAGCGTTTGTTTAGATGAAAAAGGTATTATATATCCCACGTCATATTCGGTGAGTTTGAAACCATTATAAGTCCAACAAAAAATTCCAGAACCATTGTTTTTAGGGAAAGTTTCCATGTGAACTGAAGGTGATGTCCTAGTGTTCTAGGATATAATTTCTTTAGGAAGTTATAAATTTATAAATTAATATTGTTATAAAAAATAATATTCTTTCTATGGATTTTTATTATTTTCTATAATTAACCATATATATGATCCATTTTAAAATGGAATAAAATTTTTCATAGTTGAGGTGGTATATGTATGATTTGTCTAATATCATTTAATATATAGAGATAGATTTCCTAGAAAAGCATAACATTAATGAATATAAGGAGATTGCCAAAGACAATAAATAGAATAAACCTATTATATGAGTGATTCAATTAGTGAACAACATGATAAAATATGAAAATATTTGGATTGATCATTTGTGAATTTTAATCAGATGTGAGGATGGAATCTTCTACTCATGGATTCTATTGTAATTTTTGGGTTGAATATAATGGATTATGGGGAATATGTAGTAAAATACATTTTCAATTTAATACAATCAAATATTTCTAGTCTTATTTTATTAAAATTAATTATTTAATTTTACTCTTATAATAAGTCTAAAATATATTAAATATTTTAAAATCATTTATTTTAATTATATAATACTTAATATTACATAAAATAATTCTAAAATATATTCATTTAAACTACAGTTGTTTATATAAAATATGGGGTTTTACCTAGTTGAGGATACATGTTTTTATGACTATCGAAATAAAATTTAAATTTATAATTGTTATCAACAAATGTCTAATTTACTTATTTAAATATATGGGGACTATTTTATCTAAGAGATTATCTATTTTTTCTAAATCTACTCATATAGAAGCGTTGAAAAGATGAGCCCGTAAGGGTCCCCTCTTCTATGGTTCCCCCCGTTTCTGTCACCTCATTCCTCCTTGGATCGGTCCAGCTCACCTTCTCGGCACTTGCTCGGTGAGTCTGTGGTGGTGGTTTCTTCCTTCTGTGGTGGCGTTACAACCTCCTGGACTAGGTCGTCTCGTCATCTCATCATAGTCGGCCTAATTCCTGCCTCACACCACCTTCACAGATATGGCCTTCATTAGTAGTGAGGTGATGGTCCAGTTGTCATGTTCTTACTTCCAAATCTGAGGGTCGCTTCCTCATCTCCTGGGATTGTGTCGGGTGGTCCGGTGTGGTCTCTGCGAGCAGGGGTGGCGGCAATGGTTTTTTATTTATATTTTGCGGCAGAGTTTGGCGAGCTTGGCATTAAGGTGGCCACCTACTTTTTTATTATTTCATGAACTTTGTTTATTGCCTTCGTTTTTAGGTTTGGATGTTTTCTGTGTGTTGGTCGATTTGATAGTTAGAGATTTGTTTTGGTTTATTTTACTGTTGAAGTGAATCTGAATGTTTTTATTTGGATTGATTCTGGTATCTAGAGATGATTGGTGAAGGGGGTATTATTTTGGGTTGGTTTTGGTTTTTTGAGACATTGCAAGAATGAAGGATTCATGTCGGAGGAAAAATTGGGTAGTGTTTTGCAGTGTGTTGGTGATGATTTTGTGGTTCTATCAAATGGCTTTTGTTTTTTCATCTTGAATTGTGGCTCTTTAGTTTTAATTTCATGGGGCATTGCATTCTATTCATCTATAAAGGAAAGTCCCTAAATATATTCAGAGTAAGTAGAATTCATTTTGTCATTGATATTCAGAATTAGAAGTTTGAGAGGGTATGACATTTTCCATAGGTACTAGGCTCATGCGTTCTTGCACGAGATAACTAGCCGAGCTGTGTTAAAATGGTGGAAGCTGAACTTATTGTTTCAATGATTGGAAGGAAACTTTCTTTTCAATCTGAATTCGATTGTTTTTGTCCTTCAGACTTTGGAATGTGAGTATTGGTTTTATTTTATATCTTTGAATTCATGTTTGGTTCCCCCTGACCCTCTAAAAGGGGTTATCTTAATAAAAATAATAATTTTTAGTTAGTCATATAGAAGTGTTGAGGATGTTTTTTCTTCATGAAGGTATGGGAAACATTCAGGGATAAAATCCACATTCATGGCTCTTAGATATATAAATCATGAGGTGTGGACTTATTATATATTATAATATTTCAATAATTATTCTTTATTAAATTAATTATATTATATATAGACTACCCAAGTTAGGGATAAATAATATTTTTCCTCTAGAATTTTTGTTCATTAGTTAAGGTTTTTCCATCAGTTGTGGTGAAAAATTAAGAAAGGCATTTATATTAATCTTATTATTAATAAATCATGAAATCCCATTTCATATGGATAACATAATAATTAATGTAAAATTAAATGTTTCAATAATTCATAACAATTATATTCATATAAATTTTTTATTCTCATATAATATATTAACCACATTAATTTGTAGTGATTAATAGTTCAACATCATTAGTTTATAATCGATATATTAAAAATTAAAAGGAAATGTTATACTGGATTTCTAATCATAGGGTCACATTGTGAAACTCTAGAGTATTGTATTGGTAAAAAGAGCATCATGGATTACCAATTGTGAAACATGTAGGGATTTTATGAGAGGCTAAAAATCATGAAAATTTTATTGTGACCCAAGTCTCTATTAAAAATTATTAAATGATCTATACCATCAATATCCAATATAAACACTCATATGATTTGGAGTCCATGAGTCTTCATTTTTTTAGGTAATAAAACATTTTCATTAAAAAAATAGAACAAGTTTATTTTATTCTCTTTATGGAGTTCTTAAATCCCTTACTGCTATAAAAAATACCTAGGAAAACCTAGGGAGTATGTAAGACAACATAGTGATATATAAATCATATTAAGTGAATAGAGATGATGAAGAAACATATCATTTTTTATTAAAGTAATAACATAATCTCATAAAATTAAATTTTCAAGAACAATCAAATGACAGAATGAAATAAATAATTTTCTTTGAGAATATTAAGGAATCGTAGAAATGTTTCAATACCAGAAATCATGACCTAAAGACAAGTTATTTATAAATTTCTAAAAAACATAACATAGATGATGGAGAATAATCATGGAATATGTTTACTCCCTAATCTCATTCATATCATTTCATGAGATGTAAATATAACCCAATGCATTATAGGATTATCGTATTGATCCCATTATAACATGTACATGTATATGTGTTGAACATAATGAAATCATACATAAGGCATAATCATCCAAAAACCCCATGGAAAAAATGGGATTCATAATCATGTATTATAAAAAACCAAATAGAATTTCATAACAAATTCCATGAATAACGTGATAGAATCAATCATTTACGTCTTTAGATAAGTAATTAAAATATGACATTATAGTGTTATTATGTGAATTTAATTTAAATGAGTAGAGGGATAATATTGGAATTAATTCTTTAAGTGGGTATTGGTGGAAAAAATATATAGAATTATTAAATATTGTAGGGGTATATCAATTTACATAAAAATAATGGAACAAAAATTGTTTTAAAATTTTAATTAATTATTTTTAGAAAATATATTTCATTAATAACATTTAATTGATTGGGTTTTAAATGAGGTAAGAATATATAAAATTTCTATTTAATCAACACTATTAAATAATTAAAAATTATAAATAAACTTTTAATTAATTTATATCACCATCATGGAATTTTTAATTAGACAAGTTATATATGTTTGGGCATATATATTGAATGTATAAGAATTAAATTAGTGGAATAAAGAAGAAAATTTAATTAAATAGAGATAAATCATAACAAAATGAATATAGAATAGTTATGAAGGATCCTATAATTCATGTACACAGTCTTTTTGAAAAGGAATTTAACATCCTAAATAATCAAAATATAAACATCAATTACTTAATTAATAAAAATTTTGATAAATATTTTATTTTCTATAATATAATTTTACTCTTTTAAAACCATTTATATGAGATATAAAGTATAATTTCATTATTCTATGAGATTATTTTTGGACATTCAACATACATATCACTTGTGGACAATTATGGAAGTTTATGTCAAATGGGAATAAAATATAAAGAGGAAATTAAATGAAATTCAGGTACATAAAAATTTAAAATGATCCAAAATATATATATTAATTATAACATTTTTTTTGATCAATTTATTATAAACATTATCATCTAATAGATATTTCATATAGGAACTTTTTTTGACCATCATGAATTAGATTCATTTTTAAAAAAATTAAAATGTTATTAGAATATACATAGAAAATTAAATATGTTATAATATTATTATTTTAATCATACCATGATATAATATTTTTTTCTACAACCATCTATGAATGTTATAGAGATCAAAATATAATGATGATGAATAATTCACATTGTAACAATGTTATCAATTATCAAATGAGCCGATTATAGTAGATGATAGATGATAGTTATTCCAATAATATATTACAATTTTTTTATATTTCTAATAATGGGATCATTAAGACTTGTTATATGTAATTTTCCAGGATGATGTGGTGGAAGAAAACATAAAACCCTTTATTAATGGTATCACGTTTTTCATTGGACATATCATCCATGGATTCTCCTTAAGGGATAGAGGATTGGAAATTGGATTGGGAAAACTATTCTAGGAATATGGGGAGTGGGTTGGTAGGAGAATTTGTTCATGATTTATTAAGGTTAGGATGTTATAATGTCAAATGAGTAGAGGTTTTTTGGGTTGGTATTTAGGAGGGGATGAGAGTGGTGTTTTTTATTATTATATTTATCAGTTAGTATTTTCATTAAGACCACCAATTGTGTTGATTTTTGTGAATATTCAATGTTATTATTGAATTTATGTTTTAATTGATAGTTTCGGACATAACCCATTATACAATTAATCATGTACATAACATATATGTTATATATTATATTTCTTCATATTTCAATATTCATAAAAAATTCAACTATTTTGGAAATATATCTAAGAATTAACCATGTTGTTTTCAATTTGTATAATCCACAAATTAAATCCAATTAATGAAAATAATTATAAATATTGAAAATTTAGTATTAAAATATGGTCATTTTTTATTAAAAAAATTAAAAATTTTAATATTATGATTATTTTTTGACAGTTTGAAATAATAATTATTGTCTCATAAAATTATATTACTACTATAAGTAGACATTATATAATTTTATAAAATCTTTTTATGATATTAAATTTGATTTCAAAATATATTTTTTTTCAAATTAAAATAAATCATATATGTCTTACAAATGTACAGACATGAAATTTATCATTTTTAAAATATTAATTGAGCAATATCATTATATAAATATAGAATAAATTCATTTTATTGGATACCTAAAAATTATCTCACACATTTTTAGTTGTGGATGCTATTCTAAATTTTAGGTTACTATTATTATTAGTAAGATTAATCTTAATATGGTCATATTACTATTCTAGTAGTCATATTACTTTTCTAATTGTTATATTTTTAATATTTGTATGGGTTGACTACATTATATAAATTCATCATATTTAATTCATCATTAATTAACATATATTATTTATCATGGTGATTTGTATTTATATATTCAATATGAATATTGAATTTTTTATATTTTGTCTCATTTATATAGTTCAATTTATGAGGGAAATTTCTCTAGGGGAATGATCATAACCAAATCTTCATAATAGAGTTATTATATTTTAAATATATTTTATCATGGTAATACATTCCATTTTTATGGATATATTTATTATCAAAATGTAATTTCATTTCCTATACACCATTATTTGGTGACTTTAATTTATAATATACTTTGTTATGAAATATAACAGAATAAAATATTCCTAGCTGGAAATCTCATTGATAAAATTATGTGTCACAACATTCATCATCATTTAAAAAATATTATTCTATATTTATTATTTTAAATTTTGTTAGAAACCTATTACGGTACTCTTATTCCCTTTCTTACCCCATTTTCTATGTGCTTACACCATAATTCATTGACTAGGTGAGTTTCCTTCTTATTGAAGTATTTTTGTCTATGATCCAAGATCACCATTACTTTCTCAATTGAGACAAATAATAATATAGTTATATAACTTACACAATAATTAAATGTGATGGATATAGTATGTACTTTCTCAATAGGGACATGTGGAACATGTCATATACATGACACAAGGTCAGAGGTAGTTCTAGTCGATATGGAAAAACTCTAATGTAATTAATAATATCATAGGGGACAATGTACTAGGTGAGATTAATTATAGTCCTCTCTAATAATACATAATTTTGGTGGTGATAAATAGTACTAAAATTAAAATAACTATTTAGAGCTTACTGTAGAATTTTTTAAAACATGATGCTAAATCATAGAACTTCATTAGATATAATGAATAGTGAAATTCCATACAGACTCTTCATTTCTTTTTTATATCCATTCATGTTGATCTGGAGACAATTCATTTAAAAAATTAAATAATCATTATTTCTAAGATGATCCACCAAAATCCATCTATCATTAGTTCAAGTAGATGTATTCAAAACACAAGTGAGAATATATATTTTTATTTTTCAGTATTTCCATGTTGCTATAGGAAATGGGTGAATCACATCACCAATTTAAATACCAGGCTCACTGATGTATATTATTTGATCCATTTTTTCATATTGTCCAAAAAATAATTCTCTTATAGATATTGATACATCTTTATACTCTATGGGTTGATAGAGAGTATATTTCCGTATGCATCATTTGAAAAATCCATTATCTATTACATTTATTGTAAAGATAGTCATGATGGAAATTTTATAATTAATTCTTCATAACATTTGAATTTCTTGGTTTTCCCATTTAATATACCATCCATCTTTTTATTTATTTCCATATCATGTCTTTGTGAATCCTTTTTCTTCTCTACAATTAATATGAGTGATCATTCATCGATGTAGGATATCTCTCCTTACATTATGACAACATTTTCTATCCCATGTAAGTTAATGTATATCACTTCTGTCAAATTTATTATCCTTGATATGGTTTTAGTATCCTTTATTAATAGATAGTTTAGTATATTATTTTCATTATCATGATATAATAGATTGAACGATAATATTCCTTGATCATATCTAAACATATTCGCTAGGAAATATTTAGATTATCCTATGTGAAATTATATTTTGGGATATTATGATCAGTATGTCATTCACACTTCTCCAAATTGAGATTATACCATAAAACCATCGATGTGAAGACCACTATATTCAATTCTATTTCATGAATTGGATCGTTCTATTAATAAATAACCAATTAGCTTAAGGCAAAATCTATCACATTATCATTTTTAAATTATTAAATATCATAATGCGTTCTTTATATAATATATTTATTTTATAAAAACATTCCCACATTAGGGTTGTGTATGTACTTTTTAATTGATAAGAATATTTTTCAATTGCTTAAATATCTATCCACATTAAATTTTTAATAAAACATTAACCCTGTTTCAAGTTACCTTAGTGACTGAGTTGAAAATTCATGAGTCGTTTCACACAAATCATTGATATTACATATCTTTCCACAGATACTGTAGATCTTTATTATAGACACTATTGTACACTACTCATTAATATACATTTTCATATAATGGTCTACATATATCACATTATTTTATTTTTTATTTCAAAATAATATAGTTCCTGTACAAAAAACTAATAATTAATTTATAGTGAATATGGTTTCTCTTTTTACATTGTATTTTGAAATTTTTTTCAAATGATCATAATGCTCGTCAGTGGTTCAAATGTATATTATAATATCTTTTATAAATACATAAACATATATTTTTAGACAGTCTATAAAAAGTATATTCATTATTTCCATGAATATTTATGATGAATTAGTGAATCACATGGGAATCACTTTGAACTCTTGTGTCCATAGCCTTTCCAAAAGGAATTCATTGGAATATAATCTTTCATAAATATTAATTTTGTGATATCATTCTCAATGATCAACTGAAATAAATTATTATCCCGACATAGATGTTGAATCAATTCATCAATACCTGGAAGGGGAAAAATTTACATCATCATGATCTTGTTTATTGAATGAAAATCAATGCATATGATCATTTAACAATCCATTTACATGATTTAGAAGATTGACATACTCTATATTGATGTATATATTTTATAAATAACATATTTATATAATCTCTTAACTACATCATCTATTACTCAAACTAAATGTTATCTATTATATAGGGTGTCTTGGATATGGAATGATATTTATATATATTTTTAATTGAAAATTCAAGACATATATTTGGATAGATGGTTTGAACCTATTCAACAAATACCCAATTAGAGTCTCATTAAACTATAATGATTTAAAACATGATTCAATACAATTTCTGAATCATTTAAACCTGATCGTGTTTATTTTAGGGTAATAATAGGGAAATTTTTGAAGAAAACTCCAAAAGAGATTCATCATCCTCCTTTCACTTTTATGAAATTTGAGGATAACTCAATATGTGAAGTGTGATATCTATTTCACAATAATGAATTGATGATTAAAAAATATTTACAAACCCATCCATTCCCAATATAACATCGAATTCAAAAAATTAAGTAAGGAATTATTTTATTTATGTTTTAGGGTACAAAAAATGGTTGGGGAGGAGTTATATACATTGGATGAAATAGTTTTTATATCCATTTCTATCAAAACCTACTCAAATTCCATGTTTTGAGGTGGTGTCTGAATAGTGCCATTAAACATTCATCATATGAATTAATGGGTGAAACTCTTATAATAGATGAAATTATATTCTCATGATTGGAGAATGGAAACACCTTAAATAATATTATTATGGTTCTACTAATTCTTTGTATCAAATATAAACATTAGGATTTCAATAAATAAATAAATAATAATATTAATCGAAAACAATGAACATAAAAGGAATAACATATAAATGAAACGTGTATCATAACTTATGATTATACATGATTTAGGCTATGTTTTCATTGGTAATTTACAATTATGTTTTTATTCTAACAATATTTTCAATTCCTTAAAAATGGTACATAAATGTTTCATTAATATTATTAATGATGTCCCTTGGGAGAGTCAAACTCGGTGTGTAGGAAAGCCACAATGACATACACAACGTAATGTATATGTTAATACACAATGATTCATTTCTGGGTTATTACTCATAAGTTCATTCATGGATGATCCAAATAAATTTTTATTATCAAGACATGTATCTAATTAATTTCAACCCACCTATTATATAAATCCCAAATATTTTAGGATATTTTTTTATACATAAACATATCTGTATGGTATTTAGATAATTTATTCTTATCATAATCTGAAACAATAGATATAACATTTTATGATACAAAATATAGAAACCCTAGTCTATTACATGTATTTTTACATGGGTTTTAACATAAATATTTCTTAGAAATACATAAGGATTAAGAGGCCTAGTAGATATTTAAGACTAGTTTCACAAAACATTGAAATGAAACATGACTTAAAAATCTTCATTTTATTCACCATAATAAAATTTTAAATACTTTTGAAACTAAAATGACATAGGATATCCTAGGGAATACAATAAACAAATATATTATATATATATCCATGTAATGGAATAAATGTGATAATGAATTATACAAAATGAGTCCAAAGTCATAACATGATAATATAAAAGAGAATTCATATTAATAATAAAACCTTTTTTGGATGTAACGAATATAGATTCATAATATCCTAAAATTATAGGAATGTGACAATAATTTAATACACAATATAGGCATATGTCATGGATAACTTCCAAGACAACACCATGTGGTGGTCGGAGTCCAATCATTGTTAAGATTTAGTTTTTAATTACATACATATCTTATCATGAGAAATAAACATTACCAATAGATTTAGGGAACTATCTTGGTACACCCATTATAACATGTAAATCTATAAGTATGATGTGTAAAAAATCATACATAGTGCAGAATATTAAGATAAAACCCTAGGAATGGAAATTGAATACATAAAAATGTCATGTATATGGGAAAATATCCAAACCTAATGAATTAATTAAAATAAGGGATTAAAATTATTTTGTAAATTAATAGATAAATAAAGATTCATAGAACCTGAAAATGATGTCCATCTAAATTGAACAACAAAAGAAAGTAGAGAAGTAATTTTGGAAAAATTCCATCCAAAAGGGTTTTAGGAACAAGGGTAAACACTTATAAAAGTGGTTACAATCATAATAATTTAAATATAATTTAAAATCACCCAAAATAGTTTTCTATATTGATAATCATGTTTTAGATACTATGGAATAATATAAAATACTCTTGAATTTTTTTGAAATGTGGAATGAAAAAAGTGTTGTTCCCTTTAATCAACATTGTTTAACCAAATAAATCAATAAACAAACTTTGAAAGCAAGTACATTACTAGAATGGATACGTTTATAATTGAAGTTATAAAAAAATTAGATATACATATATATATATATATATATAATATTAATGAATTCAATAAATGAATAATAAATAGATAATGTGTGCTAAAGTGTAGGAAATCATAAGACAAAAAATATGGTTTTCTGAGGAGATCCCCAACATTGTCTCAATAGTCATTATTCAAATATAAAAAGAATCGTATTATTAATTTAGTCTCTTAAATTAATTAAAGAATATCATTTTTCATCTATATTTGGATTATTATAATTATATAATGTTCATTTTTAACCATTTTAATGAGATACTGGGTTTCATTTTAAACTTATGAGGGAATTTCTATCAATATTCCACAGAAGTATCACATGTTTATAGTAATAGATGTTCTTATCAAATGGTAATACACAAATAGATGTGTGAAATAGTGCTATAAATAAATCTATATAAATTTAAGTGGTAAAAAATATCTATATAAGTGTTTAAAGAGGTATTATTAAATTATTTTAAATGTTATCATTATAAGTTATTTCATTTAGGTGATTTAATTGACCATGCAGATGTAGATTAAATTTTATGAATTAAAGGATTATTTATTCATTCATAATAATTAAATTGGTTAGAAAACTTATTTTTATAACCATATATAAACATAATATTATATTAATAATTGTTCTTGAATGAAATGGATTAAAATGATGTATATTATTTACAATGCTCGTGAACCATCCAAATTGTGAAAAACATTTACAATTTTTCCAAATGATAAGAGTGTAGATAATGATGTATGATTTTCATTATATTAAAAATAAAATTATAATAAGTTTTTTTACATGATTAATTATGTAATTTTTTATTGAAATTTTTTGGAGGGTGATGATAAATAAAAATTAAATGGCTCAGTTGATGGTACTAACATTTTCATTAGATGTATCCAATGTGGATTCCCCTTAAAATGCCTTATATTGGTGTTAAGATGATACCATGTCTTCCTCTGTGGATTTAATGATATGTTTATTGATTTTTTTAGAGAATTGGTATGTTATAGATTATATAATATTTGAGGATAAATTTTCTTTGCCAATTTTTATAAAGGGAAGAGAGGACTGTGTTTTTTTGAAAATTTTTATCATTAGGTTATAGTTTTTCCACAATGATAAAAGCAGTGTTTATTATGGTAGCTTTATAAATAAATTTTTCCATGTGATTCTATACTAATGGTTCTTATAGAACAATTTATTAAATTATGTATGTAATTAGATTATATTGTTAAAAACTGTATTTTTTCATATTTGATTATTTACCAAAAATATATCTATTTTATAAAACATAATCATACTAACCAAAAATGAAAATATAAAGTCAAAAAATATAATAAATTTTATGAATATAATTATCACAATATATGATATTAACTTTTAAAAAAATATCAATTTCTCAAAATAAAATATAAATTTTAAAATTCTGATAATTTTTTAAACCATTAAAATTTATTTATAATCATATAAAATTACATTAATATTATATTTTTACAATATAAAATTACCTAAAAAACACATTATTAAGGTAAATTATATTTTAAAAAATTATATTTGTAATATAAATGAATATAAAACATATATATTTTTAAATATTCAACCACATATTTTTTCAAAATTGAAAATTTTCATTAATTGAATCATGATATGAATATGTAATAATATAATTTTGTAAGGTAACAAAATGTTACATAACTCTTACATAGTTTATTATTCTTTTATTGTAACAATGTTACTATTCTCAAAATTCTGGTTACAATGATAATAATTAGAATAATACTTGAATGGTAATATTACAATTACAATGGTTAGATTTGTATTAGACGTATGGGTCACATAAATTTTATAAATACCTAATATTTCGAAAATTCATCAGTAAATTCTACATTATCTGCAATTAAAATTTATGTTCATTTTCAATAAGAATATTACATTGCTAATATAATTTTTTCATAATTTATTTGTGAGTATGATCATTCCAGGAGACCGAGTATATCAAAATAATTATACTATTTTTAAGTTTCTTTTTATTTTTTACCTTTTTATAATAAATTCAATTTTAATTTCATATGAAATCTCTAAAAAACATTAAATTTTAAATTAGTAATATGTTTTAATTTTTCATTATTTATTTAAAATTATTTATATAATACTACATTGGTGAATACGACACATTTACATAATCATAACTATAAAATAAATTTATAATATTCAAAGTCATTAAACAATATATCATCCCAGATTCATGGAATGATCCAAAATATTTTTCAATAGGGAACCATAAGTGATGAGTTGTAGAGGAAGTACCCAAGGAATGTTAATAGTTATTTTGTTTATGAGAGGTAAAATTAGTTACAAATAAGGTGAATGTAAAATAATATTGTTAACGACTAGGTAAAATTTTATTTTAATCACACACTATGTGATTTCAAAAACACTTCCTTTTGTGTTAATCAATTATTTATATATATTTTCTGAGATATAAATGTCTTGTTGTAGTAGAATATGGGTCCAATGTCTTGTATAAATTATTAAATGTACTTAGGTTTATTAAAGGATATTCATGGCATACCTCTTATCCATAGATGGTGTATGGGATAGTGCACACAATTTATAATAATATGACATTACTCATAATTTAGTGGAAGTATTTGTATGACTATCATAATTGTTCAATAATTCATTTTAAAAACTGGCATACTATTTATATTTATCCAATATATAATTGTGATGGTACATTCATGAAAGTCACCTAATGAATAATTACCATTAATAGTGGTGTAGAATCCATGTAATTTCTTTATTTTTAATAATTTTTCAATATTATCAACTAGGAATTTTAATATAAAGTTAATTTTGTTTATTTTCATTATCTGTCACTTTATAATAAATGAGATTATGCTTTATTCCTATTAATTTGTATTAATGTGTAATAATGTCTATTATGAGTTCTTCTAAAACATATATATTATTATGTGGTATATGAAATATGTTTGGATAATAAATCATGTAAGTAACAGCTGTATAAATTGAATGATTCCCATAATAGGGACCTGATACACATATTAAAGTAGGTTTCCATCCTTCTATAAAGAGTAATATTTCCTCTAAATTTATATTATGTAATCTTATTGTACAATGTGAATACAATAAATTGAGGTCAAAAATTTATTGGAAATGGTACCCCTGGACTGATGGGAACTCCACCACAAGTTATAGCTCACCCACATAAATTCTAAATTATTTATATGAGACTTTTATAATTTTAGTGGTTTTCCCTAATTGAGACATGTTATATTCAATGTAATATAGGTTTCCTTTTTATAAGATCTTAATGGAGTTAATCTATGAATATGTAATTCACCCTTTTCCTAATAGGAGTTTGTCTTAAAGAATGAACGTGGTTATTTTATTTGGATATTCAATGTAGTTCAGTAATTCTCTAGTGTATTTAGAAATCCATCTTGATACGTTTATAAAAACTATAATGTAGCTTTTCTACATACACATACTATATAAATGGAAAAAATAAATAAATTATACGGGATTTCAGTTAAAATTGATAAAGTGGAACAGATGTGTAGAATTATTAATTGATGACCCTTGATAATGATTTAATGATTTTGTGTTGGGTAAATATTCATTCAACTATATTCAGTTTCTTATAAATATTATTATTTTTATATACTATTCAATCATATTTACCATAATTGTAGGTGCTAAATGTTTTATAAAATTTTCATATATAGCTAGGGTCACATGAATTTTATATTATAATAGACACTAATATTACATATTTCATTATTATCTTTTTTCCAATGGATATGGGGTTGTTTTTAAGTTTATAAGGCTATAGTGTCTAATGTGTTTGATATGAATTATTTTTTCAAGCCACTAGCCCATAGACTTTAGGCGGTATGAAATGATTATGGTGGCACAATCAGCATACTACCATCCAAGGTGGGTTCATAGTGGATCAAGTTGTATGATATAAGTATAATGTAAACTACTGGAATTTTATAATGAATGATAAAAATTATAAAATATATTTCTTTAGACAATATTCACATTGTATTGAAAGTCCCAATAACATTATTCTACTATATTCTAGTGGGATTTTTATATATTAATTTTAGGAGAAAAATATTGTAATATTATATGTATGGTATAATACATAATTTATTGTAATTAATGGATATGTAGATATTTTTTGGGATTGGATTAGTGGAAATTTAAAAAAAATTCACATGAATGGAATATATAGAGATATGGGAAGTTATATGGTCGAAAATAATTTTTATTTATGGGTTATTCTAGATATGTATAATATTTTCCTTTTTTATTCCCATAAATCAAAAAGGTACTATAAATTAATTTTTTTTAAGTAAATGGATTGATTTATGAGAAATAATGTTAAAAATTAATGAGACAGAAATTGTAAAAAATTTAATAACAAGTTTCCTACAATGATGGTGGTGGGATTCAAAAAATATGTTTGTACTATCGTAATTTAATTAAGTTATAAAGGATTAAAAAAATATACGGAGCGTGACTATTTTAAAATAGAGAAAATGATACCTTGGATTCATTTATGTGACAATAGTGACCATATTTAAGTGGATATATCAATCTATTAATCCTATATCAATTTTAAAATTCTTTTAAAATGAAAATATATTAAATATTATAATCTAATATAGGGAGTGCTATATTATATATCAATCACTTAGTGGTTTAATGTTATCAATGATAGAAACTAGTCGTGAATTCTAATTCCAAAAATGTTATCAAATCAATAGAATTAATAGAAATCCAGAAAAAAAAAATCAAATTTTATTTCATATACACTATCTCTATAGATATGGAAAAGGTAATTTATTATAATTAAAGAAATATTTATATGGAAAACATAGATATTATAAATAAAATTAACAATATCCTGAATGGTATAACTATATAATTTCTATCTATGAAATAATACTTTCCTATTTCACCACTTGATGTATAAAATAAAATCTTTTTGAATATTTTGAATTTTGAATAATTTGTATATTTTTCAAAAAAAATCGATTTCACTCTAATGTGATTATGGTAATTTTTCATTCTCAGTGGTGTCATTGGATATGTGAATAAATAATATTAATGGGGATTTATTTTATAGTATTAGCGTAAATGTATAATTTTATTAAGAATATTAAACTATCAACATGTAAAATATTTAAGTGAAAATATCGATGGTTTCACATCACTAAAATGATGATATATAAATTAATCAATAAAAAATCCAAAATCTCAATAATGTAAATATTATTTCAGGAATTTTATATATATCAGGGATTAATATAATTTTCTTATCAATACAGCATCCGTTTTCCCATGTTTCAATAGTATGGTATAATTATAATATTTTATTCAATGATCAAACCCAAGGGTTTTTTATGATAATGTAAAGGATCCATCCTAAGAATCCCAGAGATAGTTATTTCATTATTACATTGGAAATAGATAAAGGGAGTCATATCATAATTTATTGAATAGTTTTGAATTCTTGGTAAGCTAGATACATACTGGAATTTCACAAGCATTTGAATACCTAAAATACAAAAAAAAGTGCTTTGTTTGAAAATGAAATTATTCACCATTGAATATCCCTATATATCAATAAAAACACATCCTTATATCCTATTAAAAATAAAATATAAAAAATGGGATAGATGAGAAGATCATTAAGGGGAGGCATAGAATGGGAGTGTTGGAAGCAATGGTAGTCACATATTGAAACATATTGTACTATTAATTTGTTTTCAATATACCATTGGTTGATCAAGGATTTATAATGAGAACTGATAATTTGGTATAGGACTGTTGAATCCTAATAGTGGAGTCAATTCAAAAAAAATTCAAATTTTGGGGTCTAAAATCTAGAGGAGGTGACTTTTTTTATGAATGATGTATTTTTAAGACATCCCCATGAAAATACTCTAAAGGTATGAAATTCAAGAAAGTTTGATGTCAAAATGTTTTTGAGATATATTAGGGGATTTTTTTAAAAAATTGATGTGTCTAGAAATAAAAATGTGGAATATTTTTTGATTATGAGAATATTTGTGAATAAAAAAGTCATTAAGTAGTGTTATTACAAAATGTTCCATGAATGGAATATTTCTCTAATGTTTCATTAATATAGGGATTGTTTAGAAGGATTGGTTAACATTTTATAATTAGTGTTACATTTTTTATATGTGATATATTTTCTCAAAATTAGTATAGTTTCTAGAAATTTCAACCCCCTCCCTCTAATAAGTGTACTCCCATTATAATAGATTAGTAGAAATATTTTTGAGAAGGGTTGTTCTCATGTATTTAATGAAGGTTTTATGCGAATATAATTATTATGATAATTACAGAAAATAAATGAAAACATGTATGGTGAATATAGTAGTAGAGAAACAAATGATGATATGGAATTTTAGTAAAGTAGTATCCTGAAATTTTGAATTCTTATGAATGTTAGTGGTTTTTTGAAACCTCACAGTGCTTGGAAATAAAAGTGGTCTTCGAGAAAGTGGGGTTTTAATGAAGGAAACTTTTTTGGAATACATGAACATAGAATTTTTTTTTGAAATATATTTTAGAAACATATGTGGGACTCTATGATGAAAAATAAACTTTCATCTGCTATAATAAAGAAGTGACCTTCAAGACGATAAACTATGAAATACATCACCCAAAGAAATTTCCATGTGAGAGTTTATAGAATTGATCCAAGGGAGGTAGTATTTCATCACTAAAATTCTTGTACTTTGAATGTAACTAGCAGAGAGTAAATATGTATAATCAATTGTAAACCACAATATCTAGTGAATCGTAGTTGATTTAGGTAATTCCAAAACATTTCCATTGTACGATCCATTGACTACCACTTAGTGAAGAACTAATTAAAACTGTTTTGTTTCATTTCTATTTCTACATATAGGTGTTTGGTAATTACATGATCCCCCAAGAAAGGTTTAATATGTTCATATCAACAAAGATACAAGATTCTTCTTATTCAAAGAATATGTTGACATCCTAATTAACCCATCCATTATTATGGTATTCTAGGGTATTACATATGGTATTTGAGGGTATAGGTTGTGGATAAAAAATATGTTTTCTTTTTTGTTTTCATATATAAGACATATATAATTAGGGGAGTCCCCATTTTAGATTGAAATAAATGTTTAGAATTGGAAGAATAAAGTGAGATATCATATTTGATATCATGATATAGACATTATCATTGAAAAAATTTGAATGGATTCAGGTCAGTAAGATGGTATTTTATTCCTCGACTAAGGTGGACCTAAAATAAATGATGTAGATGTCGATGTTACAAAATTATCTTATAATATCACTATCTGATAAAATATATTTCAAGGAGATGAGTTCCATTACATCCATGTCTATATGGGAAAAATTTAAAAATATATATGGAGGTGGAAACAATCTGAAGGAGGAAAAGCTTTAAGTTTAACAAAATCAATATGGTGATCTGAAAAATAGTTCTAGATGAAAATTTAGATAGTTTATTTTTTCCAATTCCTGATGTCATTGGAGCAATTGTATGAATTGGTGAATAAATTAATGATATTAGAATTGTGAAAAAAAATATGGATAAGTCTTGAACATCTATAAAATCCAAAACGACCATCCTGAGAGTAAAATTATCTATATAAACTCTCTCTAGATGATCTACTAAGCAGTATTGTTGCTTATGAAATGATATTCCTTCCAGAAGATACACAATTTTAGTAATAAAAGAAATTGAATCCAAATCCATTGAAATACATTACATTTACAAAGGTAGTGATAATGGATATTATGTAGATGATGAACTTATTTCTTTTGTTTCTAGAATATTTGTGATAATAATTGGGATATTTGAAGGAGAACTTATTTTTTCTTGTTTTAGTTGTAGAAATATAGGTTAGATTGTTTCTTGGTGCTATAATGAATTTTCTGATGTAGAAAGTGTTTCCAAAATCTTTTAGAGGCCTTATAAGAGGATCCCAAAAAATGGATATTTAAATCCATGAAATAAATTATACAGGATGATCTTTATTGTAAATAACAAGTTGATAATGATGATTTGGTGGATATATAACAATATTATAAATCTAATTTTAAATATTCCATTTTGGTTGCCGATGAAAATGTACAACCAATTAAATATTAATGAAATTAGTGTATGATGTTGTGAATATTTGGTGGAACATGAGGGTTCTCTAGATGATCATGGAATTTATATAAATAAAAAATGAATTATTGTAACTTTTTTGAATGTGTCATGAGAGTATGTGGATTACCATGAAACCGATATTAAACCACTTCATGGGGAAGAAGAAGAATATATACCAACTCTTGATATCTTAGAAGAGGTTTTGGAGTTTAAACTATTGATTTAATAGTAGGAAAAGTTATCAATGAACATACATTTTTATTGAAGGAAATGGATAATATATTTTATAGAGAAGAAGAATAAGTCATTACTATATATAAAAAACTTGAAACTAAATCAAAATCATGAAAAATAAAAAAACAAATTAATGTTTGTAATGTTTCTAGATGATGACATTTTGGGAATAAAGAAATATGAAGTTTTATATAAATACATGAATGGACAATGATTTAACTTAATATGAAAAAGTGTAATTGGATGTGATATAGTAACATCAATGGGTGAAAATGAGATGAGAGATAACCAAGGGACGTATAATTTTGGGAAAATTGTAAAGGTGTATGATGTCCAAATAGAGGAATCATTGAACCAAATAAGGAAGACATGTAAATATAATCTTCCATTACCCATTGATGATCCTAAATTAAATACCAATACAAAATAATGGTTAATGTGGAGGAGTGTATGTCAAAAGATATTTTCTATTATGAAATGTCAATTCTGAGTATTTCTGAACCACACAATGTCTCACTATAGAGTGTCAAGAAGCTATCTAAATGGAGAAGAACCTAGAAGTAAAAACGAATAATAAGATAATATCCTTCATCAAGTAGATTAAATAATTTATATGTTTATTTATTTCACTCTTCTTTATTTTCCCATAAATATACTCAATAAAGGGATATGAAAGGTGAAAACTATAACTATAGAAATCGAAGACAATTCAATAATAATCCTTTAACCATAATTTCCCTAGAAAATAAGTATTATCCTCTGGAAAAAGATTATTTTTATGATTCATCCATTATTATTAAATTTAAATGGAGAGTACATGTTATTCCACTACTCAATCTAGTATATCAAGGAAGTAGAAGAAGAGTATTGGGAAATACAACCGAGTAGAGATCACTCCAAAAGCTTTAATGAAAAATAGAACCTAGATTTGGGAGAGTGTAATCACATCCCATATTAATGGAAATGAAAATATGTTGAAGAATAATTTAATAATGTTTTTATGGAATACTAATATTTGTCAATGGTGGTTCCTTAAAGTTCAAAGGAAGGGGAAATATGGTATTAAAAAATTAAAATAAAATGAAAATAATAGTGCCCTATATAGATGTATTGTGTCACAATCTCCATTGTGTATGCCAACTCTGTGAAACATGATTGGTATTGACATTTATTTATAAAGGGTGAGCTATCAATGGTAAGACAGGTAATTATATCATGAAAATATTGAAGGAAAATAGTAATCCATAACAGGTAGATAGTAAAGAAAACACTTTTTCATAACAATTGATGTGGAAAACTACTTGTGCAACCATAGGTTGGATTGAAATAATCAATAGGGAATAGAACAATTATACATGCTAAAGGATGATGTTCTAACTCTCAATATGAATCATGATTGAGAAAGTAAATGTGAAGCTTTCATGTGAGTAAAGATGGTTCCAAATTCATATTAAAAGTGGAAAAAATAACATCAAATCTTCAGGATCTAGTCATCATCGTTGTGCGTGGCCAAATGTATATGGGTAGAACATATAGAGAGTGTAATTAAATTAATTTTATTTATCATTATATTAAAATGAATTTTTTTTGTTTAGATAGTCTAGATGAGAAGTGATTGACATTATAAAGGGATATCATTGAACTATTGAGATTTAAAATGGTCGTAAAGTCTACATATTACAATTTGAAAATGAAATATATTAAAAATCCATTGAAATATAAAATTACATATAAAACACAGTATTATAAATGAGGTTTTTTAGTGATGAAACCTCATAAAAATGGGTTCTTTGAATGTATAAATGAATAAGTAAATTGTATAGACATAACTATATTGACATAGGGTTGTGTTTATCTTCATTAATGGAATAAAGATTCTCATGTTGCGGTGTATAATCAGTATTGAATAGGGATGAGTTTAAGACAGGAAAGGACAGTATATGAGATATGGAATATATGAAATCCCCCAATAAATTATTTTTGTGTATTTTGATGTAAATGTAACATCTGAGACAAAAAAAAGAAATCATGAAATGTATAGTGAGGTTTCAGATTATAGAATATTCCTCGGATACTCAGTGATGACTTAATATTATAAATTCTATTATAGTCATCTTAGGAATATTTTAGGTAGAAATTATGTTAACATCAATGAGGTTAACATTTTAAATAACATCATGATATCATATGATGATATGGTAGAAGATGAATAGGAAAGTGGAAATGGGAATTATTCAAATATAGAAATTGTGGAAGGATAGACTAACATTCAAGGTTATATAAATGATGATGATTCAGAGGTATTCATGGAAAAGGAAACCATTGTGGATAAATCTATTCTAAAACCTCATAGGAGAAATATAAGAGTAGAAGTTGATCAACCCAAAATAATTTTGGATTACACAGCACATACAAAGAAACAGAGAATGTGTAATGAAGCACATTATCCTCTCCAATAATTTATGGAACCAACCACATTTAAAGAAGTGTCATAGGATTAATCATTGGTCATGTTCATGAATAATGAATGGGATAAAATTGAAAAAACTAGACTTTCTATCTCTTTTAGAGGATATAAAATCAAAATGTGATTAGAACCAAGTGGATCCTAAAAAATAGATGAGTAAGGAGAGGTGATAAAAAATATGGCATCCTTGGTGTGTCAATTATATACACATATTTAAGGAATTTATGTTAAAGAAAATTTTACCCATGTTTATTAACTTCTATTAGTTATGATCATCCTCCCCATAAAAACTCGTAGAGGTAGAAAATTTATCACATGGATGTCAAAATGGTATTTTTAAATGGTGGTCTTGAATAAGAAGTTTATATCGAAACACTAGTAAGATTTCTAATTAGAAATCATGAAAAAAAAATACATATTAAAGATGGTTCATTGTGGTTTAAATAAGGCACCACATGCATGGTATTCTTGATTGTACACTTATCTAACAATGATATAACTTCCATAAATAGGTTTCATCCATAATATCTATGTAAAGAGTTCTTAGGGGGATTAATTTTTTGTTATTATGCATGTGGATTATATTATATTTTGTGGAAGTATGAATAGATTAGTGGAATATTTTTCTAATCAAATGAAATCATAATTTTTAATGTCCATGATTGGTGAACATTCATACATTTTTGGTCTATAGGTGATTAAAATTAAGTAATATGCATTCTTTTCTCAGGAAAAGTATGCAAGAAGGCTTATGAAGAAATTTAACATGCATGAATCTGAGCCAATGTGGACTCAGATTCCTATCATGATAAAACATTGAATGTACTAGGATAAGAAATATAACACCCAAAGATGTTCTGAAATATATTTTTTCAATTTAACAAATCTTTTTGATATTTTTAAATATTAATAATGGATCATTTTATGTTTTTAGTATGATATATGTATCACTAAGATGATCTTTCACTACATGCCACACTTATCATTTCTTATGGTACATGAAATAATGAGTTAGCTGGTGATACATGAAATCTATATTTTTACCTTCTCATAACGGAGAAAATACTTTAAACCATAATTTTGATAGTTTTAGGAATTTTATTTTATAAATTGTATATCATATTAACAATTCAGTTGCTCTATATTTTTTTAATAAATCTCACATTCGTATAGTATTGATGGGTAAATAAATTAGACATGAATTTTGAAAATCTGAAATAATCAGTTGTAATCATTAAGATATTTGTTCTATAATAATATCATGAAATCTTTTTGACAAAAATTATTAGTAAATATAATTAAAATTAATTACAGTGATTACGATATTATTAAACCTAATAAGGGAATAAACCTTCATCAAAAAGTCAAAAAAGACTTTGAAACTTCTCCAAAAGACATTGGTTTCCAATATTTAGATCAAATCTCCACATGTTTCTAAATTTTTGGGTTATTTTGATATTATTAAATGAATTTTTTATATAAAACGTTAATTAAAGATAAATACAAAAGGGAACTTTCCATACCTTTAGCATTTATAAAACATCGAGATATGTACAAAACATAATATTTTTTGTTATAATATATTTTGTTAATATATATGGGATACTGTTATCATAATAATTTATCACTAATTTTTCAATATGGTTTAGTTACATAAAATTCTTAATAAATGCCAATGTACTGATTATTTAAATAATTAAATAAAATAAATGATACTATAAATATTAAAAGTGAACATAATTGGTTCAATTGTTATCTTTTATATTTTTTTAGATTAATATATCATGTCACACATCTATAAACATAATATATATTAATTCAAATATTATATTGATATTTTAAAAATAGAATTAAATAATTAATGTCAAAATTGATATTGTTGTTATTTAAAATTTATTAAATGATTTAAAATTAATAAAAAAATATTATTCCATGTGGTTTTTTAGTGTTACTAAATATAAAAAATGATCTATTACTGAACCAAATTAATCTTTTATAATCCACATATTTACCCATATATTGTAAAAACATTGTTAACATGTTCCACTTTTAAGTAGTGTTTTAGTGCGTCACATGATCTTTTTTGGAATTAATTTCCAAACCATAGGGTAATTTTATTTTATAAGTCATATAAATGATTAATATTTAATTGGATATATATTTTCTATTAAATCTCACTTTAACATAGTATTTATGGTTTAATTATTTATGTTACAAAATTAGATGCTTTAATAAAAAGCCAAAATGATTAAATTGCGGAATCACAGAAGTTAAGGTACTAAATTATTAAACTGAACCAATTATTGTTAGATATAGGATTCAATAGACCATTATTCCTATATAATATATTATTTTTTCATTTTTTGAGGAACGATTTGTGGGTTTTCCACTCATTAATGAACACATTGTGGTATTTACTTGAGTGTAACTCCCCATCCACTATAAAATGGAAATCACTCTACCACTTCATCACAAATCTCAAGCCCCTAGGATAGACAAACCTATTATAATATAAGCTTCAAACTCCCGTAACTTACTCATAAAACCCATAAATTTTCTATATGGAATATTAAGAAAGTATTTTTCCACAAAACAATATAAGTTACCTGATTTGGAGGAAACATCTTCTCTCAATCTCCCTTCATTTATTTTTATTATTCACCAACTCCAATCTCATTGTTCCATTGTTATGTTAAAAAACTAGTATCCTACATATAATAGGATTTTTTTTATGTAATTTTTTATACCATCACTTACACACACCTCCATCTAATAGAATTTAAACACATTGTTTCTATGTATAAAGAATACTGCCTCACGAAACGATGATTGTTCGTTTTTCATTTACCACCAATCGTGGTGTCCATTATGATGGAAACTCAATTTATATATATTTTATACGATACTTATTTTATATATATTTTATATCGTAGTATCGCTTGAGGAATTGTGGACTAATTCCCCCTCAAAGAGATGTGATTCGTTTACAGACCACAAGGAATGTATTAAGGACGGTTTTAATTAACATATATGTTATATATAATATGGTAATTTTAATAGAGAAGTGATATATATATATATATTTATACATATGAAATTTTCATACTACCTTTAAATATTACAATAAAAATGGAAACAGTGTTCATGTGAAGGTATAGATTACCGAAACCAATAACAATGTATTCCATTTTGTTATTATTCATGATATAAAATATTATAAATTAAATAGAATATATATATAACTTATATTTATTTTATTTTATACATTCTTAAATCATGATATCTGTATAAAAACTTATGATATAATAGATTAAGGCACATGTGAAGAGATAAATGAATATTACCTGAAGTGTAACCTTAACATATGATTGTTTACAAGAGGATAATATAAAGTCATAATCCAACCATATATTGTAATGTATAAAATAATATGATTCTGTAAAAATTTTATAATAGACTTATATTTATTATATATGAAGGTTTTATGTGTATGAAAAGATTCATGGCACAAGGTAAGGGGATTTCATCTCACATTTAATTTTTTTGAGATACAAGCTACATTTGCCACTCAATCCTTTTGTATGGTGGAGGTAATTCCAGATATTATATTCTATTAATATTATATTAAAATTTAATGGAATAAAAATTACCATTTTATGATTCTACTTTAATGGGGTATAAGATTCAATGTTTACCAAAATCAGTAAAATTATTTTGTCTCAACTTTACTTCATTAGGACTCATGTTTTGTTATGAACCTAAACTATTTTTTCAAGTGCACATACTTCCATTTTTCATTATATATCATGAATATAAATTTATAATGATATTATATAATTCATTTAATTTCCATTTCTAACATGGAGAGTATGATCTCAAGTTACCAAGTAATAATAGTTTATTAAGACAAACTCATTGCTTGTTGCGATTATTTATGTTTATGATTCAATTGAAGAAATATTATGATCCATATCTCAATGAAAATTTGCGATTTTTATTTATCCTCTATTTTATCAATATATCCTAATTTTTTAGTACCATTTTCCCAATATTTTGTAATTAATATAATTTTATTATATAAAGTATTATCAACTCTCCCTTCGTTCGGAAATCTATTGTATTCAAAAACTATATATTAAAAAATGTTTTCAAACATGTTTTCAAAAGATCCTTGAAGAGTATTTTCCACAAAAAGAAACATTAAAAATGATTACCTATTTAAAAAGCTTCTTTTATATTTTTTCAAATCAAATTTCAAGGAAAATAATTTTCAAAAGGTTTTATGTTATAAACAGCAGTTTTTAAAAAATAAATGATATTTTCCTATAGAAATATTTTTGAAAGATGTTTCAAAATTATTTTTCAAATGAGATGACATCTTTTCATGTAAATAATTCCCTTATAATAAATTATCTTAAGGTTCCATTCATATATTTTTTATGTATAGATTATACTTAAAGTCATGTTCTTAATGAAACCTGTTTCTCTTCCACATGTTATATATTTCTAAATTCCATTTCCCTTCCATGAGTTATATGTTTTTAAAATACGCTTCATTCATAGTTTATACTTTGATGAAATTTTTTATAAAACCTATAGTTTTTATATAGGTTATGATGTGATTAAATTTTAATGATACCAATTTCATTTAATTGGTGATACCTATATCTCCCTCTAATACATTGGGTGGTTATTGGTGACTCATGAGTATAAATGTTATGCGTGAACTGGATTACATGTTCACAACGTTGTGGATGGACATGGATGCATGTCCATGAGTTTTTGTGTGAACCTAATTACATGTTACCAATGCTTTGAGTGATCCTTATTAAGTGTTTACAATATTATTCATGGACCTAGTTTCATGTTCATATGTTTATGTGTGAACCTGGATACATGTTCATAGTGTAATTCATGAACCTGATTACATGATTGTAATGTTATTCATGGTCCTAGTTTTATATCTTTTAGGTAATTATTGAACCTGATTACAAATTAAAAATGTTATGTAGGGACTTGGATTCACTTTTGTAAGGTTATGAGTGAACCTAATTGCGTGTTCAAAATGTTATAAATAGACCTAGTTGTATGTCTACAAATTAATATTGCGGCGTGATTTATAAGGATCTAACCTTAAGGATTACAAAATCTGGATTTAAATGGATAATTCACATTGAAGGTCTTTTCAGGTTTAGAGTTTTAGAGAATTAGGTTATAACATTTACATAACAAAATGAATATTACATGTAGTCAATTCTACTCAGTATCCATTTTTTTCATGAAATAAAAACTCTTAAAAAAAGAGTTCTGTCTAGTCTCATGTTTTAGATAGCATGACTTTTCCTTGATCTCATCCTTGACCCTTATTCATATTTAAGTCATGTGGAAAACATTTCAAAAACTTTGGATGAGCATAAAAAGATTAGTATGGGATATAAAATAAGGAATGAAAACATTATCCAATAAATAAATACAAAACAATGAAACCATACCTTTTAATCATAACATACCTTATGAAATCATAAGATTTATGAATAACACAAAGAAATCATAAATCATAAAGGTAACTTCTGGAATACATAAAAAACATACATTATAGCTATCACAGCTAGATAGGGAGTCACATTTGAAATATCCATCAATGTATATTCAATAAATATATTAGGAGAAACATTAACGTTTACCTACATCATTATACCCAATGAATTGGAGATCTATCTCAGGATCATCCACCCATGGTTTATCATGGAACCAAGCATATTCTTAAACAATTCCCAAGAACCATAATATATTCATAACACAAAAAACAAAAATAATGAAAAGAAAACATTTCCACATTTTAATCACAATATATAATTTAAATATATTGACATAACAAATCCATTATCAAAACCATTTTCAATACAAAAATACATTAAAAGAGTATATGGTATTTATTTTCCTTTCAAAAACATTATGGCTTGTTAAGGAAGCCAAAGATCAAATAACACTCACGGTGGCAGAAAAGGTCATTGTAACTGCTTACCTTAAAAAGAAACAATATTTTTTTGTCGTTTAGTAAAACTCCTAGTAAAAAAATATTACCTTTGAATGAAATGAAAATTAAAAGGTATTCATACATCATATAATGAAAATTGAGATTAAAACAATATATGCCTCAATGAAAGGAGATTGAGACGAAGTCCCTTATGAAGACGATATCCTTAGATTAAAAATAAATTAATTACATAATTATGTGTGACAAATATAAATACACTAAATATATGTGGATATTAAGTGTAAAACAATCAAAGGTCATTCACACATATTCATAGCATGACATAATCAAAAAGTAGATGTTTAATCAAAAAATTGAAATTGGGTTAAAAAAATTTCTTACAGAAATTCGACAGCCTAACAGCGTCACATTAAAATTCGAAAAATAAGTTGATGAGAGAGAAAAGGATATCTCATCATTTGGACATAGAATTTACATCAATAAGGATATAGAATAATAGATCCGAACATAATAAGATGTAAATTACAAGACATAACAAAAAGAAGTCTTTTAAAAAGAGGATGGTGAAAGGTTCCATTACCGATTTGGTAACTTACAAAACATACACCCCATGAAAGAAATATCACATATTGAATATGTAAATACCCATTAATTAAATTATATTACACAAAAAAAACAATCTTGGGTAGTACATCCACCAATAAAAGGAAATAGTGGCTAATATAGCATGAATCTCGTGGGAATAAAAAGTGAGATGAAAAATCCTTACCACGTTGTAATCAATCATGTCGTATGAGAAAAAGTTAATAAACACCAAATGAATAACATAATACCATGACTATAAATATAATCATGATAATATATATCATATGGCAGTACAGAATACACCACATGCAATATATAATTGGTAAACAATGGAAATCTCCCGGAATTAAAAGTGATGTAAGAAATCACTTACCTCGTGTACAAATTGACTTCTTTGTTCCTTGTTCTTCTTGAATAATAAACTTTTGTTAATTTATACTTTTTCATAAAAGTATATATTTTTATTACAACTTTTATATCACTTATTTCCTTTCAATAACATTTAGTTAATTATTTGAGTTTATATCGGACATTTTGTCGATGTTCGGAATTTGAGTTAAAAATAAACTTGTTATAATTACAATTTGTCCATGTGGTCAAAATTCCATTATCTCCCGAATTATATTAATGATTTATATATCACATATATCCAGTATTTATATATATATATTTGTAATAGTACATAACATTTGGAAATAGGAAATGAAATTCACCGTTCATGGAGACGGTAAGCTGTACGTACTCTTGAACGCTACTTTCATTTCAATTTAATATTTAATGAAATGAAAACATAATGATACATTGGTATATTAAAATTTTAGTATAATATCATATGATATATATGTTACATCACTTCATTAACTCTATCTTTATATGTTCCCTGTATGTCATGAATGAATCATATCACCTTGAGGGGAAGATAGTCCGCACTTCCAAAAATGAAATTTTCATGTTTACCCATTATAGAAACCATAAGGGTATGTTATAAATGAAATATAAAGAAGAATAAAGAAAAAATAAACATATTCTATAACATATATAAATATAAATCCATCATAATGGCCACCGTGAGAGGCGGTAGGATTAAATTGAACAATCATCATTTTGTGAGGCATTAGTTTGAAATCCACAGAAACATTATGTTCTTTCAACATTAAATGGAGGTGTGTGTAAGTGTAGTTATAATACTTATCATAAAAAAATCCTAGTATATTTAGGATACTATTTTTTAGAAAAGAAATAATAAAAAGTGTTTATGGGTTGGATATGTAAAATAAAGCAAAAGAACTTAAGAGAAGACATTACATTTAAATAGGGTAACTCCCTTTGGTTTGAACCAAAGGGTTTCTTAAAGAGATTTCTGCCTCAGGTAAGGCTTCTAGGATTAAGAGAGGGATCTTTGGATCTTATTGAAGTAGAGTTTGTATGAGCCAAAGGCTTGAGAATTTTGATAAATGGGTAGGAAGTGAGGGATTCTTATAAGGAATAGGAGGGGCTCTTTAGGAATGTTAAGAAAAATTATTTTATTATAAACTCATATACGGTTTCAAAAGTTCAACTAATCATTAATGTCAAATTAAAAAAGACTGAAAGTATAAATAAAATCATCCAATAAGAATTTGACTGGTTTTGGATATTGTTTTAATATATATAATCTGAATTATTTAAATCATTTATTAATGACGTAAATACTGCATCATTATTGTGTCATAAATAATTTAATTTATTTATTTTCCAAAAATTATAAAAAAAATACCATGATGTGGGAAATCTTTTTAACATTTTAAATAATATTTATAGTCTAAAATATAATTTATATAACCTCAGATAAAAATTTATTTACTAAAATATATTTGTTTATGTCATTTTTGTCTTTATATTAAATTAATTAATATAAAGTGTCACTATTACTCTCATGTGGCTCCATGGGGTCACAAATTTGACACAAGGATGCCCATGGTCGGATATGATTCATCCAATATGATTAGGACACCTGTTAGGGTAATTTAATATTATTATAATATTATATTGTACCCTAATTTATTATATTTACCCTTTAATCATGGTAAATAAAATATTTGCTGAAGTAAATATTTAAAATATCTGAAAATAAAAGTTTCTTATTTACACAATTTATACATACTGATTCCAAATATGAAATCCATTATTCCAAATTCAAAACACATAAGTGGTAGAAATTAATTTAAAATTAATTCCTGTTGTCAAAACAAAAAGCGTTTTTTTAAGACATAATAACTATCAAAAGATTGACACTTGTTTATGTCCAATTTCAAAGTGAAATTAATTCTAATGTCCAACATTGAATTAACTGGTAAAAATATATTCTAGTTACACTTTAGTATCAATTAAAAAGATAATCTAACCATGTAAATAAGTTATTTTAAAAGGTACTTTTGAATTAAAATAAAGTATTTTTAATTATTCATTATAAAATGAACATTATCATAAAAAATCCATCTTTTCATCCAAAGTAAATTTTGGTGACATGATTCTAAATAAGAATTTTATTTTGTCAAACAGAACATATAAAAGTGAAAAAAATTATATTTAAAGACGGTTCTCCTTTAAAAGGCTATAAATCAACCTTTTAGTGAAGATTAGAGTATTTATGCTTAAAATCGAATTCTTTACATATTTTAAGACTCTAAATTTTATTGGATAAATGTAAAAATATTCAAAAAACATGTATAATCATATTTTAGTTAGTTATATTCATTCCCACCAATACAACTTCTAGGCTGTAACTACCATTTTGAATAATAATATTATATTATTAGTGTGCAAAGTAGGATTTCAAAGAAACCCATTGTCGCATATTGGGTATGCCATCGAACATAGCATCCCCTCTAAAGAATAATTAATATTTAATTCATAAATATTAATAAATATGAATATTTTCATATTATTTATTTACATGGGTTGTTATATCCTCCCCCCCCCCCCTTGGGAATTTCGTCCTCACAATTTTAAAACTGGGTTTGGAAACTTCATTAAAATTCCCACATCAGAAAATAGTCAGCAAAACTATCACTTTAAAAGAATGAAAGATAAGTACAAAGGTCACTTATGATAACCCATACCTGGATTCCATGTAGAAAACATGGATATGGAAGAGATAACAAATGGTCATGTTCTGATGGAGAGTGATAGAAAACATGATTAAAAGAATGTTAACCACTAGAAAATCACAAACTTATGATGGGTTAAACGGTCTTTGATTACCCAGTAGGAAATGTAATCCATCAACGTTTTTTACATTACATTTCATAATTTTCAAGAATTCATTTACTACATAGAATAAGAACGTAATGAAATATACTTACATTGAAGTACAATATCATCTTTAATAATATTCTACCAAAAACTAATCATTTCTCCAAACAATGAGTATTCTAACTGACATGGTCACATAAAAAGCACAAGAATCATATTCTATAAAATCACATAATCCACAAAAGAATAACTATATATTTACCTTGTCTTTAGACATCATCTAAAACCAAAATGGTTAGTACGAGATCATATAATCCCCAAAAAGGGTAATCTTTTATAACAAAAAGTACCCAAAGTTTAAGAAAGAACATTCAGTACACAATTGTCCTTAAAATTATTCAAAATAATCCAAACAATGATTGAAACCCAAAAATATGAAGGATTTAATCTCATAGTCTTCCACTTTAAATCTTAACATTTATCTTCAAATATAATCGAATATTCCTAAAGTCTCATATTGAAGTGTAATTATCCTAATCACATATTCTCTATGATAGGTTAGTCATTTCAATAAATAACCCAAATATCCATACTTCCAAAATTAAACATAAATTCTTCCAAAAATAATATTTCAACCATTACTCCAAAATTTAAATCCCATAGTATTCCATTTTTCTTTGGTATATATTGTTCTCCAAAAGAGATAATGTCTTCCAAAATAACATTTATCACTTGATTACCAAATCATTCCTATAATAATGATATCCAATTGATAAAACATAATATTAAATTATTATAGATCCATAAATTCATTTAACTTAAATAGTTAGTCATACTAACTAGGGACTTCACGTAGGCCAGTGGTACACGATACGCCCTTGTCGACATTCGGTTGTGGGTTTGATTCATGGAACCTTTCCAGACATGATGGGTTGTCACCCTTCCTATAGGTTGTCATTTTTATAAAACCATATTATATTATAACATTCCCCAAAATGAGTTAAATTCCTCATAAATAACCATAACATATTTTATCCACAATAGTTCTCTTTACAGCTCCCATTTCATTCATTATCTCATTAAGAAAACTACGAAAGTTTATTTCACATCTATTGTTATGTTGGTTCCTAGTTGATCTGACCATTTACTAAAACCAATAAGGTATGTGTGAGTTTATCCATCAAATATTAATATATTATGTTATAAGGAGGGTAAGCACTACGATGTACTTATTTGTGTTATCTTAAACACATTCTATTTATCTAAAATAACAATTACTATTTATAATATGATAAACATTATGGTTATGTCACTTATGCTTAAATAACACCCTGACCTCTAAAGTTATCTAAACCAACATCTGATACCAACTATAAGGACCCATCCTTAAACATTACATAATATTGAATTAAATAGATAGTTTACATTGAGTATATTTTTAGGTTTATAGTTTTAGAGAATTAGTCCATAACATTTACATAACAACATGAATATTACATGTGGACAATTCCACTAAGTATCAATTTTTTTCATAAAATAAAAACTCTTGAAAAAAAGAGACATGTCTAGTTCTATGTTTTAGACAGTATGGCTTTTCCTTGATTCTATCCTTGACACATATTTATCTTTAATTCATGTGGAAAACATTTCAAAAACATAGTATGAGAACAAAAATCTTAGTAAATGATATAAAATAAGGAATGAAAACATTAACACATCAATAAATACAAAACAATGAAACCATACATTTCAATCATAACATACCTCAGGAAATCATAGGATTTGTGAATAACACAAAGAAATCATAAATCATAAAGGTAAAATGTGTAATCTATATAAAACTTACATTGAAGCTATCATAGCTATATAGGGAGTCACATTGGGAATACCCATAAAAGTATATTCCCTAAATATCTTATGAGAAACATTCACATTTACCTCTATCATGTTACCCATTGAATTGGATATCTATCTTGGTCTCACCCGTCCTAGTTTTATCACGGAACCACCCATATGACTAAACAATTCCCAAGAACCCTAACATATTTATAACACATAAAACAAAAATAAAAGAAAGATAACCTTTCCACATTTTAATCACAATATGTCATTTGAATATATTGACATAAAAAATCCATTATCAAAACCTTTTTCAATACCAAAATACATAAAAACAGTATATGGTTTTCATTTTCCTTTTAAAAACATTACGGCTTGTTTAGGAAGCCAAAGATCAAATAACACTCGCAGCGGTGAAAAATGTCTTTTTCACCGTTTACGTTAAAAAGAAACATTATTTTTTTGTTGTTTAGTAAAACGCCTCGAAGGAAAAGATTCCCTTTAAATTAAATGAAAATTAAAAGGTATTTATATACCGTATAATGAAAATTAAGAATATAAAAATATACTCCTCAATGAAAGGAGAGTGAGACGAAGTCCATTATAAAGACAGTATCCTTTGATTAAGGATAAATCAATTACATAATGACATGTGAAAAATATAAATACACCCAATATAAGAGGATATTTATTGTAAAACATTCAAAGTATATTCACACATATTCATATAACTAAATAATAAAGAAGTATATGTTGAACCCCAAAATTGAAATTGGGTAAAGAAGTTTCCTTATAGAAATTCGACAGCATAATGGCGTCACTTTAAAATTCATAAAATATGTTGATGGAAGAGAAAATGATATCTCTTCACTTGGAAATATAATTTACATCCATAAGGATATATAAGAACATATCACAACATAATAAGATTTAAATAAAAATATATAACATAAATAAGTCTTTTAAAAATGGGAGGGTGAAAGGTTCCCTTACAAATTTTGTAACTTATGAAACAAACACCCCATGAAAGAAAGATCACAAAATTAATATGTAAATAACAATAAATTAAAGTTTATTACACAAATAATAAAATCATGTGAAGTAAATCCACCAGAAAAAAAGGAAATATTGGCTAATATAGCATGAATCTCATGGGAATAAAAAGTGAGATGAAAAATCATTACCACGTTGTAATCAATTGAGTCGTATGAGAAAAAGTTAATAACCACCAAATTACTCACATAATTCCATGAATATAAATAAAATCATGATAATTAATATCATATATAAGTACACAATACACCACATTCAATAAATAAGTGGTAAACAATGGAAATCTCACGGAATTAAAAGTGATATAAGAAATCACTTACCTCGTGTCAAACATGATTCGTATGTTCCTTGTTCTTCATGAATAATACACTTAAGTAAATTTATACATGACTAATAAAATTTTTAATGTTTATTATTTACTTTATATCACTTATTACCTTTCAATAATAGTTAGTAAATTATTTGAGTTCATATCGGACTTTTTGTCGATGTTCGGAATTTGAGTTAAAAATGAACTTATTATGATTACATTTTGTCCATGTGGTCAAAACTCCGTTATCGCCAGAATTATATTAATGATTTAGATATAATATATATCATATATATACAGTATGTATATATATATATATTTATTTATTTATTTATAGTAGTACATTACATTTGGAGATAAGAAATAAAATGCACTATTCATTGAGATGGTAAGTCGTACGTATGCATGAACGCTACTTTCACTTCAATTTAATATTTAATGGAATGAAAAATTAATGATAAATAGGTATATTATAATTCCAGAGTAATATCATATGATATATATGTTACATAATTTCATTAAATCCATCTTTATTTGTTCCATGTATGTCAGGAACGAATCATATCACCTTGAGGGGGCGGTATTCCACACTTCCTAAAATGAAATTTTCATGTTTACCCATTATGGAAACCATAAAGGTATTCTATAAATGAAAAATACAGAAAAATAAATAAAACATAAACATAATATATATCATATATAAATATATTTCAATCATAATGGCCACCATGATAGGTGGTATGAGTTTATTGAACATTCATCATTTCATGAGGCGTTATTTTTCCATCCACAGAAACATTATGTTCATTACCCATTAGATAAAGGTGTGTGTAAGTGTAGTTAGAATCCTTCTCATAACAATGTAATAGTATATTGAGGATACATGTTTTGTAATAAAATAAAGTAATAAAAAGAGATTAGGGGTTAGATATGTAAAACAAAACAAAGGAACTTAAGAGAATATGTTACCATTAAATCGGGTAACTCCCTTTTGGTTTGAAGCAAAAGGGTTTCTTTAAATGCTTTCTGCCAATTGTATGGATTCTAGGATAAAGAGAGGGATCTTGGGAGCTTATTGGAGTAGATGTTTTACAAGAAAAAGGCAAGAGATGATTGAGTAATGGGTAGGAAGTGAGGACTTTTTATAAGGGAGCTGAGGGGATATTTAGAAATGTTTGAAACAATTATTTTATTATAAACACATATTCAGTTTCCAAAGTTCAACTAATCATTAACGTTGAATTTAAGATGACACATGGTCAAAATAAAATCATACAATAAAAGTTGGACAGGTTTTGGATATTGTTTTAATATTTATTATCTTATTTATTAAATAATTTATTAATGAGGTAAATGTTGCATCATTATCGTGTCATAAATAATTTAATTTATTTGATGTCAAAAAATTAAAAACAATTACCATGATATAGGAAATATTTTTATATTTCTAGATAATATTTATAGTTGAAAATATAACTTATATAACCCCATATAAAAATTAATATACAAAAAGATATTTGTTTATGTTATTTTTGTCTTTACTTTAAATTAATTAATATAAAATGTCATTATTACTCCCATGTGTCTCCATAAGGTCCCAAATTCGACTAAAGTATTTCCATGGTCGGATATGTATCATCAAATAGGATTTTAACACATTCTTGTTAAATTTAATATTATTACAATATTAAATTTAACACTAATTTATTATCTTCACCCATTAATCATGATAAATAAAATATTTACTGAAGTAATATTTAATATGTATAAAAATAAAAGTTACCTATTTACACAATTTGGAACTACTGGTTCCAAATATGGAATCCATTTTTCAAAATTCAAAACACAGAAGTGGCAGAAATTAATTTGAAATTAATTTCCGCTGTCAAAACAAAAAACGTGTTTTTATGAAATAAAATCTATCAAAAAATTAACAATTTTTTATGTACAATTTCAATGTGAAATTAATTCCAATGTCCAAAATTGGATTAAATATTAAAAATATATTCTAATTACACATTATAAAAAATTAATAATATATTATAACCACATAAATAAATTAGATTAAAAGGGACTTTTGAATTAAAATACATTATTTTTCACTATTCATTAAAAAATAAACATTATCGGAAAAATACCAAATTTTCATCCAAAGTAAATTTTGGTGTCCAGATTCTAATGTAAGAATTTTATTTTTTTCAAAAAGAACATATAAAAGTGACAAAAACTATATTTAAAGAGGGTTCTCCATTAAAAGGTGGTAAACCGACGTTTAGTGAATATTAGAGTATTTATGCTTAAAATCTAATTCTTTACTTATTTTAAGCCTATAAATTTTATTGGATAAATGTAAAAATATTCAAAAAAATCATGTATAATCATATTTTAGTTAGTTATATTCATTTCTTCCAATACAATGGTTAGGCATTAACTACCATTTAAAATAATAATATTATATTATTAGTGTCCAATGAAGGATTTCAAAGAAACAAATTGTTGCATATCCGGTACGTCATCGAACATAGAATCCCCTTTAAAGATGATTTAATATTAAATTCACAAATATTAATATATATGAACATCTTAATTTTCATTATTTAATTGGGATGTTAAAATTTCATGTCCTTAACTTAATGAGTGAACCTGATTCTACTTAAAAATCTTCATAATGTTATAAAAAATGTGCATGTCACGAATTCCATGTATTTTCCTACATTTATTCCTTGTCCTATGTTCTTTATTTCCTTATCATTCATTTCTTCTGAAATAGAATTATTTATTATTTTCTCTAATATGCATGGCATTATCTTCAAATGTGATGATCAAGTTCGATACCATTTAGTTTATGTGATGCTTATGCATTTCCTTTATTTAAACACAATGAAAATATGAGCTCACTCATTTATTATGATTCTTTTTCCCAGGTAATGAATAATGATTTTAGGTAGATGAAATAATGGTGGAGATATTTATTGGAGATTCTGAAGATCTATCACTGGGATAGATGATTTTGTTCCCATATTTCCAAACACAATAAACTATTATGATTATCGGGCATGTATTTTTATAATGTACTAAATATTCATATAAAATGACATAATATCCATGTATGATAAGATTGGGTTTCAATAGGAGATCTGTCAATCTGACTTTTTATTAGAAGATCATTGGAAGCTTATTTTATTTGACTGAAACTCATATACTAATAGTATTTTCAACATGCATAGTGGATCACTTCTAAATTAATATTAATAAAGATCATCTTTTAGTAGATAATAGAATCATGGGGTATATTCAAAGTACTTAGAAAAATTGATTATACATTCATGTTAAAAGGTTTAATAAATTTTAGGTATTTTCTAATATTGAATAGGCTGGATATGTGGTGTTTTGAAAGACTACTAGTGGGGGTATATTTCACTTTGGAAATAAATAAGTGTGTTGTGTAAGAAAAAATATTAAATAACATTTCATAGAAAGGACAAAGCGTACTATATCTTTGTGAAAAATACATTCCATAAAATATTATGGATAAAGAAAAAGATTATGTTGTTGAGGAAATGAAATAGATGATGGTGACACTCTATGAAAATAAGAGAGTGACTGAGATCATGAAAAATTTTGTTCAACACTCTCATAACAATAATATTAAGATTAGATATCACTTCATTAGAGGAAAATTTGAACCTGGTGTGATGAAAATAAATCATGTTCATACTACTGATTAAGTGGACATTATCCTAACTGAGTCTATGGTATCACCAATTATTGATAAACATTAGTTGAACCTTGGTGTTCATCCACCTCACATTCCATGAAGAGTTTACAGTTTTACCCCTCTCCCCAATTTCTAACTATTATAATATATTTATGGATTTTATGTAGGTATAATGTGTAGATATTATATAAGGGGTTATTTTAATAAAAAGGGGACAAATATAGAATCATTATGATTTTTTCCTAAGGGAGATAATTGTGAAATTAAAAGGAATATAGGTTTGCATGACAGGTTTCTGGGATAAGCATGTGGTCTCTCAAGGCATGAAATTATCTCTTGACACTCATGTTTTCTACATATAGGTTTTTTCATGTACATATAGTGTGGTATATGTGTTATTACACTGATAAAACAAATTTTCAAGGTTAATCCTTTGTTAAATTCTATATTTATTTCCAACAGTCCCAAAGTGAGAGATTAATTGAACTAATGGAATTAACTTCTAGAAACATATTGTATTTTATATTTTGTTCAATCCATAGTGTTTTGATAATGGAGGTTGCATGAAAAGTGATCATACAGTGTTGGTGGAATCATTGTTGAAGGATGCATCATTTTATTTTTGTTTTCCATATTTTTGGGTCAAAAATTTAGTGGAGGGAAATGTTAAGATAAGGATGCATTTCTAAGATAGCGTCATGGAAATAATGAAAAGTCGTGGAATTCAAAAATAATAGTTTCATATTGATTTTGAGATTCACAAAATAATTATTAATAAAATATTACAGTATCTATAAAGGAAAAAGTAACTTTGATACGTTATTATGATAAAATTTACGAATTAAAAAAATTGGTAAGTTACATGAAAAACATAATTTTCATGAATTGAAAATTACTCTAATGTTTTATGAAAATAGTGATCTTAAAGAAATATGTGTTGACATTATGGAATCGACAAAAAATGTTATCCTAGAAATAATTATTTTATTGATATCCAAATAATTTTGTTAATTGGTAACTCATTCCTGTAAATAGGTTGTTTCTCACCATTATATTTTTCGGTGAATTTTATGGAAGGGTAGATCGCCCTAATTTCATGATGGTTTTATAGAAACATAACTATTATAGGAATAAAGAATTTTATGAGAACACACATTTCATGAAACAAAATGTTTGAAAACATATTGGTGAAAATAGATCTCAACGATGGAGTTTCTCAAAATTATAGAGCTTCCTAAGGGATGGTATTTTTTAAAAAGTGTGTAGTTTCACAAAAGATAATAGTACTTCGAAACAAACAAGAGTTTCACAAAAAAGGGTGTTTCAAGAAAGATACTTATGCGCTCATAATTGAACTTTGTAAAATATTATAGAATTTATTGAAGCAATGGAGTGATCCTAAATGCTAAAAAAGCAACACATTCTTTTTCTATGATATGAAAGTGACCTAAAATTAGATAAACAGATAAAAAAAATCATCATAAGTTGTGAGTGATATGGGGAGTTGATAGAAGTGATCCAGGGGAGGCATTGTTGGATCAATATAATTCATATAATGTTTGTGTGTATGGTATATAGTACTTCTGTCTAATAAATTTTGTACTATAATATCTTGTGAATCATAATGGATTCATGTATTAATGAAAAACTAAATGTACATACTCCGTGTACTGTCACATAGTGATGAAAAAAGTAAATTTGATATGATTATTTTCTATATTAGTATATCAGTGTTTGGTAATATCATTATCCCATTCAAAAGATTTAACATTTTCATATAAATGAGAGTAAAACATATCTCTAATTCAAAAAAAAATGGACCTCATGATTCACCCCATACCTCTGAGGTTGTTCTCAGGCATTACAAGAAGATATCATGAAATAATAATAATAATAAATATGTAATTATAAATATCTACAACGCATGAAATTTAAACAATATCTATTACATAATATGGTAAGAGTAAAGGATGATCAAATAATTCCATATTAATAATTACAAGATCATTATACCTATCCATTGATATTCGATATAATGGAATAATCACAAGGACGTCAATAACAAATCTCATAATGTGGGAATGCATAATTATAGACATCTGAATGTTATTATCAAGACATTTCACAAGAATGTTTAAATATAAGGGTAAATCCCATATAATTTGGCCAAATAATTTGTCTCATTAGACTTATCAATGCATGAAAGAGATGTCTAAAATTGTCCCCCACCCATCACATACTAAGTAAAATGCATAACTCATAGAAATTGGATGAAACATTACAAAATAATAATTTTCTTGAAAAACTATCATATGAAATGTTAATACGTACTCTAACAAAATAAGAAAAAACATAAACCGTCTAGAGAATTATTCTGAATGGTAATAAAATTTTACATTCTAGTTAAAATTGATCTTCAATATTCCCAATAAATACTAATTTTGGTATCAATTTGACATATCTTTATGGGATAATAAGTACAATAAATGTATAATGTCATTGCTAAATAGAAATACCATAAATTTTCATTAAAATCATTTTTCAATAAAATAGCCTCTTCACTTTGAAAATATTTTGAAAACAAAACATTAAAAAAATATTTTGAAAATAAGTTTACATGAAATTAACCTTTAGAAAATTTTAAAATGTGATTTGAAACATTGATTCATCATGGAGGTGGAAATTTCTGTCTATGTCGTACACATTAAAAAAATAAACCTATTTATATAAGGTAAAAGAAAAATTGGAATTGTTTATAAAATAAAATAAATAATCCTTTCAAAAATAAAATAAAAAATTCAAAAAGGGTTAAAATATTGTTAATAGATCAAATTAATATTGTTAAACAAAATTATAAGTGTTTTAGAAAATACGGTTTTGGAATAAATGTGATTTTTTACTGAAGAAAGAAATAAATTTATATTTTAGTATAATCATTTTTTCAAACATTTTAAGTACAAAAGAGTGATAAAATGGTAATATTACATTAAAAAAGTTAGTATAAACCATATTATAATAAATTACAATAACTTTAAGATATAAATTTCAAATAATTACCCCATGGTATACTTAATCATAAACAATCTTGAATAATGATGAGATTGTGAAATAATCCATTACCACTTGGTATCATTTGAATAATAAGTTCTAGAAAATAAATAAAATAAAATAAATAATTAAATAATATGACAATATATAGAGTAATGATATAAAATTTAAAAATTCATAGTATATACACCACAAAAAAGAATAATCGGTCAATATGGAACATGACTCAAAGAATTAAAAGTGAGACAAGAAAACTCTTACCTCAGGATCGGCTTCCTTCATATGATTATAAATAACATATATAATAAATTATGATTTTTATACATATATTAAATTACCATAGTCATATATTTCAAACCATATATTATTTACTTATAGTTTTGTATCACCTGTGTAATAACAATTCTTTGTTAAAATGCATGTTTCAGGTAATAATTACTTCATTTTTTATATATGTTTTGGTTACGTAATTTTGTACCTTTTATATTGATCGTGGTTATGTAATATATGGGTGTTGACACATGATATAAATATAATATATATTAATAATATAGATATTTATATTTATCAATAAATTTTTGATATAGAAAATGGATTGCACCATTCATAGAGATAGTAATTCGTACGTACGAATGAACATTGTTTGAATTTTTCTCGATGGATTGAATGATAGGGAAATAAATATTAAATAACCTTTATAATAAAAATTATTTTATTATATATATATATCATTTATATTAATAAATTAATCCTTTTTCCTAGTGATTGGAAGGTAAAAATTTATATTTAATATTATAATTCAAGAAGTATTTTATGGTCTTAAATATCACATATATATAATTAAATTAACCTTTAATAACTTCCATGTAATTGATTACAGAAAAAATAATCACATTATATCCTGAGCTAGTAGTCTGTAGTACACATAGTCGAAAGTATCATATTCAACAACATAATAGTATATAGAAGTTATTTTTGAAATAATAATTATATATGTATAATAATATCATAATTATCATATAAATAATATTAATAAAACAGTATATCCTTCCTTGAAAAGTGACAATGGAAAAAAATAACATCATCTTTCAAGGTTGTAGTCCATCCTATATGTGATAGATGGTTCCATATTCAATTGGAAGGATGTGGTAGTGGATATAGTATACTACATTAAAAAAATAAAATATCATAATAATTTATATTCTTTTTTTGTTCTTTATTATTTATAGAATAATATTTTTATGTAGGTGTGGGAAGAAATAAAAAATATATACCTGATAATAATTACACCTCTTCTTCGAAGAACACTTTTAGGTTTATACCTAAATCCCTAATAGATTTACATTGGAATTAAATTGATTCTAAGATGTTGGTAAAGGAGTAAATAAGGTATTTTTATATAGATTCTATGAAAAAAGGGTATTGGAAGTTTAAATTGGTGAAGAGTTGGGGTGTCCTTTTATAAGTATGGAGGAGGAAAAACTTGGTATTTTTGAAAATAAAAAGTGATACCCAGTTTTTTTTAATGAAAAATAAACTAAAATTGGTCCCTAAGAATAACTAAAAGTGATAAGGTCTGAATATTTCCATTTAGTGAGATTTTTAAAAGTATTAGGTCATTTTTTACCCCTATATTGTTAGTCTAACCACTCAGTAAAAATATTTTTACATTAATTGTGATAATTAATATTTAATGTTATATCTATTATTTATAATAAAAAAATGTTAGCCTTATTTAATTATATAAATAAATCTGATTAGAAATATAGAATCCATTTTTTATAAATTGAACTAACTTATGTGAAAAAAATCTATTTAAAATTAAACCCACATGCGTGTTGAAAATATAGGTTTCCAAAGAAACAAATTCAAATGTATAAAATATTTTGACTTAAAATCTGAATATAAAATAGATTATGATGACCCAAATTATTTATTATTTAATATAATTAATCTATTTTTCCTTTTAAACAAATTTATAATATAATTTATCTTTTAAAATTATAAAAACTACTATAAAGTTTTTGATAAAAATTAAACTTTTTTCAGAATTCAATAACAAATTAATTTTTTTAAAAAGTTATCAGATGTTCTCCAAAAGATTAAATGGAAATATAGATTTTAAATATTATTTATATTTTTTACTATAAATTTTCATAAAATGTCAAAATTTAATTTTAAATAATTTTCTCAAAGCACGACTATACACCCTTTTTGAAAAATATATTTTTCTAGAATATATTTTCATTCCTTTTAAATGATTATTATATTATTTATAATCAATATATATCTATCGAAATTATTTTTTATATGTGTAAAAATAAGATCTTCATATGTTAGTAATTATTATTCATACCCACCAACTTAACATCTAGATTATAATTGATATTTTTAAATAATAAAATTTTAATAGATTATTTTGTTTTGCACAAACTCGGTGTTGCATGAATTACAAGGTATCGAAGGGATTTAAATTATTTTAAAATAAAAATATCATAAATTGTAGTGGTGTTAAATTCCATTCTAGGATTTTGTTTTCTATAATATACACTATCGAATATGATGTTCTTCTTTTAATATCATAGGGTGTTATATATAATTATTTCCTACAACCTTTATATCCCTATGAATGATGATGATATTACATTATCACTATTTCCATGGAGGATCGTGAATGTGAAGTGCTAAAATATATATTTTTTATTCATTAAAGAATATTAAATATAAAATTTAATACATGTTCTATGAATTCATTTAGGAAAATAAAATTTTTACACAACATAATGTTATAAGGTATGGGTCACCAAACCAAACTCCCTGTAAAAAAATTCTTCTCAGGTGATTTACTCTTAATATGTTCACATATATGGTAACAACATTCAGAAATTTTTATTTATTATTCTTTAGGTTGAATTTTATTTTATACATGACTGAGATTAATAGTCCCTTCATAGATACAATAATAACTTCATGGAGTGAGAAATATGTTTCGATTCCTCTAAAATATTTTTATTGCACTTTTGATAAACTATGTGGGGATTAATATATTAAAAATGTGGATCAAAATAAAAATTCACTTCATCTACAATTATTATATATTTCATTCTAAAATGTTTCAATAATAAAATTGAAGAATTAAATTTCTACATTAACAAAATATAACATCACTACTAAGCCCTAAACAAATAATGTTATCTTCTGTTACTAAATCATTAATTGAATAATACAATATGTACTTATATAAGGGTGGTCTTATATGTCTATAGTGTTGGGGCCTTGAAAAAATATCTCCTCATGATGTGGATAAATTATACTATTTCTTCTGGGAAAAATGATGATGACACACTCTAATATATAATATGTTATCTACCACATTACTTCACTATGTATTACTATACCAATATCACATCATTGTATTGAATTATTCTATTTATCAGTGTGAATCAAGATGGAATACAACATAAACTTGAAAATTGATCTATTCACTCTCTTTCTCTAATGACATGCATCAGGTTCTCAAAAACCTTCTATATAACTATTCATTCATATATGACCACCACAAAGAACATATAATAGCCACATCACATATGATCTTGATTTCCTTACATAAATAGTTTAATTTCTTAATGAATGATATCAACCTTATGCCCAAATCCTTCCATGTATTCATATAAAAATTCCATATTGAGGCCACAGAGAATATATATACACCAAACATAATTTAATTAAATCCCATATATATAAACATACCATTGATAATTTATCAAATAAATTATATTTTTTAAGGTGGAGTGTGGAAGAGTGAATAGTCAGACACTTTTTCCCTCTATAGCATAATGTTATGTCCAATTAGGATGATACAATGCCTACAGTGGGGTTAATATTCTACTTAGAAATATTAATTTGTTGAAATAAATTTCATAGGTAATTATCAATTCTAATTATAATTCAACAGAAATAATTAATATGGAGTATGAAAAGAGTGACCACATGAAATGTAATTGTAGTTCTATTTGTGGTGAAAATACATCAAATCATTAAGATATTACACTTTTTGAGATGAAATATAGACTACCTGATATTTTAATGATAATAATCAATTGAAAAAAATGACTATTTTTTGTTGATGTATAATATAAGTTCCTCGGTTTTCTTATGAGAAATAGATCATTATTTTTAGTTTAAGTCATTGGTACTGACCTAATGTGGGTGAATTTTAAGATTAGGGGAGTTTTGGGGTGTCTATGTCTTGTTCACAGACTAGAGGCTCCATTTTTTTGGGAATGGTAAAAGGGTTATATGGTTAGTAGAAAAAGTTCACCCCAAGACACTTATTTATGTAAAACTAATTGAGGAGGTCAAGGACTCTATCATGTGGCACATAGTTTGTGGAAACTATGCATCCAAGGGTGCATGATCATTCATTCCAGTTGTAGTTATTAGTATAGGTGTGTTTCATAGTTTTTTATAGTAATTAAAACAATTCACATGAAACCACGTGATCCCCCCACCCAGGACATAGAGAATGGATCATGGTTGGCGCACGGTTTGGAAACCAGTGTGGCCTAACCCAATGAACAACTATTTCTTTGTAAAAAATACATTTAAACCATAAAAACTCTTTTGACATAAATGTTTTTTCTTTTATCGTATATTTGAGAATATTGAGTTCTTGGAATCATCTTTGAGTCTCAATTCATAGATTTTTCCACCGTTTCTTCATTAGGAATCAAATTCAAACATTATTTTTCTCGTTGGATTTTCACCAATGATTATTCCACTCATATTGTGTCGTTATTTATTATTATTTATATTGATATAGTTATTTTAGTGAAATTTAATATGAACTAGTTTTAGGATTTTTATTCTTTCTTCATTTATCTCTTGATCTGGACTGAATTAAAGATCTATACTAGACTATTTCACAATTATGGTCCTACGGTAGGAAATATATACCATTCCCTCAAGATTTAAATTTTATAATCCAAATTTCAATTTTTTTCATGCACTATAATTTCTATCAATTACTTGAAAATTAATTTAATTTCTTGATTAAATGAATTAAATATAGTTTGGAATTTCCACTAGTTCCCCTGATATTTTGAGAGGATATTAGCAATAACCCAGGCCGCCCATGTGATGTTTTTTTATCTACATCACTTTATTCAATCGCTTCATGTGATTCAGTGTGCCCTTTTTATACAGTGTTGTTAAAATTGATGATAATAGATTTAATTTAATTTAATGCCCTAATATAAGGTTATTCCCATGTTTCCATGTGTTGAAATGATGTGATTTCTTATATTATATAAATGTATTTTATAGAAATTGTTGAAACTATTTGTGAGAACTCATTGAATGTGAATCTTTTTAAAATGACTATTGAATTGAGATGATAATGTGATTATAGTATTGGATATGTTGGACCAATTACTCTTTGGATCCTGATTCCATTTGATTCATTGACATTTCTAGACAGTAATCCAAGATCGTGGTAGTGGATTCATGGGATCTGTTTACACTCTGGATCATGATTTTTTAGGATTCATCAGGACGTGCTACCGCTAGGATCCAACTATCTTGGGGTCATTGGTGGCATAATCTATTGACATACTCCTCAGACACCAGGCATTGCATTATTGAGAATCCATCAAGATACTCCAAGAAATTAACAAAGATTTTATGGTCTTTAAAACCCAATATCCATACCTTCATGGTCTAAAAAATTAGAATACACGGCATGGATAATGTGGATAATTTCATTACATGGAATATTTTTTATGGACACTTATGAAGATATGATGTGTTCATGATGGATGTTATACTCATGGTTTTATGAAATCAACGTGGCAGTGTTATTTTATTCATGTTTTATACTCTAGGTATGGGTATCATCTTGCACTTGGTTGACTAGATATCAACTCACTTGTTTATATTTTTAAAGCATCCCATGTTATTGGAGTTTCACAGCCGAATGAATGGAGCCTTGGTAGGTTGGTCAGTATCACTATCATTTACTCACATTACTTTCAACACTTTTATAACATTGATATACTACACACTCCATTTCTTTATACCACATAGAATGGATTTTTTATAGACATCATTGGTGGTGTCCTACTTTTTGTTATCCCACAACTTATTTGATCTTTATTTGGGTACCCAGAAAGATTTCCTAGATTTAGATAGGGACTTCGAAAATCTCCCACTGTACGATGTATGGTTTTTCTGTGAATAATAGAAGGGGAGCACAATACCAATCTAGTCTCGCGATGTTATCGAGAGATAGTTATTTTTGGTTTTTTTTGTATTCTGATACGTGCATGATATTGGATTCCAATATACCTATTTTCTATCTTGTGTAGTTATGGAATGACACATCATTATATACGATATTTCTTTTGGAATTATTTTTTCTATTTTTTTTTTGTTTTTTGATACATTCTTTAGTTATTAATCGTCATCTTCTATTGATCTATGTAATTGATACCATTGTGTTACACTCTTATAATAGGGAATAATTACCCCCACATACTAATCATAGTCATTCACTTCTAGTGAAAATCCTCTAGCATAATGGGAGGTGTGCTTGAGTCCATGTGACCCACCGGCTCAGGGCATCATAAAGTGGCATCTGGGCCAGGATGTTTCAAAGTAAGATTAGAGGTGTTTCTTTTCATGCCTTACTGTTTAGAGAAAATAGAAATATAATTAGAAATGTATTTTAATTTGGTAAAAACCTATTAATGGGTGTCTCTTACACACTTACATGAATATTCAAAAAAAATTGAAATAATATATTTCTTTTTTAGAGTAGACTATTATAGTGGATTCGGTTCCACCATTGGATGATTAATTTAAATTGAGAAGTTATTATTGATATGATTGAGGTTTTGTATCAATATTTCCTAATGATATGAGGGTATTCATATCATGAATCCTTTTAGGAACCTGTTAGAATTCACATGCCATGCATTATGTCACTCCATATAGGATGCATTTCATCACAACATTACTTTGTTATATGTGCTTGTTGTGATATATTTATTATCCTAGTAGTGTTTTTTAGGGAATTGAGAAACATAGGGGGTATATAGAGTTACTTCCATAACCTAACCAGTGTTTTCCAGCATAGTCTAGATTATACATCTTATGCATTCAAGTATAGAACATCGATTCATGGACCATTGATCATAAGAGATAGAATGTGTTATGGTACAGATTAGGTGGATTCCATATTTTAGTTAATGAGGAGTATTGGACCTTATGGATATGAAGTGTTAAACGATTTGGGGAAACCATTTTCAAATAATATTGAATATATGTGACTTTAAATTTAATTAACTTGGGGAAAATAGTCAATAGGACATTGACCTAGATTTTGAGTTTGAATTAGGAGGTGTCTATATTAATTTTTGTAACTAATTCTTTTTACGTAGTCCTAGATTTCGTAGTAGTAAGAGTTTCTTGACTTGTTTCTATGAGTAATTTAACCATTCATACATTTTTTAAATCTGATCATTTGGTTAATAATCTTTTTTTTGCGTGTGTTTGTAATTTTAGATACAGTAAACATAAAAACATCTAGTCATATTCTAGGAGGGTGTAGTGACCATGCTCCAAAGCAGGTGGGATATGGGATACTAATAGATCCCCTTGTAGTACAAGTTGAGTAAATAGTAGGTGTACCAGATATGGGTGGGGATGCAAAGTTCCATAACATTTTTTTAATATTTTTTAAGACTATTCAAATAGCATTGTATCCTATGTTTTATATTGTAGGGAAAACACTCGTGTTTAGGAAGCATCCACTTCTCATGTCATCATGGTATTGTGGTCCATGGGCTATTGAGCTATGGGTGAAGATATTTGTTTTTATTTTTGAGCATCCATAGTCACCTCATGATATGAGAGTAAACCTCGTTAGATATATTCTTTAAGGAGAAACTAAGCACTGGTGGGATGTTCTTAACATTTCTAACACACCTCTAGATATATTTTGGAGAGGAAAACCTCATTTTTAAACTACTTTCTTCCCAAGTCTCTAAGAGTAGAATATTCTAGTGAATTTATGTTTCTGGTGTTGGGAATAATGACTGTTATGGATTATTAGGTACAAATTATAGAGCTTTAGTGTTTTGTAATGATATTCCATGATATTCCATGATTATGTGATATTTGGGGTGAGATGCATCAAGGAAGTTTGAATACATGTTTTCGATCAAAGTCTAAAAAATTAGGTTGAATACAATTAATGAGATACAAAACTATGCACTTATTACTAAGTAGAACATGAGGGATGTTGGGGGGAGAGTATGGTAGTTTAGTATCTCGACCCATTGGTACAACATATAGTGTTAGGATGATCCATTTTGAGGCTTCTAGTGAGGGGAGTACCACCTAGTATGTGAATTTGGATAGTTCTATTTTCATTCATTGGTGTGGAATACAATCAAATACGAGGAATCAATTTATGTGAGACCCATTTGAGTGATGGTATTGGGGAAGGATGGGAAACATGAAGAGTTATGTTGGAAACTCCATCCAATAATTAGAGTAAGGGGATCATCTCTTAATCCATGTTCAGAAGTGGGATTCTTAGTTTCATGTCATATTGGGAGATGAAGATGTTCTGAACATTCACTCTGTGGTAGCAGTTATGGTATGGGAAGCTAGGTACTATTTGTACCTAGAAAGCTAAGTGGGCATACTTTGGGTAGTGAGGTTGTGTCATGATGGTACGGTTCTGGCCAGATATATTCTATATAGGATTCCATAACGATAGGATTGTCTAGATGTCTATGGTGATAAGTATGTTATTAAAATCCTATACTCTTGTTTCTCTCCATTTTTTTGTACAAATGCATCCCATAGTCTCTTCTCAATATTTGATTTGGAAATCATTGGGCATGGTTTTCAGTTTTCTGATGGCATTTTGACCATGGATACTTTGATGGGGATTATAAAGGTGGGTGTATGCTGTTGAAGGGAGTGACCCATTGTTTATGGAAAGTTTCACTTTATATAGGATATTTTTCATCAAGATGAAAAGGTTTTATGTCACACTTTGGATGGACTAGCTAGCCCCTAAATGATCAATTATCGATTTTTATCAGTGGAGTTTGACCTTTATATCACAAAAGGGAAAAGTATTTATTCAAAAGAGTGAATAAGATGTCTATCTGGGTGGATCCATTCGTTATCATCATGGGATGTGTCAGATGACATCCCATACTTCAAGTTTGTATCTAGAAGAACATGGATCACAAAAAGATTATTTCCTTCCAGCGGTTGATCATTTTAGGGATTTTTACCACCAAATTTTTAATTTTAACACTTCAGAGATAGGTCGATTTATATAACAAGATAGTTCTAGAAGGATCAATGATATCCATTCTTCCTTATATTATGGATACTATAGAGTTTTTTGAATCTCAAAAGGCAACTATATGTCTTGGAATTAAAGGGGGTTATATTAGCCATTACATCTATGTGGGGTTATCTAGTCCTTCTGTGAAAATGGATGATGGTACCCTTAGGATATGTGTGTATTATCCTAAATTTAACCAGTTTATAATTAAGTATTTTTATCCCATTCCATGGATATATGACCATTTTGATCAGCACTGAGGATCTTTCATTTTCTCAAAAATTTATTTGAGGTGTGGATATCACCCAGTGCTAGTACGACCGACAGACATACATCAAACAATATTTTATAGAATTTATTGTCTATATGAGTATCTAGTTATGTATTTCATAATCATGAACATTAAGGGAGTTTTCATTACACTTTTGAACCATGTTTTCTATCCTTATATACATTTATTTGTTGTGGTTCTCATTAGACATATCTTTAGGTATTCTAAAAAATAATCATGAACATGAAAAACTTATTGAGATAATTTTCAATACCCTAGGAGAGAATTATTTATATACTAGTATCACAATGTCTCGCTTTTGGATGGATAAGATTTACTTTGTGGGTTATATTATCTCATATATATGAGTATATGTTGACCTAGATAATGTGAGAGTTGTGGTTTCATAGAATAATCACATGATGGTATTTGACATACTCAGATTCTTGGGTATCGTTGGATATTACATGTGTTTTATACAAGATTTATCAAGAATATTCTCACCTCTTACAATACTACCAATGAATGTTGTGAAATATTTATGGTTAGATATGTATTAAAAAGCCTTTCATGAGTTCATAGGGAGACTCACTTCAATGAAAATCCTAATTTTTCCTGATTTGGGAAGGAGCGATACTATGTATAATGATGCATCAAGTATCAGATAAGAAGTTGTTTTGATGGAGGTGGAGCGAGTCAGGGAATACATGTCTCATTAGCTAACTCCACAGGAGATGAACTACCTGACACATGATCTCATGTTTGGTTATGTCATTTATTCGTTGTGTTTTTATAAGAATTATTTACTGGGAGATCATTTTTTGATGTTCAAAAACCATAAAATAAAAATTATATATTTACACAAAATGATATATATTAGAGGAAGCGAAGGTGTATTGAGTACCAAGAGTAATCTGACTATGAGCTTGTCTATACTCCTGGGAAGAACAATGTAGTTTCTAATGCACTGAATTGGAGGACTCAGATACTGGTAGTTCAAGAGGCTAGTAGAAATTGGAACCTTGTAGTATTATTCTCTAATATACCCTTGGTGATGTAGGATGACCAAGTCTTGAATTTTCTCTCATACATGGAAGTGACATCCAATCTTCTAGATTGAGTGATGATTAGACAATTATCTGATAATGAGGGCCCATTCATATGGGAGAGCGTATCATATTATGACAAGCCTCCTACTTAGATAATATGTGAGGATGAAATTATACACATTAAAGTTTTCATGTGGGTTACAATAGAAAAATGTGAGGAGATTATGTGAGAGTTTCATGCATCAGTTTAGGAAGTACATCCTAGTGTTTACAAGATGTATCATATTTACATAATAATTATTGGCGGTTATGGATGAAAAATGTGGTGGCTAGTTTTTTCACAAGGGGTTTCACCAACCATCATGTTAAAGAAGAATACCAGCTACTTTCTAGGATTTAACTATAGTTACCCATTCATGGGTGGAAATTTTATTGTGTTTCAATGGATTTTGGTACCGGTTTACCAAGTTTGACACGAGGAAGTGATTTTGTATGGGTTGTTGTAGATAGACTCATGAAGGAATATAGTTTCTTTCTGATCAGTGGGACCTTCTTAGTAGATGATAATAAGAGGTTTTATATCTATGGGATATTATTACTTCATGGGATTCCTAAAACCATGGTATAAGATTGCGACAACAAATTTATTTTTTTTTTGGGTAGATTTTTCTGACCGGTTTGTGTAATGTGGGGATTTTAAAAACAAAAAACCATCCTCAGACTGATGGCCAATCAGAGTGCATGATTTTGAGAGGACATGCCTAGATAATGTACCAGATATTCTCATGGTTCTTGGAAGAGGAAAATACACCATGTTCAGTTCTCCATAAACAATAGCTATTATGAGACAATAAGGATGGCACCTTATTAGGAATTTTATGGTAGGTGATGTTGATCACCCAAGTTCTGGTCAGAGGTAGGTGAGGTTTCTTTACTCAAACATTGTCTTGTAAAGGAGACTTCAGGAAAGGTCTAGATGATTTTTAAATGATATCTACTAAACATTCAAGGCCAAAATATTATATAAATATCTATGGAATATCTCTATAGTTTATGGTTGGGATCAGGTCTTTTTCATGATCTCATCGAGGCTACGATACCGAATGATTAAGAGACTAGGTATTCCTTCAATATTATATGTCACTCCATTTGAGGTTTTGAAAATATTCATGTTGGTATTTGGCATCGTTTTGTTGCCTTAGAGGCATCAATCCTTTCACAACATCTATTATGTATCTTTATTGCGACATTATCAATTAGACTCGTCTCCCATTATACAGCCACATGATATTGAGTGATAGGTTGATCCATCCTTTGAGAAGCATCTTATTCATATTATTGATATGATTATGAAGGTTCTATATGATGGTAAGTTCCTCTAGTAGGGACGAAAATACAGCACAACTGTATAAGGAAAGATACATGGGAGTGAGAGGCCAATATACATATTCAGTGTGTGAAATCAGTACCAAGCTATTATTTACCACCCTTTGAATGGAAATTCAGGAATGAGGTTATTTAATGGGGAAGATTATCATATCTTGATTTATCCTATGATGTAAATATCCATTTTTTCAGTTTAACACAATTTTAGTTACCTAATCTAAATGATTTTTTAGATAATGATAGTTTTGGGGATGTTTGGGGCTTATTCTGATCCAAGAGCGTTGGTTTTTAAAAAAATTATATGGGCCACATGGTTAGTACAAAACCTTTGATTCAGGCTGCATGATTTGGTATATCTATGGGAGATGATCTAGGCCGCTATTATGAGGTCTATGTTATGAGTAAAACATGAAGCTAGGGCAACTTTCCCATGAAATATATCTATAGTTATTATAAGATGCATGTTTTATGGTTTTTTCATGGATAGTCATTCCATGTACGTGAAATCGTGACCCCCACCCCCCCCCCCCCCCCGACATAGAAAATGGTTCATGTGTGGTGTATGGTTCGGCCAAAATGCAGTCAAACCTGGTGACCTAGTGTTTCTAGGGTAAATTACCATTTACCCTTGAAAACTCATATAGCCTTAAATTATTTTTCTTTTTCCTCTTTCTGGAGATCCTTAATTTCTTGGTAGCTTCTTTGAGGCTAATTAATATCCTTATCCATTTATTTTCCATCCTGACTTAGTCTCAAACATTGATATTATCGTTGTATTTTTGTGGGTGAGTACTCCATCCATCATGTGTCACTATTCATTTTAGTTTTTGTTAATATAGTTACTTATTTTCATGATAATGTGACCTATATTCATTTTTTTATATTCTTCATTTTCCTCTTGATCTAGACTGAATCGTAGACCGATACTGGATGGATTCTCTAATAAGGGCCTACGGTAGATGGTTTATAACATCCCATCAAGTTTTGGTGTTTTATAAGTATTTTTTCATTTTTCTACATGATAGAAATTCTAGTGTTTCTACTAAAATGAATTTAATTCCATAATTACATGAATTAAACCCACTTATGGATTCCTATTAGTTCCACTGATATTTTTAGATGATGTTTCCACTTTCTCAGACTAACCATGATGTGTGAATTTGTATCTTTTATACTCTACACAATCCCTATGGGAGTGTGAGTGGTCACCTTATTAGAGGAAGCTTTTATAATTTATTAGAATTTATAAAATTAAATTTATTTGACAAGAGATTGTTATTACCCATTTTACATTTGGTTAAATGATGGGATTTTGTAAATTTCATAAATATATTTTAATAGAAATTGTGGAAATGAGTTTTAAGAACTCATGTGATGTAATTTTTATGAAATGATTATTAAATTGAGATGATAAGGATATCATGGTGGTGGATTCCATGGACCTATTAATCCTTGGATATATATTCCATAATAAGACATGATAATTTTTAATCAATGGGTCATGATTGTGGAAGTTGATTCCTTAGACCTATTTACTCCTTGGATCATGATTCTTTATGATTCTATGGGAATTACTATGCCTGGGATATAGATTTCTTGGGATCGTACTGGGCATGGCCTTTTTAATTTCTCCCTAACCCCCACCCTTGAGTTTACCAAGTTTCTATCAATATTCTACTGGGAATCAACATGGTTAGCATGGTCTTTTATACCTTGGATTGTGTCATTTGTGCTCTGACACATTTTAATACACCGCATGGCCAATATGGATGATGTGATTACACAACAGGGTTATTGAGGATACTTATGATTATTTAGGGTGGATGTGATGGATTTTATAGAAATAGATGTACATAGTGGATGTGGGGACGTTATTTTTTTAAAAAAATAGACATATCCCATGTATGGATATAAATCATACAATGTTTAGACTAGACATCACTACTCTTGTTTATTTTTATATATATCTTCTCTTGTTATGGGAGCATAACATTTTTATGTAGGGGACCATGGTATACTAGACTGTATCATTGTACATGAACTACATTACTTCTAGTACATTTATATATGTGATATACTTCACACTAATTTTATTAATATCAAATATATTGGATTTTTTATAGACATTACTTGTGGTGACCAACTGAGTGTTATCTCACACCTTGTATGGAATTTCATTGGGTACCAAGACAGTCTTTAGGGATGTAGGTATGGATCAGATAAATCACCCAATGTATGATTCTTGATTTGAGATATGCTTATAAGTAAGGGATCACATGACTATGTTCGGATCATGATTCTATCTAGAGATAGTTATTTAAGATATTTTTGGTATTTTGATAGTTTTCTGTAAAAGATACTTGTATACCTTTTTTCATATAAAGACATGACATGACACATAGTAAAATTTGAGATTACTTTTGTAATTTTTTATCTATTCTTATCTTGGATACATAAACTATCATAGTTATTTATCTCCTTCATATATTGATCTATATAATTTCTACTTTATTTATACTCTTATATGAGGGAATAATATCTCCATAGACACACCCTATCCCTTCACTATTATTAAGTATCCTCTCGAATATGGGCAGGCATGTTTAAGCCCCTGTGACCCACTAGGTCGGGGAACAATTTAGTGGGTCCAAGGTAGGGATGATACAAATAACAAAAATATACTCCTATATTTTTATTTTTCATCACATCCCACTATGAAACATAAATTTTTTATGAACAGACAACCAAAAAAACATTAAAATATTATATTCAGAATGTGAAGGACCTAACTATTGGATATGGGAGTCATAACCTGATGATTGAAGGATTTTGTTAGGTAAATCTGATACCGAATAATATTCATAGGATGAAAGAGACAATCAATCAATTCAAACTCAAACCGAACATAGAATATGATAAAAATGATTAATGAAGGAGTGTATCCATTGATTCCAATTAAATAGATAATTTCATCCCTTTGATGTATAAAAATTATTAAAAATACATTTCGATTACCCTAATAGTTAATCTAGAGGATGAGTATAGGTTCTCTTAAGATCACAAAGAAATTTAAAGTATGAAACCCATTTATGTGTTTTAATGTTCACATCAAAGGAAAAAAACTCATCTATCTTATATTGTGTCACATAGAGGCTAATTTTAATGTGTATTGACCCCATTAAATGTTACTAAAAATAATAAATGCAGTGTCCAAGAAAATAGAGTGATAATTCCATTAAATTAAATTTATTAGAGATTTTCAAACACACATGGACACACACAGAATCACACATAGATATACATATATATATATCCATTACTTAGTAATAGTTAAATGAACACAACGAAACTATTAATTCAACACCAATTTGGATTAATCACTAAATAGCTTAAAATGTCTTCATTCTAATCAATAAATGGCATACCATAAAATTTATTAATTACTTTACTTAAAATTCAAATTTATATTTTGGAAGACTTTTAATAGAAAGTAAATACATAATCAAAATTTTTGAGAAAAAGTACTCTATAAAATACCATTAAGAAACATTTATTGACCATTTAAGAACTAAATATTAGTTTGAAAACATTAATAAAACATAAATAACTAAAAATAATAATATTTAAAAATTAAAGGTTCTTGAGGAAGGTTTATATGTTAATGAAGAAATAATTGAATTCTACATTAAAATATTTTTGAAATATTTGAATATTACTTCAATTAATATCCTAATTATTAAAATTCATTTTTGAATAAAAAATTATTATAAATACATATAATATGAATCCCATGAAAATATCTCAATAACACAAAAAGTTAGTAATAAAAAATCATATTTCATAAGAAAATGAAATATTAAGTAATTCATTTACCATAACAATCAGCATATTATGATGGTTGAATTGTCACGAGGTACCAAACACTTGATCACACTATATACAATGAGAATCAACATACAATTATGTATTGAATACAAAAAAAATGGGGATGGTACAAGATTAATTCATCAATCACATGATGAAATTGTCAACTACAAGAAGATATGATCGACTATATGAAGAAATAATTGACCAAAATAGTTATAAAATTAACCACATGAGAATGTTCTTTTGAAAAATTTAAGGCTACAATTGGAAAATTATTATTTTTAAAATTAAAGTGAAAACATGTACATTGTGATTGTGATGTGTATTGTCTATTAGCTAACAACGAAACAAAAAAAAGAATAAGTATATATATTAATTTTTACTCCAAAATCACATAATATAGTTTATGGTAACCACAACATAAATAATTTCCACCTATATTATATGATTAAGTGATAATTTTTAATTATACATATAAAATTATATATTATATGAGGTAGTTATAATGTTAAAAATCAGAATAAATAAGTGATCAACACCACTAAAAATTATAATAAACTCCAAGCACTAACAAATTTCCATTTTTTATAAATTACAATGTGAAATAAATTAAATCCCCCCATCATCAAATTTATCTAAATGTATTTAACCAAAATAAATGAATATTTTTAATATATATTAATTTAAATAATCTTTTATAAATGAAAAATTATTTAAATTAATTCTTAATATATCAAGTGTAAAATAAATGTAAAATGATATTTCAAACTAAATCTATATCTTATCAATATATAACATTATTTTCTAATATAATATGATATACAAGTGTTAAATAAAATTTTCCAGAAGAATATAATCATCTAAATAATATTACAAATAATATCTCCATTATCATTATAAACACTAATAAATCGGAATATCTTGTCAATGTGTATTATTGTAGAGATATGTAATGAATTTTTTGCATTTTAAATTTCATAATAATTATAAAAAAACATAAATATTATAAAATATAAATAAAAAGTGAGAAATGGTTTTTTATGCACTATAATTGTGAACTACATGTTTTAACTGAAATATATTTCTTTTTAGAATAATTATTGAAACTGAATGTTGTTTATTTTAACACTATCATAGTAAACATCTAATATGAAAATGATTGATACAAAAATTATTTTTTCTATCAACTATGATTCCCACAAAATCAATATAATAATAACTACTCAAAAAATTTGTACCATGTAAAATAAAATTTTCTATAATATATAGTTCCTCAAACATATTTTAATATTCATTAAACCTCTCCTAAGTTACTATCTTTATGATCGGATATAAAGAATGAATATATTGAAACACATAACATAATATCATTACTCGATGGAGTCTAATGTGACACACTATTGACCAAACCACTATCTATTGTACAATATAAATATTATATATATATCTAACATATAATTATTACTCAAATGTTTTCTAAAAAGTATTCAATGTTTCTAAAATATATCACCTAATTAAATCGTTGTCATAATTAATTTTATTAGCTAATATTTCATCATTCCCTTCAAAAAAATGAAGACCCAAAATGAATTTTACTTTTCACATTAAACTCATATCAAATTCACATTCCATCATGATAAAAAGATCCTTATATTGAAATTCAATATTCGGTTCAATTAAATCGAATCAATAAAAAATTAAATATTTAATAATTAACACCATGTATATTTAACAAACATTTAATCATCAAATTTTCCTTTATGAATGTATTTTTTAAATATAAATTATTCAATTCTATCATAACAATTAGGTGGTTATTTCTTATGACCATATAAATATTTTGATGTTATAAATAATGTTATAAAACCCGTCACTTTCAAAATATTGATTTATGGGAAACATAAATATATCTAAAAAATTCATTAAACATATGAACATTTAAAATGAATTTGAAATAATTTAAATCTTTGAAAAGTGGAAAAATAAAAAAATTTATTCTAACAATATTTAAAAAAATTCATAAATATATATACCTTCTTATTGAAAATAAACAACAGATAAAATTTTATATTTATCCCTCATGATTTAACAATATTTAAACACATTATTTATGAAAATCTATTTAGTTCCAATAATATAATTATCTATAGGGTGATTAACTAAAAGGGGATCATTTTATATGAATAAAGTTCTATTTTAATATTTCATTACAATAATCAAATTATAATCACTCAAATAATCAAAAACATCACTAGACAGGAATTCAAAAATAGATGAATAATTTTCATTAAAATTCAAAATCGAATTTATGGATTTAATTTAAATATAATCATTAAAATTTACATTATTAGTATAGTTTTCTTTGATTACATTACATAATTTATGATAAGAATGGGAATAAGTATGCCCCCTATCAATGAAATTTTTGTCTTTATGGTATTCAATGATAATTATTAGCATTATTATGTTATTTAAGTAATATTTATATATATATATATTTCTATATTAACTTAAAACATGCATTTGATGATTTTATTATTCTACAACAACTGTTTTATTATTAAAAAATCTTTATGCTTTAGATTTATAAGAATAAACCATAAGAGATAAATCATTACTTGTATAATAACTTTAAAATAAATTAACCTTGATATTTAAAATAAAAAAATAACACCCAAAAATAATGAAATAACCATAATTCAGTTTTTACCATCAAACAATTCATAAATATTTTCCATTAAAATTTTCCAATTAAAACTCAATATAATATATAATATTCAGTATTAATATATTTATCCCAAAAATATTATGTTAAATAATATCCATTTAACATATATTAATACAACTCAAAAGTTGTATTATTTTCTATTTTTTAACACCATTTTTATGGTTTTCTTATAGAACAAAACAATAAAGTGGCCAATTTAGTAATGTAATTTTTTATAATTAATATTAATATATTCACATCTATTATTACATAAAATAAATATATTAATTGAGATTATGAATATTTATATAATTTTCAAAAAAATAAAATTTTCATAATGTTTCACTTTTATGAGTGGTAAAATATGAATTGTAATCATACTGAAGGCCTCTAAAATTACCAAAATATACTTCATCCCTTTTAAACTTGTAACAAATATATAAACAGAAAATCTATAATAATCTATAGAAAATTTATTAAATTTGTTTACGTTAATAGTGATATAAATCATATTTTATGTTTTTTACATTTTAATAAATAATCCCAAATGAAATTCATAAAAAAATTGAAATCATTCAGGAATTAATTGTATCCATTCATTAATATTATGTGTAATATTTAAATATTTACAATTCTATAATTATAAGGATATATGATAAAATATTTATCTATATGAATAACTAAAATAACATTCTTGTTAGTTTACTGTAAAAAACTAATAGAAAAAAATATCACCTATTTGATATATTTTAAAAATTCATTTATGAAAATGAATCATTTATTATAATAAAATTTATCACCCATTCCATTATCTAATAATTGAAAAATATTAATTAAAAAAGCTTTTAATCATTAAATGTATGACACATAAGAAATTAATACTATTTTTGATATACCTACAACCTAAAATTCCAAAAAATGAAATATTTGTTTTTACTAAAGGTAATTGTAGAACCATCACATTAATTATATGAAAAAACCATTATGGATATCCCATCTTGTGTCTGGAATTTTTTATTAAAATACTTAATTAATCTTTCCTAAAAATAATAATAAATATAAAAAAAATTTATATATGATATATTTTGTTGAAATATGATAGTATATAAATAATTAAGTACCTAGACAGATTTTGGACATGTATTTTTTGATAATATATAGAATATATTTCTTTTGTATTAAAATTTTAGTATTGACTTAAAACATGGGAAAATATATATGAATATTCATTAAGATAATAACCTCAAATTTTATATCTAATGATTATAATATTAAATATACTTGTTTCTAAAATCATCTCTATCATTGGATTATATAACGTAGAAAATTTTCTATTTTATCAAAATCGATATATGTTTTTATTTTGTATTATCATTTTCATTATTTAATTATTCATTTAATTTTATAAATAATTATTAAAAAATTTCATTCGGGTATATAATTTCATTCTTCATATTTTTATTCTATTTTAGAGAAACCTCTAAATAAATAAATATATTTTAATTTGAACAAAAAATGATATTTCTAATCACAATATCATATGGATTCATTTTAGTATTTTCTTCAATAATTTCTTTATCACCACTATATAATTATCTATACAAATAAATAATAATAAAAATAGTTTTCAGAAGAATTAATTTTGATTAATTATTTATGCAATCTTATGTGTTTAGAATCCCACACCTCACCCATTTTATTGGAAAAAGGTGGAGGTGATAATCACTATAGCATTTCATGGACACTAAAAGCTGGAAATATTTTCAAATGAGAATAAAATATTATTATAGGATTATCTTCCTAAAGACTATGATAACCTATAGAGAATGAAACAAAGATAAACAATGATATTTCATGTATGTAATGTAATAAAAAAAATACTAAACAAGAATGTGATATCATACTAGTAGGTTATAAGAACCTGAATCTTCTTTTCATGTATGTTTTTTCTTTTTCCTGGTGTTTTTGACAAAAGAGGAGTTTCTGGATATTTTTGAAGTACACGCCGTTTACTTTATGAGTGCTTGATGTGTACTCCGTTACCGTAGGTAGTTGTGTGCTAGCTGTGTAGTGGCCTTGCACATGGCCATGTGTGATGACCTGGAGGCCACCTAAAGAACAGTATGGAAATGGTGAGTATAGTTCGTGTAAATCAAAAGTACACGCTGAGTATTTTTTATTTTTTATTTGGTTAACGCACTGGGTTTGTGTCTGACAAATAGATCGGTTTCCTTCTCAACCAAGTTTGTCTGAGAGTGCCGAGCAGCTGCGGATCTTTCACGATCCCCCAGCCGAGAATATGTCCTCTAAATCAGACATTGATGGTAGCGTTGGAATTGCATTGGTGATTTCTATCTTCTCATAGAGCACCATCCCTTGATTTCTCCTCTTTCACAAGTTATCATGGGTTTAACGTTTTATAAGTTTTTATAGATCTATGGAATTCTAAGGTGATTAAAGCCACATGGTTCAATTAACTTGATCTCTTAACACTGAATTAGGTGGTTTGTACATTTATGTTGAAATAATTTGAGTTTTATGTGAAAATGTTTCCAATACCCATGAACGAGGTATTGAAAGTTTACTGTTTAAGACATTTTGTTTGTCTTTTATTCTTGTAAGCTTGATTAGATGATATTGTTTGTGAATACATTGAATTGTTGTACTTTAGATGTGTTTCCAATGCATGTTTTGCCTATTTTGACCTTTGGGAGTTGCCTGTAAGGATGTTGTTTACATTCCCATGCCTAGTATTGTAGGATGGTGTGACTGTTGTTCTGATATGTTGTTATGTTGTTGAATTCTAGACAAGTACTTTTTGAGGTTTAATTTGGCTGATACGCGATGATATACTTTCTGATTTACACTGGTCTATGAGAACCTATTGTAGTATAGCAAAGGGTGAATGGATGTAAGGGCTTCTCAAGAGTGTCTTTTATCATATTACGATGAGAGACCACAGGGGGAATTGATTTTGAGTGCTTCCTCAGAGATTCTGTAGTTTCTCGACACATGACACATAAGGAATGTGACGTATGTGCTTCTCTAGAGCACCTTTAGTACCAATACAAGACTATAGGGGGGATTGACGGTGAGTGATTCCCCATAGAGTCTATAATTTAGCTGAACCAGAGGGCTGAGACTGCGTGTTCTACCTAGAGGGTTTCTTGTACTTGTTAAGTATGACCATAGGTATTAGACTGAGTGTGCTTCCCAAAGGTTTACCTAATGTGTTTATCTTCTTACTTAGTTGTTGCTTGATATTGAGACTGTGGATTGGTTACTATTCAGTATTTACTTGTTTACCACTTTCTACACTTTTACCAACTACATATTCACTAACTATTAAACACATATCTTGTGGTGGTTGCCTATTGGGATCCATATCACACCCTGTTTGGGTTGTTCTTTTTGGCCCAACCTGATTATATTATTGCAATTATAGGCAAGGGAAGGTGCCCTTCTACTTCTGGTACTTGACTTGTTGTGGGGATAGAGAGCATGGAACCTTGCTTAGGCTTGCGATGCTGATAAGTTATTTATCTGTTTATTTTGTATTTTGGTTTAGTACTAGTTTTATTTAGCATTGTGACTTGTTTGGCTATTTTCCAAGACATATGTACCATGCATCATTTTATATATCGGTGCTCCAGATGTTTTTTCATCTCATTCTTCCAATTTTTATTGTTTTTTATATTTACTGCTTCTACGATTGTATATTTTTTTCTCTTCCACTGTGTTACTCAGCCAATGAGAGCATATTTTCCCCACAATCACACCCAAGGCCCTCACTACTAGTCGGAAGCCTCTGGCGTTTGGGAAAATGCGCTTGAGGCCATGTGACCGACCGGGTATGCGGTGCCTTTGTACACGGTGTGTTGTCTCTCACCGTTTCATAGGCTGTGTAGGCAGAGACATGGGATGGGGAAGGACCGGTGGGAACACGTCGTGTACTAGATGAACACACTGTGTAGTGTCGACCCTGTGTCCGCTCGTGTATCCAACAACACAGACTAATAGACCTTAAGCTATACAAGTCGTTTCCACGTTGAACATGTCGTGTAATCTGACCCAAGTAACTGGTCGTGTCACAAAAAACACTGGTTAGTGTTATCCCTTCACGAACACATCATGTCCATTCTTAACACACCGTGTAGTTTGAGTTGTGTGTCAGGACATGTCACTAACAACACAGGCCCTGTAAAACTTGTCCAGTACACGCCATGTCTACCTTGAACATGTCGTGTAGTCTTGTCTTAAGAGAACCATGTATCTTGTCCATGTATAAGAACTCGGGCAGAGAAAGAGGATTCAAGTACATACTGTGTGTTAAGACAACATGTTGTGTGTTTGGGTGTTACACGACCAGTTGTAGAAGGATTACACGCCCATGTAAATGACTTGAAGGAACTAAATTTGTAAGAATTTTACACACCATGTAGTATTTTTTTTTAAACTTGAATGATTTCATTCTCGTGTTACTTCTAATGATTCTAGTTTTTAGTCCTTAATGGTCTTGATCTAAGGTTTGCACTTGACCATACAGATTCATGCCACCGAGACATCCTCCGGTTGTACACCAGTGGCCAGGCAGTGATCAGACACCAGACCTGGCCAATCATGGACTTCCCGAATATCATTCTGTTGTGTCGGTCTTGGAACTAGTAGTTATACCTGATACCAGTGCTGATATACATTTCAGGGAGGGCTTTGTGATGATGATGCAGACCTTTCATGGGGCACTACCTCCTGCCCTGTCGATGGCTGATTTGATTTAGGTTTTCCAGCAACAGCATCTTCCAACTTTCGTAGGGGATGGAGGACCCCAAGCTACTGAGTCATGGCTAGATTCCATAATTATGATATTTGAGTATCTGAAGACACCACCAGAGAGAAGAGTCAAGCTTTATACCTATATGCTTCAGGGCTCTGCTAAGAGGTGGTGGGATATGATCTCACAGGTGGGATGTTAGCAGGTTATGGTCTAGGAGTAGTTTCAGTGCATCTTCTTATTACTACTTCTATCCAGAGACCTTTAGGGCCAATTGAGCCCGAGAGTTTATGAGTCTGGAGAAGGGTACTCTTTCTGTTATGTAGTATTCCTACCGCTTTACCGAACTATAGTGGTTCATGCCTATTTCATGAGGTGATCAGTTATTCATGGCAAGGATGTTCGTCGATGTTATTAGGAACGATATCCGATCGCAGGTGAACATCATACGGTTGAATTCTATCACTCTATCGTCAACCAGGATATGATCACGGAGCACAATTTGAGGGATTCTGGAGTTGTGAGTCATGGCGGCTTGACATCTTGAGTTAGCATTCCTTCTACTCACAGTAGAAAGCACCGTAGAGAGTCTTTGTGTGCTGATCCATGGAGGCGAGAGACACCTTCAGATGACCAGGTGGTATGATACCAGTGTGGAAGGGCTGAATATACGAGTCCATAGTGCCTAAGATACTTAGTTGAGTGCCGATCTTGTGGTAACATGTGTCATCTTCTGCACTTTTGTCAGATCTTATCACCAGCAGCTGGTGATAGGAGTTCTTCTTTGACTCCGCATTCGGGAGAAGCACCACCATTTTCTCACCAGTTATGGAACTGGAGTTCTTCCGGCCATTCAGGCCGAGGTGGAGGTCATGGCCATGGTGGTCAGTTACTAGTCCTTCAGCGAAAGCAGAGTGAGTCAGCTCAGTGTGGTCAAGTAGGGTCATAGGGCCATGGAGTAGGCCAGACCATTGTAATGGAGAAGACCCAGTAAGAGCAGGATACAAGACCTTCTATAGTTCGAGGTACGATCATAGTTGCCTCAGTTTTATCTTCAGAACTTTTCGATACTGGGGTTTCCCACAACTTTATATTTATTGTTGTTTTTGAGAGCCTTGGGATCTGTATCTTTTCCTCTGCCGATATTTGGATGCTAGACACTCTGTTGGTGACTAGAATGGCTAGTGTACATCAGTGTAGGGAGTGCCCTCTAGAGTTTGGTGGGTGTCACTTCTTATGGGACCTCTATGTCCTAGAGATGACAGGTTGTGATGTCATTCTCAGAATGGACTGGTTAGTTCCTTTCTAGGTAGTCATCGACTATTATCGTCGCAGTTTGAGTTTCACATCACCCGAGGGCCTATATTTTCTTCATAAGGGTAATTGGGACTTCCATGAAAGCAGATAGGGTCTAGAGAATCATGGGTTGGGAGGAGTTATAGCCCAGATTGATAGTATATATCTAGATAATCAAGGGACTTCACAGTTAGACTTTCTTCTAGTGGTGGATCATTTCAGAGATGTCTTTCCTGATGACTTTTCAGGTTTGCCTCCAGAGTGCGAGGTGGACTTTTCTATTGATCTTGTGCCCGGAGTGGCACCGGTGTCCATTCCTCCTTATAGGATGGCTACACTAGAGTTGGACGAGCTCAAGAAGGAGTTGGATGAATTTCAGGCTAAGGGTTTCATTCGACCTAACACTTCTCTTTGGGGTTCACCTATCCTGTTTGCAAAGAAGGCAGATGGTACTCTCAAGCTTTGCATGGATTATCGGAAGCTGAACCAGTTGAAGGTCAAGAATCGATATCCCTTGTCGATGATTGATGATCTATTCGATCTGCTTCTAGGAGCCCGGGTGTTCTCAATGATTGACTTGAGGTCCAGTTACCATCTATTTCACGTTAGACCATCCGATATACCTCTTGCATCCTTCCGGAGTAGGTAAGGTCTATATGAGTATATGGTTATTTTGTTCGGTCTCATGAACACGCTTGTAGTTTTCATGGCACTGAAGAACCGAGTGTTCCATCCATACTTAGAGTCCTTCATGGTGGTCTTCGTGGTTGATATCTTGGTGTACACTCACAATCGACATGACCATTATTCCCATCATGAGATCATTTTGAGTACATTGAGAGAGCATCAGTTATATAATAATATCTCAAAATTTCACTTTTGGATGAATGAGATTCACTTATTGGGTCATGTTATCTCAGAGACAGGAGTGTTAGTAGACCTAGAGAAAGTGAGATAAGTAGTTTCTTAGGGGCAGATGAAGAACATCTTTTGAGGTGTGAAGATTTCTAGAGCTGACTGGATACTATAGAAGTTTTATACAAGACATTTCATGCTTAGCAGCACCACTGATGATTTTGAATAAAAAGGTTGTGAAGTTCTTATGGCCATATTCATGCGAGTCAGAATTTTAGGAGCTTAAAGAGATGTTGACATCAGCACCGATACTAGTATTGCTAGAGCCAAGTAATAGATATACTTTTTATTGTGATTCTTCAGGTATCGGTATGGGAGATATGATTATATAGGGTGATGGAGTTGTTGCATACGGGTCTCGGTAGTTGAGGCCACATGATATTAATTACCAAACGCATGATCTAGAGTTGGAAGCAGTTTTTCATGCCTTACACTATTGGAGACATTAACTTTAGGGAGAGAATTTTTTAGTTTTTAGTGACCATAAGAGTCACAAGTACATCTACACACAGCGTGATTTGAATATGACACAGTGAAGGTCGATTGAGTACCTTCATTCTTTTGACTTTGAGCTTGCCAACATGCCTGGAAAAGGCAACGCAGTGGCTGATGGGTTGAGCCGGAGGACTCAGATACAAGCAGTTCAGGAGGCCAGTAGTGAGTGGCACCTTTTTCCTCCACTCTCAGAGATGAATTTAGAGGTTCACGACAGAAAGGGGCAGACATTTCTTTCTTTCATAGCTATTACCTCTACCCTTCTTGATCGAGTACGAATGAGAAAGATATCATATTTTGAAGGCATGGTCCGAAGGGAGAGTGTGTTAAGAGAGGACCCTATTCCTGGATGGACCATAAGCGAGGATGAGATCTTGTGTTTCCAGGAACGTGTATGGGTGCCAGTAGATATATGCGAGGATTTGATGTGGTATTTTCATTCCTCTATTTGGAAAGTTCATCTTGGTGTCACTAAGATGAATCATGACATACACCATCAGTATTGGTGGCCAGGTATGAAGAGGTATGTTGTTGGTATCATCATGAGGTGTTCCACATCTCAGATGGTGAAGGTGGGTCATCAGTAACCAACAGGGCTTCTACAAGAGTTACCCATTCTTGAGTGTAAGTGGAATGACATCGTGATGGATTTTGTGACAGGGTTTTCGAGGACACCTCGTTGGAATGATGCAGTATGGGTTGTCATTGACAAACTTACGAAGGTCACTCACTTCTTTCCGATCAAGGAGATCTTCAGTGTTGATGAGCTGCGACGGTTGTACCTCTGAGAGATCGTACGTCTTCATGGAGTACCACACTTCATTTTTTCAAATGGGGATTATTGCTTTACTTCTCAGGTTTGGTAGGGGCTCCATAATGCTTTGGGTACTCAGGTACTTTTGAGTACATCTTACCACCCCTAGACATATAGCCAGTCCGAGTGTACGATTCAGGTTCTTGAGGACATGTTTTGAAAATTCATTCTATACTTTAGAGGTTCTTGGAAGAAGCATATACCTCATGTAGAGTTTTCCTACAACAATAGTTTTCAAGAAACTATCCAAATGGCACCTTACGAGGCTTTGTACGGTAGGCCATGCTGATCACCATTATTTTGGAAAGAGTCATGAGAGGCAGCTTTTCTGGGACCTCATCTTGTTCAGAAAACCACAGAGAAGATAGATTAGATTCAGTAGAGTATGGCTACTGTGCAGTCTCGACAGATGTCTTATGCTGATCAAAGGAGATGACCTTCGTAATTTGAGGTCGGGGATCATGTTTTCCTATGTGTCACACTAAGGATGGGACACACGGGGATAAGGAGACAGGGTAAGCATTCGTCAAGGTACGTTAAGACTTTTGAGATGATAGAGAGAGTTAGGTCAGTGGCCTATCGGTTGCAGTTACCTAAGAGGTACCAGGTAATGCAAAATGTTTTCAACGTTTCTCAGCTACGACGTTACATTTCAGAGTTGTGTCATGTTTTCCAACCATAGGATGTTGAGTTGGAAATGGACACATTTTTTGAGGAGCATCCTATCCGTATTTTTGATCTATGTACAAAGGTTCTCTATGGCCGGTCTGTTCCTTTGGTATGGGGGATATGGAAGCACAGGCGAGTACAGGACAAGACTTGGGAGAGGGAGGCTGATGTACGATCATTATGGTCGGAGCTATTCGGGGTTTCTTCTTCTACGCCACCTTGCTAGGGAAATTCGGGGATGAATTATGTATGGGGGTGTTTTTTAGATCCCAGATCATAATTTCAGGTATGTTTTTCTTTTTTCCTCTAGTTTTTGAGAAAATGGGAGTTTTTTGAAAAAATTTAAGTACTCGTCGTGCACTTTATGAGTACACGTCGTGTACTTGGTTATCGCGGGTAGTTGTGTGCTAGCTATGTAGCAGCCTTACACATGGCCATGGGTGATGACCTGGAGGGAACCTAAAGTAGAGTATGGAAACGGCGAGTACACGCCGTGTACATCAAAAGTACAAGATGTTTATTTTGTTTTTTTTTCACTAAATTCACTGGGGTTGCATCTGATGGATAATACCATTTCCATCTCTACCTAGTTTGTCTGAGAGCATCAAGTAGCCGCATATCCTTGACGAGCACCTTGTTGAGCGTCCGTCCTCCGAATCAAACACCGACGGTTGCATTGGAATCGAATTGGTGAGTTCTCTCTTCTCTTATAGCATCATCCCTTGATTATAAAAATTTCGTGAGTTATTTTGGGTTGAATGTTTTATATGGGTTCGTAGATCTATGACATTCTAACGTGATTCAAGCCTTATGGCTCAAGTGTATTGATCTCCCAACACTGAGGTTGGTGGTTTGTGCCTTTCTGTTGAATGTATTTGAGTTTTATGCGCAACTTTTTCCAATACCCATGAACGGGGTGTAGTGTGTTTACCATTTTAGCATTTTTGTTTGTCTGCTATGATTTTATGCTTTATTAAATGATATTTATTGTGAATAGAGTGAATTGTTGTGCTTTGGATGTGTTTTCCATGCATGTTTTTCCTATTTTGACCTTTGGTTCTAGTCGCCTGTTAGGATATTGTTTAATTTCCCATGCCTAGTATAGTACGATGGTGTGACTTTTGTTCTGACATGATGTTATTCTATAGAATGCTATCCAAGTAGTTCATGAGGTTTACTTTAGATGATACATGATGCTATACTTACTGATTTACATAGGGCTGTGAGAACCTGGTGTAGTAGACCATAGGGATAATGGATTTAAGGGCTTCTCTAGAGCGTCTATTATAATATAACGATGAGAGACCACATGGGTAATTGATGTTGAGTGCTTCCTAAAAGAGTATGTAGTTCCTCAACGTGGGCCATAGAGCGAATGTGACATATGTTCTTCCCTAGAGCACCATTAGTACTGATACGAGACTATATGGGGAATTGATGGTGAGTGCTTCCTCAGAGAGTATATACTTTAGCTAAACGAGAGGGGTGAGACTGTGTGTGCTGCCCAGAGGGTTTCTTGTTCTTGATAGGTAGGACCAAAGGGGTTAGACTGAGTGTGCTTCTCAGAGGGATACCTATTGTGTTTATCTTATTTCTTAGTTGTTGCTTGATATTGAGACTGTGGATTGGTTAATGTTGAGTACTTTCTTGTTTACCTTTATCTTCCATTTTAACTACCACATATTCACTGACTGTTATACACAGATCTTGTGGTGGTTGCCTAGTGAGATTCGTCTCACACCCTGTGTGGGTCATGATTTTGGGCCCAAACTGATTATATTGTTGCAGGTATAGACATGGGAAAGCACCCTTCTACATCAGGTACTTGACTTATTGTGGATCTGGAGAGCATGGGACAAAGATTAGGCTTGCGATGCTGAGGAGTTCTTATCTGTTTCTTTTTTACTTTGGATTAGTACTTGTTGTATTCAGCATTGTGACTTGTTTGGATGTTTTCATAGACATATGTACCATGGATAATATTATATATATGTGATCCAGTTTTTTTTATCTCAGTATTCTGTTGTTTACTGTTGTTGGATATTTACTGCTTCCGCTAAATTATAATTGTTTCTCTTCCACTATCTTACTCTGCCAATGAGGGAATTGCTTCCCCACTATCCCACCAAAGGCCCTCTCTCCTAGTTAGCAACCTATGGCATTTGGGTAAATGTGCTTGAGGCCATGTGACCAACTGAGTACGGGGTGCCTCTGGGTGGCTTCCGGAACCGGGATGTTACATAGTTGAAATGAAGGAAATAAAACACAATCACATCAAGGAAAATATAACTAAAAGACAACCAAGTGGCATAATCCTTTGTGTTAACCTCACCAATATATATGTTCCAATCTCTAAATAATTTTACTTAGCACATTACATCTTCATGTTTCACTAAATATGTATGAAACCATTAATTTTTATATATCCAAATAAAAAATATCTATAAATACTTCAATATGGCCATGATTGGGATGAGTATGCAGCTTAGTAGGTAATCCACATGTCATCCATACACACTCATATATGAAAAATAATATTTTAGATCACATTTTTTTATATTGGTTGAGGGAGTCCAAAAAATCTAAATCAAAAAAAAATTCTACGCAAATAATTTAAATTTATCAGTTTTTAAACTTTTTCTATCCAAATGAAATTCCATCCATTTTATACACTCAAAAACCCATAAATAATCAATAATAGTCCAATTACACATGTGTGGTGATCAATTTATTTACCAAGTCTTCAACTAATATAATATACCACGTACCATTTAGGAGTGGGGAATATGTATGATCCAATATGGCTCCCCATTGAAATATTATAAACTCATTCCAAAAACACATTCGGTGTTCTCGATAAAAAAAATATTTTGAAAAACACTCCTTTAGAAAATATTATTAAACACAAAATGTTAAACACTTCCATCCCAAGGATATAGATACTAAAACAATGAATATTTGTCAAAAAAATAACATGAGATTGATTTAAACATCAAGCCTTCAACATCATGAACATGTAGATTGGGAGGGAAGCCACTGGACTCACAATGTTTGAAAAAAATCATAGAATGAAGAAAAAACATAAATTTAATGACTTTTAACATAATCTATGTAGTAGATCCAATCATGTTCTAATAGAAACACATCATTTATAATATACATGTATTTAAAATATTTTATGTAATGTCCCCAGTGATATAAGAAGTGTTTATCTAAGAATAAATAGATAAAAAATAGGACTAGAATTTATTTCATAGATCCAACTCACATTGAATCATAAATATATCACTACAGATAAAATATACTCATCAACGTAGATTAGGTGAAAATAGTAGTTTGATAACTCGGAAGAATAATAAAATATCTAATGTTTTCTAGTGGAAATATGAGAAAAATTATAATTTTAAGGGCATTTAATGAACATTTTATGATTAGTTAGTATGGTATAGTAAATTGTGAATCATCCATATGCATAATGATGTCTATATACATGAAATACACAATTTTTTTCCATAATTATTTCAAAAATATGTTCCAACCAAGGAAATGATACTTGAAATTAACTAGGTAACTACACAATTGTGCCATATAGTTTGGAAAACCAAGTATCAACTATGTGGATGATACTATCCAAAATTCCCATTCTCACATGGTTTCTCCAAGGAAACTAAAGAATTTTGAAAAAAATTCAGAATCCAAGAACCTTCCCAGTGTCTGATGGCATCTCCTTTAATAGTTTCACATAAAATGATTATGGTTTTTGCTAACAATTTTTATACCATGAACCATTATAATAATTTCCAAAAAAACTCATATCCTTCCAAGACTTTGTAATAAAACAACCCATTTATTATATAACTTAAAAAATTCAATTAAAATGTAAATTATATAAAATTTCATGTGTTGAATTCTCAAAAATAATGGTCTCTCCATCCTTAAAAATTAAAATATTTTGGGTTTGAAAGAATAGTTTCAACCACTCCTCTAATATTTCAATATATTCTTCCCATGACTCTTTCTAAATAGGGAAATAAATTAAACTGACTCATGCCATACCAATACACTTTCTATGTAATTAATTCTCACATATATATGTAATCCATTTCATCATGTGAATCAATATACAATACGGCCCAAAATAAATATGGTCCCATATAATAACATTTTAAGTATAAGGCAGAAAATTTTTCTGTTGACATACATTAAAAACATTATTAATCAACAAGAATCTTGGTTGTAAATACCAATAATAAACCACATCATTATTTCTTTTAATTTAAAAAATCACTGACAATTCAATTAAGAAATTTTACATTCATACCTAAAAAAATTATCTATATTCAAAGATACTATCATGAAAACATGATCACCCACAACAAATGATGATGGTAATTAATGATTATCTACATAGTATTTTTTGAAATAAAATTACTTTAAATATTTTTTAGCACTTCATCATAGTATTATCTTTTGTATCATGAAAAAAGATTTTACAAATAATTAATGTCTCATCTTTTCCACAACCAATGTGACAAATAACATGGATGTTCCAACAACGAATCAAAAGTATCCTTATGTATTGAGTATTATTATCTATAATTTTTTTGGGAACCCCAATAAAGGTATATAATCTACCCTAGAACCTTGAAAATATATTAATCAATCTCTAATATTATCATCAAACATTTGGGTCATCCATTTAGATTATCCATCTCGTTGGTATTGATAATCATCACTCATTATATTCTTGGATCCAAGAACTTGTTGCAAGGATTTCCAAAAAAAATATATTTATATTGTCTCAAAGAGACATAATTAAATATGGAAAATCATGAAAATTCATAAATTCATAAATATTGACTTAGTAAAAGTTTTCAACCACTTTTAATTCATGGGTAGGGTTGAATTGATCTGACTTTGTGAGAAAATCCGGAATAGTAAATATGGAATCATATGTTCATACCCTTATTGAAAAATCAGGGAAAAACATATAACTCTCAGATACCATTTCCACAAATGAATATAACAATATTACAACATAACAGCTAGTAATTGTTTCTCTTTTGTGACAAGTTTATATGTGATGAATCTCTAGATATCGTATGTGACTCCTCTTTTTATAAAACAAATATAACTAGGGTATCATTTAATTTACCTCATCTTATTTCCATGATAAACGACCTGTCTATAGTGGTGATATGAAGAAATAATATATTTCTAATTAGTTCGAGGAACCATAATATGATCCCTAGAATGAAACATAGATCCCTAATCAATCATCCCTCTATTAATTTTCTCCACACCATTGTGTTTCAGTCTCATTATTAAACCTTTAGGATCATATGTATGATGAGTATTTAACATTATAAATAAGATAAGAAAGAAAAAAGAAAAAATAATTAAAACTTTACCATCACCTTTCTATGATCAATCGACACACATATCCTTTATGGATGTTATTGGTTTCTAAAAGTCCTAATATTTTATGTCACAATGAATATATGACATTTTACTCAATGAATTTTCAAAATAATTTAACTATTCTTGTGTGTAGATCATGTTAAAATCAAATATCTGATGTTATTATATCCATATATATTCTATAGATTATAGTCTCTCTATTGGAAGATGTGTCTCAATAATTTATAATCAATAAACACTTTGACATTTTCAGTAAAATGGTAATGAAGGTGTATTTCCATCCATGAACCAAAACTGTTATTTATAGATCATAAGTTAGGTAATTCTTCTCAAGAACTCATAATAGTTCATTCCCATAAGACACAATATGATCTCCCTTCATAAAAACACAGTTAATTTTATATCTATTTCTATTTTAATAGGAAAAATAGTCTCATATTGACACTTGTAATATAAGGATAGGTGTTGGTATAAGTTGAAAGACAACCTATTGAATTAAATTTTGGAAAATGTAATCCACTTGGAAAAATCAACTTTCCTTATCAATTTTTTCATTAAAAATGAAATTCAAGCATATTCATCAACTAATCATAAATAATACCAATCTATGGTGTGCAGTATATGTGTATCAAAGATGTTATTAATTGACATATAATATAAAATATATTCATCATTTTCATGATCTTCTGAGAATCCTCTTTCATAATTGACGTCATTAAGGATATATACCGATTGTATCCACAAATCATACTTCAAATACTTATCATAAAGGAAATGTTTCAGCAAGATACCAAAAATTATTCTCATTTGTTTCTCATTATAATATTTTCTCTACAGTAAAACTAAATAAAATCAATGAATACCACTTTAAAGGATTAAATATACTTGTTACTAATTCAATTCAGTAATTCCATAAACACCATTGGTTTATACATGGGACCAAAGAAAATAACCACATATTCAGAATGACCATAATTAATTTGGAATTTTGTCTTCATAGTGACCCAGTCTTAACAAACATTGATATTACATCATTTTAGATGAATATTTTTTACATGGGAAAAATACATCCTCAAAGACCATAATAGTTTAATGTCTATGGACACTCAGAAACAAAATCTTCTATCCTACTAAAAGATCTTCAAAATATACCATAATTATCTAAACCATTCTTACTTATACCTAAACCTTCTTTTGTAACATAGAGAAAGGAAACATAATAAATGGTTGAGATTTGATTATCAATAAGGGTAAATAAAGAAAATTCATAATCATAACATGAGAAAAAGCTTATGGAACTTGATCGAAACATTTGAAAATCATACACTATATATAAAATATCATAATAAATATTGGATGTTCCTAAGAAATGAATCATAAGGAAATAAATAACATAATCCATGAAGTAATATCATAAGAATAAAACATGAAATTTTGGTGAACACATAAGCATATAATTTTGTGAACAAGTATAAGCCAAAATCGGTTCACTCTTTTGGTGATGGACTTGAGATTAGGCGGTAACTAAAACTTATGGACGTGTAACCATGTACATGAATAAAATTGAGAACATTTATTTAGGTTCATGCATTGTATTCAAGCCATCACTTTCAATGTGATCTTGGTAGTATGGTTTCAATCCCCATATCATCCAGGTATTCATGGTTTACTCTCATGGATATCTTAGTAGAATGGTTTCACCCCTCATACCATGTTGGTTTTCATGGTTCACACCCATGGCCATCTTATTAGAGTTATTTCACTCTTTATACCATCCTGGTAGTCTTGGTTTACTCCCATGTCCATTTTAATAGAATGAGATCAGTCCTTATACCATCTTAGTAGTCATGGTTCACTCCCAAGGACATCTTAGTAGCATGAGTTCACTCCTCATACCATCTCGGTAGAAAATGTTCACTTACAATACCATCTTAGACTTTCTCATGAGGTATAAATCTTTACCCAATGCATTAGAGGAAGACATAGGTCCCACCCATCTCATAGTGAAATCATACATACATGTTCCACAAAATCATAAACAATAATATCTTCATCTGTGTAATTAAATTGGTATCATTACCATGTAAACATATCAATCCTATGGAAAAGATAAAAGTTTTGTAATCACTTTATCAAAAGAATAACTCGTAAGAGAGAAACATATTTCATAAACATATAGCCTGTGAAAGTGAAATTGATATCATAAACATAAAACTCATGAAAGATAAATGGGATTAATGAAGACCATGACATTAATAATAACCCATTCATAGATAAGATATAAATGGAACCCTAAGATAATTTCCTAAAATTCCATGACTACATCAACAGATGTCATATTTGACAGAAAATAATTTTGAAATATATTTTAAAAACATTTCTTCTGGAAAATATTCTTTCATATTTGAAAAAGTCTTATAGTACATAAACCCATTTTATTATTATTTTCATATAAAATACCTTTAAAAAATATAATGAATAATTTTAATAATATAAAAACAATTTTCCTTGAAAACATATAAAAGAAGAGTATAACATTTTGAAAACCACATTCCTTGAAAATCTACATAAAAAAGACATTATTAAAAATTAATCCTTAAACATGTAAATAATGTTTCACTAGATTGACAAGGGATAAATCTGTACATGTTGTATGAGGTAAAAATTCATTTCTCTTTATTGGAAAAATGGATATAACATATCTTCATTCAGAATGAAACAAGAATATTCATTTGAAAACATTTATAAAAGATAAAAAGGATAATTTTTTTCTTTATCATAATAAATTTTTATAATATTCATATAATCAATTTTTATAAAACATGTTTTTGAATTAACATAGATTACTGACATAAGGGATGGTAATGTTGGGCTTTCATAAAAAACATTCAAAATTATTTGATGCACTGAAGAGTAGAGAATGGTACCACTTCATGAATATTGAATATATAACTATTGGGGAATTCAATTCATCACTTAACTAAGATATGTAACATAAGAATTCATCAAATTAAGAATAACCATAAAAATCTTGAAAAGTATTGAGATTGTCTCAATTAACACTTGTAACTTGGTAACTTGGGACCATTCTCTCTATGTAATAAAAGGAAATTAGGTGAAGCTTAAAATATCATGAAAAGAATGACATTCAAAATAGAACATGTAAAATGGATGTATATATATCTTGAAAAATAGTTCAAGTGAATAAGAAAACATGAGTCTCGAAGAAGGAAATTTGAGACAAAACATTTTTACCGATTTAGTAACTTTTGAATCTTAAACCCCATGAATGAATGATCAAAAAATAGATATTTGAATATCAATAAATTTATTTATAAGATAAATATAATGAAACCATAAGTAGTACATAAACCACATAGATGTAAAGACTGGTGAACATAACATGTATATCATGAAAATAAAAAGTGAGATGAAAGACCCTTACTTTGAGTCTTGACTCTCATAGTACTCATTCAAACCACCTCTAAATCAAGTAACACCTTTTGGTTTGTGCCAAAAGGATTATTTGAATTGCCTTCGGCCCAACGTAAGTCTTATATGAAAAAAGTTAGTATTTCTAGGAAGTGTATTGGTAATGGCTTGGTTGATCCAAGGAGGTTTGAGAGGTGCGAGTAATATAGAGAGGCGGTGACATTTTATAGGGAACAAATGACTCATATTTAATTTTTTTAAAAGACTTATTTTTACACATGTTATCACATAAAAAAAGTCCTAACAAACCAAAATAACTAGAGAATAAAAATGGTATAGCTGAACTATTGCTAGCCAATTGGAGTTAGACAAGTGGCTAGGTCATTTGAGACATTAATTTTAAGGTTTAGTCATTAAAAAAGCTTAATGTGACCTTAATAACTATGAATAATTTTAACTAATTTTAATAATCCCTTTAGTAAAAATTCAACAAAGAGCAATTTGACTCTAAATATTATTCTAGTTATAAAGTTATTTCATGGTTTTTTGAAATTCAATTTATAGAATCGAAAAATTTAATATTAATGTAAGTCCCACAAATAGGACAAAAATGAGTTTCTAAATTAGAAAATTTTTCAAACAATTTTTACTATTTTATATTCAATTCCAAAATTAAATTTATTATAATGAACAAAAAATGTGTTAATATATTTATATTATATGTAATGGGACATTCAAAAAAATTATAATATAATTTAACATTAATAATTATTTAGACAAAAAGGAATTTTTTAACAAAAATGCAGTGGTTTTCACAATTTATCGAATAATGAAGTTTCTCAGAAGAACCCAAAAAACAACACCCTATGTTAATTTCAACATTATAAATTCAAAAATAATTTTTATTTTGAAAAATTAAATTTCTAAGTGTATCTAAAATTAATTTTATTATCAAAATTCGTTCATTCAAGGAAATAATATTTTAAATATAAAATCACTTTACCATAAATCATTTCTTTAGTTACCAATAAGTTTTACCTATATAAAAACATTATAAATAATATTTGAAAATTAGTTATTACTATTCATATAACTATATTTAACGTCTAGGTTATAATTATCTAATTTAGAAAAATATAACAATTAAAATGATTTTTTGTAAAAACATTGGTGTTGCGTGTAACGCATGAAAGATTGATGTTTCAGCTAGCTCAAGAAAAGTTGGCATTGCATGTAGAAAATTTTTTGTTGGTAATGCATGTAGCACAATCAATGTAAGTTTTGTGTGAAAATAATATTTGACTTAGTGTATTAAAATATGTATGTATATATATATATCCACTATCATGTGAAATGAAAAATATCATAAAGATAAATTAATTTGAAAAACAATAATTCACAAAATATTGGGGTATTACATTATAAATCCATTAAAATGAATTTCTCCCTCAAAATTTGGTTGGGTTATCAAAGGATTTATACGCAAAAGATTCATTCATAGAAACCCACATCGTAAAAATGAATACAAAAACATTAATTAAAAGAGAATGTTGGGACCGTAACGGTTACCCCCACAAACAAATAAATAGGTTTCCACATAAGAGAACATATATTGGAAGTGGAAACACAGTCAAGGAAGAGAAATCAAACTATCATGTTCTGATGGAGGTTGATAGAGAACATGTTCATGAAAATGATAAGAATCAAAAATCAATAAATCTTTGAATACCTAAGGGACCTTCTGGTTCATCAGAAAAGAATGTACTAGGATAATATTTTTGGCTTCAGTATCCTTTTCCTTAATGTAGACAAATTTTCATGAAAATATTTACTTGCATGATTTCAGGAAAACTTAAACCTTTGGTGTTCTTTGATCAACTTCACCACTTTCCCTAAAAATAAAGGTGATTTTTTCATTCCTGAAGTACTAACATATCATTAGATCTATGATATGTTGTCCTATTTGTTATCAGTTGTCATCAACACAAAGTGGTTTGAACAACCTATCTAATATGAATAAATTCTCATATGGAGAGAAAACACATTAATCTTACTAAATTCATCTGAAGTTTAATGTAATATTTCAATAGATTTTTAACCTCATAACCCCTATGAAAAATGAAAATCTAAAGCTTTAGAATGAAATTTATAAAATCATTTTAACATTGATCCCCCATATATCACAATGTTCTACATTTTTATCCCATTCTAGGAAAGTGAATACCCTTATCGTATATTCCCTTGAAACTTGGTAATAACCATAATTATCATAAATCCTATTGAAAAACATGCATGCATACTTATTCTAATGATTCTTGGATACATTATTTTTATATAATAAATTTTAAATGGCATCCTTAATGACAAAGACCACTTTTTCATCTAACCAATAATCAGATCCATGGTAATTAATACCGTCTAAATAACATATTTGAATCCAACATTTCTATTATTAAGAAAATCATTATCTTAAAATTATGAAAACATAAATGGTTATCTTTAGCTTAATATTCTTCATACCCTGAATATCCCCTTGACATTAAAAAAATTCATGTCCGCCATAAATATTCAACATATTCTTGAAAATCCATATCAAAAAAACATAAACGGGATAATCTATATATAATAACCCATTTATAGTTCTTGGATCCAAATAAAAAAATACTTTAATCCTTAAAATTTAATGGTTGGCATGGAATAGGTACTTCCTTGTTTTATATGTATATTCTTATTTTTGGTCATTGAGTTGGGTAATTATTGTGTTCTCCATAGATGAGGCATTGAACTCCATGATAATTCGTCACTCTATGCCCCTTTTTTCCACAGAGATAACATCTTCCCCTCCATTTGTGGTATTCCTCAATGTTCTTATTACCTTATGATTGAGATGTTTAATATAAATATTTTTCATCTATTATCCTTATAATTTGAATATTTATAAAATTCCATATTCCTCTTATGCAATGTGTATGGAAAATCACAAAATTTAACATTGTTAATCATATATCATGATAGCTGATTCGGATTAATCATGGTATCTTTCTCTCCATTCATTATCCAATTTCTTTTCATATATTCACCAAATATTCCATCATATTAAATGTTAACTTAGTTACATCTGGTCTCCTCCATTAACTATGACCAAGAATTATAGTGTAATAATTACTTATCAAATAAAAACACCACATTGTCAGGAAAAGATTTACTTATGGGATGTCTAAATCCTGACACCTTCATTAATATACGACACCATAGGTTATTAATATACAAATTATATCTAAGTACTTCATGTTGGTTAATTATGATTTTTTAAATTCCCAATGCTTATTCCCATGGAGTGTCAAACTAGGTGTGCAACAAGTACCATTTTTTTGTATGAGATTATCTTGTGTTGGGTCTGAAATATATTTTCAATGTTGTTACCCCAAGGTACATATTTTCTAGAGCCACATCCAATTTTAGTATCCAAACAAGGACATATTTCTTGTAATACACTCACTCTATCCTTTACTAAGATTCCAGGATATTTTCCTAAACATTGAACCATCTTTATAATTATACATAAAGACAAACCTAGACATATCCTTATAAATATACCTAGGGATCTCAATAAATTTTTCTTATCCTAGATTCCAAATGTTTTTTAAACAATTTATATGATGCCAACTATAGAGGCCCAATCTTAACATACATGGATATTACATCATTTTAGATGAATATTTATTACATTTAAAAGATACATGCTTCAGGACTATAATAGTTATGTGCCTTTGGAAACTAGTAAAAAATACTCTATCCTGGAAAAAGATCATAAAAATATACCATAAATATAACATTCTTTAGTACATATACCTAAAACATTTCTTTATAACTTGGAGAAAGGAAACATAATAAATTGATGATCTCAGACACTCAATAAGGGTGAATAAAGAAAATGTGTAATCATAACCTGATCAATAGGTTATGGAACATGAGAATAACATTTGAAGATCATACCATAGATATTATAGATCATAATAAATATTGGAAGTTTATAATACATAAATAATAATGAAATAAATAACATATACCATGGAATCATATCATAGGAATAAAACATGGAATTGTAGAGAGCAGATAAACATATAATATTATGTATATATATTAGTAGAGATAGGTTCACTCTTTAGGTTAATGACATGACATCAGGCCCTCCTATAATCTTATGGACATGAAACCAGGTTCATGCTTAATATTGTGAACATATAATCAGGTACATGCATAATAGTCATGGGATCGCTACCAAGGCTATCTGGGTTGTAATGGTTCACTCCTCATACCATCTTGGTTGTCATGGTTAACTCCCATGGATATATTATTTAAACGATTCCACTTCTAATACAATATAGGTAGTCATGGTTCGCTCCCATGGACTTATTAGTATCATGGGTTCACTCCTTATACCATATTGGTAGTGAAGGTCAACTCCCATGGCCATCTTAGTAGCACGAGTTCACCCCATATACCATCTTGGTAGTCATAGTTCACTCCCATGGCCATCCATGTAGCATGATTTCACTCCTCATACCATCATGGTAGTCAAGGATCACTTCAAATTCCATATTATTATATCTCATGATTTATAAATATTTCCCCAATTTATTATAGGGAGTTATATCTCCTACCCATCTCATTGTGAACTGTTTCATACATGTGCCACAAAATCATAAACAATCATATCTTTACCCGTGAAATTAAATGTGTATAATAAACACTTAAACATATCATAACCTATGGAAAAGATATAGGTTTTACAATCATTTCATCAAAATCATAACTCTTCAAAGAGAAATGTATTTCATAAATATATAACTTGTTAAAGAAAAATGGATTTCATAAACATAATACCTTTAAAAGAGGAACAAATTTCATAAACATATAACCTATGAAAGAGAAACGAACTTCTTAAATACAAAACCCATGAAAGAAAAATGGGTTTCATATATAACATGACATTTATCATAACTCATTCATAGAAATGATATGAATGGAACCATTAGATCATTTACTATTAGGGAATATGTAAATTAATAGATGTCATCTTAGATGGAAAATTATTTTGAAATATCTTTCAAAAATATTTTGGAGGGAAAATACCCATTCCTTTTAAAAAATTAGTTTTAGTACATAAAACCACTATAAAATAATTTTTAGATAAAATTACATTAAAACAATAAAAGAATATTTGAAATCATTCGAAATATATTTTCCTTGAGAACATATAAAAGTTGTTTAAATACATTTTAAAAACCATTTTCCTTTAAAAATATATTTTAAAAAAACTAAAAAAATAAACATTAAATATGAAATGAATTCTTAAAAGTATTGATGGAGGATAAATTTGTACATGTTATACGAGGAAAAAATAACATTCCTCTTGCATAGTAAAAAGGAAAGAAAATTGACTCATTTTGAAAGAAACAAGAATATTCCATTTAAATCATTGGTAAAATAGAAAAAACATAAAAATTTATTTTAATTATCATTGGATATTAGTAGAATATTCCTGGAAACCATTTTCAGAAAACATGGTTTTGTTGGAACATAGATTTCTGACAGAATAGAGGGTACAGTCGTGCTTTCTTAAAAACAATTTCTTAACTATCATATATACCAAAGTGTGTAAAATGGTACCACTTCATAAATATAGCATGTATAATTATATGGGAAGAAAATTCATGAATTTATTGAGAAAAGAAACATAATAAATCATCAATGGAATCAAAAACATAAATAATCAAGAAAAGTAATGAGATTGTCTTAATAAACCCTTATAACTTGGTATCTTGGGATCAAACTCTCCATGAAAGAAAATAATACATGAAGCATAAAATATCATGAAAATAATGAGATTCATGATAGAATATGAAAAATGGAACAATATTCACCTCAAAAAATTGTATATGTTCCTAACAAAATAAGGGTCTCAAAGAAGGAAATTTGATACAACACGTTTTTACTGATTTGTTAACTATTGTTACATAAACCCCATGAATGAAAGATCAAAAAATTAATATATGAATACCCATAAATTTAAGTATAAGATTCATAGAATAAAATCATGGTAAATACATACACCATATAAAATTAAAGAGTGGAAAACATATTATGTATCTCCTGAAAATAAATTTTGAGATGAAATCCCCTTACCTTGGGGCTTGACTCTTGTCGTACTCATTCAAACAAAATATTAACCAGGTAACTACTTTTGGTTTGTCCCAAATGGATTCCTTTGATAGTATTCCCCCCGATTAAATGATTCTTGGAGGCAGTTAGTATTTATGGGAAGTGGATTTGGTAGGGATTGGTTGAACACAAGTGGTTTGAGAGGTGTGAGTAAGAGGGACAGGTGGTGGCCTTTTATATTGAAGGAAAAGGACTCATATTGAATTTTTTAAAACAAATTATGTGTACACACGTTCATACCTAGAAAAAGAAATAACAAACCAAATAACTCAAAAATATAAGCTTTACAAAAGATATATTTTCACCTACATGGTTTTAGAAAAGTGTCTAGGTAATTTGGGCCTTTAATTTTATGGTTTCTACCCTAAATAAGCTTAATTTTACCTTAATCATTGTGATTAATTTTAAACACCTTTACTAATAATTTTGGTAAAAAATAAACATATCTAATTAGAATCTAAATATTATAATGATTAAAATGGTCAATGTCGTTTTTTCAAAATTCAATTAATACAAGTGGAAAAATATTGATTAATGTTAATCCTACAAAAGCGACAAAATAACGAGTTTTTAAATTATATTATTATTCAAATTTTTGTAATGATTTTATATTAAATTTCAAAGATAAATTGATTCTAATGAAATATATTTTGTTAATAGATGTATATTTAATATAATGTGACTATAAATCAAATTTAAAATATAATTTATGATTAATAATTTTTTAAAAAAAAAGTCATTTTTAACAAAAATGTAGTAGTTTTCACTATTCATCAAGAAATGAATTTTCCTAAAAAAATTAACCCTAATCTAATTTCAATATTTTAAAATAAAAAATAAATTTTAATTTACCAAATTAAATTTCTAAATATATCAAAATTTAATTTTATTAATAAAAGTGGTTTATTCGAGAAAATTTTATTTTTGAATAAAAACAACTTTACCAACATTCATATCATTCATTACGAACAATTTTTTCTATATTGAACCATTATAATAAAATTATAAAATTTAGTTATTACTATTAATATGACTAAGTTTAACTGGAAGGTTAAAGTTATCTCATTTAAATAATTATAACATGAAAAATATGTTATGTAGAAACACTTGTGTTTCATGTAATTGGTTGAGCCTTATGGTGGGGATGTTTGATGTTGTTTCATATATTCTAGGAACATTAAAATTTCCCCCACCCATGCACATTATTTTGAAATAATTAAAAACCATGATTGGAAGTCTATTCCTCTGAAACCATATAGTTTCACAGTGCCAGAAGATGACTTCCTTTGAATTTTATGTTCTAGGTTGTTCAGATGTATGAAGTTGAGAAGGTGGACATGGTAATGGATAACTTCAGAAAATAGGAACATGGGATCCATAGGAACGAGTGGTGGTAGGCTTGCTGGATAGAAAGAAAATCATGATTCGGTTCGAGACGGAGGCAGATCTGATTCAAGCGTGGTCGAGAACTCCATGCATCTTCAATTAATCTCTTTTCCTGCTTCCTCGGTGGTCCTTTAAACATCATATTAATCGTGACTCATCTTCCATGGCAGTTTGGGTATTTTTTCCTAAGCTTTCGTTACCGTTTCAAAATCCTTCAATATTCCGTATGTTGGGGAATCTGGTGGGTCGGTTTCTTTGTTCTAATAGCCGCACTGAGAAATTTATCCATCCGGTGATTCCTTGAGTATGTTTTTAAGTTGATGCATCTCAAACATCATTTTATTTCATCTGGATCACGATTGGAGAAGAATATTGTTGCAATCATAGGGTTATCTATGAGAACTGGACCAATTTCTGTGGCTCTTGCAAGAGGATTGGCTACTCGGTTGAGGTATGCCTAAGTGGTTATCCAGCACGGTTGAGGGAGGTGCACCATAGGAATGGTTCTCATGTGATCTCTGGTATTGAGTATAGAAGAAAATCAGTGGGGGATGATTTGGATATGGGCAAGGACTTGATCTTGGCAGGACCTAGTGATAGAGGGAAGGTCTCATGTGTGTTTGGTTTGGATGTGGAGAGAAAAAAACACAGGTTCCAGTAGGGCTGCATTACAGGATGTTGGATTCCCTTCTAGTTTAATGGTTGGTTTGAGTTCAGAGCAGGCTGGGGTTGAAAAGGTTTCGAACACATAAGAAGTGGTTGTCCAGATAGGTGATAGGAATTCTACAGGTTTGCATCTGTTGGCTGCTCCTTTTATTTCTTTGAGTAACAGGTTCAATGGTTCATCTGAGGACATGTTGGCTGAAGAAATAAAGGTGGAGGATACTGTAGGTAAAGAGGATGAGGTGGTGGTCTTGGAGAATCAGCAGGCTGAAGACTTGGGAATTGAATAGTCTTGGAAGGGTAGGGATCTTGTGGAGGTTAAACTAGTGGAAGACTTGGGGCAGGATCCTGTTGTCCTGAACATGCAAAGAAACCACAGTAGGGACAGGAGTGGGTCTTTGGTGGAAGGTACGGACCAGAGGCCAAGAAATCCCTAGGCTGGAGGTTTAGGGATGGAGGCACATATCACGGTTGTGGAGAATATTCCTATGTAGGATGAGCGTCTTCCTTTGAGAGAGAATAGAACGCCAGATCAAAGGTGGGGAAGCAATGTTGAACAACCCGGGGTGGGGGAGGAGAACTCTAGGAAGGGTAAAGAGATCCGGAGTGCCCCGGTTGTCCGTTCTTTCATTGATATTGTTCAAAATGGGATTTAGAAAGACAATTTAGGTGAAGGACAATTGGCTGCAACTTCAACAAGGAGATCAAGGAAGGCATATTCCTATCTCCCGCAAGAAATGTGGACTAGGTCTTCTTCAAAATAGAATAATCAGGTGGCTCTTGCTGTTAAGAAGGGCAGTGAGACTAAGAAGACATCACCAGACATGGTTGCCCTGGACCAGCATAGGAATCGTGTTCAAAGTGCGAGTTTTTGGAGAAGCCCAGAGTGGGAATCTGCCACTAGGGAAGAGAAATCTAGTATGGGATGTGGCGATGACTAAAGTTATTATGATGTAAAACTCTATGTTGATCGTTTTTCCTTATTGTTTTGATTTTCTTTGGCGTTGTATGATGGGAACCGAACACCCCTAAGCCGGCTTTTATAAAAATAAAAAAATGATTTGCCTGATTGGTTATCACACATTTATACTAATTCTGTGACCTGAATATGCATTTAACGATAGATATCCAGACACAAAATCTTTCTGTAGTGGTAGCGGGACCCCAGAATGACTTCACTAGTATAGGCTAGTTGTATACCATCAATGATAAAATTAATTCAACTATTGTGTGTAGTAGTGCTTCCAGTTATTTAGAAAGCAGTTTTCCTCATTTAACAATGATTGATCCCTTAGCTGGGTCAGATGAGCTCATTTTTAATAGGTTACAATTCCTTCTTTATCATTAGGCTAGTGTTACCATTTTAGTATTGGATGACATGAGCTTTCATTAAACAGTAATAGTGGAGGAGTATGTGGATTCCCATATTAAAGATGTGTTTGGTTTACCTCAACATTAAGAGTTTTTCTCTTCATTGACTATCACTAGGGATGATCTAATATTTATGATAGCATTTTAGATGAACCTTCGTAGCTATAAGTATTATTTTTCTGGTTGGATAAGTCTATAGAGCATATTATTCATAACAACATGTTGTTTTCCTATAAATCCATGTGTTGTCCTCATAAGGAGAGGATAAATTCATAAACATAGGTATAGATTTGTGTCACCCATGATATGTGGTTATCTGGTTGGACTATCCCGCCCAATTAAAAGATGACCACTTCACCCCATGGTGGGAGTTGAAGCGGATCTCATCGAGTGACCTCATGATGTGTTATCACCAGCTCCAGGTTCAAGAGTTGGATATACCAAGCTTGGATTCCTAGAGATGTTACGGTTTCATTAATTTATAAATGAAACAATTTAGTGTGATTAAAGACTCAATAGAGTTTATGAAATTCAGGATCTGAATCATTAACCCTTGTTGGACCAGTTCATGGTATAATTTTAGTGATGGTTCCCTCATACCCTTAGCATCAGATTTGGAGCACGTGAGCCACTAGAGGATGTTATGAGACATTCTATGGGAGTTCTAGTCATAATGATTCTATCCGGGATTTAGTTTAACATTATAAGATTTACTTATTATTATATGAAATATTAGACAAAGATTGATAGTGGACCATATAAAGGCCAAGGTGGAATGATCTAGATGGACACTAAGATAGTGGCAGTGGCAAAAGATGCTTACTGTGAGGTTTTCTGTCAACTGTTATTGATCACGGTGATGGAGTAATATACCTATTTGTAGATGAAACTATTGCATGAGGTTTGTGTTGTGTACATCCATTCTATTATTTCTACACTTATGCATCATCAACAATTTTGGGAGGCCCAACTTGGGGAAATTGAATGGTAGATATAGTGTAACTGGGAATCTACTAGATACATTCATAATGGATTTAATGAATGTGGGGAGTATAATATTCTTTTTAATGGTCAAATGATGGATCTAGAAACAATATGGTAAGTGGTGTTTAAGATTTTTTTTCCCTAATTAGTACACCCAGTTGAACAATGGTTGTACAATGATCCATTGTTTTTTGGTTTGGTGGCCAAGGATGTTGCAACTTTTTATTGTGTTTAACTATTAACATCTCACCTACCTTTAATAGGAGAATGAGGTGCCTTATGGAATTAGAAATCTGATGGTGTTTTTTTTTATTTTGATAGGGATTTTATTATCTATGTTTTTTCATTACGATACTTGAGTGATCGTGGAATGACTATCCCAGTTTTCCAACATTGTAGCTTTCCCGGAGTGCTGCTTATTGGAGAGTTTGGGACACGTTTAAACGTATGAAGAAGTATTTCCTCATTGAATTACCATGAATATCATTCAGAAAATTATTCTCACTTCATTCAATCATTATTTAGAGGATTTATGAGGCCTTTCATAAATATTTCTACATGAAAAAAAATGATTATACACCACATACATGGCTATGGATAGTGGACCGTTAATGTTTTGGAAAACATGATTTGAGATTTCATGTTATCTTTAGACCACATCTGGTATGATTTCCTACCATTGGTGGAGTATCTATCGTGGTATTTACCACTCACCCATCACCATAAAACCATTTGGTAACATGTGTGGGAGACCCTATGGTTACCACTATGTTCGTTCGATCCAGTGGTAGTCAGGACTTGTAGGGATATGGTTAGTTATAGTAATGGATTTCAATGTGGTGTAGTTTGTTAGGGTTAGATGAGGACTATTGGGAATATTTTACGAGTCCTCTGTGGAATTATGAAGGTTTTTTTGGATTTTGATGAGAATATCATCTAATCTGAGATATAATGTCTTGTCGAGGATCATAGTAATGTTTTCTTTATGAAATTCTATCTCTAGGGATTGTAAGAGTCTTTTCAATTTACTGCATCGTGTTATCAAGGTGTTGTACCTCTTGACCATATAATTATAGATAGACTGGTTTCATTGTTTTTTATAATATTTCATCTGGGGAGATGTGTTCACTACTTATTTCATAGTATTGACCCATATGATAAGGGATTAGGGAATGGAGCTAACTTTCAAGGTACCCATTGGAGGTTATGAACAATCTTGGGAAACCCAATAATTGGAATATCCATCCCCTAGTTGAAAGTTAGAAATTGAATGAGAACATGTTTGGGAGATCCTAGAAGTGGGAGTGCCAGATGTATCTTAGTATCCACACATTTTTTTTATATTTTCCTTTTTTATATTTTCATTGTTGAAGGTGTAAATAATTTAGTGAATCTTGTTTTACCTTAGATGAATTTGTAATATTATATCGAATATTTTTTGACCGAGTTGATAAGATGACTCCAGTTGTTAATGCCCAGTGATCCATGAATTGATATTATAAAAATATTAAATATATTTATATGAGGGGAGAATAGTTTTTTTGAAAAATTTAAATACATCCTAATCTTATCCTATGACCTGAAATAAAAGGCCACAATTATGTCTGTATAGAAGGATTTACCATAGGTGTGACTAAAATTTTGTTTACGCTAGAAATATGGTTAACATATTCATTTTCAAATGTGTTTATTATAAAAAATAACTTATTTTTTTGTTTATTATGTTAAATGATATAGTTACAGTATTCTATATTAATTTATTATGACACTTTTTCTATGGTTGTCCACAAAAACCTTTAAAATCAATGATAAGAGGAAGTATGTTATCTATTGGTAAATTGTTATCGAATGATGAACACTGATCAAATTGAGTTGGATCAATGAGTAGTGAATGCATTAAGTATTTATTATCTACAATGAATGAATTATTCTATAACTATTGATTCATAATTGAATTATGGATCATCATTTTTGTTTTCCATCCATTGGATAAAAATATTGAGAATGGATTTGTGTATCTTCTTTTGATCTATAAAAATCCACCCTTCACATGATCCCATTCAATAATGTAATTTTATTAAATAAAATACTTTTATTTTATGTCATTTTATCAACTATGATTCCTCACCTATCAATCATTAGTAGGATCACATCTATTAAAGATTAATATCAAATTGTTTCCTCTATAATTTATTTTGTTACTCATTATCGGGCAATGGGGTCACTTTCAACATTTTGGGGCAGGTTTAAGCATGATCAAACCCCCTAGAATCATGATTGTTTTGAAAAAAATAATCATTATCGTGAATTTTGAATGGATAAAATTAGTATCATGGGTTTGGGTTTATGATTGATGAAGCACTCGTGGTGTGATGGGAATGATGTGTGATTGTTTGTAGTTTTGAATGGAATTGAGGATCCCCATTTTTTGTTTCATGCGCATCAATGGTGTGTAGTGTGACGAGATAATTTCCAATAACAATCCATGTAATGGGTCTCAGGGAATATTATTCTCGATGTGGATTGGATGACTTGGTGGGGGAACTAGCATAGGGTGTTGTCGACACTAGCCAGTGTAGTGGTTGTGCATGGTAAGTGTAATAGTTGATTAGAGGCTATGAAAAAGCCAGTGGACAAAGATGTCACACATTTTGCGGAAAGAGTTAATTATGGAAACTTGGTTGGTTTCTGCATGATACCTCTAGAAAGGGTAGTAAATTTCTAAGTCAAAGAATAAAAAATACAGATAACAATTATTTAGAATTTTCAAAATCCTTTGAGAGATTTCATGAACCCTCCAAAATTTGTTTCATGTTGTATACATGGGTGAGGAGAATGCCCTTGTGCCCACCTAATTTAATTGTTATTAAATCATGATTTTGTCATCAATCACTCAAATTACATCAGATTGAGGATATATAAGCAGCATCGTGACCCTATTTTAGAGGCAATCACTTAAAGACCAATTACGTGAACCTTTTTAAAATTGTAGATCATAACTGTGAAATTACCTACTTATGTGTTATAAATAAATGTGTTTTTTAATGGATGTATGATATGTGAATGTAAATAGCCTATCCATAGTTTTTTTATGAAAATATATTAATGGTTTGAAACATCTATCCATTCCTGAATATTTTCAATGATATAGTGGTGGATTTATGTTTCATCTAGACATCCTGATAATGCAATTTCTGTGCTTGTCATGATTTTGTTATGAATCAGATTTTGGGCCATGATTAATCCATATTATGATATATTCCATGTAAAATAAAATTGTGGCCTTTGTAGTGGATTTCAAGATTCTATGTGAAGTGTTCGAAGTGTGACCCATTATTCGGTTATGCTTGGTGATGGCATTGATTTGGTAGGATCATAAATGATATTTCAGTTAGAGATGGCACTCCCTAATTCAGATCTCATGTCTTCTATATATGGGTATGACAGTTCCCTATCACCCCAATGTGTTGGTCCCCCAGACACTTTATTCTATGTGGATATGGTACTCTAATATTTAGGGACTGGGTCATCTATCAATGGAGATTTTACCCCCTTTTCTTATTAGGGCATCGGTACCCCCATAAAATTTATTCCTGTTAGAGATGGTACCCCCCCCCCCTATTTAGGATTATTTTAGTCTATATATGGGGATTGTAGTCACATATCACACCTGAGCATAGGTCCTCCATATTCTTTACATGGATAGTGATGGTACTCACCTACACAGGCTTGGGTCCTCTATATAATAATTGGAAACACTATCAATCTAGGTTATTGTTCTTATATACATTAAGTGGAATCCTTTGGTTATACCATGGAGTGGGTATTCTATCTTTAAACTAATTTTTATTCCCTATAAAAATAGCAGGTAGTCCAATCACAATCTTTATTCACAAATATATGATATGATCCTACACATGTGTCAGTCCTCACTCTATATGGGGTACTCCCCTATCTTCATGCTTTGGTGGGGTGAAGGTCCTCAATAGAGTGTTACTCATTCAACTATAGTGTGTAGTCAGAAGGAATATGTAGATACCCAAGGCTTGATGTACGTGGACATTACATTACTTTTGCAGAATACTTGATACATAACGAAAATAGACGCACAAGTACTGTAATAGTTTAGTGTCTTTGGAAACACAGAAAAATAATCTTTTAATCGTGGTGAAAGATCTTCAACATCTCCCATAAAGATATTCCCCTTTTGTTTTATTACCTAAAACATTTCTTTAAATCCTGGGGAAAGGAAAACATATAAAGGGTGAGCTCAAATTATCAGTAAGGGTAAGAATAGAGAACATAAAACAATCCATACACATTTGAATGCAAAAACATGAACACAAAATCTAAACATCAAAATCATGAGCAACGACATAAATCATTGAAGTACACAAATCATAGATCATAAAGGAACATTAGTCATGATAAAATAGCATGGGAATAAAACATGTAATAGTGGAAAACCATTAATCACTTGATATGATTTCCTTAGTAGCCAAGGCATTGATGCCAAGGCCATCTTAGTGGAAAAAGTCCCTTTCTGAATCAAGTTCACTCCTCGTTCCAGTCCTATATAACTGAACCGGTTTAACCTGACATTCCAACCATGTCTATCTCATGAGATATAAATCTTTACCCAATGCATTGGAGAGAGATATAGGTCACACCCATCTCATAATGAAATCATTCTTACTTGTGCCACAAAATAAACATGAAATATTCATCATAACCCAAAGAATACAATGGGTCTCATAAACATCATCACATCATCACATAATCCATATAAAACAAATGGATATTTCATCATAAGAAAATTGAAACCAATTAAATCATAGAGACATAATAATTGAAACATACACATATGAAATACTGTCATCTTAGATGGAAAATGGTTTTGATAAAACATTTGAAATGAATTCTTGAGGAAAATATCCTTTATTCTTCAAAATCATTTTCTTTTCACAAAACGTCATGAAATTTTTAAAAGTTATTTTTTAGAAAATAGGCAAGAAATCTTTTGGAGGGAGCTTCATCAAAATAAGGCTTTATAAAACCGTATAAATCCTATCATGCCGTATAAGTTAAAAAACATTCTTCTCGTACTTTTACCGGAAAAGTCAAAAAGTACGTCGTAACGTAAACAAAAGAAAGATTCCTTACATACGATGTAGTAAAAGTCAAAAATGGGTAAAAAGGACTTTAAACATACATGAAACCATTTTTAGAAAATAGGAACATGGATGATAAATATAACCCCAGTGAATATGTACGAATAAACAATCTCGGATAAAAACAAGATTGGAAAATTTATCCCCTACCTTATGTCTGATATGCTTTGTATGTATCTGAACCTCTTGTATAATGATTTAAATAATTTCATTGACTGATTAAAGAATCATATTCATTGTTATTATATCATATATGGTTCACTTAGGTATTTATATTACCCGTTCATTCGTCAATTCCATGTTAAAGTAGCGTTTTGGGTAACATTGTTTCATTTATCGTACGTGTTTAGACTTGTTGTTCTTGATATTATTTTTACTTATATCATGATTTACTTAATTCCAGAATGTAAAACATGATTTATATATCATATATATTCAGTATATATATATATATATATAATAGATAGATAAATGAAATTAAACACGCCGTTCATGGAGAAGGTAGGTCGTACGTACGCATGAGCGCTGTTTTCCTTTCTTTATTGACTTGAATGGAAGTAAGTAAATGACATGTATATATATATATATGTATACATAAATCCAACAGCTTAATTATGTCATACATTTCATTATTATTCATTATATATACTTCATAATCATTCTTGAATGGTAAATCATAGAAAATGAATCCCATCGCGTTCGTGGAGACGGTAGTCCGTACATACGCAAGAGCGATGATATCATTCCCATGATCATGGAATTATATTGAAGTGTATGTATAATATTAAAGAATCAATATAACTTTACAATAACCATATATAGTTATTTATTTACACCATTATACCCATCCATGTAAGGTGGTTGTGGAAAAACTTATTACACCACGGCGTGGAGACGGTATTCCTTACGTATGTACGTGTGGTGATTTCATTTTCCGTAGAATGGATAGAAGTTGAAATAGGGTTGTTTCATATTCATAATAACATATCATTATATGATTTATACTGATGTTATTACATTATAATAAAACAACTAAATAAGAAGAAGTAGAAGAAGAAAGAAACTTGAGAGAATCAGAAGAAGAGATTACCTCTTCTACGATGAACCTCTTTTAAGACTTCTCTTGAGGAAGTAGATATGGTATTTTGAGAAGACCAGAACCTCCAGAATGTTTCTAGGAAAGTGGAGAAGAGAAATGGTCAGGGTTTGGACGAGATTCAAGGCTCAAAAAGGTTTGATGTGATGAGGGAAGGGGTTCCCTTTTTATAAGGGAGGAGAGAGGCACCTTAGGAAAACATAAAATATTATTTTATAAAAAAGTCATATTCGGTTTTTAATAGCACCGAATTGATTTATTTCTAAGATAAGGTGGGTATGGGTCGAAATCCTTTCAACCAATACGTTTTAGACAGGTTTGGGTGATTATATTAACCTTATATTTTATTTTTAACTCTTAGTTAATTTGATTGACATTTACCATGTCACTTTGTATTTTTATATTATATAGTTAATAAACCTACCATATACATCCAATCGAACCTCAAGTGGTCCTTTAATAATATACCTATCATTATATAAGTATCTTGGCTGAACCTTAGATTTTTAGGAATATAATAACAATTAATAATATAATATTTGTTTTAAAAACTATTTTATGCCAATTTGGCACTATTTGGTAATGGATTTTTGTAAAAATCATAACAGCCTGATTAGTTCAAAAAAAGTTAATTAATTCAATACTAACATGTTATATTAACCTATAAAATCAGGTTAATTCATAAAAAGTCTCAAATAACATTTATTTGGGTATTTATAACATCAATTAATTTAATATATCATTATTTAGGTAATTACTGCATCACCATTGTGTCATAAATAACATAAATTATTTAATATCTAAAAAATTATAAATAAAATAAAATTAGGTAGGAAATATTTTTATCTTTCTAATGAATATGTATATTCGAATTTATCTTATGTATAAACCTATATTAAAAATGATTTAGTTATTAAACATTGATTTTAACTATTTTAACCCTTCTTTAAATAAATTAATAACAAATGTCCTAATATAATTCAAGTAGACCTAAATGGTCATATTTTATTCATAAGGTTTTTTTGGGTCGAATTACACTTATCTAATAGAATTAGGACATGTGTTAGGGTAATAATAATACCATTTTTACCCTTAATTACCCTATTTACTTTTAGCTGTGGTAAATAAAAGTTAAAAGTTAATATACACCAAAAATTATTTTCATCTCATTGAACCACATTTTAGCCCTTGAGATTAACTGTGTCTCGGATTTTCGAAATTCCACTCACAGAAGCGGTAAAATTATGTTTTGTGTAAATTTCCAAATTCTCCTAGGAGGTGGGTAAAAGACGGTGAAAAGTTCAATAAAATTTTTATATGTCTAAAATTATTATAAAATTACTCCAATGAATTACATTGAACTTATATAGATATTATGTATCAATTTTGACCTAAAATAAATTTAAATAAAATAAATAATTATTTAAATAAAAAGTCGGTTTTTGAATAGTAACCTAGTGTTTTCACTATTCATCAAAAATTGAAAGTTTTCATAAATATACCAAAAATTCACCCTGGGCTAATTTCGATATTAAGAATCCAAAAATGAAGTCCATTTTGAAAAATAAAATTTTAAAAATTCGGTATTACTAATCATAACAGCTAGTTTATATAATATATCGGTGTTTAGTAAAACTCGGTATTGCTTACAACACACGCTATCGGGGAAGGTCGTGATTGCGCGTAATGCAAGCCAAGTCAGGGTTGCATGTAGTGAAATATTCTTTTGTTGTTGTGTATAATAGAATCCAACCATATTGCATTTATTCATTGAAAATATATATATACACTCAATGTTGCGTAGAATAACATCAAACTAACTTGAAATTGTTTGTAACATGATCCAAGAATAGTGTTCTGTATACTGCAAGCTAAAACGGTGTTGCATATGGCCTAAGATAATCTTGGTGTAGCATACAACATAAGACATCAAATAAATTAAAAATAATATTTCTTATAAAATCTTCGGGTGTTACATTCTACCCCCCTTAAAATGAATTTCTCCCTCGAAATTTGTCGGGTTTAAATGGTTTACTAATTGAAAGTTTTAATAGAAACCCAAATCGTAAAAAGGAATAAAAAAACATATCTTTAAAAACTAAAGTATGAAACATAATGGTTACCCAAATTAAATATTCAATGGGTTTCCACATAGGAGAACATAGGTGAAAATATTGATATGGAAGAGAAATATAACCATCATGTTCTGATGGATAGTGGTAGAGAACATGGCTATGAAAAAGCCAACAATCACAAAGCCATAGATTTGTGACGATCTAAGGTACCATCTGATTCATTGGATATAAGGTCACTAGGACAACATTTCTGGTTTTCAAGATCATTTCCCTAAAGTTGAAGAAATTGGAATTAGAAGAAATAATTTTTTGATTTTGGTACAGTCTCACTGTTGGTCGTTCCTTGGACAATTCCCACTTCATCTCTTAAATAAATGAAGTTGAATTTTTCATTCGTGAAGTGTTAGCAGATCATGTGATGGAATGATGGATCATTCCATCTCTCTTAAACAAAAGGTTAGAAATAGTTATCAAAAATACATAAGTCCATATATATTGAGATTAATCATATATTGTTCCTAAAATGGACTTATACTTCATATATTATAATTCTTAGTATAATAAAACTAGTTTCTACTAAACAGAGACTTCTTGTAGGCCAGTGGTAGGTGATAAAGGCATGTCGCACTTCAGTTGTGGGTTGGATTCCCACAGCCTTGTCCGACGCGACGGGTTGTCTCCCATCCTGCAGTTTGTCCTTTTTCTAAAACTACATTATTATAACATTCCATAAATAATATCGAAAAAAATTCTAGCCTTAAACAATTCTATCTGATGTCCAACTTAATCCATTCCATCCTTTAATCTTATCGAAAACACTTTTGTCCAATCTCATAGTGTAAAGAAAATGTTAACTTCAGAGGTCACATAACAAGTACGTGAATACCATCATTTATCCCCCATATAAGATATATCTTGTTGGGCACATTCCAAACATGTGAATACATTAATCATGTATTCTCTTGAAAAATGAATACCCATTAAATCGTAGTGAAAACATGAATGCTGTCAAAAGTTAACTCATTCCACATACAAAAATCAGAAAATTCTATATACTCAAACCATGATATAGATTTTTCCTTATATCATTCATGAACTCATGAATACTGTCAAACATTTAATTTTCTCTTTATCCCTTCATTATGCACATATCATCTTCTTTCCAAAAATATCTGAATAACCTTTCATGGTTTCCAGTACCATTCAACATATACATTCAAATAATTTATGAATAACAATAGTGTAACAGTCCTGAAATAATTCTTTATTCCATAGTACCATACATTATTCTTGATAAACATACAATCATTTCACTAACATCTTAAACCACTGACTGAGCTTCATCATTTATTTCATCTCATATTTCATTTTTAGTCTCTTCATCATCATCTGCATAAATACTACCCATACAACCATGTTGATTCTCTTCATGATATTTTCCCTTAGGGAATTGGTTTTCATAATTCCCATACATTCCACATTTAAAACATCTAATCATTGTTGATGTCGTAGAAATACCATTATCCTTCTCCATGGTGTTAACTGAACCTTTCACTTTTCACTTACTGGCTTTGTGTCCTTATCTTCCACACCCAAAGCATCTTCTAGTTCCTTTGAAACAATCTCCCTGATTGCTCTTCCCACATGATTTACATGAGTGAAATTGAACTTTCTTTGCTCTATGATCATCATGAAACTCTATCTTTCTCTTATTAGCTGAGTTGGGAAACATACCAAAGTTGATATTATTGACCATATTATGAGATTGCTGATTAGGCATAATAACGATGTTTGGACTTCCAAATCCCGTCACATTTGGGTTCTCATGAATAATATCATTCCACTGTCCATCATATCCTCCATTATCGTGAATCTTCCTGTTTCTAGCCATTTTATAAAACCCAAAAAAGAATAGTGTGAGAGGAAAAAATCATAATCAAGGGGGAGTAACATCAATATCTAATATCCAAGCTTAATTGTAATATCTTTAATGTCATTCTAGGATTATAACCTATACTTATACTTAACCTTAGGGACATCCCTAGACATACCTTAGAAATATCTCTAGGGATATCACTAATGTTTTCGCATCCTAGTTTCCAACGGTTGACTAAACTGTTCCTCTGATAACAACTATAGAGACACAAGGCTTGACGTACATGGACATTAAATTACTTTTTTGGAATACTTGATACATAACGAAAACAGGCGCACAAGGACCGTAATAGTTTAGTGTCTTTGGAAACTCAGAAAAATAAACTCTAATCGTGGTGAAAGATCTTAAACATCTCCCATAAATATCTTCCCCTTTTATTTTCTTACCTAAAACCTTTCTTTAAATCCTGGGGAAAATAAAACATATAAAGGTTGAGCTCAAATGCTTAGTAAGGGTAAGCATTGAGAACATAAAACAATCCATAAACATTTGAATGCAAAAACTTGAACATAAAATCTAAACATCAAAATCATGAGCAACTACATAAATCATTGAAGTACAGAAAGCATAGATCATAAAGGGACGTTAGTCATGATAAAATAGCATGGAATAAAACATGTAATTGTGGAAAACCATTAATCACTTGATATGATTTCCATAGTAGCCAAGGCATTGCTGCTAAGACCATCTTAGTGGAAAAAGTCCCTTTCTGAATCGAGTTCACTCCTCATTTCAGTCCTGTATTAATGAACCGGTTTAACTTTCCATTCCAGCCATATCTATCTCATGAGATATAAATCTTTACCCAATTCATTGGAGGGAGATATAGTTCCCACCCATCTCATAATGAAATCATTCTTACTTGTGCCACAAAATAAACTTGAAACATTCATCATAACCCAAAGAATATAATGGGTTTCAAAAACATCATCACATCATCACATAATCCATATAAAACAAATGCATATCTCATCATAAGAAAATTGAACCCATTTAAATCGTAGAGACATTATTCTTGAAACATACACATATGAAATAATGTCATCTTAGATGGAAAATGGTTTTGATAAAACATTTGAAATGAATTCTTGAGGAAAATATCCTTTCTTCTTTAAAATCAATTTCTTTTCAGAAAACTTCATTCTATTTTTAAAAGAAATAGATTTTTTTGAAAATAGTCATGAAATATTTTGGAGGAAGTTTCATGAAAATAAGGCTTTATAAAACCGTATAAATCCTTTCATGCCGTATAAGTTAAAAAACATTCTTCTCATACTTTTCCCGGAAAAGTCAAAAAGTACCTCGTAACGTAAACAAAAGAAAGATTCCTTACATACCATGTAGTAAAAGTCAAAATGGGTAAAAAGGACATTAACCATACATGAAACCATTTTTAGAAAATAGTAACATGGATGATAAATATTACCCTAGTGAATACATACGAATAAACAATCTCGGATAAAAACGAGATTGGAAAAGTTATCCCTTACCTTATGTCCGATATGCTTCGTATGTATATGATCCTTCTGTATAATGATTTAAATAATATCATTGACTCATTAAAGAATCATATTCATTGTTATTATATCATATTTGGTTCACTTAGGTATTTATATTACCCGTTCATTTGTGAATTCCATGTTAAAGTAGCGTTTTGAGTAAAATTGTTTCATTTATCATACGTGTTTGGACTTGTTGTTCTTGATATAATTATTTCTTATATCATGATTTACTTACTTTGAGAATGTGAAACATGATTTATATATCATATATATTCAGTAAATATATATATAATAGATAGATAAATGAAATTAACCACACCGTTCATGGAGATGGTAGGTCGTACATACGCATGAACGTTATTTTCCTTTCTTTATTGACTTGAATGGAAGTAAGTAGATGACATGCATATATATATATATATATATATATGTGTGTGTGTGTGTGTGTGTGTATACATAAATACAGTACCTTCATTATGTCATATATTTCATTATTATTCATTAAATATACTTCATAATCATTCTTGAATGGTTAATCATGGAAAATGATTCTCATCCTGTTCGTGGAGACCGTAGTCCGTACTTACGCAAGAGCGATGATATCATTCCCATGATCATGGAATTGTATTGAAGTGTATGTATAATATTACAAAATCAATATCACTTTACAATAACCTTATATAGTTATTTATTTACGCCATTATACCCATCTATGTAAGGTGGTTGTGGAAAAATTGATTACACCACGGCGTGGAGACGGTATTCCGTACGTACACACGCCTGGTGATTTCCTTTTCCGTAGGATGGATAGAAAGTGAAATAGTGTTATTTAATATTCATAATGACATATCATTATATTATTTATACTAATGATAGTACTTTATAATGAAACAACTAAATAAGAAGAAGTAGAAGAAGAATGAAACTTGAGATAATCGGAAGAAGAGATTACCTCTTCTTCGACGCACCTCCTTTAAGCCTTCTCTTAAGGAAGTAGAGTTGGTATTTTGAGAAGCCCAGAACCTAAATAATGTTTCTAGGGATGTAGAGAAGATAAATAGTCAGGTTTTGGAAGAGCTTAAATGCGTAAAAAGGTTGTACGTGAAGAGGGAAGGGGTTCCCTTTTTATAAGGGAGGAGAGGGTCACCTTAGGAAAACATAAAATATTATTTTATAATAAAGTCATATTAGGTTTTTAATAGCTCTAAATTGATTAATGTAGAATATAAGGTGGGTAGGGGTCTAAATCCTCCCAACCAATAGGTTTTAGACAGGTTTGGGTCATCATATTAACCTTGTCTTTTAGTTTTAACCGTTAGTTAATTAGATTGACATTTACCATATTACTTTGCATTTTTATATTATATAGTTACTTTGCATTTTTATATTATATAGTTAATAAAAATACGATATACATCCAAGAGACCCCCAAGTGGTCCATTAAAAATACACCTATCATGATATAAGTATCTTGGTCGAACCTTATCTTTTTAGGAATATACTAACAATTAATAATATAATATTTTTTTAAAAAACTATTTTATGTCAATTTTGACACTATTTGGTAATGGATTTTTTTGAAAATCATAATAGCATGAATAGTTAAAAAAAAGTTAATTAATTAAATACTAAGATGTCATATTAACCTATAAAATTACTGTAATTCATAAAAAGTCTCAAATTAAATTTATTTGGGTATTTATAACATCAATTATTTTAATATTTCATTATTTAGGTAATTACTACATCACCATTCTATCATAAATAACATAAATTATTTAATGTCTAAAAAATTATAAATAAAATATGATTAGGTAAGAAATCTTTTTATATTTCTAATGAATATTTATAGTCGAATTTATCTTATGTATAACCCTATATTAACAATGATTTAGTTATTAAACTTTGATTTTAACTATTTTAACCTTTCTTTAAATAAATTAATAATAAATTTCCTAATCTAATCCAAGTGGACCTAAATGGTTATATTTTATTCTTAAGGTTGTTTTTGGTCTAATTACACTTATGCAATAGAATTAGGACATGTGTTAGGGAAATAATAATACCATTTTTACCCTTAATTACCCTATTTACTTTTAACCGCGGTAAATAAAAGTAAAAAGTTACTATTCAAAAAAAATTATTTTCATCTCATTGAACCAAATTTTAGTCCTTGAGATTAACCGTGTCTCTCAGATTTTCGAAATTCCACTCACAGAAGAGCTAAAATTATGTTTTATGTGAATTTCTAAATTCTCCTATGAGGTGGATAAAAGATGGTGAAAAGTTCAATAAAATTTTTATACGTCTAAAATTATTATAAAATGACTCCAATGAATTAAATTGAACTTATATAGGTATTATGTATCAATTTTGACCTAAAATAAATTTAATTAATCTAAATAATTATTTAAATAAAAATTTGCTTTTTGAATAGTAACCCAGTGTTTTCACTATTCATCAAAAATTCAAAGTTTTCAGATAAATACCAAAAATTCACCCCAGGCTAATTTCGATATTCCAAATCCAAAAATGAAGTCCATTTTGAGAAATAAAATTTCAAAAAGTAGGTATTACTATTCATAATGGCTAGTTTATATAATATATCCCTGTTTAGTGAAACTCGGTATTGCGTACAACATATGTTATCGGGGAAGGTCGTGATTGCGTGTAATGCAAGCCAAGTCAGGGTTGCATGTAGTGAAATATTCTTTTGTTGTTGCGTATAATAGAATCCAACCATATTGCATTTATTCATTGAATATATATATACACACACTCAATGTTGCATACAATAACTTCAAACGAACAGGAAAATGTGTGTAACACGATCCAAGAATAGTGTTGCGTATACTGCAAGCTAATACGGTGTTGCGTATAGTTCAAGATAATCTTGGTTTAGATTACAACAAAAGATATCAAATAAATTAAAAATAATACTTCTCATAAAATCTTGGGGTGTTATAGACTGTGCCCCTCCACTATTACACTTGTGAGGATACTTATGATACATGATTCGGAATAGGGGATCAAGTTTCTATAGTTCATAGTGGTGAGGTATGATCCCCTCCACACAGATAATTATATATTTTTACATGACGTTGGGCATCATTGACAGACCTTTGAAGCTACCAAAAAACATACTATTATTAGTTCAGGTATGGAGATTAAGATCCCATTTCTCTCTCATTAGGGATTATTCAGGATCTTATTTTGATTTTTATGATAGTTTTTAATGTTTATAGTTGACATGTCTTCATTAAATTGAGCTAAAACTTTAATTATATGTCTCTATCGATCAATTTTTTGTTCATCCTAATATGCATGTATATACTCACCCCTAAATTTCCTTTTCAAACATTTGTTTTGTGTTATGTTGGTGACATACATGTTCAATGTGATTTCAGTGGTGTATATGGATACTCGGGTGCATAGGACGCATACGATGGTCGGGCATGGAGATCTGTTGCTAGGATCTCTTGGATATTTTTTATTTTATACCTTGATAGGTTGGGACTTTCATTTTGTTTGGGTGTTTATTTTTTTCTTTTTCACTTTGGTTTTATTATTTTTTACACTGATGTATTCCCTATATTTTATTGCATTCATGGTTAATCTCTATATGTTACAGTATTTACATTTTACTCCTCTACACTACATGTGTGGATATTATTGGGTTCCTGTATACATATACATTCGGCAAAGGCCACCCATTTTTGTTATTCCTTATAAGATGTTTATGTTATCCCTAGACCTATTAGAACTGGATGTGGGATAGTGGTGGACTAACCCTTCATCGACATGGTTGGGAATAGTGGGTTGGGTCATTACATTCACCATTTTTGTGTTCCCACATATACAGGTAATAGTAAAATGTCTTCACCAAACATAATATCTGAATATATACATTCTCTATTATATATCTATATCACTATCTCTATGTAATAGTTAATTTAAAGGACATCCTACCTGTTAAATATATTAGGAAACATCCCTAACTCAAATATCCTTCCCATATTGTGATCACAATAAAAAACATTAGAAGAAAATCATCAACATCAAGAATTGATCAAAATTATCAATCATAAATATATTTTCATTCTTATTATTAATGAAATAAATCATTCGTTTGATCTTTAAGATATATGGATTCAATTAATTTCTAAATAACTCCTCATATTATTTTTATGTCCGATACAGATCCAATTTTTCTATAAAATAATATCCCACCACCACTAAGAGTGATCCTCTATCACATTGACTTCTAGATTATGATTATGTTTCTTTGAAGTTCCCGTGAAATTAAAATTCCAATTTATATTCAATTTTCATCAATATTATTATTTTCATCTTCGAAATCCTATAATGATTGGCAGATTCTATTTTTCAAGGACCATGGAATGATTTTTATGTCTTGGTTGCAGATTATTATTCCCACTATTTAATGCTGGAAAATCATATAATATTCTCTAGATGATCTATTATCATACTTGTTGTTGATTTTGAACAAAATTCTCATCCACTTCCTCTTATGGTCTCCTTAGCCATCGAACATTTCTCATTCTATATATAACACACACAAAAAATAAAAACAATAATGATTTTTTTCTCAAAAATAATTCTAAATATTTAAAAATCATTATATATAAAGAATCATCTTTATTAATTTAAAAAATAATTAGAAATATTATGTCGAATGGAAATTTACTAGGTGGTGTTGTTAAAAATTATTGAAATGACACACTCGTCAACTAAACAGATATTATGAGATAACAACACAATGAAGTGTGTATTAAAACACTTTTGTAGCTAGACAACCTTGCTATCATAATTTTCAACACAAATTGTTCTGCTACATATTTTTACAATATGTATTTCATGTTCTAACATTTTTATCACCATGGTACAATCCCTATATTATTGACCACATATAACTGCTAAAATTTGTAACATCCATCCCCTTAACTAATTGATTGGAATGATATAATGGTTCAGAAAACCTTAGGTGATTTCTATAAGAAAAAAAATGTTGGAGAAAAGTACCGAGGGAATACATGATCATTTAGGATTGATTTTTATTAAGACTACACCAACCTAAAGAAGATGAAATAGTTTCAAAAAATGATATTTTATGCATGTAAAGAAATAAAATACATTTTAAAACTATAATTTGGTATCATAGTACTAGATGGCATTTAGTAATTACAAAACATACACAATAAGGAAAAAGGAACTCAATGAAACCCTTGTGGAACTAACCCACACACCATCCCAACCAAGATCTGTCCTCCAAGATCAAAGATCCATCTTTGTTTCCCAATCCTATTACATCCTGATTATTTACAATACACATATTACAACCAGAATTTACATGTATCTTGGTATACTAAATCAGTAAATACTATAAATATACCAAGAAGGGGGTGAGTGTACCACTCAGTAGGTAATTATTAACACTTTCAATCATACTCCACTAAGAGAAAGAACATGATAGATTAAATTTATATAATGTAGAGGGTGAGGATATGAAAATAAATTATCCAACTATAAAATTTTATCAATTCATATTTTTACTAAATCAATCAGTTAATTCATTATTTACCTAGAAAATAAAATCCACGTTCTACACTTTATCAACTATTCATTCCCAATGAAAGTCCTAATACCTATGTTCAATTACCTATCTCATCACCATATTTTAACTTGTGGGAATATATTATGTGAAAAAATAGAACCATCTCCATGTTCAAACCAAGAAGACCCTACTACAAAATATCATGAACTTTGTCCCACCACACATGTCACATTCTTAACAAAACCCATTCTTTTAAAGATCGTTTTTTTTTTCAATAAATTTACCAATAACCATATGTAATATATTTAAAAACTAATGGTTTCGGTGCTAAAATAAATATTCATTCCAAAAAAATAACATGACAATTATTTAAACCTAAAAACCTTATGTTCTAGTATAAATAGAGTGTGAAAGAATCCACCTACCTTACAATGGTTTAATAAAATGAAGCATAGAAAAAGAAACCACTAGAAACAGCCATGAAACTTATTCCATTCAATATATAATATCATAAACATATAAAAAACACCTAATATAATATAAATATTCCTATGAAATTTTATGTCTTATAATACAAATGAGAAAATATCTTAAGATCTTTGAAGAAGAGAAAAACAAAGATTTACCATTAATTTCAAAGATTTAATATTCATGGTTAATTCAAATTTTCCTTCCAAATAAAGGATAATTTACAAGTATTTTTATTATAGGATAAGTGTATGATATACTAGTAAATTATGATAGAAATATAGTTCTATGGTGTAAAATTATGTAAATCCCTTACTCTCAATGAATCTAACGCGCGTCACATGTTTTGACCACATAGTCTACCTATCCATGTTGCATCCATATACATACTACTATGTCAAAACTAAAATGAATCATGGTTGTGCAAAATGGTTCAAAAAAATAGGAAACAACCATATTCATGCTACTGGTCATTACCGAGGAAGTTGATTTTCTTGGTTGCATGGTTTGGAAAATCTTTAACAAGATAATTTCTAAATAGCTCTATCTCACATTATTTATCATATAATCCCATATAGGTATCCTAGATATGAACCAAATATAAACCTACCAAGTGACTCCCATTATCATTTATCATATTTTATAAGAAATATTTCTTGGTTTTCACTTTCCATTATCAAACCATTCACCATTGAAAACCTTTCCAAAACACTTTAAAAACATCCAAATTTTCCAAAAACTCATCTGATGTATTATATTGCCTAAAATTAAAAAATAAATGAGTATTGTTTGTGAAACTTTGGGTGTTACATGTTTTTAAAAAATTTAGAATCATATCAATGATATTCAATGTAACTGTTATGTTACATCCCCAATGTTACCATCAAAAATAAGTTACATGTTTCTTTTTAACTTCTAAGTTCATCACATCAATTATATACTCTTATGAAATTACATCCAGCTATTGATTCTCTTTCCCCCATTTTATTATACTTTAATTTCAGTCATTATTTCATATGCTTCATACTTTTAGGCTTTACATTTCCATTTTACATGAACTCATAACACTTTAGTTTATAAATATTAATATATTTATGTTTTTAAATCATATTTTTTCATCATTTTGATTATTCATTCAATATCATTTCTTAAATTCTTTAATTATATTAATTATTTTGTAATGTTTTTTGTAAAATTTATTATTTCCTCCATTATTACCTCTTTTTTAGAATCAAAATAGTTTTTTGAAATATTTAGTTTCAATATTAATGTGAATCCATTATTTTTTGAATTCTTCCTCTCTATGATATTATTTAGTTCAATTTTATTTTGATTTAATGAGAATATTATTTCATATAATTTATATTCATTATATATATTTATATAATCATTTCAAATTTTTTCAAATGCCACATCTTAGGTAGAGATCATGGGACTCTTTCAATGAGCATAGGGTTATCCAATGTTTATCTAATGGAATACATTTTAATCACAGTGCTATAGAATCAGTGGATCATTGGTTTGACACATTCATACTCACTAATTATAATCTCATAGAAATAATTCCCATAAATTATAATCATATTCCTTATTATCTTATAATAGCCCATCTGAGAAACATAAATAGTTTTCAATATTTTTCGAGCTATGGTACATGATGATAGGTTACTATGAAATCGTAAAATTAATATAATTATATAAAATATTAAAAAATTGAACATACATTTCTACATTATTTTCAGTAAGAGAATGATATTCATAATCCTATAATATATTAAATTTAAACATGGTAGTCTAAGGATAAATAATATGTTTCTTGAGGAAAGCCATAATTATTTATTTTCAACATCCATTATCATTTACCTCAAAATATTATGACTTTTAAGGATTTTAACTATCATATGAATTCATTCCAACCATAATTCATGATCTTTTCCAAAAAGACCATTTTTTCTTTCTAAATGTTACAGTAAAAAAATTAATTATAATTCTTATATCCATGATTATTAATATAAAAAATTACTTATATGGTATAATTAATATTATAAAAGGTCTTGTGGGGATAGGATGAACAAACCATTTAAAAATTTTAAATAGTTGAAATAAGTTTCACAGTTAACTACGAATGTAAATTATAATGCATATTCAATAATAAATTTAATGAATAAGATAAATTGTATAGAAGAAATTCAATAATAACATGATTAATGGTGAACATGTTTCACCAGCGATACATATATACCCTTTTATTGATGTGTTAAAAACTACTTTTTTATTGAAGAGTGGTTATAAATGAAAAATTTCTATTTCTAGTGTAGGTATAACAACTAAAAATCAATTGGATTTTAGTAGTGAGTTATAAATCACTCAATAATTATTTTTTTATGAATGATATTACGAACCATGACATTAAATTATCAGATGTGCAACATAAAGAGATTTTCATTGGATTATATGAGTGAAAACATAATATAAAATGAATTTTTTGGAAAATCAAAACCCTACCATTATGGATATAATATAATTATAGAATGATTTAATAATAACTAAAATAGAATACAATAGAAGAATTACATGAATATTGATGAACAACAACAAAAATTGTTTATGAGTTTTAGAATATTTATTGACATGAAGTTAAAAATGGTAGTATATATTTATTATATTCTTCTTGAGTTTCCATCCATATGATAAGAATTAGATTAGCAAGGATCACATGATAATTCCTCATATCACATTCCAAGGAAACATGCTACAATTTTATTGTATCATATCTTATAATGGGACCATTTAATGACTCTCTATGAAATAAAATATGATTAAGAAATAACTAAAATAGCCTCCTAGTAATCCATAATAAAACTCAAAGTTATTAAAAATTATTTAGGGTATAAGAGAGATTATCATTTGATAATAACCATTCAATATTCAATAACAAAAGATTATTTTAAAGCCAATTTATATCTGACATACAATTGACAAAAATATCTCTATTATAATATATCAAATTAATACCATCTTTATCATATAGTTTGGTTCAATAAAATTCAAATATTTAGTTTTAAAAACAGAAAAATGAGAAAAATTATGATAAAAATTCAAATAAAATAATACTTTATAAAATATCATAAAGAAACTTTTAATATTTTTTTAGAAATAAACATTAATTTTGATATATTAACAATAAATAATTCCCTCAAAATACCTAAATACAAAAATAATAAAAAATCTTGTTTTCTGTTTATAGTTTAATGATGAAATTATTTAACTATATATTTTAAATTAATTAAAATTTTTGACATAAATTTCCTATAGTTTTCATATGATTAATATGAATTTTTTAAATCAATAAAACTATTAAATATAATAAAATAAACTTGTCTCCAATGATAAATTCAAAAAAAATAGAAATAGAATAATTTTTACATTATAGATTTTAGTTAAAAAAAATATAATCAAAGGGATGGACTAGGAGAATCTAATTACCATGTTCTTCAACTGACTATGAGGTATCTTCACCATTATAAAAAACATACCATCAGAATAAACATATAATGAGTTTTTAAATTTATGAAAAAATGATGGACTTCCAATATAAGAAATGACCAAACCGCCTGAAAGAATAGTTTACCATGTTAAAAATTGATTAACAACCTACAAAAATGTTGGAAAACCCAAGAAATGTAATTTTCGACCTGCCTAAATGAATCAAAATAATTAATTTCTACCATGCGAGTAGTCATTAATTGGGAAGTTTGTGTGGCCATAATACATAATTAGTCATAATCTAGATGAAAGGTTATGTGACAATGAGAATTAAAACATAATAATTAAATATAAAAATAGTTGTTGAAAATTCCTTTATCAATAACAGTATATGAAATCCACATCATTTATAAATGAAACAATGTGTATATAGTCATCTGATAAATTATAGTTATCCATTTAAAAATAAAAATCCATTAAGGTATTTTTATTAATGATGTACATAACAATTCAAAAAACATAATAAATTTTAACAATGTTTATTGATTAAAATATAAATGTTATATAAAACACCTTAAACCTATGTATTCATATGGTTTTTTATAATGTTATCTGACATAGTATGTGTTGATTAATAAGTAAAAAATAAAATATACTGAGCATAGTACTGAAAAGTACCCTCAAACTAGGTTGTAAAACATAAAAACCATACCACAATAACCTAGAATAATAACCTCATCATCATCGTTTCTCAGTTGTATATTCTTACATATTATAATAAAACTAGATACATTTATTCACACAATATATTTATAAAAAATTAACATGTTATTTTCTTCATCAATCATAAAAAATATTGACTTGATCATTTATAAAATATTTTCTTTTGAAACTATCAATTATGTATTTCAAATTTATAAAAAAATTGGTACAACTGCAAAAGCGGCACACACGCAAGGAAGAAAATTTAATGTAATCGGTATCCTTATTTCAGTTATTATGTAACCCATTATCAATATTTAATATTAAATAATTAAATAATATATATAATTATTGTTATTTAAATTTATAAATTTATTTTAACTTGTGTATTTTATTAACAATCAACTATTTAATGACTCCAGAACACTATATGTTACCAATTACATTATCACTGGAAATATTAAACAATACATGTAAACTATAACACAATGATAAAACAATTGTGACATTACTTTTTTAACAACACTTCTATATGAAAATAGACAAAAAAAATCTATATCCATATTACTATAATAATATTCTCTACCTCATTACACAACAGCATGTCATACTACTATTGAAAAAACCATAACCACTCCTTGTCACCCACAAAGAACCACATCCACGAATCCATGCAGTTTTATATATTTTAATAATAATTACTATTACCAAAAAAATTAAACTTTAAAAGTCATAAAAAATTAATATAATATTATCAAATATTATTATATATTAAATTTTTATTAATGGATTATGAAATGACAATATGATTCTAGATTTTATATTGACATATTTTTTAATAACATTCATTTTTCAAAAGAATATTTGTGGTGATCATAAATATTAAATGGCACATTGAAAATGATTTCAAAGATGTTACATTAGAAACTATGTAATAATATATATTGATAGTAACATGCAATTAATAAAAAATGAGGGTAATCTATCTTCTAAATATGTTTTGTTATATACTCTATTAACTTTTCTTAGTATAATCTGACTATACATAGAGTGAAATAAAAATCATATATAATAAATATCTATATAAATAAATAATGAAAAATCTCTCACCCCCATAATATTTGAAGAAATTATTATTTTACATGTGTAGGATGAATAAATCAGTGTTTAAATGAAAAAAACTACAAAAACCCCACCGTATGACCGAAATAGAACATAAACTCTTCTTAAAACTGGATAAATACCAACTCATAATATAAGAAGGAACAACTATAACCCTTTGAGATGAAGGATAATATAACTATTTAATGTGAATGGATAAAGTTTCATCATTGATCAATTTTAAAAGGAACTACACAAACATGATAGTTTTGATCCTATATAGTTATTTTTTAAAATCTATAAAATGAATAAGAGTCTCCTAGAGCCATTATGAATAGAATAAAATATAGAATAGAGTAGAGGAAAAAATATTTTTATAGGATGCCCAAATTACACTAACCATGAAATGGTGAGATATATTTTAATTTAAAATGATGAATGAGGGATAAAAAATCATAGTTCATGAAAATATAATATCAAAAAAACCCCAACTAATTCTTTTGGTTATATTTTGATTGGGTTTGATAAATACATGGAATTTTAGTTACCAAAATGTCTATATTGAGCTTGAACATGACCCATATTAGTGACATAACACTTTTAAAAGGAAAAGAAAACACCATTTAAATACTCCCCTTATGTTAAACCATAATGAAAAATGCATAATCACATAACCTAGAAACTTAATAATCACCAAATATGTATTTCACCACAAAAAAAATGTTCCCTAGAAAATTTGTAGAAACATTCATTCACCTTACATAATATATTATAAAATACCATTCAATAGAAAGAATTAATTCCTATAAAAAATGTCAAGCCACCAAAATCAAGTAATCTACACCCAAAATTCAAATCCATGAGACCAAGGTCATCCATTCCCCATAAAAAATATAGTTTGTTCACATTATTTGTGTTTTATTCTACAAAATTGGAAAACGTTACCTATCACTAATAATAAAATCTTTAATCTCCAACTCGATATCACTAATACTCTAATGATTCGGTGAATCATTTTGGAATATTTATAGGAACTAAATTTTAAAACACTAAATTGATTCTAATATTTTTGAAATATTGTCAACTCTAGATGAAGACAAAAATATAGAATACCAAACATCCATGGAATATATCTCACAAACTAGTGTAACACAACCATTGAAATAAGTTCAACAGAAAATAATTAGTTAATCTGATGAAATAAACATAAAAATTAAGAATAAAATTATCAAATAATAATTAAAAACATATTATAATGTAAGGAATAAATTTTCAAACAATAATACCATGTAATTTTCCATGAAAAAATGCCATCAAAGAACAAGATCAAACATAATGACATGCTCACAATGAACCTTCTTATGGGGATATTAAATTCATTCGTTCCTCTCCATGATGGTCACAAAATAAAAGTTTCTTATGTATCTACTATTTATCACATTGAAATCATCGTGGAGAAATCTGTGAATATGTAAAACTTTATTGATTTCATCAATTTGATTTAACTATGGAGGAATCTTTAACTAATATACCACCCAAAAAAATCTCTTAAACCACAAACAGACTAATAATTTTGAGTTAATATTGTTTCATTAGGAAAACCACTACTGGATATAAGGATACAAATGCCCAAAGTAAAAAAAAAACTCTCCAACCACAATTACTAGATCCTGGATTTAAAATTAAATATAATCATTTTTAGTCACCAAATCACCTCTATCTTCCCACAAATCATCTATGACTTCTCATTCATTCTCTATATAACATATTCTCCATTGACCAATAACTCTCAAAACGTGGTCCATTTTAATAAACACCTCAATGAAATCCTATAAAATATATTTAATAGAGGAATTATTTTAAAAAAGTTATATATTTTATTCTAATGAAACTTAATGATAGAAAAATGATTCATACAAAACCTTTAAAATCAAAAAAAACATGAACAACATATATTTTCATGTGTCTAAATCATCTTCTATATATGATCATACATATTAGGATATAACTTCATGTGGATACAAAACAAGGAACCAATATCACAAATTAATTATCTATAAACTTATGAGATAATATAAGTGTCATCATAAGATATTTTTTTCCTCAGATACCCATCAATATTCAATGTATTATATATTTACCACCCCACCAAAACCATCAAAAAAATTAAAATCCTTCGTCACTACAAAATAATATAATGTTATTAGTCAATTCAATACCAAAAAATAATATTATATTCTCAATGGGTCTGACAAGGACAAGTAGAAAATCCATTAAATTTATTGGTCATTTCAACGCATGTATATAAAATATCTACATTAAACTCAAAAAACGATGATCTATATTCACCTTGTTATAGAACATGCTTTACAATATAAGCATCCCCATTAAATTCTTCATCCTCGACCACGATAACTATCTCTTAATGAAATTAAACCTCACGGAAATATGATGATGTATAACCAAGAAAGAATTATCAAACTCTTAATTAATTTCTAGTCACAAAACCAATGGAACAGAGAACATCCTGTAATAAAACACTTGAGTATTTTAATCCCTAAATAATCCTTCATGAGGACCCAGTTAAAATACATTATCATGTTTAAGCATAACTTCATAATATCCAAATAATAACAAAAATACATTCAGAATGAAGATTGACTACACAATGATATTTTATTTGAAACAACTACCACTAGTGTTATTATAATCAATATGAATCTTTGAAACCTCCTTCTCCATGCATTATACTTCATAAAACTGACAAAACAATCTCCTCATAAATTCATACAATGATCAACCACAACTATTTTTCCATTTCCCAAGGCTCTTGAGATAACTATTTATTACAATTATTTGCTCTATAAGAACCTATGATGATTTAGATTAAAATAATATAGATAGATTGTATTCAACAAAATTTTGTGATCAATAATGAAAAACTTACATTCACCAGTGATATATTTATGAAGCACCATTATAAAATACACCACGTCCACTTTCCAAAGATAATAAGTGAAATAGTTTTGATCATGATGACATAACAATCTATACCCTTTAAGTCCACATGCCTCTTCATCATCAAAAATGAATAAAATCCTAGAAAATGAGCATAACCAAAAACCTAAAACACCAAATCCATTCCCTTGAAATAGAAAAAGTTGAAATGTAAAGTAGACATGTTATATAATATAAATAATCATGGAAAAGATCAATCAATATATAATCTTTTGGAATCAGACTGAAGGATGTTAATAGGGATATAATATGATATAAATAAGATGAAAAACAATTTTTATTTCATACAATATCAAATAAATTGTGAACCTATATATCAATCATGGGAGGAACTGAATAAATAATTGACTCAATATTTAATTGTTTGACTTACAATCTATAATGAGATACCAAGTACCTGAAAAAATTCACCTCATGTTTCCAAAAAATCCACTTATACATTTTCCCTTCAATCTGATTGTGTTCATGGATTTAATGAAAAGTCTATTTTTGATTATAATAGTTCTTTATTGACATAAATTAAAATAGTATATTTTTATAGAATAAAACCATGGTCTAATCAAGAAACTAACATAGAAATTTTTTTATAAATACCTTGAATATATTTTGGAAAATTTTTATACCGAATGATATGTATATGAACATGAATTTAATGTAGATATACATAAAATTACAATCCTAGATATCATTATCCATTAGCTTAATATAATGAAATATTTACCACATAACAGTAAATGAAAACCTACTGAATTCTATAAATTCATAAATAAATCATTTATTTTCAGTAGGAGATAAAACATGCTCCCCAAGTACTAATGAATTCAGTCATATACTATCATATTAATATTTTAAAAATAACAATAGAGAATCCCATTATAACATAATATCCTAATGAAATCCATCAACATTAAATCAAAAAATAATAATTATAAACTCCTATAAATAACAAGCTTTTATTTTGTAACGAGCCATAAAATATTCATTAAATAATATATTGCATTACTATCATCATGATGGAATTCCCTTTTGGAATTAATATCATAATATCTTTGGGAAAATGTTCTGTAATACTTCTATAAACAGTTGAAAAAACAAAACCATCACTTATATTGATAACAAATTCAACTATACTAGAAGAGATGATGAGGTATCTAGATTCCTAAAACCCATATTATGGTCCTAATCACCAGTAAAAACATCATACCATACATACACATTATAGAACATAACTCCCCTCTAGAAGAAATTTATATACAAATATAAAGAGTATATCCATTTCATTCTAATTAATAAAATCGTATGGTTTTTTCTATAGAAAGAATAAATATGATGATGAATGATGTTTCATATCTTTTTTTTATAACCCAAACATTTTAGAAATTACAATGATTGATTACAATATTATTGAACACAATAAGAAATGGTATCCTCTCTTTATTGAGTCCAAAGGAATATACCAAAATGAGTGAAATAAATAAATGTCATTTCGTAGAATAAAACAATTTTATAATATTTTTGATAAATTATTGGTTGTCCCTCTCAAGTTTCTTATTGAAAAACTTCTAAAAATCACTACAATAATCATCGTCTCATGCCCAAATATTTTTACTCACTTGACATTATACTAAAATCATCAGTTTCTATGTATGGATCGATGAGAAATATATATATATATATATATATTTGTGTGTGTGTGTGGGGGTGGGTACCTAATGATATTTTTTATTAGTTGGAACTATTTTACTGGTTTATTAGGAACTCGATATTGATATATTAAAAACATTAAATATATTAACAGAAAACACCAAAATCACATTGAGAATAATTTAATTAACATTGAATGGAATCTAAAAATGGTAAAGGAATAACTATAATGGTTTTATAATTTAATTTTAACACTTGGAATGCTATAATCCATGATAACAATAGACCATGATAAGATTTATGATCACATGTGCATGGTTTAAGAATTGTATTATTTTCATTAGAAAAAATATTTTATTTTTTATATCTACCTAAATCATTATGATAACCCATTTTTAATCTACACAAATAAATTTATCAAGGGATATATGAATATCCCAAGAGATTGGGAGATGTATATCAGAGATGATATTCAATGAAACAATGTTAGTGGATCAAGAATCAATGATATTATCAAATTTAACTCTTTATCAAAATCAATAAATAATTTTTCATCATTAATGATACATCCATCATTGAGTTAGGGCTCATTATTTTGGGATTATATCCTTTTGTTTAGATTATAATCAAATATTATGATTTATTATTTGAATCAATTATTTTTCCATTTAGACTAATCCCAATGATTATTTATACTTATTTCCTTATGTAATACATTTAGATTTTAAAAGAACACTATCTTCGATAGTTCACACAACATGCAACATTGATTCTTAATAAAATATAATAATGTATACTATTATAATGTATCTGATTAATAAGAGGTTATAAATAGGACTATCTAAATTATAAAAAGTACATGGTTTACATAATTCTAAAATAAATTATTTTTTATCAATGATTATAAATGGATATAAAATGATTTCAATGTGAAAGATATGTTTTTTTTAAAAAATTGTTTTTATATGAAATGTGTTTTTATCAATATAATTAAAATAAACACTACTTGTGATTAATTTTTAACAAATTTATGTATTATATATTCAAAAAGAAAATTATCATTCATATAATATATTTCTGTCCTGGTATAAGAATACATTTTCATTATGTTTCAAATTGAATTTTTCTAAAGATAAATTTCCATCACATTTTTTCACCTATTTTAAAATTACTTTATATAACATATAGAAATTTAATTTTAGAAAATGGATTCCATATTTGGTATTAGTTGGGTCAAATTTTGTTAAAACGGATACTCATAGTTGGGGCTTATATTTATAGTAAACTTGTTATATTTTCTCACCTTGATAAAGGGTAAATCTAGATAATATTGGTCAATACTAACTAATATTTTCATAATATTTCATTTTAATTATTTTTGGATTAAGGGAATTCAACCCATATAACTTCATAATCATAATTTATTTTTATTATTTAATTTTTTTTAGGTAAATTACTAATAAAATATTTAAATCATAAAAGGTTGTTGAATGTAACACTCTTAAAATTAAATATCTCTTTTGTGTTTATATAGGGATAAAATATTTTTATGAAGGAATATTAATGTCTATTTAGAGAGTAATGCTATTTATCAAATTTTGAAGATTTATTTCACCATTTTAGTGATTATATAATTGTATTAAATTTAGATACAACACTGAAAAAAAATTATTAATTAATGAAAACATATAAATTTTGTTTTCAAAAATATTAAAAGTAATATAATATGAATGATTTATAGTGGACCATGAATTTTATAGAGGAATCTGACATATTAGTGTTGTGTTAGTGTAACACTAAGAGATTTTATAAAATATTTTTTTCAAATTAATTTAACCTTTTTGATATTTTTCATTGTATGTAACACTTAATTTAGTGTGGATTATATGAAACATATATTTAATCTTTCATTACACACAACATCAAGTTTATCTTGTGTTATATGTAATGCGGATTTTAAACAAAACGAGGTATATTATTAAAAAATTAATATTGATGTCAACTATCCATTAGAGTGGAATGTATGAATAGGATTAAGTAATTTATTAAAATATGGTTTACACATGTATGTAATATGAATTATTTGAGGATCAATTATTTAGAAATTGAAATAAGAAATATTTTATAATAAATAATTATTTTTTGAGAAACAATTTTTTTATGAACAAAGATGTCTTTCCATAGTAAATTAAAGAAGAAATTTTTTTTAAATTATTATAATAAAATTTATATATTGTATAATTTTTTTATTTTTAAAATTTCATTTAATATATTTTTTAAATAATAAATAAGAATAAATCTAATTTTATGATTAAAACTACTTTTTTAAATCTGTATTGTACTCTTTTTATAGAGAACATATTTTAAAAATAATTAATAAAAATTTTATTAAATTTATTTGATAATGTAATATTAAATTTTTAAGTTGGAATACCAATATTATATTACGGTGAATTTTGTTATTTTTTTGAAAAATATCATTTTTAGATGAATAATGAAAACTACAAAATTTTAATTGAAAATATATATATTTTTAAATAATTTAAAAATATAAATTATATTTTAAAATGTCATTAAAGAATAATTAGTTCAATTATACATCTATTATTCCAACTTAGTTCATTGGAATCAATTAATATTAAAATTGGATATAAAAATATTTTAAATGTTTGAACATTTTATATTTAAGTACTTGATTTCACATCGTATCTACGGGATACGTTTTACATTCAATATTGGAACATATGTGAATGGAATTAGGAAAAAATTGATTCCATATGGGTAATAATAATAATTTATAAAATCGAATGAGTTCAAGTAATTTTTTTACCAAAATTAATACTGAATTTATTAAAAATCAATTATCACGGTTAAGGTAAAAATGGCTCTCCCATGGGTAATCTAAAAAGATAATGGTAAAAAGGACCTAAAAAGTTTATTAGGTCAATTTTATGGAAATATTTAGTCCATAAAAATAATGGTTGTATAATTTACTATTTTTTACCATATTAAATATGAAAAACATGGGAGCACTCAATTATTTTCCAAAATATCATGTGTGTCCTCTCCCCCACATATAAAAATCTTCCCCATCTCATCTCTTATTCACACCATGAAACCATTATGGTTCTACTAATACCTAACTATATCACTTACCAAAATTCCCACCTCTCATTCATTAAACCAATTTTTTGACATAAATCCACCATATGATGAATTTTAGTGCAAACCAAACAATGATACCCAAAGAAGAGGTAACATTCATCAATGAGTGTTTTTTTTACTTCTACCTCTAGATAATTAAATTATTTCTACAACATGATGATTTAATAACCTCGATATCTAAAATATAATGGGATACTTTTATGTTATTTTCATGACATTAATACTTCTCCACTTCCATCAAATGGGTTTTTAAATCATTATTCAAGTGTACAGCAGTCAAACACCTCTTGAACTAATATCATTATTTTTTCCATTACCACCATTAGTGGTTAGAAATAATTTTTTAGTTAATTTTTATATATTATATTTATGTTACATTCATTATTATTGAATTATTATGTCATAAATTCCATTTTGTGGGTAAATGGAAACGTTGCTCCTGTGTATGATAGACTACTACCTCATGAGGATATGTGATTCGCTTATGGATTACATGGAATGTATTAAGGATTATTTTATTAAAAATAAGTTTTATACATAAAATAATTATGATATTTATGACATATAAATCATAAATAAAATTTGACATTTCATTTTTCTTTCCATCATTTTCACTCATTGACAGAATATAACATACTTCGTGTACTTTTGGACTATCGCCTTTACGCAATGATGTGACTTTATTTTCATCACCACACCACATGGATGATATGTATAAGTATATTTTAGGAAATAATTTGTTATTAATGACATTATTATAATTATGGATAGATAATATATTACTTACCTCTTTTACATTGTGATCATTGAAAAATGGAAATGTTACTTAGGCATACATATAGCATATCGTTTCCATAATATTAAAATTCTTCATTTCTCATGACCATGTTTGATGATTTTTGTTAAAAGTATTATTTATGTATAAATATTATAATTATTTAATTATTATTATTATGTATTTTCTTTAACCATGATAAATGTATGCTTACTAAAAATTAGAAATCTAGACATAAATGAAAAACAAATCTGTTATTACCCAAATCATGACTTCAATAGGGAATTGTTAATAAATTTGTAGTAAAAGTATATAAGGCCATCATATACAATATGATATTAATAAGATTTATTATATAATATATGTATAATAAATATATATTTACATATATATATAAATTATACATTATTTTTTAATGAGTTTGATGGTATTTGAGGCTTATAATAATGGAGTTCTAGTCGCACTTTTATTTTTGGGAGACATATGAAAACTCACCAATCATTTATTTTGTGTGGTGTATATAATTCCCCTTTAATATGTTATTTCTTTAATACCATTAGTATCATTATATATAAATTTAATTATATGTAATTATTTTTTTGAATTATAATTCAAAATAATACCAAAGTGGGAATGGATTTTGTCTCAAATTTCATTTCTTTGAGACATATGGTTATATTATGCTCCAATATTCATTAAATAGGTGTATATAATGCCCATTTGAAATGTAATATAATGAATTTATTTTTCCTTGGGATATTTTATTTTTTTATTGATATTCATTAATAGGGATTATGTTTTATTGTTATCAAATTAGAAAATATTTTATGTTATATACTAATTATTTATAGAGATTGTTTATGAATATGTTTTTTATGCTAAAATATTTGTATCTATATTTCAATAAAATAATGATTTTTATTATCCTATGTTCATTTATTATATTTTCAATTAATAGTAACATTTTTCCTGTATTGTTCCTTAAAATAAATAATGAAATATTTTTTATAAAATCAGTATTTTTTTATCTCTTATTTTAGATATGTATTGTTTTCCAAAAACAAGATTTCTATAAATTTGTTCATGATTATTTTATTATTATACTATTATTTTTTAAAAGAAAGTTTTACTGTTGTATAAATTTTTAAAAAAATTGAAGGTGTTATTCATTTTATTTTCTAAATAAATCTCATTTTCATTTTACTAAAAATTTAATAATAATATTTATTTTAATTTGTATGGAGTGAATGAAACTTACCATCATTATGATAATTATTTTTTGAAGCTTAATATATATATTTTCAATGTTTTTTTCAAATAAAAAAATTTCCATAATTATTTTTGTTTCAAAAAGTGTTTTTCAAAGTAGAAGGGATATTTTCCAAAATAAACGTTCAAAATGATTTTTAAAATATTCTATTATAGGCTTTCAAAGTAATTTTAAAAGTAATGGATCTTTAAAAAGTTTTACTGTTTTACAATTTACTTTCAAGGAAAATTTATTTTCATGGAAATTTCTTTTCCTCAATAAATTTTTCCATTGATCAATCCAAATCATTTTCTATAAAATATTACAAATTTTGATTTTACCATTGACTTACTAGATATATGAACTGAGGATACAATTATTATTATTTATATGATTGTTTTGTTTTTATAATGGCATGATGTTTATAAAACCCATTACATAACCATGAGTTATACCGTGATTAGACTCTTATAAAACCTACTTATTTCCCTATGGGTTATGCTAAGATGATTATTAATGTCACATCCATGACTTATTTTAAATTTATATTTCATTTAATTTCCATTTTTTGATTTTTGGGGGGTTTCCCACGCTTTTTTTGAGGAATGGGTGAGTTTTCATGATTTGGGACAAACTGTGAGCCCATTTCCAGATTTAAAAACAAAATTTCATTCTTTTATAAATTTTTCATTTTGTAATATTGTTCACACATTATAATTCCAAAATGGCCTCCCCTGACTTATTAACACCATAATCCTAATTTGGACCCTTTAGTAATCCATAATAATGGTGGAGTTGGTTTTTTTTAAGGGATTGGGCCTGACCGGAAGCCCATTTCCTGTTTTAACAATTAATTGTGTTTATTTAATAACCTATTCATTGTTTAATTTTTTTCAGTGATTCCACATCCCATGAGAATAAAAACACCTAAGGCTCGCCCCCATAATCTATTGTTCATATTTGGAGCTCATCTCCCCCGCAGATTAGGGAGATCTTCCTAAATCATTCTCAAATAGACCTGATTTAAAGAGGTAAAATGATTCTTGCACAACTTCTACAATGTTCACTATTTTTTCCTCATTTTAGTCCCCACATGACATACTATGACTCCTTCGAGCCTTCATAACAATTTTGGTTACATGGAGATTTAGATGTTTTTAGATTTAGGGAGTTGTCTCTAAGATTTCTGTAAGTAAGTCATTCTCTCTTTGATTTCTTCACTTTCTTTAGGGTTTCATTCACCCTTTCTTGATTTATAAAATTACCATAAGTTAGGTTTCGTGCCTAGGTTCTAAATTAATTTCATTTAGGTGAAATTTTGAGGTTTTAGGTTTCTTTTCACTTCTTTGAGGTGCGGTGGTGGTGCGGTTGATGTTTCGCCCTAATATTTGAGGGTTTCGACACTTCCGGTAGGTGATTCCATTTGTATTTATTTATAGAAAAGTTATTTAGATTGAATTACTTATTTTTCATGTTTCTAATATGTTTTGTATGGTGTTAAATCTTTTTATGTTGGATTTGGTTAAGCATTTAATTTTATAGTTTCATTTTAGCTTGAAATTGGGTGTTTTTTATGTGTAACCCTTGGGGTATTGTTTGGGTGTGTTTTATAACACGTGAAATTAGTTTAATAAATCTTTTATGGGAAGAAAATTATTATTTTGTAGGGTATTGGTGTGACTTTAAGTTTTAAAGAAGGGTTTTTAATGGGTTCAAGGTGTAAAACCTTATTGTACTTCTTGAATGTGATTTTAAAAACATGTGCTTTTCATATGGATCTTTGGTGGTATTGTTTGAGGTATTTGTATAACACCTAGGGGTAGATTAATAAATGTTTTTTGGGGATGGAAATTCTGTTTGGAATGGGTATTATTGTGATTTTTTCCTTTAAATATGGTTTTGAAAGGGGTTTTATTTGTGAAAAGTTTGGGTATGATCTTTAGAATTGTTTTACGAAAGATTTGAATTATTTAATGATTTATGTAAGAGGTTAAAACATATTGGAAAACTGTTTTGGAGTGTGTATATTTCGAAATGGTACATTTTAAATGTGAATGTGGATGTTTTTTTATGTGTTCCATCATTGAAATTTTTTATAAAAATGGTTGAAGGATTTACTAAAGTGTGTAGGAGATGTGAAAGTGATGTGGGATGTTATGTGTGAGTGTGAAGTGAAAAATAGATTTTGGTTAGGAAAAAAGAGTTATGTAACATGTGAGTGGGATTTTATGGGAGTTTTAATATATTGGAATGGTTTTATAAAATAGTTTAATGGATTTTTGAAAGTGTTAAAGAAATGTAAAAAGTATTGTGGTCTTTTTTGGTGTGAGTCAGATTTCAAATCAATTTGAATAAAAAGTGGACTTTTGTGACTTGTGTATTATAAATGTGGGATTTTTGGTGAATTTTCTATGAGGAAATTATATTTTCATGTGAAAATTATATTTCTTGACTAGTTGAACTTGTTTGAGCACAAAGGGAAAACCAGAGTATCTAGGTGGGTGGACGTGTACTTGTATGCTAGTGAATCCATGGGGTTTGGCCGCAGTTTTAATTAGCAAGATTAATGCTTATAAATCTAACTAAACTATTATTAAGATGGTTGGGGACCACTAGGTTATGGGTTTGTTCCCTACTAGTGGCTCGTGCATGAGAACATATATTAGTGATGGTTACTGTTACCGAGATACAAGGTACCTGGGACCCACAATGAGCTAGTGCCTATGGGTTATTTCCTATTGCTTGTTCTCATTATATCATATATAATTACCATCGGCATATGGTATATTTGGATAGAAAATTCATAAGCTTTGTAATTTATTTTAAGAGTTTTGATTCTTTACATTAGCCCACTTGAAAACTGATTTTTTTAAAGTTCCATCTATTAGAAATTGTAACTAGAAATTACATGTTTTTGAAAACATGCATGCTTTTTGAATTTGAATGTTTATCGCATGGAATCTCTTAGTGTTGGTATCCTACTAGGAATTTGATCACACCCTAATTACACTCATGGGTCTATGTAGACTTTTCTTTCTTTTGTTGTCACAGGTTGGGTATAGTTTTTAGTTCCAGTGGTTCGAGTTTATAGCTGGTCCTTGGTGGTAAAGTCTTGTAGAAATGGATTGAGGGTGGTTCCATATTACCATGAGGGTTCTTGGGATATTTAATTTTGATTTTTTACCTTCTTTATAGTATTTTTGAGTTATTTTAAACTATGTAATTCAGTTCTGAATTTTTGTAAAATATTGTTTGATTTGAAAAATCCATATTCGTTTTATTGCTTTCATTTGTTGTTTTATGTGTATAAACTTGGGAAAATCATTCCCAATTTTCAGTATATGATACCCGGGCACTTGTGCCAGCCCATGGGGATCGGGAACTCCCTCTGGGTCAGGTTATGGGCTAGTTTTTATGCCAGTTTTGGCAGAGACCGTATTCAGTTCATGACAAAATGGTATCAGAGGTGGTTCGATCTCTATTTCTCATGTTATTTATGGAACAGTCGGGATAGTCTAGAGTTATTATTGTCAGGACTTGCCATTCTGGTTTGGATTAGTGTGGCTGATCACCACTCCTCGTGATAGGATTCAAGTCACCAGGGGAAGTCGAGACTTTTATGAGTCCTTTGGTTATATTGGTTTGATGAACATTAGTGGAAATGGAAAGGGAGTTGGGTTAATGGTCTCAGTGAGCTCGCAGGGTCTTGAAAGCCATGTGGAGCTAGGGATATTTTCTTAGAACACTCTCTATGATGGTGAATTGATTTGAGTATGTCTTCCAACTATATTCCCATGTCACCCAACGAAGTTATTTTCCCCGTACATTGTTTTGTGTCCTTTAGTTTCGAAATATTGGAAGTTAATTTTTAAAACAAAAATGAAATGGTTTTAAGAAGTTTATGTTCATTAAAATGATTTTATAATAAATTTAGAAGGGTTTAAATTTTGAAATGGTGGAACTGAGATTTCAGAATTGTTTTGAAATGGAAAATGGTATGTTTACACCTCCTTTGAATGTAGAAAATTGTGTTAAAGTTGGTTTTGAAAAGGTGTTTATAATACAGTTTTCTAAACTGTTGAAAGGTGTTTTAATGGGTTGAGATGTTTTAAAATTAATTTGTATGACTTGAATGTGATTTTTTAGTTAAATTATTTTTCCTTTCTAAAATTTTTTGTAAGATTTAATTTTTTGTTTGATTTTGGGGTTAGCTGTTTTGAGAAAAATGAGGTATTGGTTGACTGTTTTGGTTTTGAAAAGTGGAAAGAATTTTTATTTTATCCTTTGGTATTTCCACGAGCGAACACATGCATGTGGTTATATGAGATGATGGATGTTTTATGGAATGGATGAATGTGTTCTGGGATGGATATGATGAGGGTGGCTGGTGTGGCACAGAAACATGCATGTGTGAGGCTAATGGGGTACCATTGGTGGATACACTAACCGTTGGACCATTTATATTCAAAAAGATGATTTTAAAGGAAAAACATGATGTCTGGATGAATAGTTTGGGATGGTGTGTGTTATGTGTTTTTGAAAATGTTGATGATGAGGGATGTTTTTGGTCCAAGAACCCCTCTTGTCTAAACTGTGTTTTGGGTTTGTGTTTGGTCAGTAAGCTGTGTTGAAGTGTCGGTTAGTGGTCTCTTCTGAGAAATGTTTTGGGATGCCTTTACGGTGGTTCATTTCATTTTTCTGGATCTCGTTTGTGGTATATCTTGACCAATGGACCATCTTGGTTGGTCCTTGTGTTCAATAGTTGGATAAGGTATGCCCCATTAAGGGTTAGTGTAAAATTGAAGTGAAACCCGGATTGTTTCTCCATTTGAAGACCCTCCAGTTAATCAATATAAAGAATACTTTTCATGAGATTTTTAGATTGATTCTACACCCTTTCTTTCTTGGGTTGGTGTATCCTCTTGTAGAAGGAGAGTGATCATTGAAGGTTGAAAGAGACATTAGCTTTTTGTGTTTCTTGATTTGTCAAAGGTGGAAGTAGTCTGGGGTTGTTAGAATGGAGGAGTATCTGGAGGGTGTCTAAGAGGTCCTCTCATTCCTTCGGATTCTCTTAGAAGAAGGAGTTCACGTTAAACTACTATTTTGGAAAATCTGGTCATGAGAGGATATTGTGGCCACTTTATAGAATTGTGTATTGTTTTGGGAGGTTGTATTAGGTCCCTCTCCATGCATCGTTTATATCAGTCACCATGGTTATGTTCGATGATGCCTTGTGATGTCTTCTGCTCAATTGACCGTAAAGGTGAAAGTTTTACAATCTTATAAGAGTCCCTGTTATTTTTGGATAATGTCTCCCTTGAAAAAACTTCAAAATCTTCCATTTTAGAGGAAGTTGAGTATAGGTGTTCTTTAGTTCTATTGTTTCTCACCCGAAGAAACAAGGTGTGATGTGTGTGCATCTTCTAAGACCTTGTTTCAGTGAAATATCGGGTTAGGGTAAAGTGAGTTTTGAATGTTTTATGTCTTGGAAATCATATAGGGGATTGCAGTGTTGTTGTTGGTGGCACCGAAAGAAGAATTCTCATTTAGGAGGTTTCCAAAGCCTAACTGTGAGGTAGAAGATGCTTCATTCATTTGATCTCTAGCTATAGGTCTTGGATAGAGGCCGGAAAATAGTCATAGGAAATCCTAAGGTTGTTTAAAATCTTGTACAATGTCCAATCCTCAGTATGATAGATAAAAAGAGTTTAAACCTCTGGAGTCATCATCTTTCTTCTGTTGTTCCAGTTCGGTGGAAATTGGTGGATGGCCTTGTACCCATGTCATCACCCAATGTTATTACCTCCCCCTTTGGTTTCTATTGAGTCTTTGTAGAATGGTTGGAAACTCAGCTACAAAGTCTGAGCACATGGTTTGTGAACGATTATTAGTGACCATGTTCCAGGAATCCATGTGGACTAACCGTGAAGCCTTCCCAAATCATTAAAATTTTGAAACGTTCTATGTCGGCCCATGCTGGTCAGTTACGATGGTTGGTTCTAATAGTGGGGAGACCCACTATGATTATCATGTATGTTCCTTCATAAATTTTAAATCTAATTCTGCCCTTTATATAGGGGAGTCCATTCTGGCCTCCCCCTGTTACTGTCTGGATTCTGTCTCTGGAGAAAAATATAAGTTGTCTCTTATGGTTGGGAGCCTATTTGTGTCCCCTCGTACCAATAACTCAGATTTATCCATGGTCATTTCTTTACGGTAAGCAGTCGTGTTCAGAGATATCTATCTACCAACATCATCATACATTAAACTTTGGGATTGGAGATCGCCCAATGGTTTAGTTAAAGTAAGGTAAGTGTAACCTTGTTTGAAGTTGTTGTTCATTTTTATGAATTTCTTGAGTCTTGTTTGGATAGTTTTTGAAGAGTTTTATTTTAGAATAAAGTATAAATGGGATTGACCATTTTAAGAAAGTGTTTTATTTTTTGGTTGTCATGGTAATCCGTCCTTGATTGATCACTGGTGGTGTTTTGGCCTTTGGGGGTGAATCTTGGCAAAGAAGTATGTCTTGGTTTATCGGTTGGGTTTGGTTTTTATATTTAGAATTTTTGTGGATTTCTAGGGATGGAAAGTTTTCATGGTGGGGATAATTGTCACATCCATGAATTATTTTAAATTTATATTTCATTTAATTTCCATTCTTGATTTGTTTTGGGGGTTTCCCAAGCTTTTTTTAGGAAAGGGTGAGTTTTCATGATTTGGCCCAAACCGTGAGCCTATTTCCAGATTAGAACTAATTTTTCTTCTCTTATAAATTTTTCCTTTTTTAATATATTTTTCCCATTCAAATTCCAAAATGTCCTCCCCAGTCTTATTAACACCATCATTTCAATTTGTCCCCTTTATGAATCAATATTAATGGTGGATTTTGGTTTTTATTTAAGAGAATTGGCCTGCCCGGAAGCCCATTTCCTATTTTAAAAATTTATATTGTTTATTTAATAACATATTCATTTTTTACTTTTTGTTAGTGATTATACCTCTCACGGGAATCCAAAAACCTGAGGATCACCCCCATTAGCTATTTTTTCACTTTGGATCTCATATCCCCTGAAAGTTAGGGCGATCGTCCTAAATTGTTCTCAAATCAACCAGATTTGAAAATGTAAATTGATTCTTTCACAACTCCCTAAATTTTCACTTTTTTACCTCATTTCAGTCCCCACATGACCTTATATGACTCCTTTGTACCTCCATACCAGTTTTTGTTACATGGAGATTCAGATTTTTGTGGATTTAGGGCGTTTTCTCCAAGACTTATGCAAGTAAGTCATTCTCTTATTGATTTCTTCCCTTTCCTTAGGGTTTCATTCACCCTTTCTTGATTTATAAAATGTCCAAAAGTTAGGTTTTGTTCCTAGGTTATGAATTACTATCATTAGGGCGAAATATTCAGGTTTTATGTTTCTTTTCACTTCCTTGAGGTGTGGTAGGGGTGTGGTTGATGTTTCACCCCAATATTTGAGGGTTTCGACACTTTTAGTAGGTGATTTCATGTATAATCATTTCTAAGTGAATTAGTTTGCTTGAATTACTTATTTTTCATGTTCCTAATATGTTTTTTATGGTGTTAAAAATATTTATGTTGGATTTGGTTAAGCATTTAATTTTATATTTTCATTTTAGCATGAAATTGTTTTATTTTCATGTGTGACCCTTGGGGTAGTATTTGGGTGTGTTTTACAACATATGAAATTGGGTTAATAAATCTTTTTTGGGATGAAAATTATGATTTTGCAGGGTCATGATGATCCATTATGTTTTAAAGAGGGGTTTTTAATGGGTTCAAGGTGTAAAACCTTATTGTACTTCTTGAATCTATTTTGAAAATGTGTGCTTTTCATGTGGTTCTTTTGTGGTATTGTTTGAGGTATTTGTATAACACTTGATAATAGTTTAATAAATGTTTTTGGGGCTATAAATTCTATTTTGAATTTGTATTGGTGTGATTTTTTCCTTTAAATATGGTTTTAAAATGGGTTTTATGAGAAAAGTTTGGGTATACTCTTTAGAATTGTTTTGCAAAAGATTTGAATGATATAATGATTCATGTAAGATGATAAACCATATTGGAAAACTGTTTTGGAGTGTGTATATTTCGAAATGGTACATTTTAAATGTGAATGGGGATGTTTTTTATTTGTTCCATCTTGGAAATGTTTTATAAAGATGGTTGAAATATTTACTAAAGTGTGTAAGAGATGTGAATGTGATGTGGGATGTTATGTGTGAGTGTCATGTGAAAAATGGATTTTTGTTATTAAAAGGGTATTATGTAACATGTGAGATGGATTTTGTGTGATTTTTTATATATTGGAATGGTTTTAAACAAAATTAATGGTTCATTTTAATTGTTAATAAAATGTAAAAAGTGTTGTGGGATTTTTTTTTTGTGAGTCGGATTTCAAATCAATTTGAATGAAAATTGGACTTCTGTTACTTTTGTCATATACATGTGGGATTATTGGTGATTTTTTGATTTGGAAATTATATTTTCATGTGAAAAGTATATTTCTTGACTAGTTGAACTTGTTTGAGCACAAAGGGAAAACCCAAGTATCTAGGTGGGCTGACGTGTACTAGTATGCTATTGAATTCGTGGGGTCTGGCCTCAGTTTAACTCAGCAATATTGATGCTTACTACTATAACTAAACTATGATGATGATGATTGGGGACCCCTAGGTTATGGGTATGTTCCCTACTAGTGGCACATACATAAGAATGGATATTAGTGATGGTTACTGTCACTGAGATACGTGGTACCTGGGACCCACAATGAGCTAGTGCAAAGGGGTTATTTCTTATTTCTTGTGCTCATTAGATCCTTTACACTTACCATTGGAATACAAAATATTTGGCTGGAAAATTCATTAGCTTTGGAATTTATTTTAGGAGTGTTTATTATTTCAATTATCCCACTTGAAAACTGAATTTTTTAAGTTGAATCTTTTAGAAATTGTAACTATAAATTACCTGTTTTTGAAAAATTGCATGTTTTTAATCTCTGAATGTTCATCGCATGGAATCTCTTAGTTTTGGTATCCTACTATTAATTTTCTCACAGACAACTTACACCCTTGGGTATAAGTAGACTTGATTTGATTTTGTTGTCATAGGTTCGGTATAGTTTTTAGTTCCAGTGGTTCGGGTTTCTAGCAGGTCCTTAGTGGTGAAGCCTTGCGGAGATGGCTTAAGGGAAGTACCCCTTACCATGAGGGTTCTTGGGCTATTTACTTTTGGTTTTGTACCTTTGTTATCGTCTTTTTGAGTTTTTTAAACTATGTAATTTAGTTATGAATTTTTTTTTTTTAAGATTGTTTGATTTCAAAAACCTAGTTTCGTTTTATTAGGCTCATTTGTTGTTTTATGTGTATAAACTCGGGCAAGGCGTTCCCAATTTTCAGTTTATTATACTCGGGAAATTGTGCCAGCTAGTGGGGATTGGGAATTAACTTCGGGTCATGTTTCAGGCCGGGTTTTTTGTCTGTTTTGGTGGCGACCATATTAGTTTTGTGACAATGAAAAATGATACTTTTCCAAAGGTTATGATATGATGAAATGTTTATGAATCCCATTTCATTGCATGGGTTGTGATATAATGAATCTTTTCTGATATAGTCTAACACATATTTGTGATTTTTATTTTGTGTAGGGTTGTATTTATATCTCACACAAATGAATTGGAAAATCATAAATGTTATATCAGTTTGGAGGGTACAAGGGTGGATAACCTATTCCAAAAAAAAGATGATCCATAGGGGGTTATCCCAATACTAAAAATTAGGGTACATTTGTGGTTATCCAAATCCAGAAATAGGGAACACAAGATGTTATACCAATCCCAAATAAGGTATATGGGTGGTTTTCCCAAGCCTAAAAATTTATGAATGTCATGGTGGGTGGCCTTGACATGTGATGTTTTACACTTATGTATATGAAAATAATCTATTTTTTATTCCAATTTTATACTATCATGGATCATGTTCATTGATTTACATATGATTCATGTCTTATGAGTTGATAATTTTTATACCATGACTCATGATTATAAGCTATGATATGTAGGGTCTTGTATTTTAAAGTTATTCTCATGTTCGCATACCCTCATACTCATGTTTTTCTTATGTATCTCCATTTTTTACCCTTACTGATTATTTAAGATCACCCTCTCTTATACTTCCTTTCCCTATGTTAAAAAAAATGGTTTTTAATTAGTAGTAAAAAGGATAATATATTTATTCTATATAATTAATATCCTCCATGAATTAAGAATATTTTTCCCTATGTTTCAAAGGTTATTAAACTATAATGGTCACTAGGTATGAGTTTGAGTTATGTAATGAATATTTATCTAAAATAATGTAATATATTTGAATAATAATTTCAGATCTCTATATTTCGTATTAGAGGAATGCATTAGTTATACTTTGCATGATATGATGAGGAAAAATTAGTGAGATCAATATGGATATTTATATGGTTCTGTATTGGGATGTCTCTATGGATATGTCTATGGATGAGTCAAATTATTGAAAAATATATTATAATTTTGGTAAAAGATAGAGTGAGTGGGTTCTATGAAATTCCATCCATTTCTAAATAAATCATGTGGTTGTGGAACTCAAATAGGGGTACCTAGGGGTAATAAATCTAAAAATGGTTCATTTATCTAGATTCGATTTTTACCTTCTGAATGACATTGGGCCTTTTATAACACCTGGTCTGACACTCTCCGTGGACATGCTTTGTAAATTAAAAAACAATTTATAAACCATAATAAAATATTTAAATAGATATTAATTATGAATGACCTAGGATAAATCAAATATATCATATATAAAAAATAAGGTTTCAGGATTTAGAAATCTTATAAGTGATTACCATGATTATTTGGTTTCTCATTATGATTTTTATCACTCAAACTATTCATTTTGGATTTATTTTATGGAATAAACTATAAGGAATGGTGTTAACAACGATTGTGATAGAAAATATACTGATGATAAACCAAATGATTTGATGATTGGATTGAAGGATATTATGATTATTCCTAATCATTTATCATGGAATATGATTAATATTGGAAACCTAAACCAACTCTCAAAATCATCATAGAAGATAAGGATATAATTTATTGAGTGTTTAGGTAGTGCAGACCATGAATGAATAAATATTTAGTTTCTTATATATTCAAAAATTTGGTAATAATCATCTAGGGAATATCTAAAATGAAGGAAAAGATGTTTTATGTATGGTGAATAAGTGCATAGAGATATAAATTGAAGAACAAATAAATAAATGTATTTTTTACCAAATTTATCAAAATATTTGACTTCTTAATGTATTATTAATGGATGAATGCTTTATACTTTAAAAGTATGAGAGTTAAGAAAATCAATTTCATAGGGGGAACCCTCATGAAGTGAATCAACAAGATGCTATGAGTAACGGTTACCCTACTAATGATAAAGATACTATGAGTGACAAATAAAAGGAAATAGGTATTAGTGAATGAGATATTGAATCCTAGATAATAGATTCATTTTGAGGTGAAATAATCAAAGTGTTTACATATTGGGATTCTTGAATTATGTTTGTATATGTAAGGAAGTTTTTTATGCTTTTTTCATTAATCATTTTCAAGAAAAAGATAAATTTCACTAATGGACAAGAAATTTGATTTAATGGAATGGTTGTGTTTTGATTATGGTAAGATAACTGTTAACATGTTCTAGGTCTTGAGATAATTTTGTTGGAAGGAATATATTTTGGTTATAAATAAGTAAATTTCATATTACTGATTACCTTATCACAAATTAATGATTAGTGGAAAAAATTGATTCATGTTATCATTGATGGATTTTACAATGTTCTTTGGAATTAATAAATATATCCAATAATATGTGTTGAATTTATAGAATAATGAACTATGTATATAGTAAATAAGGATTTATGGTAATTTAGTTTATTACCATGTTACAATAGAATGCATGATAAAGGTATTCACATGTATGGTATGTGATAAAAAAGATCCACTTTATGATATATGGGGAATTAATGTTAATTTTAATTTTTAAAATTTAATAAACTTCATTATAAATATTGAATTTTGGAAGGACCATAAGGCTGACCACTTATGAAGTGTTTTATGTTGAACTTTGGATATGTATTTTTATATTAATGTATTAATTAACCATACAAATATTTATCCATTTTGGATAAGTTGTTATAACCATTTTGTTGTCATGATAACTAAATATTGATTAAATGAATTATCATTCAATTTATGTATATTATAATCCATTAGTGATTTATGAAAAAATAAAAATTATTTATTAGATTAATAGATTAGGTAGAAATTTATCTAGGCACAACCAAAGTTTGAGATTATGCTTATGAAATGGAATGAAATCAAGTACACATTCTATTGAAAATTATTCAATGTTAGTAAAATGATATTGAAAAAAAATGTTTTCTTGTTATCATAATTTTTAATTATAACAATGAACATTTTCACAAATCTTTGATTTATTGATTTTTGTTCATTAACCTTCTCGTTATAATCCTTGTTCTTATGATCAGTCATTTCCATCACTATCCATTAATATTTGTGTTTTAGTTTTATTAACTATGTCTATTCCTTCACTTTACACCTATGTTACCCTATTTTGAATCCTAAAATTTATTATTCCTCATGAGTTTTTTAAATCCATTTCCCTTTTTAATTAGGATTATTTATTACCCATTTTTACAATGTGGGTTTTTATAAAGTGATTTTCAAATGTTATGACTTTGATAATCGTGATGAATTTCGAGCAAGAAATTCCATTTAAGGGTGTAGAATGTAACACCATGAGATTATATGAAAAAAATAATAATATTAATTTATAATTTTAAATATATCCAATTGAATAGAACACTCAGTTTAGATTTTTTTATAAGGAACATTTTTTTTGGCTTTTGTTTCACCCAACGCAAAATTTATCTTGCGCTCCACGCAACAATTTGTCTAAACTAAACATGAAATATTATTAAAATTTTATTATAGTTATCAAATAGCCACTATAATGGTAGTTAGGAATAATGTTAAATAAATTTTGAAAATATGGTTTACTGATGTTTGTATGATGAATTATTTGGGACCAATTAATTTCAAATTAAAATAATAACCATTTGAAAATAATGAAATTATTTTTCTAAGAAACTATTTTTTTGTGCACAATATTTTTTACATCAATAAATATAAAATACCGGTATTTAAAAAAAATTAATTAAATTTATATATTATATTTTTAATAAAATATATAACATTAATTTAATGTATTTTTAGGAAAATAAAAAATAATTAATCCAATTTTACATTTAAAAACATATTTAAGAAAATGTTCTGACTTTTTATAGTGTAATTATTTTAAAACTAATTATTGACACTTTTATAAAAACTATTTAAAACATTATTCATTTTATAAATCATTATATTAAAATGAAATTAATTTAAATTTTATTAATTTTTTTAAAAGTTTAATTTTTTGATGAATAGTGAAAAAAATTGAATTTTAATTGAAAAGTGTTGTTTCATTTCAATAATTTATATAAATAGATTATATTTTAAATTTTTGTTATTGAAAAATTAGTAGAGCTATATATATATTAATATAATTTATTTCATTTGAATCTATTGGATATAAAAAACATTGTAAACTTATAAACATTTTGTATTTGAAACGCATCTTAATCATCGTGACAACGTGATTGATTATAAATTACATATTGACACTTATGTGAGTAGAATTTTTAAAATGGACTCTATATTTTTAAAAATAATAATTTATTTTAACTAATGAGTTCAAGTAAATTTTCTAACAAAATTAATAGTTAATGTAGTAAAACTTTATTATCGTAGTTATGGAAAAAATGGGTTTACTAGGGGTTAAACTAAAAATATTCGGGTAAAAATGACCAATAAACTTTTATAAAAAAATTATGGATATATTTCTACCATAAAATATATAATTTTCTATAATGATAATCTTTTTACCCATGTGACATATGAAAAATGTGGGATTACTCAATTCTTTTCAAAGATATTAATTGTGTCCTCTCTCGTACATATAAAAGGATACCCCATATCTGATATTATATACATGATAAAACCCTTTTGTAACATCACATACCTAAATAAATCTCTTATTAGATTACATAATACTATCTTATAATCTATATTGTAGACTAAAATATAACATATGAATGTTTTTATTGTAAACCTACGGATGATAACTGAATAAGGTGTAATGTTCATCAATAAGTATTTTTCGTTTTATTTCTTCCCCAAAATTTTTAATTATTATTATACCATAAAAACATAATATCCTAATTATATTAAATATATTTGAATTTTTTAGGTTATTTTCATTACATAAAACCATATACACTTCCATAAAATTGGTTATGAAATCATTTTTCGTTTTTACGGTGGACTACCACCTCCCAAATTAATGTCATTTAATTTTTCATTACCACCTCCAATGGTTACAAATAATGAGGTATTTATTTTTTTTATATGATATATACGATATTTTTTATTATTATGGAATTATTATATCACAAATACCTTCTTCATTTCCATTTTTATAAATACTATAATGTCACACATATGTACGGCGGACTACTATCTCATAAAGCAGTGTGATTCATTCATTATTTATACGAAAGGTATTAAGGATTATTTGAATGAACATATGTCAGATATATGAAATAATTATGATATTTGTGACAAATATTTCCTATGTTTAATATAATATATCATTTTTATTTCATACCTTTTCACTCACTAAAAGATGATAACATGATTTTTGTATGAGTGGACAACCACCTTCATGAAGAAATGTGACTCTCCTTTCATCACCACACCACATAGATTATAAGTATAAATATATAAAATAAATATCATTTTATCTATTATATTAGTATCATTAATTTCATGTAATATATGATATACCATCTTTCAAAAATGATCAATGAAAATTGGAATCGTTACTCTTACGTATGAACAACTTATCGTCTTCATGATCGTAACATATATTATTTCTAAAAAACATTAATTACATGTCATAAAAGTATAAGTTATGTTTAAATTTGATAATTATGACATTATTATTATTATTTATGCTATGGAACCATGATCAATATATGATGAATGAAAATAACAAAATCTAGATATATAAACAAAATAATGTAGTTGTTACCTGAAACATGAACTCATCAAAGAATTGTTAATAAAAAGGTAAAAAAATACATAAGTAAATCATATATGTTATGATATAGATATGTTTATTTATAAAATATATGTATAATAAATATATATTTATTATAGAGGGGGTCCGAATGAGAGCAATGGAATTTGAGACTTATGGTAAGGGGATTCTGGTCTCTCTTTTAATTATCGGAGGCATATTAGAATCCACCCCCACCCCCCATTTCTTTTGTGATGTGAATATAAATCCCATTTTACATTTAATATCAGGAATACCATTATTTTAGTGGAATTAAAACATTCATCTTATGTTTTTATTTATTTGGGAATTATTATTCAAAATATTAATAATGTGGTAAGGGGTTTTAATCTCAATTTTCTTTCCTTGAGACATATAGTCAAGTTATGCACATGTATTTCTTTAAAAGGTGTATATATATCCCATTTGAAAATTAATATAATGAATTTATTTTCCCTCATGATATTTTCAGTTTATATTATTTATATATATTCATGGGGATTACATTTCTATGTTACCAATGTGGTAAAAACATTATGCTTTAATCTCACTTTTATCGATATTGTTTTTCACTATGTTTCTGATGATGAAATATTAATATCCATATCTAAATAAAATGATGATGTTTCTTTTCCTCTGGTTATTCGTGAAATTTTAATGTAATAGAACCATTTTTTTAAACTTTTTAACTTATATTCATTAAGAGATGTTTTTTAATCTATCTTTTTTAACACTTCAGTTAGAAATATTGTTTTCCAAAGACATAATTTATAAAAATGATTTAAAAATGTTATATTATTATCCAATGATTTTTCTTAAATGAAATTTTACCCATGATTTAGTTTTTTTAACAAATAGTTTGAATGGAATATTCATGTTTTTTCCAAAAAATTCTCAATTGACTTTTCAAAAAAAATCCAAAGGAACCATTTTTTAACATGTACGGAATGAAGTAAACATACCATCATCATGATCATTAATTTATTTGAACTATAATTTATCATTTTTCAAGGTTATTCTCAACGAAAAAATTAAAAAATATAGTGTTTTATGTTTTAAAATGTGTTTTCTAAAGATGATATGATATTTTCTTTAAGAAATATTCTATTTGATTTTTATAATCTACCTTTATAATCATTTAAGGTTAATTTTAAACAAATGTATTTTAAAACGGATTATATTTTTTAAATATAGATTTCAGAGAAAATTTATTTTCTTTAATAAATGTTTTAAATGTTCAATCAAAATATGTTTCTATCAAATAGTACATCTATTAATGTTTCTTATTCTTTACGTGAAATATGATACATTAATAAAATTATTATACTTTTTATTAATTGTATATTTTAATGATGGAATGATGTTTATGAAACTTATATCTCATTAAAGGGTCATACAATGAAAAGATTCTTAATAAAACCACTTCTTTTTCCATGGTTTATGCAATAATGAATATGAAACCTATTTCACTTTCATAGGTTATGATATGATGAAAATTTAATGAAACCCATTTACATTCATAGGTTATAATATGATGAATGTTTTATTATCTTGTGAAATAAATATTTATTATTTTCATTATACCATGGGTGGTACATATATCTCCCTCCAATTCACTGGTTAATTAAAATTTTCTATGAGATCAGGGGTTACACTGATGGTTAACCCATTATGAAAAAGGAGGGTACATAATTGGCTTGTAAAGGCCAAAAAAATAGGTACATGGGTGATAATACCAAGCCGAAAAAGGGTACATTGGAGGATATACCAAGCCCAAATCCAATACATAGATGGATATCCCAATCATAACATATTATCAATGTCTTGGTGGGTATCCTTGACAATGGATGGTATATGATTATGTGTTTGTCATAAATATATGTCTTTTTACAATGTTATTATTTCATGGATCATGTTATTTTATTTCCTTAGGATTACTGTATTATGTACTTCCAATCTTTATTTCATGAATCAATATTGTAATATTTGATCACTAGGGTGTGGTTTTCAAAATGTAATCTCTTGTTCTCATACCATTATGCTCATGTTATGCATACATATCTCCCTTGGTTAACCTTATTGTAACGCCCCGACCCCAGTTACCCATGGTCGGTGCATTATTGCGTAACATTGGCATGATCACAAAAGATCAAGTCTCGAAAGACCGATTAGTTTAGTAGCCTTGGAAACACTAGATACATTCATAAATGTTACATTACATAATAAGGTGAAATACTACAATAACAAAGTCTCCATATTCCACACTCATATCCTCTTCTGACTATCCCTGCAGGTCATTCATAAAATACTTCTTCACATCGTGGAAAATATTAAAACATTGAAAGGGGTGAGCTTAGATTCTCAGTAAGGATAACAATATAGTGGACACTTTCATAAATAAACATTAACATTTAAGGTAATGTATAAATAAAACAAAAGCCTTTTTAAACTTGAAATTCAGCATACTATGGCAAAAATAAAATTAAATAATGCCATTTACTTACTCACATGGATATTCTACTAGTCGAATAATCCCATGCAATATCAATAACCACTTTCATAATGATGGAATGCATAATACCAGACTATCATAACCACGTAGACAAGGCCTCGTTCCAAATCTACAATAAGATTTTGTCAAGGCCTCGTGCCAAGACACTAGTTTATCACAAGAGACCTACCGATGCATCGAGGAGCTATAGCAGGATCCACCCGTCACTTATTAAGTCCAATACATTCCTCATATGAACAGGTTTAAACATATCATAAACCATAACATAATCATATCACATAAAATATGCATAAAGGAAACAAAAAGTTTCCACACCTCAATCACATAATATCAATACAACACATTTATATAATAAAAACACTCTCAAAACCATTTTCAATAACAAAATAAAGGAAAATTAAAACTTGGTATTTATGTTTCATTTAAAAAAAGTTTTGACTTGTAGAGGAAGCCGAAACTCAAATAATGGTCACGGCGGTGGAGAAGTAATTGTTTCCGCATACGTACGACAATAAAAACATTCCTTTTTGTCATTTAGTAAAACACTTTCCTATAAAAAGATTCCTTTTGAATAAACGTAAAAGTCAAAGGGGTTTATACACCGTATAAAAGAAGTTTGTGTATAAAACAAAATATGCCTCAACGAATGGAGATTGAGACGAAGTCCCTTACATATATCATTTTTTTTAAAAAAATATATCTATTATGTGTATTAACTATATGTACACATAAAGAAAGTATAAATACAAGATAGGACATAATAATATCATGACATAATTTTAAAATAGGAGATTAACACAAAGAATGGAAATTGGGTTAAGAATTTCTCTTACCTCGTGTCCGACATGACTCGACTGCTCTTTAACCTCCTGAATAATAAACTAGAGTTAATATATACCTGTTTAAGAACCCTTTTCAAGTTCATTATTCCTTTTATATTACTTATTACCATGTTACAAACATTATGTAATTATTTAAGTTAATAACGATCGTTTTGTCGATCTTAGGTACTTGAGTCAAAAATAAAATTCTTATAATTACAATTTGTTCATGTGGTAAAATATCCATTATATCCATAATTATATTCATGATGTAGATATCATATACATCATATATGTCTAGTGTATACATGCATTTATAATATTACATAACATTTAGAGGTAAGAAATGAAATGCACCGTTCATGGAGACGGTAAACCGTAGGTACGCATAAACGCTACTTTCATTTATATTTCATATTTAATGGGATGAAGTTATAATTATATAAAGTTATAATATTTTTCCAATATAATATAATGTATAATACCATTTACTCCATCCTTTATACATCCCACATATGGCATTAATGATTCAAATCACTTTGAGGGGGCGGTAGTCCGCACTTCCTAAAATGAAATTATCGCGTTTACCCATAATGGAAATCATAAAGTATGCCACAAATGAGAAATAAATAAGCATAAGGAAAACATAAACATAATATATATATCATATATGAAAATAGTGTCATCAAAATGTCCACCATTAGAGGTGTTAAAAGAATATTGAACAATCATCGTTTCGTGAGGCAGTATTTCGTCACCCACAGAAATAGTATGTTCTTTAACCATTAGACGAAGGTGCGTGTAAGTGTAAACAAAATAATTATCATAACAACATCCTAGTATATTTTAGATACTGGTGTTTTTACAAAATAAAGGAATAAAAATAGTTTAAGGGGTTGGAAAAGAAAAATAATACAAAACAACATTAGAGAAGACATTAACTTAAAATCGGGTAAATCTTTTTGATTTGATCCAAAGGCTTACTTGGGAAGAATTCTGCCCAAATTGAGGCTTCTAAGAGTAAGGTAGGGAATTTTAGAGAGTATTTGGGCAGAGGTTGGCTGATACAAAAGGCTTTGAAGGTGTGAGTAAGGTGGTAGTGGTGGGGGCCTTTTATAAGAGGAGAGAAGGGGCACTCTTGGAAAGTAATAAAATGTTACTTTTTTATACAGTTCTTTTAGGATTTTTAAGGTCCCACACTTATATAATTCGAGGCTAAGGTGATAAGGGCTCTAAATATTCTCATCCAATAGGCTTTGGATATGTGTAATGCTTATATTTTACATTATCCTTCCATTTTATTAAAATCGTTAATTAATGAGGTAATCGAGGCATCATCATGGTGTCATAAATAATTTAATTTATTTAATGTCTAAAAATTATAAAAAAAATTCATGATGTAGGAAATCTTTATAGATTTATAATTAATATTTATAGTCAAAAATATGACTTGTATAACCCCATTTAAAAATTGTTTTAGTAAAACAACTCTTGTTTGTGACATTTTTATTTTAACATTAAATAAAAATTATTTATGTCATTTTCCTACCAAAGTGGCTCCATGGGGTCCCCAGATTGACGCATGGATTGTCTTGGTCGGCCATGACATATCCAATAGGGTTAGGACAAGTGTAAAGGTATTTTCATATTTTTATAATATCATTTTTACCTTAAATTTCACTAATTACCTTTAATCGCGATTAATTAAACTTAAAAGTTACTATTCACCAAAAAATTATTTTAACCCCATTGAACCACATTTTACTTCATAATGAAAACCATGTATGTTGGATTTTTTAAAATCAAAACACATAATTGTTAATGTTTCATTTAAATGAAAAATCAGTTTTTTAACTACCACTTAGTGGTTTCACTATTCATCAAAAATTGAAGTTTTTCAGAACAATGCCAAAATTTCACCGTAAGCTATAATTCATATTCCGAATTCAAAAATGATTTCTATTTTACAAAATTCTAAACACATAAGTTGCATTAATTAATTTCATATCTAATTCCCGTTGTCACAACAAATAGCATGTTTTTTAGAAACAATATATATCAAAAGATTGACAATTGTTTATGTCCAATTTCAAAGTAAATTAATTATAATGACCACTGTTGGATATAATGGTAAAAATATATTCCAATTTTAAATTAAAACCACTCAATAGTATAATTTATCACTATAAATTATTTCTATTAAAAAAGTTGTTTTTAAGTATTTTTCACTATTCATAAAAAATTGGAAGTTCTTAGAAAAACACCAAAAATTCAACATAGGCTAATTTTGATAATCCAAATCCATAAATGAAGTCCATTTTGAAATATAAAATATATATAATTTCAAAAAGTGGGTATTACAATTCATAACTGCTACTTTGATTGGTCTCAGTGTGTTAGAATCTCGAACTTGCATACAATGTAAGCTATTGCATTATTGAAAGAGAAGCGTATCAACGAAGCTCGGGGTGTTACATTCTCCCCTCCTTCAATAAATTGTGTCCTTGCAATTTTAAATTTTTTCTTTGAAAATAAAAGGTTGAAAATAGAAAATACCTTTGTGGAAAACCCACATCGGAAATAAGGTTAATAAAAATATAATTTTAAAAGAAAGAAAGATAAGTACAAAGGTCACCCGAGATAGCCCATACTAGGATTCTATGAAAATATGGATATGGAAGAAAAACAAACCATCAAGGTTTGATGGAGAGTTGTAGAAAACTGGATTAGGAGAAAGATAACCATAAGAAAATCACAAACTTGTGATTGGTTAAACATTCATTGAATCCCCAGTTGGAAAAGTTAACCGGCAACATTTTTGTTTTAAGTTACCTTTTATAAAGTTGAGGAATTTATTTAGGAGATTTACTAAGAATTTAAGGTAATATACATACTAGTCATGTAGACTTTCATTCTTTAATAAATTTTTACCAAAAACCCATCTTTCAGTCTAAAAGGTAATAGAACTCGAAAATATTCTATTTATCATAAATTTATAAGGTTCCAAATATTAACACGTACCATTTAGATTAGGAATGCTTTTTGTAATAACCAGGTACTTCCTGTAGGATAGTGGTAGGTAGTAAAGGCTGGTCGCACTATGGTTGTGGGTTCAATTCCTGCATCTTTGTCTGAAGCGACGGGTTATCCCCCAACCTACAGGTTGTCCTTTTCCTAAAACTATAGTATTATAATATTCCAAAAATAATCTTCAGAAATGTTTTAACCTTAAACAATACTATCAAAAGTTCAACATAATCCATCCCAACCTTTATAGTTTTCCAAAATACATCTGTCCAGACTTTCTCTAAAAGGTCTCTTAATTCCAAAATCAATTTATCAGATTCCACAAACAAAGTAAAGTTTCTCTTATTGTCACATACTAAAAATATGATTCCCTTCATCATATTAAGACCTTAATGAAAAAAAAAAGTACTGCAGTACAATCCTTATATATATCACATTATTCTTATAAACAGAATATAATCCTTGAGTCCAAAAGCACCAATACATTAATTATTCTACTTCAATTGTAGTAACAGCATAAGATTGTCCTTTATCCCTTGGCCTTTTCTGAGGTAAGTTTTCCTGACTCTTAGGACATTCATTTGCATAATTCCTCATTTCCCTACAATTTTAGTATTAAACATTGATAGCCTCTTTCTTTCCCTTGCAATCACGAGCCTGGTGACCTTTTTCTCCACATTTGTAACAAACTCCCATTCATTTTATGCAAGTACCAGGGTGATTCTTTCCATAATTATCGCATAATGGAAAATCCTTCTTTCCCTTTTTCCCTTTATCTGTCTCTTGTTCCACCGTTCTCTTCTTCTCTTGCTTTACTTTATTCTCATAAGACTTAGAGAATTCCTTTTCTCTCTTGATAGCACACGAGACAATATCTTCATACGATGAGAAGGATTGTGATACTAAAGCTTGATGGAGAAATGGTTTTAACCCATCAAAGAAATGATCAATCTTACTTCTTGGGTTACGTATATAATCTGTAGCATGCCTCGCTAACCTTGTAAAGTTAGCCTCATAATTTGTGACATTATCATCATCCTTCTGCCTCAGACTCAGAAATTGCCTTTCCATATCTGCTTGATGGTCATGTGGAATGTATTTTTCTAAGAAAAGATCTTTGAACTCTCTCCATTACATATTTGATACTTCTTCATCTTCCTTTGTGTTTTGAATCAGCGACCACCATTGATCGGCATCTCCAGTGAGGCGGTAGACTGCCATGACAACCTTCTCCCTTTCGCTACTCCCCAAGGCATGGAATATTTTTTCTATAGAGTTTATCCATTTCTCAGCTACTAATGGATTTGTACCCCTATTAAATGTTGGCGTTTGTTGCCTTATGAAGCGGTCTAACATTGATCCTCCACGTTGCAGATCAGGGTGCTCCATACGAGTAAAGTTATTATTCATAACCTGAGTGAGTTGTCCCAGTATGGTAATAAGTTGATCAGCGCCAGTTGTATCTCCAGATCCACAATAATTATCTTGAGCAGGAGGGTAATCCCTACATGGAGTGCATGCATTGATACGGTTTCCATTCCTTCTATTATGCGCCATTTCTAAACAATGGCATAAACTAGATTAGTTTATGAATCAAAATACATAATTTCATACTTGTAAAATACTTAACATAAATTGAACTATTTATGGATATAATCCATAAAAACAATTCTTTGAGGAAGTATATACTCATAACCCTTCATAGTGGTTTGTAGAGAAAATAAGAATTAGCCAAAGCATATCCCCCGGGAGTGTCGTAACCAAGAGTGCAGCAAGGCCCGTTGTCGTGCACCAGTTCTCGTCCGAGTCTAGCTCAAAGCGGTGTTTTTGGGTTTTACCCGTAGGTACATCTGTGCCAGATCCGCCTCTACCTGCTCGTATCCAGACAGGGATGTATTGCTCGTAAAACTGACAATATCTCTATAATACCAAAATTCTAGGAAGTTCTTCTATACTAATCCTCAAAGTCTATCTTAGGGCTATGTGCTATAATCATAGTTTATCTAAATCTAGCTTCCATGGTTAGTACTAAACTGCCTCTGATACCAATTGTAACGCCCCGGCCCCAGTTACCCAAGGTCGGTGCATTATTGCATAACATTAGCATGATCACAAAAGATCAAGTCTCGAAAGACCGATTAGTTTAGTATCCTTGTAAACACTACATACATTCATAAATGTTACATTACATCATAAGGTGAAATACTACAATAAAAAACTCTCCATAGTCCACACTCATTTCCTCTTCTGACTATCCCTGCAGGTCATTCATAAAATACTTCTTCACATCCTAGAAAATATTAAAACATTGAAAGGGGTGAGCTCAGATGCTCAGTAAGGATAACAATATAGAGGAATCTTTCATAAATAAACATTAACATTTAAGGTAATGTATAAATAAAGCAAAAGCCTTTTTAAACTTGAACTTCAGCATAGTATGTAAAAAATAAAATTAAATAATGCCATTTACTTACTCAAATGGATATTATACTAGTCAAATAATCCCATGCAATATCAATAACCACTTTCATAATGATGGAATGCATAATGCTAGACTATCATAACCACGTAGCCAAGGCCTCGTGCCAAGCCTACAATAAGATTTTGTCAAGGCCTCATGCCAAGACACTAGTTTGTCTCATGAGACCTACCGATGCATCGAGGAGCTATAGCGGGCTCCACCCGTCACTTAACAAGTCCAATGCATTCCTCATATGAACAGGTTTAAACATATCATAAACCATAACATAATCATATCACATAAAATATGCATAAAGGAAACATAACATTTCCACCTCTCAATCACAAGATATCAATACAAAACATTTATATAATAAAAACACTCTCAAAACCATTTTCAATAACAAAATAAAGGAAAATTAAAACTTGGTATTTATTTTTCATTTAAAAAAAGTTATGACTTGTAGAGGAAGCCGAAACTCAAATAATGGTCACGGCGGCGGAGAAGTCGTTGTCGCCGCATACGTACGACAAGAAAAACATTCCTTTTTTCGTTTAGTATAACACTTCGTATAAAAAGATTCCTTTTGAATAAACGTAAAAGTCAAAGGGGTTTATACACCGTATAAAAGAAATTTGTGTATAAAAAAAATATGCCTCAATGAATGGAGATTGAGGCGAAGTCCCTTACAAATATCATTTTTTTAAATAAAATAGATCTATTATGTGTATTCATTATATGTACACATAAATAAAGTTTAAATACAAGATAGTACATAATAATATCATGACATAATTTTAAAATAGGAGATTAACCCAATGAATGGAAATTGGGTTAAGAAGTTCCCTTACCTCGTGTCTGACTTGACTCGACCGCTCTTTAACCTCATAAATAATAAACTAGAGTTAATCTCTACCTGTTTAAGAACCTTTTTTAAGTTCATTATTCCTTTTATATCACTTATTACCATGTTATAAACATTATTTAATTATTTAAGTTAATAACGATCGTTTTTTCGATCTTAGGTACTTGAGTCAAAAATAAACTTCTTATAGTTACACTTTGTTCATGTGGTAAAATATCCATTATATATATAATTATATTCATGATGTAGATATCATATACATCATATATATCCAGTGTATACACACATTTATAATATTACATAACATTTAGAGGTAAGAAATGAAATGCACCGTTCATTGAGACGGTAAACCGTACGTACGCATGAACGCTACTTTCATTTCAATTTCATATTTAATGGGATGAAGTTATAATTATATAAAGGTATAATATAATTCCAATATAATATCATGTATAATACCATTTACTCCCTCCTTTATACATCCCACATATGGCATTAACGATTCAATTCACTTTGAGGGGGCGGTAGTCCGCACTTCCTAAAATGAAATTCTCGTGTTTACCCACAATTGAAATCATAAAGTATGCCCCAAATGAGAAATACATAAGCATAAGGAAAACATAAACATAATATATATATCATATATTAAAATAGTTTAATCAAAATGGCCACCATTAGAGGTGTTAAAATAATATTGAACAATCATCGTTTCGTGAGGCAGTATTTCACCACCCACAGAAACAGTATGTTCTTTAACCATTAGACGAAGGTGTGTGTAAGTGTAAACAAAATACATATCATAACAACATCCTAGAATATTTTATATACTTTTTTTGTTACAAAAGAAAAGAATAAAAAGAGTTTAAGGGGTTGGAGAAGAAAAATAAAACAAAACAGCATTAGAGAAGACATTACCTTAAAATCGGGTAACTCTTTTTGATTTGAGCCAAAGGCTTCCTTGGGAAGAGCTATGCCCAAATTGAGGCTTCTAGGAGTAAGGGAGTGAAGTTGAGATAGTATTTGGGTAGAGTTTGGCCGTGCCAAAAGGCTTTGAAGGTGTGAGTAAGGTGGTAGTGGTGGGGGCCTTTTATAAGAGGAGAGAAGGGGCACTCTTGGAAAGTAATAAAATGTTAATTTATTATACAATGATTTTAGGATTATAAAGGTCCCACACATATATAATTCAAGGATAAGGTGATAACGGCTCTAAATATTCTCATCCAATAGGCTTTGGACACGTGTAATGCTTATATTTTACATTATCCTTCCATTTTATTAAAATCGTTAATTAATGAGGTAATCGATGCATCATCATGGTGTCATATATAATTTACTTTATTTAATGTATAAAAATTATAAAAAAATATCATGATGTAGTAAATATATTTAGCTTTCTAATTAATATTTATAGTAAAAAATATGACTTGTATAACCCTATTTAAAAATTGTTTTAGTAAAACAACTCTTGTTTGTGACATTTTAATTTTAACATTAAATAAAAATTATTTTTGTCATTTTCCTACCAAAGTGGCTCCATGGGGTCCCCAAGATGACCCATGGATTTTATTGGTCGTACATGACACATCCAATAGGGTTAAGACAAGTTTAAAGGTATTTTTCATATTTTTATAATATCATTTTTACCTTAAATTTCACTAATTACCTTTAATCGCGATTAATTAAACTTAAATGTTACTATTCACAAAATCTTATTATAATCCCATTGAACCACATTTTACTTTCTAATGACAAACATTTATGTCGGATTTTTGAAAATCAAAACACAGAAGTGGTAATGTTTCATTTAAATGAGAAATCAGTTTTTTAACTACCACTTAGTGGTTTCACTATTCATCAAAAATTGAAGTTTTTCAGAACAATGCCAAAATTTCACCGTAAGCTATAATTGATATTCCGAATTCAAAAATTATTTCTATCTTATAAATTTCCAAACATATAAGTTGCATTAATTAATTTCATAATTAATTCCCGTTGTCGCAACAAATAGCGTGTTTTTTAAAAACAATATATATCAAAAGATTGACAATTGTTTATGTCCAATTTCAAAGTGAAATTAATTCTAATGACCACCATTGGATATATTGGTAAAAATATATTACAATTATATTTTAAAACCACTCAATAGTATAATTTATCACTATAAATTATTTTGATTAAAAAGGTTTTATTTAAGTATTTTTCATTATTCATAAGAAATTGGAAGTTCTTAGAAAAATACCAAAAATTCAACACAGGCTAATTTCGATATTCCGAATCCATAAATGAAGTCCATTTTGAAATATAAAATATATATAATATCAAACAGTGGGTATTACTATTCATAACTGCTACTTTGATTGGTCGTGGTGTGTTAGAATCTCGAACTTGCGTACAATGCAAGCTATTGCATTATTGAAAGAGAAGCGTAGCGTGGAAGCTCGGGGTGTTACACTTATTAATACTTTTATCCCACCATTTCTTTTGGTTCCTTTCCCTAGGATATAAAGAATGGTTTTTAAGTAGGACAACACAAGTTGAATGTATTTGTGGGATGCATTCATGATCTTCCATGAATTAAGAATATTGTGTTTTGTGATCATAAAGGGACTAAACTAGAATTTTTATTAGCCATTTTTTGTGTAATGAATTAATATTAATCTAAAATGAATTAAATTCCATGTATGAGAATTCTGGGTGACTATAACTAGAAAATTATATCTAAATTTAATGTTTCTATTATATTTTTTTGGTGTCAAATTAAATGAATAGTTTCAAAATTAATGCTAATAATATTTTATCAACATAATATATAATAAATTATTTATAAATAATAATATAATTGAAAGAGTAAAAGATGTAATATGGGGTATAAATCTTCATATCAAGTACATTTTTGAGAAAAATATCACCTTTTATGTAAAATTATACACATTATTTGTGAAAAAATACATTACCATGGTTAATGTTAAAATATATTAATTAAGCAGTTACAAAAGATATGGTTTAAAACACCACATAAACCTTCAATGTTTTATTAGATTATTATATTTAAAACCAATCAAACCATGTAATCAAATCTATGGCCATTTTTTGAACATTTTTCTAGAAAATGGATTTATTAAATTTTATTTTTTATGATATTTCAATATTTTCACTAACATAAATTATAAAACAAAACATCTTCCCTCACTTATTTATATAAAATTGATCCATCTATATTTTCCATACCCTAAATAAATCTTTATAAACTTCTATATCAACATTATAGAGATTTTTTTCTTCCAAAAAGTAAAAACCCAGTTTCCTAAGGTAGATATCTAAAGGGGTTTTTTCATAGAAGAGGTAATCCCTTTATCTGATCACTTACATTTATACATCTTATTTATATCCTTAAAATCAATTTCATTTTCCATAAAATAATTAAATATTTACCCATAATTAACTTAATTTTTATTATGTGTATGAAACCCACATTATACATAATTTTCCATACCAAAAATAGAGTGAAAGAGTCACTCTTGTGTACATACATCTTAAAGTCTCCATGTAGTAATAAAATTTATTTTGAGTCCCCGTATTTAATGATGGTTATTAGTATATGATTAATATTTATATATTATTTTTTGAAAAAATATACTTTTTCTATAATAATATCATTTCTACCTTCATACGTCTCTAATCCGTTGGAAGACAATAATTTCACTCATGTGTACATGTGAACAACCATCATCCTTAATGGATGTGATTTTTTCATTAAATATTGTATTGGACAGGTTTAAGGATAAATTAAATGAATATTTATGATATATGTGTCATAATAACAATTATGCAAATGTGATTTTTTTACCATTAATTCATTCCACCCATTGAAATTGGAAAAAATTGTTCATGCATATATGCCACATATCATCTCTATGAAAGGTGCAATTTATTTATTTATATATATAATATTTATGGATGAATATAAATATTATTATAATGAATATATATTATTTTAATCTCATGTTTAACATTTTGGAGGTGAAACTATTGTGATCAATCTTTAATGAAAAAAACAATCGAACCAAAACAAACGTGAAATAATAAGTAGTTATCACCGGAAATAATGAATTATTAATGATTTTTTAATGAATGGATGATAAAAAATATAATTAAATGATATTTTAAATGATATATATGATTTAGGTTCTATTATATTTTTATATTAAATCTATATTTCTTATATATTATGTTGAAACACGTTTGATAGAAATCAGACCTCAGGTGAGGGTTAATTTCAAAATGTGATCATTATTCGAGACTATTTATGTTTAAATCTACCATTGGGGAATTTATTTATATTTCCACAATAAAAACAATATATATTATTATACTCTATTTATTCATGAATTTTTTTTGTAATCGTAAAAAAATTCTCTCTTTTTTACATAATATGTTTGAGAAATGTTTTTAAGAAAATATAACGCTATTTTCATCTTTTGTTAAAAATAATTTTTTATTCTACTTTCATGTTTTCCAAAAAAATAATTTTAAAGATGGTTTCAAAATCCTCAAAATTACATATTAAAAACATTTTACCCATTTTTTACATATTAATAAATATTTTTAAACGTGTCTATTTTCGACGCTTTCATCGGGGCGCGCGCATCTGTCTGTGGAGGACGCGCTATTGTGGCCCAGCATTCCCGCTTTCCAAAGGCGGGCGGCATTAGCTCCTTATTCAGGTATGTTTGCTCCTTGATCGAAACGGGATGATGGGATGTCGGTTCTTCCTTCCGTGGATTCCTCCTTGGAACTCATCACCTAGTTTGGGTCTCCCTCATATATTTAATATGTTGCTTGTGAATATCATTCCTAGTGCCATATCTTCATGGATGCCGGTTAATTACACTACTTCCGTTAAGACATTCCATAGGGTCTTGACGTGGTAGCGACCTTTGGTCGGAGTAGACGGCAACATCAGGCATGTCGGGGCATCTCTGGGTGCGTGGACATAGGGGAACCTATATTCTTCCTCATAAGAGGGCATCTCAAGGGCGCAGAACCTGAGGCATGTATCTGAGGTTTTCCTCAGCATCCTGTGTTTAACATAGGGTATTCCTTGAGTTTAATGCCTTATGGAGATGGTTACGCCAAAGGCGTGTCATCCGAGGTTTTCCTCAGGTATCTCATATTTATCACGAGGTAGGTCGTTAGTTTAACGTCTTATGGAGACGGAATGAGGGTGATCAGAATGTCCCATAGAGACGGATCAGATTGGTACGTCCCAAGGGGGAAATACCTAGAAGATGGATAGATTAGGATGCCCAATGAGGATGGATCTGAGGTGGTGCGCTCCTAAAAGGGGGGATGTCACACCGTAATGGCTGATCTAAACACCATTGAGGGTGGATCAGGGGAAGTGCACCCCATGATGGGGTACACCATGGATTACCATTGGTTGGGATTGAACCTCTTGGAGGTTTCCTACGTACCATGTGTAGAAGATAGGGATCAAAACCCACGTACTTAGAAGGGGTGATGAATCGGGGTGTACACAGAGGACAATGACCTGGAGATATGGTGGGGATTACACGTGGAAAGCGGGCCATGCGCTGCTAGGAGCAGCAAGGAGGTGGATAGAATGATCCCATCGGGATGTGGCGGCCCGGGTGATAATTAGGATGGGTGATGGATAGATGAATGAAGTGGAGGGGGATTGAAACGGGACCATCACAAGGGCGACAGTAATGTTGGGCTTGAGTCTCGAAGAGACCTCCTACGTATCCTCGTGGTAAGGAATCAAAGTCCGCGTAGTTCGGGATGGTGCCGACGGACCGACGTGAAGGTGGACCTTGGTCCGATGGATGTCGTCTATGAACCAACGTGAAGGCGAACCCGGGGGGTCCACTAGTGGTGGTCTTGAACCTCGTTAAGGCTTCCTACGTACCACGCCTTGACATGGATCAAAGACCTCGTAGTTCAAAGGGGCTTCGTCAGCGAACCGACTTGAAGGTGGACCTTGGTCCAGATAGTGTGGGGCTTACACACTAGGCTTCCCAGGTGATGGTGACCTGATGTGAATATGTTCAATATGGCCAATAAGTGGTGGGATTGAACCTCTGGGAGGCCTCTTACGTACCATGCCTTAGCACGGATCAATGACCACGTAGTTCAGGTTGGTCACAACGACTTTCCGCTGGACTGGAATGCAGTTTAGCGTCGTGCAGGACGAAGATGAACTCGACGTGAATAAATGATGGGTGGGATTGAACCTCAGGGAGGCTTCCTACGTACCATGACTTGACATGGATCAAAGACCACGTAGTTCAAAGGGTGTGGGTGTCAGAAAACCGACGTGAGGAAAGGACCTTGGTCCGATGGGAGGTTGGCTTGAACCTCAGGGAGGCTTCCTACGTACCATGCCTTCACATGGATCAAAGACCTCGTAGTTCGGGTTGGTCACAATGGCTTGCCGTCAGACTGGAATTGCAGTTTAGCATCGTGCGGGACGAAGATGATCCCTGATGTGAATAAATGATGAGAGGTGGGCTTGAGCCTCGTAGAGGCTTCCTACGTACCATACCTTGACATGGATCAAAGACCACATACTTCAAATGGTGTGTCAGCGAACCGACGTGAACAAGGACCTTGGTCCAGATGGTGTGGGGCTTACACACTAGGTTGCCCAGTTGTTGGTGAACTGATGCGAAGAAGGTCAGAATGACCAACGGGTGGTGGGCTTGAACCTCTGGGAGGCTTCCTGCATACCATGCCTTGACATGGATCAAAGTCCTTGTAGTTCAAAGGGTTTCAACGGTGAACCGACGTGAATGTAGACCCGGGGGTCCACTAGTGGTGGGCTTGAACCTCATGAAGGCTTCCTACGTACCATGCCTTGACATGGATCAAAGTCCTCATAGTTCAGAGGGTGGGTGTCGGCGAACCGACGTGAGGAAGGGACCTTGGTCAGGTGGGATATGGGCTTGAACCTCAGGGAGGCTTCCTACGTACCATGCCTTGAAATGGATCAAAGACTTCGTAGTTCAAAGGGGGATTCATCGGCAAACCGGCGTGAAGGTGGACCTTGGTCTGATGTGTGGTGGGCTTGAACCTCAGGGAGGCTTCCTACGTACCATGCCTTGACCTGGATCAAAGACCTTGTAGTTCAAATCGGTGAGTCACAACAGTTTTCCATCTGACTGGGATGCAGTTTAACGTTTTGTGGGACGAAGAAGAACTCAATGTGAATAAATGAAAGGTGGGCTTGAACCTCTGGGAGGCTTCCTACGTACCATGCCTTGACATGGAACAAATACCACGTAGTTCAAAGGGTGTGCAATTTACTGTCATGAGGGACAAGGGAATACAGTTTAATGTCATGCTGGACGAGGGCATAGAGTTTAATGTCATGCTGGTTGAGTGCATACAGTTTAACATCATGCTGGACGAGGGCATAGAGTTTAACATCATGCTGGACGAGGGCATACAGATTAACTTCATGCTGGATGAGGGCATACAGTTTAACGTCATGCTAGACGAGGGAATTTCCATGGTCGATGCTTACTCTAAGGCCACGTGAGTCATGCTCGGTGTGAGAAACAAGAGGCAGCAAGGACTTGACGATCACGTCACAAAGGGTGCGTCCGTGAGAAGTGAAGAGAGGATTATGCGTTAGGCGGCCCATGGTGTTGGGACTTACTCCAGGATGGAGGCCTGAAGAAAAGGATGAAGACAGTTTCAGGCTTGAGCCTTGAAGAGGCTTCCTACGTATCCCCGTGGAAGGGAATCAAAGTCCCCGTAGTTCTTCTGATGACGGTTTATCGCTGATTGGGGGTTTCAACGGCATACCGCTGGATTGGGTGTGAATGGCTTACCACTGGATAAGGATGTGAATGGCTTACTGCTAAATGGGGTCACAACGGCTTACCGCTGGATTGGGTCACAACGGCTTACCGCTGGAAAAGGATGTCAACGGCTTACCGCTGCATAGGTCACAACGGCTTACCACTGGATGGGGATGTGAACGGCTTACCGATGAATGGGGTCGCAATGGCTTACCACTAGATAAAAATTTCAACGGCTTACCACTGAATGGGGTCGCAACGGCTTACCACTGGATAAGGATCACAACGTATTACCGCTGGATAAGGATGTGAATAGCTTACCGCTGCATGGGGTCGCAATAGTGAATGGGGCTTATGCAAGGAAGTTGCTCTGGTGCTACTATGGAGAGGCAACGGTGAATGGGGCTTACGCATGGAAGCTGCCTGGGTGCCACTATGAAGTGGAAATAGTGAATGGGGCTTATGAAAGGATGCTGCTTGGGTTCCTCTATGGTGTGGCAATGGTGAATGGGGCTTATACAAGGATGTTGCCCGAGATGTCTTCCTCATGTCTGGTCATGAGGGCGTCCCAACTCGCTGGTGAATTGACGCCCTCAGCTGTGCACTGGTACACAAGAGGGATAATGCCAAGGGGCTTTGGAATCATGCCACTGTAATCATGTCATTACGCGTCTTATGCATTGAACATAAGGCATCTCTTGTTAAGTGCAAGAGGCATCCTATGTTTGGAACATAAGGAGATCCCTAAAGTTTATAGTCATGTAGATAGCACTGTTAGCATCTCATGCTGGGAGAATAAGGCATCTCTTATTTGGAGCAAGAGGCATCCTATGATTGACACATAGGGTGTGCTATAGTTTAGATTCATGTAGAAAGGACTGTTGGCATCTCGTGCTTGGAGTATAAGGCATCTCTCGTATTGGGAAAGAGGCATCCTATTATTGGCACAAAGGGATTACTAAAATTAGGGTCATGTAGAAAGGACTGTTGGTATCTAATTCTAGGAGCATAAGGAATCTCTCGTATAGGGCAAGAGGCATCCTCTGTTTGGCACATAGGGATTACTACAGTTTAGAGTAATGTAGAAAGGATTGTTGGCATCTCATGCTAGGAGCATAAGGCATCTCTTGTATAGGGCAAGAGGCGTCCTATGTTTGGTACATAGGGATTACTACAGTTTAGAGTCTTGTAGAAAGGACTATTGGCATCTCATGATAGGAGCATAAGGCATCTCTCCTATAGGGAAAAAGGCATCCTATGTTTGGAACATAGGGATTACTACAATTTAGAGTCATGTAGAAAAGACTTTTGGCATCTCATTCTAGGAGCATAAGGCATATCTTGTATAGGGGAAGAGGAGTCCTATGTTTGGAACATAGGGATTACTACAGTTTAGAGTCATGTAGAATGGACTGTTAGGAAGAAGGTTCTTCGAAATGGTTGTTGTCGGGACTTACACAAGGGCGGCCCTTTCTGGTTCAATCTGGCATAGGAGCCAATTGATTGGGTTTTAAAGAGTTACCTGAGTAATGGTTCATCTCAAGGTACTCGGGGAATTGGTGATGAGAATCTAAACTCACGAAATGATAATGAAACTAAGAGGAATATGTCGACTCTAGGTGTTTCATGGTGTGCGGAGGAGCGTCTCAAATCATGCTATTCCATAGGTTGAAGGGGGGTGCGCATGAGAGCGCAATGGAAAATCCCGACATCCCAGCCCGAAAAGTTTGTAGTGCAACACTCCATTTTTCATGGGGTTCTATGACGGTTGCGAAGGGATGGGATCGGAGGGCCGAGACCGCAGCCCGGCACTGAGCCCGAGCAGGGGTCCGGGGGTGCAGCCCCCGCGGTATGGACCGGTGGGCGCGAAGGTAGGATTCTCGCAAAGGGTGGGTCTTCGCGAAGTAGCTTCGTGGAGCATGGCCTCATGAAGAAAAGGTATCTCGCGGACTAAAGGGGTCTCATGGAGCTTGGTCTCGCGGAGAAGCATCGCGGAGCATTGGCTCGCGGAGCATGGACTCACACAGAGCAAAGGGGTCTCGCAGAGCAAAGGGGTCTTGCAGAGTTTGGTCTCGCGGAGCAGCATCGCGGAGCATTGGCTCGCGGAGCATGGACTCATGCGGAGAGAAGGGGTCTCGCGGAGCGTGGTCTCGTGGAGCATGAGCACACGGAGCATGGACTCAGGGAGGATGGTCTCGCGGAGCAGCATCGCGGAGCATGGGCTCACGGAGCATGCACTCATGGAGCCTCGGCTCGTGGAGCAGCAACACGAAGGAAGCTGCTCGCGGAGCATGGCCTCGCGGAGCCGCAATGCGGATCTCCACTCGGCCTCCCAAGGGGTGAAGTGGTTGTGGCCGTCCCCTGAGAGAGGGGGTGAGTTGGGTATTTATAGGCAGGGGCACCGCGAAGAAAAGCTCCCTCGGCGTGAAGACGGAGCTTGCTCCGCGGCGGATCTTCGCGGTGTGTCGCGAACGTCAAAGCACTTCATGGAGCCATCCCGCCTCCTTTGCATCGCGGCGGGTTTGCGAAAGTCAAATTCTTTCATGGAGCATCCCGCCTCCTATTCATAGCGGCGGTTTCGTGAATGTCAAATTCGTTCGCGGAGCATCCCACCTCATGTGCATCGCGGCGGGTTCGCAAACATCAAATTCGTTCGCGGAGCATCCTGCCTCATGTGCTTCTCGGCGGGATCGCAAACATCAAATTCGTTCGTGGAGCATCCCGCCTCGTGTGCTTCGCGGCGCATCTTCGCAGTGCGTCGCAAACATAAAATGGGTTCGCGGAGCTTCCTGCCTCATTGCTTCACGGTGGCGCTCCGCAATCGCGGAGGCGGCTTCGCAAATGGGCTTTGCGAACCAGTTTTCCAGCCAAACTTCAAATGTCCTTAACTCCTAATCCGTAACTCCGTTCGGGCCCTACGACCTACCAAATCAAAGCTTGTGAAATGGACCACGATCTTGGCGCATGTGCGGAAGCATTTGGAAAATTTTTGAGATGCGTTTTCCGGGGACTACAGTGTCTTCTTATCATTTTCTAAATGGGATAATTTTTGACCTTTTACAACAGTGTAAAAAAGAATTATTTTTTAAACTACATGGAGTGTAAAAAATCACCCGCCATTATAAAAAGTCATTTATTTTAACCTTATATTACATTTATCCTTGAATATTTTTCAAGATAAAATTTATACCTAATATTATATAGTTTTTCAGTTTTTAATATTCATTTTCAATTAAAAAATGGTATTTTCCTAAAAATTGGATTAATGGAATATTTATGGTATTTTGTTTCATAATTGACAAAAAAACAAACTTTTCATACACACTTAACTTGATATATAATATAATTATACCATCCTAATTATTTTTTTAGTTGGGTAATGATATGTTCACCTAGGGTTGTATATTTTGATAACATTTTTGACATTAATGTGTATGTTTTATGATTATATATATATATATATATATATTGATTTCGGAAAGTATTAACATATTATATGTCATATTTTAAATAATGAATTTTTAGATTTATTATGTTCTACTCCATTCATATGATTAATTCACTAGAATTAGTATGTGATGGTTTGGTCTAGCTATATCCCCTCCGTGCATCAGTAGGTCTCATGAGAAAAACTAGCATGGGGGTTTTTTCTAGGATTTACCCATTTCATTAAGATTTTTTGGAGTGAGGCCATTAGAGTATCTTTTTTATATTGAAAATTACGCATGATATCATTGTCATATTAGTTATTTTATGTCCATATGATTATTGTGTTTTCTATAACATCCAAGGATAATATTCAAGTTCATGGGATTATTTTTGTGGAATTATTTATTCATTATTTTTTCCTTCCACATTATTATTCATATCCATGTTTTAGATTAAATGGATATTTTTGAATATATTTATATTTAAATAATATTATTCCTTAATTATTCATGATATCATTCACTATAAATAAACACTTACTGATCATTTGAGTTCACCACTTTCTTATGTTTCCATTCTATGGTATGCTAGGAAATAAATTATTATTGATATATAGGGATATTATAAAGAAAAAATGGTGTTTCCAAACAAAATAATATGTTGTATATTATGTATTAAATTATTATTTTAGATTAAATAATGGATATAGTTTTCCATTAATACAAAACTATTAAATATTTTTGGAAAAAATCACTTGTATCTAGTTCCAATATAGTTAAGTAACCATAAACTCAGGGATACTATGTTCGAGGTCTTCATGGATGGTACTAGAGAAATTGTATTAGTAAAATTAGGAACTATAATTTTTAAAAAATATATTATGGAATATAATAGTAAAATATTCCTTGAGAATATTCAAAAAGAAAAAAACTTATGATTTTGAGATTGCTTATATATGAATACTCAATTTAGGTTTAGTGTTTCAAAACTTATAAGTATATAAGTCACAATTCCTATTGTTATGATATATTATAAGATATCACACTATTTAAAAAATTATCTCAAGATTATGAAATGGAAAAAATATAAATACATGGGATATATGTAGATATTTCCCTCTTAAGACAAATAATGAATCCACAGTTATAGATATTGATTGAGATGAACAAATTATTGCAACATTGGAGATGATTAATCAAGTTATAACTAATAGAAATAGTATATAGATTTTCTTATTAATCCAAAATGTTGTGTAAAATGGTACACAGACTATAAATCCATTTTTAAATAAGAAAATGATATGTTCGTTTGAGAAAAAATTTATGTATTTTTAAATAAATTAATGTGATTTGGTTTGAATAGAAGTCTATAATTTCATAGTTGATGCACATAAATATTGATTATTAATTAAAAATGTTAATGATTTGGATGAAATAACACATATGGATTGGAAGGATTTTAATGTGATATTCATGGGAAAATATTTTCATTATGATCATTGAGAATGTTTTTATAGAAAATCCCTACATCTCAAAAATTGAAGAAGAAAATGTTTCCATGTATGATGATAACATTAAAATGTTATAAAGGAATTTTTTAAACTACTAATGTAATCCAAAGAGAAATATTAAATATTTCTTTGAGGGTATTAACCCAGTCCGTTAATGGAAACTAGTCTCCCAAAAAATCTCATTGTATGAGGATATAATTTCATTCGATAAGAATATAGAGAATGGATAATATAATTGTTATGGATATTAATGAATGAAGGATATGAAGATTATAGAAGATAAAAAATGGATACGAGGAAGAAGAGTAAGAAGTATTTCCCTATATGTGGTAATTGTTGAACGAAATGTCCTATTACTTACTTGGAAGGATTAGTTGTTTGATTCATGTGTTGAGATAAAATCAATATGTAATATGAGTTAAAGGCTATAAAAACATTAAATGTCAAGTGTTTTAATTTTAAGGACATGGGTCACTATTAAAATTAATTCCCAAATTTTAAAAGGAATACAAATTAGAGGAATTAATGGAATTAAGGGGGAAAATATTTTATTACTATAGTAGAAGATAAATGATAAAATATATTAAGATACTAGGATTAATGAATCATGTTATTAATTATAATTTGATTAAAAGAATTTTGAAACATATAAGGATTATACATAACAATTTTCTAGTCCAGTACTTGAGAGAATATATTGAAATGTACTAATAAAAAATTAAAGTGATTTTTTGTTAAGGTTGTATTTTTAAAGAATATATGAATATGGGAAAGTTAAACCTTCATATGTTATTAATGTTATGTATATAATGTTTAATTGTGATAAATAATTGATTTATATTAATGAAGTAAATGGGATAGTATTGGTGACCTTGAAATTAGGTAGGGATATGATGATAAATTGATTTAGGTTTTCCTTGATGATGATTGTACGTTTTTATGTTCTGTTTTTAAATGAGAAATATAGATTGTGGAAGAATATATGTTTTTATATGAGTTTAACATAATATTTATTAATACCATCATTTCATTATTGTTTTAAGGGCATCAACACCCCTTTTAATGTTTTAAGTGATTGGATATTGGGGTGGTTTGAATAATTTACTAGGTTTCATGAAGAATACACTATTGAGATTAAAATAACCTTTTGGGTTATTATATGACTAGATATTAAGTTTCTTTTCACCTACTTGATAGTGAGATATATATAATTTCAATTTTTGATAATTTATTCATTGGAAAGGAAATATTTTTGAATATATTTATGGGTATGAAATGGATTACCTTTCATGTTTGTATCAAAATTTTATTCATCATGTTTTTTAAAGATCAATACATCATATGATATATCAGGGGATTTAGTAATATTCTAGGAGATTCCTACTTGGATAGAGGTATATGTAACTCTTAGGTTTACCATTTGTTTTATCATGTGATTATTCAAGATGAATGATAGTATGTATTTTTTAATGTATTTAAAAAGGCTGGAGATCAACTTTGAAGTTAAAAACTTATTTCATATTGAAGTTATTGAGGTTAATTTGAATGATAAGTTATTTATTGATAGGATAATCTATGTTTGACCTTTGTTTTTATTGTATAAATTATAATGTAAAATATATTATTTCTCCATGTAATGGTATATGAATTTTATATATTATATTACCTTATAGTAACCATTTCAGTTAAGATTTAAAGACTTGTGGAATGGTTTTTTATACATTTATGGGTTATCTGAACCATTATAAGACAATTTTAGTGAATCATGTATAAAAATTCATAGTTGATCGTCATTTTTTAGAGTGAGAGATGAAGTGGATATTTATTGAACAAAAAAACATTAATGAAATTTTGATTAATAATTTAAATGATATCAAGTATTTATATTTATTTACATTCTTAGTATTTATCGTAAAGGAATATGTCAACTGTATGAAAAAGATATTGAAACATATGTGTTATCCTACTATAATCATTTTTTTATGAATTGATAATATTTGCACCCATTATAGATTTATTGATTTTGGTTTCTTAATATTATTCAGACTCTATTCTATATCATTCTTTATTATTCCTTGGAAAATATTTTTATATTCTTTGTATATTTTTAGATCCCAAAATTTTTCTCCCCTCCTGAAAAATATTTTGGTTTTATTATGGGAAACCTTTATATTTCAAGATCCATCTTTTTAGGAGAATTCTTTGTTAATAATTATTTTGATGCATGTCTTAAACAATAGAATCTATCATTTTAGAAATAATAAATATCTAAAACTGTGAATAAATAATTTATTAAAGGTGGTGGAATAATTTAAAAACATATTATTTCAAAAGAAAATTATGTTTGATAGCATACACAACACGCAACACCAAGTCTAAATGAACTGTTATAAAATATGATAAAATAAAGTATCCATTAAATTGGAAGTTATGAATAACACTAAATAAATTATGAAATGTATATTATTTTTAAATTTATAAAATAAATTCATTCCTTATGAAAAAATAAAAATAAATAAAAAACATTTTAATGTAAATGAAATGTTTTTTCGAAAAATAAATATTTTGTACAAAATATGTTTTTATCATATTAAATTATATTTGACACTATTAGGGAATTATTTTAATGAAATTTATCTATTATATAATTAATCATATTAATTAACATTAATATATTATTTTTTATTCATGAGATAATCATAAATACATATTATTTGTTTATAATTTCTTTTTCTAAAATGAAGCTTTCATCAGGTTTTTCGTGATTATTTTAAAATTATTTTATTAAAATAATAGTAATTTAATTTGATAAAATTGAGTCAAAAATTTTGAATTAAGTTGTTAAAATTTGGTAAATACGACAATTTTACTTTTGGGTAATATTAATAATAATCGTGGAAAATTTTATCACCTTAGTATAGGGTACATTCTGATAATATATTTTAAAACTAACTGATAAGGTCATAATATTCCATATAAATTCTTATTATATGAATATAATTTTACCCATATCACTTTTCAATTGAAATTTATTTTTTAAATGGACACTCTTATATGTAAATTACCAACACAGTTTTTAAAGCAACGATAGTTAGAAAATGTATATATCTTAGTTTTAAAAAAAATAATGTGTTCATAAAAAAAAGAAACAATATTTTTAATGAATAGAAATTTCTATATTAATTATAATTAGATAATTTTAATTATAAAAAATTATTTATACATATTTGTAATTATAAATATCCATTAAATTCTTGTACAACACAAACACAATATTTCATCGATGAAAAGGTATAACAAATGATATAAAAAAATAAAAGTAATCTAATTTAGAGGATTTATATTTTTAATTGAATTGTTATATGAATATGACATTTTAGTTTTTATTTAAAAGATTATATTTCTATTCCATCTTTGTTTTTTGTCTTTCATACCAAATTAAATGAATAGTGTCCAACATTAATATAATGATATTTTATCAAATCTTTATCCAATAAAATTGTATAAAAATTAAAAAACAAAGTAAAATTGAAAATGAAGAAAATATATCATAGAATATTTTATATATTTTCCATTTAGAATCCAATTTTCATCTCGTATGTTAAATTATTACCATTTAGGTGTTAAAAATACTTTACTACTATTAATGTTAAAATATATTCATTATGTAGTTAAACCAAATGATGATGTTTAAAAGGTAGCATTAACTAACTATTGTTTATATTAATAATGTTACTTGAAAACACATAACCCCTTATATTCAATTCCCAATTCGTTTATATTAATTTCTCTAGGTGTTGTATTTATTTAATTTTTGTGTTTTAAGAAATTCCAAAAGTGACCATCACATAAATTATTAAAGGGAATTTCATCCATCACTTATTTACACCTCTTTGAGACTTATAGGTCAACCATAACCTACCATAATCCCATATAAAATTTCTGAAACACATTCTAGAGGTGTTGATATTCTACAAAGTCCAACTATATCATGATTAATAAGAAATCCAATGGACTCCTTTCAAAAACAACAGGTAATGGCCTTATCTGATAATATTCTATTTTATTCTTCTTTAAATCCTCTAAATCTATATTAATAATACTAAATTAATCATAATTAATATACCTAATCTAATTATTATTATGAACCCACCATTACCCATAATTTTTTGATCAAATATATTTTTGATGTATCACTCATGCATAAGTACGCCTTATTATCTTCCTATAGTGATACAATTCATTTTTGATCACTATATTTGTATGAAATGGTATTACCATATGTTTAATATTTATATATGATATTTATGAAATATTTTGTATTTATTGACTGATTATACCACATCTATAGTCATAAAATCAAATACATTATAAAATAATAACAATGCTTGGGTGTATTTGTGGACGACCACCTCCACACAGTGATGTGATCTATTTTTCATTTCCATTTTACGTTGATGGTAATAAGGGAATATTTAAATGTAATATATAATATATATGATATAATAACTATTGTATAATGGTGAATTGTTATTTAAATTTCTTTTGTTTCCTCTAACAACAAATAATAATACTATTCAAGCATATATTCTTCCTACCATCTCCATGAATTATGTAATACATTCTTTTTTCTATAAATTTTGTAAATGAACGTGAATATATATATATAATATATATAAATGATTTTATAATCATGATAAACATTATTTATATGAATAAATTTATATCAACTCACAAGTACCAAAACATCCAAACCAAAAGTTATGTGATAAATGAAGTAGTTATTACCTAAAATAGAGATTTGACAATGAATTCTCAATAAACTACTCATAAAAGGTTATAAGTATATATAATATGGTATGATATATTTTAGTATTTTCTGTAAATATTTTTATAATAACTATATATTTATTAAGAATGATTTTTTAAAACATATAAAGGAAACTGGACACGAAGTATGGGTTTATTTCAAAATAACATCACGATTAGAGATTTTTTATTTTTAAATCTCTATTGGTGGAAAAGTTTTATATTTCAATCTGAAAACATATCCTTTTTCTAATACTCTATTTTTCATGAAATTTTTAAGTTATTTTACTTTTTTATATCATTAAACTAAATGTGAAGGGGAAATGTTTTTAAAGAACTTTTGACTTTATTTCCCTCTTCGGATGATAATCCTCCTTCTTTGATGTCTATTAATTCTAAAAAAATCCTAAAATGTTTTAAATATCTTCCATAATATTTATCAATGAAATTATTACCGATTTTTACTTTTTGAATAAAAAATATTAATGTAATCCTCTTTTCTTTTTCGGAATAATGTATATTTTGACCTTTTTACAACAATGTGAAATGAATGTTTTTTACTAGTATTGAATGTACATAATTGACATCCATTATTACTAACTATTTAATTAAATATTTCATTACAATTTTCCATGATTATTTTTCAAATAAAATCTCTTTCCTAATATTTATGAAAAGTTTTATTTTTAAAATTGATTTTCAAAGTGGAAATATTATTTTTTATAAAAATGTTTTGAATGAGAAATTTATATTATTTCTATTAATCAATAATAAAAACCCTTTTTTACATATTTTCCACTGGGGATATTTCTATAATGATACCATACTTGTCAATTCAGTAGATTTTTTATGATTAGTTTTATTTGTGATGCAACTATTTTATACCATTCTCCATATTCCTCTAGATATTTTGTGATTATGATTAGTGATTAGAGAAAGTATTAAAATTTTATATTCTATGTTTTAAATAAAAATATTTACATTGAATATATTTCATGTCCTTCATATAAGGAATTCATTAGACATAGTGCATGATAGGTGGGTCTAACTATAACCCCTCGACACATCGTTAGGTCTCATAATACAAAATATCTTGGGTATTTGGTTGGGGACTTAAAGATTTATATATAAATTCTTTTTATGGGGCCTTGAATTTATTTTTATTATGTATGAAATTATGAATTCTTTCGTTATGTGATTATTTGTTGATGTCCATGTCATTATTCGATTAGTTATGAAAATGATTGATAAAATTCAAAATTAGGTGGATATTTATATGATATTATTTTATCATCATTTTCTCCTTACATATCATTATTTCACGGTCGAGTTAATGATTTAAATATAATGGTTTTTCAGATAATTACCTTTTCATAATGATTTTTCATTATTTATTCATGATAGAATATTATGTACACATACCCTTAATGATAACTAAATCTCAACCCTTTATTATGTTTCATTTTATTAAGTTGATAGTAATTGTTTAATTATTAATATATATGGATATGATAGTGGGTAATATATTGTCTCCTATGAAATTAATATGTTATTGTTTAAGTTTTCAATCTTAATATGTGATTGAAGAATGTATCTAGTATTGCAAGACTAGAAAAGTATTTGATCCATGGATATTTGATCACTTTTATCTAATACCAATGTAATAAATTAACCACTGACATTGCGATCCATGTTTCAGGGACATTCCTCCTAACAAAATTTTTTTTCCATATTTTTATTTTGACCATTATTTCTCTAGAAATTATTGAAAATGTTTGGAATAATTATTGATAAATTAAAAATTTTATAACGACTTTATCATATTATTATTCAAAATTTATTTTGTCTTATGATAGAATAAAAAATTCGATTAAAGATCTAGTTCAAAGCATGATCGAACACTATAATTATTTTTTTTGTGATAAAAAGGATATGGTGATTTTATTAAGTGATGATGATATATATTTTATTAATTATTAAATAAAATAGGTTAAATATCAATGCTATAATGGAAAATGAAATAGAATTTGATTAAGATGATGAGAGTATTGATTTTTTTTAAATATTGTTGATGATTGATGATAAAATGATTGACTATCTATTTTGGTGCTATGTATGAACCTACCTTTAGTTTCAGGACTATATAAATGGAAAAAAATTAATTTTCTGATAATTATCTTTTTTATGAAAATATTTACAACACATGTTATTTTATAAAATAACTCATTCCATGTATTCCACATTAAACGGTGGATGGGGCTTTGACATATGGTAAATATAATTGGATCATGTGGTGGTCACAAACATCGTGCATCTCTATATTGACATCCAAGATGTATGGAAAGTGTACTAACGTAGGGTAGTAGGTGGTCCCCTAAAATGTGTTCCCTGAATGAAAAGAAATGTATATGGATTTTCATAGGAAATTTAAGGAAATATGACATATAATTGGTTGTATGTGGGAGTACACAATATTTACAAAAAAATGACATGTCATGTGATTTTCATCAAATGTTTTGCCTCATTTACTATAAAAACATATACCCTAGTGGCACAAATCTAGTAGTTAATCTATTACATTATTATAATATACAATTGGTCACATATTAAATGGATAAATAATTTATTAGTCTTCATGAACTAGATAAACACATGATTCCCATTCTTACATTGGAATATATATATATAACATAGTGGTAGATTATATTTTTCACCCTTGAATTCATTCAAATATTCTATTTTCATATCCATGGGAAGTGAAATAAAATATTTGTGATCTTTGATGCTTAGTAAGGGTTACAAACCTCAAAATATATCATGAGTAAATAATTCATACTCAATATGGCATGGTGAATTATTAAGAACACGTGCCAATTAATTAAAATCCTGAGCACAAATAATAATATGGCAGAAATAAATGATGATAAATTTTTTTATCACAAATCACATGATATTGATACCTATCCATTGATGTCAAAAATATTCAAAAAATAACACGTATATTAAAAAATAATCTCACAATGATGGATTTCAAAAATTCAGACATGTTAAACATACTATTGACACATCATTCCAAGCCATATGATGTAAATAAGTACAACCTCTATCCAACACCAAAATAAGTGTGTCTCCTAAGACCTACCAATGAATTTATGGTTCATAATAGGGATCACCCATAACATAATAAACATTCTGAATTTACTATATGAATGTAGTGAACAACAATCCAATACACAATTAATATAAACATTCATAATGAGAGACTAAAATATAAAATTTTAATGATTTCCCAAGTTAATCTAATCGTAATCCATCAAGAAGAATAATAAGGATGTTATTATTAAAATATATCCTTTATCAAGAATAATTTAAAAAATGGTTTTTGTTTTCGATTAATAAAAAACAATAATTTAATATATTCATGAAAAAAATACATGTGATCACTTTTAAAATTACTTATTAAAACTAAAATATTAGTAATATTAAGAAAAAAATCAATGAAAAGAACCATGAAAACACATATTCAAGGATTAAAATAATTTATCTGTTATGAAGGATATAAATATTGTTAATTATTATTATTTTACAAAAAATATTCATCTCAAATTTTTTGTAAGGTGTCAAAATGTTCTTCATCTGAAAAACGAGTTGAATATTCATTAAGATGTTTTCTATATTAAGTAATACATGGGTAAAAATGACACTAAATAGTCATATTAGGACATTAAATAATAAATTTAAACATCTTAATAGAAATATGCATATAGAGGAAATAGAATCCTGAAAAAAAAAGATAATTTCTTTTTTCATTAAAAACATTCATTAAGTATCTTGAGTAGTTAAAAGAGGAATATGAAATGAAAAAAATATTGTTTTCATAAAAAAAAATAGGGAAAAATAAATTATATTGGGTTTATGAAATGTGGATCAAATAATTTTCACAATGTATACTTAAACATAATGAATCTTGAATAATGATGAAATTTTGAAATAAACACTTTCCACTCTTGTAATGTTTGAATCATAACCCTAATAAAAGATATGAAATAAAATGAAATATTAAATATCATGAATATAAATATATTCATAATATAAAATATCAAGTGGTTAATATATATATCACAAAAAAAGAAATAAATTGAAAATATGGTATATGTCTCAGTGAAACAATAGTGTTGTGAGAAAAACTTACAAAGATCATATCATTGAAATGGGAATTAGATACTAAAGTTATTATGTATGAAATATGTAAATCCATTAAAAATTTTACATATAATGTAATACAGAGAAACTTAATTTCCCACATAATCATTTCAAAACATAGGTGATGATGTAGAATTATAGCCTGATAAATGTATGTTGATCTAAGAAAACCCTAACAAAGATAATTTCAATAAAAATATAATTAATAAATAGTGTGATTATGTATAACTTATTTAAATCCAAAAGGTGTCTACACATAATAATACAATAATATTTCATTTACATGTAGTATTTACATTATATAATCAAATAATATGTGATACAACCCAATGAATGAAAATTGAGTAAATAAAACACTTAATTTTCCTATGTACCACCTCCCTTAGATTAATTGTAAGGCCCTTATAAGATAGATTTATGATCACCCCAATGGATAAGGGAGGAAATATTGGGTGTTTAGAGAAGAATTAATGATTTTTTTTATAGGAAAGATGCATTTTCATTTTGTTAAAATTAATGAAGGGGGTCAATTTTTATAGGCACAAATTAAAGGCATTTTTTAAATTTTTCAAAATTTATAAGAATAAATTGTAATTATTAAGATGACATGTGTAAAACATAAGTAGAAAGAATTATATTATTTACATTTTAATCTCTGTATTTTTTATGATAAAATTCTTATAATTTTCCAATGATTTAGGAATAATTTTTAAACATTAAATAATGATTATGTTCTTTTCCATCGCTATACACAATAACTAACATTAAAAATATCATGAGAAAATTTAATTTGAAATATAATATATTATATAATATATTAACAATGGTGGGTCATAGCCACAATTACAGCACACGATGTGATGACCAAAATTACAAGAAACCATTGGCCTGAGGACTTGACCCTACAACCACACCCCAAACCCCTACCCCTCCCTCACCACCCCAACCAACAGTGGGGACCTCTATTGGATCATATATTTCCCTTAATAAATATATATTTAATTTTTTGTATTCCAAAATGTGTATAAAAGTTTCATTTTTAATCTTTTTTATAGTTATATAATTAATAGTTTTATTATTTTCATATAAGTTGTGCCTTCATAGAGTAATTATTTTATATAATTATAAAAAATCGATAAATAATAAGTAATATATTGATTTAAAAAAATTTAATTTAAATAATTTATATCATTAATATTATTTCATAATGAATATCAATTCTAATTCATATTATGACAATTTATTTAATTTTTTATTTTTACATTACATACCTCGTGAAGGATTTTCCGAAGAATTTTGATACAATTCATATTATATATCTAAAAATTTAGAAAATACAAATAAAAATAATAATTTATACATAATATATAATTACCATGTAATGAAAACTCTTTTTCATTCTCGATTGTTATCATTAAAACACCAAATTTGACTTTTTCAATGTTGTGTTGACACTATGTAGGCACTAAAAATTATATTCATTTTTATAATTAAATAAAATATTATTTAAATGTGTGGAATTATTTTGGTATATATTTTTATTATATTATTATATATATTTAATTCCATAGTATTCTAAATTTTATATATCATATTGATGTTATGATTATTTAATAAAATATTCCATATGTCGAAAAAATCTATTTTTTGCACTATTTACAAAAAAAAATGACTTTAAAAACATAAAGAAAAATAGTGTATTCATAATATAAAATATTAAGATATTAATTAATTTCCAAATATATCTATAAAAAATTAAATACCCTAACTTACCCAAAACATATCATAGAAAATTCTCTTTATTCTCTTAAAAATGATTTTTTAACCAATTGTAAATGCACTCCTTTGGTGATGTGTTCACATTATAGATAATTATATCATTCCTAAAAATTAAAAAAATTTACTATAATAAATATAATATTTTTTTACTCAATTTAACTATTTTTTAATCATCATAACTTATTTTCATTCTTTTGATAAAATATTAAGTTTTATTAAAACACATAGAATGACATTTTCTTTTTATACATTACATAAATAATTTTTATGTTTTTATGAAAGGGTAATGGAATAGGGTTTCCAAATTTTATATAAATATATTATTATGGACTATATAAAATCATAATATAAAAATAAGGCCAATTTTTTTATGTCCTTATCTTAATGTTTTAAACAGGTTTCTCCCATTTTAACTTTTGAGATGTGATATACATTTTCATGGCTATTATTGGAAATGATGAAAAATAATAGGCACCTATATATAAAATTATAACCTAATAATTCATAATTTGGAAAAAAAATCAATGATTCAATTGATAAACGTGGTAAAAATCAATTTATGATTAGAATACAAAACACTTTTTTAAAAAATGTACTTTTATTCAAAAAAATAAATATATACCAAATTAATTTACAACAATGATTGAATTTTAATTATTTATATAATAGATAATTAAGTAAAAATTAAGATATAGTGATATTAAATTCAATATAAAATGGTTATTTTTAAAGGAAATCTTATTTTTTTCAGAATTTGTTATTTTTCACCATTCACTGAAAAACAATCATTTAAAAAATTTCCTAAAATTACACCCTATGAAAATTTAGATATGATGATTTAAAAATTTATATAATTTTTAAAAAATAATATTTCTATATAATCTATCATAAAATTATAAAATTTTCTAGTAAAAATACATTTTTGAAGAAAACATATTTTTGAAGCCTATAATGGCTTTACGAAAAATTGAATACTTATTTATTTTTAATTAATTAATACATTATAATTATAAAAATCCATTATAAATTTTTATCATAAAATGTTTATTATTTTCTATACCAAATATTTTAAAGGATATTTTATAATTTTAACAAACGAATATTTTTTTGTGCATTTAACTCGGTTTGGCGTGTTTTATACACTGTTGAAAAAAGTGTTCTTTTTTGAAAAAATATCTTGTTAAATTCTTCCCCACATAAATAAATTAGACAATTTTAATTTTTTTTTTTGTTCACCATGTATTCAAAAATTTTGGATTAAATTGTTCGAAAACCACATTGTACATATGGATAATATAACTTTATTTGAATAGGGAATGTCCAAATCATACATATTACCTAAAATACCACGTATCCACATTCCTAGATACAGAGAACAATGGTGATAAGTTAAAACACAAAAATAGAATAGAATATTAAAGTTTATGTACTAATAAAGAGTGATAGAGAACATGTTAATGGTAAATTTAATATCTATAAAAACATAAATTATTGAGGAGTTAAAATAGAATTACTTTATTGAAAATTATGTTAAAAAGAAAAAATTATATCTCGAGACCCATTTATTAGAGTTATAGAACTACATTATGGTATACACTAAGAAAATAAAGAAGTATACTTAAATAATAAGAAAGTTTTCTTTCTTCAAAAAAAATCAACTAAAATTTCTTCATTTTCTCGAAACTATGTGTATTCATGAAGAATGTTTCATGCTTTTATAATTAAAATAAACTACTAACAAAACACATAAACTAAAAAGAATAAAATATTTTTTCTTTTTCATTATTAAAATGAATAAAATAGTATCATATTCTAGCATAATTAAAAAATGAATAAACTATCATATTAATCTCTAAATATAAAGATAGACTAAAATATTTTCATAAATAAATTACCTAATATCCAAAATAACATCAATAATGAAATAAAATTTACTAAAATTTTACCTAATAACCTTCATCTTACACCTCAAAAATGTTATAGAATTATTCCCAAATAATATTTTATGTTAAACCCCATGTTTATATATATACAATTATAATAAAACAACTCAAAAAATATCATCAATCACATAAGTCCCAAAAATTATAAATGATTTTATCCTATAGAATACCCCCCCTCCCCCAATCATTATAACATATTTAAATCACATAAATTATATAAAAATGATTACTAACTGGGACATTGCATAGTCTAGTGGTGGGTGTTTCACTGATGTCAACTATCAGTTGTTCATTCAAGCCCCATGACAGTGAAAAATTCAATGAGTTTTGTAACTAAAGTAATTTATAATTGCAGAAACATGTATTCCATTTCATAAAATACATGAAAGGATATGCTTAAATAACCCAAAAAATATATTTCTTTAAATTTATTCTCTTTTATAGCTTGTGACATAGGAATCTCTGAGTCTAAATAAACAATAATATTGTATACTATTATGAAATAGTTATTAAAATAATGTGTGTGAATATTACTAACAATATTATAAGAATTAGTTAAATTTATCGATTATAAATAAAATAAGAATCATTTAAAGTAAAAAAGATATTTTTTCTGAGAAACTGTATTTTTTTTCAAAAATAAGGTTTAATAGAGATTTTTGCACATTGTTTAAAATTAATTTTCATCAATTTTAGAAAAAAATTTAATATAATGAAAATAAATTATAAATTCATTAATTAAAAATTCCCTTATCATTATTTTTTTTATTTTTATAAAATGATTCATTTTTTGAAGAATAGCTAATAATACAAATTATTTCAGAGCTGTTACATTTCACTTAAATAGTGCACAATGTTAAATTAAATTTTAAATTTGATTTAAAGAAATATAATTACAATTAAATTAATATTTATATATTTTATTATATTATAATAAATTTGAAATAAATTTTTGATGTTAAAACATTCTTTACTCATGTGAATTTTTTCTTTGAAAAATCGATTTTTTGTCACATCTCCATGTATAATTTTATATTGGATTCTACCACTTCTATGAGTTAATTTTGGAAAACCGCTTAACTTATTAGAATAATAATAATTTATATTGTTCAATATGATCAAACAAATATTTTATATTATGAATAATAAAATAATCAATAATTATTTACCATAGTTATGGAAAAAATAGATTTACGAGGGGTTAAACTAAAAAGATAAGGGTAAAAATTAACAACAAGTTGTAAAATACCAATTTTATGATCATATTTTATCCTTATAACATATAAAGGTCAATAATCACCGTTTTTTAATATTATTACATTATAATAACGTGGATTTAAATTATTTTTTTTATAATTCCTTGATAGTCACCCCCCAACATATAAAAGAAAGCCCCCTTATCATCCCCTTTTCACTCTTTTAGATCCATTGGGGTTAGAAACGACCTATAAAATTAATGAAATACTCCCATAAATACATCCTATAGACCTTTTTTATCATAAATCAAACAAAAGAATGATTTCGTGAGAACCTAAAGAAGTTTTCTCAAGATGAGGTAATGTTCTTAAAGGATCATTGTAATTTTGTTTCTTATTTCAGCTCCTTAAAATATAATTAAACTATGATAATAAAAAACCTAGTATAATACATATATAGAGATGTTATTATATTAATATAATGACCTATATCCATATCCTCTTGCATAAAATTTGAAACGAAATAATCAATCATTAGCATGGCATATTACCGCCTCACGAACTTATGTAATTTGTTTTCCATCACCATCATTCAAGGATTGATATAATGATGGATTTTAAAATTCATATGATATTTATGATTATATTATACATATTAAATTATTATATCACATAAACCTCTTTACTTTCCATTTCGATTAAAATTTGATAGAGTCACTCATGTGTATGGTGGAGTACAACCTCGCGAAGCGATGTGATTGTTTTCTCTTGCGTTGTACATAGTATGTACTAAGGATAAATTTAATGAATATATGAGATATATATGTAATGATATTGATTATTTTTCATTATTATATCACTTATTTTAGTATCCTTTCACTCATTAATTGAATGATATTGTCACTCGTGCATACATATGACCTAGTGTCTCCACGAAGAGATGAAATTCATTTTCAATTAACTACTTTGAATAATTACCCTAAAAATAATTATAATTATCCAATATGATATATATACTATTAAAATAAATGTGGATATTATTTATATATCTACTAAAACTAATAACCATTTCTATCATTAAAAAACATGCATGAGATAATAAGGAAATTCACACCTAAAACAATAAAAATAAATAAATATTATCAACAAACGAGTGGTAAAGTGTTATAATATGCTCTTATATGATATTATAAATATTAATATGGTAATTTTATTAATTTAAAACAGTATTATGACCATTATAATGTAATTTAAATCACCATTAACTAAAATGAAGCTTGAGTTAAGGGACATCGTCTCAATTTCACTTCATTTAGTAATATTATAATGTTACACAACTAATTTAATTTATATGGTCTATATACTGACAATTTTACATGATATTTCATTAATAATTAATATATCACTATTTTTTATATTTTTACTTTAAATATTTTATCCAATGGGATTTGACTTGAAAATTACCAAGTGGTAAATAATTTTGTTGTCCAATTTCTTTTCATTGGGTTATATTTGTTCTTCTTTTTCTATGATATTATAATTTTATTTGTGTAATAAATATATGTTTTATTATGGTGTATTTAATTTTTTATTGGCCATTATATTTTATAGATATAATTTATTCATTAATTAATTCTCACATCAATGTTATGATTCATTGTGAGGGTTTATTTCACATTCTATTGTTAATAAGTATTATTTATGCATGAATTTACATAAAGTGAAATTATTAGATAATTACATAATAAAACAATTTCATTTTATTAGTATATGATTACTCAGGAATTTTTCATGTAATATTTCCATTTTTATACTCCTTGGTAAATATAATTATTGACAAATATTTTTAATAGCATCTGACTTCATTTCTCTCTTCATTTGAAAATCATATTTCTATCAAAAAATTTCTTTAGAAAAAAATATTTAAAAATGTTTCTTATATTGTAAAAATAATTATCTAAATAAATTTCAACCCTTGTTTTATCTTTAAAAAATATAAATTAATATTTAGGTCATTTTCTAAACATTGATCATTTTTATTTTACCAAAAATGTGAAAATAATAATTGTTTTAACATGCATGGAATGTATAGAATGTCCAACCATAATGACCACCCAATTTTTTGATGTTTATTTATTAAGATTCAAGGGTTATTTTAAATTAATCTTTTTCAACATATTTCAAGAACTTTTATTTTTAAATTTTATTTTTAATGTAAAATATTAAATTTTCTCAAGTATGTTTTAATAAAAAAAATTATTTTATTTCTATTAATCAAATACATAACACTTTATTGTACTTATAATCTACTTGGTATATGTAGTATTAACATAGTTATTATTTTTTCTCAAAATAGTTTACAATAAATTTGATAAGATATATTTTTGACAGTCTCTTTCTTGATTAATTATTGTAATAATTAATAATCCGTTGATATATTCACACTCTTATCATCATTAGAAATTAAATTTCCCATTAATATCCCAATTATTTATCATGGATATACTTATTACCTAAATTGTATATAATTTCTATATATTTTATTTTAATATTAAATGTATATGATTTATTGGTGAAATTATTTTTATTCTATACTCTATAATCTATATGAAAGTTTATTGATAAGCAAAGTTGTTCACGAATTAAAAAAATTATTTTATATATGAGGAATTATTTAGACATGATGATATGGGTGGGAATAGCTATATATATCCCATTGATGCATAGGTAGTCTCATTAGTTGAATGAGTAGGATAATATTAATTAAATGGGTCTCTAGTGTATACCAACCCATCAGTTTTATCCTTTATTGAGAATGGTCTTGATAGTAGATTTATCATGATGCCTAATATAATGGCATAAAATAATTAATAATTCATTTCATTACTAATTAAATTAATATTATCCTTGATATTTTCACAATGATATAGTAACTGGATGCATTTTAATCCCATTTTATTGATTAAATGACAGGTGTTTCTAGTAAATTTTCTTGCAATATTTATTATTCCTTGTCCTATTATGATTTTCATGTTAGTGATTAAATGTAATGTGTTTTCATTTATAAAACATTTAATATTTATTAAGATTTCTAGGTTATATAAATTGAATGTATGTTCACTTATTTACCTTTACATGTTTATTATGCTTATTAATTTATGATATCTCTCATTATACAAAACAATTACAAAGTATTTAAGATCACCCTTATTTTTTCATTTTCAAGGAATCAATGAAGTGTATTATGATTGATATTAAAGTATATAATAGTGGTAGTAATATTTTCCACAAAAATATATGTTCTAATTTTTGTTCAAAATATAATATGGGAATCATATATGTATCTACCTTAACAAGACTTTTTTCTATTTTTTCATTCAAGATGTGATTCCATGTTTCTTATACCAATGTAATAAAGTAAGAAACTAGCTCTGGGTTATTAAGGTCATGTTAATTAATGTTGGTATTTGAGAAATATTAGCAAAACCCTTGTAAACTATATTTATCAATACATAGATTGGGAAACATTGACATATGTCAAACATTGTAAATGTATAGAAAAACTTCCCAACATTTTTTTAAGGTATAGATTTTACAGTTTTCCTATAATTTCATCTATATATAGATACACAAAGTTTACATTGTTCTAGTATATATGTTCATAGGGGTAATAACTTTGAAAAAGTTTTATCCGTTAGACTTGAGAATTACCTGGTACACAATAATTGGCCTTACTAAAAACCTATTTTGATAATCCCATGGTATATTAATTAGATAGAAAAAATCATCATTATAAATAACTATAGATAATTTGAATATATAAGGATAATAAATGAACTATGTTAAACCTATGGTCTCTATGTTGAATATTGTTTTTTATAAATTTAACATCCTATAAATGATTATTCATGATTATGTAGTTTCCCACTATGATTACTCCTTCTCACACTGTACCTATTGATTTTAGTCAATGGATGTAACCTAAATGAATTGTGTTAACATTTAATATGAAGGATAATGTGGTGAATATTAGAAACCAAATTGGGTGATGATATGAGTTAAAGATATCATAATTATTTCTATTTGGTTTGTATCAAAATATTATTAACAACCTACACCATACCCAACTCCAAGATTCACAAAATAAGAGGACGATATAGTTTTCTAATATATCTAAAATAAGAAACTATAGAGGTAATATTTACTGATTATTTACAGTAAGATATGTGGAAAGATACCAGAAAAAATTTCTCTCAAATGAATGGTAAGATTTTTCATATCTCAAAATAAAGTGGAAGAAAATAATTTCTAAGTATAAATGATGAGTGCGATAGAAGGAAATAAATTTCATCCTTGGGATACCTTTATAGTTCATCATATTAAAAGTGTCCATCATGGTAATTATCTTATTCAACCCCCTATTCTAAAGGTTAACCCATAGACATAGGAAGTACCTATATGGAAATAAGATTATTGTACTACTTTTTGTAGGGATTCAAAAATTACATTTTATAACTACTTTTACATATGGTATTTTTTATAATAATCATGAAATAATTAATAGTTTTGATAAATTTTAAGAGCCTATATATCTCAATTAATATAATAATTATGGATACTATTTTGGGTTTAGAATATAATTATGATTATATGTTCAATGTCAGAATTTCCCATTTGGAAAAATTGTGTGGTAGGAATCTAACATGATTACATATATTTTTTGGAAAACATTTATGGGAATAAAACATATTGGTTTAGTATATTTAATATTTATTTGATGAAAAACTCATTTACATTTTGTTGACATAAGATTAAAGATTTCATAAACCATTAGGGTTAATATTATCTTTAATATTGTACTAATTATGGGTTATTTCATTTTGTAAACATTATCAGAATTATAATGATATATTTTTTGAAAAAGGATAACCTACATGTTGGGTGACAACCTGTCACATCCAATAATGTAACCTTTATTGAACCCATAGTAGAAGTATGATAAGGGTTTAGTGTCTACCAATTTCTAATTTTATGCCCTAGTAAATATGTAATTATTATTTTTTAGACAATTTTATGGATAAATATTAATGTTGAATCAGTAGTTTTACTATTGATTTTAAGAGTTTAATGTATTATTTTATAAAAAATATGCTAACAATTTTAGTTTTGGAATGTAGTTATAGATAGATGAATCACTCGTCACTCATTTATGGATCTTATAATCTGTTCGAAGAGTATTTTAGGGCTCCAAGAATAAAAAATATATTTTTGGATTTTCATTTCCTTGAGTAATCAATAAATTATAAATATATTTAATCATATACAAGGGATGAAATTATTATTATAAAATATAAATGTATCAAGTAATTAGCTTTTTTACTTTCATAAACAATTAACAAATTTCTCAAGTTTATAAAAAGGATCTTTAAATAACAATATTATCCTTTTACATTCATATATGATTAATCATATCTTCTTTTAAATAATCACATATATATAGTTTTAAGGTCCTTAATTTTGAATTCGTCATTCACTTTCTCATGATAAATAACCTCTATCACTAACATTAAAAATTTATTATTTTTCTCGATGTTAAATATTCTCTATGATATAGCCTTATTTATGCCTTATTTTATATGAAAATTTTACTTCCCTTTCTCTCTGATTAATAATATATTTTAGAAACACTTTTTATGATGTGGGTTTTCAATAAAAGAATATTCTTATATCAAACCCTTGATTTATAAGTGCAAGATCAAAATTGTGTGGATTCAATAGATTTCAGGTGGGGGGAACATAACACACAAAAATATAAAAATATAAAATTTAATTAAATAGTGTATTTGACATGAAACACAAGGCTTAAAACCCCATCAAATATATTTCATTAAATTCAATCTCATTAATAGCTTTTCACTCACACAACATTGAGTCTAAATGAACTATAATATAGTATACAATTTTAACGTGTCCATAAAATTTGTGGGTATGAATAGTACTATCTAAAATTTTAATTCATGGTTATCTATTTATTATAAATAAAATAAGAATAATTTAAAATAAAAAATTAATGATTTCTGAAAAATTATTTTTTTTGTAATGATATTTTAGTCATGATATTAACAAATAATTTAAAATTAATGTTTATGAAATTTTTAAAATTTATTATAAAAAATTAACTTAATTTGTGAAATAATCATGTCGGTATTTTTTGGCTAATGTCTCGGTATTTTTTAATGTTTCATTTTCCATTGAATAGTAAAAAATATTGATGTATATTAAAATCCTTCTTTTTATGTAAATAATTATAATGAATTGATTACATTTAAATTGGTTTTAAAGAAAGAATCCTTCAATTATATTAAAATTTAACTATTTTAAGTCATTATAGTAAATTATATATTGCATTTGGATACTAAAAGCTTCACTTCATTAGATATTGTTTATATTGAAACCACACATTTTCCTCACGTCCATGGGTAAAAATTTATATTGGATTCTGCCACATTTTTTTGATAAATTTTCAAAAATTTATTAAATATTTGGAATAATAATAATTTATATAATCTAATATGGTCAAATTAATTTTGACCATTATGAATAAAAATAATAATAAAAATTATTTTACCACGATTAAGGTTAAAACTGATTTACGAGGAGATTAAACTAAAAATATAAGGGTTAAAAAGAACACAAAAATTAATACCCCACTTATTGAAATATTTATACCTTAAAACTTTTAATTTTAAATAATTAACCATTTTTGTGGATTTTTTCATGATAAGATTGTAAGTGAAATCGATTCTTTTCAAAGATTCCATGTGTGTCATCTCCCCATCTTATAAATGGCCACCCCCTCTCCTCCCCTCTTCACAAATCCAAATCAATTTTAGTAAGAAAAACCCTATTAAAATAACATAATTAATCCAATAAAATATCATATATAAATTTTTTTACATAATTATATCCTTGTAATTATTTTGGAGAAAACCTAAAGAATATCTTCAAAGAAGAGGTAACATTCTTAAATGAGAATTTTTTATTTTGATTATTCATCTAGATAAATAAGATATAATTAAAAATGATTATATAATAAAATAAATATAATTAATATACTGATTGTTTATTATTTTAATTGATTTAAATATATATATTTATATCTTCTCATTCACCAAATTGGAAATGAAACTGTCAATCATTTGTACAACGGACTACTGCCTGACAAACTGATGAGACTCTTTTCCCATCACCACCATTAAATGATAAATATAATGATTTATTTAATAAATATATATAATATTTATTATATTATTATAATTTTTAAATTATAATAACACATTTTCCTTCTTACATTCCATTTCATTTAAAATATGATAATGTCCTTAGGGTGTACAGAAAATTACCACCTCGTGAAGTGATGTCATTAATTTTTCACAAACCCCTTACACGAAAAGTAATAAGGATAAAATTAGTGAATAAATGTGATGTATATGATATTATATTCATTATTTAAGATTAATATATCATAAAATTATTTATCTATTCACTCATTAATGTAATTATATCTTCCATCATGCATACGTAAGGCCTATTGTATCCACAAAGAGATTCGATTCAATTTCCATGAACAAAATTCAAGAATTCATATAAAACATTAAATAATGAAAAAATATTATATTTATAAAATTAATATAAATATTTATATGATGGACATACATCCTATACCCGAAAATCATAACATTCATGATAAAACATGAATGAGAAATCAAGGAAATTAATACCGATAATAAAGAAAATAATGAAAATTCAATATCAAATATGTGGTAAATTGCTATAATAAAATCTTATATGAAACTATAAATATTAATATAGACATGTTATAAAATATTAATATGAATAAAACCATTATACAAGGGGATAAATCATGTTAACCAAAATGAAGCAAGAGGTAAGGGACATCATCTCAATTTCTCTTCATTGAGGCATATTGTAATGTTATAAATCTAATTTATTTTATATAGTGTATATAATAACCAATTTAAATGTAATATAACGAATACTTAATAACCCATGGTATTTTATGTTTTAATTTTAATTATTTAATTCTAGGGTATTTGATATGAAAATTACCAATTGGTAATGAATTTGATATCTAAATTAATTTTCCTAGGGTTATATTACTTCTTAATTATTTGTGATATTATATGATTATGTGTGCAAGGAGTTTTGGTTATATTATGTAGCATATACACTTGTTTTATTTTTATTTACATTCTATAAACAAAATCTATTCATTTATTAATTTTCAATGTAACATGATGATTCATTATGAGGGATTATTTCACAATCTTATTTTAAACAAGTATATTGATGCTTAACGTTCTAATGTAACAAATTATTTAATAATTGGATTATAACCCCTTTTCGTTATCTTATATTCTATTTCTTTGTGATTTTTTCATGTAATTCAACCATATTTCCACTCTTTGGAACATAAAATGACTGAGAAAATATTTTTAATAAAATATGACTTTATTTATCTCTTTAGATGAAAATAATTTTTCTTCGAAATCAATTTTTTCTAAAAAAAATTAAAAAATGTTTTTACAATTCCCTAAATTTGTTTTCTTTGAAAACGAAATTTACCCATTGTTGAATTTTTACAGGAAAAACTGAAAGGAATATTCTTTTCTTTTTCTAAACAAGGCCCATTTAGTTTTCATCGAAAATATAAAATGAATATTTGGTTTAACATGTTAAGAATGTATAAAATTTAGTGTCATTATGAGAACACATTGTTTAAAAAATAATTTACATGTTTCAAAGGTAGTTTTCAAAGAAATTTATTTCCAAAATATATGGGTAAAATTTAGTTTTAAAAATACATTTAAATGTGAAATGGTTATATTCCTTAAGAATTCTTTAATGACATTTTTGTTGTATTTCTATTCATGTACAAAGACAACTCAGAATATTATATAATATCTGTTAGGTATATTATATATATATAACATCTATATTTTTTATCATTATGGTTTACAATTAGTTTAACTTTGGAAATTATTGATTTCTCATTCTTGATTATTTTTTGTAATCATTAATATTCCCTTGAGATATTCATATTATTATTGTCATGGATAATAAATTTCCCATTAATATTTATATTATCTATCATGGATATACATATTAATTAAATCATATATTATTTATAAATTATTTATTTATTTTCATTTATATAAGATTGAATAGATAAATTATTATCGATATATATTCCTTACATAATATGGATATTTATTGAAAACACATAATGTTCATGAATTAAATGGATTATTTCTTATGTGAAAAATTATTTGTACATAAAACTATGAGTGGGTCTTGATTATAGTTATCCCCTTGATACATTTGTAGTCTAATGAGGAAAATCAATTGTATAACATTAGTTAAATGGTTTTATAGTGTCTATTTTCCCATCAATTTTAAATCGTCTTGAGAAAGGAATTAATAGTAGAGGTATCAAGATGTCTGAAATCATGAATTCTAATGATTAATAGTTTCCACCATTATGAATTTAGTTTTTAGTTTTCATGATATTATTGAAATGATATTATCATTTGATGTATTTCATTCTTAGTTTATTGGATGAATGGATTGTGTTTTTAGTTTTATATCTCACCATGTTGATTATGCCTTATCCAATTATGATAGTCATCTTATTGATTAAGTTTCATCTGTTTTAAGATTTTTCACTTTACTTTTTTATTATGATTGTAAAGTTATTTAAATTTAATGTGTGTTTATTTATTTATCTCTCTATGTTGATTGAACTTATTGATTCAAGATAGGTTATGATATACATAACCCTTACTGAGTATTTTATCTCACCCTTATTTTGTTTCCATTCATAAGAATCTATAAACAGTACTATGATTGATTTGAATGAATATACTAGATTTAATAATGTATGTCTTCAAAAAAATATGTTGTAATTTGTCTTTTCCAATGTAATATGGAAATAATTTATGTATCTAGTTTATAGAGACTACTATATTATTCATCCCATATGGAAAAAAAATTTCTCTTATCTTATGCCGATGTAACAAAGTAAGACACCATCTCTAGGTTACTGGGGTCGAGGTGGTTACATTTTTTCCTATGAGTTTTCCTTTTTGTAAAACTATTTTAATATATTTCCTATAATGGTTCTAATGATAGTATGATCATATTCAAAAATATCATTAAACCCTATATCTTTTTTTGAACATTATGGTTTTCTATGTGGATAATTTATTTACTCAAAAAAATAATATTAAATGACTATTATTACATTAAGATCAATGATCATATTAACCCTAAATGTTATCATTAACTCTATATTTATTTTTATAAAATATAAAATCATTATTCCTCATATTTCCTTCTCACTATAACATATACTATGCTAATAGGTTGTATTCCTTTAAATGTATCCCATGATATACTTAATCATATAAAACTCCCATAAAAACGTAAAAGGGGGTATCCTTTGAATAAAACATATAACAACCTGATAAATTATTAAACCATTATTGTACCAAAATTTATTTAACTATAATAATTTTAATCAAAAACATATTTATATTATTGAATATTCTAAAATAATGATATGGGGTTCTGTTTATTAATCAATATTTTCCTTATTCTAGTTCATAAGGTTTCCAATAAAAATACTCTAATACCATCTACAAAGACGCCAACCCTATTAGCCCAGATCGGATGGAGAAATTATTGCATTTAAAAAATATGAATGTGATCACATCTTGAAAGAATTAATAGTTTTATATCCATGGAAAACTACATAAATACATGATTCCTTATTTTCGAAATTTTCAATAAAATAGGTATCATAGTGAAAGTAAATATTCAACATCCTTTAAGCAATTCAAGGATTCATTTTTCATATCCTTGGAAAAGTAAATAAAAGAATGGATATGTTAGATTATAAGAATGGGTTACATACAGTGGAATATATCATGATTAAATATGTCATAATCTATATGTCAATGTAAATAAATTAAAACACATTCTCAGTAATAAATAAATTTATCATATGGAATAATATTTCAATAAATAATGATGATCAAATAATGCATTATAACTAATCACCTAAGCTTCAAACTTATCAATTGATATTATGACTATTAAAATAATCACATGGACATTAAAAAATAATCTTGTAATGATGAAAATCATAATTCAATACATCATAAACCGTTAAGGACTCGAGAAAAAACAAATTACATAATTGGGTAAGGTCTCAACCAAATACACAAAATAGTTTGTCTCATGAGACCTTCAGATGCATCTAGGGTCTATAATTATCCGTGACAAAACATACTAATTCTATTGAATTGACCATTTGAAAGTGATGAATGAATATTAAATACATAGTCAAAATTAACATAGGTACAACTAGAATAAAAATTTTAATAATTTATCAATTAAAATTGATCATAAACCATCTATAGAAAGAATACTGGTATTATAATTTCATTATATCCCCAGTATTACATAATTAAAATAATGTTTCATTATTATAAATGAATATAAATTCCATAAAATGTTCATTTAAAATCTTCTATGGGAAAATAACCTTTTTCTCGTTAATAATCATATTTAAAAACAAAAAAAATTACAAAAAAATAGGGAATAATTTTTCTTTGAAAAGTACTAGGGGAAAATGTAAAGGATTCATTAAATAATTTAATTTCCATTAGAATGGGAAATTTTATTTAGGACATGCACATTAAAATAAATATCCCATTAACATTTTTAGTAAAAATTAAAAAAAATATCATTTGGAAACAGACAACTATAATCCATTGAAAAATTTTATAGAATTTAAAAAATTGGTAAAAATATCATTAATGTATCAGGTGCGATAAAAAAATTTAAATCATTTTATTAATAATATTAATATAGAAGAATAATATTTCCTACCAAACAGAAGAAAAGTCAGTTTTACTAAAAATAATTCATTGTAAATATAGAGTTAATTAATGTTTAAACTGAATTAAAAACATGAAATTTTCATTCATATATGTTAATAAAATATTTTGGGATTAACATATATTGACATAATAATTCCCCAAATGGAGACTTATACAAAAAAAATTGGAATAATGATGAGATTGTGAAATATACAGTAACTATTGTGTATATGTTTGAATCATAACCCCCATGAAAGTTATAACTTCAAATGAAACATTTAATTCCATCAATATAAATATATTCATCAAATGAAATATTAATGTTTTAGTATATAAAACATACAAAATAAACTATTAGTGAATATTGAATATTTCTCATGTAAATAAAAGTGAGAGGAAAAATCGTTACAAATGTCTTATGATTAATGTTATAATTAATCAATGATGTTATTATGTGTGAAAAACTTTATTCCATAAAATCCATGAAGAAAAAATCATAATAAAATAAATTCTCATTTCACACTTACTCATGGAATATGGTAGCCATCGAAGTAGTAGTTTAATCTATGATGGGAAATTTATTTATGATATCTATTACCATGATCATTTCATTAAATTAAGAACTAATAAATGGAGTGATTATATGTAAAAAAATGTCCATACACATAAAAATAATGTTAATAAAACATAAATAAATAAGATTTCATCTTACATATAATATTGGCATAATATTATTAATTATGAAGTGATATAACCTAATGAATGAAAATTTTGTTTAGAAAACACATACTTTTACTTTTGTGTCTCTTAGATTATAATGATCTTAAGTCAGGTGTAGGATAGTTTTATGATCACCCTAATGTATGGACGAATTGGAATGGATGTGTATATAGTAAATTGGGATGTTCATTCAATTCAAAAAAAATTAAATGGGCTAAAGAATGAAATTTGAGTCCCCTTTAATAGGCATTTTTTGTAATTGTCCAATATTTTTGTGACAAAAGGGTATTTCTAAAATACAAATTTGAATATATAAGGACATGGAAATATATTATAGATAATTAAAAATCCATATTTTTTATTATATAATTTTATAATTTTAGAATTATTTAAAGATAATGTAAAAATATTATATATTATTTAAGGTTTTTTTTCATCATTATGCACAATACATGACATTAATGAAATCAAAATAACAAATAATTTTGAATATAATTCCTTAAATAGTCACCTATAATTTATTATTATTTATAAAATTAATGGTAAACCCATAATCATCTTAAATGTTAAAATTTTAATAATTTTTCCATTATTTATTAAATTATTTTAATATTTTTATAAAATTTGGTCTTTTATGGCATAATTGTTTTTGAAAATTATAATAATATTAAAAATTAAAATTAAATTATTAATATAAAAAAATACCTTATAGAATTTTTACCATTTATATTCATCTATAAGAAATATGAATTATTAATTATATCATGATTAGAGAATTAATGTGTTATTTTATCTTTCCACAGCATGAACAATCATGGCACAAGCATTATTATAATATTGTTGTAATATACCTCCAAATATAAAAAAATATAAAAAAATATTAATAATTAATACATTATAATTTTTAAAAAATTCATGAATAGATATTTAATTTTAAATTATTATCATTAGGACACAAAACGTGACTTCTCTAGTGCGGTGAAAGCACTACGTTGGCAATGAAAATGATTTGTATATCTATCTTGATATAAATTATATTTTAATTTTTTTTAATTATTTATTCCATTATATTTTTAGTATATTATAATACATGATTACTTCCATATGTTTCATAAATTTATATATCATATTTTTATTATTATAATTTCATAAAATATATAGTATCTCATAAAAAACAATATTGTCTAACATTGTTCACCAAAATTCCTCTATAAACACTTTGATAAAATATTGTCCATAAACTATAAATTTTGATAATATTAATTACCTACCATTTGGATTTATAAAAATATTTCAAGAAGCTAACTTATGTAATACACATAAAATTTATTAAATTAAATTTTATTTACATTGAATTTTTACTATTTGTTGAACCATTCCATCAATGATGAATAAGGTTTATAAGTAACCATTTCATTCATAAAAATTAAAAATAAATTACTATCATAAATATAATACTTTAATACTCAATGCAATAATTTTTAATAATTCAAATAATTTTTAATCCTTATGATAATATATTAAGTTTTGTTAAAACATCGATAGTAATATTTTGTTTTTATACATTACTTAAATAATATTTATGTCAATACACTAGAAATATTGATTCGTATTTCAATATTTTAGAGAAAAGTATGATAATGGAATAAATAAAATCATCTAATAGGATTATAGATTGGGTTTTGTGGGAATTTAAGTTATTAACCCAAATTTTTATACCTATTTACCAATTTTACCATTACCGAGGTGGAAACTTTTATCCTGATTGTTATTCAAAAATAAAAAAATAAAAAGAACCTATTTGTCATATTTTAACATCATAATTAAAAATATGGAATCCAATTTTTATATTGAATTAAAAAAAAGTGACGTAAGTTAATTTAATGAAAATAATTAAAATTCAATGAAAAGAATTTTTTTAGATAATCGTTACAAGACATCTTAATTGTCAAAAAGATAACTTTATAAATATCAATCGTTTTGAATATTGAAGAGAAAATAAATATTTTCAAAAAAAACACATGGTTTTAAAAATATGTTAAATTTTATATAGTGACTACAAGAATGATATTATTTTTATAAAATATAACTTTTAAAATATTATATAAAGTGATTATAATATTATTTCACAAAATTAAATAAAAATCATTTTTATATAAAATTAATTACTCAATCATAAAATGAAATTATTGAAAATTTGGTACTTATATTTTTTGAATTAATAAATATATTTATATCATAGAAAAACCATTAGAAAAATTATTTATATTGTGGTTATTATTCTTCACACTTGATTTTTTAATATCTAGGTTACAATGGTCACATAGAAATATTTAATGGTTCATTTTAGTTGTTTATTTCTTATTCTATACTATATAAAATAAAGAGTTCCGTTAAAGAATCTCAGGGTGTCACAAGAATCAGCTTTTATGAACTCTAAATTGGACTTATGAGTAGTCTTTTATAAGTTTATTTCTATATTTATTTTGATGTGGGAATGTTTTTCAACATTACAGAAATGATAAGAGGTGGTGTGATCAGATCACTCCTTCTAACTAAATCAGATAATGTTTTGGTTCTATTGTGATCTCCATAGTAATATCAGGGTTTCTAACACACTTTATGGTACACATTTCTCAATATTTTGGACCCCAAATTCATATAACTGTAGTATTTGAAACTACTATGTAACCATCATGGGGTGTAGTTTTCCCATTTAATGAGTTTAATTGTATCATCTTCTAATACAGATGGGTCTTTGTTCTTCCACCATTATTGTCTTATCACCCCCTCATTAAATATGTTTCATCGATGAGGAAGGGGTCCACCATATATCTTTTTATATTTATGTATTGATACTATCATTAAGAAAACATTAAATCATTGTGGAGAAGGAGGAGTAATATTTGTTAACCGAAATTGATATCTAATATTCCTCTCTCTTTGTATGAGTTTTTTTATAATAATAGATGTTATTATGTTCCCCCTCCATATTATTTTCATTATGATGGATGTTTATTTATATTGTTTCTTTATTAATTTTATGGAATCCAAATAGTTATGTATATGATCTCTCTATAAAGATATTTTCCCATGTTTCTCATGTCTTGTTTATTTTATAGGTAGTTATAAGGTGACCTTAGAGATCATGGTTTCACATGATCATAATAATACTCTATGGCATTAATCTCAAGTAGTAGTTGGTATTAGTGTTTGGGAGTGGGGTTCTACATGATAATCACTTATTATATTGTGAATCCATTTAAATATAGATAAAAATCTATTTTACCTTTTCCCCTAGTTACATTTATAGTGTTTCTCACCATTAAATTTTAAAGGATATTAGATGAATTTTTCTTTATAGGTTTATAAAGTAATATTTTTTTAATATAGTTGTGTTGTACATATTTGTGTGTGTGTGTGTTCATTTTGATAAGGCCCATTAATTTTTATATATTCTTTCTTGGTTCAATTCACTAGCCTCTAGGATATTATAGGTTGTCTAGTGTTGTCACACTTTTTATGTCGATGGTCTAGGAGAGGTTATGGTTTTCCCGGTCATGAAAGTTTGGTATTAGATAAGATCTCTACTAGGGATAGTGTTCAATGATATAGGTATTTTTATGATTGGTTTAAGAATATAGAGAAACATAGTTAAGGTGTATTGGATTTTAAATTCAATATAGGGAAATTAATTATTTCATAGTAAAAATGGTGTCCATGCACCAGGACTCTGATTATACAATTTTTAACTTGAAATTCTTAGACACCATTTAAATAGAAACAAAATGTATATTTTTTGAAAGGGGTTACATTGACAAAAATTTGAAGAATAGTTTATTGAGATATTAAAAAATTTAAGAATCTCATAGTGTGGGGATTCTATTGTAGTCTTTATCAAAAAGGTAATATTTTCTGGGTTTTAATTTATCAAACCAAAGTAGATCATTGTTAATACACTTTTTGTAAAGATCATCTGTCATCGAGTTAGTTTCTTAAAAAACATGTGTGATGTTGGGATTGAATCTATAAATGCATAAAAATCATTCCATCCGCCTACTTTTTATTTTCCATATAATATGATTAACACCATTATAGGAATATTTAACAATAGTAGTAATAATTGGTCAATGATATCAATGTCCTTCTAGAGTTATATCCCCATATATCATCAAATAACAATGTTAAATCATTCCAAAATTTAGGATGATTATGCAATGACATCCAGTTTGGATTTAGAGATAATGTTGTGATGATGACCACATTAATGATGTGGGGTCAATATAGGGGTTTCTTTATGGGGTGTTCCCTATAGTAATATATAGAGAAATGAATCCACCTGATGAGTGGAATATGAATCCACCTCAAGAAATTTAGTATAATGTTATCCAATATATCATGAATTCTATTTTTTATGTGGGATTCGATGGTGATGCTCATATGGATATTGTGATGTGGTAGATACTACATATGTGTCATAGTGATATATGCCCTCATATATTAGATTATTATCATGAGCATGTGGACTATGTTTTTTTTGAATTATTTGGATATTTTAATATTTTTTGCTTTTAATTTTGACTATAATTCTTAATAGTGTGGTTGGGTGTCAATTGATTTTTGTTACCAGAACATAATAATTGACGACACTCTCATGGGAAGAACTCTTTTAATTTATCCTTCAAGAGTACTATCATTCATATAGCATACTCATCTAACACAATATATTGTGTTTTGTTGGAGATGACTCTAAACTCATTTTAAATCCCCAAGATAATAAATAATATAAATAAATTATAATGGAATAGTAAGAAGTTGGAGGATTATTATCTATTATGAACAACATAACGTAACATTATAAAATATATATAACAAAACAAACAATATTATTCTGTAATATAAATAATTCAACTAATATATAAACTAATAAGACAACATTATCATATTATGAGTAATAAGGTTTAGTAAAATAACTCAATAGACTAATAATGTACCTGAATCCACTTCATTGTTGTGGAATCTCAATTTTACTCAAGGAAAAAGTCTCCAAGATCTATCTTCTTTTATATGGAACTAGTATCTTGATGCTTCTCTAGAGATGTATAAGGCCTTTTTTTACCAATATCATGATGAATGATGACTCTATACACAAAAAATTTCATATAAAGGGGGTGAGTCAACATACCTTATATGAAATTCATAATTAGCATCCCAAAAATGCCACTATATCAAGAATGCATTAACTTACATTTCAAAAACATACATTTTAAGAAAAAAGTAAAAAACTGAATTAGTGGATCAATTTAAAAAATATAAAATTAAAAGGTGTAAATAATAATGTAATCATTTATTTTAATTTCATTCTACATGGAATACTAGGATCTTATCCAATAATCACACACACTTTTACTCTAGGTAATACTTTTGTACTCATGTTTGGTTAATCGATGATCCCCCATGTATTCATAAAGTGTCCAGTCCTTGTGTGCCTCTAGTATAGAACCATGCACCTTATTCAGGGTTACATCAAATCAAAATGAAATATAAATAACCATATATTCCATGTTCCAATTATAATTCAATTTACCTAAAAAATTCCCCTTATAAAATATTTAATCAAATGTTTTCTCTTATATTAAACGAAAACCATATTTTTATTCCATAATTAAAAATCAGAATTTTTTTGTTTTTCTAAATTAAATTCAAATTAAAATTATATCAAATTAAAAAAAACAGGATTCTATTAAGAAATAATTAATGGTTTCATTTGTAAATTCAATACAAAAATTCAAATAAGTCTAAGACATAGAGTTCTAGAATTAGGGATGTGTAGTGGGAATCCACCTATCTCTCAAAAGTTGAGAAAAATGGTGAATAAAAATATGAAACCTAATGATTGAGATTGAAGTATTCTCTATTTGGTATATCCAATTTGGTTCTCAGAAAAACAAACCATCATTTAATAATCATTCCATAACAAAATAGATCTAATGCTCCATGTGAGAGAATAAGAGGACATCTAATGAGAAAGAGAGAAAAGGGAAACATATTGTTGATTACAGAGATCAAAAACACTTTGATCTATCCAAATTTATAACAATATAAATAAAAACAATGATGAATGATTATGTTAAAAAGATTTGTATTATATCCTAGGATAGGAAAATAAATATGACATTTTTAAGGCTTAAACAGATTTCTAATGAAATTTTCAAAACAATACATTCATATATTATGTTTAAGACACATGAATTGGGAATCCATCTGTGAATTATGGTCATGTGTCTATCTCTACCCCCACCCCCCCCCCCCTCAAATGCCATGCACACAGTTTGACAAGTTTTATTAAATTTATTAGTTTCATATCTTTCTCTAATTGCATAGTTGTCCATGTGCAGCTATATGGTTTTTCCAAACCAAAAACCAACTTAGTGACTCCAAGAATCTATTTTCCATATTCATTTATAAGTTTCATAGTATTCCATAATCATGGTCAACTATTGAACTATTAATAACCTTCTAAAAAACACCAAAGTTATATAGAAACACATAGATGTCAACTCAATAATTAGAAAACCTCAAATTAAATAATAAAATGATAATGCACCTAAAACCAGGGGTCATAAATTTTACATCTCACTAAGATCATATTTAGGGGAATAGGGAGTAGAAGTGGTGTGATATGAATATTTTTTAGTATACATATAGATTCAATGTCCAAACATGATACTCCCTTTCATAGTGCATGACGGATACAAAATGGTGTGATAATTGGAGTAGTGCCTCTAATAGGACAAAACAACTAGTGTTTTCTCTCTAAAAAATCAAACATATTCCAAATAAGTAGATCATGAAAAGTTGAATGAGTGCTTCAAATATGGTGATCACCATAAAGGTATATATTTTATTGTAAACTATAGATATGTCTCACCTTATATAGTTGTAATATATAAAACATCATGTTTAAGGCACAACTGGTCTCTATTTAAGAAATCCCAATCATTGGTATTTGTAGAAAAGATATGTTGATGGATTCCTATCATTATAGAGACATTTGGTGATATTTTATTGATGGAAGGGATCAACTGATATTTCATTTCAAGTACCTAAATGATATATCATTTTGATATTTAGTGTATAGGCCATAGAGGAAAAGAAGACATCACTATTTGGGATTTATTAGCAGTTTCTAGGGTAGACCCTTAGTTGGAAATGCTTAAACGTAGATTTGAAGGATCTTTAATTGGTGTCTCTTTATGGGTAAGATGATACAATTGTTTAATTTCACTACCACTCCTCAAATGTTCCATTCGAGGTTTAAAGGCCAAATGACTGAGGTTGTGGTCATCTACATACTACAAAAAGATAGGACTAGGTTTCACATGATATAATTATGAGTATGATATGTATCTCCCAAAAAATACTTGCAGTAATTTTATACATATGAGTCAGTAATTATTTCATCACCTTGTTTCATAATGAATAGATTGATATTATTCTAGAGCATTTAACACATAATTTATATAATAGATAACAAATGGATTAAATTCCACTATTTCTCACCTCTTGTTGATAGTGAAACTGGTTCTCAATGGGAAGTGTATCACATAGAACTTCTTGAATATTTTTATGCAACCATATGATGTCTTTTTTAGGTCTATATTGGATATCCATGGTATATTACATGATTAACTATCATAGTGGTCATTCATTAATTTTCCCTATATATAGAATCGGTCATTATATGACAAATAGGGATCTAATTCATAGGTACATAATAAGTAACCATGAGGCACTCGTATTTTTTTGGGATTTTATCTATGAAGTGGCCAAAATTATGGTTTTTTGGAATTGGGATACTAGAATAATTAATGATCATGAGATAAAAATTTCAATTGAATAAGTAAAATAGCATAAGATTTTGAAATAAAACAACTAAATAATATGTGTCGGTCATAAGTTCTTTCTAGGACAAGAATGGTTATAATTGTTTTCTATAGAAATTACTGCTCATTAGTTAAAGAAGTTTCCAATCAATGAAATAAGTCCCCAAAATCATTCCCCAATTTAACCCCTATGTTAAAATTGGTTTAAATAAAGACACGAAAATTCATTGAATGGAAATATTAAAATAATAAACTAATTTAACAATATAATCCCATAAAATATCATCTAATTAAGAGACATGAAACTCTATAAAATGAACCCATCATAATTTTATTCTAATATTCATTCAAATCTCTCAATGGAATTAGGAACTCAACTTAAATAATCAGTATTGAAAAAGATAAAACAAAAAAACAAAAAGACCACTCCACCACTATGTCAATGATTCCTCTATACATTGTGTTGATAAATTAACATCCTAATGAAATAGAATCATTGTTTTATCAAATATAAAAAACAAATGAGAAGAATTATGAGAATATGTTTTTTATAAGATAAGGGGATTAAATGAACTTATAATTGATGAAATATGATTAAAACATCAAATTGACAACATAGAATTAAAATGAAAGCACACTTGACTACCTCTAAATCATAAAAGAACACTACCTTGAATAGAATTTTTTTATTACTTTTTAAAATCCTATAATAATGAAATCCATCCCTAGTTAATCATGGTAGTCCAACTTGGGTGGAATGTTAATAGAGAGAATACTTTTCCACCATTGAAAAAAATCTGTGCCAGCTTGAATAACCCAGAGATAGATACAAAAATGATATTATATGTGGAAGAATTCGGATTCCCAATAGAATAATTAATTAATTCTATGAGGGTCCCCTAACATCCTATAAAATTTTATCCCAATTTGAGTTTGGGTTTCAGTGTTCGAAATGTTGGATACTTTCCTGAGACCCAGAATCTAGCCAAGAATTTCATCTTCAACAAGGGACTCCAATACCTCCTATAAAAACAAGGAATTAGATATGTTCACTATTTGATGAAATGTTCCTAGTGATTTCAAATATCACCTATTTAATTTTTAGATTCATTATACTAGAATCATAGATGAATACAATGATATTATCGGGTTGCATTTGAGTTCACTTTTCCCAGACATTAAAAGGTGTAATGCCAAAAATGGTGGTCTTCTGATATTAATCTCAAAGTGTTCAAGACAGATTAATTATTCCCAATGGAATGAGAAATGTGGAAATAAAATTTATAAATAAAATTAATACCATAGGTTTTTTATGAGGTGTTCATAAATATACCATGTAATAGTTCACCTTATGAAATAAATAAAATCATATTGTGAAATATTTTTCAAATTGTAAAATGCAATAAAAATAGTGTTCATTAATAATGAATCACATGATAATTATTTATTATAAAATTTAATTTTAACCAATTTTAGTAGCTAATCACCACCCCCCCCCCCCCCCCCCCCGACATTGGTTTCTCAAGTTTTGAGAAAAACATTGGTAAAAAATATGAAAATCAATTCTCTTTTCTGAAATCATTTTAATATACAATGATCACAAGAAGTCTACATACCAAACAATTATAAAACCCATAAAAATAATGTAACATAAGATTGGTTCGCAAGAATAAACTTTTTGAAATATCATTCCTTTGTTCAAATTCATTAATTCATTTCATATAATATCAGTTATTAATGATCATGTGTTGTGAATCACAATAGGCATGGGAGTCTTTTTAATTTAATGGTGAATATGTAAGATCTAGGATTAATCACATTTTAATATAAAGGTGAGTAATAATTTCATATTTTTCATTTTTTTTTTGGTTTTTTTTTATATTTTTATGTGGTAATTTAAATTTCACTCCATCAATTCAACCCTTGTAGTAAGAAATTGTTAATGACTCTCAGTCTTAATAACCTTGGGATAATAAATTTATATCACATACTATGGAATCATCTTGAGTTAACTTAATCACTAAAACATTAAAATTTCTTAAAATAGATATAATATTATATACTCTTGTTTAGATAACTATGGAGTCAGAATCCCCATTTGTGAAAGGAAATGCCTTAGTTCAATCCATTTCTCTAAATTAAATTTAAATTTTTTTTGTTTCTTTTTCTCTAATATTAAAATTAAAATTATCACAATTCCTATGAAATTTATTATGGGTCCCCAAGGACTCGAACTAATACCCAAATATCAAAAGTATGTGTGTTGTTAATGTTATTTTATCAAATAGAATAAAATATAAATGGTGAAAAATCACATTAGAGAGATATAATTTTCAAAATATATGGTCATGAATGTAATCATTGATTAATATCAAAATCATGGAATGAAAAATTATTTAATATTTAGTTTCATATTTTGTATTGTGTATTATCATGTTCTAGTTAAAGACATTTTTTCTTCCATTTAGGAAAAAAATTTCTTTTGAAATGGATATATTTTTTAATTATTTTCACCCCCACCCCATATAAAATTATTATCCCCTGTGTTTATGGAATGTAATATTTTTATGGTCTTAAAGGTATAGGAGAAAATTTATAAAAGTAAATTTAAATAATAAAAATGCAACAAACTCACCTGTCATCGTATGTTGAAGTTAATGATTCTCTTAATTACTATTTTTTCTCCATTTCACTTAGAGAAGCATAATAAATATTGATGGTTCGTGTTTTTACACCAAGAATAAATTTGATTGAAATAAAACTTTAGAAACCTCAAGAGCCCTTGAGTCTTTCACACTGACACAAATAGCACAAAATTGAATCCCCTTCATGATCCCTTAACTAAAATAATAAAAAAAAAGAATGAATAAAAAACATACATATATAATTCGAAACCCCAAACCTTCAGTCAATTAAAATCTAATAATGGGTTTCTTCCTATAAATAACTTTATTTAATGTTTTTATTTTTACATGAACCCCCCAAATTATCCAACACCAAATTTTAATATTTTTAGGATTAAATTTTTGACCAAATTAATTATATTTTCATTTAGTCACCAATGAGATTTATAGGATGGTTTTTAAATTGGTTCAATAAAAACCATATATATCCCAATGAATGGGATGATCCCATGAATATTAAAAATTTCTCATCTAATTATGTTCCTAATCTTTTTGAAGACATTAATGGGAATAATATATTTATTAGAATAAAGTTAGGAGAAAATGATGATAGAATTTTTTTGATTATTTTTTATAGAGGAGTACTTGAGAGAGGTTTTAGGGACCTTGACATTGAACTGGGTTCTCTAACACTTTTAAACATTGGTTGGGACACTAAATCTAAATTAATTTCATTTTAAAATTTTATCAAAAGAATTGGTTCCTTTTGAACAGAATATTCAACTTCTAAATTATACTAATCAGTGTCAATAATGGATATGGACTTAATGATTTTTATTTCTCCAAATGTTCCAATGATCGGTGTTTCTAAAAAAATCACCCATGGTTCTATATTAAGAAAATTAAATCCATGATGTCATATTTTAATCTTTTCGACACATAATTTTACCTTTATATTTATTTAGACACTCATTAACAGTACCCTCATATTCTTCAGGTTGACTTTGAACATTCCCTTACCAATTTACCACATTATGAATCTCTATTTTCCCATATTCCTAAGTTAGTTCTTCAAAATGTTCATCTAATTTTGCAGCCACTAATTGTTTGAGAATCATTACTTTATGTTTTTTGTTATTTTTCAAACTCATGGGATTAGACACATTTTATATTTATTCATAATAATTTTTTGTGTAAAAATATTATTTTATTAATAATGTGGAAGAGACAATATAATTGGGACTGGGTTTTATAACCATTTCAATAAATTATTGTTATACTCTCAATGATAAAACCTTATTATTTATTCTATCAAATTTTTGATTCAATTATTAAAGTATTAGTTTTGGATCAGGATGGACAAAGAGTTGATCAAATTTTTTATTCATGCAGTATAATTATATTGTTGTAATTTCATAGGATGATATTCATTTTGTGTTTTCAAGAATTAAGACTCATTATCGATCAAAATGTTCTATGGAGCATAGAAGTTAAACAAATTGGGATTCATTTTGATTTTGATTATCCAACCAATAAAAACAAGGATGGTCATTTAACATCATAGTTAGTGTGGGTAGTAAATGTTGTTAGAGGTTCCATAAGATTTTATTTATTCAAAATGGCCTTCATGGGAGAGAAATATAGAGTTAGAAAAGAGAAGTGCGGTGAGAAAAATATTTGAGTTTCCATGATAAAATAAATAGGTCCCTATAAATTGATAAAAAAAATTAGTCCCACTAAAATTTACACAATATTTATAAGTGTTTCTTATAGTAAAATTATGGATCTAATCCATAGAGATAGAATAGGTAATCTTCATACCCTTATATTTGTTAAGGATTTAGGGTATAAGGTGGATAACTTTGTAGTTAATTGTAATTGGGATAATAGAATAGATAAAATAAAAAATATAATGATTTTAATTGAATAATGAAAACACAAAAATATTTTGAAATAAAACTATTATTGGTAATTGTATGGTAATATGTTTTTGAAAGGACTATAATGGACATAATATTTTTCTTTTGAAATTGCAACACACTAGTTCAATAAGAATCTAATCAATGAAATAAGTCTCCAAAATCATTCAACAATTTAATCCCTCAAAAATTAATTTTATAATCACTAATTTATATAGGGGATAACATTGATTTTAAATTTGTAGAATTGGATTATTCTAGAAATCAAAATATGTCATTGTTAAAATTGGTGAAGATGGAGACAAAAATAAGTCATTGAATGGAACTATTGAAATAATTAAAGAAATTACTATATAAGAACAAAAAATAAAATCCAATACATCCCCATGAAACTCCCTATAATAAACCCACCATAGGCTTATTCTCCCATTGATGAAAATATCTTAATTGAAGTAAGAATCCAATTTAAAGAAGTGGGATTTAAGAAGAGAAAACAAACAATAAATAATGAACACACCATCATTGTGTAAAAGATTTATCTCTTCACTATATAAATGAATTCACATATTAACAGAAAAATATAAATGGGATAAAAAATTATATAAAATCAAAATAATTAGATATTTAATTAATAAGGTAACGTAATTCAATAAAATTATAATTTATGAAATTCTATTAAATCGTCAAATTAGCGGCATAACATTACTATAAAAATATACATTACTACCTTTAAATCCACCCATTCCACTGTCTTAAAAAATAATATTGGAATCCTTGGGTTGATAATCCAATAGTAAAATTCACCCCCAATTAATAATGGTAGGCCTTGTTAGGTGCAAGTTTAGTATATGGAATACTTTTCCACCTTTGACAAAAATATGATCTAGCTTGTATACACCAAACATAGGCTCTGAAATGATATTCTAAATTGATAAATTATATTATTAAATATTTTAATAAATTTAATTATTTTATTTCCTATAATATTATATAATGTTTAATACCAATTGGATTCTTTATTTTAGGTATACGATCGAAATGTTGGGTAGTTTTTCTAGCCCACGCAATCCGGCCCAAAATTTGATCTTCAAATTAGAAAGCTTGGAGCTCCCACAAAAACTCATAATTATCTTTGGTAACTTTTAATAAAATGTTTCTATTCCTTTTATATATTTCATTTTAAAATATTAACTTCATGGTGAATGAATAATGTCTTCTAATATGATATTATTTGGCTACTGTCGAGTTCACTTTTCAATGAACTATCCTTTGTTGAATGCCCAAAATGGTAGTATTCCAATGTGAATCCCCAAGACCTCCAAATGGATTAATTGTTCAAAATGTAATTGGAAACCTAAAAATTAAAAATTTAAATAAAATCAATATAATTCTGCGTTTTAGGATGTGTTTAAAAATGCACCAACCAATAGTTCACTTTATAAAAATTTACTATCATAATGAAAAATTATGTTCAAATTTTAAAATGAAATAAAATATTGTTTTTGAATAATCAAGAATGTGAAAATTAGATATTATAATATTTTATATTACCCTTTTTGTAGAATAATAATAATTTTTGAGATTTAGGTACATACATGCAGATGAGAAGATATTTTCATTCAACGGTGAGAAGGACCTGTTGGAGGAATGAGTGTGGTTTGTGTGCAAGAAGCTACAACCTACCACTATTTACTGGAATATTATTTCGCTCTATGTATAAGACTTTATAAAACCCATGATTTCAGTGGAAATGAATAATTAAATGTATTTTTATACAAATATGTTCCTTCACTATCTCAACATTAAGATATAGGCATCATCATTTATATCATGCTATGGAATGGACCAACATATTTAGTGATGTATCATATAGAACATGCTATAATTTAGTGTTTAATGTTATAGTAGAAGGTAATTTTGGATAAGTGTTTCATTATACCTAGTTTATACCCATGAGAATCACTTTTTTCACTAAATATAATGATGAGATCATCATGTTATGTGTTTACTTTCATCATCTAACCCATGTGTCCAAAAAGGTACCCTATAATAAATGATGACTTCAATCAGCTGAATGGTGAGACATGGTACTCAAGAGTTGACCTCAGGTTTGACTACAACCAGTTAGAGGTTCATTAAGAGAATAGTGTGAACAAAACATCCCAATATATCGAGGAGAACGAAGATTTTTTAGATATGCCTTTTTCGGTAAAGATTTCCCCAATTTTCTCAATGAAAATTGGGTATCTTATATTTTAAAAATTCATTATTTGGTCAATGGTTTTCTTCATCGATGATATTATCATTTTTCCCTCATTTTATAAGTGTAATTAAAATATTTAGAGGATAGTCTTGAATATAGTCAATGAGAACTAGTAATGTGTTAAGATCTCAAATTGTTATTCCAATAATATAGAGTATCAATTTTGTGGGCATGTCAACTCTAAACATAGTGAACCTATGAACATGGAAATGATTAATGTAATTTTATCAGGGTACACTCAAAATATTGTGTATTTATATGAATTTTTAGTTGTTTTCATGTGCTTAATTATAGGTTTGTTGAATAAATTTCAAGGACTATTTAACTTTTGACTATGTTGACAAGAAATGGGAAGTTGTTCACTCAGATTAAGTAGTATTATAAATCCTTCCAATAGCTGAGAAAATATTTAACTAGTATTCTTTTCATTAGGTAGCTTGAGTTATTTCTTCAGTATACAGTGTTATATAATTTCTCAGATATTGGGCTCAGGTTCTTGTTGATAAAGATGTATAATGGGATAAATAAAAGGTCAAGGAATTTGAGACTCTAGGAGATGAACTACATGACCCAAAAAATGGTGTATCTAGTATTAGTCTTTTCCTTGAGGATATATAGCTATTATCTTTTGGGTGAGTAGTTTCACATTTACTCAAACCACAAGATTCTCATGTATATGTTTTCTTAGAGATAACATCCCCATTAATATAGATTTTAGATAGAGTTCCTATAAAAAATTTGAATTAATTAAATTCTTTACACTAATGAGATGAAGCATAATCATGAATTTTATAATCATGAAATATACCACTATCTTAGTATAAGAGGAAACAAAGAAATATCCTGGAATATGACCATAGTGGTTAAAATAGGGGAAATTTATCTATAGTTCACCGTAATGACCAGACCAATATACAAAAATCTATGATATGATCAACTACTAGTAGTCAATTTTGAAATTCTATACGACTAGATATACTTAGAATACACACTAGATAGATATTTAATAATTATGGGTATTATATAATACATTTTCAAATATGGATAGTGGTTTTAGAAATTTTTGAAGGAGAAGTGATTTTGGAGATTCGTAAATCCCCCCACAGTGGATGATCATGGATTAGAAAACATGTACAATAACCATCAATCGATTCCTGGGTGGTGAGGTGTAAGTAAAAGTGTTTTCATGTTTTACTTATGATTCCTCACCTACCAATATGTAATGTCACAACATTAGGTCCCATTATTCTTCACTTGACCACTAGAGATCTAGGAGTGGAATTGGGATGGAATATTATTTGATTATGTTCTTCCGCAGTGATATAAAATGAAATTTTATTATATTATTCATGAAATTATTGATCCACATAATTAGTTGATTCACATTAAATCCATCTGGGGGTATATTTTTGTGAATATTATGGAGAACATGTACATGAATGCGATCATCAAACATTATGGGGTACCCTTGATGATTATCTAAAATGTGATTCTTAGTTGATATAGTGATTGTGGAGAGGTTTTCAACATTTTTTATTGAATTATCTAATTATTAACATGATGTTCAAAACCATAAAATATGGAAATAGATAAGGTACCATCCATGATTGATAGGACAAAATTAGATATTTCCCATTGGAATATAGTAGGAGTTATAAGGATCACCTATAATTAGGGTAGTTCACATATAATTACAATTATCACTCCAATATCTTCATGGAACCTTTTAAGGACCTACACCTGAGACTATCTTGGTTAACATTGTGTTTTCTGAAAATAGATGATTCATCGATTTTAGTAATGGAGATGTTTCATGAGATGATAGAGAATTTTCATGTGATCTAGGAGTTAATAAATATTTCCAAAAGATAATTTAATTATTACATAGAATAAAATAAAAAACCTATAGTTTTATATTGAAGAATATGAATTTTTGATGGCCTCTCCATGACTATTCTTTTAATGGTTTGGTCAAGGTAGAAACCCATTTGAAAGGTTCTTAAATCTATTCCAATACCTATTTAGAGTTTTAAAGCATTATAACTACATGGTATTAACCCCAATGTTGGAAAGAATGTATTATATCATCTAAATGACTAACTTAATGGGATAAATACACTACAAACCATGCATTATTAGTTGTGGAAAATTACGAATCGTGGATAGATCAAAATTTATGGACTACCTTGTCTTTATTGTGGTTTTACTAGAGAGGATATTTCATCAAAATATTGTACCACTTTTGAGTTTCCTTGGGTAATGTGGAAACCCACATGGGAAGTCCTTGGAGCATGAGAGATAGATATGGACCCAGTACCCTATCCTTTTTGAGTTTTTATTTTTATTTTCACGGAACTAATCCATTATAATGGGTTGAATGTAATTATTTTTTTCACTTTGGGTATATATATTTTATTCTATTATGCCCTTCATAGTTTCTTCAATTCTATAGTTTTATCATGACCTCAAGATCAATGTATTAAAAATAGAAAAACTATTAAAACCACACATGTGAATCTTTCTTAGAATATCTGAATTATTCTTTTATAAAAGATAAAATGGGGAAGAATAGACTTTAATTGGTTTCATATCATGGGTCACACCCTCAACAGGGTATTTGAGTTATTTTCAATAAACCTAAAATCGATGAATAATTTCTTACGCATAATTGAATAATTAAATTAATTAAAATAATATAATTATATTAGTTTCTCTATTTGAATATAACCTAAAAATAAGGACTTTATAACCTCTATTATGAAATTATATAGGTTTGGAGATGTAACCCTTGAGATTAGTAGTGCTATCCTTGATAGGTTATTTGATGAATGATCACAATCAAATTTAGAATCAAAAACCTTATACAATGTAACTCATGATCTATGTCAACTAAAATAAATTCCTTGCCAATTATTGATCCATTATAAAGGTAGGGGTGCTCAATTTTTTATTCATTTTCTATTATTTTATATTTATATCATGTATTATGATTTCATCTTTGAATATTCAATTTTCCCGCTATTCAATTATCTTGTTGATTACTTCTTTTTTAGACCAAATATAATCATTATGTTTGATATATATTCTTTTTTCCAAGAATCAACATATATTGGTGGGATAATAGTTTCTATTGGTGAATTCACTTTTTTATTATTCCATTCACCCATCATTATTTCCATTTTCAATATTAGCATGTGGTTGGTAAGATTTTCAATAACCAATCCATTTCAATGCATGATCGAACCTCAGCCCCATGTTTTTTTGGGCAATCAATGACTAAAATAGAGATTTGATAAATAGATGATCATCCATAGTGGATAATTACAAGATGCTAAATTCTGTATCCCTCATATGATAATTGATAATTTTTATAGACTCTCTATTAAAAGATGGAAATCCCAATATCCAACCACAGAAGTCCATATATTGATGATTAGAGACCTTTCCTACCATTTTGGGCCAATGGATGAAGTTAAATGAAGATTTATAATGATAATAATGGATACTATTATTCATTAACATAAAATGAATATTATATTTAATTCCCTACTACTATTCAGGTGTCTTATGAGAACATTGTAACACCCAGACATGAATCATCAAGTTTGAACCAGAGTTCCACATGGCCTCATGCACACTTCCCCATCTTGAAAACACATCCATTTAGAAAAAATGGTTTGATTTCCATCAATGGGGATAATGTAAACTCATTATCAATAAACACAAGTATCGACAACATCAAAAATTAATCGAGTGTAATAAATAATAAATTCTACAATAAATTCAATGGGATGTGTCTCAAATCAAATAGAATAAAATACAAAGGTCCCCAATATGGTTGTTCAAACAAGAGTGTGAATAGGATAGGTTAGTCAATAATTAATTGTTTCATCACTCAATATTTTATCTTGATACTACCTAAAATAATTGTAATTTGTCTCCTAACTACCTATCACTATTGTCTTACCATTTTAGGTATCCATCACTATGAAGTCTCCATGGATATTAACTTTCCCTTATAGGTTTTGATTATAAAACTAATATAACAACCCGAGTTAATCATTGACATGATTGAATAGTCATATGAGTTTATTGAAGGGTAATATATAAACACATTGGGAAAAAACATCTTATCGCATACTGATTAGTCATGTTCTTTCAAATCCACTAAAACACACAAATGTAACATCTTTGGCTCCATGGAAATATGAAAATCATAATAAAAGGGAGGAACAATTGTTAACAAAAAGGTCACCATGAATATATCATAAGTAATAATTCCAGTGAGTCTTAGTTTGGTCCATAAGACTGTCATGTCAAAACATTTTCATAGGTCAACCCACATAGTCATTATTCACCATTTCTACATTGCATCAGGCCAAATGGTTATCATATCCCAGAACTAGCATGTATCAAGACTCAAGGATATAATACCATATCCTTGTATCCCAGTATGTTATCTGAATAATAACATTTAAATAATCTCATGATCTATGAGTTTAAAATTATAGGATGTTCTACCTTCCATATTCAAATAAATAAATAACCTATAAAGGACATCCATCACATATAACAAGGAAAAAATTATAGCGATGAAATGTAAATTTAAGCATGAACATCATTATCCACGTACACACACACATAAAAATGTGGACAAACCTAAACATGGGTCTCATAGGCTATGAACACAGAGAAACACATGTGATCATTTATCAAATGTAGTCTTATGGTATACATATGCACACACAAATAACCAAAATAAAGAATTGATTGATTCATATTAGAACATAATGTCATAACAACCTAAAAACATATAACTAGCCTCTTTATGGTATGTAATATCCTACACCAAGAGTTTTAATGTTTGTTTCATTGTTCAAAAATATTTTTGATAATTAAACCAAATTTATACACCAACTGGATCAAGATTCTACACTAATAACTCCTTGAGATGATTTTGAAAAATGTATTACAATGTTTCTAGAGAAATTATGTGTTGTAATTAGCCAAATATAATAATTATCACATACCCAACATATATCATTATTAATGAAAGAATTTGAGTCTAATTGAATTAAATATGATATGTATCTCTCCTAAGAGAAAATATTGGATGATTTATGTCTCTGCCTAATTTGGTACACCAAGAAATGCCTCTATCATCCATTGATCGGTCTTCCAGTATGGTAGGATGAGGAGAGCTAGGATAACCAGGGGGAATGAGTGTATCCAAATTAGAAACCTCATCATGAGACGTTTAATCCAAAACTTATGTAGGGTTCATCCATAAATCATCTAGACATCGTCTCAAAATAACATCATTTAATGTAATCATTAAAAATTGGATGTTGATTTGATTAAGAGAGTGAATAATAAACTTATATCACACATAAAACCCATCATAAATATTAAACATATTTTTCCCTTTTAACTCCTGATATTGGCATCAGGGATCAATGGTTTCAAAAGAAAACTATACCTTTTTAGGACTAAAACTCTATAATAGACAAAGTCACAGTGTCACAACTATATTTATAGAATAAGTAGAGAAGTAATTAAATTATTAATTTCAAGTATCTATAAATAATTTAAATATTGTATTACTAGTTTTTGAATGTATTCTATGGAATAAATTAATGATCCAAAATAAAAAAATACTAAAAAAATAATGATTTTATAAGTATTTATTATAAGAAACTATGTCTCTATATAGTGATTCTGATATTTCACATGTGAAATAAATTTATATTTAATTCATAACTTTTCAATGTCCATGTGAAACCATATAGAACTAAATTTTACCAAATATGATTCTAAGGGAAACACTGCATTCCAAGAATATTATGAAAACATCAAAAATTTATATGGTTTTAAAATTCAGTAAATTTAAATTCTAAAATACATTTATGTTCCAAACCCATGTGACATAAAAATAAAATTCATATCACTTAAAAAAATATAGGTCACTATATTCTCCCCGCCATTAATAATTTTATGCTAAATAAGAAACAAAACAGAGCTATGAATTTGATTCTCATTAAACATCTTCTCACAAAATATAGCCTTCCATTGTGCATATAAAATCTAACCATAGTGGTTGAGGCCCTATGTTACCCAAGAAACACTACTATATAAAAATTCATTCAGGACAACACAAGAATAATCTAACATATGAAACCCTAGAATAGAATTTATATTGGGTTTATGCTCCAATAAAGTAGAATATTTTGGGATTCCACTTTGATTTCATTTATTATAATATTTCATCTATCTACATATCATAAATAAAATAAAAATCCACCAAATAATCCTTATAAGTTCTTATAACTATGGTCGTGTTCTGGGAGAGTTCCACATTCTAAGCCATTAATGAAAAACATAAATGAAACAGATGAGAATATCTACCATAGATGGTTTACATCTATAGATTCATTTTATCTATAATAAAACAAAATATGGGAAAACCTAGAGAATAAAACAATTTCCTCAAACCATCAAGGGAAAATTATGATTCTCATAAGTGACCAAATCTACAATAATCTGAAGTAGAATGAAATTCATATTCAGATAACCCAACCTATTAGTTATAAAAACAATAATAATGCCAGAAAAAAAAAGACTATGTATACTACCCTTTGAGATCTATCTACCACTAGGTATCCAAAAAGAATTTACAATAAACAAAAATTATTTTATAACATAGTGATCTCGTACTCATTGTGGATACACATTTCTTAACTACTCATCACCAAAAATATTATCCTTTGAAATAAATAAAGATTCCATTTTTAATGTTTGATATCTAACATTGTACCATTAAGGGAATGTGTATTGACCCGCCAATTATCATTGGATTTAGAACTCAATAAGTCATTACTAGGCCTTAAGATACATCTCCAAGGTGCCAAACGCTAGCAATAAATGCTGAAGGGTTTCAAACAAGTGGGGGACAATTTACCCTTTTTTATCATTCCACAAAACCAACAACCATAACCAAACTAAACAACTAAATGATGCATGATGAAAACTCACAAAACTCAACCATTTGTTTATAAAAAACAAACCAAGAGAACCATAGTAGAGACCAACACTAAAACATCAGAGTAAACAATGGAAAGACAAACTCAAAGACTACAAGATAACATCCCAACTCCATGCTCCACAAGCTCAAAGCTCCAACATTAAGAACCAGCCCAAGTATCATGAAGCAGTGCTCTAAACATGTGAAACTTTACCTTTTCCAACATCCGGGTATATGACATCTTCAAAAGCACCAACATGCCAAATCAGGGGGTGAGTAATGAAACTCAGCAGGTTTTTCCTCGATGACTTCCCAATAAATGCCTCTTGGATAAAACATGTTAGCACATTTATATAAATCAATTTATATAAAACAATTCCAAAATAGTTCACAATAAAAAAGTTCCATGTCAAAACCATTTTCCAACAAAACCCAACTTTCTTAAGAAAATAAACCAAGAAAAGTTCCCAATTCCATTCACATTTCCATTTGGAACCTTTGTTCCATTTCACAAATCCACGCGACCATCCATGCATGAAACCTGGACCTCCCTATACTCGCGAGTGGTGAGTTATCCTTACACTAAGTCGTCACTTAGTGAACTACCTTGATGGGGGTACTTCATGACCTTATCCATCCCAACCTAATGATTGGGGGAGTTCTCGCCCTTATCTGTCCCAACCTTTTGGATGGGGGGACTTCTCACCCTTATCCATCCCAATGCATATGAACACACGCCACAACCCATGCAAATCCATTCCCAAAACCATGTGTGTTAAAAACCTTTCAATAAAGCATCACCCATTTTATTCAAATCCATTTCTCTCAAGAAGCAAAACCATATCCAATTTAAAATCACCATTTTAAATTTACTTCAACAACCACATCCCAAAAACACACAATTTCCATCACCTGTTACTACAAAGGGGTTTCCACCATTCTTTCACAACAGATAAACAAACCATTTCAGTCAAGGAAAACAAATTGAAACCAAGCCTTAAAGTTCTATTAAAGAGGGATTAAGAGTGAAGCCACCTACCTCAACAAATTGGGTGAAACCAACCGACAGACGAAGAACGCCAAGAACTCCAGGTCAAAACTCCTAAAAACCTCCTTAGATCTCTTCTCCTAACATAACCAAGATCAAATCATGTCATATTTGGCATCCACATCGTTATATCTACCCATAATGGGCATAGATCTAAGAAAACGAGAGAAGAAGAGAAGTATATCTACGTAGATCTAGGAAACTAATCATGAACGATAACATAACTTATGAACCCGGCTTCGATTCTCCAATAGAAACCTTCAAATCACCTCTGGAACACTTGGAAGAAGTCTTCCAACCTTCAAGGGAGAGTAATCCCGAGTTAGGGCCGCTTAGGAGGTTAAAACAAGGCAATTAAAGGCAAAACGAGTTTGATCCACAATTTTAGGATATAACTTTAAGTGACCGCACGGTTAGTCTGAACGGTTTAACAAACTGTGTGCTAACTGTGTGTCAGCTTCTGCCTCTGCTACCCTTCACGCACGGTTTGGCCACACGGTTTAGACAAACAGTGCGCCAACTATGCGGAATCCACTGCCTCCAAGACTCACTGCGCATGGTTTGGCCGCACGGTTACATCAGTCATGCGCCGACCGTGCGGCTTATCCTTTGCCTCCAAACATAATTCCAAGTTCTCTCGACTCTCCCATTCAATACCCTTGACTTTAAAACCATGAAAACCCTCAATAAAGGGTTACATACCAGAATCTAAGGGTACTACAGAATGTATTAGTTGATGTGTGTGGGAATTCCATGTTACATATTATTCCAAACTCTAAGCATCTATATAAGAGCTATCATATTCATAGAGACTATAGAATCATTAAAATATGTTAAAATCCAAATAATTTTTAATTATATCTAACCACTAAACAATTTTCCATAGATGTAAAAAACATAAAAATATTATAGAAACCATGTGTATGGATTTAAACTACCAAAATACCATATCTCCACTCAAATAACCTAGGATGTTATAAATTTGAGAGTTTTTAAATAATTTAGTGTTCTCAATGACATTCTATATCACTCCCAAGAATCACTATAAACACACAACGGAATTTTTATCTTAAAAAAGGGTTGAACCAATTAAAAAATTATAAACATTAAATGAGTCTCCATTTAGTAAATTTTATTTTTTTATTATAATAAAATATTTATTATTTAATTAATATACTACTTATTCCATGAAAACTAATCATAGATAAATTTTATCACAAATATTGACGATGTTACCATCCATACCTAAAATAAATATCTTAGAGACACTAGCTATGAGGCCCACATAGAGGCCAAATGGAACCTTCATCTAAATGGTCCAATATATAACATTAATCATCTCGAGCTAAATTATGTTATCATACACATGGTGAAAACTATTGGTATAATTTTTTTAAAAAAAATATCTAAGAAATAAATAATTAATTATGGTGACCCTAATAGATCATGTAAAACCATTTTTTAATTAAATTATAGCTATAGTTTTCAACCCAAAAATAGATCATCGTTATATTCCTTGAAACAAATTTTAAATTAGTGTAAGTATTTAAAATTATCTTCGTAAATTGAGTAAATTTTTTACTATTCATAATCAATGAATAATTTATATGAACCTTTTATAAGATTAATCATAAATAACGGATTTCATAGATATCTATGGTCATTATTCAACGCATTAAAAAACTAGAAGTAAAAATGCCTCAATTTTAATAAAGAGGATAATTAAAATATGTGACGTAAACAAATATTATACCTCAAAAATTTTTACTTCTCAATTACACTATGTTATCCATATAATTATTCAATAAATAATATTAATATCATCACACTTGGTTTTATGTGGATATCATGATGGAGGATAATAGATATGGTGCAAATTATTTCTGATACCTAGATTTTTCTATATCACTAAATCCCTACATGAGTTTTCTCCTTGAATGATTATTACCCTTAATTTTGAATCACCTAATATAATAGACCCCTAAACCTGGAAATACATCCAAAACACCACTATGGTTATATATAGAAAATAACATTCCTATTTAAGAATATTTGGGGTATACACCAAGAAAATATCATTTTTTTAAAAACTCTATATGAATCTAGTATTAGTGATGGATGATGGATTGATACAACCACATTTATTAAATATCAGACTGTTGTTCCAGCACAAACTCTTAAGATTATATTAATAGAAAATTCTCAATAGGGTCTTTACAGACACCTTATGGGGTTGAATCTTCTGTTTTTAATTTTTACCTAACTCAAAACTACCCTGAAACTCTTTTAGACTAACTATTTATGGTAAATTCTTATGAGTATACTTTATATTGATCATATAACTTATCAACATAACGTAATGTGATTAATATAATAGGGATGAAAATAATAATTTTACTATATTTAGTACAATGACAAACTTCATGACAAGATCAGTTCCTTACCCCCATTATGGATTCTATATTATAAACTATTATTGAAAATAATGGTCTTTATTTATCCAAAATACAATTCTAGAGTCTCACCAAACATAAAAATTACTTTTATATATATAATATTCTTTTATAACATCACACGTTATTCTGTGACACACATAGTGTTTTCACTACATTTTCCTCTTGTATAACAAGAGTCACATACGTTCTATGGATTCCTAGAAAATATATGAAATTGATTCCATAAATTATTCATAAAATTAAATATTAAATTATGTATAGGATTCCTCTACACCAATGATGTATATCTCCTTATAAAAAATTAATAACTTCTTTCAATTCAATGAAATTATTATGAATACTATCCAAAATAGTTGTTAATTGGAACTTAGTTTCACTGGAGTCTTCACTCACTGAGCATATTTGATATTAAAATTTTTATTCCCCCTATATAATACAAAAGATCCTTGAAGCCATAAATGGTATTTCATTTAGCAATTAAATGTTTTCCTTCTTTTAAATAATCCACAATAATTATTGTCACAAGATCCTATTTTTATAATTTTATAATTTATACCTAAAATATTGTAATATTTATCAAATAATATGATCCTCCACCTAATTATTCTATGATATTTTTTATAAAATATCACCACATAACCCTTGAATATATTTGTATTAAACATTTATCTCTCCCAACTATGTTCTTTTTATATCAATGTCACTAAGAATTACTTAAAACTTTTTTAGAAGATAAGTATTACCAACATATTATATGCTCAGAATCCTCAAAAGATCTCCCAAATGTTTCATATCTGGGTTCTTCCAATGATCCTTTTATTGGTTTTTTCTATAATGAATATGTCTTTTATAGTTATAGTATTTTACACACTATTTTTACCCGTTTTATTTATCGTAATTATCATATCCTAAATGTCACATCCATAACTTATTTTAAAGTTATTTTTCATTTAATTTCCATTATTACATTTATTCGGGGGTTTCCCATGTAATTTGGTGGAAATGTGGGGTTTTCAAAATTTGGGCCAAACCATGAGCCCATTTCCAGATTTAAAAATAGTTTTTTGATTTTATAACTCCTTTATTTTTCAACATTTTACACTCATTCCACTTCCCAATTGGTGTAACATAGTATATTAAAACATCCATATTAATTTGGACTACATAAGAATCCATAATAAGGATGGATTTGAGATTTTTATTAAGGTTTTGGGCCAGCCCATAAGCCCAATATCTACATTAAATTATTTTTTTAATTTTTCATTATCTCTTTATTTTTTTACTATTTTCAGTAATTACACCTCTAAAAAATAAAAATCCTATAGACTCACTCTCATTATCTATTTTGTTTCTTTAGAGATCATTTGGATTGCGGATTATAGAAAAAGTTATCAAGGTTCCTCAAATCATTCTGATTTGAGAAGGTAAATTGATTCTTTCATAAACCATTCAATTTTCACTATTTCTCCACCATTTCAGTCCCCACATAACCTACTCAGACTCATTCGAGCCTACCTATCAGTATTATTTGCTTGAAGATTCATTCTTTGGTGGATTTAGGGTGATTTATTCAATATTGTTCATGGTAAGTGATTCCTTCTTAGTTTCTTCCATTTTCCATAGGGTTTCCTCCCTATTTCATGATGTTTTAAAAAGTCTAGAAGTTAGGGTTCAAATATAGGGTTTTATTTTTTGTATGTTTTGGTCAAATATGGTAGTTTAGGATTGGTTTCCACCCCCTTGTGGTGCGATGGTGGTGTCGTTGATGTTTCGCACCAAGATTTGAGGGTTTAGACACAAAAAAGTAGGTGGTTCCATGTGTATTCAATTGTTGATAAGTTATCTTTCTTGATTTACTTATTTTTAGGTTCTTCATTTACTTTATATGGTGCGAAAACCTTTTTTGATGGATTTTGATAAGCATTTAATTTTATAGATTCATTTTATATTGAAATTGGGAGTTTTTCATGTGTAACTCTTGGGGTAGTATTCAGGTTGATTTTATAACATATGAACGTGGTTTACTAGATGTTTTTTGGGATGCCAATTCTACTTTGGTAGGATCTTTATGTGACTTTGGGTTTAAAAGATAGTTTTTAATGGGTTTTATGTGTAAAACCATGTTATGTCTCTTGAAAGTGTTTTATAGAAATGTGTGTTTAAATGTGTATTTTTTTGTATTATTTGATGTGAGTTTATAATAATTGAGAGTGGTTTAATAAATATTTCTAGGGCTTCCAATTTTGTTTTGGATTTTTATTTTTGTTATCTTGGATTTGAAAGAGGGTTTTGAAATGTGTTTTGGGTGAAAAACAAAGTTATAACCCTCGGGCTTGTTTTATGAAAATTTTAAATGCTTTATTGGGTTAAAGAAAGTGTACAAAAAATGTTTATGTACTATTTTTGTAACACCCCGAGATTTTATGAAAAATATTCTTTTTAATTTCATTAATGTATTGTGTTGTATGCTACACCAAAATGAGCTTGCACAACACGCATCCTTGACTTGCCTTGAAATACACGCAATCACGACCTTCCTTGATAGCATGTGTAGTACGCAATACCGAGTTTCACTAAACAACGATATGCTATTAAAATATTATTAAAACTAGCTTTTATGAATAGAAATAAAAAAAATTGAAATTTTGTAAATTTTATTTTTCAAAATGGAATTCATTTTTGGATTCTGAATATCGAAATTATCTTAGGGTAAAATTTTGGTACTTTTCAGATAACTTTCATTTTCTAATGAATAGTGAAAATTACTAAATTTTAATTAAAAACAACCTTTTTAATCGAAATAATTAATAGTGATAAATTACTAATTTGAGTGGTTTTAAAGTATATTTAGAATATATTTTTACAATTTAATACAATGTTGGTCATTGGATGTAATTTCACATTTAAACCAGACATAAACAAGTGTCAATCTTTTGACAGTTATTATCTCTTAAGAACACGCTATTTGTTTTGACGACGGGATTTAATTTTTAAATTAATTAATGAAACTGATATATTTTTAATTTGGTAAAATAGAACTCATTTTTGATTTCATAATATCAAATATAGCTTAGGCCTAATTTTTGGTATTTTTTTTGAAATATTCATTTTTTGATGAATAGTGAAACCACTAAGTGGTAGTTAAAAAAATGAATTTTTCATAAAACATAATTTTACCGCTTCTGTGAGTGGAATTTCAAAAATCCAAGAGACACGGTTGATGTCAGTAAGTAAAATGTGGTTCAACGAGATGAAAATAATTTTTGGTGAATATTAACTTTTTACTTTTTTTTACCATTGTTAAAAGTAAATAGGGTAATTAAGGGTAAAAATGATATTATTATTACCCTAACACATGTCCTAATTCTATTGTATAAGTGTAATTCGACCAAAAACAACCTTAGGAATAAAATATGACCATTTAGGCCCACCTGGATTAGATTAGGACATTTATTATTAATTTATTTAAAGAAGGGTTAAAATAGTGAAAATCAATGTTTAATAAGTAAATCATTTTTAATATAGGGTTATACATAAGATAAATTAGACTATAAATATTCATTAGAAAGATAAAACTATTTCCTACATAATTATATTTAATTTGTAATTTTTAGACATTAAATAATTTAATTTATTTATGAGACAATGATAATTCCGTAATTATTGTATTAATGAAATAATGACATAATTGATGTTATAAATACCCAAATAAATGTAATTTGAGACTTTTTATGAATTACACTAATTTTATAGGTTAATATGACATTTTAATATTGATTTAATTAACTTTTTTCTAACTAATAATTCTGTAATGATTTTCAAAAAATTCAATTACTAAATAGTGTCAAAATTGACATAAAATTGTTTTTAAAACAAATATTATATTATTAATTTTTATTTTATTCCTAAAAATATAAGGTTTGGAAAAATGAATTAGATAAGGTTATATATATTAATAATAAACAACTTGGGGTTAGTTTTTCTTGTTATAGTAAGTTTATTAACCTTATGGTGTAAGAACACAAAAAGATACGGTAAAAGTAAAATTATCTAACTAAAAGTTAAATATAAATTTTAAGGTTAAAATAGGAACCTAAACTTGTCTAAATTCTATTGGATGAGAGGATTTAGACCCATACCCACCTTAGATTCTAAATAAATCAATTTGGAGATATTTAAAACCAAATATGACTTTATAATAAAATAATATTTTTAGTTTTCCAAAGGTGCCCCTCTCCTCCCTTATAAAAGGGCACCTCCTCCCTCTCTTCCACACACCACTTTGAGCCTTAACACTCGTCCAACCCCTGCGAAATTCTCTTTTCCACTTCCCTAGAAACATCCTAGAGGTCCTGGTATTCTTCAAAGACCAATTTTAGTTCCCTAAGAGGAGGACTCAAAGAGGTGCTTCATAGAAGAGGTAATGTTTGTTACTGATTCTTTCAACTTTATTTCATCTTCCACTTCTTCTTCGTAGGTTGTTTCATTATGAAGTAATAACATCCATATCACTCATATAATGATATGTTATTATAAGTATGAAACAACCCTATTTCACTATCTATCCATCCTACGGAAAATGAAATCACCGTGCGTGCATATGTACAGAATACCGTCTCCACGCCGTGGTGTAATCTATTTTCCACCACCACCTTACTTGGATGGGTATAATGGTGTGCATAATAACTATATATGATTACTGTAAAGTGATACTGATTCTGAAATAGTATACATACACTCTAATACAATTCCACGATCATGATAACGATATCATCGCTCGTGCGTACGTACGGACTACCGTCTCCACGACGCGATGAGATTCATTCTGCACGTTAACCATTCATGAATGATTATAAAGTATATATAATAAGTAATCATGAAATATATGACATAATAATGATACTGGATTTATGTGTATATATATGTATTTCATCTACTTAATTCCATTCAACTCAATAAGGAAACGAAAACAGCATTCATGCGTACGTACGGCCTACCGTCTCCATCAACGGTGTATTTATTTCCATTTACTGATCTATTATATATATGTATATTCTGAATATATATTATATATAAATCATGTTTTATATTCTGGAATTAAGTAATCATGATCTATGTAATCATATGAATAATTACAAGTCAAAACACGGACAACAAATGAAACGATTTTACCCAAAACGCTCTTTAACATGGAATTTACAAAAGAACAGGTAATATAAAGTCATAAGTGAACCATATATGATATCATAACAATGAGTATGATTCTGGAATAAGTCAATGACATTATTTAAATCATTATACAGGAGGTTCGGACACTTACGAAGCAAATCGGACCTAAGGTAAGGGAAAATATCACAATCTCATTTTTATCCGAGATTGTTTATACTTTGGTATTTACTGGGGTGTATTTTATCATCCATGTCCATGTTCCCTCAATATGTAATATTGTTTCCATCCACCTACAATTTTTTAAATCCAATTTTACCCTTCAGTGAGTTTTTACTAAAGGATATGAAAGGAATCTTTTGTCGTTTTTCGTACGAGGTGCTTTTTGACTTTTCCGACAAAAGTACGAGAAGAATGTTTTTTTAACTTATACGGAATGAATAGATTTTTAAAACATTATTTACAAGAATCTTAATTTACAAGTTTTAAAGTTTATTTTTAATCAACTTCTTTTAGTTTAAAATTGTATGACATTTTATGAAAGGAAAAATGTTTTTGAGGTAGAAAGGATATTTTCCTCAAGAATGGAGTTCAAGTGTTTTATCATAATTATTTTTCCATCTAAGATAATAAAGGGTTCTATTTCTATCCCTATTATTACATTGATTTGATTATGTTGTGATGGAATTATTTTTATGAATTCCTTTATCTTATATGAATTTTTTTATGATTTCATGATGTTTAAGAATCCCATTTTTATTACATGGGTTATGATATGATGTATGGTATATAATTTTGTGGCACACATAAGAATGGTATCATTATGAGATGGGTGGGACCTATATCTACCTCTAATAAATTGGGTAAACATTTTATATCTCATGAGATATACATTATTGGAATGGAAGATTAAACCAGTTCAGTGAGACAGGACTGAAACGAGGAGTGAACTCGGTTTAGAAATAGACTTTGTCCACTAAGGTAGTCTTGGAAATGAGTCTTGACTAATAAGAAATGATTCTCTATGATTATGTGTGTATGCCACAAAGTTTCATGTTTTAAGTTATGATTATTGGGATTACATTTCACTACTATGATTTATCCAATGTTATGATATTTTGATCTCTTTTCCATGTTAATATTTCCAAAATGTTATGTTCTTATGAATATGATGTGATTGATATTTCTTTTGTTTACCCTTACTGAGAATTTGATCTCACCCTTTTATGTTTTCTTTTCCCTAGGATATAAAGAAAGTTTTTAGGTAAAAAAAAGGAAGATCTTTATGGGAGATATTGAAGATCTTTCACCACAATTAGAAGATTATATTCCGAGTTTCCAAAGACACTAAACTGTTACGGTCCTTGTGTATGTGTTTTTGTTATGTACTATGTATTCCGCAAAATTAATGTAATTTCCATGTAAGTTGAGCTTCGGGTCTCTACAGTTGGTATCAGAGGAAAGGTTCAGTCAACCTTTGGAAACTAGGATGCGAGATCTTTAGTGAGATCCCTCGAGATATTTCTAATGTATGTCTAGGGATGTCCTCAAGGTTAAGTATAAGTATAGGTTATAGTACTAGAATTACAGTAACCCAAGATGTTAGATATTGAAGGTACTCCCCCTTTATTATATTGTTTTCCCTAGCGTGATTTTTGTCTCTCACACTATTCTTTTTGGGTTTTAGATGATGGATGGAACCCGAAGGAACCGTGTTGATCAATGTAATGGACAATGCAATGATTGTCCTCCTGAACAAACAAATGTTATGGGATATGGAGTGCAAAATCTTATTGCTATACTTACACAAGATATGAATCATTCTGGACTTCCAAATGAGCAGAAAAGGGAACAATATTCTATTGAGTCCTTCATGAGGCAACGTCCACCTTCTTTCAATGGGTCTTCTGATACACTTGTTTCTGAAAAATGGATCAGTACTATAGAAAAGATATTTTCAGTTATTCAATGTTCTGAACATGATAAAGTCATCTTACCAGTCTATCGTTTGGAAGGAGATGCCGATCAATGGTGGAATCTCATCAAGAATACGAGGCCAAGAGATGAAATTGAGTCATGGAATGGGACGAGTTCAAGAACTTATTTTTAAATAAGTACTTACCTCGCACTCTTCGAACAAAGATGGAGAAAGAGTTTCTTGAACTAAAGCAAAAGGATGGTGAATCTGTTGGTATATACGAAGCAAATTTTACAAGGCTTGCAAGGTATGCATCTGGATTTATCATCCAACCTAAAAGTAAAGTTGATCGATTCTTCAGTGGATTAAAACAAAATCTTTGAAGGGAATTAGCTATAAGAGACATAAGTAGCTATGAAGAAATTGTGCGTTGTGCTATCAAGGTAGAAATGGAAGTTGTTGTTACTTATCCATCTCATAGTTTTGACAAGAAACGAAAGATGGAGTTCAAGGAGAAATCTCATAATAATGGTGAAAAGAAGATGAATGTTTCCTTATGCTCAAATTGTGGAAATAAGCATGGTGGAGATTTTCTTAAAGGGACTAGAATATGTTTTATGTGTAGAAAAGAAGGTCATCGAGCAGCTGAGTGTCGAAGTAATGGAAAAAGGTTTTCTCATGACGTGAATAAAGAAAAGAGTGCAGAGAACGCACCACCAACACTTCAATGCTTCAAGTGCCAGGAAATGGGGCATTATGCTAACAAATTCCCTAATCCAAGGGTTAGTGATGATCGACATGAGCAACCACTTAAGGAAAAGGACAAAGGAAAGTCGCATGCGATCACTATTGGCGATGTTGAATATGTTAACGATGTGGTGGAATGATTAAGTGTTTATGTAATGGGATTCCAAAATAATGTTGTATATAGAATCGTGGAATATTGGAATATTTATGTATTGGTTTATTGTGGTTTTCAATAATTTTATGGTACTGGTAACCATGGAAAGTGATAGATATATTTTTGGAAAAAAAGATGATATGCGCATAATTAAGGGAAAACGAGAAAATGAAATGTTTGACAGTATTCATGAGCTCGTGATTGATATAAGGACTAAGTGATATCATGGTTTGAGTATATAGAATTTTGAGGATTTTGGTATGTGGAAAGAGTTAACTTTTAACAGCATTCATGTTTTCAATAAGGTTCAATGGGTATTCATTTTTTTCAAGTGAATACATGATTAAGGCTTTTGAATGTTTGGAATGTGACCAACAAGATATATCTCATGATATATGGGGATCAACAATGGTATTAACATGCTAGTTGTATGAACTCTTTGGTAATCGTTTTCACTATAATATGAGATTATACAACATTATTTTGGATAAGCCTAAAGATTGGAATGGATTATGTTAGACATAAGTTATTATTGTTTAAGGATAGAATTTTTTTCTATATTATTTATGGGATGTTATAGTAATGTAGTTTTAGAAAAAGGACAACCTGCAGGATGGGCGACAGCCCATCGCGTCAGACAAGGATGTGGGAATTGAACCCACAACCGAAGTGTGACTGGCCTTTATCGCCTACCACTGGCCTACGGAAAGTCCCTGTTTAGTAGAAATTGGTTTTATTATATTAAGTAGTATGGTATATGAATTATAAGTCCATTTTAGGAACCATATACGATTAATCTCACTATAGATGGACTTATGTATTTTTTGATAACTTTTCTAACCTTTTGTTTGAGACAGATGGAATGACCCATCATTCTATCACATGATCTGATAACACATCACGAATGACAAATTGAACTTAATTTCTTTAAGAGATGAAGTGGAAATTTTCCAAAGAACGACCAATGGTGAGACTATACCAAAATCACGAAAGTATTTCTTCTAATTCCAATTTCATCAACATTACGGAAATGATCTTGAAAACCAAAAATGTTGTCCTAGTGCTCTTATATATGATGAATCAGATGGTACCTTAGATCGTCACAAATTTATGGCTTTGTGATTACTGGATTTTCCATAGCCATTTTTCTACCACTCTCCATCAGAACATGATGGTTAGATTTCTCTTCCGTATCCATATTTTCACCTATGTGGAAACCCCGTGATTAGTTTATTTGGGTAACCGTTATGTTTCATACTTTTGTTTTTAAAGATTGGTTCTGTTATTCCTTTTTATGATGTGGGTTTCTATTAAAGAAACTTTCGAGTAGTAAACCATTTATAACCCCGACGAATTTCGAGGAAAAAATTCCTTTTAAGGGGGGTAGAATGTAACACCCCGAGATTTTATGAAAAATATTCTTTTTAATTTCATTAATGTCTTGTGTTGTACGCTACACCAAAAGGATCTTGCACAACACGCATCCTTGACTTTCCTTGCATTACACGCAATTACGACCTTCCTCGATAGCGTGTGTAGTACACAATACCGAGTTTCACTAAACAACGATATGCTATTAAAATATTATTAAAACTAGCTGTTATGAATAGTAATAACCACTTTTTGAAATTTTGTAAATTTTATTTTTCAAAATAGACTTCATTTTTGGATTCCGAATATCGAAATTAGCTTAGGGTGAAATTTTGGTACTTTTTGGATAACTTTCATTTTCTGATGAATAGTGAAAATTACTACATTTTAATTAAAAACAACCTTTTTAATCGAAATAATTAATAGTGATAAATTATTAATTTGAGTGGTTTTAAAGTATATTTAGAATATATTTTTACAATTTAATACAATTTTGGTCATTGGATGTAATTTCACATTTAAACCAGACATAAACAAGTGTCAATCTTTTGATAGTTATTTTCTCTTAAGAACACGCTATTTGTTTTGACGACGGGAATTAATTTTTAAATTAATTAATGCAACTGATATGTTTTTAATTTGGTAAAATAGACATCATTTTTGAGTTCATAATATCAAATATATCTTAGGCTTAATGTTTGGTATTTTTCTGGAAACTTTCATTTTTTGATTAATAGTGAAACCACTAGGAGGTAGTTAAAAAAAATAAATTTTTCATAAAACTTAATTTTACCGCTTCTATGAGTGGAATTTCAAAAAATCAAGAGACATGGTTGATTTCAGTAAGTAAACTGTGGTTCAATGAGATGAAAATAATTTTTGTTGAATTGTAACTTTTTCTTTTTTTACCACGGTTAAAAGTAAATAGGATAATTAAGGGTAAAAATGATATTATTATTACCCTAACACATGTCCTAATTCTTTTTTATAAGGTTAATTCGACCAAAAACAACCTTAGGAATAAAATATGACCATTTAGGCCCACTTGTATTAGATTAGGACATTTGTTATTAATTTATTTAAAGAAGGGTTAAAATATTTAAAATCAATGTTTAATAAGTAAATAATTTTTAATATAGGGTTATACATAAGATACATTCTACTATAAATATTCATTAGAAAGCTAAAAATAGTTCCTACATAATGATATTTAATTTTTAATTTTTAGACATTAAATAATTTAATTTATTTATGACACAATGATGATGGAGTAATTATTTTATTAATGAAATATTGACATAATTGATGTTATAAATACCCAAATAAATGTAATTTGAGACTTTTTATGAATTAAACTAATTTTATAGGTTAATATGACATGTTATTATTTATTTGATTAACGTTTTTTGAACTAATCATTCTGTTATGATTTTCCCAAAAATCAATTACTAAATAGTGTCAAAATTTACTTAAAATAGTTTTTAAAACAAATATTATATTATTAATTGTTATTTTATTCTTCAAAATCCAAGGTTCAGCCAAATGAATTATATAAGGTTATATGTATTAATAATAAACAACTTGGGGTTCGTTTGTCTTATTATAGTAATTTTATTAACCTTATGGTGTAAGAACACAAAAAGACACGGTAAAAGTAAAATTATCTAACTTAAAGTTAAATATAAATGATAAGGTTCAAATAGGAACCTAAACATATCTAAATTCTATTAGATAAGATTATTTCAACCCATACCCACCTTATCTTAGAAATAAATCAATTTGGATCTATTTAAAACCGAATATGACTTTATAATAAAATAATATTTTTAGTTTTCCAAAGGTGCCCCTCTCCTCCCTTATAAAAGGGCACCTCCTCCCTGTCTTCCTCACACCACTTTGAGCCTTAAAGCTCGGCCAACCCCTGAAAAAATCTCTTCTCCACTTCCCTAGAAACATCCTATAGGTCCTGGTCTTCTTCAAAGACCAATTTTAGTTCCCTACGAGGAGGACTCAAAGAGGCGCTTCAAAGAAGAGGTAATGTTCGTTACTGATTCTTTCAACTTTATTTCTTCTTCCACTTATTATTATTAGGTTGTTTCATTATTAAGTAATAACATCAGTATCACTAATATACTTATATGTTATTATAAGTATGAAACAACCCTATTTCACCATCTATCCATCCTACAGAAAACAAAATCATTGCGTGTGCGTGCGTACGGAATACCATCTCCACGCTGTGGTGTAATCTATTTTCCACCACCACCTTACTTGGATGGGTATAATAGTGTACATAATAACTATATATGATTATTGTAAAGTGATATTGATTCTGAAATAGTATACATACACTCCAATACAATTCCATGATCATGAGAACGATATCATCGCTCCTGCGTACGTACGGACTACCGTCTCCACGACGCGATGAGATTCATTCTCCACGTTAACCATTCATGAATGATTATAAAGTTTATATAATAAGTAATCATGAAATATATTACATAATAATTATACTGGATTTATTTGTATATATATGTATTTCATCTACTTAATTCCATTCAACTCAATAAGGAAATAAAAACAGCGTTCATGCGTACGTACAGCCTACCATCTCCATGAACGGTGTATTTCTTTCCATTTACTGATCTATTATATATATGTATATTCTGAATTTATATTATATATAAATAATGTTTTATATTCTGGAATTAATTAATCATGATCTATGTAATCATATGAATAATCACAAGTCAAAACACGGACGACAAATGAAACAATTTTACCCAAAACGCTCTTTAACATGGAATTTACAAAAGAACGGGTAATATAAAGTCATAAGTGAACCATATATGAAAACATAACAATGAGTATGATTCTGTAATAAGTCAATGACATTATTTAAATCATTATAAAGGAGTTTCGTACACTTACGAAGCAAATCGGACCTAAGGTAAGGGAAAATATCACAATCTTATTTTTATCCGAGATTTGTTTATACTTTGGTATTTATTGGGGTGTATTTTATCATCCACGTCCATGTTCCCTAAATATTTAATATTGTTTCCATCCACCTAAAATTTTTTAAATCCATTTTTACCCTTCGATGAGTTTTTAGTAAAGGATGTGAAAGGAATCTTTTGTCGTTTTTCGTACGAGGTACTTTTTGACTTTTCCGACAAAAGTACGAGAAGAATGTTTTTTTAACTTATACGGAATGAATGGATTTTTAAAACATTATTTACATGAATATTCCTTTACAAGTTTTTAAGTTTATTTTTAATCAACTTCTTTTAGTTTAAAATTTTATGACATGTTAAGAAAGGAAAAAAAAATTGAGGTAGAAAGGATATTTTCCTCAAGAATGGAGTTCAAGTGTTTTATCAAAATTATTTTTCCATCTAAGATAATAAAGGGTTCTGTTTCTATCAATATTATTACATTGATTTGATTATGTTGTGATGGAATTATTTTTATGAATTCCTTTATCTTATATGAATTGTTTTATGATTTCATGATGTTTAAGAATCCCATTTTTATTACATGGGTTATGCTATGATGTATTGTATATGATTTTGTGGCACACATAAGAATGGTATCATTATTAGATGGGTGGGACCTATATCTCCCTCTAATGCATTGGTTAAAGATTTTATACCTCATGAGATAGACATGGCTGGAATGGCAGATTAAACCAGTTCTGTGAAACAGGACTGAAACGAGGAGTGAACTCGGTTCAGAAATTGACTTTGTCCACTAAGATAGTCTTGGAAATGAGTCTTGACTAATAAGAAATGATTCTCTATGATAATGTGTGTATGACACAAAGTTTCATGTTTTATGCTATGATTATTGGGATTAAATTTCACTACTATGATTTATCCCATGTTATGATATTATGATCTCTTTTTCAGGTCAAGATTTCCAAAATGTTATGTTCTTATGAATATGATGTGATTGATATTTCTTCTATTTACCCTTACTGAGAATTTGAGCTCACCCTTTTATGTTTTCTTTCCCCAAGGATATAGAGAAAGGTTTTAGGTAAAAAAAGGAAGATCTTTATGGGAGATGTTGAAGATCTTTCACCATGATTAGAAGATTATATTCCTAGTTTCCAAAGACATTAAACTATTACGGTACTTGTGTGAGTGTTTTTTTTTATGTACTAAGTATTCCGAAAAAGTAATGTAATTTCCATGTACGTTAAGCTTCATGTCTCTACAATTTTATTTGGTTTATGTTTTCAAAATGAGTTTTTGAAATTGGTTAGTTGTTATTTCAAATTTTTTGATAATGTTTTGTAATTTTTTGAGGTGATTTATAAAGTTTTGTTGTGGGTGTGAAACATGGTTGTGGGATATTTTGTGTTAGTGTGATGTGAAAAATGTATTTTTTTATAAAAATGGTATTATGTAACATGTTAGTGGGTTTTATGTGATTTTTATCATCTTGGGATATGTTTTGTAAAATTGTTAAAGGATTTTTTGAATTTTGAAAGATATGAAAAATGTGTTGTGCGACTTTTTTTTGTGTGAGTTTGATTTCAAATAAATTTGAATGAAAAGGGGGTGATGTGACTTGTGTGATATACATGTGGTATGTTTGGTTAATTTGGGATGTGGAAGTGTTATTTTTAGGTGCTAATTATATCTCATAGATTTTTGAACTTATTTTAGTACCAGAGGGAATCCCGGATATCTAGGTTGGAGGACATATACTAGTATGCTAGTGATCTCATGGTGTTTGGCCTCAGTTTCACATAGCATGTTTGACACATACAACACTAACTAAAATAAGATGATGATTATGGGGGACCACTACGTTATGGGTATGTTCCCTACTAGTGTATCGTGCATAAGAATAGATATTGCGATGGTTACTCTCACCAAGATATGAGGTACTTGGGACCCACAGCAAGCTTGTGCCTAGGGGTTATTGTCCCATTTCTTCTTCTCATTAGTTACTTTGTTCATACCATCATCATACTTTATGTTGGACTGGAAAATTTATTAGTTTTGGTGTTTTATTTAAAAATTTTGATTCTTTGAAATAGACCACTTGAAAATTGTTCTTATTTAATGTTTCATCCATTGAAATTGAAACTAGCATTTCTTCTTTACCAAAACATACAAGCTTTTAGTCTTTGAATCTTATAAAATTGAATTTATTAGTGGTGATAACCTACTAATATTCTTCTCACACCCTAGTTACACATTTGACTATAAGTATACATTGTTATTTTTATCACAGGTTTGGGTATGACTTTAGTGCCAATGGTTACGGTTCTTGCGGTCCTTCGTGATGTCGTATTGTAGAGATGGATTCAGGGTGGTCCCCCATTGCCATGAGGAGGTTCTTGGGATGTCATTTTTAGTTTTTTACATTTTAAATGTTCTTTGAAAATTGTATTAAATTGTGTAATTGAATTATAAATTTTGTAAAAGATGATAACATTTGAAAAATCCAGATTCATTTTATTGGATTCATTTGTTGTTTTATGTTTTTAAACTCAGGTAAATGGTTCCCAATTATCATTTTATGATACTCGGGCACTTGTGCCTGCCCATGGGAATTAGTAATTCCCTTCTAGCCTTGTCACGGGCTGGGTATAGTGCCATTTGTTATGGAGACCAGATTTGGTTTGTGACAAAATGGTATCAAATAAGGTTCAGGTTAGCTCTTTGGGTCATGTTATTTGGGGAACAGTCAGGATATTCTGGAGCTAGGATTGTTGGTACTTGACATTCTGGTTATGGGTAGTGTGCCCGACCATCACACCTCATGATGGGATTCGAGTCTCTAGGGGAAGTCGGGATTTATCTAAGACCTTTGGTTTTCCTGGTTTTATGATGATTACAGGAAATGAAAAGAGAGTTGGGTTAATGGTCTTAGTGATCTTGCAAGTCTTGGAAATCCATTTGGAGCTAAGGATATTTCCTTAGAACACTTTATGTTATGGTGAATTTATTGATGTATGGCCTCTTACCATATATCCATGTCACCCACCAAAACTAGTTTCCTCTCGTACTATCTGGTGCAATTGTGGTTTGATGTCTTGGAAGTTTGATTTTAAAAAAAAAATTGCATGGTTTTAAAAATAATAATGTTTCTGTGAAATTATTTTCTAATAAATATGGAAGGGTTTTTTTTTTGAAATGGTGGAACTGAAATTTCAGAAATTTTTTTTTGAAAGGAAACATGGTGTGTTTATACCTCTTTTGAAATCAGGAACTACGTTAAAATTTGTTTTGAAAAAGTGTTTCCAATAGTGTTTTCTAAACTATTGAAAGGTGTTTTAGTGGGATAATTTGTTTTAAAATTGAGGTGAATAGATTGAAATAGTGTTTTCATTTGAATGATTGTTCATTTATAAAATTTTTTGGGATGCAATAATTTGGGTTTGATTTCTAGGTTAGCGTTTTTAAGAAAAAGGATGTATTGGTTGACTGTTTTGGTTTTGAAAAGTAGATAGATTTTTGGTTTTAAAATTTATTATTTCATTGAGAGACCACATGCATGGGTTTATACGATAAAGTTTATGGTTGATGGCATGGCTGGATGAGTTCTAGTATGGATATGAGGAGGGTCCCTGGTGTGTCATATAAACAATCATGTTTGAGGCACATGGGGTACCATTGGTGGATACTCTAACTACTGAACTGTTTTTTTTTTCAAACAAATGTTTTAAAGAAAAACATGATGTCTTGATGATTGGTTTTGGAGGGTTTGTATTAAGTGTTTTTTAAATTTTTTATATTTTGTGATGTTTTGAGTCTAAGAACCCCTCATGTTTGAATAGTGTTTTGGGTTTGTGTTTGGTCATTAAGCTGGGATGAAGGGCTGGTTAGTGGTCTCTTCTGAGAAATTTTCAAGAAGCCTTTACATTGGTTCCCCTCCCGAGTTCGATTCTAGTTTGTGGTAAGTTTTCACTAATGGAATAGCTTTATTGGGTCCTTGGGTTATTTTGTTGGATAAGGTACACCCCCATTAAGGGTTAGTTCATGATTGAAGTGAAACCTGGATTTTTTATCCCTTAGAAAATACTATAGTTGATCAATAAAAGGAATATTTTTCTTGATCTTTGTAGATTGTGTCTATACCCCATTTTCATTCTTGGTTTTTTGAATCCTCTTGTAGTTGTAGAGTGCTCTTGGAAGTTTGAAATAAACCTTAAAATCTTAAGTTACCCGATTCGTCGAAGTTGGAAGTGGTCTGGGGTTGTTATTGTGGTTGAGTGCCTAGATGGTGCCTAAGAGGGCCTCTAAGTCCTTCATAGTCTCTTCAAAGCATGAGTTCATGTAAAACCACCAGTGTGGGAAATATAGTCATGAGAGGATGTTATGGAAACTTTCTGTAATTCTATGATGTTTAGGGGAATTATATAAGGTCCCCCTGCATTTATTGTTTCTAGCTGTAGCATTGGTCATGTTCAGGGATGTGTTGTGATTTTGCATGCTCGTTTAATTGTAAAGGGGAAGTTGTATAATATTTTTTGAGTCTTTTTCATTTTCATAATTATGTCTTATTTTGAGATATCTCGACATCCTTTGTTTGGAGGAAGGTGTTTCTATGTATCCTTTTCCCATTCCATTTCTCATCCTAGGAAACAAGGGGTGATTTGTGTGCATCATCAAATCACTTGCTTCAATGAAATGTCAAGTTTTATTAAAGTGAGTTTTGGAATGTGTTATTTTTGGGTAAACCAATCAGGGGTTGTAGTGTAGTTTTTTTTATAGTACTGGAAGAATAATTTACATTTAGAGGGTTTCCAAATCATAATTGTGAGGCTGAAGATGCTTCAATAATTTGAGCTCTAGCCATAGGTCTCGGAGTGAATCTGGCGCGTAGTCCAGGGAAATCCCAAGGTCGTTCAAACCCATGTACAAATTCATATCCTTAGTATGAAAGATGGTAATATTTAAAAACTCTAGTTTCATCTTTTTCTTTTAGTTCATCATGTTTGGTGGTAGAGTGGTAGGGCCTTGTTTCCATGTTGTATCTTAAGTTCATATGTTCCCCCTTTAGTTTCCTTCTTGTCTTTTTAGAAAAGTTATAAATTTGGGCTAGACTGATTAAAGCACACAGTTTCTGCACGATTAGTAGTAACCATGTGCCAACCTTGGGAACCATGTGATAAGAAACATTAGCTACTTCATGGACATGTTCCTTAGCTCATGTAACCGTGTGAAATTTCAACTTTGGATAGAATTCTCCGTAGGGTTAGAGCATGGTTTCCCCAACCGTGCAGAATAATTGTGTGGCTGCACCAAATCTTTATGTTTTTTGGTCTTTTCATGTCAGACTATGCTAGTCGATTTATATGGTTGGTTCTTATGGTGGAGAGACCCACTATGTGTCTCATGTAAGTTATTTTGAAAATTATAATGATATTGTACCCTTTATTTTGAGGATTCCATCTAGGCCTCCCCCTATTAGTGTCTTGAATCCATATAAAAAAATTAAGTTGTCTCATATAGCGGGGATCCCATTTGTGTCTCCCTATATCAGTAACATGGTTTTTTCCGTAGTTTTGGATTGGCGGTAGGTAGTCTCGTCCAGAGATATCTGACTACCAATATCCTCCACTGATAAACATTGGGATTGTAGAGCTCCCAATAGTTTATTTATAATAATGTCAATATAACCTTGTTCGATGTTGTTGTTCATTTGGGTAATCCACTTGAGTCTTGTTCAGATGGTGTTTGAGGTGTTTCATTTGGGATGGATTTAGAATGTTCTTGATCGTTATAGGAAAGTGGTGTTTGTTTTGAAATGAGAGAGTATTCCTTTCTTGATTGATCAATTAGCGATATCTTAGCCTTTTCGATGGGGGTGAAACTTGGCATAGGAGTCCATTTCGGCCTTTTAGTTTGGTTTGGTTTTTTCTTTTGGACTTGTTGTGGATTTCTATGGGTGGAAATATTATTGGTTCGGAGAATCATCACATCCATGACATCTTTTAAAGGTATTTTTCATTTAATTTCTATTCTTACATTGATTTGGGGTTTCTGATGCATTATGTTGGGAATTGTGGGTTTTCAATATTTGGGCCAAACCGTGGGCCCATTTTTATATTTTAAAATAATTTTTTTTTCTTTTATAAATCCTTCATTTTTCATCATTTTTAACCCATTACAATTCCCAATTGGCATCCCCTGATATATTAAAACCACCATATTAATTTAGACTACATAATAATCCATAATAATGATGGATTTAGGTTTTTTATTAAGGTTTTGGGTCAGCCCGTAAGTCCATTTTTGGATTTAAATTATTTTTTAAATCTTTTAATATCTCATTCATTTTTCACTATTTTTTTGTGATTCCACCTCCCACCCAAATAAAAAAACAATCCCCTCACTATAATTATCTATTTTTCTGCATTGGAGTTCATTTGGATCGTGTATTATGGAGAAACTTATCAGGGTTTCTCAAATCTCCCAGAGTTGAGAAGCTAATAGGATTCATTCATAAACCATTCAGTTATCATTATTTATCCCTCATTTCTATCCCCACATAACCTAATAAACCTCATTTGAGCCTACCTATCAGTTTTGGTTGCATGTAAATTCAACCTTTTGTGGATTTGGGGTAATTTTTTCATGATTGTTCAAGGTAAGTGACTCCTTCTAGGTTTCTTCCATTTTCCTTAGGGTTTCCTCCCTCATTCATAATGTTCTAAAATTTTCTAAAGATAGGTTTCAAACCTAGGGTCTAATTTTTTGTTTTTTTTTGTTCGAAAATTGTAGTTTGGGGTTGGTTTTTACCCCCTTGTGGTGCAGCAGGGGTGCGGTTGATGTTTGGCAGCAGGTTTTGAGGGGTTCGACACAAAAAGGTAGGTGGTTCCATGTGTAAGAAATTATTTATGAGTTATCTTACATGATTAACTTATTTTCATGTTACCCATATGGTGTATGTGGTGTGAAAAATTGTTTTTGATGGATTTGGTTAAGCTTTTAATTTTATAGTTTCATTTTAGCTTGAAATTCGGTGTTTTTCATGTGTAACTCTTGGTGTAGTATTTGGGAGTATTTAATAACATATGAACGTGGTTTACTATATATTGTTTAGGCTGAAAATTTTGATTTGGTAAGGTCTTTGAGTGAATTGGGGTTAAAAATAAGGCTTTTAATGGGTATTATGTGTAAAACCATGTTATGCCCCTTGAAAGTGTTTTATGAAAATGTGTGTTTTCATGTTCATCTTTTGTTGTATCATTCGAGGTGATTTTTTAATACTTGGGAGTGGTTTAATAAATATTTATAGGGTATAAAATTACATTTTTTTGTATTATTTTGATTTTGGATTTGAAAGAGGGTTCTGAAATGGGCTTTGGGTGAAAAACATAGTTATACCCCTTGGGTTTGTTTTATGAAAATTGTAAATGATTTATTGGGTTAAAGATCGTGTACAAATGATGTTTATGTACTATTTTGGAGGGTCTATTTTCTCAAAATTATATTTAAAAATATAAAGTGTTCAGTTGTGATGTCAAATGTTTTGATAATTTGTTTTAATTTGTCAAGGTGATTTATGAAATTGTGAGTGGGTGTGAAACATTATTGTGGGATTTTTTTTGTGATTGTGATGTCGAAAATGAATTTTTTTTATTAAAATAGTATTATGTAACATGTGAGTGGTATGTTATGTGATGTTTATCATCCTGGGAAATATTTTATAAATTTTTTAAAAGAGTTGTTAAATAGTGAATGATATGAAAAATGTGTTCAGGGCCTTTTTTGTGTGAGTTTGATTTCAAATCAATTTTAATAGAAAGGAAGATGATGTTACTTATATGGTATACGTGTGGGATGTTTAGTGAATTTATTATGTGTATGTGGTATTTTCATGTGAAAATTATATCTCCTAGCTTGTTGAACTTGTTTGAGCAGAAGAGGGAAACCAGGTTATCTAGGTGGGTGGACGTGTACTAGTATGCTATTGATCTCGTGGGGTTTTGCCTCAGTTTCATGTCACAAGTCTGATGCTTACAAAACTAACTAAACTATTATTATGATGATGATGGGGGTTCACTAGGATATGGTTATGTTCAATACTAGTGGATCATGTAGAAGAATGTATATTGCGATGGTTACTCTCACCGAGATACGAGGTGCCTAGGACCCACAACGAGCTAGTGCCTATAAGTTATTTTCCCATTGCATGTACTCATTAGTTACTTGGTGCCTAGCATCAACATATGGTATGTTGGGATGGAAAATTAAGTATCTTTGTTTTTTTAATTAAAAGTGTTTATTCTTTGAAATAGCCCACTTGAAAACTGTTTTTATTAAATGTTTAAACCATTAGAAATTGTGACTAGAGTTTCTTGTTTACCAAAACATTCAAGCTTATCGCCATTGAATGTTTATCACATGGAAGATATTTGTGGTGGTATCGTACTATGCTTTGTCTCACACCATACTAAATCCTTTGGGTGTAATTAGACTTGGTTTTTTTTTGTCACTGGTTTGGGTACGGCTCTTGTGCCAAAGGTTCGGGTTCTTGCGGTCCTTCATGATGTCATGTTGTGGAGATGGATTGAGGGCGGTGCCCCCTTGACATGAGGAGGTTCTTGGGATTCCATTTTTTGTTTTGTACCTTTGTAATGTTATTTGAACATTTTTTTTAAATTATGTAATTCAATTATTCAATTTTGTAGAAGATGATTATGTTTGAAAAATCCAGATTCATTTTATTTGATTCATTTGTTGTTTTATATTTATAAACTCAGGTAAATATTTCTCAATTATCATTTTATGATACTCGGGAACTTGTTCCGGTATGTGGGGAATGGTGATACCCTTCGGGCCTTTTTACGGGCCAGGTATAGTGCCCGTTTTGATGGAGACCACATTCAATTCGTGACACAAAATATGTATTTTTTGTATTTAACGCTCCATTGGTTTGGCATCGTGACATAATCACTACTAAATCTCAATTTATATTACATAATTATGAATCATAAATATAAAAAGAAATAATTTCAAAAACATCATCTTAAGGATTATTATTTTCATTCTTTATTTTTCAAAATTTCATCAATTTTATTACTACTAGAAGTAAATTGAATATAAAGCATAAATATTTTTGTTAATCCAAAAATCCATATTTTTCTCTTCTCTATCTAGAATAGTCACGTTCATTTAATCATGAATATATTCATTTGACAATGTCTTCTTCCATTCATCAACAATCATCAAGAATCATGATAAGAATAAGGAAATGTATTTACATTGTAGAACATCACACATTGCATCATCTAAATTTTCTCCAAGGAGATATCCTTAGATATTCAACATGGAAATATTGTATCATGGAACTTATCTTCATCAATATATCTATCAACAAAAATTAATTTCTTATTCTCCTTGTTAATAAACATGAAAAAAAAAATTGAGTTTGTTTCTCCCCTTAATCATTGAGATCAACCTCAAATGTTACCAAGATGGAATCAAAATATAGTAACTCATGATGGTGATATTTATTTCAATGAAGAATAATAAAAATAACTTCATTATTATTCCATTACTGAAACCATTTTCTAGTTATTTTCACATTAATATATATCTAACATTATTCTTTCAAAGAAAATCATTAACTTTCTTATATCTATATAATGATCAAGTTAACACTCATTGATATATTTATTTAAATATATATCCAAAAAATAAGTAATATTTAAATTGAAATTCCTTATGTGGTTGTTTTATTGAACTTATTATTTAGATAACATTCATGTATGAATCAAATAAAATAGTGTCATTATGATCAACCCCAATAATGTACCTTTATGGATTTTCCTTGTACTAGTTTTAGATTGAATTCAATTTAAATCATAGATAAACTCTATTTTATTCATTTAGAGGCTAAATGAATATCATGTCTTCACTATCGAAAATTTTAATATAGGAACTTAATATTTTTCCATGTGGTAGGTTGAAAAAATCTCACACACACAACTCATACTGTGGTAGCCTAGAATTTTCCATTTGGATTCTTTATCACAACCCATGTGGTAGTTTGAGCATCTATGTAGTATATTGGATTCTCATTCCATTTTTTGTGGTTGATCTACATTTACCCATGTGATATAATCCTATTTGGTCAATTATAATGTGATAAATTTATTAAATGTTGTATAAAGACACTCAACATAGATGCACTGTAAATATTCATGAGGTAGAAGAAGTTACATAGTTTAATTCCTCATTGTTTTGGTATATTTTAAGGGAAGATGAACCATGGATAAATCCAATCTCATCCCATATCGATATTTATATGGGATGGATCCAACTTAGTAATAATCAATACTCATAAAACCACATATCTATAAAATAAGATTTATCTCCTATAATAGTTACACACACCTTCCCATAGTTTACACTACCTTGTATACAACATTCTATTTCTATACACTTTATACATGCTTGGTGTGGTCCATAAATAACATGTTCGCATTCCCTACATTATCATTGCTCCTCTACATAGCTAGATGATGTAGCTAGAACTCCATTCATATCCATAATCATTGAATGGTCTTGTCTTAAGCTTCTTAGGTAAAAAATTATAGATGTCTTGTCCCATATTTTTAATATGGAATTAAATTATTAAAATTATAGACAAAATTTGAATGAGTAATACAAGGCATCCTAAACATTAATTCATTTAACTCCTCAACTAATGTGTTAAAATTAACATTATTTTAAAAAAACATATATATTTCTTATGCAATTACATTCCATTTGTATTTAAATTGATATCCATTGCAGTCATATTATTTATGTAGTGTAAATAATTATGTTACCAATATTTATTTACTATTTTCCAAACTGTATGAAATTCGTATCACCTTTTAATAATGAAATTAACAAGGAAAATAAGACAAAGTTACACCATATAAAATAATTAACTAAAGTATACTTCAATACCCACCATTGGTTTTGTATTAAATTTTCAATATTAATCTAACACTCAATTTCAATCTTCTCTACCAAATTTTCAATGGTTTCAAAGTGGGTGAAAATATATCTTCCCCTTTATGTAAGGTTTCTCTCTTATCCATAAGAAATAATATACCTTCACTTGTTATGACTCCAAAAATGTTCATCTTGAGAAATATGATAAATTTATATATACTATTATTCTAAATAGGATAAATAACTTTACAGTAGGGTTATTTAGGGTGTGGAAGATTAATAAACTACACCAATGGATATTGTTTCATTATTAAAAAAATAAACTACTTTCTATATACCATAGAAAGGTATGATCAGAATTAAAGGCATGAACAAGACACATCAATTTAATATGGTTCAATCACACTATGATATCAACAAAGACCATATGCAGTAAATGTTCTTATTTACCAAATCCACTAAAGAACTCTACTGTAACAAATTTTATTAACGACTCATTATCCTTCCTGGTTCACTACTAGTAAAAATTTGGAATATCAATCCTCTCATAACTAGGAGTTAATGTTGACTAAATTATCTTACATTATAATTTTCTATTGATCTACATTTCCGTATAATTTAATCAAATAATTGTGAGTGTGTCATGAGCCTATTTCTTAATTGAGGGTAAGAAATCCTCTTCATCACTTTGCCATTTAATTGTGGATATTCCATTCATGAATTATTTTTATTTCTCAATGAACTATTTAGAACCCTACACCAAAGACATGTAACCACATAGAATAGGTGAACTCAATACTATCTATATTGAATATAGATATCACTTTATGTACCAGCACTCCCTTGTGATCTATAATGAGCCACAAACGTAGCTATTCTAAAAACTGAAATTACATTGCAAACTTTCTCCTTCAATTACTCACCAATTTCGAGGGCTTCATTCATACACTATAGAATTATTATAGTGAGGATTCTCTATAATGTGTTCTTATCTTATAATGAAGTGATTATGGGTCCTTTATATAGAAAATTAATCGCAAAAAACAACTAATCACAACTACTATAAACTCATTTTTAAATTTTCCATCACTATAAACTAAAATCTCTATACATTTTTCATAGAGGATAACTATTTTGTGATTTCCACTAAAAACTATGTACTTGAAAAGATTAATAACCTTTGTGGTGGCCTCAAACTCACCACCTTCAACTAAAAATTATGATAACCATGTGAGGTTTTTATAAAACAATTATGAGGTTAAATTATATTTTACGAATTATTATTGAAGATTTATATACTTGTCATGTGGTTCACACACCCAATATCCTATATGGTAATGATTTATTTTCAAGAACCCACATCAGACACTTTTTGGTGCTATATGGTCCACTGATCTTTCTTAGCACGCAATCCTTCTATTTCAATAAAGAAACTTATTTTTATTCCAAAAAATATGGAAAAAAATGGGAAATTATTATTCCTTTAAAACTCTTACATTAGAAACAAAAATATTTTTATATTTTATACAATAATTTTAACAAAAAAAAACCATCCCAAAATAGTGAAATGACAAAATTAGGGGATTTTTTTGAACAATATCCTATTTAGGTTTTTGGACAATACTTCAAAACTTCAAAGACAATTCAATTGGTAAGAACACGCACACGCGCTACTAAAACCACCAATCACACTTTGTGACATAAGAATGTGATCATAGATTTACTAAAAATTTACTCTAACCCAACATGATCCATTCTCATTATGAGATACAAGAGTATAAAAAAATATTCATCAATGAATCATTTCATCTCAAAACCCCACTTCACTAAACTCATCATTTTTACTAGAGAAGGCCAACTCATAATCCCCATTAGGAAACTTCATTAATCAAATACTTCATATAAAAACTGTCATAATATATTTTTATTGAATGAACAAATTAAACATCATCATATATAAAACTCTCAATTTCTTCACTATCAGCATCTCCAGATATACCGAACATGAAATATTCTCTCAACTTTATAATGGTCATAGATGTCACTTATTTGATGTATAAAATATGGTAAAAAATTGATATTAGAACATAGGAAAATAGATCACACCATACCGTGGGGGAGGGGGTCCAACATCCACACTTTAAAAATATAAGAAGTTTACTTATATCAAAGATTTTGTCAATGTCATTCAAAATCTTCATTACATAACGCCATCTATAAGATGTCTATAACATTTAAATCAAAGGGAATATACTCCATCTTCACAATTCCATGCCCCAGTTTCTCCTTTATAAAATTTTATTTGATTTCAATGTGCTTTATTCTTGATTTTTGGTATGATTTTTTTGGGTTTTATTACATGAATTTTCATAATGGATTCTAATCAGATACATCACATCTATTGACATTTTTTTGAGCTATTTCTTCATACAAAATAACAATGTCTATGTTTGAGTATCCATTACATAATTAACTTTTTCAGTGATGAATAATATGAAATATTTATTCTTTATTATCCATTAAATAAAAATTACTAAATGATAAAAAAAGCACCTAATTTTGATTTTTTCCATTTGGTGAACTTTCCCAACCTTCATTTGTATAACCCAATAAATAATATTAATATATTTAATTTTTCAGCAAACTAACATCTACCATGAACTTTATCTACCGAAGTATTCTATTTAATGAAAGTAAGTGTCTTTATAGGGGATTATGTTGATAACATGCTTACTTGAATGTATCAAACACTATATAGGGTCATGTCATTATTATATATAACAAGCTCATAATAATCTAAATATATTTGGTTACACTGACTATTATTCCCTCATCATCTCATGAATATTTCATCTGAGTGGCCACCATATTTTAAATCATCTCGTAATTATCATTTCTATATCAACTCATAACCACTATTTAATATTTCTAATGAGAAATTAATGTTCCACAGCTTCCTAGAGTCAATTATCAACCCAAGAAAAAGTCTACCTTTCCAGTCATTAAAATTGCATACAATGATTTTATGAATTCTACAAAATCATTGAATTTCAGGTCATTAAATCCACAAATTATTAAGTCATCCTCATAAACCATCTCCATTATACATTGAATAATCTCATGGTTGACATAGATATTTTAATCAAATCCACTAAGACATAAATTCACCTTCTTCAAATACTAATTTTATCATGAATAATGCACTCTTAGAGTTTACATTAATACATATAAACCCTTATTTATCCAGAAAACGTTATACTCAACTTCAAGAATTTGAAAACCATTTGAATATTCAATATACACATATTCATCATGAACAAATTTTAGAAATGATTACTTCATATACAATTGGAAAACAATGAATTTCTATTTAAATATTATAGATAAGAATATTGGAGTTATTTCCAGCCTTGCAATAGGGGTGAATGATTATTTAACATCAATAACCTCTATATAGGTTTATACATTAAACAATAGAAATACATTATTTAAAATTATTGTCTATCTACATTTTACCTGTTATGGATAGCCCATTTAGTCCTCATGAAATTCATATATTTTAGCCTTGAAATAACCTCCCATGTTGGATTCTTTTTAATATTTTATAGTTATTTATTAATTACTCAAATACAATTCTCATCTATTGTAGCTTCATAAAAAAAATTGGATTTACCTATGATTGGAAATATTAAAGATATGTTATCTCCATCCTACTTGTTAGAACCAGTCTCATCAGATCAATGATTTGTTCTTCCTATCAATTTTGGATCGACATGATATTTTTTGTGTAAATAGAGGTCTACCTTCATCCTTCTCAACATTCGAATAATACTCTGAATCACCCTTGGGTACATGAATTCCTCCTATTCTATTCATCTCGTTTTCAATTTCCTTTTTAGTCTCTTCATGGAATTGAAAATTATTCTGATCATTTTATTATACAACATCATCATTGGTCATTAATACTTTTCTAATGATCATATTGAATCATTTCAATGATTTTATATTTATTTAGTATCCATGAAATATCCCTTAAGGTTCATGGGATTCAAATATATTATGATTCACCTTATTGAAAATAAATAAAATATGTCAAAATTCACAAAACTACTTATATTTATGCTTTTCCAATACAACAACTCTTATGTAGTCATTTATTGATATAGAAAAAACAATCATCTATTATAAATGTAGACTAATTTGAATTTCACTTCATTACAAAACCTCTTTCAAAGTTTATTCTCAACGAGAATAATTATGTTCATGTTTTTTATGATGAGTTTTCTTCTCTCAACCACCGTATTTTGAGGAGGAGTTATAACTCATTAAAATTAGTTTCGTATCCCATGTTTTTTGAGAAATTTCTTTACTTGTTTTTTTGTGAGTATATTTCTATTATGAGTTTGTAACATTCATATTTTTTAAACCATTAACTATTAATCTTCCCTAAAATAATGTGTTATGTGAGAAAACGCCTCTAACATGTATATAATAATTTAAATCCATCTAATTTAACTAAAATCATAAAATAATAAGACATTAAATATCTTCACAATAATGGATTTGAGTGAAATTAGTCCACACAAATAAATATTCACAAGTTGCATCACTCTTTTTGACCATTAATTATTCATCATACATGAATTTTTATTGATCCTACATCATTGGGAAGAATAGAATATATGAGTATTATGAGCTGATAATGTAGTTAGATATTTTGATATGTCACATTTAACAAGATATTCTAGCGATGGGTGGCTCAGATAACCAAGACATATGTTCCACAACCTATTTTCCTCTTACATGTAAAAAACCCCATATATTCTACTCTAATATAATGGAAGAGATTCCCCTTCATGTTCTTTCCCTAAAAACAACATCAACATATTTTACATTGATGATATAAAAATTATTGGTAAATCTTATAGATTGCTCTAGATAATAATATTTATTGACACATAATATGTTATGACTGAAATATTGAAAAACTAAGATATCATAAAATATGATATCTTTTCTCCCAAATTAAAGTACCTAGGGATTGTCCAATATGAAGAGTTGAAGCTCTTAGAAGGCATGGTATGTTTTTGTGACCTTTATTCCCATGTATCTACTCTAGAATCTTAGTCCATGGATCATTTCCCATTTTTTATAGTGCAATGGACTTCAAGGAGGTTTTGGGGTGTTATGTTTGGGTGGTAGATGGTGTTCCAGTGATGTTCTAGGTTCGAGCAGTGAAGGGTATCGTGTTTTGAATCTGATGATTTTGGGGAGTTTTTAGGTGTTCTTCAATGGCATCAGTGGACGAATTCTTGTTGGTTCTCTATAACAAGGTGATGATGATGATGATAAACTCATATATTAGGGGCTATGGCTCAAGGTGGGTCCAAATAAGAATTCTGTAGTCTTGATTTTGAAATTTAAATTTTCATCATGTTGATGTCTTCTGTCCGATGAGCATTTTGTGGAATTATGAGTTATTTTTGGGCTCCACTCCAAAATTTTAAGGTCATTTTTGATATTTGAATTCAATTTTGGATGGATTACAGTAGGGAGGGTTTTCATACTCTATCTTTATAGATTGAATTGTGCTTCATTGTCCTGACTAGTGTTTTCTTTTCTTCTGGGTTTTTAATGGTTTTGTTTTGTAAGGATTATAACTTAACCTTAAAATTTGATTTCAAAATATATAAAAAAAATATGGATTTGGAGTGCATATCTTTTCCCCAAAACATGGATTTTATCAAACCAGTAATCTTGAAGGATTTTTCATTGCAAATTATATTCTTAGCTTCCTTTTCATACCAGATTCATGTCACAAAATCTATATTTCCCATCATATGAGAGTTTCATACTCTATCAATTATCCATATTCAACTATGATTTTTTTTATTTGATTTAAATCTCTACAACCACTTATTTCATATATATTTTATTTTTCATCCATTTCTTATTTTTAATAATTTATTTTTAATGGTTTTCATGATATTTTATATAATATGATGGACCAACATTATCTTTCAGGGTTATGAGTCATTTTATTCATTTTAATATCATTCATTGATTTCTTGACCATTTTGGGTTTGTTTCATAACATTCCACAGCATTTTTTACGATGAATATCTAGTCCTATTTATGAATCCTCCACATAATAAATAGTGACATTCAAAATAATTCCTAGAATATTGAACTCATTATGGATGACTTGGGTTGTATTATTCCTTTTGGTACCTTTTAGACATGGAATAAGAATTTTTATACTATCTCATATTTCAATATAATTGACACCTTATATTAAAAAAATTCATGCGTGTTGTTACTATGTATTGTTTATTCTTTTGGATGTCTAAACAATATAGTGTTGATTCATACCCAAATTAGTTATCATCCTTGATATGGGTGATTTTGGGATGACATAAATCATCAAAGTAACATAATTTCAATCAATACTCTTACAGTACTTGTCATTATTATATAGATATTGCTTCTATTTTATTGTTTCTTTGTTATCCACATTAATTTGTAGTAACTTGAGTGTTCTTCATAACTGATGACATACCATGGTTAGAGAGTGTATCTTGATCATCCACATTCCATCATTGTATGAATACTTCATCCTATTGTTATTATATAATATTGATTTTATCTTTAATTTTTTTATTCAAACTATTGATAACATTACTCTGTTCTTCAAATTCATGTTTTTACATAATTATATTTTTTAAGATCTATGGTTTGAAAACACAATCTATTCTATTTATCGCTTCGTATCAATACTCACTTATTCCAGCTTCTTTATATAGACATTTTTTTATCATGAACCAATATACTAGTTTTCTTAATTTTGTCTCTACCAATATTTATATTATCAAGAGTAACTTCTAATTTATCTAAGAGACAATTCATTCCTTCCACACCCTCTTTCTTTTTATTTTTATCTTCCATTATCTATGAATTTACTAAAACTACCACTATATAATTATCCTTTTGATATTTTTATCATTCAATTTCATATAACTCATACTAAGTATAAATGTAGTTCTCTTGTGAAAATAGAATCTTATTCTATATGAAATATATATTAATGATTTTCCAACCATTCACATTAGCTATATACTTCTTAATGGGAATTTAAAATTCATTCCCATTATATTCTTGAAACTTCATTATGGATCCTTACTACCAGATATCCATAATTTCCACATTGAAATCATGAGAGTATATTTTTCCCTTCAACCATTCATTTTCCACATTTCATATTTGATTAAATGAATTAAATTGCCTCATACTTCCCTTATTTGTCCTATTCATCTCTCGTTGTGTGATTCATCAAGGCCTTTAATTCTACCTATTTAGATTTAAATTTTATATACCCGCACTATCATCATTTTTCATATCATACACAATAAAATTATTATGTGAACTTTAAAATGTTAGATCCTTTGGATATTTTTTCCATAGTATAGAAACATTCATAGAGGACTAAGGTGGTAGTCTGTTGAGGATGTTATTGGTGATCTTTACATCAATAATGTTACTCTGAGAGCACACATGTCTTCAATAAGAACATTCATTTGGTCATATAAAGCATAAACTACTCATTAGGGTGTATTATTAGGTCTATATACAAGTTTCATAGAACTATTAATTAAGATTCTATGAGTTTTTTATGATACTCGTAGACATTTTAAACCTTTTCCAATAAGGTATGTGATAATATTCATGACATCAACTTCATGTAGATTGAATTAGATAGGGTTACCCCTATGTCATTGATTCTTATGGAGTCAACATTCAATTCCCAATGGTATACATTTAAAAAAAATATAATCCACACTAGTAAAAATACCATTCATAATATATATGAATATATATATGAATAATGATCGGATGTAGTGGTCCATTAGATTCTTCCACACCTAAAAATTGCTTCCGTAAAATATCAGAATCTGTTTGTGATAAAAAAAAATCTCAATTGAAACATATGTGAGATAAAATAGATTTTATAGAATCAATTTTAAACTACCTATTATCCCAACTATGTTAATTACCTTAATATGATGTGTGAATCACTATATGAAAAACTAAAAAAATTCGTTTGATCTTGTTTCATCCAAAAAAGTACTCTTCTCTCCCTTTCCTATAGTAATGTATGAGAATAAATGAAAACACACAAAAGACACATCCTTTTTATTGGTTGTAAAAACACTAGTCTATATAAAAGTATCACACACAATAATGGGTTTATGTGCCATATCCTAATGTGCAATATTGTTAAAGAGTTTGGATCAGTTTCATTTTCCCTCTTGGATTACTATCTGTTACAATTTTAAATCTCACAACACTCTCTCTCTAATAAAGTGAACATACTACTCCACATGTAGACTATTCTATTTATATGAATCACCATAATATTATTTCAAATAAATATGTGTCATCCATGAATCTCTACCTTCACCCAAGAAATGAAATCCAATTCACCACATAATGATTTCATTATGGACCATCATTTCACAAACTATTTTTATTCCTATATGAACTACATTAAACCCTTTATGAAATGAATCACAACACATGGAATATGTTTTCCATGAACAAAATACATCTCATGTGAATGATTCCTTTTAAACCACCCCTATATTGTGATATGTAGTGAAATACAAACAATTATAATCTACAAGCTGAAAATTTTTTTGGAACTACCTCCTTCTCTATCTAAACTAATCTATGAATTTCTATTAGAAATCTCTGAATTATTCAAGCTATGATTATTTTTAATCCCTATTTCGCTTATAATGAACAAATTTGTGGTGATTTATATAGGAAATTAATCCCAGAAATTCTACAAATCACAGTAATTGTTTAATCCTTTGCAAATTATCTATCATAGAAATCTGAACTCCCTATGTGGTTCAAATAGTGTATAACCCTCTTTGTAGTAGTCTCTAAAACATTTTTCCACTAAAAATGATGAATAGCCTTTACTGTGGCCTAAAACTATACTCCTTAGATCTCAAATGAGGGGCACACTCTTTTAATATCATTTATTATATGATATCAAATTTAATTTCATGATTCTTATTTTTTTCATTGAAATTTTATGTTGTTTTCATAGAAAAGAACATATGCAGTCCATGTGACATTGTGGAAAACCTCCATGAACTCAATTAAGTGTTATGTAGTCTACCAATTTTCCTATACTGGAATCATTATTTTTTCTAGAAATAAATCTCTATTTTCATCATAAAAAATATGGAATGTAATGGGAAATTGTGCTACCACCAAAAATTATTCTTCGGAAACAACTATGTTATAATGTTGTCAGCCATCATTTTCATCGGACACAAAAATAACCTAAAATCATCAAAATGTAACCTTTTGGAAAACATTCCCAAAACATTCCATTTGAAATTTTCTAAATCTATATACCATAAGTGAATGAAAATAAATCAACATAACTTATTATTAAATTACTTAATTTTGTAAAATGACCATTGATTTCTTGGGAGAATGAATTCACATTACATCACTCCTCACATATTTCAATTATCTATAAAAAGAGTATATCAAAAAAAGTACCATCAAAATTCATGTTGAATCACATGTTTTATAGAAATTCTTCATACCTCTACCAACTGAAAATTGATATAGAAAAAATGAGAGGGTAATGCATGAGTGATTAATTTAAACAATGATTATACCCACAACTACTCATTATGTGATAAATATATAGATTTATTTCTTGTGGGGTACAAAAATTAGTTTTCTAAAATGTGTGTGAAACATCACTCACCTCAAGAAGAACATCATAATGTTCTAGATTAAGTGTATTTGAACACCTTTTTTTCAAACTAATACTAGCTATTAATGATTTTAATTTTAATAAATCATAAATTCCCAAACATAGAGAGTGAAATACCTCAAAAATATGATTATTTAACGGCATACCATATTCTATAACTATAAAATATAGAAAAACCTTGGTATTTTCCACTTCTATGATTTTTTCTTCTCAATGTCTTTACTTCATAATTCTTCACAATGGCAACTTTATTCAACAAATAATGTTCATGTATTTTTAAATATTATGTGACTAATAAAAATTTTAAAAATACTCGTATTGATATTAATCCATAAAGTATGATTACATTCACTCTCTATAAAAATATTAAAACCATTCACCAAACCATTCCTTTAATCCTGATCATTGAAAAAAACAACAGTTTATTTTTTATCAGGTTGAAATTAGAAATTTCTCAATTGTTTCATGAGAAATGAGAATTTATTCTCAAACTAGTTTCATTTTTATTTGAAGCACTAAAGTTATTATCCCTCTTTATGCAAGTGTGATTATTCACTTTTTGGATTTAGATTTCGTTGATTAGTATGGTCACTATTCTATTATCATTTGATTATTAGAGATAGTATATTTTCTTCTTATATCTTACATAATACATTCACATTTTGATTATTTCTAAAAATTATTTCCTCATCCTACTTATTGGGTGATATGATAAAAATTTAGTTCTTATTATGAGATGCCTTATTATTTTATTTGGGATTCTTCCTTTTAGAAATTTATTTTATTTCTTAGGGACCAATTTTTCATTTCCATTATCACTTTTCAACTCTATATTATTTAGTAGTACTTCTATGCTCTTTTTGGGAGTGTTTATTGCAATGTTACTCCCTCTATAAAATAATTAATTATTCATTGGAATATCCATCTTAGGTAGCCTCTAAAACTCATCACTGGATTTATCTTCATCAATTTTAGTCTTCTTTTTCATATCATTGATTTTATTTTAATGTACTTTTTGATTTCTTCTAATGTATTTTAATTCCATGGATTGTTTAAAGAAGTCCATTTCATTGAATTTTCGACCTTATTTGAATCATACTCTAATATCTATTTTAAAATTATTCTCAAATTTTGTAAATGATATCTTGGGAGTGGTTGTGACAACTTTCATCACATTCTCACACATATGGGTAGACTTACTTTTTTCATCTTCATATTTTAGTATGGTCATTTCATCTATTTCACATAGAAATTTTTTTGGTTTGATAAATACTAAAATTGTTTATTTTTGTGGCAATTAAATGTAAAATTAATAATTGAACCAATCTATATATCACCCAGGGATTATATATATACATTTTTTCCTAGAGATAAAAATTAATTATTTGATATTTTGGTTTACATGAAACCATGTCATTAAATGAACCAAAAATATATTATATCATTATAAAAAATCTATTTAATTTGTGGTATAAATCGGAATAACAACATTATAAAATAATATGTATATGGTTATTATATAATGTATTTATTCATTGAAAATATGAAATAAATTTCCGCTAAAAGTCATTTTATTCATCAAAAAGATATTTTTCTCAAAAAAAAATATTTTATATTATTAATGGATATGGTAATTAATTTCTACCATTATTTAGAAGTTTTATTTGATTAAATTAATATAATATTTTTAATTATAATTTAAATTTTTTCTTAACGATAATTTTTAGAATTTTGTAAAACATAATTATTTTTTAGTGAAGAGTGAAAATATTTATTTTTGAACAATTTTGATTTATATCTCAGTAAAATTGACATTTTATTATGTTAATTTTATATAAGAAAATAATAAGTGAATATAATATTTTTTTTACATTATAATCATCATTATTTTATATTTTGGTATAATTTAGTTTTTGGGATTTTAAAAACATTTTTCTAAAAATTCATTATATGCCCAAAATATTCTTTTATCGTAATATATTAAATTATTCAATAATGACAAGAAATTTTAATGATAAAAATTGAAATTTTATAAAATCAAAATTTTAACATTCATCTAATAGTTTTTATGTGCCATTAAATATTTGTAAACATAGTTTTATTCTTGAAATTTTATTTTTTAAAATGTGGTTTTATTAAATTTTTTTACATATTACAAATAAATTTATACCTAGTATATAAATTGAATATGATAATATAAATTAAATATTTTCAATATTTTTTATTAATATTATTTAATAAGGTGAGAATTATTTTATTTCATATTGAATAAAAAAACATTAAAAAATCTGTATAATAAAATGGTAAATCGGTTTAACCAAGGATAAAACTAAGGGATAAGGACACAAATTTTCATTTTATTTTTTATTGAATGTATTTATTTCAACACAAATAAAATTAGTTTAAATATTTAATTTTATATCCGAAATTTTCAATAAAAATGTCTTAATAATATTTTAATCCTTTAAAATATTCAAGTTGTGTTCCTTCCCCAAATTATGAATGGTCGTATTACACCCTACTAATTATACCATCATGAGTAACCTTACGTGACCAAAACATGAAAAATTTTATTCTAAACCTAGAACTGCATGAATTTTAGGTAATTTTATCTTTTAAATTTACATTCAATGGGTCTTTAAAAATCGATCAAAATGAGGTCTTTGAAAAAAATAATCATCTTAACTGGAACCTTTTAATTTATTTCTTATTATGCATCAATTAAATTTTTAAAATTGATCATAAAAAATATGCTATGTATTCCCAATATGAATAATTTTTTTTATGATTATGTATCCACCATTATCCACCCTCTTTTTAACATATGGTATGTAAAATTTTCACACATGCATAAGTATGTACTACCGCCTCAATGTAGTGATTTAAATTATTTCGATCACAATAATGTTTTGACGGTTATTTTTATGGATTAGAAATTTATATATTGAAATTATAAAATTTTTATTCAACTAAAACTATATAAATTATCTTCTTTCTAGCATTTTTATCCTTTAATAGATGTTAACATCACTTGTGATTATGTGTTGACAACCACCTCTATGAAGAGATGTGATTCGTTAATCCTTATTTGTTTACATAGACGGTAATAATTATATATTTAAAAAATATATATTAAATATATTATATAATATTTATTTTAGAAAGTTGAATTATTCTTTATGTTTCTTTTTTTAGTCCATCAAAAATGGAAAATGTCACTTTTGTTTACATACAGATGACCATCTCCCTGAAGTGATGTAATATTATTCCATTTCTAATTTATATATGTGTTTATAAAAATTTATTTTATAAATAAATGTGATAAATATTTCATGATTTAGATTTAGGATATTATGTATTCATGACCAAGGTACATGGTATAGAATCAGTGAATAAATATGCATGGGAAATATACAAGTTTTCACCCAAATATCCAATTCAAGGATGACGTTTCTATAAAATGATAATATGAAATTAAAATGTAATGGTACAAATTATTTTATGAATGAATATTAATATTTAATATATCTATAAAAAACTTTATTGTAAAAGTGGATTTAATTCATATGAAGGAAAACAATAGTTGAGTTGAGATATTTAATTTTCAATTCCATTTTTATAGGGATTTTTTTATCATTAATTTACATTGATGAAATTAAATGATCCTTATTTAATAAAATAATAATTTTTTTGTCTCCTATGGATATTCATGGATATTTAAATATACATAACCACTTTCCCTTCTTTAGTAATTAAAATTCATCATAAAAAATTTTTAAGAAAAAACATACATTAATTCCTATTTGGTCAGTAATCATTTTCTTATATGTCCATAATATCCAAAATGTTATCAATTATTTTATTAATATGATCTAGTGAATTATTACGGGAATTTTTAAACATATTTTATTTTTTATTATAAAAAGAGTTTAAAATAATATATTTTTTTCATTTTCAAAGATGGGTATGTTTACCAAAGGTGTAGACATAATATTATTTTAACAATTATGACATGAAAATAATTCATTATTTTCATGAACACTCAATGTTTTGAATATTATAAAATCACTAAATATATTGATTTAGTGATATATAGTCTCTCTATTTTGAATGTATAGGTTCTATGTCTTTGAATCCAAGGGGATTGCTTAAGAAATAGTGGTCTCCTACTAAGTAGAATATTTGAGGAGGAGATATTTTTCCAATATAAGATATTTCTAGCATGTGGAGGAAAGAATCCTTAGTTTGGTTTTATGATTTCAGGTATTTTAGGATCACCCCATAAAAGAGATGATTCTGATGATCAAAACGATGATGAGAAGTTGATGGATGATAAACTTAAGTTATTTATTTTGGATATATTTTATATAACTAGTGTTATAGCTTTTTTTGGGTCCTCAACGGCCGCACTTGTGGATTTCATTGGTGGATAAAGAGGAAGAATCTATTTTTAACAGGTTGTGGATTGGTATTCTAGTGAGGCAATCAGGGTCGTGAGAGGTGTTCGGGTTCTTTGACATATACCAGGAAGGGAATATCACAATGATCAAATTAATATAGGTGTTTTATGTGATTAGAGGTAAGGGGTGGTTCATAAACATCGGGGTTAGTGTACGTTATGTAATACATGTAGTGGTATTTATATTAGTGAGTATACATTTCATAGAGGGTTTATTCCTCACACATTTGGTTATAGATGATCCACCTGGATGGTGAGGTTGGCATAGCAGGCCAATAGTGAGATAACAGTTATCTCTGATTTGGATGGTGATGTATTTTCTCTTATGGTGGGAGAATTTTTGTGATAGGGGTGTTAGAGTGGGTCTAGTGATGCTGCTCATAAAATATTAGGATGTGAAACATCTTCATATGTGATGATTTGAGATGTTGTTAGAGACAATGCTTAGGAATCGATCATCGATGTACTTTATTGAAGACCCCAGGATAAGGATGGCGATGATAACCTCAGCAGATACCTCGGGATGATGATGGGGAGTAACTTGGAATGAGTTCAGGATGTGGATTAGTAAAAACCATGGGGAGTTTATTAGATTGTGAAATTATTGGAAAGGGTTGTCATCTATAGCTATATTGGATAGCGAGATAACTAATTTCGGCTTTTGGGTTTCAATTTGAAAGGAATACTAGTCATGAATGTTTCATGGGGTTCATTGGGCCTTATGATGATTAATTGAGAAAGATTTTTGGGGAATATGCATTATTTTTAACATGTTGTTTTAAAGTTTCATTTGTTCCTGGATTTTTGGGGGTTTGAGGACTCATTTTTGTTGGCGCATTGTTTTTCTCTTTCTTTTTTGTGGTACTTTATGTACCACATGTCTTTGTCGCAGTTTCATTTACATTTTTATTTTCATTAATAACTATTTGTGTCTAGAATGATTGGTTCCTAAAAATTTATTGTAATGTATTTAACCTTCATTTTTAATTTTATGTTTTTCATTTATGATAAAAAAAATCCATAAATTATTGAATATTTTTTTTTAAATAATTGATTACCAAATTAAGGTTATATTTTTCTCAATAAATGTTCCCTTGATATTTTTAAATTTAATTTCCTCTTTGGAAACAGTCATCAATATTATGTATTCATTAGAGGGTACATAGTCTAATGGTTCCATATTTATTATTTCTTTGTACAGTTATTACATTTATGTGGAAAATTTCATGAAACATGGTTTTAGTTCAATGAATTATGATATAATAAAATATTGGGGGTTAATATGACCTTGTGGAATATATATGTATTGGTATTGATTATTTAATGGTTGTTTCTATTATATCCCTTCATTGAGTTAAAAAAATGATCTTGACATCTAATGAGATAATTAAGAGAAGAGTGTACATGATTGAAAATAGATTTTCTCAAATATTTTTTTAAGTATTATTGTTTCCAGATCTACTCACACACATATTCATGGAAATGATTATGAAATTATTTTTTCATATTTATATGGAGGATCAAATTTTAGGTATTCTAAACTAATTATATATATAAATGATTGATAATATATATGTTCATAAGATTATGATTCCATATTATTATGATTCTGCATGCCTATATTATGACTCATAAATTATTATTACTACATTGACACCCAAATTAATCATAAATTTAGAAATGATTAGATTTTATAGTATATGATAAAATATTTTTAATGTTTCAATATTTTATATTAAGAGTATACAAATGAAAATGTTATCTTACCCATATGATCATAATATTATCTATTTGTTGATATCTTCTCTATTTACCATTACATTGAATCTGTTCTCACCCATTAGTATGTTTTCATTCCTCAGGTTTTGATAGAGGAATTTATGTGTGATTTTTCTTGATGGGGTACCTTACGTAATGATTTATTTTGACATCCGAGACCTAGTTCACTCAAATTTAATGAAACATGGTTTCCCACAGTACCTCAAGCATGCCTCCCCATATTCTAGAGGCTACTGACTATCACAAAGGGAACATGTTGGAATAATGGGGAGACTATTCCCTCATGATTAGACTATTGAACAATGGTATAATAAATATATAAATGGTGGAAACATACAAGATAACCAAACATCAGAAGATTAATCATCCATTATATGAATAAAAAATAGAAACAACTCCATCAGTGTTATATAAAAAAATTATTATCAATTAAATGTACACAAAAAACAAATATTGGTGGACTGAGGAACAATAATATATAAAATGCTATACGAAAATGAAAAAATACCCATGACTATGTCTGTGATCATCCCAAGCATAGTCTTAATCAACTATAACCCAGAATACAATCCTAATATATTAATCAAGCATATATAAAAGGCCACATTCCATTATCCCCACCTACATCCATGAATTGTTTAGGGTACCCAATGGTGGCTTAAATAGTGAGTGAGATAAACTTAGTAGGACACCACCAATGGTGTCTAATCAATCTAGTTTGTGAATTTATAATAATTAGTGCGATGATGAAAGTAAAATATGTAAATGAAATATGGGAAATAAATAACAAATATAGCCTCGGGATACTATAGAGTGACCATCCTATACTACGTAACTTGTCCTAGGCCATAATATCCCTGATTAATCAATTAGTAATGATCTATTTTATAGTAATGTATTAATAACCATCTCATTTCCATGGAATCACCCATAAAACATATCTAAGAAATTTATGTATAATAATTCCATAATAAAATGTGAGGCTCTAATAAAATCCAATATTGTTCTTTTCCTTGTAAATATAATTATGTTATTAGTTCATTACATAATTTCAAGGAAACTTGAACCCATCCATAGAATCCCAAATTTGGGACCTATATTTTTCTCCAGGGATAACATGAACCCATCTTCATAAAAGACCATCTTAGAAATTTCTCACTGGAACCCTAGTACCACTATGGGATTGGTGTAATGTAACCTCCCTTTAAGTCTACCCTTGGTGGTTCTCATGGTGAGAAAAGGTGTCACTCATGGCGTAAATAATGATATTTCCGTTGATTTCATCATTGGAAGTTCACATAGGGATTCCAATTATCACTCATGGAATATATAATGATCTTCCCTCTATGTTCATCCTTGGTTGTCCACATATGGAGTAAAAGTATAACTCCAGGCATATATAATCTTGCTTATTAGTGATTCCATCTATGTGGTTCAAATTACAACCCATTTTAACCCATGGAACATAATAAGTACATTATAAATAATCTAAATAAATATTCTCACAGATTTAATTTATGGAATTATGATATATAACCCATGTTTCACACTTTTCATGGAAATATGAATGCTCATGGCCCTAAAGTATATCCATGCCATTTAATTTCACATTTAATTAAATTTTTCATCACATTTATATAATTAATAAACTCACCTCATAATGTTTCTAAAAACATTGTCTAGGTATGTAAGGATTATAATCCCATAAATCTTCTCACTAATTAAAAATTGGAAAATGTTTCATAAAGAACACCTCAAGTTTAAGTGATAAGGGAAAATGTCCATATTGGTATAGATATGTAATTCCATTCCAAATTTTATTAAATTCAATAAAAAATTTAGTTAAATCATTTAAAATCTAATACTAAGTGGGTGAAATGATACACCTTAAGAGGTGGATCAATTGCATGAGAAACTCAAGGTGGTTTCATCCAATTTAGAAACACTCCCTTGGGGTGGTTCAATTCAAGTTTCTTATCTATTAATGATATATAAATGGTTATTTTGGAATATATTGGTTATACATATTTTTTTATTTAAGGTCAATTACATTTAACAAGAGTCATTTTTAAAATCTATTGTGTGGGAAAATGATGTAATACATAGACACCATTACTTTATGGTAAAATCACAAGACCACAATCTTTATCTTGAAAGTTGACTCATCCCCTATTATTGGACCCCAATCTATGCTATAATGGATGTAATCATGTAAGGAGGAAAATTATCTGAAAATAGGTAATATTATTTAGCACCAAAATAACCCCTTCTATGGAAAGATAAATGAAAAAATGTGTAATATGAAATTATAGTATATTGATATGTATCTAATAATACCAAGGGAAAGAGATTCTTGATCTGGATGGAGTAGATACCTCGATTCCTAGCTTTAGTTGGAAGATATCTCCCAATGTATAAGGGCCTACTATATATTGAGGAAGAAAAATAATAGGGGAGGAGTTAAATAACTATTAGGTGGAAAATGATCATTTTACCCATTTAAAGGGTCAAATGTTTTAGTGGCATGGTTGAATAAACCATGTTCCAACCATGTGAAAACCACTTTCCATAGACACACTCCACGCATGGGCTAGAACATGGTTTAACTAAACAATCATAGACTATGAAAATTTACTTTGTATCATGGTCAACAACACTCACATAGCCATGAGGCCTGGGATGCATAGTTAATAAAATTGGGTGGCCCAACATAGAGCACTGGACCACCCCTCATGGTTTATCCAAACTGTGTGGACTGGGAGGAACTATATATACTAATCGTATGGAGGACATGTTTATTCCATAATATTGTGTTCTCAACTCTGAACTAGAACCAAAAAACCCCATAACACATGTAACCACAATAAAAAATTCTATTTGTATAAAAATAATAATTAAACTAAAAATAAGAGGTTGTACCTCAACGAAAATATGAGTTCTTAAAACATTTCACCTTAAAGAAACACATCAACAAGTTACCCATCTTAGGGTGGTAAAATGTCATTTAATAATAACTCTATCTCCCAGGCATATAAATCTTCCTCCTAATACAAAGTCCAACCATGTATACATTTAAGCTTTAATAACACAAACACTAAAAGATTTAACTGACCTCAAAGAACATTTTTCCTATATCAAAATTATGAATAGGTTCTCACCAAAGGATGAATCAATTTCCAATTGAGCATCCATGGGATGAAGAATATGATATACATTTAAATGATATCAGTGAAAATAATATACATAGAAGATGTCATGCATGCCTCAGTTCCTATGAGGTAATAGAAACTGATAAGATTCTAGCATAACTCGGTTCAAAATCTTGAAGTTGACATAATGAGGTGATAGATTCCCTTTCTAATAAATCCATTTATGACCTAGTATAGGTTAAACACATATGAAAACCCGACACCCCACCATGAACTATAGAGGTTGATGATGATGATCAACATATGAATTTTACCTTGACTGGGTCATAGTCATCTTCTTCCTAATAATATGAAACTTCTCCAAAGTCTCTTAAACTATATGATGACCAAGTAGAACAACCTATCTTTACTTTAGATAGTACAGGGGTGAACAGAATGACCTTCCATATAGATCCTCATAAGGATCCATTTATATTTTCACCTAAAAGATGTTATTATACATGAAATCTATGAGAAGTACATTTTTCATTCACAAACCTCCAAAATCCAGGAAATATTCTCAATGAATTTCATCCAAATCTTATATCAGACACTAGTATTGACCATTTATCTATGAGTGATTGGTTGTACTGAGTAGTTCATGTTATCCTAGTGCCCTCTAAAATTGCTTCCAAAACCACAACATGATGTGAGAATCTATGTCAGATATTATAGAACATATAACTTTTTTATGTGTATAATATCATGAATGTAGAGCATTGAAAAATCATCTACTAAAAAGGATTCCAAAGTATGTAAAAAATGACTGACCATTGTTACTTTTTCTATGACCATCCATATGGAATCAACTCCCCAAGGTGATCTATAAAATCCTATCACAGAACCCATGGTGACATAATCCAACCTCAACTAACGAATAGGTAATGGAATTGAAATCCATGTTATTCACAAGTGTTCTTCCTTCACCTACTAATAGGGGAAACACTGAGGAGAAACCACAGAAATCACATATATCTCCCTTTTAATTCATGTCCACTAGTATTGGTGGTGTAATTCATGAGACATCTTGGTAATAATGGAATTTACTAACCATAAAAATGCATGCTACTATCAAATCAACTCATCCCAGATGTCTGTAGGAACCTATAAACGTCCATGAATGCACATGATCATATCCTCATCAATGACCAAGTGAGGCAGTGGGTCATAACCTATAGTGCCCTCCCATTATACCAAGCCCTCATAATCTAATATCTAACTCATCAACATTCTCTCTATAATCAAAGAGGTCACTAATAATGATTCAATTATATACTTTATATTACATTCATTAAAATACAAGTGAATCTCAACATATCTATTCATAAGAAACTTCTCCCTATTGGCCTCTTGAACTACTTGTTTCTGAGTCTTAATACTCAGGTCATCTTCCACTACATTACATTTACCTTTCATATATGCATGTTCAAAGTAGAATTATGCATAGTAATAAACACAACGCCATTTCTTTATATTAAAATCACACTTTCTAAATATTTACGTGAGGATTTTTTAGTCTATATACACCAAAAAACACTCTCCTGATAAATAACTCCTTCAACGGCATAAGGCGTGAAAAAAAGTGGCTAACTCATGATCATGCAATTGGTAGTTCGTCTCTTTTGAACTCAACTAATGAGACCCATATTCCATGAATCACTCCTCCTTCATTATTAATTATCCTATATTGATACCCAAAACATGAAAATAAATTTTATAACATCTTCCTAGAACTAAAAAAATAGGACTAGAACTGATGTAAGTATAACTTTTATCTCATAAAAGGATGTCTCAATGGCTTATAACAATATAAAAATCACATTATTATTACTCGAGACCATAGGTGGTGCATATTGTCATGAAATTTCGTGAATTAAAATCCTTTAATAACCATATACCCCAAGAAACTATTTATATGAAAGATGTTCTTGGGCTTATCCCATGAAACTATATCCATCGCCTTCTTTAGGTAAACTTATATTCCTATATCTAACATAATGTGACCTGATTAGTGAACATTGTCAATCCAAAAGTGTAACTTTGTTATCCTAGAATATAATGGATTCTTTTTCAGGGTATTCAATATAATCTCAAGATATTAGGTATGGTCATTTCTAGTGTGACAATACACTAAGATATTTTCCATAAGGACCACCACAGAAAATATGGATATTGGAGGAAAACCCAATTCATAAGTTCCATGAAAATTGATGTGTGTTTAAGAGATGGAATGGAGTGATAAAGTACACAAAGAAATAATATCTAATATTGTATTTTTTTAGGTTGTATATCTAAATGTATAACATTAAACTAATGATAACTATGACACAGTCAAATCCTAAAAACCCCTTTCTTCCTATATCTACTTGAGAACGTCTACTATATGAGTTAATGGATAATTCTTATTAACCACATGGAGGCTTAACTGATGGTAATTCACCCAAATAATGAGGGTACCATCTGCCTTACTGGATAAAAGGATTGATGAACCCCACAGATAAGAACTGTGTCATAAAACCCTTATCTTCAAAATCATCTAACTACACTTGATATATTGTAACTCGGTAGTATCCATCTTGTTAGGAGGAATAGATACTGGTGAATCTCTCAACACTATCTTGATTGAAAACTCTACATATATCTTGTTATGTAGTTTAGAAGATTTTCTAGTAATACATTCCTAAAATGATATACCACTAGAGAGAAGTATACTAGCCACATTCTGTTATCATCTAGGTAAAAGTCATAAAAAAATTTGGCATCCCCCCAACCTATGATGCTTGGGTCCAACTCGACTTCCCTAGAAATCCCATTCACCCTAGTGATTAAAATTTCTACCCTATAATATTGTGAAATTCACCCTTCCGTAAAAGAAATCAAAGAAATGTCCATCCTATGACTGATTCCAAACCCTTTCATCTTGTGTAAAAATATGTCCCATACGAAAAGGCATCCACCTATCTCAAGGGGGAACTCAAAGTACCAGTCAAAATTATATGATCGAATTCCCAACTCAGTGTCAAATTTTATCATGTCATAGAAAAACAAAACATAAATTCCAAGGCTCTTCATAATAAGAACATGCACAAATTAATGGGAGGAAACTATATAGAAAATATAAACAATTAATGTAGAGTCTACTATAGTAGTACCTTCCACTATAGAAGGTCCAGCACTTCACTCCTCAGGTATCAGATATGCTGCATACATCAAGCACAATCTGCGATGCTAAGATATTGACTTCAAACCCTAAGTAGTATCACTCTATTGGTGATGTGTGCTTGGTGTCTGGATACACTATCCATAACTGCCCCCACCTTGTATAGATTATCCAATCAAACTCTATATTCCTTCTTGATGATAAGCTACTATCTCCACTCATGACTGTAGAGTTCGTGTAGACCCTCTCCCACTGGATATAGGAGGAAAATATCTAAAAAAGTGATAAATATGATTCGTATTTCAATAGGAAAGGAAATAAGCTAGGTCCCAATTGCATTGCGGTTTAATATTTACAATCCTACTACAAAAATAGAACCTCACCAAGCTAACCGAGTACACACCTTGGATACTAATATCAAGACGTGAATTTTTCTAACAATGTGTCTTACTTTGGGTTGATACAATTGTATATCTAGGTCATATACCACCCTACCTCCACCCTTATCATATCTCTAGTCATACTAAGAAATATTAGCATGGATCACACTCCTGTATATGGTATTCATCCAAAATATATTCACCTTTAATCAGATGTCATACCTGATACCATTCTCAAATCACATTAGATTTTATGAATCGTCAACTAAACTAATTGGAGATAGTATATAGATCCCTTTAAAATGAGAAGAATATCCCATGGATGATAAAGAACACGGCTCCATGTGGATAAACTCTCTATCCCTATCATCCCTCAACATCACTAAATAGAAATTATCATAGAAGGTTATCTAAAAAACCCACCAATTAGTAAACCAATAATGGTCCTTCTATGAAAGAATATCCCACCATATATTGGATGAATCCCAAGTCATATAAATAGATAGATTCAATATACTCTTAAGAGGTGTCTCAAGATTCATGAAAATTGACATCATGGTCCCTATCCATGATTCCCTGGATTTCGGACCCCCATCACTTGAAAAAATGGGCGGATGATTCTATCGAAACTCATACAGAAATAATTTCATTGTAATAGAAGGTCAGGGGGCTCCCTAAACCATCAACATAAATTATAGAAAATACTCTAGAAATAGGGAATTAATGCCAATAATATTTAAAACTAGTTGTGACAAGTGTATCACTACTATACACACTAATGGTGGCCCATGACCCTCCACCCTACAAAAACATGACTCGAGGCCATCATGGTGGAATGTCTCTACAAATTCCTAACACATGACTCAATAAAATTATTAATAAGCTCTAAATCATAGATATATGAATACGATTATTATAATACTCCCTATATAAGAGTCACACCCCTTTGCCTACTCCTAAATCTAGGTCAGGGTGACATAAAAATCATATAAATTTCTAGAGGCACTTCTTACTTCCCACTACTAAGGTCTGGTTAGGGTCAATTTCTACTATATAAGTAAACGCTATCATTATACATATTTTAAATTGAAATTTATAGATAAAAATCCATTATTATTTTATTGTAATCCCAAAGAAACATTAAGTGCTTCATTTCATAGTTCAATTATTTTAAATTAATGTTAATTTACAAATTAAATATTATCAAATGGTTGATTTATATAGATCACCTTTTTAAATTTAAAATTGACCATATAATTTATTAATTTAAATTTCGTGTCAATTTAATCGCAACGAATTATTTATCCAATCCCTAAAATAAATATTAGCACAATTTCATGGAAATAGAACTAAAGGTACAAAAACATGTTGTCATAAATGTACTAAGTAATATAAATATGGAATGGAATATATTTAGAATATAAATCCTCAAGTTCATATAATAGTTCATGAAGTAATAATTCCTTACCACATTAGAAAAGGGTAAAAATTCCTAGTTATAATTAACAACATACGTCATGTGCATCACCCAATAGTGAATTCAAAACAACCATAATAACAACAATCCAAAACAACTTGTCCCATCCAATTAATTTTTAATTTCATGGTACATGGGTAATTTAATCACAAGAACAAGCACGTAATGAAATTTTAACCCTTTCGATTTAACCTCTATATTATCCCAATTAGTATCGAAGGGAAAAGAAATGAAATGGAACACCTATGATACCATTTTTTAATATACCATAGTTTATTTACTCTAAAGTATCTCAACTCGGTTGGTCACATGACCTCAAAAATGCCTCCACATATGCGAGAGGCTACTGACATGAAGTAAGGTTCCTTGGTAGATCATTGGGGATGTTATAACCTCATGATCAGAGTGTAGTATTGTGGTATAATTAGTGGATAGTTTTTGGAATCATAAAATATAACCAAATATGGAAAATTAATCATCCGTTATTTAAATGACCAAGTGAATCACATCTACCAGTGTCATATAAAAAATGATGATCATGGAGTCCTATATGAAAAAGTAAATACATGGGGATCAAGTAACAAGCACACACAACATTCTATAAAAATGAAAAAAAAAGTCTCATTATAATCTCTTGTAGCATATCGAGCATAATCTTAGTCATCTAACTACTCAAACACCATCCTAGCATGGTAATCAAGCATCCATAATAGGTATATTTCCCTTGTACCCACATCCATCCATGAAGTCCCACTGGGTACCCAACGGTGACCTGAAAAGGGTGTGACATATACTCTATAGGACACCACTAATGATGTATAATACAATCCATCTCTTTAGTATATAATAATAATAATTCAATTAATATTAGAAGGTTTAAATAAAATATAGTAAATAAATAACTCACATAGGCCTGGGATCCCATGGAATTACTATCATCTTCTACTAACTTCAGCCTAATGCAAAATATCTTTAAGTAATAAATCAATCCTAATTTAATTTATAATAAAGTATTATGACCTTGATCATAAACAAGGTTCCCTTATTTAATTAAATATAATATTGATATATATAATAATTTCAATGTAAAATTTAAGGGTATGACCAAATGCAATCTTGTTATACGGATTGGCAGCCTCATTGTGTAATTATTTCATTAAATAATTTCATGGAGACATAAAACATTCCTTAGGGTCCATTATTTGAAACCCCGGTATCACTCCAGGAATAACATTAACCCATCACCTTACAATCTCGTCCTAGGTATTTCTAATAGGTTCCTTAGTATCACATTGGGTGTAGTATAAATTTGTTTTCCTCTGATTACATCCTTGGTGGTCCACAAGGGGTTCCCAATTGTAACTTTTTGAATAAATAATGATCATCCATATGATTTCACCTTTGGTAGTCCATAGAGAGATAACAATTATAATTTTTTGAATATATAATGATATACTTTCTAAATCCATCATTAGAAGTCAACATAGGGATTTTGTGTTTTTCTCGTGACATATATAATCTTGTTTCTATGTGATACCATCTATTTAATTCATATGAGAACTCATGTGTCATCCATGGTGAAAAATAATATCATAATAATTCACTTAATCAAATAATCCTGATGAGACTGTTTTTTGTTGTTTTTTTTCAGGACCCATGTCTCGATCTTTGTGTGGAAATATGAATAGTCATGGGCCCAAAGTCTAACTATACCATTTATGTTCACATTTAATAAAATTATCTATCACATTTATATTTGATATTAACTCACCTCAAAATGTGGATAAAAACATAATCTATTATTATAATTCTTGGCATACCATAAATAATCACATTCATCATCTTTTGGAATTTTGATTTTAAATAACATCCCATGCCTAAGAGAGAAGGGAAAATAGATATATGTGTAGACATTGTCATCAATTAACACTTTAATTAAATTAAATTTAGAATTCTATAAAATCGTTCAAAATCCCAAAGGTAATGGTTAAGAGAACACACATTAAGAGGCATATGAATTTCACATGTCACTCATGGTTGTTTCATCTAGTTTATCAACACACCAAAGGGTTGGATCAATTCAAAATCTATAACCATTAATGATAAAAAAATGTTCATGTAAATTATAAAGGATATACATATTCATTTAATTTATGTTCAATTCCATTTAACAAGAATCACTAGAAAGATATAGTGTATTTCAAAAAGGTATAATACATATGCATAAAGATTTTAATGGAAAAGAATGATAACACCTAACTTATCTTGGTAGTTGACTGCTTATCTAATTTTGGCCTCTAATCTGGGATAAAAAGGATGAAATAAATTATAAAAGTAAACTTTCATAAAAATAGGGAATATTAGCTCACACCAAAAATAATTCATCAACCAGAAGATAAATGAAAAAACGTGAAAGTGGAATAGATATCTTACTAGTATGCATCCAAACAGACTGAAGTCATGTGATTTGGAGTTTGGATGGAGGAGATACCTTAATTCATATATTGAGGTAAAAGGAGATTTACCAATGGGTTGGGGAATGTTATGTTTGGAGGATTAATGAAAAGAGGGCGGAGTGAAATAAGAGAGGGGTAAAATCATTATTTTCCTTTCCTCATTGTTTATACACTTTGGACGCATGGTTTCCCAACCCATGTGCCAACCGTGTGATAGAAACTTTCTATGCACACCCCCTCACATTGGCTAGGTACATGGTTTGACTAACCGTGTGAAGCTTCGGAAGTGTGCCTATTCAATAGGTTATGGACTACCTCCACTATCGTGCAGCCTGGACCACATGGTTACGATGACCCATGAATCCTTAGTTAGAGCACTAAACCACCTTACATGTTTTAACCAAACCATTAAGACTGGATGGTATGGTTTCTACTAACCGTGAATCCAAACTATTTCCTCAAAAATTGAGAGATATAGGCTCTTAAAAAGCACCATAAATAATCATAACTGTTATAAACTCATTAATTACATCCATTAGGAAAACCCCAGGAATAAAAAATAGAATAAAAAGTCTTAAACCATGAAGAAAATGTGAGTACTTACGTGTATATTTTGTTATGGTGAATATTGTACTTAAATATGATGCATATGTGTCTAGTATAATGGGGAACTAATTTTGTGTTGTTCTCAATCTTGTTTATTTTGGATATATATTGAATATTTAAAAAGATTTTATGATATATTTGTTTGTTATTGTTCGTTCATAATAGTTTGTATCATATCATGTTTTAATTATTTTTAGTGGTTGGTTTTTGGGAAATAAGTGGATAAAGGTTATGAAAAACCTATAGTGAATCAAAAGTCACATATCTTACACCTAATAAGTAATATGATGATAATAATTTATCATAATTTTGGTCATATTAGTAATTATTTTATTGAATATATGATTTTTCACTGAAATTATTATATGATTATTCTTGTAATATTATTTGCGTTTTCTCATGGATAGAACAAAAAGGAATCGTGAAACAATGAATGTGACAACCAATGCAATGACTATCTAATAGAGAAATCAAATATCTTTAGAATAAGGATTAAATATCTTGTGATAATACTCACTCAAATCCCTAAATATATGAGAAATAACATGAATCAAATTTAGGTTATTAATTAACCAAGGAGGCACAAACAAACCGTTAGATTGTATATGTGGAAACATTCACATTCTTCCATGGATCTTTTAATCCAGAAGTGTTTGATCAATGGATTTATGAAATGATAAACAGATTTTATGTTATTAAATTCTAAAACCATTAAATATTTTTTGTAATAATCTGTCACAGGGAAGGGGATGTTGAATAATGTTTGAAACATATTAGGAACACGAGTTCTGGGGAAGAAATAAAATATTTGGAATTAGATGAATTTAATAGGTTTTTTCATAACAAATACATTCCTTAAACTCTGCATAATATGATATAAAATTAATTTATAGAGTTGAAATATAATTCTAATGAATTTATTTAATAGTATAATGAAAACATTGCAATATTTTCAGTATACACATCCAGCATGATATCGACCATGAATATAAAATTAATCAATCCTTTAGTGGCCTAAAACCAAGTTATCAAAACATTTTATCCATAAGGGAATTGTTTGACTAGGAATAAATCATTTATTGTGTTTTGAATGTAGAAATAAAGATTAGAAAGGCCAATTCTTCTTGTTCATTAACATGGAATTGTTGAAAAATCGAGATTCTCATAATCTATAATTTAAATATAAATAATGAATGAAATTAAAACATCCCACATGCCAAAATTTAGGGTAAAACACCAAATATATTTTATAAAATAAAAAAAAGAAATGATTAAACTATTTAGGGGTTGTCCGTTGAGCTAGTGACTTTCAACCATGGTTGAAAATGATAAAAAATGAAATTGAGGGGAAGAATGATTCAATTAATGAATTTTTGTATTCCATATATAGTAATATTTGTAATTATTCAAATCAATTACATAATCCAATAGCTAAAGTGGATGATGTTCTATAATAACCACCTAAGAAATATTTAATGGAATGGGATTTTTTATTGCAATTGAAGTGATTTTGGATAATAGTTGGTAGAAATGTATGCATAGAATGAACTATAAAACTATAAATGTTTTATATTATTCTTTATATATCTACTAATTTATTTTATAATATTTTTCTTAAGGTTATCACCTCCCCTCGTAAATGATTATATTTTTATATAATAGTCAGAACTATTAATTGAATAGTTACTATATCGCATTTTATATCTTCACTCGTATAAGAGTTTATGTGAATGTACTTCATGAAAATATTTTGATTCATCCTATAGTGGTTTTTTTTATTTTGTGGATGTATTTAATATCATCATATAGTGCCCATACCGTTTTCTATTTATGGTAAGTCATGTTAGATATTTGAAATCTTAATATAATTATAATTCATTGTGATGAAGAACATGATCTTAAAATTATAATTACATCAATTGTGTGAATTTTACTACCTATAAAAGGGGTCATTTATCTCAAATCGTTAGGTTGAAACTCAACATTGAAAATATTTCTACCATTCAGGAATATTGTAATGCTTGGCATTAGGAAATTCTTAGTCTACCCATGAATTGTGATGTAGTGTTTTCAAAATAACTTATATCCTTTTGAAATTTTATTTCAATGAATGCATATATAATTTCCCCAATTGAGTTACAAGGATTGAAGATGAAAAATTATGAAATTATATGTAAGGGATTCATTCATATTAGTCCTCAATATGGGGTGTATATTCTATTTTGGTTAAGATAAAAGATTGTTCAATTTATCAATTCATTGATTAATGATAATACAAAAGATCACTATAATGATTATATATCAAGTACCTAGAATTCATGATATTTTTTACAAATTTTAAGAGAATAATAATTTTTTATGATTTACATTAATTAACGATATCATTAATTGAGGAAAACTAATGACGATATACCCAAGATAGCATTTCTCATGAGGTATAGTAATTAGGAAAATATAGTGATTCTATTTCAACATAAAAATTATCCTTGTATCATTATGTATTTAATGAATATAATCTTCAAATATTAACTTGTTCAATTTTTGTTAGTATTTTTTGATGATATTTTCATATCCTCAAAGAAAAAAGAAGTGCATGAATACAATTTTTAGACTGTACCAATTCCCCTAAGGAAGAATAAGTTATATAAAAAATTTATCAAGTTTGATTTTTTACTACAAAATGTAACATTATTAGGTAATATAATTATCATCGGATGGTATATTTTTTGATTCATCAATTAATGAAGTTATTGAACAATATCCTGGACCAATAATAGTAATTAATATTTTTAGTTTTACAGGTTTTGATGGAAACTACTTTCATGGTATTAGAGATTTATCATGTCAATCTAATCCAATAACCATGTTAACTCATAAGGGATCCAATATATTTTAGAATGATGAATGTGTGGAAAATTTACTGCATCGGAAAAGAAGGATTTTGGGCATAGATATTGAAAAATTACCTTGACTTATTGAAGGTTTCATAATCCTTTGTGATTAATCGATGAAGGGACATTGATGTTTACTTTTATAGAATGATATGGTGATATCTTATTCAATTAAATAACTAAAAATTCATCCAATAAATTATAGGAATCTTAATATGAAGTTAGAAGAATCATTTTTTGAATGAAAAATATAGTGGAATTGAATTTATGGTGAATGGTGTGATATATATAAAATCATAAAATCTTGAAGAATATATTCACATAGAAAGAGTTAAATATGATCCAGATAATACAGTTGGAGTTTATCAAATATTATGAATACTCATTAAATTCTAACTTTGGAAAGTGAACAAGGTTGTTATTGCTCTATGTTAGAAATACCATTATAGTTTTTCTATATAGGGGATTAAAAGATATATAATACTTTTTTTCAATTATAAATTTTGAAATCAGGATGAATATGAATATATCACATCATTATCAAATGAATGTTCAACCAACCATCCATATGAGTATTGAAGAGGCCCAGAAAGAGGATTCTAAACTAGAAAAGAAGGTGATAAATATTCTTAAGTCAAACCATTATTGTTATATAATTATAAGGATTTGGAACTATGTATTTATTCCTAAAATTCCAAATCTGAATGAGATTTTTGGATAATATCATAGTTCATTATTCGACATTCATCCTATAAGTTAAAAAATTACAAATATCATAATGAATAATTTTGGTGGGACAACATGAAAAGATATATTATAGATTACATATCTTGATCCCTTGGACTTCTAAATGTTATGTATAGGAGACTAAAATCAAAAGGAAATGATACAAACTTTACCTTGCCCATAATTAAAATGGGAAAATGTTAATTTGGATTTTTTCACCAAACTCCCAAAAATATTAAATGGAACAATGGTATTTGGGTTTTAGTTGATCAGGTTAAGTAAATGGTAAGTTTGTATGGAGTCCCACATTCTATTATATATGATTAGGATCAATGTATTAACTCAATCTTCTGGAGAAATTTTAATAGGATCTAGATACAATGTTGAGTTTCAATTCTACCAAAAATATTTATATGGATAGTCAGTTTGAGGGGAACATACAAAATTTTGAATAAATATTGATATTATTACCTATGTATTTAGAAGGTGGATGGATTCAAAATGTTTATTTATTATAATATTTATACAATTATTGTTATCAATCAAGCATTCATATGTATCATTATGAAGCCAAATATTGATGGAAGTGCAGAACACACCATGTAATGAGGATGTTAGTGAAATAATTATATTGTGACTCGATGATGTTGAGGAAATCGAATTTGAGGTCATATACCATCAGTATAACATTAGGGATTGTAATAGTTGAATGAAACATTATTCTAATAATCATTATAGATATATGAAATTTTATATTGGTGAAATTTATTTTTTTTGGATTTCATCATGGAAGTAGATTTTGGGATTTTTAAATAATAGAATAATAATCCCTAGATGTATGATTAAATTAAAAATTCATTACAATATCAGAATTGTTTCAGATTGGATATTAGCTCCGTAAAACCTATCTTGAGTTTTATATGACAACATCTATCTTTCCTGGGGATGTATATACCTGATCAATTGTATTTACTAAAACTAATTGTCATACTATAAGATCATGATCATTCATATGATGAAAAACGTTTAGAAATCATGGATTTTATAGATAAATTTCAACGAAACAAGAATACCCACCTAGATAATGTTATTTAGAGGAATTTAAAATTTAAGGAAGCTACATGGGAACCCAAGGATATGATAATGAAGAAGTATCAACATTTTTGGTATTAGAGTCACAAAATTATAATTTTCAAATTCTTTAAATGGGAATAGAATATAACCCCATGATATTATACATACATATATATATATCCATTAAAATAACATGATACATTTGATAGATTATTTTACATGAAACCTTATTTCTAAATAAACAATTAATATAGTATGCATTTATATAAAATATGTTTAATTTTTATATGAGTATAAATAATTGTATTATGGAAAAATATATAATTTTTTTTAATATAATGGATTAATTCATTATACATAGCTTCTAAACTATTAGAAAATTCATTTAATTATTTGAAACTATGTTGTTTTCAAAAATGTTTTTTGTTAAATCCGGAGGAAGAAAATTTTAATTAATATATATCAATTTTAAAACACTTATTTTTATTAAATTATTATCAATTTTGGAATAACAATGTAAATATTATATTATAGTGAATTTTTAGAAAATTTACAAAGAATTATTTTCAAAAATAATTTTTTTTTGAAAAACTATAAATTTATTTCAACTAAAAGTCTCATTATATTTTTAATTTAATATTAAAGTAACATAAAAAAATTAATTATAAATAATCTATTCAATTACATGTTAATCATATTTATAGCTAATTTTTTGTATAGGATAATTTTTAGATGTTAAAAAACATTTATCTAAATATATTTATGCACACCTTTTGTTTTTATATTAATAAATTTATGTAATATCAATTTTTTAATTATTTAATAAAATTTTAATTTAATATTTTCCATGAAATATTTTAACATTTATTCGATAGTTTTTTCAATGAATGAATAATGGTAAACTCATTTTTTTGATTGAAAATGCAATTTCCTAAAATCGATTTTGTTAGGAATTGAGAAATTAATTTAAAACAATCGTATTCCCATTTTAAAAAATTTATATTTTAAAACATATTCCATATATTTAACTAGTGTGAATAATAAATTTTATTAAATTCAAATTATTTTTTTTCATAATGAATGGTAATAAATATTAAAATAAATTTAGTACTGTTAAAGGGTAAATCAAGTCTCCCTAAGTTAAAACTATGAAATAACACCATATGTTTTCAACATAATTATTATTAGTTGAATGTTTTTTTACTCTTATAATATTATTGTAAAGATTTAATCTTATATGGAAAACTTTTATAGGAAAATAAATATATATTATTTTAATTCTTTAAAATATTAAGTGTTTTTCCTCCTTCAAATAAAAGAATGACACCCATCCTCTCTTTTAATTAAAGCTTCATGAGAAACCTATATCATCCAAAACCATAACATTTATTTTCTAAACTTTCCAAGATAATAAATTTTCATTCCATACTTCTTAATATACCATTCTAATGCTCCTAATAAGTGATATAATGGAGGTACACTAAAGAAAAGGTAATTGTCTTACCCAACCTCTTCCAATGTATTTTCTCTTATAGCTCCTTTAAAAAATGTTATTTATCATAAAATAAAAATATAATTATCCTAAATATACTGAAATTTTATAATGACTGTTTTACCACCAATATCCTCCCTCTTTTCTAAAAAAATTGAAAAGAATTTGTTTCTCATATATACAGGTAGACTACCACCTCCACATAGAGATGATTTATTTTTCATATAAATAATTTATTTTTGATTATTATGATATAATTGACATTTATATATTATATTTATGAGAAAATTATTCTTTAGTAATTATAATATATTATCTACCTTTTTCCTTTTCACCCATTAAATAATGATAATATATCTTTTAATTATGTATTGACTACCACCTCTACGAAGTGATGTGACTCGATTTTAATTTATTAATTAAATGGATGGTAATAAGTGTATATTTGATAAATATATATGTTATATATGAAATAAATCAGATTCTAGAATTGGAATTTATTTTTTACCTTTCTTTCGTTACATCCATTGTGATTTGAAAACATGAATTGTGTATACGTTTTAACTACTAACTCCACAAAGGGATGCAATTAATCATTCATCATAGTTTTGTATAGAAGTTTAGGAATGTGTATTTAATTAATAAACATGTAATTATTGAGATAATAGATATGATGAAAATCATGAATAATGTTCAAGTACCATAATCATTGAACCATAACATGCATGGAAAATAGACAAGTTTTCACCTGAATAACAAATTTAAAGAAGTATTACTAATAAAATGATAATTGAAAATTATAAGGGAATGGTGAAATTAAAGGGATGAAGAAATGTTTATGGTAATGTATTTTTAGTAATTATATATTTTTTATATATGAGTATTGAATTCATAATAATAAATATCGGACTTGAGGACAGAGATTTATGTTTTAGTCTAATTTTAATAGAAATTATTTATGCTTCAATTTCTATTAGGGAATTTATAATAACCTTAGTTGATAAGTTAAATGTATTTTCATCTAGTCTATTTATTTAGGGAATTGTATTATGATATTACCCTTTCCCTATTTTCGGTACTCAAAATGGTTCAGATAATTTTTTTATAAAAAACCAACATCAATTCATATATGGTTGATAATCTACTTCTACAATATCTATGATCTATAAAATGTTTTGAATAATTATTTTATCATACATAATTTATTTTTTAAATTAATTTTTCCCATGTTTAATTTTTTAATGAAAAATTTCTCAAGGAATCATTTTTTTAATTTCTAAAAATTTCAATTATAAAAAATATATTAAATGAATATTTATTTGTAATGATTATGACATGAATGGAATTTCACAATATCATTAAAACTCAATGTTTTGAAGATTTTGTTACATGTTTCCATGTTTTATTCCAAGGATGACTTTTGTATAATATATTGTTAAAATGTATCTTTTAAATAAGTTGTTTTCAAATGAAAATGTTATTTTCCACAAGAAGTGTCTTTTGAGATTTTTTAATGGTATTTTCCCATATGAAAACATCTATTGATGTTACATATCCTTCACTAGGGGAATGATCTAATTATTTCATCATGGTTCATTCTCATAATTATTGTTGAATATGATGATAAAATCGTGATGATTTTTTTGAATTCCATTGCTTAAGATATGATAAAATTATGATAATGGCTATGATGTTATGGAATAAAAATTAATAAATTTATAGAATGTGATATTTAGTGTAACACCAAAATATTTTAATGTATTAGATGTTTTTGTATTATTTCTTTGATGTCTTGTGTTGTGTTGTACACCATGCTAATCTGGCGCTATACACAACATTGGTTAATCTTACTGTATACACAACACTGTTTATAGTTTATGTTAAACAAAATTTCAATCTATTTTGATAGAATTCATTCAACATAAGATCAATTATAAGTGAATAGCTAAATATTATAAACATAAATTGTAATGGCATGTATGAATAGTATTAACTTTCTTTTGAAAAACTATTTAAATGTAAATAAGTGAATCTATAAAATAATATAATCAATATTTTTGGATTTTATTAATGAAAAATATATATAATATATTCAATATAATGATTAAAATTCATCTTATATGTTTTCTATACATGATTTTGGAAAAAAGTCAATTTAATGATAAAAGAAGTATTTTTCAAAAAAATGTAGTTTTTCCACCTTTTGATGGTGCACCCATAATAAATCTACTTTTTTATAATTTAAATTAAATTTAGAAAATAAAATTTTTATTTTAATTTATAATATAAAAATTTCTTTTTGGTTTAATTTTTATATTTCATGACAAGTTTTGTTTTTTTATGAATAGTGAAAATACTGATTTTTATTGAAAACATTATTTTCTTTTAACGTAATTTACTAGTAAAATTATGTTTCACTTTGGTTTCAAAATTTAATTAGTTAATTTTTATCCAATTATTGTTTTTGAAACTAATTTTATACTTGAATTTATTAGAAAAACAATTTTTATTTAAAAGGGATATTTTTCCAAAAAAAAACTATTTTGGTGACATTTTACAATTTTCATTTTAACATTAATTCTGCAACATGTGTGTTGTAAAATTTAAAAAAATTATGTAAAATTTTGATTCAAGAGGTCCAATTTTTTTGTGAAAGTCCATTTTATTTTTGACCAATCTGCATAGTAAGCGTAGTAAATTTTGTTAGCACTATAAAGGGTAAATTAGGTAATTTTTGTTAAAAATAATATTATAATAATAACTATAAAATGAACAAAAAAAAGTAAAAATTTTAATTGATGAATTTAAATCTAGAATTAAAACATAATTATCTAAATTATGTCATTTAATGGACAATTATCCCTAAAAGTGACTTAAATTATATTTAAATCTAAGAAAGACACAAGTGTCATTTTCTTTGTCTTTAATATCTATTATGTGTTCACATATAGAAATATTAGTGGTATAAATTGTTATAAATGTGAATTTTTAACTTAATAGACAAATTTCCCTAATATAAATTTATTTTTGATGTTTTGGGTATATTTGAAAGATATTATGGTATTTATAATATTTTATTTAATGAAAATTTAATGATGTCACATTCATGTTTTAAATAATAAATCATTTTAAAAAAATGATATACAGAAGTTATTTTAGATTGTAAATAATCATTTGAAATATAAAATGTTTTTATATATAAAGTTAATTTATTTTTTATTTATATAAAATAAATGATTGCCTTAATGGTTTTTAAATTGATGGTGGAGAAATTATTTAATTCATGAAAAATAAATAAAATAATTTTATTAAAATGATAATAAATATTATAATACCAAAACACTTACCCCAATATTATTTTTCAATTATATCTTGACCATCATCATCCAATGGTCGAGTTTGTGGCCATTTAAATCCTCATATAAGAGATTATGGAACTTATATTATTTTATATAAAGTGATGTTAAAGTTTTCACATTCATTATTTAATAATGCATGAATTAAATAATTACACAATACTGATGTTCTAATTATTTTATTAAAGGAAATATCAAATTAATGTTATTAAAAATATTAACATAAATATAATTTTATATAATTAATATGTCCATTGAATTATATAGATTATATATACCTATTATAGAAAGAATACAATATTTCTTTCAGGGATAACATCTTATCTTGATATTTTTAAAAATGCATGAATTGAATAGTGTCAAAATTGACACTATTGTTGTTTTGTCAAAACAATTTTTTATTAAAATTTTTATATATCATAAAAAAATTAAAAATTATTAAAAATTATTATATTCTATAAAATAATATAAATTATTTATTGTTATTTAATTTAAAATAAATAATTTAATATTTCACCCTTTTAATATTGAAATAATTGTTACACATGTTAAAATGAAATCAAATAACTAAGTGTTAAATTAAAATAATAAGGTTTAAATTGCAATAGAAACTTGTCCAAAAAATCTCTATGATATTTCAACCACATCTCATCTAATATTTTAAACTATTAAATTTATGAGGTTTTTTTGTGTTTCACTTTTATTATAAATTAAAATATTTTGGAGATTCTAAATGTGCCCCTTAACTCAAATTTAAAAGGGCACATCATTCCTCGCAATTTAAATTCACATTGATCTTGAAAAATTGTTCATACCCTACCCATTTCCCTTATAAAATTACTTAGTCACATTCTTGATGTTCTGTACTTCTCAAAACACTAACTCTAGTGCCTTTAAAAGGATAACTAGAGGGAGCTCGTCGAAGAAGAGGTAATCTCCTCTACTGATTCATTCAAATTATTTATTCTTATACTTACTAGTAATTATTTTTTTACATTATAAATTAATTAGTATTGTATCACTATTATACATATATGTTGTTAAATTATGGAATATCCATAATCCACCTTTTATCCATCCTACGAAAAATGAAATCACCACACGTGCGTACGTACCGTTTATCCTCTCCACACTGTAGTGTAATCTATTTTTCACCACCAATTGACATGGATGGGTATAATGATGGAATTAATAACTATATATGATTATTAGAACAACATAATTATTTTTAAAAAAAATTATATAACATCCACTTTGATTACATGTCATAATGAAAGGAATGCTATCATCGCTTGTGCGAATGGGCGGCATAACGTGTACATGATGCGATGTGATTCATTTTACATGATATCCATTAAAAAATGATTATATAAATGTATATAATAAATAAATATGATATTTATTATGTTAATTTCATTTTTTAATGATATAAATATGACTTTTGAATGAGAACCAGAACTTATTGGGAAAGTCATGTAAAAGAAAATAAAGCATTTTATACCCGAATAATGAGTATTAATAAAATATTATTACCAAACAGATGATAATATGATCATATATGTTATCATAAAAATTAATATGATTTTAAAATAATTCAATTACATCATTTAAATAATTATAAATGTGGTTCAGATACATACTAAGGATAGAGGACCTAAAGTAAGAGATAATTTCACAATCTCATTTTTATCCATGATTGTTTATAATGGTGTATATTTATCATCCACATCCATATTTCCTAAGTATGTAATGTTATTTCTATTTATATACAATTTTTTAACATCAATTTTACTCTTTGGTGAATTTTTATTAAATGGTATGAAATGAATCATTTGTCGTTATTCAATATGTGGTTCTATTTGACTTCTTCGGAAAAAGTATGAGAATAGTTTTTTTAACATATATAGAATGAAAGTATTTTTAATCATTCATGATTCCTTATTTACATAATTATTTCTTTAAAATAATTTAGGTTTATTTTCAATAACATTGTTCTCTTTTAAAATTGTGTGGCATTTTGAGAAAATAATACATTTTTTTATGAAGAAATGATAGTTTCCTCAAGAATTAATTACAAGTGTTCTATCAAAATTATTTTCCATCTTATTTAAAATTATCTGAATGGGTTTATATTGATATAAAAATTATTTCTATTATTTTATTGTCTATATTATAAAGTTATAATTATTAAATCCATTTTTTTTATATGGATTATGATGGAATGATTTTTACGAAACCCATTTTATTCCTTAGGTTATACTATGATGAATAATTTATGTTTCCGTGGAACACATATATGTGGTATTAATAATATGATGGGGGGTACTATATCTCCATATAATGCATTGGGAAAATATTTATATCTCATGATATAGATAAGACTATACCGGAATGTAAATTGGTTTCAGTAATACAATTCTAGAATAGAAATTAAATCGTGTTCTGTAATATAGTGATAGAATGAGGAGTGAACTCAGTTTAGTTATGGAATTTTTCTACTATGATGGTAATGGAAATGAGACTTGGATAATATAGAAATTAATTTTTTATTATTATGTGTTTTACACAATTCCCTGTTTTATGTCAATGTTATTTTATCTTGTTTTGTGTTCATTTATGATTTATGCCTTAGAGACTACCATGATTTATTTCATGACTCCAAACAATGATATTCAAAATTTATGTTAATTTATTTATATTCTTATGTTTATGTTTTTTTTCATGTTTTATTTTTTACCCTTAATAAGAATTTTATCTCACCTTTTTTATGTTTTCTTTTCTCTAGGATATAAATAATGGTTTTTGTTTGGAAAAGTAAAGGGGAAGATCATTATGGGAGTTTTTTAAGATCATTCACCAAGTTGGAATAATGTGTTATGTGTTTCCAAATACACTAAACTAATACATTATTTGGGTGTCTATCTGTGTAGTTTATTAATTTTTACACAAAAGAAATGTAATGTTCATGTACTTCAATTTTGGGTCATTAAAGTGGGTATCAGAGTGAAGTTTTAGTCAACCTTTAGAAACTAGGATGTGAAATCATTAGTGAGAGCCCCAAAAATATATCTAAGGTATGTATAGGGATGTACATAATGATAAGTCTAATTATAGTTCACAATACTAGAATTTTGGTAATAATCATGGATAACCTCTGATTAAACCTAAGATTATATAGATTGAAAGTACCTTTCTTTGATTATGTGATTTTATTCTATTATATGTGTTTGCCACCCATGTGCTTTCTGGTCATAGTTAATGAAGGAAAACCAATGGAATTGGGATAACATTGAGTTTAACAGACAATCTTGTGATTATGTGAAATGAAATTGGATAATTACTGGAGAGAAGGAAATTGATATTTTCCTGTATCAGTTATCACGATATATTATTAATTATGTGTTCTTTGGTGGATTTCCTTACACATCACATAATATGAAGGTGAAAATTTATAAATGTTAAAATTTTAAATAAGAATATAGTAATGAATATTTGGAATCCTACATGTCAATAGTAATTGAAGAAGAACCCTGAGGAATACCTCACATGGAGGGGATGTTGTTATCTTTGTTGTAAAAAGCATTATAGAATGATCAATTGTTATGGAGTTCAATGTCTCATTTGTGGAAATCATAGCTATTACCCAACTTAATGCTCATACATAAGAATATAATTCTAAAACAAGTAAGTACTTATTCTATTACAACCATTAAATTGTAAGTATTGAAGTATTTATGTATTTGTATCCAAGAATTATGAATAGTGAATTATAAAAGGAGGATTTAGTTTTTGTTTTTCACTCAGGATTTCATGAATATTTTTAAATAGTTATAATAGAAAAGAAAATTGATTTATGGTTAAGATTGTATATTTGGAGAACATATGATTCAGGTAATCAAAACACATAATATGTCCCTTATGGGAAGATAATGATGTTTGGATAAAGATATATTAGATATGATTAATTAAATTGAATGATACTAGTTTCCTGTGAACTAATTATGGATTCATTGTTAAGAGGGTCATGCTATAATGGATAATTCATACAACTTTTGGGGACATAATGAATATATTAAATAAGTTTTTCAATAAGTAAACATGATTGTTTTCAATAAGGATACAAGATATTTCACGTTCTTATCATAACTCAAGAGAATACATGATGAATGTGTTCACATTTTTTGAATGTGACGAAAAAGATATACCTTATGATATGTGGGGGATAAATTTTAATCAAAGTTAGTTATCCTTTTTCTATAGTTTTGTATTTTCATATTTCTAATGGGTTTTATGGTTATCAATTTTTTAAGAGATTAAGTTAAACATCAGATGGATTTTGTTAGAATAATGTATTATCTCACTATATATAGACTTATGCATGTTTGATTACTTGTGCTTACATATTTCTTGTGATAATGATAGACGGAATGACCTATAATTCTATTTATGGATCTCCTGATCTGCTAACACATTGGGAAATAGAAATTCGAAATAATTTCTTTAAAGAAGAGATGAAGTGGAAATTGTTCAGGGAATGACCAACAGTGAGATTGAAAAAAAATATAAGTATTTCATCTCAATATTCAACTCTAGGTAAAGGATCGTGAAGCCAAAAATATTACACTTTTACCATTATTTATGATGAATCAAGTGGCCTCTTGAATCATCACAGATTTATGGCTTCCTCATTACAAACATTATCCAAACCTTGTTCCCTATCAATCTCTATCACAACTTTATGGTTATAATTTTTCTTTTATGTCTATTTTTTACTTCTCAGCTATGTTACCCTATATGGAAACCTATTAATTAGTTACTTTGGGTAACTACTATGTTTATAACCTTTATTTCTTAAATGATGTTTTAATATTAATTTAATGATGTGGGTTTCTATAAATGAATCTTCCAAGTTGTAATCCTTTAATAATGTCGATGAATTTCTAGGGAAATTTTCATTTTAAGCGGGGTAGAATGTAATGCCCTATGATTTTTATGAGGTAGATGCATTTTTATTATTCCTTTGATTTTTTGTGTTGTAAGCTACACCAAAATAATCTTGTTTTATACAAAAACCATCTTAGCTTGTGGTATACACAACATTATTCTTGGTTTGTGTTATACACAATTTTATGTTCTTTTGAGAGAATTCATTTCACATAAGACTATGTATAAGTGATCAACTGCATATTATATGTAACATCCCAGGTAAATAATGAATCTGAAATTTTTTATATTTATTAATATTTTTGAGTTAAATATTAATTTTTCATTTAAGGGGATTTTATGTCAGATAGAGTACACAACACACAACAACGGGTTTCTATTAAATCTAATATTGCACACAACGTTGAGTTACACAGAAAAATAATATATTATTATTATTATTTTAAATAGTGGTTAACACCTAGCCATTGTATTAATGGGAATTAATAGAACTAACTAAAATATTATTACACATGTTTGTTAAATGTTTTTACTTTTATCCAATAAATTTTAGAGGATTAAAATACGAATGAATATGTTTTTAAGTATGAAATATTTTAATATTATTTAAAGGGTCGATTTACCACCTTTTGATGGAAACCCCTTTTTAAATATAGTTTTTTCACTTTTATATATTTTATTTGGTGGAATAAACTTCTTCTTTATAAGAGGGGAATAAAAATTTACTTTGGTAAAAATTTTGGTATTTTTTTGATAAATTTCATTTTTTTGATGAGTAGTGAATAATACTGCAATTTAATTAAAAACTGTTATTTAATCTAATTTAGTTATATAGTAAAATTGTAATTTTAATTGATTTTAAAGTTTAATTAGATTATATTTTTACCATGTAATCCAATTTTTTTCATTTTATGTAATTTCACTTTGAAATTGTACATAATAAAATGTCAATCTTTTGAAAGTTATTATTTCTTAAAAACACGATGTGTGGTTTTGACAATAGAAATTAATTCTAAATTTATTTCTGAAACCTCCCTATTTTAAATTTGGAAAAATGGATTCCATATTTGGAATCAGGATTTCCAAATTCTGTGAATATTTATCTTTTATTTTTAGACATTATGAATAGTAACATCAGCAAATATTTTATTTACCATGGTTAAAGGGTAAATCTAGAAAATAAGGGGGAAAACAATATTATAATAATATTAAACTACACTAACATGTTTTTAACCATATTTGATGAAACATGTATGACTATGGGCATCCTTGGGTCAGTTTTGGACCCCATGGAGCCACTTGTATGTGAAAATTACATTTTATAAAAATTAATTTAAAGTTAAGGAAAATGTAACATAAACATATATCGTTTAGTAAAAAAATTATATAGGGTTATGTAAGTGATAATTTTGAATATAAATATAAATTATAAATCTAAACAAATTTCCTACATCATGGTATTTAATTTATAATTTTTAGATATCATATAAATAAATTTATTTTTGACACAATGGTGATGTAATGATTACTTCAATAATGAATTTTTTAAATAAATGAGATTATAAATAATAAAATAAATTTATTTTAAGACTTTTTATGATATACACGAATTTTATAGATTATTATGAATTTTTATCTTTTAATTAATGATGTTTTTTTGAAATAATAATGTTTTTATGGATTTTTAAAATATCATGATATGAATATTATAAAATTGACATAAATGAGTTTTTAAATAAATTAATATTTTATTGGATGATAAAACAGTCCTAAAAATTTAAGATTCCAAAAAATGACATATATTGTATTAAAATTTTCATTAATTATCAATTTTGGTTATGTTGGATTTTTATTGGAAATATTTTAACCAAATAGTCTTAATATACAAGAAGACATGGTTATATTTAAATAAGTTAACAAAGGGTTTAATAAAAAAGATAGAGATTAAAAAAATTTAAAAACCAGTCCAAATATTTTTGGAAGTTTTTATTTCCACTTACATTCATCATATATTTTTATTTAATGATTTTTTTACCTTTTAAAACATAAAATAATACTTTCAAACTTCCTTAAAGAACCCATCTTCCCTCTAGTAAAAGGCTACCACCTCTAACCCATTACTCACACCTCTCAAGCCCCTTATATCATCCAAACTCTACTCCAATAATCTCCCAACATCCATCTATTCCTATTATAATCCATACTTTGGGCATAAGGAAGTTCAATAAATCATTTTGGTTTAAACCAAAAGGGAGTTGCCCGATTTAAAGGTAACATCTTCTCTAAAGTTATTTTCTTTTATTTTCCTTCTCCAACCCCATAAACTCTATTTATTCCATTATTTTATAAAAACAATGGTATCATAAATATACTAGGATTTTTTATGAGAATTAATAGAACTACACTACCACACCCCTTCATCAAATGGATACGAACATATTGTTTCTCTGAATGGAAAACTACTGCCTCACAAAATGATGATTGTTCAATTATCTTCTACTACCTATCATGGGGGAAATTATGATAGAACTATATTTATATGTGATATATATTATATTTATATTGCCTATATTCTTCTGTATTTTTCATTTATATCATACCATTATGCTTTTCATAATGGGTAAATATGATAATTTAATTTGAGAAAGTGCGAACTATCGCCCCCTCAAAGTGATATTACTCATTCATTCCATACATGGAATGTATAAAGAATAGAATTAAAAAACTTATGTAACATATATAAAATATTATATTATACTGGAATTATAATATACCTATGTATCATTATTTTTTGATTCTATTAAATATGAAATAGAAATTAAATTAGCATTCATGTGTTCCTACAGCTTACCGTCTCCAGGAACAATGCATTTTATTTCTTATCTCCAAATGTTATGGAGTATTATAAATACATATATAATGGATATATATGATATATATATTAATATTATTATTTACATAATGAAATTTTGACCACATGGACTGATTGTAACTATAAAAAGTTCATTTTTGAATCAAGTACCAAATATCAGCAAAACGACCAATATTAAATTAAATAATTGTGTAATGTTTATCATATGGTAGTAAGTGATATAAAAGGAAAAATAAAATATAAAATGATTAATAATAAATAATAATTTTATTTTATTTTATTTTTCAGTAAGAACAAAGAACCTACACGACAAGTCGGTCTCAAGGTAAGGGAACTCCTTAACCTAATTTCTATTCTTTAGGTTAAAATTCTAAATCTTGATTATGTCGTGCTATGATTATGTGAGAAAGAAATTTTGATATACTTTATTTTATTTATACATTATTTATGTGTACATATATTAAATATGCATAATTGATCTATTTTATTTACAAAATGATCTTTGCAAGGGAACCATTCACCCTCATCTTTTAGTCAAATACTTCTTCTTCGTTATGTCCTTCAATTTCCATTTTCATAGGTTGGGATTTGTTCTTATATATCCTTATTATTGTATATTTTATGTCCAAGTGATGAGAGACTATTTTCTCTCTGATCATCTCATTTTCTATGTTTTAATATGATGATTTTAGGTTGCCAATGTTTTGTAATGGAATACGTTTTAATCTACTTTCATTGAGGTATATCTTGATATAATGACTTTTATTATACTATAAGGTGTATGTACTTACCTATGACATATTATATAATGAATCAACTTATTATCATGATATTAAATTTTTGATTAATATTATTATTTAATTATTTTCTTAAGTGGTAAAGGATTCTTCAACTAAAACATCATTTTAAATGTTTAAAATATTTATCTTTCTCATTATTGTCCATTTTTTCATAATGTTTTTAATACTTTATTTATATAGACATTAATTTTTCAAAATTTTAATTACTATAAAAGTATCAAATTGGTATTGGACACTTTGATTCAAAAATATATTTATTAAATGCATTAAATGGTTTTCCAAAGGAATATTCTTCTATGAAGCATTTTACTAAACAACAACGGGAATGTATCTTTTTTTACGTATGTGGTGAAAATGACCTTTCCACCACTGTGAGAATTATTTGATATTTTCCTTCCTTAACAAGTTGGAATGTATTTAAAAGTAAAATAAATACCATATACCCTTTTACATATTTATGTATTAAAAATGGTTTTGAGAAAGCATTGATTATTTCTATATCTTGAAATGATATATTGTGATTGAAATGTTGAAATGTTACCAATCATTTATATTTGTTTTAAGTGTTATGAGTATGTTATGGTTATTGGGTATTGTTTACATATATGGGTGGTTACATGATAAACCTAGGGTGGGGGAGCCCAAGATAGCTCTCCAGTGCATCGGGTAACATGACGGTGGTAAACGTTAATGTTTCTCCTAAGATATTTAGGGAATATACTTTGATGGGTATTCCAGCACAACTTTCTATCTAGCGGTCAATGCTACAATTTTTGAATGTTATGTATTCCACAATTTAGATTTTTGATTTTTGATTCCTATGTGTTATTCATAAATCTAATGATTTCATGAGGTATGTTAAAGAGCTTATGTTTTGTATGTATTGATGAATTAATGATTTCATTATTAATTTTGTAACCCTTACTGAGATTTTTATGCTCATCCAAAGTTTTTGAAATGTTTTTCATAGGGTATAAGTATGGGTAATATAAAGTAAGAATTCAAAAATATTTATATCAAGAAGATAATTCTTTATTTCCTTTATGAGTTTTAATTTTATAGAAAAAATTGATACAGAGTAGAAGTGTGTAATTTGTAATATTTGAGATGTAATATAATAGTTATGGCCTAATTCTATAAAAATATAATTCGGAAAATATCCTCAGTGTTAATTATTAACAAAATTCAAGATTGTGTAATGTTTAAGGTTGTGGCCTTATATTATAACCTAGTAATTAAAATTTCATGTATGAATAGTATTAAATTTCTGCTAAAATACTATTTAAATGTAAATAAGTGAAACTAAAAAATAATAAGATCACCATTGATGGATTTTATTAATGAAAAATATACAAAATCTATTAAATATAAGGTTTAAAATTAATCTTATATTTTTTTCTAAACATGATATATGAAAAAAAAAATGGATAAAAGATGTATTTTTTTAAAATAAAATATTTCCACCTTTTGAAGGAACACCCATTTTAAATCTTATTTTTGAAACCATTTTATATTCAATCTGACAAAATAAACTTCTTCTTTTAATTCATAATATAATCATTTACTTTTGATGAAATTTTAGTATTTTCTGATAAATTTCATTTTTTGATGAATATAAAACAAACTGGTTAATATTGAGAACATTATTTTATTTTAAAGTCGTTACATAGTGAAATTATGTTTTATTTTCGTTTTAAATTTTAATTATTTAATTTTTATCAAGTTATTTTTTTCTAAAATAATTTTATACTTGAATGTATTATAAAAACGTTTTCCATCTAAAAAGGGGTACATTTTAAAAAACATGTTTTCCTCACATTTTACCTATTTTGTTTTAACATTAATTTTGAAAATTATGTGTTATTAATATTAGAAAATGGATGTAAAATTTGGATTTTGGATATCTAAATTTGGTATGTACGTCCCTTTTAGTTTTGACCAATATAAATAGTAACCATGGTAAAAAAAAATTCCACGATAAAGGGTAAATTAGGAAATTTAGGTTAAAATGAAACTATAAAGACTATAAAATGAAAAATAAATGATAAATTTTTATTTTATGAATTTAATTCTACCTTTTAAACTTAAGGATATTAATTATGTCATTTAATGGAAACTTTTTCTTGAAAATGACTACTATAATATTTAAATCAAAGAAAGCCATAAGTGTCATTTTCTTTGTCTTTAATATCTATTATTTATCCACATATGGAAACATGGGTGGTATCAATAAATATAAGTGTTAATTTTTAACTTAATTAACATATTTCGACAATATAAATTTATTTCTATGTTTTTGGGGTCATTTGGGAGATATTAATGTATTTATAATATTTTATTTAATGAAAATTAAAAGATGTCACTCTCATGTTTTAAAAAATAAATCATTTTTAAGATAAGGTAATACAGAAGATATATTCGACTATAAATACTCATTTTAAAGATAAAATGATTTTATCTATGAAGGTAATTTATTTTAAATTTTTAGTAAATAAATAATTACCTTAACGGCTTATAAATTGATGATGCATAAATTATTTAATTAAAGAATAATCAATAAAATAGTTTTATTAAAAGGATAATAAATATTAATTGAAGAAAAAAAGTTTCCCAATATTGTTTTTCTAGTTTATGTAGACCATAATCATCCAATATTTGAGTTAGTGACCATTTGGTGCCTTACCTAATAGATTGTGGCACTTATATTATTTTAATTAAAGTGATGTTAACATTGTCACATTCATAATTTAATAAGTATAACATTGCAAATGTTGGATTTTCGAGAAGATAAATTAAAAGAAATATATTCCAATTAAATCTAGTATATTTATGTTTATAATAATATTTTCTTTGAATTTTTACTAAATAAATATGTATATTAAATAATAACACAATACAAATGTAGTAATTATTTTTTTAATGGAAATATCATATTAATGTTAGTAAAAATATTAAAATACATAAAATTTGAACTAGTTAGTATGTTCATTTAATTTTATAGATTTTCTAGACTGAGTAGGGATATAATAAAATATTTTTTTTTTAGGATAATATCTTATATTTAAATTTTAAAAAATCCATGAATTGAATAGTGTTAAAATTGACACTATTGTTGTTTTGTCAAAACAATGTTTTATTAAATTATTTAAAAATAAAATAACATTATTAAAAATATTTAATAATTATAATATGGTATTAAATTATATAAATTATTTATTTATGATTTAATTTACATTAAATAAGTAAATGTTTCACCCTTTTATTATTGAAATTATTGTTACCCTAGTTAAAATTAAATAGAATAGATAAGTATTAAATTAAAATGATAATGTTTAAATTGACATAAAAAATATTCTAAAATTTATTTTTTGATTCAATTATGACATTATATCATCTATCTATCGAAACTGTTACATTTCTATAGTTTTTTGGATGTGTTTTTCATTTATTATAAATTAAATGTTTTTTAAGATTCCAAATGTTCCCATCAACTAAATTACAAAAGAGAACATCCTTCCTCGGAATTTTAATTCACATTGAGACTTATAGATCATACATCCCAACAAATGTTCCCTTATAAACTTCTTTAGTCACATTTTATAGTTTTTGGTCATCTCAAGTGAACAACTCCATTGCTTTTAAGATGATAATTAGAGGGAGCTTTTAGAAGTGGTAATCTCTCCTAACTATTCTTTCAAATTATTTCCTTATATAATTAATATTTTTGAGTTTTTTCAATTATAAATTAATTAATATATAATAAATTTTATACTTAAATAATATTAAGATTATGGAAATACCATATTCCATGTTCTGTTCGTTCTACTCAAAATAAAATCACTACGTGTGCGATTGTAAGGCTTACAATTTCTACACTGTGGTGTAATCTGTTTTTCACCACCAATTGACTTATATTTTTTTAATGATTTAAATAATGACTATATTTGATAATTATAAAAATTTATCTATTTTTCAACAATATATATACTATCCACTTCAATACCATGTCATAATTAAAGGAATGATGTCATCGCTTGTGTGTACGCACAACCTACCATCTCCATAATGGGATGCGATTCATTATACATGGTATCAATTAAAGAATGATTATATAAATGTAAAAAATAAATAAATATTATATTTCTTATGTTAATATTATTTTTTAATGAAAGTAATATTACCTAAAAAGGAGAACTAAAACTTATTCGACAAAACAAGAATAAGAAAATGAAGCAATTTATACCCGAATAAAGAGTAATAATGAAAACTTATTAGCAAAAAGATGATATTATTATAATATATAATATCATCAAAATTAATATGATTATATAATAAGAAAATCAAATCATTTAAATCATTATACAATAGTTTTATATACAAATAAATTATAGCAGACCTAAGGTAAGGGAAAATTTTTCAATCTCGTTATTATCTGAGATTACTTCTAATGGTATATATTTATCATCAATGTACTTATTTTCTAATAATGTAATATTATTTCTATTATTATACATTTTTTTTAAAGTAAATTTTACTCTTTGGTGAATTTTTATTAAATGTTAGGAATGAAATAATGTGTCGTTATTTAATACGAGGTAATTTTTAACTTCTCTGAAAAAAGTACGAGAAGAATGTTTCTTTAACTTATACAACATGAATGGATTTTTACACTTTCATAATGCCTTATATCCATGAATATTTGATTAATAGATTTCTATTTTATTTTCAATTAAATTCTATTCTTTGAAAATTTCATGTAATTTTTAGAAAAAAAATATTTTTGAAGAATAAATGATGTTTTCCTCAAGAAATAATTTCAAGTGTTTTATCAGAATTATGTTTGATTTAATATTACATTCTCTAAATGGGTTTATGTTTCTATACCTTTTAATAATACCATTTTAATGTGTTTATTATGTGATAATATTTATAAAATCCATTTTTTATATGGATTATGATAGAATGATGTTAAATAAACCCATTTTTTCGTTAGGTTCTGTTATGATGAAAGATTTATGTTTTATGTCACACATATGTATGGTTTTCACTATGTGAGGTGTGGGATGTATATTTACCTAAAATGTATTGGGTAAAGATTTATATCTCATGATATAGACATTATAGTAATGGAAAGTAAATCCGGTTAAGCAATACAGGGCTAAAACAAAAAGTAAATCAGGTTTTGTAATATAGGGCCAGATTGAGGAGTGAAATTGGTTCTGTAATGGAATTTTTTCACTATGATGGTCTTGAAAATAATCCTTGGATAATTTGGAAATGATTTATTTTATTATGTGGTTTCTATAATTCCATTATTTATATAAATGATATTTTATCATGGTTCATTTTTATTTATGACTTATGCCTTACAAACTGCCAAGATTTATTTCATGACTCTTTAATAATATAAATTTATGTTCTTGGTTTTACATTCTTATATTTATTTTTTTGTTTGATGTTATTCATATTTACCATTACTGAGAATTTTATCTCACCCTTTTAGTTTTTTTCCCTATGATATAAAAAAAGGATTTAGGTAGGAAAAATAATGGGGATGATCTTTATGGAAGATGTTGAATATCATTCACCATGTTAAAATAATGTGTTTGAAGTTCCAAAATACACTAATCTAATACGGTCTTTGGTTGTATATTTGTGTAATTTATTAAGTATTCTTTAAAAGTAATGTAATGTCCATGTATTTCAATCTTGGGGCGTTAGAGTTGGTATCATAGTGATGTTTTAGCCAAACTTTTAAAACATGGATGTGAAATCTTAAAGGGGATTCCTAGTGTTATTTCTAAGGTGTGTATAAGGGTTTATTTAAGGATAGTCCAATTATATTTTACAATTCTACAATTTTTGTAATGATCGTGGATAAGCTTGGAATAAACCTAATATGTTATAAATTTAAAGTACCTTCCCTTTATTGGGTGGCTTTCTTCTAGGAGATTTTTTTCTCACCCCATGCTTTCTGGCCTTAGTTAATGTAGGAAACTAGAAGGAATTGTGTTAAGATTGAGGTTGATGACCAATCTGATGATTATGAGCAATGAAATTGGATAATTACTAGAGATAAAGATATTGTGATTATGCCGAATCAGTTATCATGTTATATGATTAATATTGTGATCTTTTGTGACTTTCTTAACACATGACATAAGAGGAAGATAAACATTTATAAATGTTCAAATTTTAAGAACCATAGAGTAAAGAAGATTATGCTTCCTAGATGTTATGGGGAAGGGAATAAGAACTATGAGGAATACCTCAAATAGTGAAGAAGATGTTATCTCTATGGGAAACGGGTCACAGAGTGACCAATTGTTATATATTGTCTCCTCTTTGGAAATCATGGGTGTTACCCAACTTAATCTTCACACATAAGAATGTACTTCTAAACAAAGGAAGGACCTGTAATATTCCAACCATTAAATTGGAAGGGTTGAAGTATTTATGTATTTGGATCCCAGAATTATGAATAGTGAATTATATATGGAGTATTCATTTTATATTATATGCGAAGGATTTTTAAGATCATTTTTAATAGTTATAATGGAAAATAAAATTTATTTATGGGTAAGATTATATATTTTTTTTTAAATATGATTAAGGAAAAGATAACCCTTAATATTTCCCTTATGTGAAGACAATGATGATTAGATAAAGATATGATGGATATGAATTAGTAAATTTGATGATACTAGTGTCATGGGAACTAATTATGTCTTTGTTTTTAATATAGATATGTTAGCGTGGATAATGTATACCCCTTTTTGTGACTTCAAGAATGTATCCAATATATTTTGTAAAAATTCAACATGCATGTTATTAATAAGGATATTTGATAATTCAGGTGATTACTGTTGGATCGAAAATGTAAATGTATATGTATATTAGATGCAACAATACAAGAGGGGGGTGAATTATAGGTTTAAAAACATTGAGTTTAAACACTTAAGAGATTAGTTTAAAAGATCTTAAACTAATACAATTAAAACAACCACAATTGTATTGAATATAAAGGTATGATGTAATATAATACTATTAGAAATGTAAAGTAATTGTATTCAGAATGAATAAAGTAATCAGAGTAATACAAGTGTGAGAGACTATACCATAAAGTGTCTGGAATATATTAATACAATATGTAATAGAATAATTGTAATTGAAACACTTACAATTGAAAGTGTAATGAAGAAAGGAAACAATACAAATTCTTTTCTAATAAAAACAGCAGCAGAAAGGTAAAAGTATTACAATTCTTTTGACCCAAAGAGAAATTTTATCCTTTAACCTAGGATAAGAGGTATGTCATACCACCACCTTGGTAAGCCCTCTATACAATGATCAGAACGTCTATCTGTCTATCCCCAGCAGCCCTCGATACGATGATCGGTTCGTCTGTATGCCTATCCCTGGCAGCCCTCGATACAAAGATCAGAACGACTATCTTCCTATCCCTGGAAGCCCTCGATTTTGTAGGTAATCTTCACCTCTGTCTTTCAATTACTTGAAAGCCCTTGATATGAAGATCGGACACAGAAAGCACAAAGCATGAGAGAAGTGACAACGTCTCTCTCTAGAACCTGATAGAAGCAAAGTATCACAGTTATATCACCGTTCTCTTTCTCGGCTTCAAATGACCTCCTATTTATAGGCCTCAGGATCCAACTGTCACATTTCCTACAACATTCATATTTCTCCGAAAAAACCCAGAGGGACAGGGACACCTAGCATTATAACGGTCACATTGAAATAGAAAGCACGACATCGTTTTGATAAGTTTGTAACTAACTCAAAGACATCATATTGGTCAAAACATAAGACATATGAAGATGATAAAAAAGAGTACGATTAATATGAAACATGTGTTTTTTGACTAAGTACCAAAACAACCAAATAATTAAAGTATGAGTATTAAATATAATGTATTGATATGATACAAAGTAAGATGCACAAAAGTGAGTATGATTGACAGAGTCGGTACGATACGATTGACAGATTCAGTACGATATGATTGATAGAGTCAGTACGATATGATTGACGTAGTCAGTACGAAACGATTGACAGAGTCAGTACGATACAATTGACAGAGTTAGTATGATACGATTGACAGAGTCAGTACGATACTATTGATAGAGTTAGTATGATATGATTGACAGAGTCAATACGATACTATTTGTAGAGTCAGTACGATTAGTAGGATAAAAGGCATTTGTGATTTCCAAAACATTATATAGAATTCAAAGGAGAAATTTTGACTCGAAAATCTCCCCCTTTTTGGAAATCACAAAACACAAGGTAAAGACAATAAGAAATACTTATCTCCCCCTGAGTTATTAGAAACTCTTCTGAATATGAATTTGAATACAACTAACTCCCCCTTAGGTGTATACTTTCCTAAGGATTGTATTCATAGATTTTCCATGGTTTCAAAGCATTAGATTAAAACATTCTCCCTTTGTAAAACATTCTCCCCCTTTATAAAACATTCTCCCCCTTTGTGGTTTACAAAAAGAATGGGAAAACCTTGAGTTTCCTGAAAGGGTTAGAGAATAGAATTGCAGGAGAAAAGAAAGAGTAACATAAATGTATTTAAAAAAATAGAAAAGTTCCATAAGAAGAGAAAAACAAATACAACAGTCATTTTTTTCTCTTTCTTTTTCCTTCTTTATCATCTCATGAAGAACAGCTTTCATCTTTTTGATTTCTTTCTTGTCTTCAGAAATTAAATCACCCTGAGATCTGAGAAGCTCTTGTTGGTCGGAAAAAAGATGATCTTGATTCTTGATAGTCTCCTCCTGGACTCTGATTACTTCCTCAAGAGTATCAATTTTGTCTTGAAAATTCTTATTATCTTTGGATAACACAGAATTTGGTTTCTTCAACAAAACCATTTCATCTTCTAAAGATGAATCCTTTGATAAATCAGACTGAAAAGCATTCATTCTCTCTTGAAATTCTTTCACTGATGGAATATCGGCTCCATGAGTTACCTAATTCATTCTTTCAACAGTTTCTTTGTCAAACTTGTTAAAAGAAATAGCAAGATCATTTGAAAACCTCCTTATATCTTCAATTGCTATCTCATGGTCATTCACTGAGCTTTCTGTTTTATATGACCACTTGGTCATCCTATTGTAATCCTTCTTATGAGCAGCAGAAGTTTCAGATAGAACTTTCAAATCAGCTTCATCTGACAAAACTTTCTTTCTCAATTCTCTTACAGAACCAAATTTATTTTTCTGATTGTCATTAATGAAATCAATTTTCCCTTCCACCCTGGGGAAAAAGGGAATAGTATTTTCAACCCTCCTTAAAACATGAACAATGTAATCACTCCTCTTGAGAGATATTGTTTGTTCTGAATCAGTATCTTCATCATACGAAAGCAGTTCATTTGATCGGCTAGAGTCAAAAACTAGTTGTTTTCCTTTTGATTTTTCTTTCTCCCTTCTTTCTTCTTCTACTTTCTCACTAATGACAATAACTCTTTCAGTATGAGAAGATTGAGAACCTTTATTTTCTTGAGGGGGTGTTTTATCCGGAGTTTCAGAAGTTTCAATAGGTTCTTGATCGGCATGAGGAACTTGTTAAATACCTTTACTCTGCTTTTGAACCGATTCTTCTCTACTCTTTTTCAAACTCTGAAGGAATTCCAAAAGAAAATATCCTTCCTCTTCTTCACATTCTTCTATTTCTTCCAACATCTATTTTCATTTTTCTTTCTCTGGAAGACTATGTACGATGGGTTCTTGATATATTTCTTCCGTTAGTTGATCACTAGCTTCCTCAACCATTTTGAGTACTTTAGAGATATCAAAGTCTTGAGCATTTCTTTTCAAAACAGGCTTCTTTTTCTTTTCATCTTGAAGGGTTTCCTCTACCCTTATTCTTTCTGCAAAACCATCAGTTGGGTCAAGACCGAACTTTGGATCACCTTCCTTTCTCTGTTATCTTTCTTTTCTCTACTTGGCCACAACCTCCTTACTGTACTTTGGTTTCTTCTTTGGATTTGACCTGGTTTGTGGATCTGAATTTTGTGGAGAACCGACATATGGATTATCTTTGACAGGTATAGGTACCGATTGATTCTGAGTTGATTCTGCTTCTAAATCTCTTACAAAAAGTTTTGAATTTGGGTCAAAACAAACATTCAACTTCTTCAAAGTACTTTTACTAATCCAGGAGGGCTTTAAATCTATCAGATTTCCTTTCAAAGGAATATTAAAAAACTTCATACTCTCGAGAATGAACTTTGTAAGAATAGATGGATACATAATAATTTGGGACATAATTCCTCCTGACTTAACATTCATGATAGTTTCAAAGACATATCCCATGAGATTTACTTTTCTCATATTTACAAGATAGTAAAGCATAAAGACATAAGAAACTTTCAGAGTTTCTCTATCTCCTTTCCTTGGGATAAGAAAACCTTACATCCAAAGAGTCGCAAATCTATTGTCTGGAGAAAGATGAGCTACTTTCCTCTTTTCTTCATTTATTATAAACAGAGACTTTCCAGTATTCTGTTTTTTAAATGTACCAACTTCCTCTGGTAGTTTATGAGATGGGCAGAAAGATTCACCTCCTATCGGAACATTCAGAAAATGAGCTGCTTGACTCACAGACATAGAAATCATTCTATCGTACACAACAAAGTTGATAGTCATATTTTTATCAAATGATAACGTTTTGTAAAAATGAGTGACTTAATCAAAAATAATCGGATCATGAGATACTGGTTTTTCAACACATAAATGTTCCCAGCCTTGAAACAAAATTATTCTTCTGATTGTAGAATCATATGAATCAAAAAAGTCCCAAGATACTAACCTTTCTCTGAAAAAGTCTTTCTCTGTAAAGGTATTTGAAGACATTTCGGCAGGAGTATTAGTAGAGGACTGAGACATATAGATGAAGCCGCTTGAAAGATCATAAGGTGACTTAAATCAGTGGAGTAGAGCTTCCCCACAAAACCTGAAAACCCAATGTGGGTTTGGGGAGGGGGGATATTTATAGGAGGAAAAAAGGGTGACCATTGATCTTATGTGGTTGAGATTAGAAGAAATAAGATCAACAGAGAGGATTGAAGAGAGAAGAAAATAAAATTAAAAAAAAATAAAAAGTACGTACCTGCTAGAGATCGTACGGTAATTGTTGGTTTAGATAATATTGAAAGAAAAGACATAGGCGTAAGAAGTAAAAGAATACTATCAATTGTCATACTGATGGAGAACAAAGTCGTTGCCATTAACTGAAGAGCCGATGGAAACCAATCTTGTTACCATGAACGAGCGTGCTGATGGAAAAGAAATTCAATACCATGATCAGACAAGCCGATGGAAATGAAATTCATTGCCATGATCGGACAAGCCGATAGAAAAGAAATTCATTACCATGATCAGACAAGCCGATGGAAAATAAATTCATTACCATGATTGGACAAGCTTTTGGAAAAGAAATTCATTACCATGATCGGACAAGCCGATGGAAAATAAATTCATTACCATGATCAGAAAAGCCGATGAAAAGAAATTCATTACCATGATCGGACAAGCTGATGGAAAATAAAATCATTACCATGATCGGACAAGCCGATGGAAAAAAATTCATTACCATGATCGAACAAGCCGATGGAAAAGAAATTCAGTACCATGATTAGACAAGCTGATGGAAAAGAAATTCATTACCATGATCTGACAAGACGATGGAAAAGAAATTCATTACCATGATCGGACAAGCCGATGGAAAATAAATTCATTACCATGATCTGACGATACAATAGGCAGATAGGTAAATAATACAATAAAACTGTCAATACGATAAACAGATAGAGAAAAAACACATATCAGGAGAGTAAATAATTAAAGATCATAAGATAAAAGGAAACATAGTAAGAAATGTTCTCCCCCTTTCTAAGAGGAGTTTGTTTAATGTAAGAAGAAATGTAAAACAAGAATTAGATATGAATGATTAGTTTAATGTAATCATTACTAGCTTCTGTTTTATAAAATCAAATATATCATAAGGTAATGGTTTTGGAAAAATTTCAGCAAGTTGTTTTTCATTCCGATGAATTGTAAAATAATATCTCCTTTTTGTGTGTGATCCCTAATAAAGTGATACCTAACATCTATGTGTTTTGCATGAGATTGATGTGCTGGGTTCATACTAAGAGCTATGGAACTAGTATTATCACATAGAATTTGGGTTTTGGAAAAACTGAATCCATAGTCAGTGAGTGTTTGTTGCATCCACAACAATTGAGCACAACAGCTTCTAGCTGCTACATATTCAGCTTCAGCAGTGGAAAGTGCTACCGACTGTTGTTTCTTGCAGGACCAAGAAACTAGAGAATCTCCTAAGAAATGGTATGTTTAAAATGTACTATTTCTATCCATTCTACAACCACCAAAGTCAGCATCTGAAAAACTTTTTAAAACAAAATCATTTCCAGAAGAGTAAAAAAGTCCAAAATCCATAGTTCCTTTTAAATACCAAAAGATTCTCTTTATGTCTTTTAAATGAGACACTTTTGTATTAGATTGATATCTTTCACATAAGAATACAGAAAACATTAAGTCTGGTCGACTAGCTATCAAGTATAGAAAACTTAATGTCATACCTCTAAAGATTGTTTGATCTACTGGTTTCCCAGTTTCATCAAGATCAAGTGTATTTGAGGTACCAATTGGAGTGAAAATACTTTTAGTTTTTTCATATCCATACTTTTTGAGAAAGTCTTTAATATACTTATGTTGAGATATATATGTCCCTTATGGTTTTTTGAGAAATTTGAAAACCTAAAAAGAATGTTAACTCACCCATCTTACTCATTTCAAACTCAGATTTCATTAAATTAGCACAAGAATCAGTTAAATATTGCTGAGTTGATCCAAATATGATGTCGTCAACATAAATTTGAACAATAAAAACATTTTTATTTTCAATTTTTATAAAAAGGGTTGGATCTGTTGTACCTTTTGAATAATTTTTTTGTAAAATAAATCTTGTAAGTCTATCATACCATGATCTAGGGGCTTGTTTAAGATCGTATAGGGATATGGTAAGTTTAAAAACATGATTAGGATGTTTTGGGTCTAGAAAACCAGGAGGTTATTCGACAAAAACTACTTCTAGAAAAAAACCATTTAGAAAAGCACATTTAATATCCATTTGAAATAGTTTGAAGTTAAAGTATGCTGCAAAGGCTAATAGAATACGAGTAGATTCAAGTATAGCTATCGGAGCATATGTTTTTCATAGATTATTCCTTCTTGTTGACTATTTCCCTTAGCAACAAGTCACGCTGTATTTCGTACAATGATTCCATTCTCATCACATTTGTTTCTGAAAACCCATTTTACTCTAATTACAGTTGTTTCTTTAGGTCTTTCAACTAAAGTCCAGACTTCATTCCTCTCGAATTCATTTAGTTCATCTTGCAATGCTTTGATCCAATCTTCATCACCTAAGTCCTCACTTGGACTTTTAGGTTCAAATTGGGAAAGAAAAGCAACATGTTCTAATTCATTTCTTAAGGAATTTCTAGTCCTTACAGGTTGATTTACATTACCAATGACATTATCAATAGGATTATTCCTAAGAAACAATTGATTTGGATTTTGTAAAACCTTTTCATCAACATATGGTAGAAATTCTTTTGTGGTAAATGTTTCAGAAGTATCTTCTTGAACATTTTCCTTATCAGAAGGATATTTTAACAAAGGATGATAGTCAGTTTTTGAAAACACATCTGAGGATGTAGGTTGGGATGATTTAAAATCAAAAGGATTAGATTCATTGAATTTTACATGTACTGTTTCCTCAGCAATACAAGTGTTTTTATTGAAAACTCTATAATCCATAGAAGTTATGGAGTAACCTAGAAATATTCCTTCATCAGATTTTGGTGCAAATTTGTATAGATTATCTTTTGTATTCAGAATGAATACTTTGCACCCAAAAACATTGAAGTATGAAACTTTAGGTTTTCGTCCAGTCCATAACTCATAAGGTATTTTATTAAGAAAAGATCTGGTTAAAACACGATTTATAGTATAAAAAGCAGTACTGACAGCTTCAGCCCAGAAGTGCTTAGCAATTGAGTACTCAGTCAATATGGTTCTAGTCATTTCTTGAAGAATACGATTTCTTCTTTCAAAAACACCATTTTGCTGAGGAGTTCTCAGAGCTTAAAAAGTGTGAGTAATACCTTTCTTACTAAAAAAAGTTTCAAATTCAGAATTTTGAAATTCACCACCATGATCACTGTGAATAGTTATCAATGGTAGGTTTTTCTCATTTTTAACTTGGGCTATAAAAGTTTTGAAATAGGAAAAGGCTTCAGATTTCTTTGTTAGAAAATAGACCCATGTAAATCTAGTAAAGTCATCAACTAAATCAAATACATAGTATTTGCCTCCAATGCTTCCAGTTTGTGAAGGACCAAAAAGATCCATGTGCACTAGCTGTAATGCATTAGAATTTGAAACTTCATTAATTTATTTAAAGCTAGTTTTATGTTTCTTTCCAAATTGACAAGGATCACAGACTTTTGAATAAACATATCTAAGATCGGGTAGTCCCTTTACAAGTATTTTCTTTGAGAGTTTACAAAGGTTTCTTAGATTGAAGTGTCCTAGTCTTCTATTCCATAGCCATGAATGGTATTATATTGCACTTAAGAAGGGTAAATTTTAGCTTCTAAGGTCTTTTAAGTTAATAGTGTATACATTCTCTTGCCTATGGGCAGATAGAATGAACTCATCCTTGTAATTGTGAATTAGACACTTATCATTTGTAAAATTCACATGGTAACCTTCATCACATAATTGACTTGTGCTGATGAGATTGTGCCTATGACCTTTAACAAACAAAACATTTGAGATAAGAATGTTTCCAAGAAAAACAATATTACCTATACCAACAATCTTTCCTTGAGCATTATCTCGGAAGGTAACCTTTACTCCTTTTGTTTTGATAATATTTTCAAAGAGATCTTTGTTTCTGGTCATGTGTCGAGAACAACCACTATCCATGTACCAAATATTCTTGTTGGTACACTTATCATTTTCCTGAAAAGGAAATAATTAGTTTTTTGGAATCCAAACTTGTTTGGATCCAGATGGGTTAGATAAGACAATTTTAGGAATCCACATTTGTTTTACAAAATGAGCTTTATGAAATCCTAAAGATTGATTTTTATTAAGAGAACACTCTCTTTTCCAGTGTCCACCACATTGAAACTTAGAATAAAAAGGTGTTTTTTGTGGAACAAAATAGTTATTACTAAAAACTGGTTTGGAATAAGTATAACCAAGTCTAGAATGATTCCTTAGAGGTGTAATTTGAGAATACATATTGTTAATGTTTTCTGTACCATGAGTAAAGTTTGAAAAACATTTCTTTAAAGAGAAAATTTCTGACTTTAGTTTTAAAACTATGTTTTTATCTTCCAAAACATTTTATTTTAAACTAAAGTTAGGCTCTAAAACATTTTTCTTAAAAGTCACATTTTCTAGATCATTATGAAGTTTATCCTTATCAGATTTGACTTTCTCAAGGGTTGTTAAAATACTTTCAAAATCAGAAGTTTTTGTATCAAGATAATTAGAAAGATCTAATACTTCTTTAGTTAAAACTGAAATTCTAGAATTTTCTTTATCAAGCTTTTTCTTAGGTTTAGAATTTTCATTTTCAAGTAGTTTAGAAAATCTTGACACTTCTTTAAAAGAAGGTAGTGTATCATCTTCTGATGACGAAGAATCATCATTTGAAGATTCATAATATTTATTATCAATATAATTTTCATTTAAAGATACATTTGTAATAGCTTCAGCATTATGTACCTTGGCCATAAGACAATGATCTTCAATTGGTAGTCTGGCTATAAGACCAATATTTCTATGTCCTGAGGACTCATATTCTGAAGAATTGTCTGAAGAATCACTACCACTTTCACTCCAAGTATCATTTTAATCAAGACATTCTTTGTCTTATAATACTTTTTCTTATTTCATTCAGAATGTTTCTCCTTTATGTCTTTTCTTTTCAGTAAAGGTCAATCAGGACTTATATGTCCTACTTTCTTACATTCATAACAAGTTACCTCTGAATCTTTCTTATCCTTCATATCTTTCTTTTTGAATCTGTATTGTAAATCTTTCTTTCCCACAATCTTGTTCATCCTTCGAGCAAGATTGGATAACTCATTATCTGAAACATCACAATAACTTGAATCATATATAACAACTTTCTTGGCTTTGGATCTTGTTATCCTTTAGGGTGCTTTAGATTTAGATGTAAAATCTACACTACCATTTCTATTCTTCTTCTTGTTGAAATCAGCATCTATTTTCATCCTTGTCTCATGCTATAAAAGAGTACCAAATAGTTCATCAAGAGTAATCTAGGAAACCTTTCTATTTTCATCAATAGCTGTCCTTTTTTACTCCCATTCATTTGGCATTATATCTATAATCTTATCTACAAGAGATTCATCATCAAGAACTTTTTCCCCCATAGATTGTAAACTGCCGACAATTGTCATGAATCTTTGTTTCACTTTACATATTGGCTCTCCGTAAGGAAAAAAATCCATGATACTCTGCTCGTAGCATTTCTCTTCTTGTTTCTATAACCTTGGATGTACAAAAATGTGTGACTTCTAATTTATTCCAAATACAATTCGCTGCTTCACAAGAAGATATCTAACTGTATATATTCCTGTTCATAGAACATAGTAAATTATTGTGTACCTTTTAATTCAATTGATATTCTTGCTTCTCTTGGTTAGTTAAAGTACTGACTTCTTTGTCAGAAATTTTGTAACCTCCAGTAAGCATAATAAAATTTTCTACACCAGTATTGATAACAAATTTCTTCATTCAATCTCTCCAGTACTCATAATCATTCCCATCAAAGATAGGTGGTCTATAAGGATTTAGGTTGTCAATTGACCCAATATTCATTCCTTCCATCTAATAAAACAAAAATCTTTTCCACTCCACACGTTAGTGTAGTAAGTAGTTAAAAACAAAGTTTTAAAGAAATAGAGTAATTAATAGAAATCAATGGAAACCTCCTTTGATACCAATTGGGGGATCGAAAATGTAAATATATATGCATATTAGATGGAACAATAGAAGAGGGGGGTGAATTCTAGGTTTAAAAACTTTGAGTTTAAACACTTAAGAGATTAGTTTAAATGATATTAAACTAATACAATTCAAACAAGCACAATTTTATTGAATATAGAGGTATGACGTAATGTAATACTATTAGAAAAGTAAAGTAATTGTATTCAAGATGAATATAGTAATCAGAGTAATAAAAATGTGAGAGACTCTACCATAAAGAGTGTAGAATATATTAATACAATATGTAATAGAATAATTGTAATTGAAACAATTACAATTGAAAGTGTAATGAAGAAAAGAAAACAATAAAAATTACTTTCTAATACAAAGAGTAGCGGAAATGTAAAAGTATTATAATTATTTTGGCCCAAAGAGAAGGGTTATCCTTTCACCTAGGATAAGTGGTATATCATACCATCACCTTGGTAAGCCATCGATATGATGATCGGAACGTCTGTCTGCCTATCCCCGATAGCCCTCGATTTTGTAGGTAATCGGCGCCTCTGTCTTTCAATTACATGAAATCTCTTGATACGAAGATCGGACGCACAAAGCACAAAGCATGAGATAAGTCACAGCTTCTCTCTCTATAACTTGATAGAACCAAAGTATCATAGTTATATCACCGTTCTCTTTCTCGACTTCAAATGACCTCCTATTTATAGGCATCAGGTTCCAACAGTCACATTTCCTACAACAGTCATATTTCTCTGAAGAACCCGAATGGACATGGACACCTGGAATTATAACGGTCACATTGAAACAGAAAGCACGACATCGTTTTAATTAGTTTGTAACAAACTCAAAGACATCGTATTGGTTAAAACATAATACATGTGAAGATGATAAACAAGAGTATGATTAATATGAAACATGTGTTTTTTGACTAAGTACCAAAACAAGAAAATAATGAAAGTATGAGTATTAAATATAATTTATTGATATGATACAAAGTAAGATACACAAAAGTGAGTACGATTGACAAATTCAGTACGATATGATTGACAGAGTCAGTACGATATGATTGACAGAGTCAGTACGATACGATTGACAGAGTCAGTACGATATGAGTGACAGATTCAGTACTATACGATTGACAGAGTTAGTACAATATGATTGACAGAGTCAGTATTATAATATTGATAGAGTTAGTACGATACGATTGACAGAGTCAGTACGATACTATTGATAGAGTCAGTACTATTAGCTGGATAAAAGTCATTTGTGATTTCCAAAACATGATATAGAAGTCAAAGGAGAACTTTTGACTAAAAAATTACTATGAATCAAGAGAATAAATGATGATGGTGTTCACATTTTTGAAATGTGACCACCAATATATACATTATGATATATAGGGGATAAATGTTAAGTCGAGTTAGTGATCCTTTTTCTATATTTTTTAATTTTCATCTTTTATATGGTTTGTAATGTTATCAATTTTTTGAAAGATTAAATTAATCATTAGATAATGTTTGTTTGAGTAATGTATGATCTCACAATATATAGACTTATGAAATATGGATTAATTTTTCTAACCTTTATATTGTGATAAAAATAGTTGGAATTACCTATCATTCTATTTATGTATCACATGATATTCTAACACTTCATGAATAAAAAAGTCAAATTCATTTCCTTGAATAAGAGATGAATTGGAAATTGTTTAGGGCACAACCACCAGTGAGATTGTAATGAAATTAAGTATGTATTTCTTCTCATTATTAAAAAATTTTTAAAGGATCTTAAATCCAAAAATGTTACCCTAATACTTTTATTTAAGATGAATCAAATGGCCTCTTAAATCATCACATATTTATGGCTTTCGTAATTGTTAACTATATTCAATCATTGTTCTCTATCACTCTCTATTATAACTTGATGGTTAAATTTTTTCTTATATATCCATGTGTATATATCTCACTAACTTTCCCCGATGTGGAAGCCCAGTGATAAGTTACTTTGCGTAACCATTCTGTTTCTCACAATCATTTTATAAACAACATTTCAGTTTTCAGTTTTACGATGTGTGTTTCTATGAAAGGAACATTCAAGTAATAATACTTTTATAAAACCGATGAATTTTAAGGTAGAAATTTATTTTTACAAGGTATAATGTAATTCCCTAAGATTTTATGAGATGTATGTTTTTTTTATTATTTCTTTGATGTCTTGTGTTATATACTACACCATGATAATCGTGCGCTATACAAAACATCGGCTCAGCTTGCAGTATATGAAACATTATACCATGTTTGTGTCATACAAAATTTAATGTTCTTTTGAAATAATTCATTTCATGTAATGGCGAGTATAATTTAACAACTAAATTTTACAACCTGATCATTATAATGGAAGGTATGAATAATATTAACATTATTCTAAAGAATTATTTAAATGAAAATAAGTGAATCTATAAAATAATAAAATCACTCTTGATGGATTCTATTAATGAAAATTACATGTAATATTTTCTATATAATTTTTTAAATTTATCTTATATTTCTTGTAAACATGATATAATAACACATTCCTTTTTTATAAAAGAAGTATATTTCAAAAAATACTCCCTTTTGAAAACACAACAATTTTAAATATACTTTTTGAGAAATTTTTATATTCAATTTAAAAAAAATAAAATATTATTTTAATTTGGAATATAGAAATTTTATTTTTTTCATTTTTTGGTATTTTCTGATATGTTTCATGTTTTTTGATGAATAGTGAAAATACTAATTCTTATTGAAACCATTTTTTTTCGTTCAAAGACATTATATAGTAAAATTATGTTTTGGTTTGGTTTTTAAATCTTAATTAGTTATTTTTAACCAATTATGGGTTTTTGAATTAATTTTAGTCATGAATTTATTATAAAAACATTTTCCATTAAAAAACGGGTATTTTTTCAAAAAACAGTTTTTTGTGATATTTTATCAGTTTCATATTAACATTGATTCTAAAATAGATATGTTATGAATTTTTAAAAATGTATGTCATATTTTTATTCAATATTTCCATATTTTTTAAGTATGTTCCTTTTATTTTATACCGATATTAATAGTAACCATGGTAAATTTTCATACCACTGTAAAGAGTAAATTAGGTCATTTTGGTTAAAAAATTATTTATGACAAAAAATGACCAAAATAAATAAAAAAATTATTTGATGAATATAATTAGACCCCTTTCACTATTATATAGAAATTATTTCATTTAATGGACACATGTCAATGAAAATGACATAAATAATATTTAAATCAAAGAAAGTCACAACTGTCCTTTTATTTAACTCTAATATCTATTATGTGTCCACAATTGGAACATTGGGTGGTATAAACAAATCTAAGTGTTAATTATTCACTTAATAAACATATTTCCCTAAATAAATTTATTTTTTGATGTTTTGGGGTCATTTTGGAAATATTATGGTATTTATAATATTTTATTTAATGAAAATTTAAAGATGTCACGTCAATGTTTTAAATAACAAATAATTTTTAAAGTAGTTTATATATAATATATAATAGACTATAAATACCCAATTGAAATATAAAATGCTTTTATCTATCAAGGTAACTTATTTTTAATTTTAATGAAATAAATAATTACTTTAAAGGCTTATAAATTGATGATGTAGAAATTTTTTAATTGATGAAAAGGAAAAAAAATAATTTTATGAAAATTATAATAAATATTATAATATAAAAACACTTTCCCCAATATTATTATTTGTGTACATATGGACCATAATCATCTTACGGTTGAGTTAGTGACCATTTGGATACTTATATAAGAGATTTTTTCACTTATATTATTTTATTTAATGTGATGTTAAAGTTGTAACATTATTAATTTAATAAGTATAACATTTTAAATGTTGAATTTAAAAACAAAATTGACTAAATATATTCTAATTAAATATGGTATATTTATATTCATCATAACATTTTAATTTTAATTTTTACCCAACAAATAATTATATTAAATAATTAGGAAATATTGTAGTCATAATTATTTTATTAATGTAAATATCAAAATAAGGTTATTAAAAATATTAATATAAAACAAAATTGAGCTAATAAATTTTTTCATTTAATTTTATAGATTCCCTGTACCACATAGTTATATAATAAAATATTTTTTTCAAGGATAACATCTTATCATGATATTTTTAAAAATCCATGAATGGAATAGTGTAAAAATTGACAATATGATGTTTTATCAAAACAATGTTTTATTATATTATTTAAAAAAGGAAAAAATTTAAAAAAAATTGATAATTATTATATGGTCTAAAATGATCTAATTTATTTATTTGTGATATAATTTACAATGAATAATTAAATATTTTACCCATTTAATAATGAAATAATTGTTACCCTTGATAAAATAAAATAGAATAACTAAGTGTTAAATTAAAATTATATAGTTTAAATTGACATAATACTTTACTGAAATTTATTTTTTCATTATATTACAACCATATATCATCTAATATTCTATATTATTACATTTTTTATGCTTTTTATATGGTTTAATTTTATTATAAATTAAAAAAATTTGGAGATTTTAAATGTTCCCATAATATAAATTATAAAATGGATCCTACTTCCTCAAAATATAAATTCACATTGATCATTAATTATCATCAATACTCTACCCATTTCACTTATAAACATATTTATTCACATTCTTTAGGTTCTGAACTTCTCAAAAAACCAACTATAGTTCCTTTAAGAGGATACCTGGAGGGAGCTTGTTAAAGAAGAGGTAATCTCCTCTATCGATTATTTAAAGTTATTTCTTCTTCTAATTTCTATTAATGAATTTTTTACATTATAAATTAATGAATATATTATCACTTGTATACTGATATATTTTTAAGATTATGTAACAACTATATTCCACCTTCTATACATCCTATAAAAAATTAAATCACCAAGCGTGCGTGTGTACGGCTTATCATCTCCACAACATAGTGTAATCTTTTATTCAGTACCTCATGACATGGATTGGTATAATTATGAAAATAGTAACTATATATTATTATTATAATAAATATTTTAATATGGAACAATATATATACCATCCACTTCAATACCTTGTCATAATTAAAGGAATGATATCATCGCTCTTGAGTACGTACGACCTACCATCTCCACAATGTGATGTGACTCATTCTACATGATATTAATTAAATAAAGATTATATAAATGTATGTAATAAATAAATATGATATTTATTATGTTAATATAATTTTGTAATTGTATAAATATTCCCAAATAATGAGAACTTGTACTTATTTGGAAAAACAAGCATAAGAAAAAGAAGAAGGTTATACCCAAATAACAAGTATTGATGAAATATTATTACCAAAAAGATGATAATATGATCATATATGATATCATAAAAATGAAAAGTATTCTAGAATAAGTCAATGACATCCATTAAATCATTATATTATAGGTTCAAATACTTTCAATTGATAGCAGACCTAAGGTGAGAAATAATTTTGCAATCTCATTAGTATCTGAGATTGTTTATACTTGGGTATATTTATCATCCTTGTCCACATTTCCTAAGTATGTAATATTATTTATATTATTCAGAAATTTTTTAAATTCAATTTTACTAGTTGGTTAATTTTTATTAAATGGTATGAAAGGAATGTTTTTTTGTTATTTGATATGATGTACTTTTAGACTTTTTCGACAAAAGTATAAGAAGAATGTTTTTTAACTTATACTACATGAAAGAATATTTACAATTTAATAATGCCTTATTTCCATGAATCATTATTTAAAATATTTCACGTTAATTTTCAATTAAATTATTCTATTTTAAAATTTTGTGTAATTTTGAGAAAATAAAACATTTTCTTAGAAGAAAGGATATTTGCCTCAAAAATTAATTTCAAGTGTTTTATCAAGACTATTTTTCAACTAAGATTAAATTATATAAATAAGGTTATGTTTCTCTCTCCATTATTAAAATATGTTTATTATGGTAATAATGTAATGATATTTCTGAAATTAATTTGATTAAAATTCATTATGATAGAATGATGTTTAAGAAACCCATTTTATTCCTTAGGTTATGCTATGATGAATGATTTAAGTTTTCATGGAACCCATATGTATAGTTTTTATTAAGTGACTGGTGGGACATATATCTACCTCTAATTAATTTGGTAAATATTTATATCTCATATGATATACATGACTTTAATGGAAAGTTAATTTGCTTCATTAATATAGGGACGGAACAAAAAGTAATTCAGGTTCAGTAATATAGGGCTGGAATGGGGAGTGAACTCAGTTCAGTAATAGACTTAATCCACTATGATGGTATTGGAAATGATCCTTGGATAATATGTAAATGATTTTATATTATTATGTGTTTCCCACAATTCCATGTTTTATTTCAATTATTTTTGTCATGGTTCGTGTTCATTTATGATTTATGCCTTAGGAACTGCTAGGGTTTATTTCATGACTCATGATTTTGATATTCAAAATTTATGTTCATGTTTTTACATTCCTATGTTTATATTTTGTTTGATATTCTTCATTTATAAACTTACTAATCATTTGAGCTCACCTTTTTTATGTTTTATTTTCCCCTAGATATAAAGAAATTTTTTAGGCAGGAAAACTAAAGGGGATAATTTTTAAAGGAGATGTTGAATATATTTCACCAAGTTAGAACAATTTGTTCTGAGTTTCCAAGGACACTAAAATAATATGGTCTTTGGGTGTCTATTTTTGTAATTTATTATGTATAACGCCAAATTATTGTAATTTAAATTTATTACAAGATTGGTTCAATATATTTAAGTCTATTATGGCCTTCTAATGCATTAGATAATGTGTTTATTATATCTCAGGATATGATAATGGTATGAGTGGACATGATTTCAAATAGTTTTTCTCATTACTGATGAGTTATTATGGTTTATTATATCTATAATCATTATATTATTGATTAAATTTATTGATAATATCCTTATTTACATTTTTAAGAATGGGTGTGATCTATTTTAATTTTTAACTAAAATATTATGTATAGAAATTTTGTAGTTACACATATTCTAAAAAATATGATTTTTTATTCTTATGACAATGAATTCCTATATTATCACTATTTAATTATGATTACTTCTTCGACACCCTTTTTAATAATTCTTCTAGATGTTAATTGATTTTTGATTTTATGATCATGGATTTTAAATGTATGAATATTTTAAATTGAGATCATTGCCTTAAATATGTTATCATATTTTATTATCTTAATATAATATATTGATTGATATATATTCTATTTAAACTTAATTTTCTTTTAAGATACCCACTTTTATGTTTTCCTTCACCATGTGATGATGGAAGGATTTATGTGTGATGATTTTTGATGGGGTAACTTATTCAAATAATGTTTTTTATGATGAAAAATATTGTAACATCCCAGGTAAATAATGAACATGAAATTTTTAATATTTATTTATATTTTTGAATTAAATATTTATTCCACTTTAAAGTGGATGATATGTTTGATGGCATACCTGATACGCAACAAATGGGTTTCTTTGAAAACTTACATTGCACACTAATAATATAATATTATTATTTTAAATGGTAGTTAGTGCCTAGTCGTTGTATTGGCTGGAATGAATAGAACTAACTAAAATTTGATTATACATGTTTTTTGAATATTTTTACAATTATCCAATAAAATATAAAGGCTTAAAATAAGTAAAGAATTTGATTTTAAGCATGAATACTCTAATATTCACTAAAAGGTCGATTTACCACATTTTAATGGAGAACCCTATTTAAATATAGTTTTTTTAACTTTTATATATTCTATTTGACAAAATAAAATTATTCTTTAGAATCGGGACACCAAAATTTACATTGGATGAAATTTTGGTATTCTTCTGATAATGTTCATTTTTTAATGAATAGAGAAAAATATTGTATTTTAATTCAAAAGTGTCTTTTAATCTTATTTATTTACATGGTTTGATTATATTTTTAATTGGTTATAAAGTGTAATTAAAATATATTTTTACCATTTAATCCAATTTTGGACATTGTAATTAATTTCACGTTGAAATTGGACATAAACAAGTTTCAATCTTTTGTTAGTTATTATTTCTTAAAAAGACGCCTTTTGTTTTGACAGCGGGAATTAATTTCAAATTAATTTCTCCCACTTCTATGTTTTGAATTTGGAAAAATGGATTAAATATTTGTAATAATTAGGTTCAAATTGTGTAAATTAGTAACTTTTATTTATAGACATTTTAAATATTTACTTTAGTAAATATTTTATTTACCATGATTAGAGGGTAAATATAAATAATAAGAGTAAAATATAATATTATAATAAATTTAAATTACCCTAACGTGTGTCCTAATCATATTTTATAATACATATCTGACCATGGGAATCCTTGGTTTGAATTTGGGACACCATGGAGCAACATGGGTGTAATAATGACACTTTATATTAACTAATTTAAAGTAAAGACAAAAATGACATAAACAAATATATTTTAGTAAATAAATTTTTACATGGGGTTATATAAGTTTTATTTTCGACTATAAATATAATTTAAAAATATAAAAAAAATTCCAACATCGTGGTATTTTTTTGTAATTTTTGGACATCAAATAAATTAAATTATTTATGACACAATAATGATGAACTATTTACCTCATTAATAAATGATTTAAATAAATAAGATTGTAAAAATTAAAACAAAATAAAAAACCAATCCAATTCTTATTGGATGATTTTATTTCTACCATTATTCATCTTAACTTCTACATTAATTACTATTTGACCATTTGAAATCGAATATGAGTTTATAATAAAATAATTGTTTCATGCTTTCCTAAAGAGCCCCTCCTCTCCCATATAAAAATCCATCACTTCTTACCCATTTCTCACACTTCTCAAGACTTTATCTCGTAAAAAATATACTCCAATAATATCCCAAGATCCCTCTATTCATCCTATAATCCTTACCTTAGATATAAAGCACATCGAGAAACCCTTTTGGTTCAAACCAAAGGGAGTTACCCGATTTAAAGGTAATGTATTCTCTTAGGTTCTTTTGTTTTATTTTACTTCTCCAACCACCTAAACTCTTTTTAATACTTTATATTATGAAAAAACCAGTATTCCTAATACACTAGGATGTTTTTATAATAATTATTCAAACTAAACATAAACACACCTCAATCTAATGGGTAAATAACATAATGTTTCTGTGGATGGAAAACTAACGCCTCACGAAACAATGATTGTTCAATTAACTCCTACCGCCTCTCATGGTGGCCATTATGATGGAAATGTATTTATATATGATATATATTATTTTTATTTTTTCTTTATGATTCTTTATTTTTAATTTTTATCATACCTTTATGGTTTCTATAATGGTTAAAGGTGATAATTTCATTTTAGGAAGTACGGACAACCGCCCCCTCAAAGTGATATGACTTGTTAATACCTAATGTGGGATGCATAGAAGATGGAGTTAATGAAATTATATATGATATTATACTATAATTATAATATACCTATGTATCATTACTTTTTATTTCCAATAAAATAATAAATAGAAATTGATGTGGCGTGCTTGCGTACGTACGGCTTACCATCTCTATGAACAGTGCATTTCATTTATTATCTCCAAATTTTATGAACTGTTATAAATATATATTTAAACTGGATATATATTATTTATATAATATCTAAATCATAAATATCATGCTAGAGATAATGGAGTTTTGACCACACTGACAAATTGTAATTATAACAAGTTCATTTTAAACTCTAATTTCGAACATCGACAAAATGTCTGATACAAACTAAAATAATTAGCTAACTATTATTGCAATGTAATAAGTGATATAAAATTAATAATAAACATTAAAATGGTTATAAAGAAAGTAGAAATCAACTTAAGTTTATTATTCAGGAAGTGCAAGGAACATTCGAGTCTAGTTGGACACGAGGTAAGGGATTTCTTATCTCACTTTTAATTCAGTGAGATTTCTGTTATTCACCACCTATTTATTGCATGTGGTGTATTTTGTACTGAATTTTGATATATATTATCAAGCTTATATTTATATTCATGGTATTATATGATTAATTTTGTGATTATTAACTTTTTCTCATACAATTCGATTGATTTCAACATAGTAAGGGTTTTTCATCTCACTTTTTATTCCCGTGAGATTCATGCTAGATTAGACAATATTTTCTTTTGTGTGGTAGGTTTACTGCCCATGATTGTATTATTTGTGTAATATACTTTAATTTAAGGGTATTTATATATTCATTGTGTGATCTTTCTTCCATGGGGTGTATGTTTCGTTTGTTACCAAATAGGTAAGGGAACCTTTCACCCTCCCCTTTTTAAAAGAATTATTTGTGTTATGCCTTTTAATTTACATCTTATTATGTTGGGATATGTTCTTCTATATCCTTATTGATGTAAATGTTATGTCCAAGTGATGAGATATCCTTTTCTCTCTCATCAAATTATTTTCTAAATTTTAAAGTGACGTTGTTTGGCTGTCTAATTTCCATAACAAAAATTCTTAACCCAATTTTAATTTTTTGGTTAAACATCTACTTCTTAATTATGTCATTCTATGAATATATGTGAATAACATCTGATTGTTTTACAATTATTATCCACTTATATTTGGTGTATTTATATTTTTCACACATAATTATGTAATTGATTAATCAGTAATCTAAGGATACCTTCTTTATAAGGGATTTCATCTCAATTTACATTTCTATTGAGACTTCATTTTTGATATGCACCAATTCACTATTATAGAGTTTATATACTGTCCTTTGGAAAATTATATCATGAATAGCTTTATTATCATGATATTATTAAGTTCTCATTAAATTTAATTCCTCAATTATTTGTTTTTTGGGATCTCTTATTTTGTTAAAAACTCTTTAACTAAAATATTGTTTTAAATGTTTTAAAGGATTATTCTCTTTAATATTTCAAATTAATTTTCATGTTTTAAAAATGGTTTTATGGGTTTATTAATTTGAAAATTAATGTTTTGAAATTTAAAATTCTGTCAAGAGCTTCAAAGTGGTATGTCACACTTTGATTCAATAAACCCTTTATTTAATATTTTAAATGGTTTTGAAAATGGTTTGATAAAATCATTGATTTAGTCAATATTTTGAAATGATATATTGTGATTGAAATGTGGAAATTTTATCTTTACATTAAGTTTGTTTTATTTGTTATGAATATGTTATGGCTATTGGGAATTGTTTATTTATACGGGTGGTTCCGTGATAAACCTAGGGCAAGTGATCCTGAGATTGCTCTCCAATACATTGGGTAACGTGACAGAGGTAAACGTGAAAGTTTCACATAAGAGATTTAGGGAATATACTATGATGGATATTCCAAATGTGACTCTCTATATAGCTATGATAGCTACAATGTATGTTTGATATGGATTCCATAAGTTACCTTTATGATTTATGATTTATGTGTGTTATTCGTAAATCATATGATTTCATGAGGTATGTTATGATTGAAAAGTATGGTTTCATTGTTTTGTATTTATTGATGGGATAATGTTTTAATTCATTCTTTAATATCCTTTACTAAGATTTTTATGATCATCCCATGTTTTTGAAATTTTTTCTAGAGGACTTAATGCTGAATAAGGGTCAAGTATGGGATCAATGAAAAGTCATGTTGTCTAAAACATGGAACTAGACATCACTCTTTTTTTCAAGAGTTTATTATTTTATGAAAAAATGGATACTGAGTAGAATTGTCTAAATGTAATATTCATGTTGTTATGTAAATTTTATGACCTAATTCTATAAAACTATAAACCTGAAAATATCCTCAACAAGAATTATTCATTTAATTCAAGATTATGTAATGTATAAAGATGGGTCCTTATAGTTTTTATCATAGGTCGTCTTAGATAACTTTAGAGGTTAGTGTGTTATTTAAGCATAAGTGAAATAACCATAATTTTTATCATATTAGAAAGAGTCATGTTTATTTTAGATAAATTGAATGAGTTTCAGATAACACGAATAATTGTATCTTAGTGTTTACCATAATTATAAGATAATGAATGACTATTTTATGAATAAACTCACACTGACCTTTTTGGTTTTAGAAAATGGTTATATCTAGAAGGATCCAACGTAACAATAGATGTGAAAGAAAATGTAGTAGTTTTCTTAATGAGATTCTGAATGAAATGGGAGCTGCAATGAAAACTCTTGTGGTTAAAATATGTTATGGTTATTTTGAGGAATTTATATCATTTTGGGTAATGTTATAAAATTATATGGTTTTTTAAAAAAGAACAACCTACATGAAGGGTGACAACTCATTGCGTCCATCAAGGCTGCAGGAATCAAACCCACAACCGAAGGGCGATAAGGGCGTATCACTTACTACTGGCCTATGTGAAGTCCCTGGTTAGTATGAATAATTATTTAAGTTAAATGATTTTATGGATCAATAATAATTTTATATTATGTTCTATCAAATGGATATCCTTATTATAGAAATGATTTGGTAATTAAGTGATAAAGGTTATTTTGGAAGACGTTATCTCTTTTGGGGATCAATATATACCTAAGAAAAATGGAATACTATGGGATTTAAATTGTGGAGTAATAGTTGAAATATTATTTTTGGAAGAATTTATGTTTTATTTTGAAAATATGAATACTTAGTTTATTTATGTAAATTACTAACCTGTCATAGAGAATATGTGATTAGGTTAATTACACTTCTGTATGAGACTTTAAGAGTAGTTGATTCTATTTGGAGATAAATGTTAAGATTTACAATGGAAGACTATGGGAATAAATCCATTTGAGTTTTGGGTTTCAATATTTGTTAGGATTATTTGAAATAATTTTAAGTACCTTTATTTATTGAATGGACTTTCTTGAACTTTGGGTACTTTTTGTTGAATTTTGGAGATTAAGAGTAGTATTTTTTATAAAGGATTATCCTTTTTGGGTATTGTATAATCTCGCACAAACCATTTTGGTTTTGGTTGATGACTAAAGACATGGGAAATATACAGTTAATATTTTGTGGATTGTGTAAAACTCTAGAAGTTGATTCTAGTTCTTTTAATGTGACCAAGTCAGTTTGAATACTCATTGTTTGGTGAAAAGCAAAGTTTGTGGTAGAATTTAGTAATATGTAAAAGTCTATATGAAAAGTAAGTATGTTTCCTTATGATCTTAGTTAATCTCATAAATAAATTACATAATGATAAGTAACTTAAAAAAATATGTTTACTTTTCCTACTGGGTAATCAAGGACTATTTAACCCATCACAAGTTTGTGATTTTCTAGTGGTTAAATTTCTCCTAATAAAGATTTCTATCACTCTCCATTAAAACTTGATGGTTTGTTTTCTTCTCCATATCCATGTTTTCATAGAATCCTGGTATCTATTTTCTCAGGTAACCTTTTTACTTCTCTTACTTCATTTTAAAGTGATATTTTTATTGACTCTTTTTCCGATGTGGGACTTTCAATTAACTTTCTGAGGCCAACATTAAAATTGCGAGGACATAATTTCCAAAAGGGGGAAGGATGTAACATCTCAGGTAAAAAAGAACATGAAATTTTTCATATTTATTAATTTTTTTGAATTAAATATTAATTATACTTTAATGTGGATGCTATGTTCGATGGCGTACTCGATACGCAACAATGGGTTTCTTTGGAATCTTACGTTGCACACTAATAATATAATATTATTATTTTAAATGGTACTTAACACCTTGCTGTTGTGTTGGAGGGAATGAATAGAACTAACTATTATATGATAATACATGTCTGTTGAATATTTTTAAATTTATCCCCAAAAAATTTAGAGGCTTAAAATAAGTAAATAATTTGATTTCTAACACAAATACTCTAATATTCATTAAAAGGTCAATTTACCTCCTTTTAATGGTGAACCCTATTTAAATATAGTTTCTATCAATTTTATATATTCTATTTGACAAAATAATATTATTATTTAGAATATTGAAGCCAAAATTTACTTTGGATGAAATTTTGGTATTTTTCTAATAATGTTCATTTTTTAATGAATAGTGAAAATATTGTATTTTAATTCAAAAGTGCCTTGTAATATATTTTATTTATATAGTTATATTATCTTTTTAATTGGTTATAAAGTTTAATTAGAATATATTTTTACCATTTAATCCAATTTTGGACATTGTAATTAATTTCACTTCGAAATTGGACATAAACAAGTGTCAATCTTTTGTTAATTATTATTTCTTAAAACAAGCTTTTTGTTTTGACAGCGGGAATTAATTTTAAATTAATTTATATCACTTATGTGTTTTGAATTTTAAAAAATGGATTCCATATTTTTGAATCATTAGTTCCAAATTTTGTAAATAGGTAAATTTTATTTTTATGCATTTTAAATATTTATTTCAGTAAATATTTTATTTACCATGATTAAAGGATAAATATAATAAATAAGGGTAAATAAAATATTATAATAATATTAAATTACCCTAACATATATCATAATCCAATTGGATGATACATATATGACCACGGGCATCATTGGGTCGAATTTGGAACCCCATAGAGCCACATGGGAGTAATAATGACACTATATTAATTAATTTAAAGTAAAGACAAAAAAGACATAAACAAATATATTTTAGTAAATAAATATTTACATGGGGTTATATAAGTTATATTTTTATCTATAAATATTATTTATAAATTTAAAAATATTTCCTACATCATGGTATTTTTTTATAATTTTTGGACATCAAATAAATTAAATTATTTATGACACAATAATAATGCAATATTTACCTCATTAAAAATGATATAAATAAATAAGATTATAAATATAAAAAAATCCAAAACCAGTAAAATTCATATCAGATGATTTTATTTCAACCTATAGTCATATTAACTTTGACTTTAATGATTATTTGACCTTTTGAAACTAAATATGTGTTTATAAATTAAATAATCGTTTCAATCTTTCCTAAAGAGCCCCTGCCCTCCATTATAAAAATCCCTCTCTTCCTACCCTTTTCTCACACATCTCAAGCCTTTGGCTCGTACAAAGTCTACCACAATAAGCTCCCAAGTTCCCTCTCATCATCCTAGAAGCATTACCTTATGCATAAATCACATCAAGAAACCGTTTTGGTTTAAACTAAAGGGAGTCACCCGATTTAAAGGTAACATCTTCTCTTAACTTTTGTTTTTTCTTAATTATCCAACCCCTTAAACTCTATTTATTAGATTATTTTATAACAACACCAATATACTAAATATACCATAATGTTTTTATGATAATTACTAGAACTACACTTACACACACCTTCATCTAATGGGTAAGAACATAATGTTTCTTTGGATGGAAAACTAACACCTCATGAAATGATGATTGTTCAATTAACTCATATCACCTATCGTGGTGGCCATTACGATGGAAGTATATTTATATATGATATATATTATTTTTATGTTTTATTTATTCTTATGTATTTTTCATTTATAGCATACCTTTATGGTTTCCATAAAGGTTAAACGCGATAATTTCATTTTAGGAAGTGCGGACTACCGCCCCCTCAAAGTGATATGATTCGTTAGTGCCTTATATGGGATGTATAAATGATGGAATTAATAATATTATATATGATATTATACTGTAATTATAATATTCCGATTTATCACTATGTTTTAACTCCATTAAAATAAGAAATAAAAATGGAAGTAGCGTTCATGCGTACAAATGGCTTACCGTCTCCATTAACAGTGCATTTCATTTATTATATCAAAATGTTATGTACTATTATAAATACATATATATACTGGATATATATGATTTATATGATATATAAATCATGAATACCATTCTATAGATAATGGAGTTTTGACCACATGGACAAATTGTAATTATAACAAGTTTATTTTTAACTCAAATTCTGAACATCGACAAAATGTCTGATATAAACCCAAATAATTAACTAATTGTTGTTTCAAGATAATAAGTGATATAAAAGTAATAAAAAACATTAAAAAGGTTATAAATAAAGTATAAATTAAATTAAGTTTATTATTCATGAATAACAAGGGACATATGAGTCAAGTTGGACACGGTGAAAGGGATTTCTTATCTCACTTTTAATTCCGTGAGATTTCTATTGTTCACCACTTATTTATTTCATATAGTGTATTTTTTACTGAAATTTGATATATATTATCATTATTATATTTTTATTCATGGTTTTATGTGATTCATTTTTTGGTTATTAACTTTTTCTCATATGACTCGATTGATTTCAACATGGTAAGGGTTTTTAATCTCACATTTTATTCCTATTAGATTCATGCTATATTAGCCACTATTTACTTTTGTGTGGTGGATGTATTTACCATGATTGTATTCTTTGTGTAATATAATTTAATTTATGGGTATTTATATATTCATTGTGTGATCTTTCTTTCATGGGTGTATGTTTCGTATGTCACTAAATTAGTAAGGGAACCTTTCACCCTACTCTTCATAAAATACTTCTTTTTGTTGTATTTTAATTTACATCTAATTATGTTGGGATATTTTATTCTATACCCTTAATTATGTAAATTTTATGTCCAAGTGATGAGATATCCTTTTCTATCTCATCAACTTATTTTATGAATTTTAAGGTGACGTCGTTAGGCTGTCAAATTTCAGTAAGAAAACATCTTAACCCAGTTTAAATTTTTGGAGTAAACATATAATTCTTTATTATATCATGCTATGAATATGTGTGAATAATATCTAATTATTTTACACTTAATATCCACTTATATTGGGTGTATTTATATTTTTCACACATAATTATGTAATTGATTTATCCTTAATCTAAGGATACCTTCTTTATAAGGGATTTCGTCTCAATTTACATTTCCATTGAGACTTCATTGTTGATATGCACCAATTCACTCTTATATATTGTATGCACTATACTTTATCATATTATATCATGAATACCTTTATTCTCGTGATATTATTAGGTTCTGATTAAATGTTATTCCTCAATTATTTTTATCTATGATCTCTCATTTTTTTAAACTCTTTAACTGAAATATCATTTTAAATGGTTTAAAGGTTTATTCTTATAAGTATTTCAAAATAATGTCCATTTTTTTAAAATGTTTTTTAGGATTTATTCATCTGGACATTAATGTTTTGAAATTGAAATTTCTTTCAAAAATATTCAAAGTTGTATGGGACACTTTGATTCAAAAATCTCTTTATTTAATATTTTAAATGGTTTTGAAAATGGTTTGATAAAAGAATTGATTTTTTTTAATATTTTGAAATGATATATTGTGATTGCAATGTGGAAATGTTATCTTTCCATTATGTTTCATTTATGTGTTATGAATATGTTACATATATTTGTCATTTTTTACGTATATGAGTGATTATATGATAAATCTAGGGCGAGTGAGCCCGAGATAGCTCTCCAATGCATTGGGTAATGTGACAGAGGTAAACGTGAATGTTTCTCCTAAGAGATTTAGGGAATATACTATGATGGGTATTCCAAATGTGACTACCTATGTAGTTGTGATATCTATAATGTAAGTTTTATATGGATTCTACAAGTTACCTTTATGATTTATGATTTCTGTGTGTTATTCATAAATCTTATGATTTCCTGAGGTATGTTATGATTTAAAATATGGTTTCATTGTTTTGTTTTTATTAATGGGATTATGTTTTCATTCCTTATATTATATCCCTTACTGGGCAATTTATTCTTATCCCGTGTTTTTGAAATATTTTCCATAGGACTGAAAGATGAATAAGGGTCAAGGATGTGATCAAGCAAAAGTCATGTTGTCTAAAACATGGAACTAGACACGACTCTTTTTTTTTGAAGAGTTTTTTATTTTATGAAAAAAAAATGGATACTAAGTAGAATTTTATAAATATAATATTCATGTTGTTATGTAAATTTTATAACCTAAATATCTAAAACACTAATTCCGAAAAGATCCTCAATGTGAATTATTCATTTAATTCAAGATTATGTAATGTTCAACATCGGGTCCTTATAAATATTCTATTAAATAAGATTTTTATTTCTCTAGAATCCAAGTAAACTAAACATCTATAGTTATGAGGCATCATTATTTGGGTGATATATTTAATATTATTTAAATATATTTATATATTTTTCTTAAGTTTATATACTACAACATTTCAAATTAGTTTATCAATGATATATTCTTCTTGGTCTTTGTTACCTATTTATTTTTTATAGAAGGTTTTTTAAAAAAAATATCATTATTACCACAATATATAGTCCAATATAAATATAATATAATGAAATTTGTTTTCAAAAATCTATTTCCTTATGCCTAAACCATCAATTGCACCAATATTAGCCAAAAATTTGGTATCCCTTCTCAATAATGAAAATCAGTTTGAATTTTTTTTCTTTGATATTTTTGTGTTATTTCACATCTCTATTGGGGTCTGTTTTTTTGAAATAATATTCATAAATCATCTCAAATTTATAAATGATGATGTTTTTATATTCTCAGCATCTTCACTAACCCACAATTTAATAGAAATTATTTTATATAGTTTATTTTTTTTAAACACATTCAATGGATGGATTTCATTTTAGACATTGGATGTTAAATTTTTTTTTGAGTTGGAAGAAACCCCAATACATCTCGTGCATAGATTACCACTAAAAATTTTCAACTTTTAGGAAAAGTCATCTCTGAGGAAAGAGTAGTATAATTATTAATTTAAAATCATTGATAAGGATCTACATGAGTAGATTCCATATTTTCTAATTTAACATCATGCCCTATGAACATTATATTGAGTGTATCATTTTAATCAAAGAAAATATCAACTAAAAATCCCATCTACTCTTCTACTTCTCTGTATGTTCAGCATTCATCATTATTGTTTCATGATGTGAACTATCATTCGCTTTTACCATTATAGTGTTTAAATCTAGATATTTATCCCTAAGATTAAAAATGTCTATATGAAGTTTCTAAAGTGAATAGAGTACCTCTATAAAAGAAAAATTGAATATTCCTTATGAACATCTTATATTATCATTTTTTATCAATAATGGGAATATTCTCATTGAAAGGTAAATATATTTCAATTATTTATTTTAGATATTTATATATGTTTATGAATTTTTTAGACTATATAGATATTTCATTCACTATATGATAAGATTTTACCTTAATATGTGTTATTTTATAAAATAGATCCACGATGAAAAAATATATTCATTAATTGACTTCATCATTATCAGATTTTAAATAATTTTTCACATGAAATTAAATAAAATTCATTGATTTAATCTCATAATTATATTCACTAACTCAAATGGGGCCATAAAAGGATCTATGTAAATTTAATTAATAGATATGATGTTCCCAAATAATGTAACATTATTCAATTATTGATCCCTGTTCTTTTTTCATTTATTCATGCCTTCTTGGGAATATTATCCACTCTCTTTTTTAGTGTCACTGAAGAGACATCTCATGCTAGAATAAAAGAAATGTAACTAGACCACTCTATTATAGGTAGATAAATTTCAAAAAAATATTGATATCTATACCTCATTAATTAATTGAAATATAAGGGGTATTCAAAACATGTATTACCTGTATTTACCAAATTCGAAAAAATATTGATACCCTAGTAAAATTTAACCCATGTTATATTTTAGTTAATATGGATCTACTTTATCACTAACCTAGAAGTTATAAACTATAATAAATGCATATAAAGTAATAAATCTCTCCAAAATATTTTTATATTTTTTGATAAATATACATAATCTTTTTCTTGATTTGTTCCTCACCCAAGTAAATGAATCTCCCATAATATCTGTTAGTGTTTACAATGTGTGATTTTTTCCATAAAATCGCATCTAGAGACTCACTAAACATAACAATTCACCTGTGATATTATACATTATTATATAACATCACATGGTGTTCATAGAATTCCACTATGATATCCCTATATTTTGAGTTTAATAGATTTAATGGAATCCCGCCATATATCTAAATAGATGTTTCTTAAAAATCATTATGGATTTAGATCATTGATTCTCAATAGAATTTCTATACACCAATGAACTGGATAACCTTATACAGAAATAATTCATCCTTGAATGTGGTAATATATTTAGGAATACACTATAACTAAGTCACTGCAAGAAACTCAACTTCACTGGAACCCTTTCTCACTATGCTACATTATTTTCCAAACCAATGACTCCTCCAATATATTCACGATCTTTGACACCAAATGTTAAACCATACATAGAATATCGACCATGAATTATTTTTATTATTCTCATAATTCTAAAATAAAGGATATATAGGGAATATAATAGTCTTACTTTATAATTGTTACACATATGATATAATGCATCAGCACTAGATTAAATTTTTCTCTTTTTACATTTTCCTTTAGATAGTACATTTAAAGCATCATTTCATTACTATTGAATATTTATGTCACAAATTTTTCTCCATTTACTTCATATTATTTTTATATATAGGTCTCCTTGTATTATTTCCACAATTTATTGACTATATAGTATTCCGAACGAATTTATTACCCAGAGACCCTAATTAATATATCATTTTTTTTAAATGATGGTTGATCCCACAATCTTCGAATACATTTCGCATCCAATTGATATATATTTTATTATGATATGAGTAAACTTATGTTATAATTTAATATTTATTTATCCTTATTTTCACATCCAAAAGTACAATAATATAGTATTTTATTCTCTTTTAATTTTTCATTACCCAACTAATGTTAGGGATAAAGCTGAAACTACACCAAGCTCACCTCCAAAGTCCAGGGGTGGAGATAAGTACAGAAATCATAACTAAAATTAGGGTGTCCTTTTCTTAAGTACTTGTAGTCATACACATATCCAACTCAATTAAAAAGTTACAAGGGAAAAAGTAAAATATACAACATTGTTATAAAGTAATCCAAACATAAACCAACTTTTAGATAGTACAAAAGTATAGTAGTTTGAATAGAGTAAAGAGGAAAATAAAAACCCAACCATAAATATGTCCCAACCGGAAAAAAACTAGAAAATAGTAAACAGATGAGAGATCCTAGCTCACATATCACAAGATGTGACCATTATATGTGGTCCAAGCACCCAACACATCTATGCTCCTCTGAAGTAACAGTTGACTTGTTCGTTGTCTGAAAAAGACAAGAAATGTGTTGTAAAATCCCATGTAGGGGTGAGTACATAAATACACAGTATAACGCTCCTAAAGGGGTGAAGCGGGAGTAGTAAGAGATAAAATTGAAGAGGAAATAAGTAGATAGAAAAAGGTACAATGAAAGATTACAGCTGAACCTAATAAGAGAGTAAATGTAAGCTCGTCCAAATAAAAGGTGCTAAACATATGAATTAGATAAACTACCCTTAGAGCCTTATACACCTATAGTAGGAGAGTGGACTAATCCCACCATATGAATATACACTCAACAATAATGTATCATACCCTACATGTCTTCACCTCAGTAGGAATTAGCTTGTCCAAATCCAATGTGTGAATCCAGAAGAAATAATATATATATACTAAGTCAAATAATCCCAAACTAGAGAGTAAATGGATTCCCATTTCATATCTCAGCCCAATAATAATAATAGAAAATATTTCTAGAAATATACATCAATGATTCCCAACATCTCTCATTCCATCCCTAAACACATAATTCTAAGGGCATCAATCCCCACAACTTGATAGTATCTGCTTTGGGTGGTAGAGACTCGCTAGTACTATTTGAGGTTGCATCACAAGAACATGTATCGATGGGGAATGAATACCTATTCATTATGAGTCCAAAGAAATGTCAAACCACATATAGTAACTATGTCTTATAGTCTTGGAGCAGCAAATTTGAGGTAAGGATCTCATGCCTTGGTACGATAGGAGGGTCCTACACAAATATTCACCGAGGAAATCCACTTCCCAGTCCAAATGGAGGTTACCACTCAATAAAAGTCATTGGGGAGCTCTACTACCCTGACCTACTAGGGTTAATCTTGTTTTGGTCATCAGGGAACATGAAAACCCATCCCTATTTGTGGGTAATCCTAGAAAGTTGACGAACTCCACTGCCCATCCCTACTGGAGGTTAACATAGAAAGATCATTGGGGAATGCCACTTCAAAACCCTACTGGTTGGTAAGCCCAAAACATCAAAAAACTTCACAACCCAGCCCTGTTATATGATAACATAGAAAGGTCACCAAAACAATGCCACAACCCCACTCTGATAGGGGTAAACATGGAAATATCTAGTGATCCTGCGTGACAGATTTCATCATCCGTTGACGCCTAAATGCATGAAAAACCAATAACACTTCACATCTTACCTCAAAATCCTCTATCGAGGGAACCATCATGTTATGCATGGAAAATCCCTGAGAATATTATACTCACAGACCAAAATCCAAGCTCAAAATTTGGAGATATGGACGTTCAATTTTTCCGGAAAAAGGACCAAGGGGTACACGGCATGTGAGGGGACCCTCACGGTGTGTATTCCCTCTTTACATCCTGACCATATCCTTATCCATCACATGACTTCATCTAATGTAGGAGAACACGCTATATAGGTTGACTACACACAATTTTCTAACTAAACGGACTGGGGTTGTGTCTTGTGGTTGTGTTTGTGTACTCAAACCCTATGTCCATGAACTCTGGTAGAATGAGTGTTGGTCCACATTAGATGAAACTCAGGTGGTTTTCCTCTAGTATTGTCCAACAAGGAGAGGGTACATAAAGTGTGAGGAAGAACTACACATTGTGGAATCCTTAGCTTTCTAAAAACCAAGAATCTGCCACATAAAAGGGTTACACATCATATGTTATTAGTTTTACATGGTGTGAGGTTAGTTTTTTCATATATATATAGATCCCAAGTCCACATGGTAGATCTATCCATTTAACCATATTTATTAGCATATCTAACCTCCAATATTCCCATGAATTTCATATCTCGTTTGGATCTACCATTTTTTAAACCTCTTATGGTAAGAAACCAATATCTGATCATGTATTGGATTCTTAAACACAACTGCACATACTTGATCTTCCACAATTGATTTTTCATTATCCATTCATCAAAAAAATCTTCTAGAACTTGCAATCATCCCCAATTCTTAGCAGTTTCATCGATCTGAACCATACTTATGAAATCTTTATGAATACAGGAATCTGATCAGGCTCGGTACCACCCAAGAATTATCATACTAGGACCCCGAGGGATCTAACCGATGAGGAACCAGAAGAAATAAGGGGAAAAGGAAACAAAAAAACATGTTTTTAAACATCACTGGCAAAGTATTCCTGGTCAGTGATCAAGAACAGGGAACCATGGTTAGAAAATTGATTAAACTAATAGAAAAATGGTACTTAATCTTATTAAATGGAAACAAAATTAATATATATTATATAAAGTAAATTTATCATGCTAAAACTTTTAATTAAATGGAGAAACAATTCCAATTGATTAGCCCTATAAATTTTTTGGATTGATCCCTGGTGAAGAACATGCTCGCATAATTATTGGAAGAATTTGATGTGTTCATTACATCCTCATCCAATATGATCTAACAATTTTTCATTGTTCCTATAGATTTTCCAAAGGTAAGAGAATTAAATATATTAACTGGTGATGGGTGAATTATGTACTAAACCTGGTGAATTCTTCATAGATATATATGTATAATCATAATTATAGGTAAAATAGAATTACTTAATTAAATTAATTAATTAATTCACTTAGATGCACCGCCAATGAACGATGGGTCTAAATGTACCATTCCATATCATTTTATGTCAAACCTGTAACACCCTGAGCTTCCACGATACGCCTCTCTTTCAATAATGCAATATCTTGCATTGTACGCAAGTTCGAGTTCTAAAACATCGCGACTAATCAAAGTAGCTGTTATGAATAGTAATAACCACCTTTTAAAATTATAGAAATTTTATATTTCAAAATGGACTTCATTTTTGTATTCTTAATATCAAAATTATCCTAAGTTGAATATTTTGTAATTTTCTGAAAACTTTCAATTTTTATGAATAGTGAAAAATACTTAAAAACAAATTTTTTAATCAAAATAATTTATAGTGATAAATTATACTGTTGAGTGGTTTTAAAGTATAATTAGAATACATTTTTACCATTTTATCCAATGGTGGTCATTATAATTAATTTCACTTTGAAATTGGACATAAACAATTGTCAATCTATTGATATATATTGTTTCTTAAAAACACGCTATTTGTTGTGACAACGGAAATTAATTATAAAATTAATAAATGCAACTTATATGTTTGTAATTTTGTAAAATAGACATCATTTTTTAATTAGGATATCAATTATATCTTAGGGTGAAATTTTGGCATTGTTCTGAAAAACTTCAATTTTTGATGAATAGTGAAACCACTAAGTGGTAGTTAAAAAACTGATTTTTCGTTTAAATGAAACATTACCACTTCTGTGATTTTATTTTCAAAAATCTGACATACATGGTTTTCATTAGGATGTAAAATTTGGTCCATTGGGATTAAAATAATTTTTTGGTGAATAGTAACTTTTAAGTTTAATTAATCGCGATTAAAGGTAATTAGGGAAATTTGAGGTAAAAATGATATTATAAAAATATGAAATGACCTTTACACTTTTCCTACACCTATTGTATGTGTCATGGCCGACCAAGAAAATCCATGGGTCCACTTGGGGACCCCATGGAGCCACTTTGGTAGGAAAATGACAAAAATTACTTTTTATTTAATGTTAAAATAAAAATGTCACAAACATGAGTTCATTTACTAAAACAATTTTTAAATGGGGTTATACAAGTCATATTTTTTACTATAAATATTAATTATAAAGATAATAAGATTTACTACATCATGATAGTTTTTTTATAATTTTTAGACATTAAATAAATTAAATTATATATGACACCATGATGATGCAGCGATTACCTCATTAATTAACGATTTAAATAAAATGAAATGATAATGTAAAATATAAGGCTTAAACTTGTCAAAAACCTATTGGATGAGCATATTTCGAACCCTTATCACCTTATACTCGAATTATATAAGTGTGGGACCTTTAGAATCCGAAAAATCATTTCATAATAATGTAACATTTCAATCTTTCCAAGAGTGCCCCTCCTCTCCTCTTATAAAAGGCCCCCACCACTACCACCTTATTTACACCTTTCAAGCCATTTTTCTAGGCCAAACTCTACCCAAATACTCTCCCAACTCCCCTACCTTACTCTTAGAATCCTCACTTTGGTCATAACTCTTCCAAAGGAAGCCTTTGGCTCAAATCAAAAATAGTTACCCGATTTTAAGGTAATGTCTTCTCTTGTGTTCTTTTATTTTATTTTTCTTCTCCAACCCCCTAAATTCTCTTTATTCATTTCTTTTGTAACATAACCAGTATCCTAAATATACTAGGATGTTTTTATGATAATTATTTGTTTTACACTTACACACACCTTCATCTAATGGTTAAAGGACATACTGTTTCTGTGGGTGGTGAAATACTGCCTCACGAAACGATGATTGTTCAATATTCTTTTAACACCTCTAATGGTGGCCATTTTGATGACACTATTTTCATATATGATATATATTATGTTTATGTTTTCATCATGCATCTGTATTTATCATTTGTGTCATACTTTATGATTTCCATTATGGGTAAACGCGATAATTTCATTTTTGGAAGTGCGGACTACCGCCCCCTCAAAGTGATTTGAATCGTTAATGTCATATGTGGGATGTATAAAGGATGGAGTAAATGGTATTATACATTATATTATACTGGAATTATATTATACCTTTATATAATTATAACTTAATTCCATTAAATATGAAATAGAAATGAAAGTAGCGTTCATGTGTACGTATGGCTTACCGTCTCGATGAACGGTGCATTTGATTTCTTACCTCTAAATGTTTTGTAATATTATAAATGAATGTATATACTAGATATATATGTTATATATGATATCTAAATCATGAATATAATTCTAGATATAATGGATATTTCACCACATGAACAACTTGTAATTATAGGAAGTATATTTTTGACTCAAGTACCAAAGATCGACAAAACGACTGTTATTAACATAAATAATTACATAATGTTTATAACATGGTAATAAGTGATATAAAAGGAATAATGAACATGAAAATGTTCTTAATCAAATATAAATTAACTCTAGTTTATTATTCAGGAGATTAAAGAACGATCGAGTCAAGTCGCACATGAGGTAAGGGAACTTCTTAGCCCAATTTCCATTCTTTGGGTTAATCTCCTACTTTCAAATTATGTCATGATATTATTATGTCCTATCTTGTATTTGTAATTTATTTATGTGTACTTATAGTGAATACACATAATAGATCTACTTTATTTAAAAAAATGATCTTTGTAAGGGTCTTCGTCTCAATCTCCTTTCATTGAGGCATATTTTGTTTTATACACAACTTTCTTTTATACGGTATATAAACACCTTTGACTTTGACTTTTATTTAAAAAGGAATATTTTTTTATAAAGTGTTTTACTAAACTACAAAAAGGAATGTTTTTCTTTTTGTACGTATGCGATGACAATGACTTCTCCGCCGCCGTGACCATTATTTGAGTTTCAGCTTCCTCTACAAGCCATAACTTTTTTTAAATAAAAAATAAATACAAAGTTTTAATTATATTTTATTTTGGTATTGAAAATGGTTTTGAAAGTGTTTTTATTATATAAATGTGTTGTATTTATATCTTGTGATTGAAATGTGGAAATGTTATGTTTCCTTTATGAATGTTTTATGTGATACGATTATGTTATGGTTTATGATATGTTTAAACCTGTTCATATGAGGAATGCATTGGACTTAATAAGTGACGGGTGGAGCCTACTATAGCTCCTCGATGCATCGGCAGGTCTCATGAGACAAACTAGTGTCTTGGCACGAGGCCTTGACAAAATCTTATTTGTGGTCTTGGCACGAGGCCTTGGCTACGTGGTTATGATAGTCTGGCATTATGCATTCCATCATTATGAAAATGGTTATTGACAATGCATGTGATTATTTAACCAGTAGAATATCCATGTGAAGAAGTAAATGACATTATCTCATTTTACATTTTCCATATTATGTTGTAGTTCAAGTTTAAAAGGCTTTTGTTTTAGTTATACATTGCCTAAAATGTTAATTTTTATTTATGAAAGCTTCCGCTATATTGTTATACTTACTGAGCATCTGAACTCACCCCTTTCAATGTTTTAATATTTTCCAGGATGTGAAGAAATATTTTATGAATGACCTGCAAGGATAGTCAGAAGAGGATATGAGTGTAGACTAAGGAGACTTTGTTATTGTATTTTTTTCACTTTATGATGTAATGTAGCGTTTATGAATGTATCTAGTGTTTCCAGGGCTACTAAACTAATCGGTCTTTCGAGACTTGATCTTTTGTGATCATGCCAATGTTATGAAGTAATGCACCGAATCTGGGTAACTAGGGTCGGGGCGTTACAGTTGGTATCAGAGGCAGTTTAGTACTAACCTTGGAAGCTATATTTAGATAAACTCTGATTATAGTGCATAGCCCAAAGATAGACTTTGAGGATTAGTATAGAAGAACTTCCTAGAATTTTGGTATTATAGAGATTTTATGAGTTTTCCAAGCAATACATCCCTGTCTGGATACGAGCAGGTAGAGGCGGCTCTGGCACAGATTTACCTAGGGGTAAAACCCAAAAACACCGATTTGAGCTAGACTCGAACGGGAACTGGTCCACGACAACGGGCCTTTCTGCACTCTTGGTTATGACACTCTCAGGGGATATGCTTAGGATAATTCTCATTTTCTTTACAAACCACTATGAAGGGTTATGAGTATATAATTCCTCAAAGAAAACATTTTTATGATTATGGATTATATCCATAAATAGTTCAATTTATGTTAAGTATTTTATAAGTATGGAATTATGTATTTTGATTCATAAACTAATCTAGTTTATGCCATTGTTTAGAAATGCCGCCTAGTGGAAGGAATGGAAACCATATCAATGCACGCACTCCGTGTAGGGATTGACCTCCTGCTCAAGATAATTATTGTGGATCTGGAGATACAACTGGTGTTGATCAACTTATTACCATACTGGGACAACTCACTCAGGTTATGAATAATAACCTTACTCGTATGGAGAACCCTGATCCGCAACGTGGAGGATCAATGTTAGACCGCTTCATGAGGCAAAAACCGCCAACATTTAATGGGGGTACAAATCCATTATTAGCTGAGCAATGGATAAACTCTTTAGAGAAAATATGCCATGCCTTGGGGAGTAGCGAAAGGGAAAAGGTTGTCATGGCAGTCTACCGCCTCACTAGAGATGTCGATCAATGGTGGTCGCTGATTCAAAACACAAAGGAAGATGAAGAAGTATCAAGTATGGAGTGGAGAGAGTTCAAAGATCATCTCTTAGAAAAATACTTTCCACATGACCATCGAGCAGATATGGAAAGGTAATTTCTGAGTCTGAGGCAGAAGGAGGATGAGAATGTCGCAAAGTATGAGGCTAACTTTACAAGGTTAGCGAGGCATGCTGCAGATTATATACATAACCCAAGAAGTAAGATTGATCATTTCTTTGATGGGTTAAAACCATTTCTCCGTCGAGCTTTAGTATCACAATCCTTCTCATCGTACGAAGATATTGTCTCGTGTGCTATCAAGACAGAAAAGGAATTCTCTAAATCTTATGACAATAAAGTAAAGCAAGAGAAGAAGAGAATGGTAGAACAAGAGATAGATAATGGGAAAAGGGGAAAGAAGGATTTTCCATTATGCAATAATTGTGGGAAGAATCACCCTGGTACTTTCCTGAAAGGAATGGGAGTTTGTTACAAATGTGGATAAAAAGGTCACCAAGCTCGTGATTGCAAGGGAAAGAAAGAGGCTATCAATGTTGAATGATACAATTGTAGGGAAATGGGGAATTATGCAAATGAATGTCCTAAGCATCAGGGAAACATACCTCAGAAAAGGAAAAGGGATCAAGGACAATTTTATGTTGTCACTACAGTTGAAGCGGCATAATTAATATATTGGTACTTTTGGACTCAAGGATTATATTCTGGTTATAAGGATAATGTGATATATATATATAAGGACTGTACTGTAGTACTTTTTGTTTTCAATAAGGATTTAATATTCTGAAGGTAATCATATTTTTAGTATGTGACAATAAGAGAAACATTACTTTGTTTGGGGAATCTGATGTTACAATTGATTTTTGAATTTAAAGAACTTTTAGAAAAAGTCTGGACATAGGTATTTTGGATAACTATAAGTTTGTAATGTATTATGTTGATCTTTAGATAGTGTTGTTTAAGGTTAAAACATTTCTGAAGATTATTTTTCGAATATTATAATACTATAGTTTTAGGAAAAGAACAACCTGCAGGATGGGGGATAACCCGTCACGTCGGACAAAGCTGCAGGAATCGAACCCACAACCATAGTGCGACAAGCCTTTATTACCTACCACTAGCCTACAGGATGTCCCTGGTTATTACAAAATAGTTTTACTAATCTAAATGGTATGTGTTAATATTTGGAACCTTATAAAATTAGGATAAATAGAATATTTTTGAGTTCTATTACCTTTTATAGTGAAGGATGGGTTTGTGGTAAAAATTTATTAAAGAATGAAAGTCTACATGACAAGTATGTATATTCCCTTACGTTCTTAGTAAATCTCCTAAATAAATTCCTCAACTTTATAAAAGGTAACTTATAACAAAAACGTTGCCGGTTAACTTTTCCAACTCGGGATTCAATGACCGTTTAACCAATCACATGTTTGTGATTTTCTTATGGTTAACTTTCTCCTAATCTAGTTTTCTACAACTCTCCATCAAACCTTGATGGTTTGTTTTTCTTCCATATCCATATTTTCATAGAATCCTAGTATGAGCTATCTCGGGTGACCTTTGTACTTATCTTTCATTCTTTTAAAGTTATATTTTTATTAACCTTATTTCCGATGTGGGTTTTCCACAAAGGTATTTTCTATTTTCAACCTTTTATTTTCAAAGAAAGAATTTCAAATTGCGAGGACGCAATTTATTGAAGGAGGGGAGAATGTAACACCCCGAGCTTCCATGATACACCTCTCTTTCAATAATGCAATACCTTGCATTGTATGCAAGTTCGAGTTCTAAAACACCGCGACTAATCAAAGTAGCCATTATGAATAGTAATAACCACTTTTTAAAATTATATAAATTTTATATTTCAAAATGGACTTCATTTTTGTATTCGTAATATCGAAATTATCCTAAGTTGATTTTTTTGTAATTTTCGAAGAACTTTCAATGTTTTTTGAATAGTGAAAAATACTTAAAAATAACTTTTTTAATCAAAATAATTTATAGTGATAAATTATAATATTGAGTGGTTTTAAAGTATAATTAGAATATATTTTTACCATTTTATCCAATGGTGGTCATTAGAATTAATTTCACTTTGAAATTAGACATAAACAATTGTCAATCTTTTGATATATATTGTTTCTTAAAAACACGCTATTTGTTGTGACAACGAGAATTAATTATAAAATTAATTAATGCAACTTATATGTTTGGAATTTTTTAAAATAGACATCATTTTTGAATTCGGATATCAATTATATCTTAGGGTGAAATTTTGGCATTGTTCTGAAAAACATCAATTTTTGATGAATAGTGAAACCACTAAGTGATAGTTAAAAAACTGATTTTTCATTTAAATGAAACATTACCACTTCTGTGATTTTATTTTCAAAAATCTGACATACATGGTTGTCATTAGGAAGTAAAATGTGATTCAATGGGATTAAAATAATTTTTTGGTGAATAGTAACTTTTAAGTTTAATTAATCGCGATTAAAGGTAATTAGTGAAATTTAAGGTAAAAATGATATTATAAAAATATGAAATGTCCTTGACACTTTTCCTACACATATTGTATGTGTCATGGCCGACCAAGACAATCCATGGGTCAACTTGGGGACCCCATGAAGCCACTTTGGTAGGAAAATGGCATAAATAACTTTTTATTTAATGTTAAAATAAAAATGTCACAAACATGAGTTCTTTTACTAAAAAAATTTGTAAATTGGGTTATACAAGTCATATTTTTGACTATAAATATTAATTAGAAAGATAAAAATATTTCCTACATCATGATATTTTTTTTATAATTTTTAGACATTAAATAAATTAAATTATATATGACACCATGATGATGCAGCGATTACCTCATTAATTAACGATTTAAATAAAATGAAATGATAATGCAAAATATAAGGCTTAAAATTGTCAAAAACCTATTGGATGAGCATATTTCGAACCCTTATCACCTTAGCCTCGAATTATATATGTTTGGGACCTTTAGAATCCGAAAAATCATTTCATAATAATGTAACATTTCAATCTTTCCAAGAGTGCCCCTCCTCTCCTCTTATAAAAGGCTCCCACCACTACCACCTTATTTACACATTTCAAGACATTTGGCTCTACCAACCTATTCCCAAATACTCACTTTGTTCAGAACTCTTTCCAAGGAATCCTTTGGCTCAAATAAAAAAGATTCACTCGATTTTAAGGTAATGTCTTCTCTTGTGTTCTTTTATTTTATTTTTCTTCTCCAACCCCCTAAATTCTCTTTATTAATTTCTTTTTTAACAACACTAGTATACTCAGTATACTAGTATGTTGTTATGACAAGTATTTGGTTTACACTTACACACACCTTCGTCTAATGGTTAAAGAACATACTGTTTCTGTGGGTGGCGAAATACTGCCTCACGAAATGATGATTGTTCAATATTCTTTTAACACCTCTAATGGTGGACATTTTGATGAAACTATTTTAATATATGATATATATATATATTAGTTTCTTGTTTTCCTTATGCTTCGGTATTTCTCATTTGTGGAATACTTTATGATTTCCATTATGGGTAAACCCGATAATTTCATTTTAGGAAGTGCGGACTACCGCCCCCTCAAAGTGATTTGAATCATTAATGCCATATGTGGGATGTATAAAGGATGGAGTAAATGGTATTATACATTATATTATACTGGAATTATATTATACCTTTATATAATTATAACTTAATTCCATTAAATACGAAATAGAAATGAAAGTAGCGTTCATGCGTACGTACGGCTTACCGTCTCCATGAACGGTGCATTTCATTTCTTACCTCTAAATGTTGTGTAATATTATAAATGAATGTATATACTGGATATATATGTTATATATGATATCTAAATCATGAATATAATTCTGGATATAATGGATATTTTACCACAAGAACAACTTGTAATTATATGAAGTATATTTTTGACTCAAGTACCAAAGATCGAAAAAACAACTGTTATTAACATAAATAATTACATAATCTTCATAACATGGTAATAAGTGATATAAAAGGAATAATGAACATGAAAAAGTTTCTTAAGCAAATAGAAATTAACTCTAGTTTATTATTCAGGAGATTAAAGAACGATCGAGTCAAGTCGGACACGAGGTAAGGGAACTTCTTAACCCAATTTCTATTCTTTGGGTTAATCTCCTACTTTCAAATTATGTCATGATATTATTATGTCCTATCTTGTATTTGTAATTTATTTATGTGTACTTATAGTGAATACACATAATAGATCTACTTTATTTAAAAAAATGATCTTTGTAAGGGTCTTCGTCTCAATCTCCTTTCATTGAGGCATATTTTGTTTTATACACAACTTTATTTTATACGGTGTATAACCCCCTTTGACTTTGACTGTTATTCAAAAAGGAATCTTTTTTTTACAAAGCGTTTTACTAAACGAAAAAAAGTAATTTTTTTCTTGTCGTACGTATGTGGCGACAACGAATTCTCCGCCGTCATGACCATTATTTGAGTTTCAGCTTCCTCTACAAGCCATAACTTTTTTTAAATGAAAAATAAATACAAAGTTTTAATTTTATTTTATTTTGGTATTGAAAAGGTTTTTGAAAGTCTTTTTATTATATCAATGTGTTGTATTGATATCTTGTGATTGAAATGTGGAAATGTTATGTTTCCTTTATGAATGTTTTATGTGATACGATTATGTTATGGTTTATGATATGTTTAAACCTGTTCATATGAGGAATGCATTGGACTTAATAAGTGATGGGTGGAGCCTGTTATAGCTCCTTGATGCATCAGCAGGTCTCATGAGACAAACTAGTGTCTTGGTACGAGGCCTTGAAAAAATCTTATTTGTGGTCTTGGCACGAGGCCTTGGCTACGTGGTTTTGATAGTATGGAATTATGCCTTCCATCATTATGAAAATGGTTATTGACATTGCATGTGATTATTCAACCAGTAGAGTATCCATGTGAAGAAGTAAATGGCATTATCTCATTTTATGTTTTCCATATTATGTTGAAGTTCAAGTTTAAAATGCTTTTGTTTTAGTTATACATTGCCTAAAATGTTAATGTTTATTTATGAAAGCTTCCGCTATATTGTTATCCTTACTGAGCATCTAAGGTCACCCCTTTCAATGTTTTAATATTTTCCAGGATGTGAAGAATTATTTTATGAATGACCTTCCGGGATAGTCAGAAGGGGATATGAGTGTGGACAAAGGAGACTTTGTTATTTTAGTTTTTCACATTATGATGTAATGTAGAGTTTATGAATGAATCTAATGTTTCCAAGGCTACTAAACTAATCGGTCTTTAGAGACTTGATCTTTTGTGATCATGACAATGTTATGAACTAATTCACTGACTCTGGGTAACTAGGGTCGGGGCGTTGCAAAACCTATGGAAAAAACTGCATTCTAGCATCAAATGTGGTCTCATATTTCTGATCTGATCAACCATTTTAGTTTTATCCAATATTATTTTATTTAACCTGTGTACTCAATATAAAATATATTTTATATTATTATAAAATTAATTCTGGGGACACTGGGTATTGGAATCACATACCGTCTCTATTGACAGCTCTTGAATTATATATAGAAATATTTGAAATTATTATAAGGAAAAACCAGGTCTCTACATCATTCCCATCTCCAAGTTTTTAATTATTCTAAAATAAAACAAAACTAAGAAAATTACTCATATAATATTGATACCTCACTTGACTCTCCCAATCATAAGAACTATCTTGCATGTTTCTATATTTCCACAACACATAAACTAAAGGGATGGTTCATCCACACAGGGTCATCTCCTACTGATCCTTGATCAACACCAGGTTATCTATAATGGTGGCTCTATCTTCAATGTTCATATCTCCCTAGTCGAAAATGCACATAGGCTCATTCATGTATCTCTTTAGCTGCTCCACGTGGAAGATTATGTGTACCAACTAAATCTATGGGGGTAGGGTGTGGTAGTACTCAAACTCACCAAACCTTAAGATGATCTTGAAATGACCAATGAACCTTATGGATAGATTTCCACCCTAAATGAACCTCTTCAATCATCAATATAGGGAGAATAATAATAATACATGGTCTCCTTACATGAAATCCTTTGGCCTATGATGGTGGACTATGTAGGATTTTTTTCCTGCTCTGGACGATGCTCATCTACACCCAGATGACTTGGACTTTCTCCATTATCACATACACTAACTCTGGGCCTATAATATAGGTCTTCAAAATCTCTATCCAGTACAAGGTTGACCTTCAAGGTCTCCCATATATGGCCACAAAGGGTGTCATGTCAATGGAAGAGTGGTAGTTGTTTTTCTATGAAAACTATGTTGATGATAGGTTATCCACCCAACTCTAGCTAAATTCTATCATGAAAGACCTCATCTAACACTATATCACCATGATAGTGTTATCAGTCTACCCATTGGTCTTGGGTGGAAAGGTTTTACTCATTTAAATCTGGGTCCTAAATAACTCTTACAGGCCTCTTCACAATCCGGATTTAAACAACACTTCATGATCAGAAATAATCAATGAGGGTGCCCCATGAAGGCATAAAATCTTCTGTATATATAAATACTCCAAATTATCTACCAAACTATGCTCCATGATGGAAAGGAGGTGTTCACAATTTGTTAGTCGATCAACTATCACTCATATTACATTTTTTCCCTTCACTATATGTGGAATACCTTTAACAAAGTCTATGCATATGTCATCTCATTTCCACTTTGGGATCTCAAGTGTCTAAAACAAACCAATCGAAACATGGTTATCGGCCTTCACATGCTGATAGGTGCAGAAGTGAGAGACAAACTCAGCTATGACTCGTCTCATGCTAGACCACCAAAATATCTACTGAAGGTCTCAATACATCTTCCCCGACACTGGGAAGTATAGCTAAGGGATTAGTGTGGAACTCCAACATAAATTTCATTCACATTGTAAGTGGAAACACATATCACACCTAGAACAAGATAATGTAATTTCATACTTTAGAATATCCATCTGGTGTGTCTCTTATGGATATATAATCACGTATGACCTCACAGTCGATGTCTCCTAGTTGGGACTATCTCAAAAACTATAGAAGTGAAGGAGTCAAGACCATCAACTCCAGAAATATTGTACCCTCCTACTTTATGAGGGTCATATATAGGGAAGGTAACTACTCAAAATCATCTTGTACTAAGGGATCCTGGGACTTCTTTCTTAGGGAATCCTCCACAGCATTTCCATTCCCAGAGTATAGTCTCTCTCAAAGTTGTAGTCTTGTAGGAACTCCAACCGGTGTCATTGTCTTGGGTTTTGGTCTCTCTAAGTGAAGATGTATCTGATACTCTAGTGGTATGAGTAAACCACAATATACAATCCCAAAGTATAGTGTCTATATATCCTCATAGAAAATAATACCACAGCCAAATGTGGGTTTTGGGTTGTGTAGTTATTTTTGTGGGCTCTCAACTACCCTAACCCATATGCAATAATTGTCAGCTACTAAATCAAAACACAACTGAGACTAGTACCTAAGGAATCACAAGACACTAAAAACTACACACCCTCCTTTGTTAGTCTCAACACTGGAGCACTCATCATCCTCAACATCAACTCCTCAAATGACATATGGAACTATTCAGACAATGTAAATGGTTTCTCTTTCCATGTCAGGTCAAACAAATGATCTATGATTCTTGGGAAGTGTGTTACAAACCTCTTGTTGTACCCTGCCAATCCAAGGAATCTCAGTACCTCTAACACATTCTTGGGTGGCTCCCAGGAAAGAACTATATCAATCTTTTCTGGACCCTTGACTGAAATATATTTGTAAATTACTTTCCATGAAAATTGAAACACATGTATCCAAGAATGTCACTTCAAGAGATTTCTATAAATCTATTACTCTCTATGAAAATCAATGACCATCATCAAATTCTTCTCAAGATCCTACTCTATTGTATAATAGATGATTATTTCATTGATGATGAAAAAAATTGGTCCAAGTATGGCTGTAAGACCTGGTTCATCAAAATCTGAAACATAGTGGGAGAATTCAACACTACAAAGTGTATCACTAGAAACTCATACTATTTATAGAGACAGTAGAATGTTAAAATTGTAATGTTATTATCAATAACCCACAACTAGTGGTATTCATATCTGAGATTGACCTTCTTGAACCCCCTTATTCCTTAGAAATAATGAAATAGTTTATCAATTATTAGAAAGGTGTACCTGTTCATTATTGTGGACTAGTTTACGCAATGATAATCCATGAAAATTCATAACCTCTGATCGTACTTCTTCAAGAATAAAATAGGAGCTTCCTTGGGGAAAATAATGGCTCTGATGAATCCTTCCCCATGAAGGACCTCTAACTACAAATGTATCTCTTGGTGCTCGGTAGGTGCCATCTGATATGTCGCATAAGATATTAGAGAGGCCCCATGGTGTATGTCAATGAAAAACTCAATATCCCACCTTAGGGGTTGTCCCAGAATGTCTTTGTGGAAGACATCAATATAATCATCCACAACTAAATGAACCCAGATGCCTAAAGAACTTGTTTCACCAAGGGATAAAATTTCCAAATATTGTGTAATGGGTTGCAGCCTCCTTCTCACTAAACTCACTTTCCATTCCATGAGACCTCACTCATTAGAGAAGGAGAACCTCATCCCACTAGTTCATAGGCATTTGACAATTATATGATGATAATAAAGCTAGGATCAGACTATGTAAAGTCAATACAAACCCAATATGATGTCATAAGATTCCATCATGAAGACCAAAAGATCTCACGTGAACTTCTCTCCTATAAGTAATATCTCACACTACCAGTAGAAGAATCATAAATAAGAACTGTTCCCTATATTAACCTCAAGTTGAAGATACTATGTTATCACCTCTACTGGGATATCCATCTCTCACACTAGGAGTCTCGATAAAAAGGAATTACTAGAACATGTGTCTATTAGTATTTAATAAAGAGTGGAATAGACACAAATCATACCTTTGATCATCTCATGCACAACATGATCATATACATACAAATCATGCAAATGTTTTTAGACCTGATTTCCAGGTCCCTGATCCTAGAATGGGCTTCCTAGTGGTGATGGTGGAAGGATATCATAATTTTATCTTCCACCTATATCTCCTCTTTCTCCTCTACCAACTCTGCCTCCCTTGGGACCAACCTATCCATGCCTGGGAGAAACCAGATCATATTTTTTCCTCTTTAATGGTTGTCTATAAGATATCTTCATGTGCTAGTAAACACTTTTTCTCAAGAATTATCATTCCATGTGACCTCACTAGTCACAAGAACTGCACCAGCCCTTCCTGGGATGCCCTGGTACTCCGGGATTTTCACGCACTGTACAACCATGTCCCTAAGCCTGATCATGAAAGGGTATCATTATCCAAGATCCCATTGACTGGGACCTACTATCTGTTTTAGAAAACTCAACCTCATGAAAACCACTTCCAGCTCCATCTATGTGGCATCCCTCTAATATAATGCTCTATGTCACTAGTGCATGCTCCAACACCCTAGCATTGGTGAGGATGAAAAATTGAACTATACTATCACATATCTCTCAGAGGATTACCTTCTCAAACATAAATGATAAAAATTATCAATCTACGACCATGTAAAAATAGTTGTTCATAAGTCCAATTAACCTCACCGCATACTCAGCGACTATCAAAAATTACTACTACAATACCAAAAACAACTAGATCTGAACTGAACATAAGAAGGAGGGGTAGTACTCCTCATGAAAAATCTGTTGTAATTCATCCCAAAAGATTGTAAACTCATTGTTCTTCTGTGTAATAATGGTCCACCAACTCCCAACTACTCCATGGAAAATTTTGGCTACCAATGCCACCACCGAATCTATCAGGTTCTGAACAAGCTTGAAGATACTGAAACCAACTCTAGCCAATACTCTATTGCTTGAGGATCTGGCTTTCTATATAACCTTATTGGTCTCTGATGTTGGAACTCATGTAAGTAACTATCCTTACATTCATACTTATCCTGGTCTGCTAGAATAATATTCTTTATAAGAGGTAGAGGTACTTTTCCCTTCCCACCTTGAAGAAAGGGATCACAAGATGTACTCGTAACTAAGTCCTCATGACTCATAGGCTAATCATCATGAACCAAAGCTGGTATCTTGGATGGCTATCATCATGGGGGTATCCTAAATGTTATTAAAGAGGATTTCAGTCATATGGGCATATATATCAATATATCAACAACAATGGGAAGATGGATCAATAATGACAGACAAAGACTCAATCTTATATGATGCATGTACAATTAATCCCTATAACAAATGTCTCTACATGTCCAGTTGATGATCATGTAGTAAGGGTCCTTGTGAATGGATACATCATCTATTATTACCACCACTAGACTCCCTGTCTTGAAGTGTTCACTAAAGACACATTGAAATAGTTGTCCTAAATTCTATCCAATCCTCTTAAGGGGATACGTATGTAAAACATCTCAAGGAATGAACTTAGTTGGATACCAATCTTCCATGAACTGACCCATGTCGGGGTTGGAGCCGCAACTACCCCAATCCAACCTTTAGATTCCAATGATATTGATAAGTACTGAAACCATAACTAAACTCAGGGATTAATTTTTCTATTTACATGTAAGCACAAACACTTCCAACTCAATGCAAATGTGGATAGGGAGAAAGTTAAATATGGAATAATAATATAATGTAAACCAAAAATTCTTGAACCTCTAGACAGCACAAAATTATAGTAGTGTAAACTGATAATTAAAGTGGGAAAATACATGCCCATTCGGAAATATATCCCATCCTTAAAAAATATGAAAAGAATAAATAGCTGAGAGAGCCCAAATCCTATATCCAATGTTATGTCCACCATACTTAGTCCAAGAACCCAGTACCTCTAATCTCCTCTAAATTCAAAGTTGACCTTTCAGTCATCTACAAATGACACGACAAATGTGGGTAATCCCCATGAAGGGGTGAGTATATACAAGCCCATTAGAACGCGCTGAAAGGGGTGAAGGGGGGACAGTTATAGATACAACCTAAGAGAAAATTAGTAGGTAGAACAAGGTAATGTGAAATAGTACAACTCAACACAAAAAGAGAGTGAGAGTAAAATCATCCAAACACAAGTGGCTAATCACAGTGAGTAGATTAACTACCTATCGAGGATTCAGCACCTATAGTAGGAGAGTAGACTCATCCATCTATGAGAAGCTAGACATGGAAAGAATGCTCCATACCCCCACACATATTCTCCTATCCTAGAAGGATAGTTTAAAATTAAATGTTTAAATCCAAAATAATATATATATATATATATATATATTTATTTATTTATTTATTTAAATGATCAATCATAGATTCCAAAACAATAGAACAAGGGGATCTCTATCTCACAGATTAGCCTAGGAAGAAGAGTACCCAACAGTTCCAAAAGTAACCATCAACATTTCCTAGATTCTTGAATTCCTTCCCAAAAAACAAAAGTTCAAGGGACTCAATCACCACACCTTGATACTGCCCACTTTGGGTGGCACTTACTAAACCACATTGTTGTAGGTCATGTCACAAGAATCTGTCTCAGTGGGGAAAGTGTTCCTCTTTTTTGTGAGTCCAAATCCACTTCAAACCACATATCATCATTGGGTCGCATAGTCAAGGATCCCATGTGATGGTATAAGATGAGGTTCCAAATATGATAGTCACTAAGGAATGCCACAACCCAGTATTACTGGAGGGTACCACTCAAGAAGGGTCATCGAGAGTCTCCACTTCCAATTCCTACTATAGTGTATGTCTGGTAAGATATTCAGAGAACTCCAATTCCCAAACCTATTGTATGGTAAATTCTAAACTTCATTGAAATCCACTACCCATACCTAATGTAGTGTAACTCAAAAATATCATCGAGAAAATCCACTGCATATACCTACTGGTGGGTAATCCCGAAACGTCTAGGAACTCCATTACCTAGCCCTACTGAAGGGTAACTCAGAATGATTGCCAGCGAATTCCACTTCATAATTCCATTAGAGGTTAATCTAAAGAAGATATATTGATCCTACACAATCTTTGTCATCATTGGGTGTCTACTCAATGCATTCCAAACCCATAATATTTCACATCATATCTCGAAAGCCACTATTGAGGGAATCGTCGGATTCTATTTGAAAAAACCACTCATCCTAGGCTACTCACACGCCAACATCAATGTTCAAATAAACTAGATATAGATGTTTGAAGTTTTATGATAATGAAATGGAGGTTACACGGTATTTTAGGGGACTCATGTGGTGTGTGGTCCCTCTTCACAGTAGGTATGTGTCCTTATCTAGAACATGGCTCCATCCAATTTAGTATAACATGTCATGTAGGTGGACTAAATGTCATGTACTAACTAAAATGGATTGTGGTCATGTCATGTGGCAGTGTCTATGTACTCGGACGCGGTATCTGTGTTGTCACACCCCGCTCTATCATTTATTTTATTTTATAATTTTCTTTGACTTTTAATTTTTTTGGGGGTTTGGGTTGAGTCTTGGATGAAAAACTTTTGAGTTATGTTAAAAATTGCATGTTTTCAGCTGACATCATTAGGCGCATGGGAAGAGCGCGCGTTGGAAACCCCGTGCGACTCCGCTTTGGTATTGGCACGACTTTCCTACCATTAAAGAATTAAAATGAGTAAAGATGGTGATTTATTGGTGTATTTAAAAAATTTATTTTTGTTAATAATTTTATGATTATTATTAAAGATGAAATGATAAATTTCATTATTAATTATTATTATTATTATTATTATTATTATTATTATTATCAGGAGTTGCTGGGGTTTTTGACCAGTGTGCGGACACCGCACAGTCAGTGGAGACCGTGCTGTTAGCCTGGGTACCCATGCGGCGACTTCTAGAGTGGACGGAAGCTACCGCATGGTTTGTGAAAACGTGCTTGTGGCATGCACGGACCATGTTGTTGCAGTATTCAAATATGTAAATTAAAAAAAATAGTTATTGTTGTTTTGTTATAAAAATTGTTATTATTAAAAATTATTATTTTTATCATTTTTAGTTTATTATTATTATTATTATTATTATTATTATTATTATTATTATTATTATTATTTTATGTGTATTATTTTTTTTCTTTTATTTTATTTTTTTGTTGTTTATTTATATCTTCCTTTTTGTCTTTTTCTTATTCTCTCCCTTATACTTCTAACCCTAGCTGCCACTTTTCTTTTCCCCTCTCTCTTATTCTATCTTTATCTCCCTACATGACTGCCTTTCTCCAGCTGCACCATCATGTCTGCTCAGGCTAGACCACCTCCCATTTCCCCTACCTCGCCTCTGGCCTGCACACCCCAGCCACTGCAGCTGGACCGCAGTCGCTGACCCCTTTATCCATGCCCAGCTCCCCCATCCATTCGCACCTCCTACATGGAACCCCCTCCTACTTTGCTGCCTTGCAGCGCCCTAGCCACCCTCCACCGATCTCCCCTCTTCTCCCTCTCCCTGTCACCAGCAGGTCACCCCCAGCCCCCATTTCCAACTCACCCACACCAAGAACCCCCCTCCCTCTTTGCAGCGCCCAGCCCGTCAGCTGCTGCCTGCTCCACCTCACGCCTGATGCCCTCCAGTCCCTTCTATTGGCCAGTCCCTCCCCTCCAATCGTGCCTCCTGCCGGCCCCTTGTGTTGCACGCACCGTCCAGTCCCTCCCCTCCAACCGCACCTCTAGTCGGTCCCTCGCAGTGCATGCATTGGCCAGTCCCTCCCCTCTAGTCGCGCCTCATGCTGTCCCCTTGCAGTGCACGCACCGGTTTCCCTTGCCTCTGGATCTTTTCCCTCACCTTGGTTATTTCCCTCTTTCATGCCGCTTCCCAGTTCCCTACAACCCCTTGGCCTGACCTATTCTGCATGCACCCAACCGGCGCACCGCCGCCTCACATCCATCATCCGACAGCGCCTCCCGCACCTCTGACCAGCTCTGACCAACTTCGGATAGCAACGGTGTAGGTCCCTGGTGTCGTCCCCTTTGCTGCACCGGCTGCCTTCACCAGTTGTGCCCCTCCTTCCAGCACTGCATCGTCCATCACACACCCACCGGCGGTAGCCTCCCCTCCCAGTCATCGTGCGCCTTTCGACCCACCTCGTCGCTACCTTTGCTTCTTGTCGGCAACCCTCGACCACACACCCACTAGTCGGCACGCCTTCCACCTCTCGCATTGGAAATACACCCACCTTTATTTTAGTCACGTAAACTCCCTTGCTGAGTCATCAATGTCATCCCCCCCTTTTTTGCTGCTCCGTCCAGCCAATGACAGTCCCTACTGGTGCACATTGCCCCTTTATGACGGTCGTGCAACACCGATGGTTGAGCGTGTCTTATAGCCAAAGTACGGTATGCGCTGTTTTTGTTCGAGTAGTAAATAATTAATTTAGCATGTGTTGTGTTTATTTATATTGGTACATATTTAATTTTAAAATAATTGAACTTTCCTGTATAAATCTATGAGTTACTTTTGGGTATTGGTTCATAAATCTTAATGTGGTTTGGTAATAATGCAGGTGATGTGAGCTATGTTTTGAAAAAATTTCGAGCTATTTTTCTTGCGTTGTTTGTTCATTTGGATCTTTTTATGTCTGTGTTTATGTATTTCAGTTATCTTTTCAGTTGCACTATGTTGGAAAGTATTTTCCGTGATTTTTCAGTCATTGGCTTGCGCCTGTTTGTGCATCTGTGTGAGGCGTGATGCGCCATTGTGTTTGGATAGCGAGCCGAGGTAGGTCCCCCTCTACAATCACCTTTAAATTTAGAATTTATTAATTTCATGATATTTTATTAATATTAATAAATAGAAAATAAGATAAGATAATTAATTTTTAAATTATTATTTTGCATAAAAAGAGTTGTTTATTTTATACCCAACACTTGAAATATTTTCTTGATGAATAGACACCATGTATAGAAATAATACTCATTTGTACTTTAAACTTAATTCACGGAATCTCAAATGTACTCTTGATTTATTGATAAATTTTTTCTTTTGATGAGTGAACAAGTATCTTGGTTCTCTTGAAAAATGAGGATTTTCTCTAAAATTGGCGATGGCCTGTTTGGCACTTTAATAAAATAAATTATTTTGGAAAACTCTCTTTGGGGTTCCTCAAGGGTGGTCTTTGGTGTACGTTGACTGCATGATTTTTATGTGATGTTTGAGCTACTTGATTGACTTTTTTGAATCACCCCTTTCCTTTTTATTATACATGTTGACATGGGAACCTAGAATAGTAAGTGAATCTTCTGAGAAAGATGGATGCACTAGTTTAGATTATGCACTGGCTAGTGTCCCATAGTACGGATGACACTCTTCTAGGGGATTGGGACCCTTGGTTAGGCCAGGTAGGGAGATACTGAGTGTTTAGCCGTTATGACATCATCGATAGTAGGCATTCCTTCAAGATTAATCACATGTATTGTATGTTCTGTATTGTTCATGAGCTCCTAGAATTGACCCATGTTTCTTTTAGTGTTTTTTTGTGTGTGGTTGATGATTGAGAGGTCTAGTTCGGTTGCTAGCCCATGTGTGCCACTTTTTCCATTTCCCTTAGAGTGTGTTGTGTGTTTTGAGTAGTTTTCCTTTTTACTAAAAACTGATATTCAGATTTATAAATTGTTAGAAAAAATGTTTTAAAATGAAATGGACATGTTTCTTTCAAACATTAAACTTGTTTTTAAATTAAGAAGGGAAATGGACCATTACATGTTTTATAAATGAATGTGTGTGTGTGGAAACCCATATTTTATATAATTTAGTTCAAACCTAGAATTAGTGAATTCTTTATTCAAAGGAAGTGCATTGGGAATAGTTTTTTGGGCATGCCTACTGAGTTTTAAATACTCACAGCTATTGTGTTTTTATATTTTTAGTTTTTTTGTAGGTTTGACTTGAGCTTGTTTATCATGGGTGAGACTTGGTTGTGGTTTGTAGAGTGACTCTCGAGGTCGCGAGGAGTTTTAGTCGTTGTTAGGTTAGTTTTTTGTTGTTGGTCATTCTTTTTTTCGTGTTGTTTACTTACATTGCTTTGTTCTATTTTCTTTCCACTATTTTATTTATTTTATCAGGAAAAATTGTTCCCTCTTGCTCTTTTTTGATTCCCTAGTTCTTGTCGCCAGCCTGGGAGGATCGGAAACGCCTCTCGGGCCATGTCGCGGACCGACTTGGGTGATCGGTTCAGGGTCAACTCGGGTTGGTTCGTGACATGTGTACTCTGCATCACGGCGTGTTGGTCCACTTGGGATGATACCCATGTGGACCACCCATGTCAGTGTACTTCTACACGGACTCCCACCCGTGTGGTTCTCCGCATTTATTGTCTAACAAGGATAGGATACATGGTGTGTGATGAAGTACTACACATTTTTTAACCCTTAATTTACTAAAAACCTATCTTCCACCATGTGAAGGGTCTACACGCTATGTTTTATTAGTTTTATATGACTTTTAGTTAGTTATTGATAGATATTTATATCCATGATACACATGATATATATATCTTTTCACCTCATTTAGTCATATATATCACCTCTAATATACCCATGAACAGTAGATCTAGTCCAGATCTACCATTTACAGACCTATGGTGGTCGGAAACCAGTCTTCGATCGAGTAGTGAGTTCTCAAATGGTGATGCATGTATATGATATTTTATGGTTGATTTATAATGATATGTTCATCAAATAAATCTTCCAAAACTTAAAATCCTCCCCAATATTCATCTATTTCATTGATTTGAACTCTTCTCACAAAACCGTTATGAATCCAAGGGTCCAATTAGGATTAGTGCACCAAGAAATTGTTGAAATGGGACCGCGAGGATCCAACCAGTGAAGAAATTGAAGCAATGACATAGAAAACCACCAGAAACCAAAGTTTTAAACATCAGGGTCCAAAAATTCTTGGATGATGATCAATAAAAAGTCAAACAGATTAGAACATTGATTAAAAAAATTGAAAACCGGTACATGGACTCATGAAAAGGCCACAATATTTATGAATATAAGAGAAAGTAAATTGATCATGCTCAAACATTTAAAAAAAGGTTAAACAAAAAGAATTGAGAATCCCTACCTATATTTTGGATTGATCCATGGTGGAGAATGTTTTCCCACAATGACTCGAAGAATTTTTTTCATTCATTGCATCCTGATCTGATCTGACGTGATGTTTCATCATTGTTCATCTCAGTTTTCCCAAGGGAGGAGGAAGGGATAGATTTCCTTATGCTTGGAGAATTATGAACCAACTATAGCGAATTTTCGTTATAAATTTATTTATAAACATCATTTTAGGTTAAATATAAATAAATAATTAATTAATTCACTTAGATACATGGCCAATGTTTGAGGGTTCTGAACGTCCTACAACAACTCATTTTATATCATTCTGGTGGAAAACACTATGTTCCAAACTCAACTAGGGTATCAGATTTATGATATGATAAATTGTTTAAGATCTATCCTATATTCTTTTATTGAACATGTACCTACAATATAAAATATAAAAAAATTATAAAATTTATTTTGGGAACACCAGTCCTTGGAATCGCATGTTGTCTTAGCGCCTAACTCTAGAAATATATATATACATATATATAAATATTTCAATCTATTATAAGGAAAAAATTGTCCTCTAAATAGTTTTTCATAGTTAATACTCACCACTAAAAACCATATGATCCCACTAAGTACTCGAGTTTCGTTGGATAAAAAATTAATTCAGGAATGTTGGATTCTAGATCGTTTTTTTCATTCTCTATTTCTTCTAATTTATATATTTCTCATAAGGAACTCAATTCTTATACTCAAAATATATTCACTATAATTCAGAAATAATTTTATTCTTAAATCATGTTATCTTTTTCATTTCATATCCATAATAATCACATCAATTAATTCATGTACATATTCATATGATCCTCATGTCCTAACTTCATAAAAAATATCAAAAATCAAGATTAGAACCCTAAAATTTATTTACATTAGAGAAATACATGCTTGGTATTGCCTTATTTGATGTTAAGTAGGATTTTGTGGTCATTATGCATAGAATTATTGATTAATCATTCTCACTACATGAATATGTGTCTCAAACATAGTCTACTTCATATTCAATGTGAATATAAATAGGAAAAGGAAACAATATTGAGTGGAGTTATATTTATTATCATATAAATAAACCTCAACAATTACCAATCTCGAATCATGATACAATTCCATAATATTATTATATTTTATTCAATTAATCACAATACTAATAACATCATAATTTTATATCCATAAAAACCATTCCCTAGTTCTTCTAAGATCAATAGATATCCAAAATGCTTCTCCCATATAAAAAACATCACTATTGACTAATTATATATCTACTGATATTTATAATTGAATTATTCTTCCAATAATAATGTATATTTACAGAATCATATATTAACTGCAAGTCATTTTGAGATCATTGTGATAACTATGAGATTAAAGTATCATTCTTATATAGTTTTTCCAGGAGAGTGACATTCTGATAAAAATCAAGGCATGCAGTTCATGATGAACCCTAAACTAAATTTGTATTGAATATAAGGTAAGAAATATGTTCAGTTCATAATATTAAATTTGTATTTTGGAATTTATTTTGATCTAACTCCAAAAAAAATACTATGGTAGCTTAATTATTTTTCATGAGGTCAGTCGGATGGTTTGTATGTAGAAATATCATCCTCAGATTTCTACCATTTGGTTGTTTGTAGATTTCTAAAAACACATTTGGTAGTTAAGGAATCCTTTTTTCTGTTAGATAATTATTCCCTTTTTGGGGTAGATTTGTATTTACTCATGTTGTAATTTATTTAATATTTAGTTCTATTGTGGTTGATTCAATGGCCATTTCATGAAAACACATAACCTATAGAAACCTCCAAAAAATATTAAGGCTGAATACATTATATGTTGAATGACCTTATTCATTCCTTATGTTTTAAAGGACTATGAATAGTAGGTGTATTTTAACATATCAAAATAAATATTATTTTTAGGATAGAGGATACATAAAAATACTTAACACACTACAATCTACTGGTTTATAAAACAAGATTTAGATATAGTAAAATCAAAATAATGCTTCTATAATGTTCACCACACCATGACACCATGCTACCCATGTGCGCATTACTCATAATTTTCTTGCACCATGCTTAACCTTAGCATGTGATCTAAGAGAATGAAATTTCCCAATTATTCTAAATGTGTTGTCAAGAATTATACAAAAGCCCTGAATATTGTCTTAGACTTCTCCTCTTGTTCATGTGAAAAAATTTTGTGTGGTACGAACCTATATCTTTAATATACTAGACATGTAATAAAATTATATATAAAATATCATCAAAACAATAAAGAATCATAAATATTACCTCAATTAACACCTAAATACATTTGTAGATCTTCAGAATATTATTATTTAAAATTAAAACATGGATGAATTCTCAACATAAATTTTTATCATTTTCAAATCCTCATCCATTGATAATATATTTTTATGATTGTGAAATAATATCATCTTCCATAATTTCATTATAATTTCCCAAACCAGATGGGGGGACATTATTATTTCTTAATAAAATTTAAAATGATAGTTAGAAAGTGTGAAAAAAAATATAATCATAAACCCAATTGAACTTCCAAATTAATTTTTAATCGGGTCATGTGTGTGTTCTTTCCTGATACTAAAGAATAAATATCAAACCACAAATAAATGATGGTAGTAAAATTGTATTTTTTGATAAATATAAACAAATTATTTATTTCACCATGAAAGGTAAATAAAATGAAAAAATTGTTATTTATCTAAGCGATGTACAGTCCAAATAGATATCATAAATTTCATTGTCTAACAAATCCTCTAATATTAAAGGATTAAAATCACTAGGTAACCTCATCAGACACGGATGACTGATAGTAAAAATAATATTTGGAAAATACATATTCATGTTCATATTTTTGGGAACTACTAACAACTCTACATAAATGATTCAAACTAATAACTATTAATTGAGATATATTGTATATTTTTTGGTAATGATGCCTCATAATATTTCATGGAATAGATGCATTACTAAACTATGAATGGATTGAGAACATATATTTTCATGTCGCATCGAAATATCTGAATAATCCCCCACTATCTATGGTTGAATTCAATATTTAGATAGGAGCGACCCACACATCATAGAGAATATCATTGTGAGATGATAATGGAAAAAATTAAACATATTTACATACCACTGAATGATTAAGAAACTATCACAAATAAACCCCAAAAACCATTCCATATAGTTCTACGTAATCTAATTGGTTAATATACAACCTATAAACTAAATAAAAAGGGCTAATGAGTAATTTAGGACAATTATAATTCCATGGTATAATAATCATGGATGTTAAAAACATATGTTGATGAAAATTACCACCAGGTAAAACTGAACCTATGCATGGTATGACTTCTCCTCTCTATAAGGTATCCTTGAATAAACTCTCTCTATAATAGTCTCCTTTATATACAATAACAACATACAATATAAGATAACCTCTAACTCCATTGGTATTATATCTACTATTTTCACCTCAAAACTATACAACATATACATTGAAAAAAAACATGTGAATGAATTTTTTGAATGTATGAGTATAAACATACCTAATAGGACTACCAAACAATATAATTTAATGAAAAAAAAATATGATATATCAAATCCATGATTTAGGGACAAGATAAATTACCCTAAAGGAACAATATATGCCCTAATCATAAGTATACCATGGGAATGGGAAAACCATGTCTTTATAGCTCATCCTCAATATAAATAATATCACATATACAACTACTCAAACCTATGGTAGTACAAGACCAGAAATATCTTAATCCGGAAGGTTAATATTATTTTTTGACTAAAAGAAAACCAAAATATCTTTAAATGGTGCTACAATATCAAAGGAATCTATAATTTTATATGTTGTATATTTGTGTCTCGTGATATTCTGATCATATATAATATTAATGAAACCTCGCTAAAACTACATTAGGGAAATGTACCTCATAAACCTAGTTATGTTTTTACCGAATTCATAGCCATTTTGGAGGATTACTCCCCAAAAAGGGAGAGTATAGAAAAAAACTGATATAGTGTCCTTTACCATCACACATGTTGAGTATTGAATCCACTTATAGAGGACCCTTCCATGGAATATAGGGAATTGCATGAATTCAGTCTTTTATTCGAAGGACTACACCTTAGAATTTATATGTCACTAAGGGATATAAAAAAGAAATGTTTAAAATCATGATATATAAAAGGTTTATTTTTATACATCATTTATCTAGAAGTTATCACCTAATGAAATGTATAAAAACAACCCTTCCATTATCTCTCAACAATCTTGTTAGAAATTTGTTTCAATATATCACTTAGGTCCTATGATTTTATATTGGAATTCAATCTAATTGAGTATTTTTCTTACTTGAATGTAATTAGAAAAAAATGATGAGAATTAATATATGTAAATTTTCATATTGAAAATAGATTTAAATATAGAGTTAAATAATATTTGAAGGCATAAATTATGACATGTTTAGATATTTTGTATTACACTCTTTTCCCTTGTCTAAAATGATGATCTGGTTGTATATATAAATGTTTACCCAATCACCTATAACAAAAACCCCTATATATGCCTATCTACTTTACCGATTACATTGTTTTTGCGGTAATACATTTATTAAAGAGATTCATAATCCCAATGACCCCCTAGAAAATAATACTAAATAAACTCACTACGCTCAATGATAAGACTCTATCAATGATGAATAGATCATGATAATAGTTACATCACTTTTATAAATTGAGAAATAATATAGATTAGTTTAAAATATTAAACAACTAAGATTTCACAAAATATATTTCCTAAAATAAATATTTTGTTTGATAAAGTTCACTAAATGAGACACTAAAACCAAAAAAAATATGGATAGTTGTAATGTAGCAGAAAAATTATCTGGTTTAAAAAGTAATAATGGGATTATGAATATACATTTATATATTAACAACATAAAATTCACATTTTATATCTACTGATGTAGTGTAGCAAAGATACTAAAGAAAAAAAAGTTTTCTAGAAGTTTAATCATTTAAATAATAATATATTTATATATAAATAATATATTACTCTTATATTTATTAGTACATCATAATAAATGGGTATAAGAATAAATAATATACAAAGATTTTTTTCCTGATAAAAAAGATTTTTTTCAACATATATCATTAATTAAATATCTAACATTTCTCATGTGAGTTAAAAAAATTAAATTCATTTATTTATTAATCATGAACATATATATATAAGATGATCTTTTGGTATTTTTCTGAGACACTTGATTTTCACATGAATCGTGAATACTATTATTTTATTTTCATCACTTGTGTGAAATTATTTATTTTATATAAATATATTATTTGTTTATAAAAATTTTCCTTATAAAATTATATAGTATTATTTAAAAAAAATTATTTTAAAATAACATGTTGAATTTATATAACTATGGAAAAAATTTATGAAATTTGTATAGTGTATTTAATGGGAACTATTTTTTGACGTTTTGGTTAAATTAATTTTAAGAAGATGATATAAATTTTTTATGATTTATTATATTGTAAAATAAATAAATTTTAATTATAATAACTTTTTACAATTCATATGAATCAATGGAATTTTTAACTCTATACCAATCATAAATTATTTATCATTAATATATGTATTTTCTAAAAACAAGTTTTTCCCATTTCATAGACATTTGTTAAAATTTATTTTCTATACACATAGATTTTGAATTCTATAAAATTATATTTATATTTTGTAAAAGTGAATTATTATTATTTAATTTACGCAATCTAATTTTTATGTATGAAATTATATTATTAGGATTAATACTAACTTCCATAATAAGACTCCAACAATTAATTAAAAATTAATTTTTTATTAATATCATTTTATTTATATCAAATTTGATAAATTAAAATACATAAAATAATGATTTTAATATTATATATAATAACATAAAAAATATATTAGGAGTCATTTAGTTGGTAATGGGTATTAAATAATATTAAGAGTCCATAATAGTTAAAATGTAATGTTTATTCTAAAAAAAATTCTTACATATTTTATATTTTAATATAAAATTCATTTTCATAATTTTTATAAAAATAATTTAATTAAATAGATGTTATATTTTGTTCAATTAAACTAAACTTTTTTCATATTTGTTATTCTATATTCTTAATATAAGGTAAAATAACATATTTAAAAACAATTTTCCATTTTATTAATAAAATATTTAAATGTAAAAGTATATTTATAAAACCATTAACATGTTTAAAACTTGATTATGAGGAATTTTGAGTTTTTATTTACCAAATTACACCCTAAAAAGAATTATTTTGAGTAATTTGAGCCACTAAAAAAGGAATATTATTGTGAAATTAGTAAAATATAATTTTTCTTTCCAAAAGATCCATTTTCAACCCTTATAAAAAGGGGTCAGTTAGACCATTTCAAACAAACACTTATTCATAAAATTATACCTTTAATATCTGAATTTTTTACTCTCTTTAATCCATTGAAAAAATAATCCCGATCTCACTCATAGTTAAACTAAATCATTCAATTCCATGGATTGTTTCAGGGTAATATCAAGTCTGCAACATAATTATTATCTCCATCTGATATTTTTTTTCTAAGTATTACACTTAGAGGTATCTTATATCCATATAAATTTAATTATTTATGTATAATTATTATACTAAGATATCATTATTTAGATTTGATAATCATTTTTTATTCCTCCCAATCTACTAATAAAAAAGTGTTGGTACTCCATTGGGTGAACTATCGCCACCATAAAATGATATCTTCTATTTTTCATCACTAACATTCATTATTGTTCAAAATTATATAACGGATTAATAAATATGAATTATTTAATATAATTATTATTATGAAATTCGAATTAGTATACACGCTCACCCCCCTATTATGTGTTGATAATCTGGAATGCTAATTGTTTGTATGTGGAGATTAATGCATCAAAAATAAAAAAAAAATTATTTTTCATCTAGATTTTAAAAATTAATCAAAAAATAATAAAAATATTGTTAATAATAAAAAAATAAAAACATATCATTATTAATTTTTATAATGATATTATACTAAAATAAAAACTTCATTAACTATAATCACCAATTGAGTTAAAGAGTGTTCATGTTTCGGTCAGTTTAACTACCTACATGAACAATGTTTTGGAGGGATTTTGAGTTTTTATTTACCAAAATACACCCCAAAATACATTATTTTTAATAATTTTAGCCACTAACCATGGAATATTATTTTGAAATTAGTAAAATATAATTTTTGTTTCCAAAAGATCCATTTTCAACCCTTATAAAAATGGGTTAGTTACACCATTTCAAACAAATACTTATACATAAAATTACAGCTTTAATATATGAATTTTCCACTCCCTTTAATACTTTGAAAAAATAATCCCGAGATCACCCATAGTTACATTAATCTTTCAATTTCGTGGATTTTTTCTCTGGAAGATCAAGTCTACAACGTAATTATTATCTCCATCTAATATATTTTTTTCTTAATATTATACTTATAGGTCTCTTATATCCATATAAATTTAATTATTTAGGTTTAATTATTATACTAAGATATCATTATTGATATTTGATAATAATTTTTTATTCCTCGCAATTTTCTAACAAAAAAGTGGTGGTACTCCATTGGGTGGACTACCACCACCATAAAATGACATCTTATATTTTTGATCACTAATATTCATTATTGATCAAAATTATATAATGGATTAATAAATATTATTTATTTAATATAATTATTATTATGAAATTCCAATTAGTATACACACTCACCCCCCTAAAATGTTTTGATAATCTAGAATGCTAATTGTTTGTATGTGGTTACTAATGCATCAAAAAATTGTTTTTCATCTAGATTTTAATAATTTATCTAAAAATACTAAAAATATTATTAATAACAAAAATTGAAACATTTCATTATTAATTTTTATAATGATATTATTCTAAAATAAAAACCTCATTAACAATACTCACCAATAGAGTTAAAGTGTGTTCATGTTTTGGTCAGTTTAACCACTAACATGAACAATGTTGTAAAGAAATGTTATGGATGACTATGGGTATATAATATTGGATCTTAACTTCCAATTAAATAAGGAATAATTTATCACATTATAGTTAACGGTATCAATATTATTAAAAGTTTGAAAAAAAATAATGTTATTTATACTTCATTATCATAATACACTATTACTTAATAATTAACACTGCATAAAAAATTATAATAATGATTATAAAAGGGTAGTATTTAAGAGTATGGTTTTTAAATAGGATATTATGCCATTAATTTTTGTTATACAAGAATATATATTGAATCAAACTATACATTAAAACAAGTTAATGGTTTTGAATAACTCATTTTCCATTATTTGATACACAATTCTTATTCTAGAACCCCTTTTCTCTAAATTGAATATATTTTATACTATTATTGTAATATATAAATGAAGTTTTCTTTTAAATTGTGTTAAACTTACATAATATCGTTTTGAATCATGATTCTCTTATATTTCAGGATATTAATTTATTTTAAAGATATGCCTCTTATAAAGATTTGGTATAAATTTTATAAAGACTATATGGTGTTTTGGTGACTCAAATATTATCCTTGGGTATTAATCAATCTTCACTGCCTATAATATTTCATTATTAATATATTATTACCTATTATTTCATCCTTAATTTTTAAATAAATAATGTTTCATAGAAAAATAATCTTCATTTATCATTATATGTTATCATTAAAATGAATTGTTGTTATGAATAATACTCACTTCTTGTAAGGGATCATTCTTCCATGTCGTGTTTTTACATCACACTAATGTTCACCTTTACCAATAAAAATCTATACATTTTGTATCACTAATTATCTATGGATTGTATTTTATTTATTTTAAAATAAGGGATTATTATTATATTGAATGATGTGAGTATTGAAAATTGTTTTTTTTAATTATCAATAGGATTTTCAATCCATTTGAAATATAAATTTTGTATCATACACTCTAAATTTTCTTTTGATAACATACGTATTTTTTTATATTCCATTATTGACGATTATTTTTTATTATAATAGTTATCAATGAATTAACACTTCTTTTTTTGAAATCATTGTTCTTTTCTCAAGCCTAAATTATTAAATATTATTTTATGAATTAATTTTTTTAAGTATTTTTGCTTCCCCTTTTAAAAAAACATTTTTTTCAAGTATATTTTATTTCTAAAACAGTATTAAATTTTTTAAAAATACAATCTCTTTCTCTTTAGCATATTTTGTAATGTATTTTTTAATTCAATGTTTTAAAAAATTAAAGATCTCTTGTATTTTAACATATTTTTACCCTTGAATGATTATCTTTCATGAAGTAATGTTTTAAACACACTATATATTTGTTATTAGGATAGTACCCCTTTAAAAAAATATTATTTTTTATAACATATGATTTCTTATGTTCATGATATGTGATTTATTCGAACGTTTTTTGGAACCCATTCATTTTTCCAATGATTTTTATGAGATTATTAATGTTTTAATTTCAAGGGGCATAGAAATTTATGTGTTATGATATTGGCGGGACATATATATCCCAAAAATTCATTGGGTAAAATATTATATCTAATGAGATATAATTTTTACATAAATGGTTTTTTCATGTAGCTAAGAGTTTAGTGTGATGGATTTTAGCACTAATCAAACTTTATGAGTAAATTGGTTGGATGGTAGAAAATTTAGAAATAATAAGAAATTACATATTTATGATTGTGACACATTTTTAGTTTGTAAAAAAAATATAAAATTTATACATGTTTACACTGTATTTCTAAATTATTATTAACTTTTATGTTTATCTCATAAGATTTTTGTTATTTGTCTTTAAGTTGAGATGGGTATATCTTTTATGATTCATTAATGGAATTTTTATTATATTATATTACATTAATATGTTTTTAAATGTCATATGTGGTCTTATGATATCATATTATGATATTTAATTCTATATCATATTTTATCTCATGTTTATGATCAAACACATTAGGATACGTTGTTGAATTATTTAAAATCTAATATCACCCATTTTTTATGTTTTCATTCCACAAGTGGGGAATACTGTTCTATAATGTTAAATATGAACTAAATGGTTCATAAGAGAATGAATATGGGGAAATTTTTGTAAGTGTGGTAAATTCAAATATTTATTTAGCTAATATCCAAGACACTAAAACTTTTTGTATTCGGTTTGTGAAACTATTTTTGAGATGTATATTTTAATCATGTTGTTAATTTATTATTTATATCATGTATATCTAGAGATGATTCTATTTTCATTAGATAATTTTTTTAGTTATTTTTTATATTAGTGTGGGAAACCAAAATTTAAAACCGAAAAGAAAAATTTTAGATAGCATGCTAAATTTTTTTAATGTATATATGATATGGTTTTCCAAGAAATAAATTCTTTTGTGGATAATACAAGTGGATTGGGTTTTTAAAAAGATGAATCTTGGGGTAATAACCCCCAAAAAGTGTTATTATAGTATATCTCAACCATCATTTTTATGCAGGGTAAATTGGACCTTACTGGACACATGGTTTGACTCTATAGGGTTATATACATTGGTTAATCTTAATCTCTTTTCAAACTATTTTGAAATGTTGATTTCTTAATTATATTGAGATATTAGGTTGAGTATCGTAATATAACCAATATTAATGTGACTAACATCATACTAAGATTGATATATGTTGAAATGGAAAAATTGTGAAAAAATATGGAAATGTTAAAGAAAAATATTTTTTATTGTAGAATTCATTTTATGATTATGATATTTCCCCAGTAATTTATATTTTTAATCACTAATGTAAAATAATCTGGTTTTAATAATGGATGGAACTAGAAGTGACAATGGGTTCAAGAGACAATGCTAATATTACCTCAATGAAACACCCATCATAATTGAGCTTAAATGAAACCCCTTGTGATTATGAAAAACCAATTATCACAAAATATAATTACCAATGTAAGCCTATTTTATGTCCCAAGCACAAAAAGGAAGATAAATATGGATTTTTGTGTATTATAAATTATAGAATATGATGAAATACCAATGTAAGCCTATTTTATGTACTTGAATTTATAATACACATTTTTCTAAAGTATAATGTCCAATATGATTTGATTTTTCATGTATGGTTATTATTAACATGATTTTTTATCATCATTTGTTGCTCATAGGATTTTATATGAGATTATATCACATAGATTTATATGATAGGTTATTTCATTTACATGTGTTTACTTTTTTACCTATCAATACAGGTATATGTTTTCCTATTTTATCACATCTACTTTTCATATTTCTATTTTTGAGAATATGAAAGTATTTTATGAAACCCAAAGGGAAAATGATTTATGAATTAACTTTAGATTTATGGAAATTATTTGTAAAAAAAATTTTTAAAATCTTGAACTATTGCATTATTGATATTAGACCTTCTATAGACTCATTGGTGGTATCTTACTGGGATTTGTGTTCCCATCCAACATTTTCAACTGGTTTCTTGTAGACACTATATTTTAGGATATTTGTAAATGGAATGGTATCTTGAAGCATGTTGGTTTCTAATTTGGTCCTCTCCATCATAGTGGGGTGTTTTGGAGGTGACTAATGGTAACATAGATACTTTTCATTCATTCTTTATTTATACATTGTAGTTTGACTAGATTTTGTTGGATTTTATGAACCATGTTTTATATTTTTATTCATATTCCTATTCTGGTTGTATTTATTGTTTTTTTATATATAAGTCTTGTTATGTTTTATTATTTCTCCTCACCATGTGATGGGAAAGTCGAGTGTATGGTTTAGTATAACAAAGCTAGTCTGTTACAAATTCGTATCAGAGGGAAGACTAAGTATAAATTGTGTAAACACTAATTGATTTTGGTTATATTTATTTAGTATAAATGAGTTAGTACAATCAGAATTCTAATAGTAAGTGTAACAAAGGGGCCAGGCTAGCTCACATTTGTGAGTCAACTTAACTTACCATGGGTGGTTATCGACTTTTCACAATGATAGAGAACTTGGGTTTGAGGTCATTTTAATGAATTGTATGGGATGTTTATTTAAATTGACTTATTCATTTTTTCTAGTCTATTTCATTGATATAATTTTAAATTGCTATAATTTTTTGTTTTAAAGTATTTATTTGAATTTATAATGTGGCCCTAATATTTTCGGAATGTTATCATGATCTAATTGGTTATTTTCTTGTGTTTTTTAGATAGTTCCTCTGAGAAGATCTCTTTTATATCTCAGAAGGGAAGCTGTGAGAGGTTCAATAGGATAATCTTCCAGTTGACCATTCTTTGGTAGAATATTTAATCTACACTATCCAAAAAACTATGTCAACTTGGTGTCAGGAACCTAGAATGTGTGGTGGATCATAGATATGAGTTTACTAATTATCATCCAACCATCTTCCATTGTGCAAAAAAATACCACAGAAATATGAGGAGTTGATTGAGTGGATTGGGAAAATCTTTAATTAATTCAATAATCCTAAATAGTCGAAGGTGGGTTTTTTCACATATGTGTTCGAGGGATCGGGAAGGGGGTTATGGGACTCTATTATGCAGGATATGTCTCATAAGGACATTACCTAGGGGTATTTTATGAAAATATTTAATCAATAGTTTTACCCAGATATGTTATATATATAAAAGACCTGGAAGTTTCTGAACTTGGGGAAGGTGGAGCACACCTTTCAGGAGTATTCAACTTATTTTTTTGAGACGGTGCATCTGACATCATAGCCAATCACTAATGAGTACCATAAGTCATAGTGGTTTGAGTTATGAATGAGGCATGATATTTTGTTGATATTGATTCTCATGTGTATTTAGATCATTATGGAGGTAGTTGATAAAGAACACTTTGATGAGTAATGAATAGCTGAGGAGATAGTTTTGGGTGGAGCATCATTTCATGTACTAGTTAGCTGATGTTTATCTTCTTGACAGAAAAGGAAATGTAAGGGTTGTCAGTTCTCTTCAGTACCTTTTTCAGGGGATTAATTAGTACATCAATGGATTTTTTTTATCTACCTTGGATATTTGGTCATACCAATAATAACTATATAGAGGATCATTGGACTTTCCATCACTGCAGATTATCGGTCTATCTGAAAATTTTTTGTGAAAGGATAACCTTGGGAACTAAGGTAGGATCCACTCTCTCAAAGGGTTTTCAGGTTTGTATAAATGATTCTAAGGGAGGTGGGTCAAAATAACAGTCCAAGGGGGATGTCCATGTTTCTAATATTTTATGCCTTAATGCGACTGAGTATGAGTAAGATGAATTTGAAGTCAGGCTAGATACTATTAGATATACGGTTTTTATTTCATCTTTTATAATGGTATATTTGTTTGATACAAGTCTTACTCATTATTTTATATCATTAGAGGTTGTTGCTGTGTTGGAAATTCATTAGAAACTTATTTTTTATAGTTTTTTATATTTCCATTCCATTGGGAAAGATTTTTGAACAAGGTTTCAAGTGTCCCATGAGTTTGGTGATGATAGATGACTTTAAGGAACAATGTGACTTATTGGTGCTTTATCTTGACATATTCGAGTTGATTATTGACCTAGATTATATGATCATTGTTAAGACCCAAATTGACTTTCTTCACTGACCGATATAGTTCTTATCAACTAATGGGGTCATTCATGTTATTCAGGGTGAGTGGGGAACTTGATCCGGAAGGGAAAGGATTGTTGTTCCTTATGCATAGGTAATCTAATGTGAGTTTTAAAAGATATTTCTTGATGTATTGGACACTTTTTTTGAGCTAGAATTTCTTTAGTGGTGATCGTGTATACCATGGTCTTTATATATTATTTTTTGGGGTACCACCATAAAGAGATGTATAGTTCACATTTGACATTCCCCCGAGTATGATGCTCATTTATATGTCATCTTATCGAATGGAACCTGCTATGTTGCTGGAACATAAGGTCTTACGTGAGGATATAAAGAATAAATAATTTAACGATCCAATTGTTTTATCTTGGCCTTCACCTTTCTACTTTAGTATGAAGGTAGATGCGAGTCTCAATTTTTTTCATTAGAAGTTAAATCAGTTGACTATTAAGAACAAACATACTTTTACTAGGATTGATGATCTCTTTGAACCACATAGAGGGGCATGTTAGTTTTCAATGATTTACTTGTGTAAGGGAACCCAAATTTGAGGGTGTAATAATAGTATATACCTATGATATCATTATGTATCTAGTATAGTCATTTTGTGTTTATGGTTATTCCATTCAGTTTGACTAATGATCCTATTGTTTTTATGACTTTAATGGAGAGTTCCATTCATCAGTTCCTAGAATCATTCATTATTGTGTTCGTGGATTATATTTTGGTGTATTCCCAGATTGGTTAGGAGCATAGGGATTATTTGGATATTGTCAGGAAAAAATCCCTCAAGGAATCCTCTTGGTATGTTTTGAGAGTGGTTTTGTTTGTTGACAAAGCCAGTTGACCACAAATTAGTATGGTTGGTGTTTTCCAAAGATAGGTTTCTAAGGTGGCATTATTTTCTTGTGTTTTCCCAATTTTAGGGCCTCAAAATCGGGAGTTTAATGTTGGAAAAGAAAGGATTTATTCATATGATTAAACAGTATGAAGAAAATTGAAGAAAATCAGAAAAATGTGAGAATCCTGTACCATTATTCATGGGTTGTGTACCTTGTTCTGGGAACGGTATGCAGAGTAGCGGGAACTATTCGCAAAACTAGAAACAGATGCCACAACGGATCATGGTGGAAGGCTGTTCATTACACAGATTGTGTGTCAACGGTGGAGGAGATTGACCACATAAGAGTAAAGGCAGTACGCGGGTAAAGTAAAAATTGTTCACAGATGGCTTGAAGTTCATGGTGGTTGAAAGATCAGTTAGTAGTGGAAGCCAAATTGAATATTTGGTAAATCTCGATTTAGCGGATTTAGCGGATTTATTTACCTATATAATAATAGCTAATACCATCGAATACTGGGGAGATTAAATATCATTATAAAACATCTTTTGTTTTGTGGTTTTGGCGAAGTACAAAGGTGGTTCATGAGGGATAATCTCAAGGAAGCTGAGGAGGTTCATGTAGAATATGTTCTGCTGAAATATTTATGTGGAAATATGCATACGCATAAGACTCGGTATGTGGAGAAGGATTCTCTGGTCTGCAAGAGAGTGAATTATGAAAGTGGTACATGGATGGATAGCTTCGGTATGTGGAAGAGAAGACTGTCAGCGAATAGAGAACAGTTCACAGACAGGAGGGGTTTCGTAGAGGAGGTTCGCAGAGTCGGTACGTGATTGCGAAGGTGGAGGTAGTCTATAGATGATGGTCAGTTCACAGAAGTGGTGGCAGTACGCGAAGAAGGTGTCCCATGTACCAAACTAGATACACAGTATGCAGTGGACCAAGTAGTTCATTATTTTCACCATGATGCTTGAAAAATCATTGAATCATTTTTCTAAAGGAATTCCCGGTACCTAGAAGAACCCGGGAAGGCATAATTCATCTATGGGTGATAAAAGGACTTAAATAGAGCATCTACCTATAGTTGAGGATGCAAGAATTCCAAAAAATATTTACACCTGTAGGTCCATAAAATATGGTTGACCTATAATTCCATAAACATTGATTGGATTCCTTTCCAAGAGCAGTGAGCGAAGTAAGAGGAAGATGGTGACACTTTCCACCGATAGTGATCCAGAGATAGAGGCCTAGGGAGTAAACCTTGGGAATACTATGAGAAAATGTTAAATCTTGTAAAGGGAGTGAGCCTGGTCATAGATTATCGAGCCCGAACATTGTACTCATTATTGTCCTTGATCCTTAGTAAATTTGGTACATCGGCGCGTCGTCATTGTATGCTCCTTGGATGTATCCCAGTGAGGGTGAACCAAGTAAAATTTGTTTGGTTCTATGCATGATTTCATATCTATTGACATATTACTATGGGATGATGAGATAATTGAGTTTTTTCTAACAACAAAAAAAGTTCCTAAGGGAAGAATGTTTTAATCAGTCATAACATTATTCACCCACCCACCCCCCCCCCCCCACCATCAAGGTATTCGACCTAGTGGACCTAACAGTTATCATTATTTAATCCTTGAATTAACATCATCTCTATGGAAATATTTAAAATTTTGAAATTGGTTTAGGGAAGTGAAATTTCTAATGTAGGTGATATTTGAGAGGGGAATATCAGTGGATCTAAAATAGGTATAAGCAATTATATCCAATTATAATCTTATAAATGTGTTTGATATCTAAATATTATATAGTTTTACTAGTTATTATAGGTAGTTTCTTCAAGATTTCTATAAGCTCACAACATTGATGATTTACATAACTCATAAGGCAGTATAGATTTAATGGTATGAAAACTAAAACATATATATTGAGAATCTGAATATGAGGTTTAATTAAGTATTATTATTGATTATTCTGAAAATGGGTTTTTGATTATAATGTTTTTTTTATGATTCTGGTAGGGGTTTGGGATGTTTCTTGATGTATGGAAAATATGTTGTGGCCTATAGATCATTCTAGTTAGTTCATCATGATATGAACTACCCTACCCATGATATCGACTTGTTATTAGTTATGAATGTACTCAAAATTTGGTGAAACTACCTCTTTGGGATCATTTTATAATTCATTATGATCATAAGAACCTAAAATATATTTTTACTCTGTTTGATCTGAACATGCGATAGATATGATGAATAGAGAATCTTTAGAATTTTGACATTAATGTTTTGTAAACTCCTGGGAATGTAAATATGATTTTTGATGCATTGAGAAGAATATTGTTGACACCAGACATGAAGAAATATCTTTAGGAGTGTTCTCAAATGAGTTTTTTTTCTTCTATGATATTGGGAATCGAAGAGGATGGTGGAAAGATGTTTTCCACATTAATGAAATTTGACTCAAATTTAGAAGATAATTTTCAACTAGATTAGGTGTTATATAAATAATGCCAATTCTTTAGTGATATTCTGTATGGTGGGGAGACCTTGGGTGAGTGGTCTTGGTCTCTTAGTGGAACTTGGGATTCCATGGTAGGTTGGTTGTTCTATTGTCTCTGAGGTAGGAGTTATTGGATATTGAACACCAGTCTTGTTGGTCAATGCACCATAGGGATACCAAGATGTATCAAGACTTGAGACATTAGTATTGGTGGTCGGGGATGAGGTGGTAGATTGGGGATTTTGTATCATGGTGTCTTACTTTTTAGATAATTCATACTGAACATCAAAGACCTGTGGGTTTTTATATCCCTTACCCATTCTAGTTTGAATGTGGGATGATATTTCCACATATTTAATCATTGGTAATCCATAGATTACTAGTGGGAAGGATACAGTATGAATTTTCATTGATTGAATCACAAAATTGGAGTATTTCCTCCATATCTAGGAGACGATGAAGGTGGAACAACTTGGGTACTTGTAAGTCTAATTTATTGTGTGAGTTTATGGGGTTCCATCTGCAAAAGTATTTATAGTAGATTCAAGGTTCACATCAATATTCTAGAATGGATTTTAAGGGGCTCCCATCTTATATTGATTATAGATTATCATCCATATATAGACAGATAGATAGAGAGGACTATCCATGTTCATGAGTATATGCTTTGAGAATATGTGGTTGATTTTAGATGATCTTGGAAAAATCATTTTCCACTAATCAATTTTTCTTACAATAATAGATATCATGCATCAACTAGGATTGTTACCTTAGAATATTTAGCGGACATGTAGATATCCATTTTCCTGGGAATATATGGGAGAGCATTCCTTGGTTAGGATGAGTCTCATTAAGGAGACAATAGAGATAGTGTAGTTGATCCAGAGAAGATTGATCATAGAATAGTGTTTTTATAAATCTTATGTAGACTATATTCATCATCCACTGATGTTTGATACTTTTGACTAGGTTTTTTATGATATTCAACTAACTTGTTATATCATCAATTTGGTAAGAAGTGTATGTATGCATGATGTTTGTGAGCCCATTTGATATTTTTTGTGACTAGGAAAGGTGTTATTGGCTGTAATTTCTATCTTGTTTTACATCTATCCACCATTTGTTTCATGTTTCCTAGATGAATAGGTATATACCAAATCATTCCCATGGGATTGGTGGTGAGGATATTGATCTTGAGACTGACACCACTTCAGTGAATTAGCTGATTCATATTATGGATCATCGAGAAAAGCTACTACATTGAAAAATTATTCCTTTGGTCAGGGAACTATGGTAGTGTGGTTGGGATAGACATGATATTTGTGAGTTGGAATTTTTGATGAGGAAGCAGTGGTCTTTACTTTTTATGAGTCTATGATTCTGAGGGATTTCTAGGGCTAGAAATCATTTATGGTGGGGTTCTTATAAAACCCTATTATATTGTTTACGAACACCCTTATTCATGACCTATTTATCATCAGATTTTTGGTTTTTTCTAAGATTCTCAAGGATAGATAGTATTTTATAGGTAATGTGACATAAATTTTACTGACGTTTGTTTTTTTTTCTGAAATAAAGGATTATAGGTATAAAATTTTTAATATCATATAGGTGTTCTCTCCAAGTTTAGAGAAAATCATGGGTTCCTAGATTTTTTTTATGCTTAAACATGGATTTACTATAGTCTTCTGGGGAATTATACACTGTGTAAGGGGGATACATGACATATATTCATATCTAGAAAGATATCATGAACTGATATTGGGAATAAAATATTTAAATTCCTTGTAATAGGTTTATGATGTATAATGGTCTAAAATAATGTTTTAATAAAAAAGGAAACACAATTTCTAGATTTTTAAGCCTTTGTGGATTACAAGACATGTAATGGGATTATATACCATGTAATTCTCATGAGTTGCAGTTCTTAAGGTGTCTTATGAGTGATTAATTCATCTATGGATCCTCCATCTTTCAACCCAAATCTCGCCCTAGGTGATTTTAGAGATCTACCTCCCTTATAGATTTTTTTCCCATGATCAATCATCAGGGTTGTCGTGGTGCACATATTTGCGTAAGTGTTCCTTTTGGATCTTATTTTCTTTTGGTTTCATCATTTTCATTGGAAATGGTTAGGTTTCATATTCATGATCAAATAGTGTTTTATATTTATCCTTTATAGATTCTTATTGTACCTTTTATTTTGAAGGTCGATCTCATGGTTTACAATCACCACTTTTGAAGGTAGATACGTTTATACCATTTTTTCTTGTAGTAATTTCTATACAATGGGATAATTCAACGAATTTATTATTGTTCGTGGTAAATTCATTTGGTTTAATAATTAATTTTAAATGGTGTGTGGTTTCAAGGTATTTCTTGGAATGGAAAATATTTTTATAGGTTTTTTTCATTGAAGATGGATTTTCTTGGATTTGAAATGGGTTTTCACACAAAAAAGCATATTCACATGGATTTGAAAATGTTTTATAAAATTATGAACATGGTTTTGAAATTTATTTTGTAAATTATCACTTATGGAACCTTAGGTGCATTGAGAAATAGGCATGGGTTTCCTTAGTGTGTGTGGAACCACTAGGTGGTAACCTTTGTGATATAGATAGACTATGGTAGGAATTTATATTTGTTGGATACAAAGTTATTCTTTTTTTGGCCCTTGAATGTCAAGTATACATTGACCAATAGTCTAGGGCCCTATACAAGGTGTATTTTCATTTATCATTATTTATCAATTAACTTGTTTTATTACTTATTATCACTCATAGGTTTTTATATGAGGTTGTATCATAGAGATTTTCATGATAGGTTATTCAATGGATATGTTTTTATGAACATACTTCTTGATGCATGGATTTGATTTCTGGTTTTATAACTTCTACTTTTCATATTTTTGGTTTTCAAAATAGTAAAAGCCTTTATGAAAACCAAAGCTAAAATGATTTACAAATGGATTTTGTATTTATGGATTCCCATTATAAAAATGTTTTGTTTTTAAATCTATAACATTTTTTTCTTAAAATTAGACCTTCTATAGACTCGGTGGTTGTATCTTACTAGGATCTGTGATCACACCCTACTTTTCCCTTTAGAGGTTGTTGATATTATGTTGAAAGATACAAGTAAAGGGAAGGTAATATTGTAGTATATTAGCTTCACCTTCAATATTTTCATTTATATCAGAGTGGTTGGGAGGTGAATAATGGTCACATGGAGACTTATTATTATTCTTTTTACACCTTCTGGTTTAGAGAGTTTCTCTATGATTTTATGGACCTAGTTGTATATTTTTCTTCCACTTAATACTCTATTTGTGTTTATTTATTTCATTATATACAATAAAAATTATTATATAATTAATCACCTCATCATAGGTGTATGGTTTGGTTATCCAAGGTTTTTCTGTTACACATCAACTATCAAATTGTCAATATAAAATGATTAGTTGTGATGACATGTTAAAATATGATAGAACTCATCCAAGGGAACCAAAAATAATTAAATATATTAATTTCATAAAACCCAATAATTATACAAGTAAATTCCTTAATCTAAGTGTTACTAAGTATAGTAAGAATACATATCCTTCTTAACACAGTGAGTATGGAAGAACTTATAATATGACTACTGATGAAGAGTATATGGGAAAATAGTTTTATTTTTCCCTCCAACAAGAATTAGTGTAAGTGTTCTAATTCTTTGAACTCTATTATATCTATGATTATTTTTAATAACATCAAGTCACAACCCTCATTGGTTTTTATTTATGGGAAATCATTTAGAGTTAGAAATATTGTGTTTTTGGAAATAATCATTATGAAAACCAAAATATACTCCTATAAAATTTCATTCAATTTTTCATATATAATTTCTATGTTCAATTTGAGACTACATTAATTTCATTAACAGTGAAAAATAATTCTATATAAAATCTGATCATAAAATATTTAAATTCTAACTATGAATTATATAAAATGGAAACTAGATCCTTCGCGTGGGCATTAATACCTAGTTAGGAGATAGAATTCCATAAATTATTTATGTAAGATAACTTTATTTGTATGTTCCATATTTTATTGAGGATAAATTATATTTTGGGTTAATATATTAATAAATTCCAATCATTTTCTTACCTATATCTATTCCTATAACTAAAATGAAAATAAATTACATTGACATATTTTATTTAAGTGGTATAGAATTGTGACCACCTGAGATTTCACTATCTATTTTTCTATAAAAAATATTTTGTTACATGGTTGGAACCACACAAAACACCAAAACCAAAAAAAATATGGATAATCCTAATATAGTTGTAAAACAACCTTGTATAAACTATTGTAATATAATTTTGAATATATATATATATATATAAAGAAATTAATGTTCACTTTAAATATTGACTCAAATATTGTATATATGTAACTATTAAAAATTATTTTCTCTAATTTTATTCTTCCCAAGAATAAAATATATTTAAATTAGTAAAGGATTAACAATATTTTAATTATTAACTTATATTAAATATAAGGAATAATATATAATATATAATGTTTTTTTTCAACAAAAACATTTCTTCGCCATATTTTTATATAAAAAAAATTATAATTATTTGGATATTATTTTGAAAAAACTAACAACATTTTTAATATATCATGATCATGGTTAAATAAGATTAATTATTTTGATTTTTATGAAACACATGACTTTCATGTGAATAGTGAATATTCAAATTTTATTAAAGATGTAAACATTAAGAAATTATTTTAATGTTAAATTAAATATAAATTTTTTGAATCATTTATATAAAAAATTTATATATTATAAATTTTAATTTATTGTTTCATATTAATATAGAGAATTTATAAAACTCAGGTTCACATTTGGAATATTTATATAGTGTTTTAAAAGAAAAAAAAATTGGTCGTTTTTTAATTAATTAAAACATTATGAAATGGAGTATATTTATTTATTTTATTATTAAATAAAATCTATTTCATTTGTTATAACTATTTTAAATTAGTTTTAATCAAGGACATTGATAACTCTATCCCATTTATAAATCATTTTTTATAATAATAAACTTTTTTCAAAATACTTGTTTTTGAGCATTGCATGAACTTGTGTTAATGTTTATATTCCCTACACATTATAAGATAATAAAAAATGAATCTTATATTTGAAAAAATAATTTTATAATTATTTAATATGTACAATTTCATTTTGTGATATGAAATTATTTTATTAGTAATAATTTTAGTTACCATAATAATGGTGATATACATATTTTAAAATTATTATTTCATTAATGTAAATGAATTTATATCAATAAAATTCAATTTAAATACATGAAATATTTAATATAATAGGATGTATAAAAACATCATATAATTTTCAACATTTATTTATTTGGTAATAAATCCTATGTAAAATTTTGAATTCATATTGGTCAAAATGACATTTTTCAACTAAAAAAGTTTAAAAGTAAAATAGTGAAATCAAAAAACATAATGGTGATAAACAATGAAAATGTATAAAATATGTGTGGAACCCCTTTGTTGGGTAATAATTGTCCCAAATAACCCTCAAACTATATTATTTAGAATATTCAGTTCTATTGACCTTGTAATAGTTCAAGGAAGTATTAAAATATATAGTGTGTTTCAAAAAGTGCCATTTTCTTCCCCTAAAAAGGGGATCACACCCTTTAAAACACAAAATAATTCTTTTCATTAATTTTCAGAACTATTCCATTTTTCTATTTCTATATCTCATACTCAAAATCATTATCCACTAGTAAATCATATTTAGACTAATTATTTCAATTCAAAGTGATCTTATAAGGAAATATCAAGTCTCTAATGTGTTATCCATTTCTTATGTTATTATTCATAAAAATATTATTCCAACTACTTATATCAATTAAAATATAATCAAAAAATTATAATTTTTATAATTATTTATTATTTTATTAATGTTAGACTAATTTTTTATCCTCCCCCGTCAACTAAGAAAAAGAATATTGTCGTTATTGTGTCGCACAGACTAACACCTCCACAAATAGATTTATTAATATTTTAATAATCTTCATTCATGGATGATCAAAAGGATATGATGGATGAAGAAATATTATATATAAAATATAATTTTTATTTTGAAATATATATTTCATATCTACAGTCACCCCCTCTCATGCATTGAGAAATGATAATGATAATCATGTGTATATGTGGATTACCGCCTCCCCAACAATTTTTTTTTTAATTTTTCATATTGATTTTGATAAATATTAAAACATATTAAAATATATTTTAACATAATAAAAAATCAAAATAATATCATTATTATTTTTTATAATTATAATATATCAAAAAACACCTCATTAACCATAGTTACTATTCAATTTAGAGCGCGTTCATGTTTTGGTCAGTTTAACCACATACCTGAACGATAATGTAAAATTATTTTAAAAATAATCATGGGAATATGAAAACTAATATTATTACAATATAATAAAAAAACTAATCATTGTTATATTGTTCTAAAGATAACATATTAAGTATATAACTTACAAAGTGTTATTTTTAGACCATATCATCTAAATAAGCCAACATGAATTACATTTTTAGTCAGCAAAACTAAAACACTTATGGAATGAAATAAGAACAATATTCATCAACATATGAAATATATTATAGGAAATTAAATTATATATAAATAATTATATTTTTATCAACCGGAGGGAAATTATATCAAAATTATTAGACATGCGTAAAATAATTGAGATTATTAACAACTGATGGTTATGATATACAATAACTATTTTAAGTTATCATGATAAATAATTATAATATGGTTTATAAAATGGTAATATTTATGTTTCAATTTATATAATTAAATTATATTATTTTTTATGAATGATTTTAGAGATCATCGGACTAATCCTGTAAATAATATGGTCATTTTTCATAACTCATTTTCATTTCATGGAAGTAAAATTGTTGTTCTTACACCCCATTATTTTATATAGAAATATTTTATCAAATGAATATATAAAACTATATTTATAAGTTAATTTATTAAGATTTATAATTAATTCCAATCAATTCATTTCCAATAGATCATTACATTTAATTTTATGAAATTTATAAAGGTTTCATTATCTCAAATTTGAATCCCTTGAGACATATTTAATCTATACATTTGGTTTTCTTTTTAATTTTTTAAATTTAGACCTATAATTATTTTATATCATGATTAAATTATATTTCATGTTGTTAAATTTTATTATTAATGATATAAATTCAATGGAAACTTGGTTAAAATGATAAAAAAGATATAACTGGTTTTCAGGCATGAAATCTATTCCTTGGGACATAGTCAATATTCTTTGAAATTAGTCATTTAAGATTGATCTATTATAACATATAATGATATTATGTTTTAATTTCATAGATTCTTTCTAGTTATATAATCATCCTCCCCAGTTTCTTCTTCCTTGATGATTTTATTGTTTCCTTAAAATACATTTTTAAAATAATTGGCATTTCTTTTAATGCATTTGTCTCTGATGAATATGTTTTTATATCCCACCATGTATCTCCCTTCCCAAGTGGGGTAATTATATTTAATATCTCTAATGATCCATTTATTTCCTTTTATTAATTTTAAATGAAAATTCCTTCCATATTTTTAAATGATGTGGTTTTTGAACAAGGTTATTTCAAAATGTTCAAATGGATTTTTCATTATTTCTAAACAAAATATTTTCATCATACACTTCACAGTTTATTTTGATGACCTTTATGATGTTTTCAGGGTTATATTATTAATTATTATATTTAAAATTTAATTTAGTCATTTTATTTCCAAATCTATTTTTTGGAGACAAATATGATTTCTTCAACTCTCTATTATTAAATATTATTTTATGTGTTAAAATTTTCAATGTATTTTCATTTTTCATATTTAAAACCATTAAATATTTTCAAGTATAATTTTTTAAAAAAATTATAATATGGTTTTCAATTTTATTCCCCTTCTCATAAAAAAATTGAAATTAATTTTCACTAAAATGTTTTAAATTGATTTTTCAATGATATTGTATTTTCACATCTAATTATCCTCCATTTATTATCTTTCAAGCTATGATATTTTAATCATAATATATATATGTCATCATGACATTATTTATTTTGTTAAATCACATTTTTTATATCTTATTATTTCTTAAGATCTCGAAAAATTATATTCTTGAGTGGTTTAGGAAAACCATTATTTTTTCAATGGTTTTGTATGTGATGATGAATGTTAAATTTTCACATGGTATGGTACTATATATATATTATGAGATGGTTTGAACCAATAACTCCACAAAATTCATCTTATAATGTTTTATATCTAATCTCCTAGAAATGTTATGTGAATGAGTAATAAATTAGCTACACTCAAAAAGGGTGTGGGTGATGGTGTAAATCTCTACTCATAATTTGATGAGCGAATGGGTTTGAATATTGCTAGGTTAAAATTGATAAGAAATACTTTATTTATTATTTTTACACATTTTAATGTTTTTAATCACAATTTTCCATGATTTCGTTATTACACTATGTTTTTCATTTATTCCAAAATTTTATGGCATGCACCCATTTTTGGTTATTAATTGTAAATTTAAGAAATGTTTATCTTTTTTTATTCATTGTTTATATTTTTATGATTTGTTGATTTTTATATGGTTAAATTATTATCATATATATTCATTTGATCTTATATTAGGATATTAAATACTATCTCATATGACACATTTTGATATGATTTTCCCTTTTGAGAATGTGACCTCATCCCATTCTTATTTTTTCATTCCCCGAGTTATAATGATTTTTGTATCTTATGAGATATGTTGTAAAGGTTATATAAGATCATTATTATGGATAAATTATTTTATCTAGAGTATATTCTATTTTTCTAGATAATCCTTATGAATATAATCATTTTGGTGTTTGGGTTGTATGATTGTTCGTTATATTTAATTTCAATAAATAATGAGATTAATGAAATATTTAGGTCATGTATTTTATGGGTCACTTCATGAAGATAAAAATTCAACAAAAAAATTGGAACTCCTTCATTCATAAACACAATTTAAAAAATAAATAATGAAATAATGAAAATTATAGATACTCATAATGTTTTATCCTTGGTTCACACTTCAATGGCCACTCCATTTATTTTCTAGAATGGATAAGTTGGCTCCAATCATCCACCTTTTTTCTTACAACATCACTACATTATTCCTCATTCCTATATATCCTATACCCAATACTCTCTCTTAAAATATATCCCCATTAATGGTCCATCAGTTGCATGAAAAATGTAGGGAAAATAGTTAAAAAAAAATTCTTCGCTTTATGTGTCCTTAGGAAACTTCAGGTTCTTATAGTCAATATATTTTGATTAGTTTATGTGGAATCATCACAAAGTTCTTCATTCACATGGATGTGAGTTTAATATTCATTCTCCTTAATCATTTATTTCTCATTAAAATAATTCAATAGGAAATTAATTATCTTTTCCTTCTCTAATTGAAAATCTTTGTCCATGGGTTTCTTTTGATGAAATAATGTATTCTAAAATTAGTTTACACTAATTATGAAAATTTTCATAAATAAAATCATCTTACAAGGGATAAATATCTCTTAATTTGAGAGATATAATATGTGGGTATAAATATTATATGAATTCCCAAAACATGCAATGTGAGTTGAAATTATGATATTGTTACTGAAAATGTATTATTTTCCTTAAAATATTTCATTCAAAAATTATAATAGTAAAACATCAGATGTTATATAAATAAAAAAAATTATAGAATTATAACATATTAAAATAAAATATAAATGATTAGTACTTATTATTATGATAACTCATTATATCATATAAATTGATAGACTTAGCCAAAATAATGAATTTCACACTTAAGAACAAAATATTAAATGGATTTATAGAATTTTAATAAATTTATTACCTAATTAGATACAACCATAATAGATAAAATAAAGATAAAAACAATAAAATAGGAAAATTCCAAATAAATATTAAAGATATCCTTAAAAACAAAAAGTTATTCAATGAAGCCAAAATGATATTTTGGTGGTGATTTATTAAATGAAAATCAAAATAAATGTTATGAAAATAAAAATCTTAAAATTATTCCACACTAAAAAATGATCCCCAAAACATCTATGTGACAAAGATCACACAAAAAAAATCATTTGATAAACCTTGGAGAATCACCATTTTAGAATAAATAAAGAATTAAATTATCATGAATCCTAAAGAACTACTCCTCAGTATTCTCTATTTTGTTATGTTAATCTAATTTTACCTAATTTATCATATTATGATCAAACAAAACTTACCAACCATCAAAAAAAATTAACTTAAAATAAATAAGGATTAATAACGATGTTCTTATAATAAAAAAACACAATATTCCCTGTAAGTTTGACAAAATATTCAATATCCACCCTAATAAAGTAAATGATTTATTTTAAAGCATGAGAACTTTTTTAAGGTTATTATTTGACTTTATTTTGGTATCTCCATATGTGAAAAATTATAAGGGTTGAATAATGAGGTTTTAAATAATTTATAAGAAAAAAATGCTTGGTCATTTTACACTCATGTGTACATTATCCATAATTTTCAGTAATAAAATTATTTATAAAATTATTTAAAATATGTATTAATAGATCACAACATTCTTATATTAAAAAACAACATGATATTATTCCCTCTCAACTCACATTATGTTACTGTTTCCAAGTTCTTTTGCAGATTTAAATTTATCACAATTCATATATTTTGAAGGCAATATAGTGACATACTAACAAGAAAATTTGGTCTGAACACCCACCCACTTTATGAAATACCAATATTTCTTATCAATTTCACTAAAATGATGTTTTATGTTTCATTTAAATTTCAGAACATTGTATTTTTTTCAATTTATTTGTTCAATTAATCTTCTTGAATTGAAATATTAAAGTACAACATTAGTAGAATTTATTTTCAAAAATAAAAAAACCATCAACATCTAATTATTCTTCACATATAAGAACATATATTATATATTATCCTGAAATGCATCTCCTAGTCACTTTAAATCATTAAATTCATGAAACTTTAATTCCAATATAAGTATAGATAAAAAAAATGCCATGTAAAGTGGATAATGTATAGGATGTTCATTAAATATAAGGGGTTTAGGGGGGATAAAATTGTAATATAGTCTTGATGAGAAATTATTTTCCTTAAAAGGGTATTTTGAATCATATATCACAAGGATGATTATTTTTAATCAAAATTAATTCAAACTCATAGGTTTTTATATAAGTAATGAAAATTCAATATATGAAATATGTTTTTTTATTCCCAAGAGTTAAATTGAATCTTATAGAAATATAAAAAATGTTCAAATTCCTCTTAAGTATATGAATTTACAATTTAGATAGTGGATTATGATACGGGATTCAAAAAAATTGTGTTCTTTTCAAAATATTTCAAATGTGTTGAAAATGGGACATTATTATTTTATATGTCATTAAAATTAAATTCCATTGTAAAATTTATTCATAAATTATACTATTTTTTATAAATTAAAATGTTGATAAAATTGAGATATAAGTAATTTAGAAACACACCAAAATGGATGAAAAATAAAAATAATGAAAGAAAATAAGTAGAAACCAAAAATGAATGACATGGAAACCAAAAAAAAAATCCAAAATTACAAAAATATATTTTTATATCAACTCCAGATAATCTAATTTGGTAAAATTTATTCATTTTTCCATGATTGATGACTGAGTGAATAAAATTATGAAATTATGGATGAATCAGAACCAAGGAGTATAGAATGATAGAACATAATCCTCAATGGTACATAAAAATTTTAAAATATACATATAATATTAGTGGATATAGAAAATGTTATTTTAATGATTTCAATCAGGTTCCCTTGGTAATTAAAGTTTATTTATTTTAGGTTCACTATTCTAAAAAGGAAGAAAAATGAAAAACATGATTAATAATGTAAGGTCCTAAACAGTTTTAAGGAAATTGACCTGAAAATGAATTCATTATGGTTACAAATAGTATAACATTGTCTATATTTTTATATCAATTTGGGGTATCCATTGATCATAAAAAAATTAATTTCTCCAATTATATCCTAGATCTATCCTAATATTTTTTTCAAATTTTTTCTAGCTCATGTAAGTAAAATATTATTTCTTTTCCTACAAAAAATAATTAAATGCTATATATTTTCACATCAAAAAAAATTAGTGTTATAAGAAAATGGGAAATTTAATTGATTTATAGTATATTATTATTAACACACATAATCCTATTGGTTTTTTAAAATTATTTTTATAGGTCCATTGTTCGTTATCTTTCATTAAATTGCATATTTTTTCAGAAAATATTTCCCAAAAAATGTTTCAATTACTCGTTTTAATGGTCTAATAAACGAATTATATTTATTTCTAATTGGATATATAAATTCTACGAATTTCTATAAATTTCATAATCATGGATTCTAATGTTTTATTACATAAGTGGGTTCCCTGATCATAAATTATGACCTTTAGTATATGAAACCTAGACAATAGTTTTTCTTTAAAATAGTATGTATCCACATTTTCATCATCAATTCATGTGGGGATGAATTATGTATATTTCTATACATAATCCACATAAATATGTATTTTAAGGGGTCAAAATAAATTTAGAAATCATTCTATGAATTCCATTTAACATTTTTGAAAAAATTAACAAACTAGATGAGTTGTTGTGGAATTTCATGTCTGTTTGAAGTATTTTCTTGAAAATAGAATCTCTCACTTGTGTGGAAGAATTATAAATTCTCAATATAATGTAATTTATAATAAAAAAATACTCTAACAAATATTAAGTAGTTCATTGAAATCCCATGTTCCCTCCAATGACAAATATTTAGGGCTGATTTCATTTATACAATATGAATGAATCATTTAATCGTTTGGTCTCATCCAACATTTTATAGGTAATGTACATCCTAAACTTTAATATTTGAATCATAGAAAAGAATATTTTTTTTCCTAAGAACACATATTCTTATTTGACTTGTATCAAGAAAATTCATTAACTTAATAAACAATGGACACTCATTCCTAACAACTTATAGTTTCTCCTATGGAAGGGTTTCATTGATTAGTGGATAGATCTAGAACATATTATCCAGAACAGTGGGTATCTAGCATAAATGGTTAGACATAAGATTTTAAATTTCATTTCTATCCTTTATTTTAATATAAAATTCTTCTGCAAATTTTTTTCACTTGAATAGTCTTGATTTTAAATTATTATTTCTTCATTAAAAGATTGATAGGAATATAATCCGTGAATATAAGCACCTAAGAGCATAAAAAGTAACATATAAAATATTCAAAAGTAATAAAAATAACCCAAAACTATTTATCTAAATTTTTTGAATTATCTAGGTAATTATCTAATGTTATAAAACATATGTAATGAAAAATGATTTATTTTCAATTTTTAAACAAAAAACATCCCCAAAGAAAAAAAAGAATCAGGCATGATATAAAATTGTATGTTTCAATTGGGTGGCCAGAAAATATGTGTGGTTAATCATTTTTATTTCAAATAATTAAATTATTTTATAAACATCTCATCAATATGAGAAATTATTCTTTTTTTAAGATACCTCAATAAGCCGAATATGATTTTAATAATGAATTTTTTGAATATTTTATAGAAAACCTCAATAATAAAGAATGATCTAGACTATTTCACAACTTTTATGTAATGTGTTCAAGAAATTTCATCCTATTTGGTGTTGAAATTTTGGATTCTAGATTAAGACAATATGACCAAGTAAAATTCCATTTTTTTCCATTACATTATATTTTTCATAATTAATGAAAATATTATTTCAAAGAAAGTTTTATTGGTAACAACATAGATTTTCAAAAACTTACTAAAATATAATATATTGACAGTAAATTAAACTATAAAAGTATCTACAAGTATTTCCAAAAACATAGAAAAATACTCATCTTGATACTTTGAAAATAATTTGTTTCAATTCATAGTAAGATAAGAATTCTCTTAAAATAGTGTGTACCAAAATCACATGTTAATGTTCACTTCTTTTGAACCAAATAAGCTATGCGGATTTCAAAAATTGTAATAGAATCAATCAAGAAAATATAAATGGATCTATTCATCTTGTGTTTAAAGAACAAAATTATAAAAAGGATTGGTTAAATCATCATTATTATCCACTATGTATACTTCTCTATAGTCCATATACATCATCCATTTTTTAAGTACTACATGGATTTACTCTCCAAATTTAGTCTTTGAGATTATAAGGAAATATTCTTAAATAAATTTTTAATAAGGCTCACCAATTGACAATAAAATATGTTAAATATTTTTCTAGGGGAAAATAACTTGTTCCCTTATTTCATAACAACCTTCAAATTTTTTGGTTCCATCTTCTTTGAAATTATTTCATAGGTTTGGTATTTTCATTTCACATGATTCTATATGTGGAAGTTACAGCTTTGATTCTAGTGAAATATGAGTGGGACCTTCCAAAATAGTTTTATGGTTCTCAAGTACTCGTATATTTTCGTTTAGTTTGGAGATTAATAAATATTTTGAAATAATGATAGGTTATTTATCATCCTTAACTAGAAAGTAATATGTTACATTATTATGAAATGGTTTATGATCATTTTTTTTAATTTTTCATGGTTAGAAAAGTATTATGTGATTCTTATACAACAACTTTATCGCCTAATTCACCACCAAAATTATTATATATTAGATTTATTTTAGGGAAAATTTATTTTCGTGGATTATGTATATAGTATTACTGCATCAATATATTTTATGAGTTGAAAGGACTTTCACATTTTGAATTTTTAGTTTCATGGATATCAATTTCAACATACTCAGCTATCTTTTTACGTGTGATATTATTAATTTATTGGGAATAATAACACAAAATTTTAAAAGATATAAAATTTTATACATTCCAGAAACTCTCAAAAATATTATGTTCATAAATCAAATTTTTAACACATTCATCATTAATTTAACATTAATGATCTCTTAAATAGTTGTCAAATTATTCAATTTCTATTTTCACAAAATTTATCTTTAATTCATATTCAAAATCATCAGTATTATTGATTAAATTATTATCATTATTATAAACATAATAGGTTTCATGACCAATAGCATCAAAATTATGAAACATCTCATTATAACATCAATCGGTCATGTATATTGTATTGGTTAGTTGATATTAAATTGTAACATTTTGTTACCTAATTTAAGGTATTTTATGACCCATTTTTTGATTTATTTATGTTTGCTCTTGTTTTGGGGTCATTCCAGGATAAATCGATAAACAATTTAATCCCAAGAGGTTGTGCATGGTTTCAACATGTTTACAGAAAGCCATATGTTTTAGACTAGAATACTTTACACTCTAATTGGTGACATTATAAGGGGTTACATGGTTTTTCCAAACCATGCATCCGACCCTTCCAAACCATTAAACCTTATACAGTGATGGTTTCCATGGTTGGAACATGGTTTGAAAAATTGTACTCTCTCTGAAGAAAATAGATGCACCCTACAAGAAGGGGTGCATGGTTAGGGTTCACAACATGTCTTACCATACATCAGATCCTAGAATACCATGCACATGTGTTTTAATTCCTATGATAATTATTTTATAAATCCAAAACCCATAGTTTAATATTTCTAATTGACTAATTCTACCATAACACAAATTCCTTAGTTTTGAGGGATCCCTATAGGTGATTTTGAGTCTTCAAACCACTTTTATTAGTGGATAAGAGAATTGTTGAGCTCATTTGATCTCCTTCAGGTAATAGGATATCCTCTTATGTGGTTTCTTCTGATCACTCTTTCTAAAATACATATATATTAGTGGATCATTATGTTTTTTATGGATAAAAATATATTTTGGATGGATCTTGATTCAATCGTGTGATTTATGATCTCTTACACCTCATTATTTATTGTAAATACTATTGTGGTTTTTTTCATTGAACATGTGATAAAAGGTATGTTGTTCCATGTTACTTTTAATTATGATTGAAATATGAATTTTCTTGATTGAATTGAATTGAATTTTGAAATGAGTTAATAAACCTGATTCTAAAGTATTTGAAATAATATTATGTGTGATTTTAAATTGTATGGAATTTTTTAAAACACCAATTTTAATGGAATTTAAATTTTTTTTAGTTTTTTTGAAAAATGATAACTTAATTATGAAATTTATTTGATTATTTTACTTGATTTTGAACCATTTTAAAAATAGATTACAATGAAAAATGATTTTAAAATGATTTAATTGATGGAAAACTCTATTTTAGTTTTGAAATAATAAAGATATGTTGAAATATAGATACTAGAAAAATAATTGAATTTATTTGAAAGGTATTTATTTCCCAAGATTGATTGAGTGTTTTATTGTCTGAAGAACATGATATAATAGGTTTATTATAGTAATTGGGAAAATAATTCTTGTACCTTCCCTCTGTAAGAATGGATTAATGATAAGAACAGTTACCAAAACAACTATTTCATGGCTGCCTATGATGGTTACCCTAAATAGGATGTATTTTTCTATGAAAACTTTCATTGAGCCATGATCATTATTAATATGTGTGAGGATTCTATTACCTCAAAAATCAATTATCACAGGTCATTCATACTTGGTTCTTTGATATAATTTTTTACTAGACTATACATGTGGTTGATTATTGAACTATTTTATTCAAGACAACTATTTTATATAAATGTTTTATAAAAATTTATATTTATACCAGTTTTGATATATCTTACATCTCTTTTGAATTTTATAGAATGTTTTGGTTTAAAATATTTTCATGAAATTTCATACATTACTTATTTAAATTGAAAAAATAATTGGTTTAATTGTGATGGAATTGATTGTGGAACATTTGTTTATACCCTACTTAGATTTATGGATCTCACCATTCCATTTCCTTGGAAATTATTTTACTATCATTTCCATGTTTTGAGAGAAGTGAAATAAGCGCTTGGAGGTGGTGGATGTTCATGATCCTTGGGACTATGGAGTATCGATGTTGACAAGTGGAGTTTTTGTCCAATTATTATAAAGTATTTTTAAAAATTTCATCTAGTTGGTGTTGTTGTTTTCATTGAGAAGTTTCTTTATCCATATGAGTATTTTTTTACCAATTTCTGTCGAGTACGTCTCCTTTTTGAGTGTTGGGCATAATAAATTTTACCCTTTAGATGTCGTTGTTTTTGCGTAAAGTTTGTTCCTTCTTGGATCATGTAATATTTTCGGTACTAGTAACAAACTCATAGTGATTGAGAACACCCTTTAGGATCTATTAGGTATGGATTGGGTATCAGGGTACCTGAGTATCCTTGCAGGTGGGTGGTAACTGGGTTTCCAAGTTACAAGTTAAGAATCATTTCTTGATGTTATTATGGTAGTTGGGATCTCTTAATGGGACTTCTGGTGTAGTTGTGAGTGAGTTCATAACAAGACTCATTGTAACAAGCCTTAACTAACCATGGGTGTTTCTAAAAGGTTTATTTTTGGGAATGTATGGAACAAATTCTAGTATTTTCTATGAATCTGTTTATTTTTTTATTATATCCCAATCTTTAAATTCTTATTGATAGAATCGTGATTCTGGTATCATTGTCAGGTGTTTTCTTTTTGATGTTTTTATTTTTGAATATTTATGTCCAGTATCATCATTCCATTGATAAGACATATAAATACTCCCTAGGAGGAAGCTGTTAGTGAACCAAAAAAATTAAATACTCTATTGTACCGTAATCTTATCATGATTTTGGTGTGGGCTATCTATGATCTAGGAAAAGTAACTTCACTCATTCTCGTTTTGGCACTAGTAGTGAGATCTCAAAGGTTTGAATCTCATGAATTTTACCATCTGTTTATTTACCAAAAGACACATTCTTTCTAAGTCACTAATAGTCCTCAAGATGTTTAGAACTGGTTGAGAATGTTAGATCTTCTTGTTAAATTCCTAGTGATACTTTATGTCACTAAGGTGAAATATGATACCTTTAATCTGAAAGGGCGTAGTAGGATTTGGTGGGATTCAATGGTTATGAAAAGAATCAAGAGTGTTTGGAATGAAAATAATTTTGAGTTCTTTTCACTGATTAATTGTATCTATAATTTATGATCTTATTGAAATCCATAAAATATCTCAAATTTATGATGGTCACATTACTATAAATCATAAATCATATTGTTTTTCTGATATTGTTCAATTTTCCACTGATAAGGTAAATAATTATAAGCTAAAGGAATGTATATTTGATATGGGTCTTCAACGTGAAATATGATCTTAAGTTTTCCGATTGATGTTAGCATCTTAAGAAGATGTGTTTGATAGGAATTTGATCATTGATCTTGACCTTGATAGTAATTTACGGTTAAAGGGACTCCCTTTCCTCCCAGTTGTAGTTATGTGACATTACATTAAAGGAAAAATTAATCATGATGATTCTCACTGTGGTTCTAGATATTAGACATCTTCTAGACCTCCTATAGTGTCTGGAAAATGACCACTGACATTCTTTTAGTGTGATATAGGTGGGTATATGTGATGTGTTTGTATTGAGGATCCAACGATCTTTACTTCTTGGGGTCACTTTGAACATTTATAGATGTTATTCCATTTATTTATTACTCTACATAGTGTCATGGGATCATCATCTCCATAAAGTACTATGGTTCAATAATATTCTTCATGATCTAAATGATTATTTCCATAGGCCTAATTAATAAAGATTTATTATGCATTTGAATATTCTCTAGATGAAAATGATATAGTTCCATAAAATTTGATAGGTACCATCATTATATATTCATCATTAGTGACTACTTTATTTAATATTGGTTCATCTCACTCATTTATATCAACTCTTATTGTGAACATGGTAAATCTTATAATGGATATTTTGTCTTACATGATGGATATAATTATGACCCCCATAAAAAATAGAGATCATTGTCTATGCTATATTATATCTATTTTATCTTTATTAGAGATTAATATTACATGAAAAAATACTCATGATATATAACCACATGATTTTATCCTCTAGATGGATTAGTTGATTTCTAAAAAGGCCCAAGTAGAAAATTATCTTTGACATGTCTCCCTTACTACACCTGAAGGGTTGTTATGATTATTTTAGGTAGAATGGTATCAGAGTTCAAGTTTACCCAAACCATCTATTATAGATTTGGGTTGGGTATAATATGTGTTTTTTTGGTAATTTGAGTTAGAATATTTGACTGATGATCTCCCTCCAATATCCATTGTGTTTTCTGATAGATTTTTTTTCTATTTTGCAGGTCTACCATTTTTAATTGAGGTAAATATTTCTATTGGTTTGGTATTTAGTATTCAGATGGTATCTATTCCTTTTTATCTTATGTCAAAAATAGATTTGAAAGAGTTATAGTCTTAATTATATGATTTTTTAGATTTTGGGTCTACACATCAAAGTGTGTCAACTTCAGCAGAATCTATGGACTTTGTAAATAAAGATTATGGAACACTTCACCTATATGTTGATTACTAAAAACTGAATCAAAATATAGTAAATAAAAAGTATTTATTACTGTGGAATCATGATTTTTTCATCAACTAAATAAAAGAAAGTAGTTCTTGAATATTTATCTTTGATCAAGTTATCCCCAATTTGGAATTAAAGAATCTGATATTCTTAAGACTATCACCATGAGTATGTATAGCCATTATGAGTATCTTGTAAACCTAATTTATCCTAAAAATGACCCTAATGTTCTTATGGGATTGATTAAAATAATATTCCATGAGTACCAAGACTCATTCATAGTATTCTTTGTAGATTACTTCTTGGTTTATTCCATGATTGAGGAGGATCATGTTATTCATCTAAGAGTTGTCTTAGAAATATTTAGAGATATCAGAATTTACATGAAGCTTTAAAAGATTAATTTTTAAATATAAATACTGAATTTTTCTGTACATGTGTTCCTAAAACATAGAATATCAGTCAATCCTATGAATTTTAATGCTATTATGGAATGGGAGAAACCACATAATATTTTTGAGATATAGATCTTGTTGGGTTTGGTGGGGTATTACTATGGGTTTGTAAAATATTTCTCAATGTTGGATTCTCCAATGACTGCCCTCACTCAGAACGGACTGATGTTATTGTGGAATGAAAAAGTTCATACTTCTTTTTTTGAGTTGAAACATATTATTTTTTTTTATTATTGACTCCTAAATAGTATGGGTAGGGATTTTTGTTCTTCTATAATGCATCAAGTTTCGGTATGGGTTGTGTTATTTATTAGGGTGATAATTTGGTGTCCTATGGCTCCAGAGAGCTCATGCCGCATGATAGTATTTATCCTACCAATGATCTTGAACACATATTTCTGATTCATGATCCTAATATTTGGAATCATTGCCTTTTCAAGGAAAGGATTATAATTTATCTGGGCCAAAAAATTGTGAATTATAACTTCTCTCAAAATGATTTAAACTTGTGGTAGAGGTGCTGGGTGGAGTGCTGACAGCCTTGTGATTTTTACACATTCTATACCCTAAGGAAGAGGAATTACCTAGGTTATGCTTCGTGTAGGTAATTTCTAACCCAAATAATGAAAGTATCATCAAAAGAGTGGAACGTGGTTCATCTTTTTTCATATTTTCATTTAGGAGACCAGGAAGAAGGGAATAAGGTTTTCTTTATAAGTGTTCAGTTAAACTCCCCTCTTCTTGAGATGATTCTTCTAAAGAATAAACTTCATGATGAATTCCAAATAATTAAGGAATCTCTTTACAGTGGGGAGACCACAAGTGAATGGAAGTTATCTTATGAGTGGATCCTTTGTTTTTGAATTAGTTTATTGTTCCTTTTCCTTTAAAAAACCTATAATAGGGGATTTTCATAGTTCATAGTGGGCAGTGTACCCTAAAAATAAAAAAAATGTTTCATGATATGTAGCGAAGATTACAGTGGCAATTTATGAGATGAAACAATTTTGACATTGTTTCCCATTATTATACCTATCTGTAGGTCAAATCTAGGAACCATATACCTCCAAGTTTTCTTAATCCTCTTCTAGTTCTAAGATAGAAGTGGGATACTATTTATCTACACTGTATAGTTTGTTTTCCATATACCCTTCATAAAAATAATAAGATATGGTTTATTATGGATCTTCTGACCAAATAGGCTAACCTTATATCCATTCTTGATACAACCAATGTTCAGGAATGTGGATGTATCTATTTGAAGGATATTATAATTATTCATGGTTTCCATTATGTTATGGTCTCTAAAAGGGATCCATGATTTACTTCTCTATTTTATAGAGGCCTCTAGGATGCACTAAGATATAAGTTACATTTGAGCACCATATATCATATATATATATATATATATATATATATTCTTATAAAGAAATAGATAATGATATTTTAGGGCATGTTATGTGGTTAAGTTATCAATTTTGGTGTATCTTTATATGTCCATTTAGGACTGGTTGAGTTTTATAATATCAATATTTATGATTCTTCAATTCAGATTGACCTTTTTTAGGCCTTTTGTGTTTATCCTTTCAATTCTTAATTTTATTGGTCATAGATTGGTAAAAGAACCTTGGTTGGACCATGATTAGTATATTAAATGATATTGAAGATTCAATTGATTCTTTAAATAGTTTTAAAACGAAATATCTAGTACAAATATTATCTTGATTGTCCGAGATAATCGTTGGAATTTTCAGTTTGTGAATAGGTTATTCTTATAGTTTCACCTTGTTTGGTCATCGGCATTTGTGGATATAGGGTGCGCTTGAACCTCAGTTTTTGGGACCTTTTGAGGTTATTCAGTAAGAGTGGAAACAATCTTACTATTTATCACTTCCTCTTTAGTTGATATTGATAAATAATGTGTTCTATATTTCATAAAATTGGAATTATATTTTTGAACCATCTCATTTCTTGAGCTAAGAGAATCATGATTTTTAGCCTTATTTATCCATGAATGATCATCATGTTTGGATTATTAACTTTTAGGAAAAGTTACATCTTTGTAGGATGATACCTTTAGTCTATGTGCTATGGAAGCATTTTGTAATTTTAATGATATGTGTGAGTGTGAAGAATTTTATGGGAGATAAGTGGTCCCATATCTCAAACATATAATTATTAGAAAATTATTTATATATACATAAAAATTTTATTGTGTGTAGGTTATAACATCTCATTACATTCATTCAGGTATTTCATAACCCTTTTCTTGATCTCTTTTAGGTCAGGTCTCATATTAGGGTCTTTCTGAGAGAAATTGGAAAATTTTGGAAGCCCATGGTATTGTACATGGTTGGTGAATGTTTAATAAAAACCAAGTGGTTTGGCCTAGAAAACCGTGCACGCTAAAGTGATCGACTGGAAGGGGGAACATGGTTTTTCCAAACTATGCCACAAGACCATACAAAACATGAATCCTATGAAAGTGGTGGTTTACATGGTTGGTGTATGGTTTGAAAATTTTGTCCCCTCTTTACAGAAACTATGAAACCTACTAGCAGGGGTGCATGGTTAGGGCGCATGGATTTTCAAATTGTTTGTCCCTTCATAGAAAACCCTTAACATGGGTTTATATTCTTACAAAAAAAATTTAAAAATATGAAACCCCCTTTTAAGATGCTTAATCACCCCATTCAATCCTCACACAGATTCTTTGGTTGTGAAAGGTTTCCAATAGGTAATTTTGGCTCGTCAAACCCCTTTTCATGGTGGATCAAAGCGTCATTGATCTCATTTGATCTCCTCATAGTAAGTGAAACTCATTTATTGTGGTTTATTCCAATCTGTCTTTCTCTCCTCCTTAGAGAGTGATGGATCATAATTTTTTGATGGATATATACACCTATTTTATATATCATGATTCTAGGTTACATTTATTAATCTCTTATTCCACGTACTTCATTGGTGATCCGATGTGGATGTTTTCATTAACTGTGTGTTAAATATTAATTTGTTCCGCATTAAATTTCATTATTATTGATATGTGATTTCTCTATATCGAATTGAAATGAGTTTTAAGTTAATTAAAAACCCAAAGTTTAAAGGATATGACATTTGATTTAAAATGGAATGGTATTTTTGAAAATTCCCAATTTTAATGGAATTGAAATATGGGTTTGACTTTTAGGAAAATGATTGCATGATTTTGAATTTTATTTGATCAAAAAAATTAATTTTGATTATTTTTTAATATGTCTTAAATTTAAAAATTATTTGAAATGGAATGAATTGATGAAAAATTCTATTTTTTAATGAGAAAGGCATGTTGAAAACTAAAAATTGGGAAATTTTTTAAATTTATTTTCCTATGGTTGGTTGATTGATATTTTGAATAACATGTTATCAATGTTTGTTAGTGGAAACTAAGAAAATAACTCTAGTTTATTCCCACTCTATAAATGGATTGATGATTAAAAATATTACTAAAATAACTACAGCATGGGTGCCAATGATGTTTTCATGTGTTGCTGTGAAGACTACCCATGATGGGTTCCCATATTAGGTAGTATTTATTTGCACTCTAGATTAGATTCAGGATCATTATGGACATGTGTGAGGATCCTTTTACCTAAAAACTAACATACCATGGGGCTTTCATAGATAGTTATTTTATATGATTTGTGACTTGATTATACATGTCCTTGATATTTTATTTTTTTAATTCTGACCAGCTATATTATATAATTTTTTATTTAAAATGCTTACTTTATCCTATTTTGATATGTCTTTAGTGTCTTTTAAATGTGACAACCTTTTTTGGTTTAGAATATATGAAAGAAATACCATTCCTTTTTTATTTAAATTAAAATAATAATTTATTTAATTATTATGGACTTCATTGTGGAACACTTGAAGATACCTTAGTTCCCTTAATATCTCACACCATAACTTTTACTTTGGGAATTTATAGAATTTATTATTCTAGATCTGGGAAAATGGAAAGCTCCCTTTGGAGGTGGTGGATGTTCTTGATTCTTGGGCCCATGGAGTGATGATGTTGATTGGTGAAGATTATCTCCACTTATTACACAAGAGTTTTTGATATGTTCATCTAGTTGACATGTTTTTCCCTTTGATATGTTTATTTATCTGTCCAAATACTGTTTCACATGGATTTTTCTTATACCTCTCCTTTTGGAGTTTAAATCATTGGACTTGTATCTTTTATCTTCTCTTTCTGTTATGGAAAATTAATTCCCTCTTTAGTCTTGTATGATTCAATGTTCTAGTCACCAACCCAGGGGATTGATAACACACTACAAGTTATTTCATAGATGGCTTGGGTATTAGGGTGCTATGGTATATTAGTGGGTTTGTAACATCAATTGTTTTAAATATAATGAAATTTTTGAAATTTATTACCTCTCATACAAATTATCATTACAACGATCATTTTTTTACAATAATTATAAATTTTTAATCTCTTAAGAAATGTCTCCCAAGAATGATAGGACCAAATATACTAAATTTATAATCTTATTTATCGAAGACATAAAAATATACTATAATAATAAATTCTTCCAATACTAAAACATCGTTAATAAATCTAGCATTCTTTTTATTTCTTTATATATAAATTTGAAAGACTATTCTTTATGGAATGATTTCTTGAACCTGTAAGGATAAATAAAAAGTGTGTTTCAAATAATTTATAGAATCTCTTATATTAAGCACCAAATCCTTTAATGTTAATTCTAATTTTTTATATGGAATAGTGAATGTATTTGGATCATTACATTTATAAGGAAAATCATTTTGAATCAAAGAGGATACATTTCTACCCAAGTGTAATTTCTATTATCAATATATTCTATTTTTTGGGGAACGTATATTTATGAAAATTATCATACTTCATAATTTGACCCAAAATATCTTATATTCGGATATTAACATGGATATCCCTAAATGTGTCAAATAAATCTTTATTCATTTATTTTAAAACACTTTTTTTATTTATTGGATTACTCTATGGTTAGATAAATAGTGTTTTGAATGTTTCCTGATAAATATGAGTATAATGAACTATAATCCATTTCAAATGATTCTTAGTAATTTCTATAAAATTCTATTTTTGGGATGGTTATTTATTTTTCTAAACATATTCAAATTTTTATCAACATTAGTACATTCTCATAGATTATAGTAGGTTATTTCTCTAAATATGGATTTAAAATAGTGAATGTGGTTTGGAATACTATTAAGTATATTTTCGATTATTATCTGGTTTAAAGGTCTTAGTTTGGGGACATTTTTTCTCTTCCCCAATTCTGTGTTAAATGCAACATAGATTTCACAGTCTTTTTTCTTGTGAGTTTAATTGTAGTTATGAAGGAAAACCGCAACTAATTTGTTTCATAATTATACCCATGTTAGAAACCAATTAACCAACATGTGTAATCTATGTAATCATAAAAATATAGTATAGTCTTATAGATTCTTAAATGTTATTATCAGGTTTTTAGAATATCTAATAATTCTAGAATTTCATTCATGTTTTTTCATTAGAAATATAATTTATTAATCTATATCTATAAATAATTAATTGTAATTTTAAAAAAAATAATATATTTTGGATGTATAAATGGGTCTTAGGTTTTATTATTCTCTTCATTAGTGGTATATTTTTTACGTTCGTATAATATATGATAGATTTACTGAAATAGTCTTTTGGAAATTAAGACACACAATTTTTAGTAGGTTATTTCATTTGGGAGAATCGGTAACTAAAGTGTACATTTGATGAAAAAAATCAACAGTATACTTCTAATTAATAATTTTATCCTAGTTGGTTTTTAGGTGGTTGATTAATGGGTACCATCATTGACATTAAAATGGTATTAAAATCTCTATGTTGTACTAGAATATTTTTTTCAAGAATTGGGAGTTGAGACTTCATGGGAAGATTTAATGTGTAATAGGAATCTTTTTTTTTAACCGTTTATCATTTCGGGACATGTTTCTAAATAATGTTATGTCCACAACAAGTATTTATCAACCAAATCTCTTATATAAATAGAATTAATAATTCTCCAATCATCAAGATAAATTCCGTTAGAAAAATATTGGATAAAATGTGTTTCAATTATATGGTGTTGATTGAAACCAAAATAATGTCTCTTGAATCTTCTCCTATGTATATTTAAGGTTTATATATGATTTTTCCTAATCATAAAAATTTCATTTCTATTTGAAGTAGTTCTAGAAGAATGGAAATTTTTTAATGGAATTTTTTTCAATTCATTCCATTCTTAAATAAATGTAAAATATAAATAAATGTAAAAAATTTAAGAACCACTTTTAATGGAAGTGGGAAATAATGATTCAACATTTCTTCCATATATCCCCTAGGGTTTCAGGTTAATAATAAAATAACATTATTTTTGGTGATTTTTATGTGTATCTTCATTTAGAAGTATATTTAATTTTTTAATTTGGTGTAAAAAAGTCAACTTGATATAAAAACCAATAAGGGAATCATGGTATGCTATAAACAATTTTCAATTATATTCATATGATGAGGAAAATCATTCAAATGTTATATAATAAACTATTATGATATTAGGTTAAAAATATCTAATCTATGTGTGATACTGATACACCCAAAAATAGGAACAAGATAATTTCTATCAACTTTAACTTGAGACATTTTTGTTATATCAATTCAGGATCTAAAGGTAATAGTTCAATATAAGAATTTCTGGGCATGTAGAAAAAAAATTATATATACAGAAGAGACCTCCTTGAGAATGGTTCTTGTTAATGTAATTAAAAAAAATTAGTTCATTCATAAATAATTTATACCCAAGATAATGGGATACCATTTCCAGTATCACTTTGGAAAAACTTAATTCTGACCATCACCCCATCCTTGTCAACCTAAAATCTAAAAAAATGAAAACCATTATTCCTTTCAGATTTAACAATTCTTGGTCTTCTAATATAGATTGTTCTTCCATCATAAAAAATTCTTTCGAGTCTATAAACCATCACAAAAATGCTTTTTCCTGTATTACTAAATTAAAGCACCTCAAACAGTGTCTTAAGGGATAGTGCAACACTAAATACAAGCAAACGGACAAATACATATCAATCATTGAGAAGGATATTTCCCAAATTCATAACTACTCTACTAGATCTGAATTTTTCACTGACCATCAAGTGTAAATCAACATTTCTCTGAAATTGAATTCTCTCCTGGTCCTAAAATGCAACATTTGTATGAAAATTATCAAAGCAAAAAGAATTTTGGATGGTGAGAGAAACACTAAGTTTTATAACTCCCTTCAATGAATAAAGAAAGTTTTTCATCCTCTCTCATTCTTTAGGGACAATGACACCCTCATTGAATTTGAGGAGGCTGTTTCTAGTCATGTGGTCAACTATTTTGATAATATTTTCAAGATCCCAAATATTAATAAAGACATTCCCCCTGAGATCATTCTGATATTGGTGAATGAGGAAGACAATATTTCTCTTTTAAGAATACATCTTGACAAAGAAATCAAAGACACGATCTTCATCCATAATCTTGATAGTTCCCCAGGACCTGGTGGTTTTAATAATGGTTTTTTTTCAACATAATTGGAAATTTATTAACATGGATTTATGCAAACTCGTTATATACTTTTTTTACAATTGGGGTTCTCCCTCATAGGCTGAATTCTCAATTACATACCTTAATTCCCAAAGTTGACAATTCTTCTGAAGTACATCTATTCTGTCCCACCACCCTTATTAACTCTCTTTATAAAATCACCACCAAACTGCTTTCCAAGAGTCTTTCTTCTCTATGTGAGAAAGTTATTTCTTGGAATCAATTTAGTTTTATAAAGGGAAGAACCATACAAGATTGAATTTTCCTTTCCTTGGAATGCACCAACACTCTCAACAAAGCTAACAGGGGAGGTAATGTTTCCATTAAGATCGATATTAGGAAATATTTTGATACCATTTACTGGAGCTTTATCTTCAATGTTTTGGAAGCCTTTGGTTTCAACGATATTTTCATTAGTAGAATCAATTCCTTGTTCAATTCAGACTCTATTTCTATTCTTGTAAATAGATCCCCTAAGGGATATTTTAAATGCACCAATGAGGTTAAGAAAGGTGATCCTTTATCTTTAATCCTTTTCTCTATAGTTCAAGATTACTTTAGTAGGCTTCTTACTATCCTGGTTGCTCAAAAAAAACTTAAACTCATTCAGGCGGCTAGAAACATTAATGCGCCTACGCATATAATTAATGTCGAGGACGTCATTCTTTTCATATGAGGTTTTAATATAAATATTAAAAATATTAAAAATAAATTGGATCATTATGAAGAGATCTCTGGTCAATCTATAATCTGGGGAAAATATATTGTGTTCTTTAGAAAAAAAATTTATCATAAAAAATAAAAAAATGACATCATCAATTGTCTTAATATCAAAGAAGAATCTTTCCCCTTCAACTACCTTGGTGTTCCAATATTTTGGGGAAGTCCAAAATCCATTTTCTTTTCCACAATTTTTGACCAAGTGGTCAATAATATTTCTTCCTAGAAGGGTTAATCTCTCTCCATGGTGGGATGGATTTGTTTGGTGAAATCTACTATTGTGTAGAAATTGTTCTACACACTGATGATTTATAAATGGGTCATAGGTCTTCATAAAAAAATTAATGTTTACATAAATAATTTTCCTTGGATTGGTATCATTCTTGAAATAAAACTTGTGACCATTCCCTGGGCTACATTTTTCAAATTGTTAGATAAAGGTCATATTGGTATAAAAATCCTTTGTCTCTTTAATGATGCCCTTCAAGATAGTCTCACTTAGAGGTTAATTAATAATAACTCTGACTCAATTTCATTTCTTAGAAAAATATTCATAGAGAAGCTTATGAAAGGAAATTTGAACTATATCAAATCTCACATCTGGACTTTTATTAGACAAACTTTTGATAACATTATAGTTAACTCTAGATGGATGGTTTGTGTTGTTTCTTCCAAGAACTTTTGGTTGGATAATTGGACTGGTGTCCCTCTTATTTCTATGATACCTCCTAACTCCACCCCGGTGAGCACTAACTGTACTATAAAGTATATCATTCATTTTGGTATCTTCAACTATCCTAACAACATCATGCATATTATTGACAATTAATCATATGCTAATGATAATGATTTTATTATATTGGAGAATGATCACGGTGGGGTTCTTGACTCAAAAAAATTTTATAATCACAATATCAAAAATTTGTATCTCAGCTTTGTTTGGTTAAAATATTATGATAAGAACCGAATTAATCCATTGAGACTCAATCTTGTCTGGCATATTTCCCACAACCATGTTCCCACTGAGGTTTGTCTTTAATCTTTTGGAATCTAACTTTGTTTTAAGTGACATTTTTTCTACTAGCATATAGAAGATGCTAACCATTTGTTTTTGTCTTGTGATATGGCTTTAGTGCTCTGGAATTATATTACTGACTTTTTTGGCTGTAGATGGTTACACTCTAACTATATTAGTGCTAAATTAAAAGGTTTTGTGGAGCTAGACTCTTCGCAGAAAATCAAGAATTTCTTCTTAGCAGCGATTGCGTAGCTCCTCCACAAAATCTGGTATGATATAAATCCTATTATCCACAATAATTACTCATTAAATAATAATACAGGTCCGATGTAAATTTTAATTTCCATTATGGATGTCGCTACGATACAGAAATCTTATTGTGACAACTCCGTTGGTGATTTCAAGATCCTTCCTTGTCTTAGATTTGGTGGTATTTATAGGCAACTAAAGCGCACATTTGAAGTTTTCTGGAAAAATCTACTTCCATGATGGATTAAAGTGAATGTTGATGGAGTTACCAAATGCAATCCAGGACCTTCTAGTTGTGGTGCTATCTTCAGAGATTTTAATGGGTAGTGCCATGGATGCTTCTTTGGAAGCTGCGGTACGGCCTCATCCATGTTGGAATAAATGATGGGTGTGATTAACACTGTGAATTTCATCAATAAAATGGGCTAGAACAACATCTGGATTGAGAGTGACTCAACCACCATTTTCCAGGAAATTTGGAACGGTGAAGTCCATCTATCTTGGCATATCACTACCCTCTGGATGAGATGCCTAGCTTCACTTATGGAGATAAACTACATTGCCACGCACATCTTTAGTGAAGTGAACCGGGTTGATGATAGTCTTGCTAACATGGGTATCAGTCATGTAATTACATGGAAGGAGGATCTACCTATTGAGATCCTCCCTTTTTATGAAAGAGATTGTAAAAAAATCCCTTATTTTAGAATTATGTAATCCCCCCATTTTAATAAAAAATTGTGTCTTTTTCATTTACTGATACACCACCGTTTCAAAAAAAATACCCTAGGTAATTGAAATAAATTTTCTCCTATGGTTGTCTCTCAAGGAGGTAGTTAAAGATATGTTTCAAAATATTATTTTTGGTATTATAATTTTGAAAAACCATAGACATGACCGTCAAATTTATATGACGTAAATTAATTAATCCATTAAATTATATTCTAAATATTAATTACTATATTAATTTTAGATAATTAGGACAAAAAAGTTACCAAAAATCATTTACTTTTCAACTAATCAAAATTTTGTCAACAATTTATGAAATTTAAATAATCTATAATTATTCTTCAAAATAATCCTTTAATTATCTATATAATATACACTCATAATATTTTTATACATTTCACATATTTATATCCATTATAAATTGAAAAATTAGTATGTTGTGAGCATCAATGCTCAATAAGGGTAAACACAAGTGATAAATATCAATGATCATAAGTGAGCATTAGATAAGGATATGGTTATGATCAGTATATATAAGTATTTTAAAACCAAAAAATAATATATCATAAATCATGACCTAATATAATAATATATCATGAAAAATGTCTATATCAAATAAATAACACTTATATGTGAATTTTCACACCTCTATATTCATATAAATCATAACATAGTGGATCATGTATCAAAACCAGTTTCTCAAAGTGGATCAGGCTTCACATATCTATTTAGCTTGGTGGATCAGGATTTACTTTATAGTTTCCCATATCAAACTAAGCATCAGAACCGATTTCCAATTTTATATTGAGTATCACTATTTGTTTGAAATGTATCTCATGAGATGTAATGATTTACCCAATGCATTGGAGGGGTAAATCAAGCCTACCCATAACATAATGATTAACTATACACTTTTCTTCCAAATGAGAAAATAATTAGAATCAAGGAATAATAATAGTTTTGTAAAAATTTACAAATAAATTAATTCATTTTTTATATCATAAGGAAAACATGGAATGAGAATGGGTTTCATTTAACACATCACAAAGAACCCATGGAAGGAAATTTGGTTTCTTATTATTTTAAAATAGTTTCACATATGGATATAATTTATAATTCTATCAAAAACATATCATGAAAAAAATATGTAAAATAGTTGATATCAAATTTCATCATATAACATTATTGATAATTACCATTTAATCAATAAAATAAATTAAAAGATATTCACACTATATAGATAAATGTTATATAGTTAAGACACAAAATTTATATAATTAAATCGATATGTGGAATCTTGGTGAAAACCCTTCTATCAATGAAATTAAAATAAAGTATTTGCGGAGGAAAATAAGAGGATGAAAATTGGGATGACACAACAAAAAAATTTATAAAATAAAAATATAGTGATGGAACATTTATTTAAAAGAGATGTAATTAAAAAATAAATCTAAAGAAATAATATGTAACAATAAATTTGAAATAGATAATTTATCAAGAAAATTCTATATAAATGGGAAATGTATTAAATGGAAAATAATTTACGGATGTTTAGGAAAAATCACATTTTAAATAATATTTATTATTCATATTTATAATTCATTTTTAAATATATATATATTTAAAATAGTGAAGAAAAATTATTTCCTTTAAAAATCCTATAAATATTGATAGAAATATTCCTATAAAATTAAAATGGTACCAAAATGATATATTCCCCTTTAAAATAATAGAATATATTTTTAGAATATATTTTTAACTTATTAGAAAAAAGTAAATATTTATGGGTAAGGTTCAAAAATTATTTAAAAAAATTTAATAAAATCATTAGAAAAAATTGTGAACTAAAAAATACATTGAAATAATTGTTTAATTTATTGGTAATAATGATTATCAATGAAATATAATTTGGAATAAAAAATATTTAATTTTAAAATGATGGAAACCCAGTATTTTTAAGTTTTTTTATTTCTATTTATTTTAAAATCAACATTTTTAAAATCAAATTAAACACTATTTTTAAAAAGGACAGAGAGAATTATGAGAATCATGAAATGTTATGCAAATTAGCTTTCTAAAAAAGAGAATAGAACATGGTTGGGAAGGAAAATATAGGCATAATATAAAATATTCATTAGTAGGAATGTGATTTATTCTTTCAAATATTATAATTTTATTTCAGACAAAAAATATAAAATAAGTTTATATTGATGATCAAAAGTAATATATATAGAAAAAATAGAAAATAACATATAAAATAGTGAAATTTTTTCATTAAATAGTGATTGAAAATTATATTCACATATAGGAGACTATGACCCAATCAATTGGGAATTTGGAGAATGAAACTAATATGGAATTGGTGACATATTAATAATGGGTGATTGAGAGTAATATCATAAAATATACCTTAGGATATGATTAAATTGATAATATTTTCATGTGGTAATTAAATTGGGTGGTCAATACACTGTATAAATGAAATTATAGGGAATAACATCAAACATGTACCCTGTATTTGAAAATGAGAAAAAGAAACCCTTACATTATTTCCGTTCTTAGTTGAATGCACCTTGTGTTCCTCTATAAAAAAACAAATATCTTAATATAATATTTTAGAATATTTTTCTTATATACATCATTTTATTAATATAAATTATGATTATTCTCTAGATTGTTATTTGTTAATTATTTTATATTTTCAATATTAGGTGTGAGTAATCATGATTATTTTGTAGTTGTTTCATAATCAATATGTTGTTATTAATAAATCTCCCAAATTTAACAATTCACATATCATAAAAAAATATAATTTATGATTTGAAATTATTTATAAATTCAATAATTTTATTTAATTTTTATTTAATTTTTTATTTATGACAACAAAGATGGTGACGATCTTGTTATGGTAATTTATAATGAATAGATTGTGTTTTCATGAGTATTGAGTAAAAGTTTTATATCTCTATTTGAATAAAATATATATTTTTTCCAAAATCAATATATAATATCATGTTTCTTAATCCATCCTTGATATAAATTTATTATAGTGTTCAAATATATTATTAAAACTACCATATATGAACATGATACAATCTATGATTGACTATGGATACAGAAGAGATTCATATGTTATAATATAATTTTATCAAAAGTATAATGACGTTATTTAGATGTTCTTATGTTGTTGTATAAGAATTGGGATTATAGGATCGAGATTAAGATGTAGATTTTGTATTACAAGAGGGGGATGAATTGTAGGGTTAATAAATTTCATTTCTATCCTTAAGAAAATATATGTTTAGAAAATTTAAAGAAGCTAGATTCACAAACCTACTTTAATTATTAACTAAGAAACTAACTTTCTTAGGATCTGATAAGATGGATCCACTAAAGAAACTTAAGATAAATTTCCCTATGGAAAGATTCTACCTTAAAGCGTATAGAATCTTATTTATCAGAGTATAAAATTATAAGAAAGTATAAGAAAGTTATAATTTCTTTCTATAACTAAATGTAGCCGAAATAAAACTTGTTACAAAAACAAGTAAAAAATATAGAAATATTTTAACCAAAATATGAGGGTATCCAACAACTTTGGATAAAGGTCCCTTGATTTATACTTTCAAGAAAGTTTATCTTGCCCACACCAGGTTAATCCATTAATAATAATATCAGAATATGTATTCTTATACCTAAAAGTTCTCAGTCACTAAAATGATCGGCACCTCTATCTTTCTATCCCCAAAATCCCTCACTTGATTGTAAACAATCGGAATCTCACTAAGCAGACTAAACAAGTTTTCCGGGTTGAAAAAGTTGTTCACAACATTTTTACAAAGAAGATTTGAGTAGATATCTAAAAACACAAATTCTCTCTCTAAAATTCCTCATGATTGTTGAAAACTCTTCTCTCATCCATTACTCAGCTCATTAAAATGGTTGGGTATTTATAGGAAAAAATAAAAACTGACATCTACTCCTATAAGGGTCATATTTTTTACTTGAATTTTAGATATACATGTGTCACTCAACCAACGGTTTGTTAAAAACAAATTGTATTAAATTGTTTCTTGTAATAAAACATGGGAAACATTATCCTGTGTAAGAAACATGAATATGTGTAAGGAAAACAATTTTAGTCATATGAAACATTAGCAAGATTAGCAATCAATAACATTTTTTGGATCCAATAATATGAAACGTTAAATTAAGGAAATGAGGTAACTATAAGAAATGAATTTAATAATATTCATAATAAAGTGAGAATCGGATTATAAAAATCTAAAAAAATCATATTCTGAAATAATAGAGAACCAAAGTATGAATTCTGAGGAATTCGAAATCTGATTTCTAAAGAAATCGGATTCTGATTTTATCAGAAATTAGAGTCTTATTTTAGAGGAAATAAGAGTATAATTTTAGGAGAAATAAGAGTCAGATTTTCAGAAGAAATGAAAGTTTAATATTAGGATAAATCTATGTCTGATTTTAGAAGAAGTTGGATTCATATTTCAAAATAAATTGGAGTTTGATTTCAGAATAAATCAGAGTTTTATTTTAAGAGAAAATAGAGTTTGACTTTAGGAGAAATAGAAGTTTGGTTTTAAGAGAAATCATAGCCCAATTTTAGGAGAAACTATATTTGGATTTCTGGAGAAATCCAAGTTGGATTTCTAGAAAAAATGATGTTTTATTTCAGGAGAAATTAGAGTCCTATTTTAGGAGAAATAAGAGTCTGATTTTTGATAAAATTAGAGTCTAATTTTAGGATAAATTGGATTCTAAGGATCTTTAAGATTCTAGGTTAGTTGAGGATCTAATTTATTGACTTAAGAAAAAGAGGGATAGACTTGGTTTAGGAAAATATTAGATAATTCATTGAAAACCAGTGATTAAAACAAAAACTTTTCTTAGAGAAATAAACTTTTTCTTAAGAAAATAATTCTTAGATAGATAATTTTCTTTAAGAAAATGTGTTTGTAATTTTCATAACATAAAAGAATGGAAAAGTCATAAGGGAATATATTGACTCAAAAGTCTACCCCTTTTTGGAAATAACAAACAACTTCTCATAAAAGAATATAAGTACTAAAATATTTCTTTTCAAAACTTAAAAAAAATATTTATCTCCTCTATACTATGTTTAAGGATCATGATGAATAAAACTAAACCCCTCATAGGTTTTTAAATCCCTAAGGATCGTATTATTTTTTTTCATAAAAAAATTAGTTTTTCATACTTAAGAATTTATTGTTTAACTAATCTCCTCCTTACTTAGGCATTATATTTCACAATATTATTTTTTATCATTATTTTCTCCCCCTTCGTAATTTTAAATAATGCAATGGAGGGAAAATTATACATGAAAGATTAGGAATATAAAAAATAAAACAATAGATAGATAAAAAATCATTAATATGGGAGAAAATTTGTTACAAGGAAAATAAAATAAAATATTAGAATTTAATAAATAATTATTTTTTATTTTTCTTCAGCATCAATTTTTTCAGGGTTTCCTTCATCTTTTTGAGATTTTTATGATCATATTCAAACTTCTTGATTAATTGTTCATCATCCATATTTTCCTTTTTCATATTTTTTATCCTTTATCTCTAAGATTTTATCACTTCTTATTTCTCTATAGAACTTTTCATCCATCTATTCCTTGATTTATCTTTATATTTTTAAATTTAAAGTAATAGAATTCATCTTTCCATTCAGATCTTTATCCTCTTGAATCCAGGCAGTTTGCTCTCGATTTAGCTTATTTGAAATACTTTTTGAATGGTTCATGATCGTGTCATCTAACTTATCAAGGGAATACTTTTATGAATCATTGAAATAATACTTTATCTTAAGATCATTAATTATTTACTTTGACCACTTCGTTGTCTCTTAGCAAGATATCCTATAAGAATCATAACCAATTTAAAAAGTCCTAAAATCATCTTCAAGTTTTATAAAGTTTTCCAAGAAAATACTTGTAGAATTTGGCTTCTGATTGATTATTTGTTTGAGTAGCTAACACCAGTAATCAATGCTTGGAATTAATGTAATGGTACTCAAAATCTTTTTCAAGGACTAAACAATAAAATCATGTCCTAATAAAGATTTCAATTTTGAAGAGGATTCCTTTTCTAGTGAGAGAACTTTATCTTGGTCTTTATCTTTCCTCTTTTATTTTATAACTATATTCTTATTTGACTTTACAACTACATATTTCTTTGGTGAATCAACAAACACTTTCATAACTTTCCTAGCTTTATAAATTGTTTTCTCAGCTTTCAGATTTTCATGCTCGGTATTAGAAACTTGAATTATTCTATCATAATCATCAACTTCTTTATAATAACCTTTTTCACCAATTTCCTTAACATAATCACGATGAATAAATCATTATTACTAATTTTATCATCATAAGGTTTATCATCCTCATCTTGAGCATCACCATTTCATAGAATTTAGTGTTCTTCTAAAATTATCTTGGTTGATTCAGCTTGGGAAGTTCTGATCAACTACTTATCAGAAGTACCTTCTTTATCTTAGTATTATTTTACCATTTTTATTACATCATCACTTTCCTCTTACTCTTCTTATTATTCTTTCTTAACATCTTCTTCTTTAAAAATGGGTATATAAATTGAAATAACTCTCTTTCTCTTATCTGCACTAGGAGTTTCAAAAGGAACTGATTCTTGCTTAAAATGTTCTAGTACCTGAACTTGTTCAGATACCTTCTACGTATCTCTAATAAATTCTTAAACAACCTTGCTTTCTGACATATTCTTCTTTACCATCTTATCTTTTTCTTTCTTTTCTACCACTTCATCTGGTTGATTATTTATGGCCTTAGCCTTATCATGGTATAAACCAAATATAGAATCTCCTTCCTTCTTTTTATTCTTATGGTCTCTCCACTTTGTTGCAACTTTATTAGAAAAGGTCTTTTGTTTCTTCAGATTAGGTGGATCATATACTGATTCATGTACTGATGCTTTCTCTTAAGGTTCCAGATATTTATCTTTTCATTTCTTGGGAATTTTTTGGTACTTTAACCAATTTCTCCTTTCTTAGTGACATCCTGATCATCCTTATCAGGATTTTCAAAAAAATCTCTTTTTATAATGCTAAAACTGATCCTTATTCTTCTTAGACTATCATCACTCGAAAACATAATCTTGAAAACATTGGCCTTTGAGATTTATTGGATTTTAAAAGATTCTATGAACATGACAATAATCTTGGACAAAATTTCTGGGTACCTAATTATCTTAGACTTGATGGTTCCATTCATAATGTTGTTTATGTTCTAAAGAATGTACTTGATGTGGTTTATCTTCCTTATATTTACCATGAAATAGTTCATGAAGATGTTTAATTTCTTAAGTGATTCCTCATATCCCTTTCTCAAAATTCAAAACATGTGCATCCACATATCTAGCAATCTATAGTTGGTTGAAAGATGAAAAATCATCGGTGATTTTACTCCTTTAATTCCAAGACACTCAATTTCTTTAACCTTCTCAAAAGATCCCTCCTTATCATGAAATTCTGTGAGAAAAATATATCTTATCCTTTATATGGAATGTCCAAAATACTAGTTTCCTTATTGAAACATAAGGAATAATTTTCTCCATAACTCTTGAATGAAAACATCTCTCTTCCTCCTTGTTTATAAAAATGAATTGTACCATAAAACTCTATAAGAATTTCAGGATAAATTGAATCTTGATTCTTTGGTTTGGTAATGCATAGACTTTCCAAACTATTTTTCTTTATGATTTTTAAAATCAAGGAGTTGTACTAGACAAAGAAATTTGGGTCCACTAACTTTCTCGGTAAATTTACCAATCCTTGAGTTCCTTGTTAGAGGCCATTAGAGTTTGTGAGGAAACTTCAAGAGAGATTTGGATCTAAAGGAAATAGGTAAAACTGAATGATGACATTTAAGGGAATAAAATCTTTAGTGCTAAATAACTAGAATAACCAATATGGGATGGGAATATGGGGGTACTTTATATAGGCTTCATAGTAAAGTCTTATTTCCCCAAATAAATCAAACGACGCACATTTTCTTGATATGATCTGATAGTTGATATCAAAGTTGACGAAGTATTTATAGGTTCTGATATTTTGAGGTTTTAAGGAAAAATAAGATTTATGAAAAGTGAATTCAATAAAGCTTTCTTAAAACAAGATATAAATACAAACAATTAAGAAATGAGAATACAAAGATTTATATAAGGAAATAAACCATTTGGATTGCTTAGAAAGAATTTTCAATATTGATAATGTTCTTCTTGAAGAACATAGGCTCAATATATTTTAATTAAGAAAGGAAAAATTTTAGGTTCCAACAAAATTATGTTCTTGAAAATCTTTGGAAAGGGAATTATAAAAGAATAAGAATATGCACTCCACCTATGAAAAGGATTATTTTAATGTAATGAGATAGTTTTAACAAAATTTTAATATAGATTATTACCTTATGTTTATCATTCCTAACTATTTCTTAATGTATTCAAATTATTTGGATGGTAATGATTTTGTAAAAATGTCAGCGAGATGGACTTGTGTTCTGATAAATTATTAAATAATATCTCATTTAAGTGAGTGATCCTTAAGAAAATTATTCCTAATTTCCATATTCATTGCACAAGAGTTATGCGTAGTGTTTGTTCTTAGGGAAATCACACAAGTTTTATCGCACATAATATATGTTTTGGTAAAACTCGTGACATATTCTGTGAGTGCATGTTTCATCCAAAATACATGAGAACAAAAACTTCTAACTGATAAATATTCAGCTTCAACAATAAGAAGTGCTACTATTTTTCTCCTTCCATGACTAAGAAACAAGTGAATCTCTTAAGAAATGATAATTTTTGGATGTAATTTTCCTTTCTATTCTACATCAACCAAAATCAGAATTTGAAAAACTTATTAAAACAAAATCATTTCTAGAAGAATAGAAAAAACCTAAATCCATGGTTCCCTTTAAATTACGAAAAAATAATTTTGATTCTTTTAGATGAGATTCCTTTGGATTATATTGATTTCGTTACCATAATCATACTCAAAACTTTCTGTCTGGATAACTAGATGTTATGTATGACATATCATAACTATAAAAGATATTTGATCTACTAGTTTATCAAATTCATCAAGATCAACAGATTTTGAGGTACCGATTCGAGTACTTATACTTTTTTTGTTGTCTTATCCATAATTATTAATAAGATCTTTAATATACATATGTTGAGATATATATGTTCCTTCTGGTTTTTGTGAAATTTGAAAACCCAAAATAATGTTAACTCAACCATCACACTCATTTCAAACTCAAATTTCATGAGATTCTGAAATTAATCCGTTAAATATTGCTGAATTGATCTGAATATAATGTCATCAACATAAATTTGAACAATGAAAACATTTTTCTTATCTTTCATTATAAAAATGGTTGGATCATAAGTTCCCATAACATAATTTTTTTGTAACAAAAATCATGTATGTCTATCATACCAGGCTCTAAGGGCTTGTTAAAGGCCATATAAAGATTTGTTTTGTTTATAAACATGTTCAGGATGCTTTGTGTCTTAAAACCAAGAGGTTGTCTAACATAAACATCCACTTGAAAAAATCCATTAAATAATTCACACTTCAAATCCAATTGAAAAATTTTAAAATTGAAAAATGCTGCAAAGTCTAGTAGAATACGAATAGATTCAATTATTCTTACTGGAGAATAGTATTGTTTATAGTCTATTCCTTCTTGTTGATTATATCATTTAGAAAATAATATTTCTTTATTTTTTAAAGTGATTCCATTTTTATCACATTTATTTCTGAAGACCCATCTTACAACAATTACATACTTTTCTTTGGGTCTTTCAATTATGGTCCAGACATTGTTCCTTTCGAATTAATTTAGTTCATCTTGTATAGCTTTAGTCGAATCATCATCACCTAAAGCTTCATCGGTGCTTTTAGTTTCTAATTATGAAATAAATGCTAGCTATTTTGCATCACATTTTAAGAACTTCTATCCTTATAGGTTTATTTATATCACCAATGATACCATCACTAGGATGATGGTTAAGAAACCACTAATTTGGGTTTTATAAAACATGATCATCAACATAAGGTAAAAACATTTCTAGGGTAAATACTTTAGAAACATTTTCATGAGTATTTTCCTTATGGAAGAATATTCCAACAAATTTTGATGACCAGTTTTATAAAACACATCTGAGAATGTAGGTGGTGGTTTTTTTAAAACAAAAGGACCAGTTTTATTAAATTTTACTTGTATTGTTTCTTTAATAGTAAAAGAATTTTTGTTAAAACCTCTCTAAGACTTAGATGTAGTGTAATAGCCTAAGAAAATAATTTCATCAATTTTGGGTGAAATGTATGTAATTTATCTTTGGTATTAAAGATGAATACTTTTTATCCAAATACATTGAAGTAATAAACATTAGGTTTTCAGCTAGCCCATAACTCATAAGGTTTTTTATTAATAAAATCTCTGATTAAAACTTGATTAATAATATAACAAGACGTACTTACATCTTCAGCCTAGAAATGTTTAGAAATATAATATAAACTCAACATGGTTTTAATTATCACTTTAAAAATACAATTTCTTCTTTCAACTACACCATTTTGATGAGGATTTCTTGGAGCTAAGAAATTATGAATAATTATTTTCTTACTATAAAAAGATTCAAAATCAGAATTTTCAAATTCTCCTCCATGATCACTACAAATAGTTATTAATGTTTGGTATTATTATTTTTAAATTTGGGTGAAAAATATTTAAAATAACGAAAGGATTTATATTTCTTTGAAAGAAAATAAACCCAACTAAATCTTGTGTAATCATCAACTAAAAAAATACAAATTTTTCTCCTCTAATACTTCAAGTTTGTCTTGGACCGAAAATATCCATATGAACTATCTATAATGCATCAGAAATTGAGACTTAAATAATTGATTTAAATCTTGAATTATTTTTCTTTCATACTGAAAAGGATCACAAGCTTTTGAAGAATAAAATCTAAGCCCTAGTAGGTCCTTAACAAGTCTTTTCTTTGAGATTTTTTATATGTTACTAAGATTATACATGTACCGTGTATTGTTATTGGAACTTCCATTAGTTTCCTAAAAATAAAATTGTTAGACTTTTGGAATCCAAACATTCTTGGATCCATAATTTTTAGAAATTATAATCTTATGTATCCATATTTTATTAGAAAATTAAGCTTTATGAAAACCTCAATATTGGGTTTTATTTAAAGAAAAACTTTTCTCCCAATTTCCACCACATTTACACTTAGTGAAAAATGGAGCACTTTGGGGAAAATTAGTTATGACTAAAAATAGGTTTTGAATGATTATAACCAAATCCAAAACTATTCCTAATAGAATGTATTTGTGAAAACATTTTATCAAATTATTTTCTTCTAGAAGTGAAATTTGATAAAATTTTATTTAATGAAAATATTTCATATTTTAGTCTGACGAATAAATTATTATCCTCATGGTAATTAGTCTTAGAGTTTGAGTTCATCTCTAAAATATTTCTCTTAGATTTAAAATTTTTAATATCAATAGAAATTCCATCCTTCTCAGAATTAACTTTATTAAGGTTTACAGAATCATTTTCAAAATCAATAGTTTTTTATCAAGATATTTTGAAAGAAGTGATATATATTTTGTTAAAACATAAATTCTAAAATTTTCATTATGTAACTTATTTTTTTATCTTACATTTCTCATTATCAAGTAATTAAAAAAATTTAGAGACATCTTTAAACTAAGGTAAGGTATTATCTTCTGATGATGAAGATTCATCATTCGAGGAGTCATAAATTTCTTCATTAGGATAATTAGATTTTAAATAAATATTGGTAAAATATTTTGAAATGTGTACCTTTTCCATAAGATAATGATTTTCAATAGGTAATATGGCTATAAGACTAATATTCTTCTGACTAGAAGATTCATATTTTGAGGATTCATCTAAAGATTCACCACCACTAGCACTCTAAGTGTAATTATCCTTTAAATCTTTCTTAGTCTTATCCTTTAGAACTTTCTTAGCCTTTAAGACTTTATTATCCTTATATTTGTAGTATTTTTTTTTCCTTTCATAATGATTTTTATTTCTATCTTTTCTCTTGATCATAGGATGATCAAGTCTGATATGTGTTGCCCTTTTTCCATCATAACAATTTACTTATAAATATTTCTTGTCCTTTCTATATTTATTCTTATATGCGCACTAAAAATCTTTCTTCCCACAATTTTGTTCATCTTTTGATCATGATTTTCTAGTTTATTCTCAGATAAATCATTATCACATGATTTAGATACTACAAAAAATTTCTTATATTTATATCTAGTTACAATTTCTGGGGTCTGGGATTTAGATGTAGAAGTGAAAGAAAAGATTCCATTATCATTATTATTATTATTAATGTATACATCTCTCTTCCTTATTATTTCATACTCAATAATAGTTCTGAATAACTCATCCAGAGTTATGTGACATACTTTCCTATTTTCTTCAATAGTTTTCCTTTTAAATTCTTACTCATTGGGCATGATATAAATTATCTTTTCCACAGGTATTTCATCATCAAGTCCTTTTTCTCCCATAGATTGAATACTATTGATGATTGTCATAAATATTTGTTTCACTTTTTAAACTGATTCTTTATAAAGTAATAGAAATCTATGATATTTTTCTATTAACATAGCTCTTCCTTTGTCTATCACATTTGAAGTTATAAAGTGTATAACATCAAGTTTCTTCCAAATAATATTGGTAGATTTAATAGAGGATATTTGATTGTATATATTATTTGTCATGGAACAAAAAAGAGTATTGTTTACCTTGTAGTTTATTTGATATTATTTTTTTCTTAATTTGTGAATGTTCTTATTTCTTTGTCTAGAATCTTGTATTCCCCAATGAGCATGAAAATATTACCCAATCCAGTGTTTATAAAAAAGGTCTTTGTCCTATCTCTAGAGTAATCATATTCATTAACATAAAAAATTGGTGGTCTGGTAGGATTTATATTTTCTATAGAACCAATTTTCATTCATTTTATTCTATAAGAAAAAAATATCTTCTTCACAAAAAGTATTAGTAACAAAAGATTTTATAAAAATATATTTAAGAAAAACATGAACAAGAAAAGTTAAGAATGAAATGTTAAGAAAAAAACATATATGTTAGTATATGTATTTCAATGACCTGCTCTGATACCAATTGTTAGATTGAAATTAAGATGTGGATTCTCAACTACAAGAGGGTGTTAATTATAAGTTTAAAAATTTTCATTTTTATAATTAAGAAAATCTATGTTTAAAAGAGTTAAACAAGCTAGATTCCCAAACCCCCTTTTGTTCATAACTAAGAAACTAACTTACTTATGATTTGATAAGATGGATCTAATAAATAAACTTGAGAAAATTTTCCTTATGAAGATATTCTTATTTAAAGCATATATAATATTATTTATTAGAGTATACAAGTATAGTAAAACATAATAAAGTTATAATTTCATTTTGTTACAAAATGTATCAGAAATAAAACTTGTAAAGGCAATGAGTAAACAAATATAAGAAATATCTTATCCCAAAGATAAGGGTATCCAACAACCTTGGATAAAGGTCCATTGATTTATAATTCCAATAAATTATTTCTTACCCACACCATGGTAATCCCTCAATACGAATATCATAATATGTCTTGCTATCCCCTCAAGACCACGATCTTTAAGGTGATCGGAACCTCTATCTTCCAATCCTCAGAAGCCCTTGATTGAATTACAACAATTGGAATCACACTAAGCAGGCTGGACAATTTTTTAATAGTTGAACAAGTTGTTCACAACATTCTCACAAGGAAGATTTGAGTAGAGCCCTCCTAGAAAAAAAATCTCACTCTGAAATTCAACATGATTTTTGAGAACTCTTCTCCCATCCATACTCAACTTCTTCAAATGGTTGGGTATTTATAGGAAAAAATACCAATTATCATCTCCTCCTATAGTATTCATATTTTTCCTTTAATTTTGGAGGGACCTATACACGTTTCTCTAAACAAACGGTTAGTTAAAAACAGATTCTATTACAGTGTTTCATTTAAGAAAACATGGGAAACATTATCATATGTAAGAAACATAAATATGTAAGGGAAAAAAATTTAATCTTAAGTTAATTAATAAGATTAAGAATCATTAACATGTTTAAGATTTGATAAAATGAAAGGTTACTTTACGGAAATGAGGTAACTCTAAGAAAAAAAATTAATGAGATTATTAAGAAATTGAGAATTAGAGTCTAAAAATATAAATAATAAGATTCTGAAATAATAGATAATCAAATTCTAAATTAAAATGAATTTAGAATCAGATTTTTGAAAAAATACAATTCTGATTTCATAAGAAATTAGAGTCTAATTTTAGAAGATATAGATTTCTGATTTCAAAAGAAATTGGAGTTAAAATTCGTAATAAATAGGAGTCTAGTTTCAAGGGAAATCAGATTTTGATTTCATAAGAAAATAGAGTCTGATTTCAAAAGAAATTAGAGCCTGATATCAGAAGAAATTATAGTATGATTTTAAAATAAATTAGAGTTTGATTTCAGAATAAATCGGAGTCATGTTTCCAGAGAAATCATAGTTTGATTTCAGGAGAAATTAGATTCTTATTTCAGAATATTTTAGAGTCTAATTTCGAGGGAAATCGAAGTTGTATTTTAGAAGAAATTGGAGTTTGATTTTAGGGTAAATTTGATTCTAAGGATCTTTGAGAATCTATTCTAGATAAGGATCTGATTTTTTGACTTATAAAAAAGATCGTTAGACTTGGTTTTGGAAAATATACGATAAGGCATTAAAAACCAGTGACAAGGGAAGGAATTTTCTTAGAGAAAGAAACTTTTCCTTAAGAAAATAATTTTTAGAGAAAGATAATTTTCCTTAAGAAAATGTGTTTGTGATTTTCAAAACATAATGTAATAGAAAATTCATTAGATAACTTATTGACTCAACAGGGATGTGTTAGAAGAATAAGATATTTGATAAAAAAAATTACTAGTTATAAAAAAAATTCTTTCTTGGTATGTCCATTTTAAGCTGTTAGTTTACAAAATATATTTTTTTCATATTTATAAAAAATTATTGAAATAAAAATTTATATCATTTAAAAATTAAATATTTAAAAAATATATTTCTATGCCTAAAATGATTTTATTTTTCATTTTAGCTATACCAATTGAATTTCATTCATAAGAAAATCAATATATATATTTATTCTATAAATATTACATAAATTGCTTAATTTTATTCATCCATTTTAATTCAATATATATTTTTTACCATTCATAATTGACAAATATATTTTTATATAAATATATCATCAATTTATTTTGGATTAGTGTTATGTGCATATAATGCTATCAAAAACATTTGTAACACTTAAAGGATATCATATAGTTAAATCCTCTTATGGTAAAAAATCCCATGTTCTTGAGACAATAACAATATACAACTATTTTGGACTCTTTCTAATATTTATTTAATTTTTACACACATAGTGATAGATAATATATATTTAATATATTATTTATATCCAAAATCCCAAATCATTAAAATAAATGGAAACAACTTCATGGTCGTCACTCAAACTAACAATAATAATTTTAAAGGCCATTATTAGTGAGTTAAAAGTTACTAAAATTGGATTCCAATATCTGAATTATAAGATAATCATTTATCAATTTAATATATATTAAATATATCTAAGAATAAATTATCTCTATGTTATCGTTATTAATTTCCCAATGGTAAATACCATATTATAAGTTTAGTATAACAATTAAGAAAAAATTATATTGGAAACAAATAAGTTATATTTTCCATCTTATCTACTTTATGTATTGTACTTACATAAACTAACAATAAACTAAACCTAGAATGTGAAATATATTTTTCTGAAAAAGTGAAAACATATACAACCAATTTATTCAATGAAAATTGATAAATAAGTACATCAAGTGAATAGTAAATCACCATGAGATAATCGTGGGTTTATATACTATAGGTATTGTTGGAATGAATCAATGAATGGATTGGGGTAAACAAGGGATCATGATAATGGACTTAAATTTGAACCAAAAGAGATACATCCCATTAATTATAGAGAAACCCCATTTGATGTAAAATGCTCCATGGGGAGTTCCAAAATGGATAGTATTCCCTTAATTAATTATTTTTTCTAAATTCTCACCCCTATAAAAGTGATATCACCCTCTTTGAGGAGTGGTTTTGTGGTTTTAAAAAATGATTTGATTGTTGGTATAGAATTAGGGTATCAAAACTAGATCTATAGCCCTTGACTAGTACTCCAATTGAAGATCCAATATAGAATGGATAAAATTACCATATCATTTGAATATATGATCAAATATTTAAAACATAGAGAAACCCCCAAGAGTATAATGTAAAAACTCTACAGCCACCAAATTGTTGGTTATACCCTAATCTATTTTATTTAAAAGCATCCATAAAAATCTCTAAGTAAAACACTAAATAAAATAACTAACTACACATTTTATTCCACCTAAATTATAAACACAAATCTAAAATTGTTTTGGGAACTTATATCCTCTATAAATTTATATTCTCCATGACCATATCCCTGCCACACATACAAAATTGGAAAGAGACATCCCAATGTTCATGTTTTATTCCCCAAAATGCCAAAAACATCATCTTGATAATCAAAATCACCTTTAAATCCCCACACAATAACTCAAACACATTAAAGACACAACGAAAAAGTCTGAAAATTGTTTTGATCATTATAATAATTCTCTGAAAATATTTTTCATGTAATTTATAGAGAATTTAAATATTACTTTGATGAGTTTTTAGTTGAGATCTATATATACGATATTATTATTATCACCAAAATATTAAAAGGGGGAGATGTGAATTTTATTACTATTTTAATGACATGACAAATGTAATAGTTATATTTGATTCAAAAAAATGACACATTTAGATAGATCATGTTAAATTCATATGGAATGTAATCATTATAAAATTGATATATACTAAATATATAAATATAGTGGTAATAAAATAAAAACACAAATCAATATATTTTATGTTGATCCATGGTTTACATGGTCTAGAGTGGTATTGTAGACAATTTATATTAATTTTATTCTAATTTTTTACCAGCTATTAATTATATAAAATAAAAAAGTAATTATATATTTTATATGAATATAAATATGGCTTCATGGTTTTAAATAACAGGATAGTAAAACTTATAGTTATTATACAACATATTAGGAAAAAAATTGAATTAATCACATATAAGTATATAGATGAATATATTTTTATATATCAATAAATTTAGTGTTCTTTTAAATTATGAGAGAACATTAGAAGTCCTAAGGGCTGATTGTAACACCCCCAATTTTTTTGAACTACTTTTTTTGAATAAATTATATTTATTTTATGTATTTAGTTACATGAAACACTAATTAAAGATTCTATTAAATGAAACCTTGTCTTATCTAGAACTACATGCAACACTCAGTTAGATTGTGTGACACACAAAACTATGTTTTAAAGAAAGATATATTATTAATATTATTCTAACGGTGACACTATTACCTAGTCATTAGAAAAAATAAAATAAATAGTAACAACTATTTTTTAAATGTTAATTGTAATGGTTTTATATAAATGATACATATTAATAATAAAATACATAATTTTTGTTAAAGACGTTATATGTTTGAAAATAATATTTTATCAATGAAAACAACTTTATTTCTATTGATAGATAATAAAATTAATTTTTAAAACTTTAATAAAATTAATTTAATATTAAAAACTAATATTTGGATTCCTAATGTAAAAATTATCATATGTTGAATTTTTAAGATTTTTTTGAAATGTATCATTTTATGATGAATAGTGAAAATACTATGTTTTAATTAAATAAAAATTCACCTAAATTTTTTAACAATGATGAATAATATTTTATTTTATTATGTATAAGTTTTTTATTTATACCTCTCTTAATCCAATTTAGGTCTTTAGAATTAATTTCAAAATAAGATTGGGTAAAAAATACATTATAAAATTTTGATCATTTTCTCATTAAAAACCAAATTTCATATCATGTATACAAGAATAATAACATATAATTATTTTACACTTATAGTAATTGTAACACCTTGAAATTTTGTGAATTATTTTTTACTAATTAATTTTTTCTTTTTGATATTTTTCATTTCACGTTACACTGAAAATAGTTATTTTATATATAATAAAGCACTAATTTTGGCTTCTGTTATACATGAAAACAAGTTATTGAAAACTAAATAAAACATAAGTTTTACCACTTTTTACCTGGAATTGTGATATGACTGTACATTACACACAATATTGACTTTCCTCAATGGATTATGTAACACACAAGACCGAGTGTTACCAAGCTATAATATGTTATTAAAAACATCATTGTCTAATATAATGAGATATAACCTAGTTGTTAAGTAGATAGTTATGAATAGTATTAACTAAATTATAAAAATATATGTTTTAAACACATAAAATTTTAATTCATAGGTAACCAATTAATTATAAATTGATATGAAAACTGATTGAATATAAAAGAAAGTATTATTTTTATTGTCACAATTATGTTTTACCCAAATAAACTAATTTAATTTAATATATATGTTATATATTTAATAAAAAAAATTTATATTCATCCAATATATTTTATGTACATAAGATAAAAATAATCATAATTTTATGCTTAAAATCTATATTTTTATTAAGGGATTTTACCACCTTTTAATGGAGAACCCATTTTAAATCCCAATTTTGGAACTTTTAAAGCATTATTATGTCATAATAAACCACATATTTGAAATATAAATATAATAATTTGTTTTGGGTAAATTTTTTTGTATTATTCTGTAAGGTATCCATTTTTAGTGAATAAAGAAAATTAATGAATTTTAGTTCTAAAATAATTTTTCTTATAATTTAGTTTTAAGGATAGATTAAATTTAAAATTAGTTTAAAAGTTTTATTAGATTATATTTTTATCTATTAATTTAATTTAGGTCATTGAAACAAATGTTACATTGAAATTGGATATTAAAAATTATCAAACTTTTGATCATTTTACCTCAAAAACATGTAGTGTCGTCCCATCCACATGATTAAATTTAAATTAATTTCATCCAATTCTATGATTATAATTTGGAAAAATAGATTAAATATATTTAATCAGAATAATTTTAATGTATAATAATTTCAAATTGGGTTTTGACCAAATATGTTAGTGAAAATAATTAAAATTAATTATATCAATTACGGTAAAATTAAGTTTAATGAAGAACTAAACCTTAAACTTAAGGGAATAAATGGCCTAAAAACATGTCCAAAATCCATTTAATCACCATTTTTAGACCCTATATTTCCATGTATATAATTTTTTCCATTATTGGATCCACTTTCCTTAGTAAATATGTGGGTGGTATTCCTTTTCCAAAAATCCATAAATAACAGGAATCCTCCACTCCCAATTCTCCACACCTCTCAACACACATTTCATTCAAAAATAACAACTCAAATAGCTCCCCAATGTATCTCCCCTTATAATAGAATCCTCCCATTGGTCATAGATAAATCCACGGAATCCATTTAGTGCAGACCCAAAAAGAGTTACCCGTATAAGATGTTACATTCATTCTCAAGTTCTTTTATTTTATTTTCTTTCTCAACCCCCTAAAATATTATTATTACAAGCTTATATAAAAAAATTATTCTCAATATAATATTATTTTTTTATTTTAATTTTTATTCCTATAATTACACATGCATCAATCTAATGTCCAATGAACATATTTTTTATCTATACAGCGAGTTACTGCCTCACTAAACAATGATTTTTCATTTTTCATTTACCACCTATCTTAGTGGAAATTATGATAGAAACTATATTTATATATGTTATATATTATATATATTATGAAATTAATATTATTAAGTCATTTTTTAAAACAAATATTTATACATTACATTTAGTGTAAGTATGATAATTTCATTTGAGGAAGTGTGGACTACTGCCACCTCAAAGCGATATGATTCGTTCACACACTAAATGGAATGTATTAAGGGTGGGTTTAGATAAATTATATTACATATATGATATAGTAATTATATGGGAATAGTGAAATATATATATATATATATACATATATATACATATATATACATATATTTCAATTACTTTCTTTCTTTTAATACAACAATAAAATGATAAATAGTATTCATGTGTACGTATGGCCTATCGTCTCCATGAACCTTGTATTTTTTTTGATTGTTTATTATATATATTATTCTAAAAATATACATTATATACATTATATTTATATCATGGTTTAAATTCTTTAATTCATGATATATTTTTAAGGAACAGAGATATTACAAAATATGACACAAGTGAAAAACAAAGTGAATATTTCCTGAAGCATAACCTTAAAATAAAATTGTTAACAAGAGGGTTATATAAAGTTATAATAAATAAATATATGGAATTATATATAAAAATATTAGTCTTTAAACTATTTATAATAAACTTACATTTGTTAAATAAGAGGATTGAATGTGTACGATGAGAGTCAATACACGCTGTAACATAATTTCATCTCACTTTTCATTTATATGAGATACATACTTTATTCACCACTAGTGACTTTTATGTGGTGTGTATAATTCCCATGGATGTATTATATGATTATTATACATAAAATTATGGGTATTTACATATCCATTTTATTATATTTCTATCCTGGGATTTATGTTTCAAATTTCACCAAATTGGTAAAGTGATTTTGTCTCAATTTTCCTTATTTGAGTCAAATTACATGTTATGAACCTATATTTTTTGATGAGGTGTATATACTTAATTTGAAATATTATATCATGATTCTAATTCTTTTAATGATATTTTATTTCATGACCCATCCCCTAGGGCTCGTGTCGTGACTACCCCAAGCACGCCTTCCATAGGCATAGGGCTGGTGACTAGCACCGAAAGGCGTATTCTCTAAAACGGGAAGGCATTGCCTTTAACCTGTACAAACACATGGTCCAAGAACACAACAAAAAGCAACTGTGAAGTAAATTGTTGTAGTAAAAGAGTACTGAAAGTAAAAGGGGCTGGAATACAAGCCCAACTGTAAGAGTACCAGTACAACTAAAAGAACAATACAACTGAAAAATGGAAAATAGCTACTGAGTCATCCTCTGAGGATCCTACCTGAAGGGTAGGTACAGATCTCCTCCTCAGCACTCCTCATCAGTCCATCTCCTCTGTGTCACGTCACGCCAAATGGTTCACCTTTGAGAACTGTCTAGTCCTAGATTCCTCAGCCTCGATCAATGTTATTTGTCATTTGCACAAGACACAACTAGGTGCGGGCGAAGGCCATGAAAATGTGAGTATAACAATACTCGGTATGGACCTCAAGACCCCCGTAGGTCTCCTAGATTTCCACAAAAAAAATACCACAAAGAAAGACCTAAATATCAAAGCACGAAGCAATAGAAATCAACTCTACTTAGGTATATTCCCATACATATACCTAAGTTATCAAGACATACTCATCTCATACCTGAGGGATGAATACCACAAATATTACACCACGAAGGTAGAAGTACCACACAGGTAACACAACAAAGACAACACCTCAAAGGTAGAAGTACAACACAGCTAACACCACAAAGATAGAAGTACCACACAGGTAACACCATGAAGGTAGAAGTACCACATAGGTAACACCATGAAGATAGGAGTACCACACAGGTGACACCATGAATATAGAAGTACCACAAAGGTAACACCATGAAGATAGAAGTACCACACTGGTAACACCACAAAGATAGAAGTACCACATAGGTAACACCACGAATGTAGAAGTACCGCATAGGTAACACCACAAAGCTAAAAGTACCACACAGGTAACACCACGAAGATAGAAGTACCACAGAGGTAACACCACGAAGATAGGCATACCACACAGGTAATGCCACAAAGATAGCATTACCACATATGTAACACCACGAAGATAGAAGTGAATCAGCTCACATTCAGATATAACTTAAGTACAAAAGTACATATGGTTATTTCTAAGGCTATATAATCTTATTTTGTTAAGTAGCACTACTTATGACCCACACAGGATTGATAGGTAACTAACTCCCACTGACCCACACAGGATCGATACGTAACTAACCCTCGCTGACCCACATAGGATCTAACCCACATCAGATTGGTATGCGCTGACCCACACAGGATCACTAAGCACTGACCCACAAAGGATCAGTATGTGCTAACCCACACAGGATTATTGAGTGTGGACCCACACAGGATCAATGTTCTTCCTTCACGTTACAGCCTGCCATAGGATTCCTCTCACCTGATGCGCTTGAGTTCCTTATAATCTACCTCTCGAGATATCAGTCATACCTCGACCACCACTAAGATCCATAATGAAGTAACCAACAGGACCTCCATGTCATAAGGGTTCCAACGCGATAGACGGTTCGTCATTCAGACGCCCGGTCTGTGAGTTATTAGCGTTTCTATTCCAAGGGCCCGGTTGGATTCGAGTTTGATCTATCCCAGCCATACTCCAAATTTATCCAAAAATAAAGTGGAGTATATAAAATGGACAATATTGATCCAGGTATTCTGGAACTATAGATGGTTCGTCAAACAAATCTCTGGTTCACAAGATAAGGTCCTTTGAGTGTTTCTGGACCTAGTTGGGCCCCGGTCCAGTCCGACCCGGTCGGACCATCCGAGCCCATCCATGTCTGGGCTGGGACGAGGTGGACTCAGCCTACGGGGCCGAGGTATACTCGACCTAGAAGGCCGAGGTGGACTCAGCCTACAGGGCTGAGGTGGACTCAGCCTATGGGTCCGATGTCCTGTCCTACCCACAAGAGGGGTGACCCATCCAGAATAGGGCGGCCTGTAAAGGGGCGGCCCGGCCCACCTGGGGAAATGGCCCGCCAGGGTGGAGGTCTGGTCTGGGGGTGGTGGCCCGTTGGGTTGGTGGCCTGGTCCGATTGTGGTGGCCCGCTCCGATGGTTGCGGCCCAGTCGAGGGTGGTGGCCCGATCAAAGGCGGCGTCCCGGCACCGAGTGTGGCGGCCCCGTTAAGGGCGGTTGCCCAGCTCCGAGGGAGGTAGCCCAGTTGAGGGCAGTAGCCTGGATCCGGTCTGATGCGGGGGTGTAACCCCCCCCCCCCACCCGGTATCCCGGATTCCCGAATGGCCTAGAGGTCATTTGGTTGGTGAAGCGGCGGTGTCGCGAAACCCACTGGAAGCGTGTTCAGCCTCTGGCACGGCTTCGGTTACGGCTTCCATTTTCTAGTGGTATAGTAGTTGTGCTGCCTTCCATTCCACAGCTAGTTTTCATATCGTCCACCTCCTCCATTCATCGTGGCTGACAAACCGCTGCCTTCCTCTGGCGACGTGCATCGACATGCTCGCGGTCTTCCACAGTGGAGAAAGGAAAGCAATGTAGTGGAGGGTTCGGGCCGGGTTCGTTAGGCCTGCACCCTCCACATTAGCTCGTAACACGAGGGGGGTTAAGGTTTTAATGACAATTTAATTAAACAACAAGATAAACCACCAAATATTCCTTGTAACAACCTCCCACAATGAAGAACGAATTGCGGGTCAACTTGTTAGTTGGTTGAACCACATTCTTCGTATAATTTCAAGAATGGTGAAGAGGGAATCAAAAACACACAAATGAAAAATAACCCCCTACCTGGTAGAGATGTCTGCTGACCACGGTCGACAGAACCTCCTTCTTCGTTGTCATCGGTTTATGACTCGGTGTCGCTCGTCACTGCTCAATGAAACCAGTCTTGTCCTCTAGGTGGTTGGTGTCGTGGTACTTTTCTTGGGCATCGTCACATGGTGAATTTGTTCCAACACCTCATCCATGATCTCCATATAAATAGGAGAGGAGAAGGAGTGTGCACGCTTGGGGAATTAATGAGTTTCATTTAATTAATGAACCTACCAAATTCCCAACGGTGCGGTTATAGGAAAAGAAGATTCAAGCCATTTATTGGATTGACACATCGTTGGTCCCACCAGCACTGTTTGTCAGTTGGAAGGAAGAAAGAAAATAAAATAACAAACATGTTATTTTATTAATCTTTCCAAAGTCCACAAAAATAACTTTTTCACCCGACCTATTGCGGTCGAATTCAAGCATCCCTTAAGAGAATCCCAGCACTGCGAATTCAACAGTGCCCTTGGATTTTTAATCCTTGGAACGGTTTAAAAGTTTGAAAACTTCGCTCATACGTTTACTGAACGTACAAAAAAAATGTTCAGAAAATTATTAACAGTCACCCTCGACCCGTGTTGGTCGAGGTTAGGCACTTCCTAAGTGAAACACACACCAAAAAACCCAACAGTACTCTTGGATTTCCAATCTGAGTTACCATTTAGAAGTTATGGATTTTACAATAAAATGAATTATCAATTTATTTTATTTATGTCCAAAAACTAACATTCAATGTTGGCCCGCGTCGTCCAATGTTAGTGTCTACCTAAAGAAAGAATACCCTCAAGAGTTTAGTGGTGGTCTCATATTTTTAATCCGAGTTACCATTCTTGAGTTATAAGAATTTGAAAAATAAAATAACTTTATTTAATTATTTTATTTTTTTGTCATTCCATTTTTAGGTTTTATCATTGTAGGCTTGTGCCGACTAAAATTAAGTTTTTCCTAGGGTAAACCCAATATCTCGAGTGCAATGGTGCCCTTGTATTTCTAATCCAGAAAATCGTTTCATATTTATTTCAATTTTTTTGGAAAACTACTTATGCACGTTAATTAAAGATTAAAAAACATCGACGGTTCATTTCAGGCCTCAGAATCATGCGCCGTTAGATTTTACGGTCTCGAAATAATTCCATATAATTAAAAAAAATTATACTGAAATTCTGGGACATTACATTCTCCCCACCTTAGGGATTTATATCCCCGAAATCCATAGCATAGACTAAAGAAACAAATGGGGGGTACTGAACACAAAACTGAGCATCCCACTCCCATGTGCTCTCCCGAAGGTTTCAGTTCTGCCAGCAAACACGCATGAGATGTATCGACCGCCCATCAAGGACCCACTATTGTCGATTCTCAATCTCTTCTAGAACCTCCGTAAATGTCACCTCATCGTCTAAATCCATCTCTCCATGCTCAATAACATGCGATGGATCATCCATGTATCTCCTCAGTTATGACACATGGAAAACATTATACACCTGGTGCATCTGTGGGGAAAGAGATAGATGGTACGCCACCTCACCCACTATACTGAGAACCTAGAGATGTTCGATAAACCTTGGAGATAAATTTTTTCCCCGAGTAAATCTCTGCAAACCACATCGAGGTGAGACCCATAAGAAGACATGGTCTCCCTCCTCTTGTTGGCATAAGACTTCTGTCAGCTCTGAGCAGTCTTCACTTTCTAACAACTGAGGTATCATGATACAAACTCTTCCACTAACTACCACAAAACTGGGCAAGGCCAGCGCCAGCCTTTATCAGTGCTAACAAAAAATCACTGATAAAGTGGGGTACTTTTATCAGCGCTAAAAAATAATTGATAAAAGTACCCCTTTATCAGTGTTTTTTTAGTGCTGATAAAGCTACCCCCTTTAACAGCGCTTTTTTAGCACTATTAAAGGGTACCCCTTTATCAGTGCTTTTTTAGTAGCATTGATAAAGGGGAGACTTAATCAGTGCTTTTTTAAAAAGCACTAATAAAGGGTCTACTTCCAAAAAAATAATTAAAATAAATATATTAATATTTAAATATATAGATGTAGTTTTATTGATATAAATATAATATATAATTTTTAAATATATTTTAGATAAGTATAAATATACATTTACACTTAATATACTTAATATATAAGATATTTAGTGAAAATGGGTAATAAAAAAATTAAAAAAAATATTTTCAATTAATAGTTTGCAAAATATTATAGAGTAATAGTCATTTAATAACAATTAGAAGACTAAAAAAGATCCAAAATATATTGAAACGCAACTCGAACTTCAAATGGTCATAAATTTTGATATGGGTGTCCAGTTGAGCTCTAAAGCATATCATATCGAAGCCTGCGACGATCTCTACACTCTAGTGGCTATGGAAAAGCCTCTGCCACATTTTTCAAGAACAAAAAAATCCCAGAAGGCCTCCAAAACTGAGTTTTTAGTCGGGGTACCCCGATTTTTTAAAATTTTGTGGATTTTCATCCCCATTTAAGGGGGTATTATTTGCTTTTTTGGGTGGGGACTGAATTTATTCCAAGGTATTACATTCATATTGATATTGTGTTTTTGAAATTTTATCATTTTTTATAATGCACTGCTATTTATAATCAACTATATGAAAATATATACATATTTTTTATATATTCACACATAAATATTTAATTATAAATATAAAAATAAAATATATTTACATATAAAATATATTATCTTTATCTAAATGATAACTAATATTCATTTAATTTAAAATACAAATATATAAATATTTATATACCTATATATTAATATAACTATATATATATATTAATATAACTATATATATATTAATATAACTACATGTATATATTGATATAACTATAAATATATATATGAATATCACTATAAATATATATATTAATATCTATATAAATATATATATTAATATAAATATATATTACTATACGAATAAACATAACTAAATATATATATATATATAAGTAGAGATATATATTAATATAACTATATATATATTAATATAACTATATATATATTAATATAACTATATATATGTAAATATAACTATATATATATTAATATAAATATATATTACTATACGAATAAATATTACTAAATATATATATATAGAGATAGACAGAGATCATGAAATGAAAATCAAAACAAATTAGAGGAGTGGTAAGGGCTTAGGCGCGTAGGGGGGAGGTCTCGAGTTCAAAACCTGGTGGAGGAAGGGGCGCGCGCGCATGGGGGAATATTGGTGCTAGTGTTGATAAAGGGTGGAGGGGGTGTGTGGGGGTGCTGAAGGGGGGCTGAAAAGTGATGTAAAATGGGGGGCTCAATCTCTATAAAATCCCCCCTAATTGGCAGGATGTTTTTTAATTATTTTTATTTAATTTTATTTTTTAAATTTTTTTAATGTTTTTTTACTTTTATGATCACTAACAAAAAGAGCTGATAAAAGGGGTCTTTCTTCATTGTTAAAAAGAAAGATCTGATAAAGGACCCTTTTATAGGCGCTTCTTTTTATCATTGATAAAAGACCCCTTTTATCAGCGCTTTTTGTTAGCACTGATAAAAGGGGTCTTTATCAGCGCTTTTGGGAGCCCTAATAAAGGGGGGGCCCTTTATCTTCGCCAACTTTAATAGCACTTTTATATCGATTTTAAAGACCATTTTTAGCACTGATAAAAGTTGTATTTGTAGTAGTGACTACTTCCTTCATCCCTGGTCATCAGTACTGACGCTAGAGGTCCTGGTAAATCTTCACCACTCCAGGATGTACCGTTAATGGGGATGTATGGATCTTCCTCAACACATCCTCCTGAAGCATCATTGGTACCATGGTGCATCCTCTAAAAAGGATGATGTGCTCCCCACCTTCAAAAAATACTTCAAGAGACCATCCTTAGTATATCTGAGCACGTCGGGCCTCGCAGTCAACGTCTCATGTTGTGCCTCCCAAATTCATTGAAGAATTGGGGGAGTTATAGTCATAGACAAGAGGTAAGCTACTTCATCTCTATCCATGAAGAATATCTACAGCACGACTAGCTGCTCTGACGCCTCACTCAGTGGATGCTGACAAAACCACCTGCTGAGTGTGTCTGCTATCACGTTCCCCTTCCCATATGTATAGACTATCTCAAGGTCATAGTCCTAGATTAACTCTGACCATTGTCATTGTATCAGCTTCTGAAAGCTCTGATGACACTTTTCCGTCCACAGGAAAGGCTCCCATTTCTTTATCAAAGCTGAAAATGGTGCTGCTACCTTGGAGAAGCGAGGTACAAATCTTAGGCAGTACCCAGCCAAATCATAATTCCCTCTCCCTTCAGGGAGGAAATCCTAGAAACATCATTTTAAATGATGTACCTACACTCTACCACTCTCATTGGGAACTGAAAACCCAAAACTCTTTTTTCAACAAGGGTAAGTTTGGATGACTCAAGAGTGATCGGTTGCACCCTTCTTTGAAAAATTTGAACCTATGCTTCCAAAGTTTCCTTTTTTCCAAATAATGATAAACTCATTCCAACATTTTAGAGAAACCACAACATTTTTTCCTAATATAGTCAATCTGAGTATGAACTGTGGAGGCCCATTCCATACCCAAACTAACTTCGTAAGGCTTCGACACTGCCACCAAGAGGTTTCAACCGAAACTCTCGCCTCAAGGGTCATATCACACTGTCAGCATAAGTGTGATTATGGAGTCTCCTCCCAAAGGTATCTCCCAATGTGAGGGTCAAGTCAACATCTTAACCGGATACTCTAGTTCTTGAACAAGATTCTTGGAAATAAGTAATGATTGGTACCTATATCTATTAATACAACAGCTAGTAATAGACATAGACCGTACCTCGAATCACACCTGGAGCCCTTGGGTCATACTCTTTGACAGCATGCAGTTTCTCCCTTTCCCTATCCTCCAGCTCCCAGAGCCTGGTGGGGACCACAAAAGGGTGATGGTTGTAACATATCAAAATGTGTACCACCTATTGCTGCTCTCTTAGATCCTATTCCTTGTTTGTTGCCCTGCAAATTCATCTATCCTTATTACTTCCTCTTCCTAATACATTTTTCACGCCCAAGTCTCTGAGACTAGCATCAGTTTCCATCTTCCCCACTGTTAACATTCATTGGTCGTATCCGTTTATCCAAATAACATTCAACCAAAAAGGTTCTTTCTAGAACCCTAACATAAGTAGGAATGAATAGGGGAAAAGTGCTAGCTCAGATGTACCTAAACACCCCTCGCTCGGAGGTCCGAGCCCTGAAGCACTGACCATACTGTATTTATCGAGTACCTAGGATGGTTAGTAGATCTTGATGAATACTCAGCTATCGACATGTCGTCCTGCCGAAGCTGTAGAACCTTTAGGAAACACCCATTCCTTACCACTTTATTACAAGAGACCCCATTCCCTAAGAAAGGTTCTAAATCTTTTCCATGTAAATGTCACCTCTTCGCAAGATCAGGGTAACATAAACCTTATCATCGTCCCGTTGCGCCACGTGGAAGGCTATATACCAGGACCGTTATCTGATTGAACTGTTCCCTAGCTAGGTGGAAACTCGACCACCTCCTCAAGACAGTCCTTAGCTTCCTGTGAGTCAGACTCTCCTTGGAACCTGAGGGATATCTGATGCTAAAACATGTGTAAGGAACTAAGCCTACAAGTTTCCTCTACCTGTACTGTCGGCCGTAACTACTGACCAATGGGCAGTGATATAGCTGGAACACTACCCGAAGGTACCATCTCGGGTAACGGTCCACGTAACGAAGCCTCATCACTATGTGGAACATCCTCATGGTCACTCATTGGAAAAACTAACAGCTAAAATCACCATCTTCCCCCCTGGTGTATCAACTAGGTGGAAAACTCCTTCCACAGCCTCCAGCCAGTCCTCAACTTCCTGGGAATCTGTCTCGCCTTAAAACCTTGGAGGCCTCTACCGCTGGAACTCATGCAATGCACTTAGTCAGCGTGAACTGTCTACCAGTGTGGCTAGTGGTAACTGCTTCCCAATGGGTGGTTGTGGTGTTGGTATACCACTCAAAGGTGCCAACACAGTAAGAGGGCCTTGCACCAGAGCCTCATCACTCGGTGGGCCGTTATCATGTACTCTCTCAGGAATCCTAGATGGATATCTACGTGGCGGAATCCTGATAAGGAACAAGTGCTCCAAGTTCATTTTGTTATATCTAGTGATCTAACTCCAAATAAATCAAAAGAAAAACTTTTCAAAAACACACACAATCATTGTTTTCATGCACTGAGTCAGAAATCAGAATTCAGGGTCCTGGTGTATGGATACGTCGGCCTCCGCACTAACACTAGACTCCCTGAACTGAAAACCACACTCATAACACCTAACACTATTGGCACAGAGAAAAGATTAGATTTCTAGTTATATGGTAGAACCGAAGTACTCTGATACCACTTTGTCACGACCTGTCCCCTGGGGCCTGTTTCATTACTACCCTAAGCCCACCTTCCATAGGCCAGGGGCTGACCACTACCACCAAAAGGTGTATTCCCTAAAATAGGAAGTCATTTCCTTTAACCTGTACAAACACATGGTCTGAGAACACAACAATAAGAAACTTTGAAGTAAACTGTTGTAGTAAAAGAGTGCTGAAAGTAAAAGGGGTGGGAATACAAGCCCAACTGTAAGAGTACAAGTACATATGAAAGAAAAATACAACTAAAAAGGGCAAAACAGCTACTGGGTCATCCTCTGAGGATCCTACCTGAAGGGTAGGTATAGATCTCCTCCTCAGCACTCCTCATCCATCTGTCTCCTCTACATCACATCATGCCAAATGGTCCACCTCCGAGCACCATCTAGTCTTGGCTCCCTCAGCATCGATCAATGTTGTCTGTCATCTTTCCAAGACACTAGAAGGTGTGGGTGAAGACCATGTAGGGGTGAGTATAACAATACTCCATAGATACCCTGAGAACCTTGTAGTTCTCCTAGAGTTCCACAAAGTAAATACCACAATGAAAGACTATAATCGCAAATCAGGAAGAAATAGACATCAACTCTACTTAGGTATATTCCCATACATATACCTAAGTTATCAAGACATACACATCTTATACGTGAAGGATGAATACCACAAAGGTAACACCACAAAGGTAGAATTACCACACAGGTAACACCATGGAGACAAGACCTCGAAGGTAGAAGTACCACATAGGTAACACCACTATGATAGAAGTACCACACAGGTAATAGCACGAAGGTTGATGTACCACACAGGTAACACCACGAAGATAGGAGTACCACACAGGTGACACCATGAAGATAGAAGTACCACAAAGGTAACACCATGAAGATAAAAGTAACACACAGGTAACACCACAAAGATAGAAGTACCACACATATAACACCACGAAGGTAGAAGTACCACACAGGTAACACCACAATGATAGAAGTACCACACAAGTAACACCACGAAGATATAAGTACCACATAGGTAACACCACGAGGATAAGAGTACAACACTGGTAACTCCATGAAGATAGAAGTACCACATAGGTAACACCACGAGGATAGAAGTGACTCAGCTAAAAATCATGTATAACTTAAGTACAGAAGTACAGATGATTAGTCATAAGGTATATGAGCCTCAGTCTAGTTGTTGAGGACTCTTAAGTGCATCTAGGCGACCTGGGATCAAATCCATGCGGAGGAACAATTTTTGGGGGTACATTAGAAGTACTATAGCAGGTAATGTAGTATTATTGTTGCAGGAACTATGCAGTATTATAGAAGAACTGTAGCAGGCATTGTTCGGCACTATAGTAGCTAGGAATTTTCCCATGTTTGGGCCTATAGGCCACAGATTTGGTCCTCAAGTCCTTTAAGTCCTTTGGTCCACCCATACCTTCAGGCCAGTAAGGCCTTTGGGCCACCTCAAGGCCTTTGGACCACCTTAAGTGGAGATGAAAACCAGACAACCTACAAGGAACTAGCTCTATAAGGAGGATGAGAAAAGATTTTTTCACCACATCAGAAGCTACATGGATTGCAAGAATGAGATGGTATGGAACCTGCCATCAGGACAAGCCTGTGTATGAATGGGATAGCCTAGTCGAACAGCCATGTGAAGGTAGAGTGATGATTTCATGATGAAGATGCTAGGGCGGAGCAGTTCCAAGTAGTTAGTCTAGGTTTTATGTATGTTTGAAGCCTACGGGTAATAAATTCCTCTAAGGCCTATGGGATATGTAATACATATGCCTACGGTCCTTTTAAAGGTTCCATCACACCCCTTGAAAGGTGTATTATTAAAAATAAATAAAAAATGAAGGTTGTCAGGACATTGGATGGATGGATTAGTCATAAGGTTATATATTCTTATTCTATTAAGTAGCACTGCTTCTGACCCACACAGGATCGATAGGTAACTAACCCCCACTGACCCACATAGAATTGATAGGTAACTAACCCCCACTGACCCACACAAGATTGATATGCGTTAACCCATACAGGATCGCTGAGCACTGACCCACATAGGATCAGTATGCACAAACCCACATAGGATCAATGTTCTTCCTTCATGTTACAAACTACCATAAAATTCCTCGCACCTGGTGCGCTCGAGTTCCATAAAATCTGCTGCTCGAGATATCGTTCATACATCGATCACCACTAAGCTCCACAAATGAGTAACCCGAAGTACCTCCATGTCGTAAGGGTTCTAATGTCATAGATGGGGTGTCATTCAGATTTCTGGTCTATGAGTTATTAGCGTTTCCGTTTTGAGGACCCAGTTGGATTCTGGTTCAATCCAACCCGGACGTACTCCAACATTACCCAAAACTCAAGAGCAGTATACCAAAAGGAATGACTCGATCCTAGGATTATATCTCCATAAACAGTTCGTCAAATAGATGACTGGATCTCAAGGTAAGGTCCTTTGACTTTTTCTAGGCCCGGTTGGGATTGGGTCCGGTCTGACCCAGTCAAACTGTCCTGGCCTATCCCGGTCTGGGCTAGGCTGAGGTAGACTCGTCCTGCTAGGCCGATATTCAGTCTGGCGTGCAAGAGGGGTGGCCTCCAAGGGCATCCCATCCAGAATATGGTAGCCCACAAAGGGGAGGCCTCGCCCACGGGGGGTGGCAGCCCGCTTGGGAGGCGGCCCGCTGGGGCGACGGCACGGTCCGAGTGTGGCGGACCACTCTGAGGGTGGTGGCCTGGTCGAGGCCAGCAGCCTGGTTGAGTGTTGAGGCCAGACTCTGGTCTGATAGGGGATGTAACACCCATGTCTCTATAATTCCCGAATAGCTTGGAGGCCGTTTGGTTGGCAAAGAGGCGGTGCCACGTAGGCACCGTAAACCCACCAGATGTGGGTTCACCCTTCGCTGAAGCTTCGATTCACCGGTGGCACGGCAGTCGCACCGCCTTCCTTCTCGCGGTCATCCGTCATGTCATCCACCTCCTATGTTTGCCACGGCTGACGAGTTTCATCCTTCCTCTTGCAGTATGCATTGACATGCTCGTTTTCTTCCAAGAGGGTGCAATGAAATCTAGATAGCATAGGGTTTGGGCCGGGTTCGTTAGGCCTGCTCCCTCTACATTAGCTTGTAACATGAAGAGGGTTAAGGGTTTAATAACAATTGAATTAAACTACAATATAAACCCCCACAAGATTCCTTGCAACAACCTCCCATAAAGATGAACGAATCGTGGGTCAACCCATTAGTCGGTTGACCTGCGTTCTTCGTATAATTTCAATAATGGGGAAGAGGGAATCAAAAATACCCAAACGAAAATAACCCCTACCTGGAAGAGACATCCACTGATGATGGTTGATAGAACCTCCTTCATCATTGTCATTGGTTTTTGACTCAATTGAGCTCTGCACCGTTCACTGGAACATGTATCGTCCTCTAGGTGGTTGGTGTTGTGGTACTTTTCCAGGGTTTCGTCACTTGGTGAAGTCGTGCCAACACCCCTACCTGATCTCCATATAAATAGAAGAGGAGAGGAAGTGTGAAACACTCAGGGAATTAATAAGGTTCATTTAATAATTGAACCACCCAAATTCCAAATGGTGCGGTTACAGGAAAACATGAGTTAGGCCATTTATTGTCTTAACACATCGCCAGTCCTGCCAGCGTCGTTCATCTATTGGAAGATAGAATGAAAATAAAATAACAAACATGTTATTTTATTAATCTTTCAAATGTCCCCTAAAATAACATTCTCACACGACCTGATGTGGTCAATGTTAAGCCTCCCTTAAGCGAATCATGGTGCTACAGATTCAGCGGTGCCCTCATGTTTTTAATCCGATCAACAGTTCAAAAGTTAAAAAACGCTTTTCACATGTTTACTGAATGTACACGAAAAAAAAGTTCATAAAATTATTAACTGTAACACCCAGACCCCTCTAGGTTGGATCCAATGCATTACTTTTGATACTGGAATGGTTAGAAGGAATGAAAAACTGTGAAGGAATGATTAGTTTAGTATTATTGAAGAAACTAGATACATAGATGTAACACAAGTTACATTGAAAAAGGTTACAAGATACAATACATAACAAAACCAAAAATTTCAACCATGTGAACTCAATAAATGACCTTCTCTTCATCACCTGTTAAAGTTAAACTATGAAAGGGGTGAGCTCAAACACACAGTAAGGGTTACAAGTATTGGAAGCATGAGTATAATAATAAGTGAATCATAGTCAATCTGACATAATTAATATGGAATGGTGAATAAATGAAAAACTAATTCAATTAATAAACTAAGAATGAAACTGCATCCATAGATTTTGTCATAGAGAAAACCTCATGGATAATAATTATAAATGATAATGAATGAAGACAATTATTATTAATCGTACCTCATGTATCTGGAACTTGAAACAATAATACCATTAAAACAGTTTAATTCTGTTGGTAAAAACTTGTCTTATTTTTGGAAACAAACTCGAAGGGTTTGTCGCCAACTAATTTGTCTCATGAGACCTACCGTTGCATTGAGGGGCTATAGTGGCCCCCACCCACCACTTCATGTCCAAATAATTCATTATACATTGATTCAATACAATAGAAATATTCCTTTTCAATATCTGTATAGAGTAGAGTATATGGATTCATTAATATTTCCATAATAAAAATAACATTCCAAATAAACGCCGTATGTAAAATGGTATACGGTTTAGAAAAAAACATATCCATGATATGAGATTATGGATATTTAATATAAATATAATTTCAAATGAAAATTGATCTCAAATGAGAAGTAGGTACACCACATAAGGATTATTAGGGGCACGATACAAAGTTAGTCACAACAAAATAGTAGTTGAGACAAAGTCTCTTACCACAATGTAATCTATCGAATCATATGACCAGAACTTAATAACCCTAAAATGAATCATTGAATAAAATGAATATAAATAAAAACTAGTTATTATATATAAAATGTCAGTACACATTTACCACATACAATAAATAAGTGTTGAACAATGAAAATATCACAGAAATGAAAGTGAGATGAGAAACCCCTTACAAACATTTTGGCATGGTGACAAGTGTTATTGTGAGGGATTAATGAGAAGTAACAGGGTATTCCATTAGTTATATGTAACAAGGGAAGTATGGTGGAGGTGATAAAACATACCCCATCATTAGGAATTAAAAATAAAGGGGCACAATATAGTGGATATTCTTGAATAAAAGTGAGAGAGAGGATCCCTTACCTTAGGCTTGAAGGTATTCTTGATTGTTCTTAATGACCTGAATAATCAAATTTATCTTCATTAATTAATAATTCCATAACCTCATCAACATATAATTGATATTTTATTATCTTATTAGATTCATTAATGGCCTTTTTATGGTTTAAGAGATTAAATTTTGTTGTTTTGGTAGCATTTTATTACTTGGTTTTCATGATCTGTTTACTTGTATTCATGAATTGTTGTTTGTTTGAAATTCAGTTAAACATCCAGAATTTTTAATATAAATTCTTAGTGTCATTAAAGAGATATAAATTATCTTATAATTATTCTGGTTATATACCATGAGGATGACTCATTTGATGAGTTAAAATAAACGCTTGGATTTGGCTTTTCGGTTTTGTGCACAATAAACTTGTTTTGTATTATTATTCCATATTATGAATGTGTAAAGATTCCAGAACATTAATCACGATAAAATACATATATTATGACCTATTTAAACCATTTAAAATGTTGTATGACCAATATTGAATATATTAATACAAATTGAAAACTCGTCTTCCTTGAGTGTGATAAATTTACACATCTCGGACGGTGTTTGAATTTATTGTATAAAAGGAGGGAAAAATAGAGATTATAATGAAATATTCCATTAGAAAAATGAAAATAAAGTACATGTAAGGTAATGGAATTATCATGGCATTTGTATGAGGGTAGGTGAGAAGGGAGAAAAAAAGAATAGAACTTTGTAAAAGAAATTGAAAGAAAATAGAAGGTTCATATCTTTAGTACTCCTACTTGACAATCTACTTATGGCCTTTGTTTTTTCCTTTTGGTGAGATCAGTAGGTTTTGAACATGGGGAGAGGGCTCGGGAAGAGTATTTGGCAGAATTTAGCCAAGGCTTGAATCTTGAGTGGTGTGGGAGGAAGAGGGGGAGAGGGGTGGTTTATATAGTGGAGGGGAGAGGAGTTTTCTTAATATTATAATCATTAATTTATTATTTCCTCTCAAGAAAACCAATAGTGAGCATTACATGGCCATAAATAGTAATATATTCATGTGAATTCGAACCAATTTGGCTTACATCAGCATATCATCATCAATGACTTAATAAATTCCTTGTTTAGCATTTATCGTATATTATCGCATATTACTATTTATAAAAAATTTATGTATTTCAGAAAAATCCCAAAAAATCACCCTAACAATTTTTTAATGTGTAGAATCCAAAAGTGAAGTCCATTTTTCAAAAATAATTTTCTAAATATTATTAATTAAATATTTAATTAAAATCATTATTTAATCAAAAAATATAGGCACTTAAAATATTCATCTTTATTGTTAAGGTGCCTAAATTCACTTATACACTCAAGGGTGTGGATACCATTCATAAAAGTCATATTACTATTCATAAAGGTAAGATAATATTCATAAGGGTAGGTTACTATACATAAGTTTAGGTTATTATTCACTAAAAATTGAGTTAATTCTATCAAACTCTAAATATTATCTTGAACATAACCATGTATGTCAGATTTTTAAAATTCAAATAGTAGAGTTGGAAAATTTATGTTTAATGGATAGGTTATGGATATCTCTTATAAGTGACCACGAAATGTTCCATATAGTCTCATTGATTCATGAAATATACGCTATGACTAGAATGTATTTAAGAGAAACATACCATGAAGTGTTTGGTGTGCTACATTATTCCCTCCTTTGGATATTTCATCATCGAAATTTTAGGAATGAAACTCACCAAAAAGATGTGGGTGATTCTTTTTCATAACATCCTTAGGTTCCAATGTTGCTTCCTCCATATTCTTGTTTCTCCAAATAACCTTTACTAGATGAGTTGTCTAATTTTTCAATACCTTCTCCCTTGTGTCATGAATCCTGATAGTCTTTTCACAGTATGACAAATCAGGTTCTAGTAAAAAAATCATACATGAGTAAATGTGTTGGGTCTGGACTATATTTCTTTAACAATGACATGTGGAACACATCATTATCTTTAGAGATATTTGGCGGTATCGCTAAATGGTAAGCTACAGCTCCGATACGTTCCAGAATTTCAAATAGTCTGACATACTTGGTGCTTAGTTTCCCTTTCTAACCAAACCTTAAGACATCCTTCCATGGAGATACTTTCAGAAATACATGATCTCCCACTTGGAATTCTGTGTCCTTTCTTCGGTTGTTAGCATAACTCGTTTTCATACTTTGGGATGCTTTAATATGGTATTGTATTTTCTTCACCATTTTCATGGTCTCTTCAATAATTTTTGGGCCTATAAGTTTCCTCTCACCAACTTCGTCCCAACAAGTTGAATTCCATATAATGCTTCGTATGGAGCCATTTGAATACTAGAATGGAAAATATTGTTGTAGCAAAATTCCCCCAAAGGTAAGTATTGATCCCACATACCTTTGAAGTCAAAAGAAAATGACCTCATCATGTCTTCTAAAGTTTGAATAGTTCCTTCAGACTGTCCGTCGGTTTGGGGGAGATAAGCAGTACTCATACGAAGCTTAGTATTCAAAGATTTGTAGAAAAATTTAAAGAATTTTGATGTAAACCAGGGATCTCGATCAGATACAATCGATAGAGGTGCACCAGGAAGTCTTACAACTTCATTAATATAAAGTCTTTCTATGCGTTCAAGTGGAAATTACTCCCTTATAGGAAGTAAATATTCTGATTTTGTGAGACGATCAACAATTACCCATATTGCATCATTCCTTCTAGGTGTCCTCGGTAGTCCAGTGAAAAAATCCATCATAATTTTATCCCACTTACACATAGAAATAGGTAGAGGTTGCATCACTCCTTTGGGATTTTGTCTCTCTACCTTCAGTTGTTGACAAACTAGACATCTGGACACATAGTCAGCAATTTCCCTCTTCATATTATCCAACCAAAAATATTCCTTTGGATCTCTATACATCTTGGTGCTACACAGGTGTATATAGATATTTGAGCTATGAGCATCATCTAATAGTTCCCTTTTTAGCTCAGGTACTGATGGAACAGATAACCTCTTCCCAAATTTCAAAACTCCTTCTTTATACACGAAGTCACCTAGTCTTCCATCCTTGATAGCATTGATTTTATTATTCATATTCTCATCATCAAATTGAGAGATTTTTATCTTCTCTAATAATGATTGTTTAGAAATCATTTGAAAGAGTAAATATGTTTCCCTTTCCATAAAAATTCCCATATCCATATTTAGTATATCCAAAAATATAGGATCTCTCTCAATCCTCATTTGAGTTTTAAGTCCATGATCTTTCCTTATTAATGCATCCTCCACCTTATTCGCCTTTCCCCGGGTGGTAGTGTATTGAACAATCGTAATCTTTAAGTAACTCAAGCCATCTCCTTGGCATCATATTGAGTTCTTTTTGTGTGAAAATGTATTTAAACTCTTGTGGTCTATATAAATCTCACATCTCTCTCCATAGATATAATGCCTCAATATTTTCATAGAAAATATTACGGCTGCTAACTCAAGATCGTGAGTTAGATAATTTTTTCTCATGATTCATCAATTGTCTTGATGCATAAGCAATAACTTTATCATTTTTTATAAGGACACAACCTAGTATATTCTTTGATGAATTGTTGTATATTACAAATCCACCACTTTCAGATGGAAGAGTAAAAATTGGAGCATTGACCATTCTTCTTTTCAAGTATTCAAAGAATTCTTTACATTATTTGATCCATACAAACATACCAATTTAACATGTGATCATGGTTAGAGGGTTAGCCAGTCGGGCGTAATTCTGACCAAAACGCCGATAGTAACCTGGTAATCCAATAAAACCTTGTACCTCAGTTATGTTTGTTGGAGTGGGACAATCTTGGATTGCCTTTGTCTTCACAGGATCAACTAGGATCCCATCCTTAGAGACAATATGTCCTAGAAAAGAAACTGATTGAAGCTCGAATTCTCACTTGCTAAAATTCCCATTAAATTTATTTCTTCTTATAGTTCCTAGAATAACCCGCAAGTGATTCTCATGGTCTTAATATATTTTTGAGTATACAAGGATATCATCAATGAATACCACAAAAAAATTATCATGTTATTCCTTGAGAAATCTATTCATTAAATCCATGAAAACAGAGGGTGCATTTGTCAGTCCAAAAGGCATCATTGTAAACTCATAATTCCCATACCTGGTCTGAAATGTTGTCTTAATAATATCTTTTTTCCTCACATGAAACTAATGATATTTGGATCGAATTTCAATCTTTGAAAATTATTGATCTCCATGAAGTTGGTCAAATAAATCATCAATATGGGGCAGAGGATGCTTATTATTTATTGTGATATCATTGATTTCCATGTAATCAATTCAAAGCCTTATGGATCCGTCTTTCTTATTGACAAAGAGGATAGGGGATCCCCATGGAGAAACACTAGGTTGACTAAATCCTTTTTCACTCAAATACTCTAGTTGTTTCTTTAGCTTTACTAATTCCAAAGTGGTTATTCTATAGGGAGTATTTGATATAGGTCTTGAATGAGAAATTAAATCAATATAGAACTAAATGTCCCACTCTGGAATATGTCCAGGTAAATCCCCTAAAAATACATCAATGTACTCTTGCACAATACGCACATCTTCAATTTGATGATTTCTTTATTCACCCATAGATATTTTTTTATCTTCCTCTCCAAGTATTTCATTCAGTAGAGCTACTGGGGGTTGGTTCTAGATAAGAATCAGGTGGTGAAGTTTCTTCTCTAAAGACAAGGGATTCTACACCATTTTCAAAAATTGTAACATCCTTCTTCTTACAATAAATCTTCGCATCATAATTTGAGAGCCAATACATACTGAGAATTAAATCAAATTCAGTCATTGGTATGATGATAAGGTTAGATACTAAAGTACATTTTGTAGTCTGGAGGGGGACTAGTCTACATGCCTTTGTTCCAATGATACATCCCCTAGGAGTTCTGACTGACTACTCCTTTATTAAATCAAATTGGACATATCTAATTTTCTTGGAAAACTGAGAATATATAAATGAATGTGATGATCCATAATCAAATAATGTGTTGGATAAGTTTGAGAAAACAATTAAAGTACCAACCACCACATCATTAGGAAATTCAACCTCCACGGTTGTAATTCCATAGGCTCTCCCTTGTTCTCTTGGATTTTTCTGAGGCATTTTTTTTTGTTCTTAGGACACATATTTTCATAGTGTCCCATCTCTCTGCCATTTTAGTATTGAATATCATTGAATTGTTTCTTCCCCTTGCATTCATCATATCTATGACCCTTTTCTCTGCAGTTATAGCAAACTTCCTTGCCTTTCAAGCATTTCCCGGGATAATTCTTTCCACTGTTCTCACATAATGGGAATAGATTTGTTCCCTTACTCTTCTTTGGTGCTTCTCCTTTTCCTTTTTTATCACATTACCACTTTCTATCTTGGTTTCCTTTGAAAATATTCGATCTAAAAAATTCCCTCTCTATTTTGATGGCACTTCATACAATTTCATCATATGATGAAAATGATTGAGAATCTAGTGTCCTTTGAAGACATGGCTTAATACCTTCAAATAAATGATCAATCTTGTCTGCCGAGTCACATACGTAATCTACGGCATACCTGGCCATCCTTATGAAATTATCCTCATACTCTATAACACTATTTTCTTCCCTTTGTTTTAAGCTAAGGAATTTCTTCTTCATTTCTGTTCATTGCTCACGAGGGAAATATTTTTTGAAGAATATTTCCTTAAAAGTCCTTCATTTCATATCTTCTATTTATTCTTCCTCCGTGGTATTCTGAATCAAGTACCACTATTGATTAGCATCACCCTTGAGACAATATACTGCAAGTACTACCTTTTAATTTTCAGTTCATCTTAATTCCATGAATATATTTTCAAGGGACTTGATCCATTGCTCATAAACCACTAGGTTAGCAGTCCCACTAAAATATGGGGGCTTCTTCCACATGAAATGATCCAACACATGTGTGGAATGGTTATTCTCTACAACCTGAGTAAGTTATCCCAATATGTTCATGATCTGATCTGCTCCAACATTGATTGTGTTGATTGCTCAGTAGTGAGATCCAAACCTTTCCCATGAGTAATAAGTCCCCTTCTTCCACTAGACACCATTTCTAAATATTGGTATACACTAGATTAGTTTATGAATATCAAATATTAAATCACTCAATAAATATTGATATTATATGCATAACTAATCTTATAAACATGGTTTCTCTAAAGAAAAATTTACATTAAACTCCTTCATAATGGTGTGTAAATAAAATGTGAATTATCATAAGAATATCCCCTAGGAGTTTCATAACCAAGAGTGAATCAAGGCCCATTGTCATGCACCTGTTCCCGTTCGAGTCTAGCTCAAATCGATGTTTTCAGGTTTTACCCCTAGATATATCTGTGCCAGAGCCACCTCTACCTGCTCGTATCCGGATAAAGATGTATTGCTTAAAAGATCCACATAATCTATTCATTACCAAAATACCAGGATGTTCTTTTATGTTTATCCTCAAATAATGCTTTAGGGATTTGTTCCCTACTATACATTTCCTACTCTAGTTTCCACGTTTTCTACTAAAATTTCTCTGATACCAACTCTAACACCCCGAAACCTCTAGGTTGGAGCTGGTGCATTACTTATTATATTGGAATGGTTAGAAGGAATGAAAAATACCAAAGCAACAATTAGTTTAGTATTCTTCAAGAAACTATATACATAGATCTAACACACATTACATTGAAAAAGGTTACAAGATACAATACATAACAAAACTAAAAATTGCAACCACATGAACTCAATAAATGTCCTTCTATTCATCACCTCTTGAAGGTAAACAGTGAAAGGGGTGTGCTCAGATGATCAGTAAGGGTTACAAATAGAAGAATCATGAGTACAATAATAATTAAATCATAATCAATCTGATATTATCAATATGGCATGGTGAATAAAGGAAAAACTAATGACATTAATAAACTGAGAATGAAACTGCATCCATAGATTTTGTCATAGTGAAAACCTCATGGATAATAAAAATAACTGATAATAAATAAAGATAATGCTTATTAATAGGACATCATTTATCTAGCACATGAAACCATAATACCGTTAAAACGGTTTAATTCTGTGGGTAGAAACACGTCTGATTTTTGGAAATAAACTTAAAGGGTTTGTCGCCAACAAATTTGTCTCATTAGACCTACCGATGCATCGAGGGGCTATAGCAGGCCCCACCCAACACTGAATGTCAAAATCATTCTTTATAAATTGATTCAATACAATATCAATATGTCTTTTCAAAATCCGTATAGAGTAGTGTATACAGATTCATCAATATTTCCATAATTAAAATAACATTCGAAATAAAAACTGTATGTAAAATCGTATACGGTTTAAACAACAAACATATCCATGATATGAGATTATGGATATTTAATATAAATATAATTTCAAATTAAAATTGATCTCAAATGGTCAATAGGTACACCACATAAGGATTATTAGGTGCACAATACAAAGTTAGTCACCACAAAATAGTAGTTGAGACAAAGTCTCTTACCATAATATAATCAGTCGAATCATATGACCATAACTTAATAACAATCAAATAAGTCATTGAATAACATGAATATAAATAGAATAATGTTATTATATATAAAATGAAAGTACACATATACCATATACAAGAAATAAGGGGTGAACCATGAAAATCTCACAGAAATGAAAGTGAGATGAGAAACCCCTTACAAACATTTCTGAATGGTAAAGAGTGTTATTGCGAGGGATTAATGAGAGGTAATGGGGTATTAAATTATTTATATGTCACAAGGATAGTATGGGGAGGGGAGAAAACATAACCCATTATTAGGAATTAAAAATAAAAGGGCACAACATAGGGGATATTCTTGAACAAAAGTGAGAGGAAGGTTCCCTTACCTTATGCTCGAAGGTGTTCTTGATTGTTCTTAATGACCTAAATAATAAAATTTAGCTTCATCAATTAATAATTACAGAACCTCATAAACATATAATTGATATTTTATGACCTTATTAGGTTTATTAATGGAATTTTGATGGTTTGAGAGATTAAATTTTATTGTTTTGGTAGCATTTTCTTACTTGGTTTTCATGATCCGTTTACTTGTATTCATGAATGGATGTTAGTTTGAAATATTGTTAAACATCCAGAATTGTTAATATAAATTCCTAGTGAAATTAAATCGGTATAAATAATCTTATAATGATTCTTGTTATATACCAGGAGGATGACTTATTTGATGAGTCAAAATAAAGACTTGGATTTGGCTTGGCGGTTTTGTACACAATAAACTTGTTTTGTATTATTATTCTGTATTATGAACATGTAAAGATTCGAGAACATTAATACAGGTAAAAAATATATATTATGACCTTTTCCAATCATTGAAAAGGTTTCATGAACATTATTGAAGATAGTAATGCAAATTTAAAACTCTTCTTCCTTGAGTGTGATAAATTTAAACATCTCGGACGGTGTTTGAATTTATTGTATAAAAGGAGGGAAAAAGAGAGATTATGAGGAAATATTCCATTAGAAAAATGAAAATCTAGTACATGTAAGTTAATGTAATTATCAGGTAATTTGGATTAGGATATTTTATAAGGGAGAACAAAATAATGGAACTTTGTAAAAGAAATTGAAAGAGAATAGAAAGAAGGATTACCTCTTGAGTACTCCTCCTTGAGAATCTTCTTACGACCTTTGTTTTTGGCCTTTTGGTAAAACCAGCTGGTGTTGGATGTGGGGATATGGATTGGGAAGAGTATTTGGCAGAATTTTTGAATTTCTTGAGGATTGAGTGGTGTGGGAGGAAGAGGGGTGAGGGGTAGTTTATATAGTAGAGGGGAGAAAAGTTTTCTTAATATTATAATCATTAATTTATTATTTCCTCTCAAGACAACCAATAGTGAGTATTCCATGAACAAGAACAGTAATATATGCATGTGACTTCGAACCAATTGGGATTACATCAGTAGATCATCATCAATGACTCTATAAAATCCTTATTTAGCATTTATCATAAATTATCGCATTTTACTATTCATCAAAAATTTAACTATTTCATAAAAATCCCAAAAATCCACCCTACCATTTTTTGACATGTAGAATCCAAAAATAAATTCCATTTTTCAAAAAAAATTCTAAATATTGTTAATTAAAAATTTAAATATGATTATTCTTTAATAGAAAAATATAAACACTTAAAATATTAATCTTAATTTTTAAGGTGTCTAAATTCACTTATACAATCAAGGGTATGGATACCATTCATAAAAGTCATATTAATATTCATAATGGTATATTACTATTCATAAGAATTGGTTACTATTCTTAAGGGTAGGTTAATATTCACCAAAAATTATGTTAATTCTATCAGACTCTAAATATCATCTTGAACAAAACCGTGTATGTCATATTTTTAAAATTCAAATCGAAAAGTTAGAAAATTTAAGTTTAATGGCTAGGTTATGGATATCTCTTATAAGTAACCATATTTTGTTCAATATATGCTTAGTGATTCATGAAATATAGGCTATATCTAGAATTTATTTAATAGAAAGATATCATGAAGTGTTTGGGGTGCAATATTAACAGTCACCTTGGACCCGTGATGGTTGAGGTTAGGCTTGGGATAAGTGAAACACACCCCAGTGAACCCAACGGTACTCTCGGCTTTTCAATCTAATTTATCGCTTAGAATTTATGGATTTTACAATAAAATAATTTTCACTTAATTATTTTATTTATGACCAAAAACTAACTTTCACTGCTAGCCCGCACTAACCAATGTTAGTATATACATAAAGAAATCATACCCTCACGAGTTCAATGGTGGTCTCGGATTTTTAATCCAAGTTACCGTTCGTGAGTTATAAACATTTGAAAAAATAAAATAACTTTACTTAATTACTTTAGTTAATGTTATGCCATTTTCGGGTTTTCTCGTAGTAGGCTTGCTCTGACTAAACTTAAGTCATTCCTAGGGTAAACATGCCATCCTGAGCGCAACGGTGCCCTCAGATTTTTGACCTGAAAAACCGTTTAGGATTTATTCCACCTTTTTAGGAAAACTGCTTATGTGTGATAATTAAAGGTAAAAAAAACTTTGATGGTTCATTTCGGGCACTCCAGGCCTCAGAATCATGTGCCGTCTGATTTCACGGTCTCAAAAAAATTTCATATAATTAAAAAATTACATGGAAATTCTTGGAAATTACATTTTATGCTTTATAAAATTTCATTGTCTTATATGGGGAGTATGGTTTAAAGTTACCAAGTTGTAAGATTTTATTGAAACAATCCCATCACATTTCTAGATTTTTTATATATATGCTTCATTTGATGGAATATTATGTTACATATCTTAATAAAATTCATGTATTTTATTTTTCTATGGTTATTCATGATTTATTCATGTATTGGTACTATTTTTTCACTATTTTTTACATAATATAATTAATAAAGTGTTTTTTAGAAAACGTAAATTTACCCTCTCTTTGGTAAAAAATATATGTTCCTTCAAAACCATGTTTTCAAAAAAAACATTTCCTTGAATATTTTACTATTCTATAATATTTAAAATAAATTTTTACACTTTTTTCCTTACCAATGTTTTCAAAATAATCTTTTTCCCTATTTTCAAACAAGTCGTTTTTCTATCCTTTTACAATGCAAATGGAATGTTCTTTTTACATCATATGGAATGTATGGATTTACCCGCCCACATTTATATAAAGCTTAAATTTCTTGTTTTAAAATATTCACTTTTAATAAAAAAAATTAAATGTAATTATCATGGAAAATTGTTTTCAAAAAGTTTTCACACATTATTTATAAAATTTCAATGTATTTCTAAATAAATTATTTTCATAACGTTTTCAATTTATATTATAAGTTTCAAAGAAAAAGGTTTTCAAATTGATTTAAAGACATAATTTTATGTTTTCAATGCATTTTCAATGAATTGTTTTCTAAATGTTTTAGGTTTTAAAATGAAATTTCAAATAATAAAGGATATTTTCCCCATGAAAAGTTTCCAAAATATCATTCCAAGTCATTTTCCATATAAGATGGAATTTTTTTATGTTTCTCATGATTTTATAGGAAATTATCCCAAGGTTCCATTTATATCCATCCATAAATGGTTTATGTATTGATGGAATTATTCATATGAATCCCATTTCTATTCTATGGGTTATATGGTTTTGAAATCTCTTCTTTTCATGGGTTATGCTTTGATGAAATGATTATGAGACTTATATATTTTCCATTGGTTATGATGTGATGAAATGTTAATGATACCCATTTCATTTCATGGGTTAAGATATGATGTTTATAAAACCAAAAATTTTTATAGTTAACAATATGATAAAAAATTTATTATCTTGTCGCACATGTATAAATGATTTTAATATGAGATTGGTGGGACCTATATCTCCCTCCAATTCATTGTGTAATAATATATGAATCATGGGTATAAATGTTATATGTGAACCTAATTACATGTTCAAAATGTTATGCATGGACCTGGTTGTATGTCCATATGTTAATGTGTGAACCTAATTTCATGTTCACAATGTTATGATTGAACCTAATAATATGTTCATAAGTTTATGCAGGAACCTGAATACAAGTTCACAATGTTATGTGTGATCTTAATTTCATGTTCACAACATTATATGTGGACCTGGTTTCATGTAAAAAATCTATGTGAAGGCCTGATTTCCTATCCTCAACTCAATGTGTGAACTTGATTCTAATTATACATGTTCACTATCTTAATCATTGTTGTGTATGCCACAATTCCATATCTTATTCCTATGTTATGCTTTCATGGATTATGCTATTGATTTTCTTATGATTCATGTCTTTTGAACTAAAAATAAGTTTTCCATTTTTCATATTTATGATCTTTGATGTGTTGGGTAAGATCTTCTAATAATCACGATCTTGTTATTACACCCTTATATTCACGATATGCATACGTATTTCCTTTATTTACCCTTACTGAGCATTTCAGATCACCCCTTTTTTATGTTTCCTTTCCATAATATATAAAGATAGGTTTTTAATTATAATTGTTATGGGGGATGATCTTTGTGGGAAAAATTGAATATATTTCACTAAGCTAGAATATTTTTGTTACATGTTTCCAAATGCACCAAAAGAATATGTTATTTGGGTATTTATTTGTATAATTTTTTAAGTATTTCACAAATGATATAAAATTTTTATGTATTTTAAGACTGGTTCACTATTTTTATTATCTGGATGATAGAACACTAGTGTGATCCCTAGGAATATTTCTAAGGATTTGTATATGGATTTATTTAAAGATAAGTATAATGATGAGTTAAGGTTTTGGAAAATGTCCTGTAATTTTGATAAAGGATCGAGTGAGTGGTTTCCAAGAAATACATTTCTATCGAGATACGAAAAGTGGATATGGATCTGAAATAGATGTACCTAGGGTTAATAACACGTACTCGATATCCTGGTCCTGACACAGGGTAATCTGGTACACAAAAACATGTCCTGCTACACATCTAGTTTGACACTCCTGGGGGATATTATTTATAAATTCACAAACTCTTCACAAAACATTATGAAGTATTTGAATAGAATATGACTATAAATAACCTAGGATAAACCTAAGGTGTCTTCGAATAAAATGTAGGTTTCCTGATTTAGGCATCCCATAAGTAATTTTTCATGATTATGTGGTTTTCTTCTATGATAAGTGTTTCTCACCCCATACTTTTTTATTTTATCCAATAGAGAGATCTATAAATAACACGGTTGACATTTAATGTTTCATATGTGTAATGTTTGGGAATTATTCAAATTTATTTCCCAAGTGTAAATCTCATAAATAGAATCAGGAAGGTGATATGAGTATTGGTTATACTTATGAGTATATAGAGACCTCAAATGATATGTGAAATTTATGTGATGTTATTCCAATATTGTTTACACTAAACATAATCAGCATGATTATAATAAGTTTGTGGGGCCCTAATACATGATTTATATTTCATATTCTAAGAAATAGGTATTAATTAATAAGTTGATAAATCCTCAGTGATATTTTAATAATAAGGTTGAATTAATGATGTATTTATGTTTTGGAATCCCAATATTATGTTACATGAATCATGAAACATAAATAATTATTTTTAGTATAAAATTTCCTTAAAAATTGAAAAAGACATGTTGAATGGTGATAAAGACATAGAAAAGTGATTTCGTGGAAAAGATATATTTCTATTGAGGTAAGGTAACCCTTATTTAGAACATGATGTTGAGATAATGACGTATGGTTAAAGATATGGTGGATATGAATAAGAAAATTTGATGGTATGAATTACCCTATAACTAATTATTGAAAAGGTGGTCTATGTCATCAAGGATGAAGTTTAATACTTCTTGGATTTAAATAATGCATCTAGTAATATTTTGAATAACGAAGAATGCATGTTTTTTAATTGGATTTATGTTAATTTAGGTTATTACAATTTTTCAAGAGGATTTAAAATTATTGTATTCACATGTTTGGAATATGACAACCAAGTTCCAACAATCTTGTACCTGAGTGGTAAGGCCTTCTGATTTTTATCCAAAAGACCCAGGATCAATTCCTAGAAAGGAATAATTCTAAGGTAATGTAGTAGGGCTGTAGTTGGGTGGCTATAGCAGTAAGATAGTAGCAGCAGAACTGTAGTGACTGTGACACTTTAGTGGTGGAGGTACTATAGCGGCTCTATTACTATAGTAGGTACTATAGCAGCCTGAGTACTGTTGCAGTACTATTCACTAGAGGGCCCTTTGGGCCAAAAATGGGCTTTCAGGCACCTAGGTCTTCATGTTATGTAATGGGTCTCCCGTTACCCAGTCAAAATAGGTCTTTTGTTTGCTTTAATAATAAAATGAGGCTTCAGTCCCAAACTTTTTCATGTGACAAAAAAGTGGTACTTTATGATATATATGGATCAATGTGAAGAAAATTTCATGGATTTCATTCTAAAGATTTAAATTTTCATCTTTTCTAAGGTTTATATGGTTAACCATTTTTTGAATGTTTAAGTTAAACTTCATCTGAAGTAATTGAGATTAAATTGTTGTCTCTCTGTATGAGGATTTATGCATATTAGATATCCTATTCAAACTAATTTGTGTTGATGATAATTGATGGGATGGCATATCATGGGTCTCATGATCTATTAGTACGTCAAGAATGAAAAAGTCACCTTAATTTTTAGATAAATAGGTGAAGAGGATCAATGAAAAACAAAGTTTGATTTAGTTTGGAAATCATGTAAATATATATTTTCATGAAAAACTCTTCAAATTTTGGAAAAAGTATCTTCAATACAAATATGTTATCCTAGAATCTTCATTTACATTGAATCAAATAACCCCTTAGATCATCGTAGATTTATGGATTTTTGATTGTTAAATTTCTCCTAACCATGTTCTATATCACTCTCAATCATAAAATATTAATTATCTATCCATTCCATATCAATTTTTTTGCTTCCCACTTATATTCTCCTATGTGGTAATCTAGTTATGAATTACTTTGGGTAACTATTATGATTCCAACATTCCCTTTTTAAAGGAAGGTTTTGTATTCATTTTTACGATGTGGGTTTCTATGAATGAAACCTTAAAGTATTAAAACATTGATATAATATATGAATTTATAGGGTGAAATTCTTTTTAAAAAGGTAGAATGTCACACCCCAAGATTTTGTGAATTATTTTTTTCGAATAAATTTATCTTTTTGATATTTTTCATTTCACGTAACACTTAAAATAGCTATTCTATATATATTAATGAACAATTTTTGGATTTAGTTATACTAAATTATAAGTCATCATGCACTATATGCACCATAATTGTTAACATTATATACAGGGAATAGTGGGGTTTGTGTACAATAAATTCAAGACAAACTTTCCTTAATGGATTGCGTAACATGCAAGATGGAGTTTTACCAAACTATAATATATTATAAAAAAATATTATTTATATAATGAGATATAAACAAGTCATTAAGTTGATGTTTATGAATATTATTAACAAAATTATGAAAGTATCTTTTTTACACAAATATACTATTAATTCCTAGGTATCCAATTAATTATAAATGGATATGAAAGTTGACTGAATATAAAGGAAAATATTATTATTATTATGGTCACAAAGTTGTTTTATCGTAATAAATTAAATTAATGAGTGATATAAATGCAATATATATATATTATATATTAAATAAACTATTTTTGGTATTCATCCAATATATTTTATAGATATAAGATAAGAACGAACACAATTTTAAGCTTAAAACCTATATTTTTATTAAAGAATTCTTACCTTATTTTAATAGAAAACCATTTTAATTCAAAAAAGTTAACTTTTATAGATATAATATTTCAAAATAAACTTCATATTTTAAATATAAATATAAAAATTATGTTGGGATAAATTATTTTTATTTTCCAATAAGGTTTTATGTTTTAATTAATAGTGAAAAATAATGAATTTTAGATCAAAACTACTTTTTCATATAATTTATTTATAAGGTTAAATTACATTTTAAATTGTATTAAACTTTAATTAGATAATATATTTATCAATTAATACAATTTACGTCATTTTAATCATTTTCACATTGAAATTAGATATTAAAACTTAACAAACTTGTGTCGTCATATCAACCCGAATAAATTTAAATTAGTTTCTACCACTTATATGATTGGAATTTAGCATAATTTATCACATATTTTTAATAATAATAATATATAATTTATAATAATTTCAACTTGTTTTTGAACAAAAATATTGGTTAAATTAATTAAACTTAAATGCATCGATTAAGGTTAAATTAAGCATAACTAAGTACTAAACCTTAAAACTGAGGGTCTAAATGGAATAAAAAAATTTCCAAAATCCATTTTATGGCCATATTCTGACCCTATACTACATTTTATATAATTTAGTCGGTTATTTTATCAAATTTCCTTGGGAAAACAAGGGGGAATTCCTTTTCCAAAAATTTACAAGAGTTCCACTCCTACACTATAAAAATACCTCCTCTCTTTCCATTTCATCACACTAATCAATCCACTTTGGATCAAAATATATATTCACAACTAGATATTAAACATCCATATCCTAAATTATCCATTAATATCCTATATTTTCCTTAAAAAAATCTCTTAAAATATCTTTCTATGTTATTTTCCATCTAAGATAGCATCTGTTGATGTTACTCATGACCTTGTAGGAAATTATCCAAATTATCCATTCATATCCTTTAATTAGTGTTTTATGTTTTGATAGAGTAATTATTATGAAACCCATTTCTATTCCATGGTTTGAATGATTTCTAAAACCACCTATCTTCATGGATTATTCTTTGATGAAATTATTATGAAACCTCTATCTTTTCCATAGGATATGATATGATGAAATGGTAATGATACCCATTTCATTTCATGGGTTATGATTGGATGTTTATAAAACCCATAATTTTTTTGGTTTATGATATGATTAAATTTTTATAATCATGTGTAACATGTATGAATTATTTAATTATAAGATTGGTGGGACCTCCCTCCAATGCATTGGGTAACGATGGATGAATCATGACTATAAATGTTATGTGTGAACCTGATTACATGTTCACAATGTTATGCATGGACATGGTGTCATGTCCATAAGTTTATGTGTAAACCTAATTATATTTTCAAAATGTTATCAGTGAACCTAATTATATGGTCATAATTGTATGCATGAACTTGATTACATGTTCATAATGTTATACATGAACCTGGTAGCGTCTTCACAAAAATATGTGTGGACCTGGTGGCATGTCCATAAATGTATGTGAGGGAAACATTTTATGTCCTTAACATAATGTGTGAACTTGTTCCTACTTATAAATTTTCATTATCTTAATCATTTATGTGTATGCCATAATTCCATGTCTTATTCCTGTGTTATGATTTCATGGCTTATGACCTTGATTTCCTTATGATTCATGTCTTATGAGCTAAAAATAGTTATTCCATGATTCATGTTTATAATCATTGATATGATGGGTATGATCTTCTAATGATCATGATCAAGTTCTTATACCCTTATGTTCCATGTAAACATAAGAATTTTTTTTATTTACCCTTATAGATCATATAAACTCACCCCTATAACATCCTGGTCTATATTACCATCAAACCGGTAGCAATACCGGTGGGTCACATGGCTTCAAACGCATCTCCTAGTATGCTATAGGTTATCGACTAGCAGCGATTGTTTCAAGAGTTTATAGTGGGGAGACTATACCCTCTTATTATAGTTGTATAACGATATTATTAGATAATAAACAATAAAAAAAATTGGAAGTAGTATATAACTAGATGACAAAGCAACAAAAGATAAATATTATTACTACTAAGTAGAAGTTGGAAATTCCAGTTTATACAAAACATGAATGGTAAATGATGATACACTAGCTAAAACTAGAAAAATAGAGGATGCATTACAATATATGACTAAAATAAATAAATAGTAATATACGTAAGGCGATATTTAAGATAATAGTATGATTTTTTTCTATGATTTTCTCTTAAATCCTTATGTAAAAGCATACATCAATCACCTAGGTCTTAAAAATTTAAGTTCCACTCAGGTACTAAGGGTAACCGAGCATGGTGTGAGAAAAAATATCAATAGGTTGGCACCCACAGTGTAAATCCCAACCCATACATCTTAGTATATGTTAAAAAGTGTGCAGGTATATGGAATTAATAAAATAATTGAATAAATAAATAAACACTCGTCCAGGTTCCTAAGGGACACCTGATGGTGACATCTACTTTGGCTCATAGCCAGGTTAAGTATGAACAAGTCACTATATATAAGTATATGTATATATTTATTTTTAACATAATTGGAATGGGTAATGAATTCCTCTCATCCATGCATGGATATATGGATCATAACTTTCATGTGGTAAGAATTCCTCCCACCTATAAACATTTACATAGCTGACATTGGGTAATAATACCTCTCATCCATAAATGATTACATTTCTATCATGGGGTAAGAATTCTACCCATCCATAAATGACTGCATTGATTTCCTGGGGTAATAATTCATCCCATCCATAAATTATTATAAATCTGTAATGTGGTAAGAATACCTCCATAGATTATTAGATAGATGGTATGGGGTAATAATGTCTCCCATCCATAAACAATTACATACCTAGAATGGAGTAAGAATCACTCCCATACATAAATGATTATATTCCTAGAATAGGGTAATAATTCCTCCATCCATATATAATTAAATAATGATACATATAGAAAATTCACTTATGCTTTTCAAATTTAACATTATCATGGGATTATTCACATTCATATGCAATTTAACACACGAGTCATAAACCTCTAATGAATGACATTTATCAACCCATAAAAGGGTGTAATCCCATTCATAAAACCATAATTTATATTTAAAATATAATTGATAAAGAAATTCCTCTAATCCATATCAATAGCCACATTCAAATTTCATTTCAAGGGGATATTTCATTTAAACCATTTTTTTATGAGGAAATAAATTCTTTATGACCTAACCACTTAATCAAGTCATGTCATTTAGTGTGGTCCATCCTACTTAAGGTCATCCAACTCAATTATCCCAAACATGGAAAATTGATTTGTGGTACATGTTTCATGGTCATTTCATTTAAATGGTGGTATTATATCATTTAGGATATCCTAACCAAGTCCATTTGATTATCATATCTCAAGGGAAATTACATTTAAAAGTTAAGAACAAACAAATTAGGTGTTTAGGGAAACAAACATTGGACCATAAAGAGGAAACTCATTTAGAAACATTCCAAAGGGTCGTGACCCTATTACATACCAAACATAACATCAAGTTATAGGTAAACAACCAAGTCCATAGAGTATGAAAGCATAGAAGTCTACATTCTTAATTTTTATCTTGAAGGCATCCCACCTCTGTTGGAGAAGTTTTATTATGAAACCATGATTTAATTTATGAGGAAAATCATTTCACATCTTAAGTAGCTAACTTATTCTAGAAATACAGTTCAATAAAATAAACCACAAATAAGGAGGCAGAAAAATTCATTTTAAAGGATACATGAATTAAAGAGAAATGATAGGGATCCTACCACGTGGTGGAACCAAGCCGAACACATAGACTCCTAATGCTTTCTATATTATTTTTTTCTGTCCCATTGAGAATATGAACCTTCTCACATATATGAGGAAATCTATCCCATATGAACCTATTCACATGGCCCATGAATATGTGTAAGGGGATACTTAGATATCTGATTATATGTATACACCTGTCTCCACTGACATGCATATACATTTTCATATTATATGCAAGCACACCTAGCCCTATATATATATATATATATATTCAATTCCGTGGATGAATATACATATAATAAGGGTACTCACATATAAATATCCCTACTGATGAATATGTAGTGAGTCATCTTTTACTCAGGAGACTCAAACCCGCCTCAAGGATGATCCAATAAACTAAAAACAACACTAGTGTGTGAAAATCACAGTGTAAAGGTTCAACACACTAAAATAAAAATTACTAGGAACCACTAAACCAAAAAATCCCCAATTATAAACTATGAAACAAGGAGAGTGGAATTCAAAATTACCCCAAATTTATGATGGAGGATAGAGATGACCTGAACGACTTCGCCTTCATTGGTGTTTGATGAAATCCACATGAATGTGTCCCAAGATGCCCTCAGAACAACCTACAACCAAAAGAAAACTGAAAATCCTTTGGCCCCAAATCCTATAGTTTTGGACGAACCTCACCAGGAATCGAAAGAAAATAAAAAATTTCATACAAGGTATGAGGGTGGAGGATAGAGGATTACCATGGAGATTTGAGTGAGAAACCTCAAGAAATGTGGGGGATTTCATCATGGGAAGAGGATCCCAAATGATGGGGTTCATGTAATTCAAAGGGAGAATGGGGGGTGTATGTGTCACAATGGTGTGAGGGAGGAGGTTGAGGAATTGTTTTATTTTAGTTTTTTTTAATTTAATTTAAAACACATCATATTTTTAAAACATGGTTTTGCACACAGTTTGGGATGCATGGTTTAAAAAACCCTAAACCAATTGTGCACCCCTTTACTAGGAACCTAGGGTGTCCCGCATGGGTTTTCCACACAATTTGGTAATCATGCGCCAACTATGCTATGACAAGTTCTTAGATACTTCCTGAATTCATTAAACATGCGGGCTAGGTGAACGGTTTGGAAAACAATGTGCAGTGTGTGTGACAATCTCTGCCCTCATGCATTAATCCACACAGTTTCCTGTTGTTGGACACACGATTTTAGACAAAACATGCACCTGGTGAATGTCTTTTGAAACAATGATGCCTCGGGTCTGGCACTTCCAAAACTCACCAAAAACTCCTTGAAACTCCCCGAGCCTTCACCTAAGTCCCAAAAATATTCCTCAAAGTGATCAAAATCAAGGAATTTAGTTCTAAATCTTTGTTTCAAAAACATTATGTCTAGTAAAAAAAATTCAAATTCCTTTAGATTTTCATCTTGCTCAAAACACAGATTTTTACAACCATCCCACAGAAAAACATCTCATCCCCCAAAAGACTTAGGGAAAAATGTAAACAATACCCAACCTATAAGGGTCATTAAGCTTTTCTAAATGGTCAGGTTACATTTCCAAATACCCAATGTAGTTTCAATCATCCTTTGAGCACACGACACTTAGGCTACCAAAACTCAATCGAAGGCTCATTTTCCAACTAAAACACCAAGAAAGCTCTTACCCAAGCCTGTTTACCTAGAGACATGACACATCATCATCTCATTAAATATGTATCCAAATTTACTTCCCACCTTAGGCTTTAATGTTAAATATGGGAAATTATGAGCCAAAGCATCTTACACCATTAGAATATCTTTTAAAATCACTCCCTTAAGAATTTTGATGACGGTACCGGCGTGATTGTAAAATGATCAAAAAATACATTCCCTATCGACCTCACAGCCCAAGTCAAGATGGGTTTCATAAAAATTCATAGCTTAAACTAACCATAATTGACCCCACTAAACAATGTGAAAGATACTATCTTTCACTAACCATACACAAAATAATGGGGACAACAAGTCGAGCAACATTGGACGACTGTTCAAGATGATTCTAGGCATAAATTTATAGAAATTTTCCAACTGAAATGTGATGCTTTCCCCAAAGGTATCTCACATTCACCACAAACATGTCATCAAAATTACATACTAACCTTTCAATGACTCTCTTAACCAAACCACCATGGAATCCATGCATCCATAATGCCACACCAAAAAGGATCACCCAAACATGCTCAAAATATTTTAAAACTACAAGGTGGTATAAGAATGATGATCTATTACTGCATCAAGGACGATGTAAGCTAGGGAACATTCTCATCTATTAAGAAGAGTATACTAAGAGTATTGAAATAGTTTCTATCCAATCATACCCAATTACTAAAAAGAAGAAATTTCAAACCACAACTAGTCACCTTGAAAGAAGGAACTCAACTTCACCTAATGATGAATCATTAAACAAATCACAAGCCTTTACCTCATGAAGGTATTTTCTGATCATTCAAACTTTACCACTAAATACCACACAAATCCAATGGTGTTCATCATGGATTGCTACCAGATCCAACCACATCAATTTTATACTGCCTAGAAAGCACTGAAGTTAACAAGACTCACCAGTTCAAAGGCATTCAATCAAAACTAACCATTTCCAAATGGTATTTCATAGGTTGTTCTTCATATACTTGGAATGGAAAATTTATCATAACTGATATGACGCTCTCCATCTTAAGAGTTTCCCAATCACAGAAGAAAATAGCACTATATGCACATAAGATTTATCGATCAAAACTACCTTAAATGTGCATGTGACATTCACCTGATTCACACTCACATATGTCAAATCATATAAAGAAATCCAAACCATACTGACCAGTTTTTCAAAACACCTGAGACTTTGTAACTTCATCTCGATCATTGGGAAGAACTTATTCATTAATGCTCAGGTCACTCTATGATAAAATTACCCAACATAATACTCAACAATACAAGATATTTATTTCTAATTAGTACTACCTCATATGACCATTACCCTGAATGACTCCATAACCAGTCATTCATCACTAAGAAGAACAAAGGTTAAAATGGTCTATGAATTAGCTGACCATGCCTAAATAATGTCTAACCTTATGAAACCTATCACTACTCGATGATCACACCCATATCATCGGTCAAAGATTCCATGACCACCCATCTGAACAAAATTTTCATTAGAAACAAAGAGTCCTTCTATTGACAACAGAACCCAAAACAACACTATGCATCAAAATCTCTCAACACTATAAAGGATTATAAACTCAAGGGTTATACCTACCATTTCTAGACCCTTGTGAAGAATAAGCTTCGACCTAAGCATTTTTCCTGGTCGATCAAAAGTCACAGTCTCAAGAGCCTAACATTTAAACCATTTCTAAATGTGAGAAATCCTATAAAAACCCATCATGCTTCCATTCTAAGGAAACTCAAAGAGAAACTAAACCTACCCTCACATGAGGTTTTCATTCATGGAAACCACTACAGGTTCTATTTCCAAGCCCTTTATATTTAATCATATTTAATCTTTAATAAATAAAAGGTTTAGTCAGACATCAAGTACCATTTTTCAAAACAAAACTCAAGATAATTAATTTTAACCAATTCCCCAAGGGAAAAATAGGTAAGCATATCAAACTTCATTTAAAACATTATAAAATTATTAATATCCCAAAATTATTAAGAACTCTTATTATAAAATTCATTTTTAATAAGTAGGCAACCTACAAGGGTCCCATTGATCCAATTCACATTTTATCAAAAACTAAAAAACTTTAACATTTATATGAATTTCACAAAGCATCATGCCATTACATTTAATATGGGCTACAATTTCCCAATTCATGAAGCACCCATACTTTTCATGGATTTAAAATTAGAACCATTATATTGAAACCAAACACAATTCAAAATTTAACATGACTGCATACAGTGGTCGTGTCATACGGGTGGCCACCTAACAAAATATAAAGAACTCATACAGTTTACAGTTTGGCATTTGGATCCCTTTAGACAAAACAAATTTACATTTGAATTTTATCATAGCATCCTTTATATTTTACCAACAACATTAAAATATATGTATATATTATGCTTAAGATGGTATGAATATACGGGTTACCATTTATTAGTTATATGGTGGTTATACACCTCACAAGAGAAAAGGGGTTCCTAATCATTCACATCCCATATATTTTCAGACCATGAATCCTATGACATATTAATAAAACTATCATGTAAATAAAAGAAGCTAATATAGAATTCATGCTAATGAATCACCTAAACAGGTATTAAACTAAGCATGGATTATAAATCAAGGCACAATATCATATCAACAGGCAAACATGACACACCCCAACCCATGTAATCATTTTATTTTAATTATTTTCTAGACTTTATATATCTTTTTGTTGTCTAGGGTGAGTCTCGGACAATGTTTTGAGTTTTTTTAAGAAAAATGCGCTTTTTATATTCAGCTTTGTTGGGAACACGAGCAGATCATGTTTCAGAAACCCCGCGAGGCTCCGCCTGAGTAACAGTGTGACCGCCCGTTCTTAGAAAATGAAAATAAATGATTTTTTAATTAAATAAAACTTTAATTGAATCATTCCAAATTTTTATTGCTAATATTTTTATGATTATTAAAATAAAATAAATATTTTTATTATCTAAATTTTTATCGACATGATTTTATTATTATAATTATTCTGTATCACTATTGTTATTATTACAGTATTAGAAGTTTTGGTTATTATTTTTATTTATTTATTTATCATTATTATTATTATTATTATTATTATTATTATTATTATTATTATTATTATTATTATTATTATTTTACCTTTCTTATTTTTATTATTTTTTCCATCTTATTTTTCTTTTCTCTTCTTTTTTTATGGTTTCATCGTTTTTTTCTACTTCCTACTCTCTCCCCGCATGTGGCGCCCCTCCCCCTCCTTCTTGTTCGCTCTCGTTCGGCCTCCTCTGGCACGTAGAGCTGCAGCACCCACACCAACCGGCTTGGAATCCCTTGTAGCACTGCTCCATCCTTGTGCATCCCATCCCCACTGCTACTTCGGCGCGTGACTCCTCCTTTGCACCAAAGGCCCCACCTCGGCCTCCCGCTTGCACCTCCCTAAAGCGCCTCACTGCCTTGGTCCCTTCCTCCCTGTAGCGACAAACTGCATCAGCTTCCTTACAGCCCAAGCGACCTGGCCCTCCTCTTTTTCAGTGCCCCACCACCCCACCGCCTCTTGGCCATCCCCCCTCCCAGCGTCGCACCCTGCAGTACGCCCCAACACCCCAACGAACACCCTTCCCAGCGACCATCCTCTATTCGGCCCTCTTCCGTCGCACCAAACTCTGGATGGCATGTTTCCGGCCATGACCACCGACTAGAAACACCCTCATCCCCTCTCCCACCCCTCACTATTTTGTTCTTTCTTTCTGGTGATCCCCTTATCCAGCGGCAGCACCCTCCCCCAGGCCCCTGGCTAGAGCCACCCCATTACCCCTCCTGAATTCCAGAGTCACTTCTTCCTTCCGGCGTAGCCTCCATATCACCGCCTTCGGCACAACCCACCAGCACCAGACCTCCCTTCGAGCCCCTCCTACCCGGCGAGTTTCCTACTTTGGTGCGCTGCCCACAGGCGCAACACCCTTACTGTGTGGTTCTGGTGCTTCATTTATTGCGTTGCCCTGACCAACCCACGCCTCCATGGAATCTCCATCCATTAATGTGTTTTCTCCCCGTCAGAATAAAATTATACCTCCTGATTTATTATTGCTTTTATCTTTGTTCTATGAGTGGTCTTATCAATTGATAGTTGTTCTCGATAAAGTTATGTTTTTGGACACATGTGAGGTGTTTCCGAGGTTGCGTTGTTGTCGCGGCTTGTTTTTGTGGTTGCGTTGTCATCGCGGCTTGGTTTTGAGGTTGCGTAGTTATCTCACTTTGATCTCGAGGTAGAAATTTCAATTTCACTTGCCATTTTTAATTTAGAAATATATAATTCTATATTTTTCACACTTAGTATATATGTTAAATATTTTTGTGCAACCTTCTCGTTAGTCGCATGGTATATAGTTAATTTTTGAAGTATTATGTGTAATGGTTTTATTATGCAGTTAATTTTAAAAGTAGCATTTTGTGCAAAATTGGGTGTGTTTTTATTTAAAACCTTGTTCTGCCTCTGGTTGGTGTTTTATAAATTTCTCAACATTGATTAAATTATTTAGGTAGTGTGAATTATAAAAGAGGGTGTTTCTAGAGTGTGTATTATTTTAAAAATTTATTTCAATGTGTGGTATGTTTTGTCGAGTTGTGAAAACTAGGTGTTTTATGAAAATGGTCTGTAATGTTAAAAGCATTGTTTAACAGTTTAAGAAAATTAAGGCATGTAACTGATGTCAATATTTTTTTGGTATTTAATAGAATTTGTTTTGGTAAACATTTCATGCCTTGTGTTTTTTTATATATAAAAGCGCACGTTTGTATTTTTGGAGTAAAGTGTGATGTGAAATAAATATTTGGGGTTTATGAATGTATCGTCAGTGTGCGGAACAATGTTTTTGGTTCTTCCTATGTTTTCCCAAGTGTTTTTTCTTTTAGAAAAGTGTGGTTTGTGTTTTAGCATGTTTTGTCATTTCATTAAAAATGGTCGGGTCTTGAGTGTGTAGTCTAACTATATTAAAAATCATTTTATCAATTTTTGGATGGGTTATATGATGTATTTACATCTCTTTTTCAAATTTGTAAATTGTACCTTTGAGAAAAGTAGGTTTAGTGAATAGTGTTTAAAGGCCCATTTGGACACTTTAAAAAAAAGTAAAGTGTTTAGTGTAAAACCCTTGTGGATGTTCCTCATACCTTGTTGACTTGGGAATGATGGGATATCCTCGATATGGAATCCCCGAGTTCCATTATATGGTTTCCTCGGTTGGAAACCCTTGGTATTTCTTGAATTTAAGGCATGAGGGAAATACTTGATGTGAATTATGGTGAGTATTGTTGTGAATTATTTTTATAAATATAGATTGTGATTTGATGCTCAACGACATCTGTAGACTCACCTCTTTTTATAATTGCGACATAAGAACATGACATGTTGAGAGAATTGTCTAAGACGAGTACTGCACTGGTAGGTTATGGTACTGACCAGTGGCCCATTGTAGGAGGATATGTTTGGGTTTATTGTTATGGGATTTTCCCTCAAACTACCTGAGAAAGGATGGCCAAACATTTTGGAGCTTTTGATTTCATTGTATGTGGCATGCTACTGTAGATGAGGTCGTAGGTATTAGTGTCGTCTGAATTATTCTCGATCTTTCGAGTTCGTCTATGTCTAGTGGCTTTTAGCTGTTTGAACTATGGTTGAGATACTTTCTTACCTATTTACATTTCCCTTTCTATATCATTTCTTTGGTGCTCTTGAGTGGTTTTTTTTGTGGAATGTTACGATTCAGTTTTCTAACTCCTATGAAAAATGTTTTTCTTCTGAAGCATATGTGTTTTGAACTTTTTAGTGTGAGTTTCAAATTAAATCATCTCTTTCTCCTTAAACTATCATGGTAACACCTAAAGTTAGAATCTAGTTTTTCAAATGATTAATGGAAATGGATTGTACTTTTTTTAAGTAAAAATTATAGAAATTCATATTTTAATATATTGTTGTTCAAACTTAGAATTGATGATTCTTAATTTTTAAGGTAGTTTATTGGGAATAGATATCAGGATAGCCTACTAATTTTTTATACTCATTCCTATAGTTATTTTCTGTTTTTAGTGTTTGTGCAGGCTACAGCTTGAGTACGCTCACCTTGGGCGATGCTTGATCATTAAGTTGGAGAGTGACCCGCGGGGTCACACAGTGTTAGTTTGGACGTTGAGTTTGGTTAGTTTTATTTTCTTTTGTTTTTGTTTAGTCACTTTAACTGGTTTATTTATTCCACATTTCTCTGTATTATTTTTGCTACTTTATTTATTTGTATTGGTCAAAATCATTCCCACAGCCTCTGTTGATACCCTGGCACTTGTCGCCAGCCCAGGAGGATTGGGAACGCCTCTCGGGCCATGTCGTGGACCGGCTCGGGTGACCGGTTTAGGGTCGACCTGGGTTGGTTCATGGAAAAATGGTATCAGAGGAGGTTAGCTCTTAGCATACCTCGATTTTCAGAGAGCCATTTTTTATTTGGGATATCAAGGTAGATGGAGTAGGATTGTCGGAACTCGAGGGGTAGGAGCGGGAAGAGTGTCGCGAACTCTTGCTCATTCTGATCTTTAGGTTTCCATGCGAAGTCTGGTTTAATTATTTTCTTTGGGTTTTTATGGAGATGTTTTTCAATTGAGATACGAAAAAGGGATTTGGGCTAATATTCCTCCTAAGCCACATGGCCTGGAAAGCCTTGTGGAGCTAGGGGCATGGTCCAAAAAGGCTCTCTGTGTTGGTGACGTGTTTGGCATATGGCCTCTAACCATATGGTCAGGTTACCAACCAACACTAGTTCCATGTTTGAGTTGTTTTGGGCCTCTTTTGACTTCTAGAAGTTTTTGGTATCAAAAAAATTGGTTTTGAAAAATGGATTTTTGAATTGACATATTTAATTTGAGGATTGTTTTCAAAGAAGTGGAATGAATGATTTGTTTTTTTGAAAAAATAAAGTTGCTTTGTTTTGGCCTTGGTGTTCCGATGAGTGGTCACATGCATAATGGTATGTTGGTTTATGAATGGATTTCTCGTATAGTGGACGGATGCCCTGGGTGGCACAGATACCTGCATGTGAGTGAGACTCTAAAGAGAACCAATGGTGAGGGTTTAACCCACCAAGTTTATTTTAAATTAATGATGTTTTCAAATGAAATGTTTTGATTTTATGATGGCTCGTTTTCTTGTATTTAGAGATTGTCATATATGCAGTGTTTATTTTTGATTATTCTTATTTATTGAGTTATCCTTTATTGGGTTCTTGACTCTTTTTGTCCAGCGGATTTTCCTTTGAAGATTCAATGGGTTATCATAGTACGGTTGATCAACCTAAGGATTTTATGCTTGAGTTTCAGAAGCTAAATCCACCTCTCTTTTATGGTCAAACAGAAACTTTTGTAGCAGCGGAGTGGATGTGGAAGATTGAAAGTTTCTTTAACCACAATGAGTTTATTGGGTCGTTGAAGGTCAATTTTGAAACCTTCATGCTTGAGGGTTCACCGTGGATATAGTGGAAGTTAGTGTCTCGGAACAAGCCTCGTCAAGAGCATATATGGGAATTATTCAAGGATTTTTTCATTATTCAGTATTTCTCTGAAGAAGAACGGGTGAGAAAGGGGATGGAGATGTGTTGTCTGCAGCATGGTGACAAATCCATCTAGGAATATTTCTAGCACTTTGTGGAGATGGTCCCTTATGATTTAGGGTATGCCACTGATGACCCCATGATGGCTCGACGTTTCGAGGTAGGTCTCCTACCTGATCTACAATAGAAGGTGTCAGAGTCCAATCTAAATTCTTTTGTCAATGTGGTGAGAGAAGCTTTTCATGTCAAAGTCGCGATGGCAGGAGTGCTTGAAGTAGTCCTCCCTCCTTTGATCCCTATGAGTAGTGGAGAAGATTCTGGAAAGAAGATGAGTAAGTAATTGAGAGTGAATGTAGAAGGTCATGGAATCAAAAGGCCTCAGTATCCTTCATAAACCTCTTAAGAGTGATAGATCCTCATGTGTTATCAGTGTGGAAAGCTGGGTCACAAGAAGCTCTTATGTCCAAGTTCTCCAAAACTCTACCCAGCATGTGGATGCGTGGGTCACTTATGACGATTCTGTCAGGGCGTTGCTAGAAAGCGTCACATAGGAAGTTCTCAGAAGTGATGTGTTGTTGGGTTTTGTTTAAAGTTTCTTGTGTGAGTTTCCTTTCAGTGTAAAGGATCTCTTAGCGTTGTAGTATACTGATGGTGTTTTGGGTTTTGACATGTATGGGAATGTCGTGGGTCTTTTGATGAACTCCAATTTTCAATGCTAGCGCGGTTTTATTTCATAATTATGTCCTTTCATCTGTTTGATCAAAAGAGGTTTGTTTCTGGTTGGGATTATCAGAACCTGACTCCGAGGCATGAGACGCTTCATCCATCAGAGCTCTAGAAAAAAGACCTTGGAGTGAATCCAGTGCATAGTCTGTAACCCTGGTGAATTTTAAGAAGTCTGGGTAAAGTTATACCTCTACCATGTGGGAGACATTTTTGGTGTTGCTGCTCTGGTTTCTCTGTCGTCGTAATTTTCCTCTTATCACAAAGAGTGAGATGGACTTGTCCCTCACGCAATGTTAGTAATTGTGTCTTTTTGAATTTCAATCACTTATTAGTGTCCTTGCATGGACCAGTGATGTGAATCAGTTATGGTTTTGGTTTGTGTCCATCCCGAAGTGGTGAGCTGTGAGTAGTTTTCTGTCGTAGTTTCATTGATCAAGTCCTTGGTCCCTCCCTACATTACCATGGGGTTAGGGTTTAGGTTCGTACGAAGCTTTCGATTCATCTCATATCCCATTCAGATAGAAGTGAGTGGTTTAAATGTCTTTGTTGTGTTCTTTCAAGCTTGAGTAAGGCCTAGTGCAGGTCTAAGTTGGATTTCTGTTTGGTCGTTAGTAGGTTGGTTCTTTATGGTGGGGAGACCCACCGCCTCTTTGAGTTTTCTATTAAGTGGTAATTGGATGTTAGTTTAGTTCTTATGGTAGGGATTCCATTCATACCTCCCCCCCCCCCGCTGACGATTTATTTTGGGAAATGAAGTTGAGTCCCGCAAGTGGTCGATGGAATGTCTTTGAGATAAGAGGGTTGATCGTGTTTATGAGGAATCCTTAGGTGTTGATCGATCGACTGGATAGTGTCGGGGATTTTTAAGGGAATAAAGCATTATGGTGGGGAGAATTTTCACAACCCGACCCATGTTATCATTTTATTTTATTTACTTTCTAGTCTTTATATATTTTTGTTGCGGTACAGGGTGAGTCTCGGACGAAGTTTTGAGTTTGTGTTATGAAAAATGTACTTTTTATATTTGATGTTGTTGGGCGCATGAGTGGAGCGTGTTTCAGAAACCCTTCGCAGCTCCGCCTGAGTAACATCACGACTGCCCATTCTCAGAAAATGAAAATAAATTATTTTTTAATTAAATAAAATTTTAATTACTTCGTTTTAAATTTTTATTGCTAATATTTCTATGATTATTAAAATGAAATAAATATTTTTTTATCTTAATTTTTATCGTTATGATTTTTTTATTAGAATCATTTAGTATTACTAATGTTATTATTACAGTATTAGAAGTTTTGATTATTGTGTTTTTATTTATTTATCATTATTACTATTTTTTATCTTTCTTTTTTTTTCTTTTTTTTCTTTTTCCTTTTTCTTTCCACTTCTTTTATTTAGGGTTTCATCATTTTTATTCCTGCTTCCTTCTCTCTCCCCGCATGTGGTGCCCCTCCCCCTCCTGCTCATCCACTCCCATTTGGCCTCCTCTAGCGTGCAGAGCCGCAGCACCCGCACTAGGAGTCCTAGACTCCCTTGTAGCATCGCTCCATCATTGCGCATCCCATCCCTGATGCTACTCCGACATGCGGATCATCCTTTGCACCCAAGGCCTCACCTCAGCCTCCCGCTTGCACTGCCCTACAAAGCCTCACTTCCTTGGTCCTTTCCTCCCCACAGTGATGAACCGCATTGACATCCTTGCAGCCCCAGCGACCCGACCCTCCTCTTGTTCAGAACACCACCGCTCCACCGCCTCTCGGCTATCCCCACTCCCAGCAGCGTGCACTGCAACGTGCCCCAACACCCCAGTGAACCCCCTTCTCGGCGACCATCCTCCATTCGTCCCTCTGCCAGCACACCAATCTACGTCTGGCCTATTTCCAACCACGACCACCAACCCACAACACCCTCAACTCCCCCCCTCCCCCCGCACTGTTTTTTTATTTCTTTCTGGTGATCCCCTTATCCAGTGCCAGCTCCCTCCCCCGGCCCCCCAGCCAGCGTCGCCCTATTACCCCTCCGGCCTTCTAGCTCCACTGAATCCTACCGGTGTAGCATCCGCATCACCGCCAACGGCACAACTCACAGGCGCTGGACCTCCATTCAATCCACTCCTACCCAGCGTGTTTCCTGCTCTGGTGTGCTGCCCACAGGCCCAACACCCTTGTTGCGTGGTTCCAATGCTTCATTGCTACCATTTCCCCGGCCAACCCGCGCCTCCATGGCATCACCATCCATTAATGCATTTTATCTCTATCATTATAACATTATACCTCCTAATTTATTATTTCTTTTATCTTTTTTTTGTTACTGGTTTTTTCAATTGATAGTTTTTCTCGACATAATTGATGTTTTAGGACCTGCGTGAGGTGTTTCGGAGGTTGTGTTGTCATCGCGGCTTGTTTCCGTGGTTGTGTTGTCATCGCAGCTTGGTTTTGAGGTTGCGTAGTCATCTCACTTTCATCTCAAGATAAGAATTTCGATTTCACTTTCCATTTTTAATTTAAGAAACTTTAATTCTATGTTTTTTTCACTTAGTATACATGTTAAATATTTTTGTGCAACCTTCTGGTCAGTCATGTGGTATGTAGTATATGTTTGAAGTCTTTTTTATTATGGTTTTATTATGCATTTAATTTTAAATGTATCATTTTGTGAAAAATTGGGTGTTTTTTTATTTAGAACCTTGTTGTGCCTCTGGTTGGGGTTTTATAAATTGCTCAACATTGATTAAATTATTTTGGTAGTGTGAATTATAAAAGAGGGTGTTTCTAGGGTGCGTATTATTTTAAAAATTGTTTTCAATGTGCGGTATATTTTTTCGAGTTGTAAACACTGGGTGTTTTATGCAAATGGTCTTTAATGTTAAAACCATTGTTTAAAAGTTTAACAAAATTAAGTCATGTAACTGGTGTCAATATTTTTTTTGGTATTAAATAGAAATTGTTTTGGTAAACATTTCATGCCTTGGGTTTTTTTATATATAAAAGTGCTTGTTTGGATTTTCGGAGTGAAGTGTGATGTGAAATAAATTTTTTGGGTTTATGAATGTTTCATCAGTGTGTGGAACAATGTTTTTTGTTATTCTTGTGTTTTCCCAAGTGGTTTTGCTTTTACAAAAGTGTGGTTTGTGTTTTAGCATGTTTTGGCATTTCATTAAAAATGGTCGGGTCTTGAGTGTGTAGTCTAACTATATTAAAAAGTGTTTTATCAATGTTTTGATGGGTTATATGTTGTGTTTACATATCTTTTGGAAATTTGGAAATTGTACCTTTGATAAAAGTAGGTTTTTTGAATAGTTTTTAAAGGCCTGTTTGGCCACTTTAAAAAAAAGTAATGTGTTTTGTGTAAAACCTTTGTGGATGTTTCTCATACCTTGTTGACATGGGATGGATGGGATGTCCACATTATGGAATCCCCGAGTTCCATTATATGGTTTCCTCGGTTGGAAACCCTTGGTATTTCATGAATTTAAGGCTTGAGGGAAATCCTAGGGGAGACTCGGGGTGAGTCCTGTTATGAATTACTTTTATAAATATAGATTGTGATTTGATGCTCGACGACATCTGTTGACTCACCTCTTTATATACTTGAAACATATGAACCTGACATATTGAGAGAATTGTCTGAGATTAGTATTTCACTAGTATGTTATGGTACTGACTAGTGGCCCATAGTATGCGGATATGTTTGGGTTTATTGCTATGAGATTTTCCTTCGTCCTACTTCAGAAAGGTTGGCTGAGTGTTTTTTAGCATTATATTTTAATGTATGTGGCATGCTACTATAGATGGGGTCACGGGTATTAATTTCATCTAGATTATTCTCGAAATTTCAGGTTCATTTATGTCTAGTGGATTTTAGCTGTTTGAACTATTAGTGACATACTTTCTTACCTATTTATATTTCCCTTTCTATAGGATTTCTTTGGTGCTTTTGAGTGGTGTTTTTCATGAAAAGTGATGTTTTGGTTTTCTAACTCCTATGAAAAAAATTTCCTTGTAAAGAAGTTGTGTTTTGATCTTTTTAGTGTGAGTTTCAAATTAAATCATCTCTTTCCCCTTAAAGTAGCATTGTAACAGCTAAAGTTAGAATCTAGTTTTTCAAATGATTAAGGGAAATGGCTTGTACTTTTTTTATGTAAAAATTGTTGAAATGCATATTTTAATATATTTTAGTTCAAACATAGAATTTACACTTCTTAATTTTAAAATTAGTGCATTAGGAATAGATATCAGGCTAGCCTACTGAGTTTTTATACTCACACCTATAGTTCTTTTTTATTTTTAGGGTTTTGTGCAGGCTACAACTTGAGTGTGCTCGCCTTGGGAGACGCTTGATCGTTGAGTCATATAGTGACCCGCGGGGTCACACAGAGTTAGTACGGATGTCGAGTTTGGTTATTTTTATTTTCTTTAATTTATGTTTAGTCACTTTACCAGGTTTATTTATTCCGCACTACTCTGTATTATTTTTGCTTCTTTATTTATTTGTATAGGGAGAAATAATTCCCACAACCTTTGTTGATTCCCTGGTGCTTGTCTCCATCCTGGGAGGATCAAGAATGCCTCTCGGGCCATGTCGTGGACTGGCTCGGGTGACCGGTTCAGGGTCGACCCGGGTTAGTTCGTGACAAAACCACTAATGCCACTACATGGCATGGCACGATACATGGAATATAAATTACCTATATTCTTATATTGTTACATGAAATTTGTCATCCTTTCAATACTAGGATAAGGAGAAACTTCATAAATCAAAAACCAATAAGTATTAGAAAATAAAAAAATAACTATAGGTGAAATCATATCAACTATAATAGTAAATAGAATGAATAATAGTTCCAAGAACTGGACACTTGGTCATTTCCCATATATTGGGTGACCGGTCTCAAGCATGGATATTGAAAAAGTGGAAAAACATTCCTATTATCCTATATACCTGCCCAAAATAGTAAGATAAAAGAAAATTTTATCTCTGATACAACTTTGAAACATCCCGTCCAGGCTTACCATTGAACCGGTAGTCGTACCAGTGGGTCACAGGGTCTCAAGTGCATCTCCCTGAACACCAGAGGCTATTAACTAGGAAAGAGGGTCTTAAGAGGTGATATTGGGGAAACTATACCCTCTTATAATAGTCTCACAATAGTATTATTTGATAATAAACAATAGTAAATAGAAGAATAAGTATATAAATAGATGGAAAAGCAGTGGAAGATAAATATTATAACTACTGGGTAGAAGTGGGAAATAATAGTTTATAAAAAGTATTCATTTTAGATGATGATACACCATCTAAAATAGAAACCATATAGCATGTGTTACAATATAGGACTCAAATAAATAAAATAAGTAAAATCCCTAAGGCAATCTATAATAGAATCATGGGCTTCACCTTAGTCCTTTGATCCCAACTCCTCAAGTACAAGCATATAGAAATCAACCTAGGTCCTATAAATATAAGGTTTTATCAGACACCAAGGATACCTGATCAGGGTGTGAGATGAAATCTTAGTAGACCGACATACACAGTCTCATGCCCAACCCAAACAATGCAGTATAAATTAAACATTGTGCGGGTATGGAGAATTAATAATAGAATTAAACAAAATAAATAAACACGTGGGCAGGTTCTTAAGGGACACCTGACGACAATACATACTTTATCTCATATCCTAGTTAAGTCTGAACAAGTCACTATATATATATATATTTGGTGTGTGTGTCCTTCATAATTGTTGTGCAAAAATAATTCCTTCCACCCATACACAGATATAACGATCATAACTGGTACGGGGTAAGAATGTATCCCACCCAAAAAAATACATAACTAGGATGGGTACAGAATTCCACCCATCTACAAATGATTACATAGCTAACATGGGGTTATAATGCCTCTCATCCATAAATGACTCGGTATCTGTCATGGGGTAACAATGCCTCCCACCCAAAAATGATTACATAGCTAGAATTGGGTAAGAATACCTCCCATCCATAACACGATTATATAGCTATCATGGGGTAATAATGTTTCCCATCCATAAATGATTACATAAAGATGCATAAGGAAAAGACACTTACTCATTTCAGATTAAACATTATCATGGGATTAGTCATATTCATATGCAATTCACCACATGAGGCATATACCTCTCATGCATGTCCTTTATCAACCCCTATAAGGGTGTTAACCCAGTAATAAAATCATCATTTACGTTTAAAATTTAATGCATAATACACTTACTCTTTTCCTATCAATATCAATGTTCAAATTCATTTTCCAGGAGAAACTTCATTTAAACCATTTGATACAAGGGAAGAAATTCATTATGACATAACCATTAAATCAATGCATGCCATTTCGTGTGGGACATCCTACACAAGGTAATCCCACTCAATTTTCCCAATCATGTAAAATTGATTTAAGGTACAAGTTTCATGGTAATTTCATTTAAATAATTCCAATATATCATTTAATCGATATTAACTAATTCCATTTAGTTCCTATCTCTCAAGGGAATTTACATTTAAAAGTTAAGATGTAACTAATTAGGTGTTTAGGGAAATAAATTCATTACCATAAAGGGGAAACTCATTTAGGAACATCATTAAGGGTCATGTTACAACCCTTCTATATACCAAACATAACATCAAGGTATAAGAAAAGAACCAAGAAAATATATAATGGAATTATATAAGTCTAATTACACAATTTTTATCTTGAAGACAATTCACCTTCCTTGGAGGGGTTTTATTACAAAACCATGTCTTAATTTATGAGGAAAATCATTTATCATCATAAGAAGACAACTTATTCAAGAAATATAGTTAAATATAGTTAAATAAAAAATAAATAGTCATTAAAATTAAATTTAAAAGAATACTTTAATTAAAGGGGAAGGATAGGGATCTTAACTCAGGGTGGAACAAAGCCAAATAGTTCATCTCTTAATGCTTTCTAACTCAATGATGTTGCTACCCCCACTGATCATATGCACCTTCACACATATATAAGAACACCTAGACCATGTGAATCTATTCTCATGGACCACGAATATGTAAAATTTGATCCTTACATATATGATTATATTCATACAACCGTATCTATTCACACTCATATGCATTTTCATATTATACATAGGCACACCAAGCCATGAATATATATATATATATATATATATATATATACTTACATTGATGAATATATATATATATAATGGGGGAACACATGGATAAATATTCTTAATGATGCATATGTGGTGAGTCTCCTTTCACATAGGCGACTCAAACCAGCATCAAGGATGATCCAAAAAACTACAAACAACACTAGGGTCTCAAAATATCAATGGAAAGCTTCAATGCACTCAAAATATAATAATAGGAACCCATAAACCACAAAATACCCATTTTAAACTAATAAAAAAATGAGAATGGAAGGAAATATTACCTTAAATCAGAAATGGTAGATCGAAATGACCTGAATAGCTTCACATAGAGTAGCGGTTGCTGGAATCCATATAAATGGGTTTTGAGAGGCCCTCCACACAACCTAAAACCAAAATAAAACTAAAAATACATTAACCCTGTATCCTGGGGTCTCAATAAAACTTCATCAAGTTCCAAAATAGAAGAAAAATGGATTATTAAGGGATGAGGAAGGAGGAAGGATACTTTCCATGGATATTTGAGTGTGAAACCTCAGGAAATTCAGTGTATTTCATCATGAGAACTGGATGTTGAAGGAGGGGGTTTGTGCGGATCAAATGGATAATGGGTTGCATGTGTCATATGGGTATGAGGAAGGAGGGGAGAGGATTTATTTTATTTTAATTTTTTTTCAATTGAATTTAAACCAGATCATATTTTTAAAACATGGTGCTGCAAACGTTTTGGCTACCCGATTTAGAAAATATTGTGCTCACCATATGCCCCTTTACTGGGCACCTGGGGCACCCTAGATGGGTTGGGCACATGGTTTGAAAACTGTATGAAAAATATGTTTTGAATAGAGATTAGATATGATCCAAATCCACTAAACAAGCAATATAGGTGCAAGGATTGAATAACAATGTGTAGCCAGTGTGATAGCCTCTGACCTACTGTAATAAGATGCATAGTTTCTAGCTATGGGCCGCATGGTTTTAGACATACCGCTCACCCATTATAGGTCCTTTAGGAATTTGGTGTTTTGGGTCCAGCACTCTCAAAACTCACCGAGATATCCAGTTAACTCCTTGGTCTTTCACCCAAGTTTAAAATAATTTCCTTGAAGTGATCCAACTCTTGAAAATTATTTCTCAATATTGGTTTTAAAAATGTCCCTTCTAGTAAATGAAAAATTTAAAATTCATTCAGATTTTTATCTAGTTTAAAACATAGATCATTACAACCTTCCCACCTTAGAACTTCTAAACCCTGATAAGCCATTGGGAAAAATGTAAATATCACCCAACCAACACGGGTAATGAATATTTTCTAAAATAGTCATGTTGGGTTTCCCAACGTCAAACACACCTTCCAGAATCCTTTAAAAACATGACACTTAATCCATCAAAACATGGTCTAAGACTCATTTTCCAACTAAAACACTAAGATTTCTCTTACCTGATCCCATTTACCTGGAGAAACAAACTTTTCATCATCCCATTAAACATCATGCCTATGGTACTTTCCCATCATAGGCTTTAATGTTAAATAAGGAAAATTCCAAGCCACAGAATCTTCCACCATTGGAATTTCCTTTCAAATCATTCCCTTAAGTGTTTTGATGACGAAACTGGAATGATTTTAAAATGACCCAAAAGTCAATTCCCCCACCAACCTTTAACTCCATGTCAAGCTAGATTTTCATGAAATTCTTTTTCCAACAAAAACTATACTTTCCGCCACCAAAAGAAGTGATTGAGACTATCCTTCACCGACTTTACACAAAATAATGGGGATAACCGGTCAAGCCACTTCGGCCGACCATTCAAGATGACACTTGACTTAGATGGTTGGAGATTTTCCAATTGAACTATGATCTCTTTTCCCAAGAAATCTCACATTAACCATGAACACATCAAATGAAGTACAGACTCGACTTTTGATGATGTTCTTGGCTATACCATGAAGGCAACCACACATCCATTGTGAAACACTGAAAAAGATCACCCAAACAGGATTAACATATTTTTAAAATATAGTGTGGCAAAAGAACAATTCCCTCTTAGTGAGTCAAGGATGATGTAAGATAGGGTACATGCTCATCTCTTAATAAGTTTACACTAAGTGGATTGAAATGGTTTCCAACCAATCATACCCAATTAATAGAAGGAAGAAAGGTAGAACCCCAACTAGTCAACCTAAAATAAGGAACTTATCTTCACCTTTCGACACATCATTATGACAGATCACATGCTTTTTCCTCATGAAATCATTCCATGATCATTCAAACATTACCAATGAATCCAATCCAAATCCAATGGTGTTTGTTATGGGTTGTTACCACATGAAACGAAATCGACGTCACGCTTCCAAGAAAGAACTGACATTTACAAGACTCACTATCCCAAAGGTGCTTAAGAAAAATTGACCATTTCCATATGGTTCTTCATAGAATTTTATCCTTCTAATTGGAAGGACATGTTTATCATAATCGATATGAATCTCCCAACCATAAGAGTTTCATATTCTCAAAAGTAAACAAAACTATATGCTTATATGTGTGCTAGATCAAAACTACCTTAAACATATGTGTGACATTCACTGGAGTCACACTCACAAACATAAAATAAAATATAAAAATCCAAAACAGCCCATACAGAATGTCAAAACACATAAGCCTTTGTAACATCATCCTGAGCATTAGGATGAACTGATTCTTTAACACTCATGTTACACTACTGCAGAGAATACCCAAGACCGTACTTAATAGAAAAATATATTTTTTTCAAAGTTGTACTACCTCATATACCCATTACCCTAGATGACGACGTAACCATTCATCCATCAATAAGAAGAATAAAGGAAAAAAAATCTATGAAGTAGCCGACCAATCCCAAGGCATGTCTAACCTACTAAAACTAATAATTAACCAATTCTCACACCCATATAAAGGGTCAAATATACCATGACCACCCATCCGAAAAAGGGCATCATTATAAATAAAGAGTCCTGCTTGGGACAACACCACCTAAAAAACACCAAGAATCAAAATGATCACAAATCTAGAAAGTATTTTAAACAAAAGTGTGATACCTATCTTGTTTATCCCCTTATAAATAACAAGAATTGACCTAAGAATTTGGTCATGATAAAAAAAATTAATAGGCTCAAGACCCAAACATTTAAACCATTTGTAAACATTAGAAATTATACATAAAACACACACACATATGTTCCATGGAAACTCCAAGAAAAACCCAACCCACCCTCACATGAGGGTTTTACCCAAAGACACCACTAAAGGTTCCATTTTCAAGACCTTTTTATTTAATCAAATTTAATATTTAATCATTAAAATGTTTAATCAAACATCAAGAACCATTTTTCAAAACAAAAACTCAAGATACATGGTTTTAACCAATTCCCCAAGTGAAAATAGGTAAGTATATAAAACTTAATTTTAAAACATTAATGATTTATTAACATCCTAACATTTCTTGAATTTTTTTTAGAAAATCCCTTTTCTACAAGTATGAGATCTATGAGGGTCCCATTGAGAAAACTCACTTCACATCAAAACTAAAAAACTTTTACATTTATAAGTATTTCCAAAAGTGACATGCCATTACATTTAATATGGGTTTTAATTTTTCAATTCATAAAGAGATCATACACTTCATGGATTGAAAATTTAAATCCATGAATTGAAACTAATCTCAATTTAGAATTTAACATGACCCCATAATATGGTCCAATCATATGGGTGGCCACCTACCAACTTGTAAAGAGCCCATACACTTCACAGTTGGGAATTTTCCTCCATTTAGTCAAAACTGATTTACTTTATCATTTTAACATATTATCCTTTACATTTAAACAATATCATTAATATTTATATATATATATTATGCTCAATATGGAATGAATATACAGGTTACCATTTCCCAGTTTAAGGCACCCATACACCTCCCAAGAGAATATTGGTTCTCGTTTATTCACAACCATATATTTTCATCCCATTAAACCTGTTACATATTAACGAAGATATCATGTCACTTCAAGAAGTTGATACAGAAGTTATTATAATGAATCACCTAAATAGTTGTAAAACTAAGCATAGAATATAAATAAAGGCACACTATCATATCAACAGGTAGAACATTAATGCAACTACATGGCATGGCACTATACATGGCATGTAAATTCCCCATGTGCCTAAAATGATGCATGAAAAGAATCATACTTTATATTAATGGATAAAGAAATAATTCAATAAATAATAAACCAATAAGAAAAGGAAAATATACCAAACACTCTAGGTGATGTCATATCAATTATAATAGTAAACAACATGAACAATAATTCACATCCCTGACCAATTAGGAATTTCCCATAGGTGGGATGGTCAGTCCCAAGAAAGGAAATTAACAAAGATGTGACACATTTCCTAGTATCCTCTCCACCATCCCAAAATAGTAAGGGAAAAGGAAATATTTACTCTGATACCACTTTGTAACATCTCGGCCAGACATGCCATCAAACTGAAAGCCATACCAGTGGGTCACATGGAATTAATCAAATCTCCTCATACTCTAGAGGATACCGACTAACAGTGAGGGTTATGGGTGGTGATAGTGGGGAGATTATACCCTCTTATAGGAGTTTTAATTCAGTATTTTTAGATAATAAATAATAAGAAACGGTGGATGTAGTATATAAATAGATTAAAAATCTATGGAAGATAAATATTATGACTAATAAGTTGAAGTGGGAAATGTCATTTTATACAATGTATGCTGGGTAGATGATGATATACTAGCTAAAAAGGAAATATACAGCATTTTTTACAATATAGGACTTAAATAATGAAAATATATAAAATTCCTATGGAAATATACTTGAGAATCTTAATATTTAGCTCAATTATTTGTTCACAACTCTTCATGTAAATGTATACAACAATCAACCTAGGTTCTACAAATATAAGGTATACTAATGTACAAAGGGTACCCAAACAGGGTGTGATATGAAATATTAGTAGGCCCGCACCCATAGTGTCAAAACCAATCCAAACAGTGCATTATAAATTAAACAGTGTACAAGACTATATAATTAATAACATAATTAAAAAAATAAGTAAACACATGTCTAGGTTCCAAAGGGACACCTCATGGTGATACCTTCTTTAGCTCATAGTTGGGTTAAGTTTGAACAAGTCATTATATATATATATATTATAACTGGTGGGGGTAACAATTTCTCCCACCCATACATATATATATAGATCATAACTAGAATGGGGTATGAATTCCTCCCACCCATAAACATTTACATAGCTGGTAGGGGGTTAGAATGCCTCCCATTCATAAAATATTACATAGTTGGCATGGGGTAAGAATGCATCCCATCTATCAATGATTACATATAAGGCATAGGGTAAGAATGCCTCCCATCCCTAAATGATTATATAGCTGGCATGTGGTAAGAATGCCTCTCATCCATAAATGATTATATAGATGGCATATGGTAAGAATGCCTCCCATACAAAATGATTACATAGCTGGCATGGGGTAAGAATTCCTCCCATCGATAAATTATTATATAGTTTGAATGGGGTCAGAATGCCTCCCAGCCATAAATGACAACATAACGATGTATAAGGAAAATCCACTTATGTATTTAAAATTAAAAATTATTATGGGATTTTTCATATTCATATTCAATTCACCACATGAGGCATAGAACTATCATGAATTTCATTTATCAACCAATATAAGTGTGTCATTCCATTAATAAAACCATAATTTACATTTATAATATAATTCATAATGCAATTTCACTTATTCATATCAATATCCGCATTAAAATTCTATTTCAAGGAGCTAATCCATTTAAATCATTTCGTACAAGGAAAGAAATTCCTTAAAACCTAACCATTTAATCAAGGAATTCCATTTAGTGTAGGCCATCATACTCATGTTCATCTCAATCTTTTTTTCTAATAAATAGAAAATTTATTTAAGTTAGAGGTTTCATGGACATTTCATTTAAAGGATTCCACTATATCATGTAACATATCTTAACAAAGTCCAATTAATTATTATATCTCAAGGGAAATTGAATTTAAAAGTTAATCTAGAACTAATTAGGTGTTCAGGGAAACAAACATCAGACCATAAAGTGGAAACTAATTTAGGAACATTTATAAGGGTTATGTTATAAAACTACTACATACCAAACATAACATCAAGGTATATGAAATGAACTAAGGAAATATATCAGGAAATAATAGAAGTCTAATTTCATACTTTTTATATTGAATACAACACACCTCTATTAGAGGGGCTTTATTATGGAAACATGAGTAAGTTTATGGGGAAAACCATTTATCATCATAAGAAGACAGATTATTCCCAAAATACAGTTTAGTATAATAATTCAAAAATAAGTCGGTAGCTAAAGTGAAGTTAAAGCATACCTAAATTAATTGAAACTGGTTGGGATCCTACCACATGGTGGAACCAAGATGAACACTTCATCTTTTGAATATTTCTAACTCAAAGCTATTGCTACCCCCACTGAACATGCTCACTTTCACCGATATATAAGAAAACATTGCCCCTTTCCCTTATTTGCATGACCCATTAATATGTAAAAGGGGATCCTTATATATATATTCTTATATGCATACAACAATGTCCACTCACATGAATATTCATTTTTATATTATGCACAAGCACAAGAATCCTCATATATATATTCACATACATAGATAAATTTACATATAACAGGTGAACTAATGTATAAATTTTTTTATCAATGCACATGTGGTGAGTCGCCTCAGACTAGGGGGACTCTTACCCACCTCAAAGATGATCCAACAAACTATAAACAACTCTAGGGTGTCGAAATCATCATGTAAATGTTCAACACACTCAAGGAAAAAATACAAGGAACCTATAAACGAGAAAATACCCAATTCTAAAATAATAAGCAAAAGATAATATAAGGAAATATCACCCCCAATCAAAAAAGGAAGATTGAGATGACCAAAACCTTCAGTGGAGGTTTTTTGGAATCCATATGAATGGGTATAGATAGGCCCCCCAAATAACCTATAACCAAAATAAAACCAGAAATCTATTAACCTTAAATCCTAGGGTTCTGACCAAACCTAACTGATTTCCAAAAGGGTAGAAAAACGGTCGATCAAGGGATGAGGAATTGGGAATAAGTCTTACCATGGATTTTTTATTGAAAAACATCAAGAAATATAGTGTATTTTTTCATTTGAAGAGAGGAAAAATTAGGGGGTTCTGTTGGCTAAAAGGGTGAAGGGGTTGTGTTCATAACGCTAGTATGAGGGAGGAGGGGTAAGGATTTCATTTATTTTAATTTTATTTTAATTTTATTTTAAAAAATAATATTCATAAAATAGGGTTCCACACATTTTTGGGCCACATAGTTTAGAAAAACATTCACCAATCGTGTCCTCCTTTACTAGGCACATAGGGAACCCTGTGCGGGCTGGCCACATAGTTTTCAAACTTTGCACCAATCGTTATTTGAACAGTGCATAGCTACTTCCCAAAGCCACAGAATGTGAAGTATAGGTGCATGGTTTTGAAAACCAGGTGTAAATTGTGAAATAGCCTCTTCCCCCATTCACTAAGTAGCACAGTTTCATACTGTGTGCAGTACAGTTTTAGAAAAATTTTGTGCCCATTGTAGGTCCTTTAGAACTTTTATGTTTCAGCCCTAGCACTCCTGAAACTCACCAATACCTACTGTAAAATCCTCATGCCTTCAAAAAATTCAGAAAACATTTACTTTAAGTGATACATCTCGCGGAAATTTTTTCTGAACCTCATTTTTAAAAATTGTCCATCCTGTAACCAAAAAGCACAAATTACTTTTGATTTTTGTCCCATTCAAAACCAAAATTATTACAAACAATTTCATATGTTTCCCATCCCCATGTTATGAAGAAAGGTTTTTAATTATAATTAATAAAGGGGATATATTTTTGGTTAATATTGAAGATCATTCACTAATCTAGAAAATTTTAATTCCATGTTTCTAAAGGCACTAAAATAATACAGTCTTTAGGTGTCTGATTGTATAACGCTTCAAGTATTCCTCTAATGGTATGTAATGTCTATATATGTTAATACTGGGTCACTATATTAATGGAGTATTTATAAATGAATATCATATATTTAATCCTTACAATTTATATGTTATAATAATTCGGACAAAATTTCTTACTAAAATGAATAGTTAATGCAGTAAAAAAATAATTATCATTGTTAAGAGAAAAATGGGTTTACCTAGGGTTAAACATAAAAATAAAGGTAAAGTTAACCTAAAAACTTATATAAAAACTATTGGATTAAAATATTTCTACAATTACACCATTTAGGTTTTATAATTTCACTATTTGGATTGTTGTGACATGAAAAATGTGGGTGGAATTATCTCTTTTAAAAATTTACATGTTTATTACTCACCCCATTTATATAAGGCCACCCGCTCTCCTATATTCCTCACACCTTCAAACCCCGTTTATTAGGATAATCCCTACCCAAAACACCTCAAAAAATATATCCCCTCATCTTTGAATCCTTATTCTAAAAAAAAGACAACTAATTATGGATTTTAGTGAATTCTTATGGAGGAAAACCGAAAAAGAGGTAATGTTCATTAATGAACATTTTTGTATTATTTCTTCCTAAAACACATTAAATTATTTTTATATCATGATTATATAATAAAATCAATATATTACATTTAATTATATTTTGTTATGATAAGGTCATAACCTTAAACCACGCAAGCATCAATTGAATGGGTTATGAAATCATCATTCGTGTGTATGGTGGACTACCATCTCGAGAACCAATGTTGTTTGTATTTCCATTACCACCAATCAGGGTTGGTAATAATAATGTAAATATTATTTATATATGATAATTAATATATTAATGATATTATAATTCTTCTTTAATTTTTATATCTCATATATCTTCTTTATTTCCATTTTGTGGGAATATGATTGTGTCGTTCCTGTGTATAGTGAAATACCATATCATGAAGTGATGTGATTCATTCACAGTTTATAGGGAATGTATTAAGGATGGGTATATAAATAATATAATATAATATATATATATATAATAAAAATGATTTTATAATTAAAATATATCAATTACTTTTATTTCTTTCAAACCAACAAGAAAATGAAAAACTGTGTTTATGCATACGTATGACCTACCATCTCTATGAATGGTATATTTCGTTTCCCATCACTAAATTTTATGTATTAATATTAATATATAATTATATAATGAATATATATTATATTTATATCATGGTTATAATTTTTTAGATGATGGACCCATGATCAAAGTAAGATGACTAAAAATATAACAAATCAAAACTTATATGAAAAACAAAGCTGTTATTACCAAAAACATAACATTAACATATAATTGTTAATAAAAGTTTAATATAACATAGTGATAAAATAATTTATGTTACGATATATATGAATATAGATCTATTATATATGTATAATAAACTTATATTTATTATATTTAAATTTTGAATGGGTACAAAATAAGTTAAGACTTAAGGTAAGGGGATTTCTAGTCTCACTTTTTTTACTGAGACACTTATTTTGTACTCAAAGTTTATTTTATTTGGTGTATATACTTCTTGATAAAATTATATATAATTAAAATAATTCATTTAAGGACAGTAAATGTTTTAATTAATTGTATTGTTTCATTTGGATTATGATTCAAAAGTTCTTCAAGTAGTAAGGGATTTTTGAATCAATTTCCATTATTTGAGATGTATGTTATACTATAAACTAATATTCCTTCACGTGGTGCATATATATCCCAATTGACAGATAATTTCCATAATTTATTCATCCTAATGATTTTTTTAGTTTCATTTTATATTCATCCTTCATGGGTTTTATGATTTAATGTTACAAAAGTGTTAATGATTTTATGTTACAATCTCAGCATTTATCGAGATTATATATGATCAAGTATCTAATATTGAAATCTAATGAAATACCTCTTATTAATTCTCATTAATTTTCTTATAATATAGTTATTCATGATATCTTCAATTAATGGTACCATTTTTACACTATTTGGAACTTAATATTGTTAAAAAATTTAAGAGAATCCGACTTTATTTCACTCTTCGATCAGAAATCTATTTTCTTTCAAATCTATGTTTTCTAAAAAGAATTAAACATTTTTATTTTTAAAATAAAATTTTACCCATTATTTATTTTTTATAAAATAATGAAAGGAATAGTTATGTTATTTTTCAAAAAAAATTCTTGTTTGTATTTTACCCAAAATTTTAAAGGAATCATTTTTTAACCTGTATGGAATGAAAATTATTTTATGATGTAAGGAACAGTCATTTTTTAGAATATTACTTTAGAATTTTTCAATGTTATTTTAAAAAAATGTTTGAAAATGTTATATTTTTTAAAAATTATTTTCCAAATAGGAAATTATATTTTTCTTAAGAAATGTATTAAACTATCTTTCCAAATTATTTTATATCTAATATTTCATTCATTGATGTTACCTATTACTTATTGGGGATATGATCCAAGGATACCATTCTTATTTATTTTCTAAATATTTTATGATTATGATTAAAAGTTTTTTATGAAACTCTTTCCACATCCACTGGCTATACCATGATAAAATGATTTTGAAACCCACTTCTTTTCATAGTTTATTATATATAGAAATCAATTTGAAACTTGTATATTTACCACATATTATTATATGATTAAATTTTTGTGATACCCATTTGATTTCATCAGTTATGATATGATGAATTTTTGTGATCTTATGGCACACATATGTATGATTTCATTATGTGATGGGTCGGACCTATATCTCCCTCCAATGAATTGGGAAAATATTTATATATCTCATGAGATAGAAATTATTTTAATATAGAGTGAACCAATTATATTAATATAGGGATAGAATGGGGAGTTAACCATGTTCAATAACATAGGGTTGGGATGAGGAGTGAACTCGGTATAGTTAAAGGACTTCTTTTATATGATGTCCTTATCAATGAGCCTTGACCAATATGTAAATGATTTTATATGCTTATGTGTATGACACAATTCCATTAATTATTCCAATGTTATTCTATCATGGATCATGTTCTTTTATTTCCTTATAATTTATATCTTATGAATATCCAATATTTATGTTGTTATTTAATATTATAATTTTTGATATGTAGGGTATGCTTTTCAAATGTTATGTTCATGTTCTCAAACCCTTCTGTTCATATTATGCTTATTTATCTCCCTTGTGTACCTTTAATTAGCATCTAATAACACCCTTCATTAGGTTTACTTTCCCAAGGTTATGAATATATATATTATGCATGATATGTATTAGTATGGTTCTATTTGATGAGAATGTAGTGAGCGACAATTTATCTCACTTATGGACTGGTTTTGGTGTTTCCATGTTTCCAAAGGCACTGATCTATTACATTCCTCATGTGTGTTTTTGTGTAATTTAATGAATATTCATAAAAAATTATATAATATAAATTTATGTTAATACTAGGTCTTTATAGTTGGTATAAAAGGGATATTTAGTTAACCTTTGGAAACTATGATGATCAACCCTTCTGAAAATCCCTAAGGATGAGTCTAAGGATGAGTTAAAGTATAGGAAAACTTCTTAGAATTTTGGAAATGGATATAGAGAGTGGTTTACTTGAAATTACATCTATATCTATATACTACAAGTTGATGTGGATCTTGTATATATTTACATTATGGTAGAAACCCCAAATACACTATATTATGCTCGACTCAATGAGGAATTGGTTCATTCTAGTGGGTCTTACTGCATACCTTGTTTAACACTCCGGTGGATATGCTTTGGAAATTCACAAACACTTTATGAAACACCTTCAAAAATTAAAATTGAATATGAGTATGAATAAACTATGATAAAAATAAGGTGTTATAGATTACATAAGGTATCATGATTTAGACATTCTATAAGTGATTTTTCAATATTATGTGATTCCCCTCTATGGTTATTATATCATATAATTTGATTTTTAGTTTTATTTACTGGATGTAACCTAAAGGAACCAGGTTAATGTTAAATTTGATGAAAAAATCAATAATCTTCCTCCTGAGAATCCATATGTTATGGGATATGGGATGAAAAACCTTGTTTCCATGCTCACAATAATTTCTCAAGATATGAATCATACTAGAAGTCCAAATTAAAAAAGGAGGGAAAAACATTATGTTGATTCCTTCATGAGGAAACATATACCTTCCTTCAGTGGAACCATTGATCCACTAGTTTTTTTAAAATGGATCAGTACCACTGAAAACATATTTTCCATTCTATATTGTTCGGAACATGAATGTTTCATTTTTTCTACATACCATTTTGAAGGTGAATCATATTAATGGAGTAATATTACCATGAATATGGGTAAAAATGATTATATTGACTCCATGTATTTCGATGAGTTTAAGAGATTATTTTTCAATAAGTAATTTTCCCATGTTCATTATAGGAATATGGAGAAGGAGTCCCTTGAGTTAAATCTAAATGATGATGAATATATTGGTACCTGTGAGTCTAATTTTACAAGACACACGAGGTATGATTACGATATTATCATCCAACATAAAATTAAGTTTTATAAATTATTTAGTGTAAAAAAATAAGGTATCTAAAGGGTATCAGACATAAGATAATTTAATTGTTGTTAAGAGACTATTTGATGTGTCATAAAGGTGGAAATAGATGTCAGAGTAACATATCAATCTCATTTTTTTACAAAAAAAGGAATATTTAGTTTAAAGGAAAATCTAAAACCATAGAGAGATAAATTTGAGATTTGATTTATTCTCAAATTATGAGTATAAGCATATAGGAAATTATCTTAAGGGGACTACTAAATGTTTTAGTGTGGAAGGGAATTTCATCGGGAAATGTGTAACGTCCCGAGTCCAGAGCCCCTCCACTGCTACCCCGTACCTGGTTCGCCACATGACCTCAAGTGCATTTCCTCGAATGCTAGAGGCTTCCGACTAGCAGTGAGGTCCTTGGTGAGTCAGTGGGGAAACTATGCCCTCATTCGGTAAGGTATAAAAGGTAAGAAACAACAATAAACAGTGGAAGCAGTAAACAACATGCATAACAACAGAAACCAATCAGCAGAATCAATGTATATATATAACTATGATGAAAATGATGCAACAGTTACAAGTATCTAAGGAAAACAGAAAACACAACAACATTCTGAAATACAAATGAAACAAAGTGCAAAAGAAAACAAGTAATCTCCTCAGCATCGCGAGCCACGGCTCGGTCCCATGCTCCCCAGCTCCTGATGAAGTCAAGATCCTGAAGTAGAAGGACGCTTGCCCTTGTCTATACCTACAGCAACATAGTCTTCTTGGGCCCAAAATATAAGGCCCCAGCATTAAACCTTACTTAATCTTGAGTTATTACAAGATTACACATTGAGGATCTTTTCAGGTTTAGAGTTTTAGAAAATTAGATCATGAAACTTGCATTACATTCCACATTTAAACAAATTGGTTACATAAAAGACAGTATTCATTCTTCCCATCAATGGAAACATATTTAAAATAAAACATGGATTCTTTCTTAACACATCCTTGACACTATCATCACATCATGTACCTTTCCCTTGACCTGCGAAAAACATTTCAAAAACTTGGGATGAGCATAAAAATCTCATTAAGGGTTATAAAAAATATGGAAAGGAAACATGAGTTCATATATACATAAGAATGAAATCATACTTTACCCATAAAACATAGTCAATTTAACATACCTCATCAAATCATGAATAAATCATAGAAATCATAAGACATAAAAGGTAACTTGAGGCATTCATAACATTCTTACGTAGGGAGTAACCCTCTTGGTTATGTTTGGAATACCCACCACAGTATATTCCCTAAATCTCTTCGGAGAAACCATAACGTTTCACTCCTTCGTGTTACCCAATGCATTGAAGAGCTATATCGGGCTCACCCGCCCTTAGTTTATCACGGAACCACCTGTTTTCATAACAATGCCCAAAAACCATAACATAAATGTATCACATAAAACATGCATAAAGGAAACATAACATTTCCACATTTCAATCACAATATAACATTTTAGTATATTGAAATAATGAATCCATTCAAAAAGAAACCATTTCCAAAACCATTTAAAACATTTAATAAAGATATTTTTGAATCAAAGTTTCCTATACCACCTTGAAGCTTTTAAAATTTTAAACCATTAATATACATATAAATAAATCCTTAAAACCATTTTGAAAACATGGATATTAATAAGATCAAATAATTATAACATTTAAAGCGATATTTTGGTTAAAGGGGTTTTACCAAAATTAGAGACACTTGAATACAATAATTGAGGAATAACATTTAGTCAGAACTTTATAATATCATGAGAATAAAATGATTCATGATATAATATTCCAAAGGACAGTATATACACCATATAAGAGTTAATTGGTGCATAACAACAATGAAGTCTCAATATAAATGTTAAATGTGATGAAATCCCTTATAAAGAAGGTATCCTTAAATTAAGGATAAACCAATCTCAAAATTATGTGTGACAAATATAAATATACCCAATATAAGTGGATATTAAGTGTGAAACAATAAAAGGTCATTCACACATATTCAAAGGATGACATATTCAATAACTACATGTTGAACCCAAAGAAATCGAAATTGGGTCAAAAAGTTCCTATGGTAAAATTCGACAGCCTAACGGCATCACTTCAAAATTCAGAAAATGAGTTGATGAGAGATAAAAAGGGCATCTCATCACTTGGACATACAATTTACATCAATAAGGATATAAAATAACATATCCCAACATAATAGTATGTGAATTAAGATACATAACAAAAGAAGTCTTTTAAAAAGAGGAGGGTGAAAGGTCCCCTTACCGAGTTGGGTAACTTTCGAAACGTACAACCCATGGAAGAAGGGTCATACAATGAAGATGTGAATACCCATAAATGAAATTATACTACACAAAGTGTATAATAATGGGCATTACATACACCACTCAAAGGAATTTGTGGAAAATGTAGCATAAATCTCACGGGAGTAAAAGTGAGATGATAAATCCCTTACGAAAACTCGGCAGCCTAGCGACGCCACTTAAAACTTCTAAAATGGATTGATGAGAGGAAATAGGGTCTCTCATCATATCAACATAAAGTTTACAGAAAGAGTAATACAAAATAACATCCCCCAACATAACAAATAGGAGCTTCAAAGAAGGGACATAAAGGAGAGTACTTAAAAAGAAAGAGAGAGGTTAGATCTCTTATGAAAATTCGGCAGCCTAACGACGCCACTCCAAACTTCCAAAATGGATTGATGAGAGAGAATAGGGTCTCTCATCACATGAACATAAAAATTACAGTAAGATTAATATAAAAGAACATCCCAATAACAAGAAATATGAGCTTTAAAAGGAATGACATAAAAGAGTGTACTTAAAAAGAAAGAGAGGAGTAGGATCCCTTACCTCAAGTCCAACTTGTCTTGTTCGTTTCATTATATTCCTGAATAATAAACTTTGGTCAATTAATAATTGACTAAGTACCTCCTTTAGATATTATTATTCAGTTCATATCACATATTATAATGTCATAATAATTGTTTAATAATGTTAGTTCATATCAGACGTTTTTGCCGATGTTTGATACATGAGTCAAAAATGAACTTGTTTGAAAAAAGATCGCCCATGTAGTTATAAGTAAATAATTTCCAGAATAGTATTATTGATTAAAATATCATATATATCCAGTATATATTCATTTTATACTATTCCATATCATTTGGAGATAAAAAACGAAAAGCACCGTTCATGGAGACGGTAGGCCGTACGTACGCATGAATGCTACTTTCTTTTTTTGTCATATTAATGGAATTAAAACAAAATGAGATATATATATATATTTTATAATTACAGAATTATATCCATAATTTAGATGTAATATATTACATATATATCCATTATATATATGTACTTATAATAGTACATAACATTTTGAGATAAGAAATGAAATCTACCGTTAATGGAGACGGTAAGCCGTACGTACGCATGAACGCTACTTCTATTTCTATTTCATATTTAATAGAATTAAAACATAATGATACATAATAGTATTTTAATTACAGTATGGTATAATATATAATATCATTAAATATACCCTTTATACGTACCACATATGGTAATAACGAATCAAATCACTTTGAGGGGGCGGTAGTCCGCACTTCCTTAAATGAAGATATCGCGTTTATCCCTGATGGAAACCATAAAGGTGTGAAATAAATGAAAAATACAGAAGCTTAAGTAAAACATAAACATATTATATATCATATATAAATATAGTGTCATCTTATTGTCCACCTTTTAAGGTGTTAGAAGAATGTTGAACAATCATCATTTCGTGAGGCAGAAATTCGCCATCCACAGAAATAGTATGTTCTTTAGCAATTAGATGTAGGTGTGTGTAAGTGTAGCTAGAATACTTATTATAACAACATCCTAGTATATTGAAGATACTGGATTTGTTATAAAATAAATTAATAAAAATAGTTTAGGGGGTTGGAGAATCAAAATAAAACAAAATGACTCAAGTGAAGACATTACCTTAAAATCGGGTAACTCCCTTTGGTTTGAGCTCAATGGATTCCTTGGGAAGACTTGTGCCAAAAGTGAGGCTTCAAGGAGTAAAAGAGAGAAGTGGAGAGACAAAATGGGCAGGGTTTGACCGAGACAAAGGCTTTGGGAGTGTGGATAAGTATGTAGATGTGGGGGCCTTTTATAAGAGGAGAGGAGGGGCACTCTTGTGAAGTTACAAAATGTTACTTTATTTTCAAAAGAGATTCGGATTTTAAAGGTCCAAAATTGATTTATTTAGAGGATAAGGTGATAAGGGTTATAAATCCACTCATACAATAGGTTTTGGACATGTTTAGGTCTTAGATATTACATTATCATTCCATTTTATTTAAATCGTTAAATAATGAGGTCATCGCTGCATCATCATGATGTCATAAATAATTTAATTTATTTAATGTATAAAAATTATAAAAAAAATACCATGATGTAGGAAATATTTTTAGATTTCCAATGATTATTTATAGTCAAAAATATGACTTGTATAACCCCATGTAAAATTTTTTTTAGTAAAACATCTCATGTTTGTGTCATTTTTACTTTAACATTAAATAAAAAGATATTTATGTCATTTTCCAACCAAAGTGGCTCCATGTTGTCCCCAAGTTGACCCATGGATTGTCTTGGTCGGCCATGACACATCCATGTTGTACCTCTTGTACCCCTCGTGGTTTAATTTTCATGATCACAATCACTCTCTTATTTATCTAATTTTGTTTTAAGTGTTTTTGGATGATAGGTTGCCAAGGAATTGGGACAAGAAAGCAAGAAGGCAAAAGTGGACTGAATTTCAGTCCACCGGCCAACCGGTGGATGCCCACCGGCCAGCCGATGGAACCTGGATAGAAGGCATCCCCTCTGTCCAGACCACCGGCCAACCGGTGTCCCACCACCGGCCAGCCGGTGGAACCCAGACAAATAGTGTCAGCCACTGCCTCAGCACCGGCCAACCGGTGGCCTCCTCACCAGCCAGCCGGTGGTGCCTGAGCCCGAGCCCTCTCCCTTTTCCAAAGAACCGGCCAAACGGTGGCCAAGCACCGGTCAGCCGGTGGAGCCAGTCAAACTAGCTGTTGGGCTTTGACCAGACTTGCCCACTTGACCCCCAACGGCTCCGAAGGCCTCTCCAACGGCTCCGAAGACCCCCAAAGGCCATTTGAGGGTTCCCCCTCTATAAATAAAGGACTAGGAAGCCCCAGAAATGTACGGAAGCCCACGGGAGCATTTTTCCATCATTTGGCGAACCTCCGGCGGATTGCTTCAAGGAACCCCACTTGCTCCAACTCATTTCCACATCCAAGGAGCACCATCATAGAAGCTTGGGAGCGCCCTTCATCATCACCAATCAATCCTTTGGCGCCCAAGGCTTCTCCTCTTACGGTTTTTCTTATTTTATTCATTTTGAGCATCAATTTGGGTTTGTGCCTACAAACCCCTCATTTCTCTCATCCTCTCTTCTTTGGGTTTTCACACCACCTTCAATGTGTGAAGAGGTTAGTCAAGCCTTCCCTTTAAAAGGATTGAGTCATAGGTGAGCTAGTATTCACCTGTAAGAAGGCTAGTGAGTTCTTGCTTAACCATTAAAAGTAAGTGGGTTCTTGCATAACCATTAAAAGCAAGCTGTAATAGGTTCTAGACTACCTTAAAGTCTAGTGGGTTTCTTGCTAAAACCATTAAAAAGCAAGCGGTAGTAAATCTCTCAACGGTTGAGTTGGGAGCGGAGACGTAGGCTTTGGTTTAAGCCGAACTCCGTTATCAAGTTTTGTGTCTTGCCTCTTTTATTTCCGCTGCACTTTGATAATTGTTTTAAATTGTTTATTATTTTTTAAAAGGCAATTCACCCCCTCTTGCCATCACTTCTCCGCCCAACAATTGGTATCAAAGGCAAAATTTGAGTAATACCCTAACCGGTTTCAAATTCAAGATCCTTTGTGATGGCTTCGTCTTCTTTCCCCCCTGAAGGCTATTCTTTGGGTCGTGCTCCATTCTTTGATGGAACCGATTACACTTATTGGAAAACCCGCATGACCACTTTTCTTAGAAGCATTGGTTATCCTATTTATAAAATTGTCATGCATGGTTATTCTCTTTCTTCTCCCGATGAATCCAAATGGACTCAAGCCGATATTAAAAATTTCGAGCTTGATGGCAAAGCCATGAACGCTCTTCATTGCGGCCTTGATCGTAATGAATTCAATCGAGTTTCCACATGCACCTCATCACATGAAATCTGGAAACTTTTGGAGGTTACCCATGAGGGGACCAACAAAGTCAAGGATACTCGATTGGATATGTTCCGTCAAGATTTTGAGTCTTTCACCATGCACCCACATGAATCAATTACTGAAATGTTTACTCATTTTACTGACGTTTTCAATGGAAGAAAATCTCTTGGAGATAATGTGTCTGCAGAAACGATGGTCAAGAAGATCCTTTGGATCTTACCAAGCACATGGGCACCGAAAGTCACGGCAATTCAAGAAACAAAAGATGTCAAGAACATGCCAGTCGAAGAGCTCATCGGATCCCTCATGACCTACGAGATCACCATGAGGAGGCAAGCTGAAAAGGAAGGAAAACCAATAAAAGTTCCAAAGAACATCGCCTTCAAAGTTCAAAAAGAAGAAAGCTCCTCCTCCTCATCTTCTTCATCTTCAAGCGGCGATTCAGAAATGGAGAATCTTTCCCGCAAGATGCACAAATTCATGAAGAATCACAAAAATAAGAAATCCCGCAAGGCTCAACCCAACGAAAAATCCGAGACCGAGGTAACATGTTACGGGTGTGGCAAAAAAGCCCATTACAAGCCCGATTGTCCACTCAACAAGAAAAAGGCCAAGCAAAAGGAAAAGAAGAAGTCATTCAAGGCCACATGGAGTGATAGCTCTACATCCTCCTCCTCCTCCTCCTCAAGTGACAACGGTAAAAAATGTCTAATGGCATTTCATGAGGTAACCTCTTCCGACTCCTCATCCTCTAGTTATTCAAATTATTTCAATCATATTTCTTATGAGGATCTCCAACATGATAGAGATCAATTGGAGGATGGTTTTCACGAACTTTCTTCCAAATTTATTGCTTTAAAAAAGAATTTCAAAAAACTCTCTTCTGAAAAGGAACAACTTCTCAAAGAAAAGGAGGAGTTGTCCCTCAAGGTCCAAAACCTTCCCGATGTTGATTCTATGGAATCCACAATTAAAGATTTAAGGGAATCTCTTGCCAAGTTCACCCAAGGTGAACAAAAATTGACCAAATTGCTTGGTTCCCAACGCATATCTAGAACCACCCAAGGGCTTGGCTATTCCAAGCAAGCTTCCTCTTCCCATGCTCCTACTATTTTTGTAAGGGGGAGCTCCCAATATAAATTTTGCAATTATTGTAAAAAACCCGAGCACTTAATTTATGAGTGCGATTGCAAAAATGCCCGGTATGGAAGGCCCAAAAACTTTTTCTTTAATGATGAATTTTTTAGGAGAAGATCCGCCACTAGACAATTATGGATTGAAAAATCCCTTTTAGCGAGTCTCACCGGACCAAAATTTGTCTCGGTTTCAAAATCCTCTCCCCGGTGATTTGTTGTTTTTATTTAGGGGGAGTTAGGATCGTTTAAGCCTTTTTGCGTTTTTCATTCAAAACATTCATTTCAAAACTTTCAGTTCAAAACTTTCAATTCAAATTTCAAAAATTTCAATTGGTTTAAAATCTCTATCTTGTTTTTCAACTTTTCCCTCAATCAAGTTTTATGCCCCGTGCTATTTTGATAATCACAAAGGGGGAGAAATTCTTGGTTGATTGGGGGAGAAATATTTCTCTCTTGCTTTGCTTTTCTTTTCAATTTATCCTTTAAAGCATGCCTTTCATTTCATTTTTACATTGCTTGGTTTGGTGATTGTGATCATCAAAATAGGGGGAGATTGTTGTACCTCTCGTACCCCTCGTGGTTTAATTTTCATGATCAAAATCACTCTCTTATTTATCTAATTTTGTTTTAAGTGTTTTTGGATGATAGGTTGCCAAGGAATTGGGCCAAGAAAGCAAGAAGGAAAAAGTGGACTGAATTTTAGTCCACCGGCCAACCAGTGGATGCCCACCGGCCAGTCGATGGAGCCTGGACAGAAGGCATCCCCTCTGTCCAGACCACCGGCCAACCGGTGTCCCACCACCGGCTAGCTGGTGGAACCCAGACAAATAGTGTCAGCCACTGCCTCAGCACCGGCCAACCGGTGGCCTCCTCACCGGCCAGCCGGTGGTGCCTGAGCCCGAGCCCTCTCCCTTTTCCAAAGCACCGGCCAACCGGTGGCCAAGCACCGGTCAGCCGGTGGAGCCAGTCAAACTAGCCGTTGGGCTTTGACCAGACTTGCCCACTTGACCCCCAACGGCTCCGAAGGGCTCTCCAACGGCTCCGAAGACCCCCAAAGTCCATTTGAGGGTTCCCCCTCTATAAATAAAGGACTAGGAAGCCCCGGAAACGTACGGAAGCCCACGGGAACATTTTTCCATCATTTGGCGAACCTCCGGCGGATTGCTTCAAGGAACCCCACTTGCTCCAACTCATTTCCACATCCAAGGAGCACCATCATAGAAGCTTGGGAGCACCCTTCATCATCACCAATCAATCCTTTGGCGCCCAAGGCTTCTCCTCTTACGGTTTTTCTTGTTTTATTCATTTTGAGCATCAATTTGGGTTTGTGACTACAAACCCCTCATTTCTCTCATCCTCTCTTCTTTAGGTTTTCACACCACCTTCAAGGTGTGAAGAGGTTAGTCAAGCCTTCCCTTTAAAAGGCTTGAGTCATAGGTGAGCTAGCCTTCACCTGTAAGAAGGCTAGTGGGTTCTTGCTCAACCATTAAAAGCAAGTGGGTTCTTGCATAACCATTAAAAGCAAGCTGTAATAGGTTCTAGACTACCTTAAAGTCTAGTGGGTTTCTTGCTAAAACCATCAAAAAGCAAGCGGTAGTAAATCTCTCAACGGTTGAGTTGGGAGCGGATACGTAGGCTTTGGTTTAAGCCGAACTCCGTTATCAAGTTTTGTGTCTTGCCTCTTTTATTTCCGCTGCACTTTGATAATTGTTTTAAATTGCTTATTATTTTTTAAAAGGCAATTCACCCCCCTCTTGCGGTAGTAAATCTCTCAACGGTTGAGTTGGGAGCGGAAACGTAGGCTTTGGTTTAAGCCGAACTCCGTTATCAAGTTTTGTGTCTTGCCTCTTTTATTTCCGCTGCACTTTGATAATTTTTTTAAATTGTTTATTATTTTTTAAAAGGCAATTCACCCCCCCTCTTGCCATCACTTCTCCGCCCAACAATCCAATGAGGGTAGGACATGTGTCTAGGTCATCTGATTTTATTAAAACATTATTCTTACCATAAACTACACTAATTACCTCTAATCGCGATTAAAAACTTAATAAGTTACTATTCACAAAAAAATTATTTTTATCCCATTGAACCACATTTTAATTCTTAATGACAACCATGTATGTCGGATTTTTGAAATTCAAAACATAAAGATGGCAAAATTTCATTTAAATAGAAAAATCAATTTTTATAAGTACCACTTAGTGGTTTCACTATTCATCAAAAATTGAAGTTTTTCAGAAAAATCCCAAAAATTCACCCTAAGCTATATTTGATATTCCAAATTCAAAAATGAAGTCTATTTTACAAAATTCAAAACATATAAGTCACATTAATTAATTCCCGATGTTAGAGAAAATAGCGTGTTTTTATGAAACAATAAGTATCAAAAGATTGACTCTAGTTTAAGTCTGATTTCAAAGTGAAATTAATTCCAATGACCACTATTGGATTTAATGGTAAAAATATAGTCTAATTTCACTTTAAAACTAATTCAAAATATAATCTAATCATATAAATAAATTATATTAAAAGGACTTTTTGAATTAAAATACAACATTTTACACTATTCATTAAAAAAATGAACTTTATCAGAAAGATACCAAAAATTTACACAAAGAAAATTTTGATGTCTCGATTCTTAAGAAGAGTTTTATTTGGTCCAATAGAATTTTTAAGAGTGAAAAAACTATATTTAGTGACGGTTCGCCATCAAAAGGTGATAAGTGATCCTTTAGTGAAAACTAGGGCATATACGCCTAAAATTGAATTCTTTCTGTATTTTAAGCCTTTATCTTTTATTGGATAAATGTAAAAATATTTAAAAACATATATAATCATATTTTCGTTATTTATATCCATTTCCACCAATACAACGGCTACATTTTAACTACCATTTAAAATAATTTTATTTTATTATTAGAGTGCAACGTAAGATTCCCAAGAAACTCATTGTTGCGTGTTGGGTACGCCATCGAGCATATCATCCCCTTTAAAGTCATATTCATATTTTATTCACAAATATGGATAAATATAAAAATGTAACATTCCATATTTACCTGGGGTGTTACATCCTTCCCCCCTTTTGGGAATTGCGTCCTCGCAATTTTAAAATTGGGCTCGAAAACTTCATTGAAAATCCCACATCGAAACAAGAGTCGGTAAAACAATCACTTTAAAATAAAGAAAGATAAGTACAGAGGTCACCCGAGTTAACCCATACTTGGATTCCATGTAGGAAAACATGGACTTGGAGGAGAAAACATAGGGTCATGTTCTGATGGAGAGTGATAGAAAACATGTTTAGGAGAAAGTTAACAATAAGAAAATCACAAACTGGTGATGGGTTAAACGGTGTTGGGTTCCCCAGTAGGAAAAGTTAATAGACAACATTTTTGTTTTAAGTTACTTTTTATTGAGGAATTTATTTTTGAGGTTAACTAAAACATAAGGAAACATACTTACTTGTCATGTTGACTTTCAACTTTTACTAGATTTCTTACACAGGCTCATACTTTCTCCAAAAGACGAGTATTGAAGAAGACTTGTTCGCATTAAGAGTACTATAAACAAATTCTATAGGAGCACCTAATCCACAAAAAAAGAACTATACATTTCCCATGTCTTCAAACCTTAACCAAAACTAAAACCAAAAAGGTTACTACAAGATCAGATAATCCAGAAAAGGATAACCCTTTATAAAAAGAAAATCTATTCTTAATCTCAAAATTTGTCCAACAAAACCCAAAGTTCAACGAGGACCATTCTATAACCAATTTGTCAATAAAATTCTTCAAATAAACCAATCTAAGATTGAAACCCAAATATTTGAAGGATTTAGTCACATATTCTTCCAAGTTAAATCGTAACATTTATCTCCAAACAAAATCAGTTGCTCCTAAAGTCTCGTATTGAAAAGTAACTAACCTAATCACATATCCTCCATGATAGGTTAATCATTTTCATAAATAACCCAAAATCAACTTACTCTTAATTCATAAAATCATCTAACTAAAAGGAATCAGTCAAACTAAACAGGTACTTCACGTAGTCCAGTGGTAGGCAATAAATACCAGTTGCACTTTGGTTGTGGGTTCGATTCCCGCAGCTTCGTCCGACGCGACGGGTTGTCACACGGTCTGCGTGTTGTCCCTTTTCAAAAACTATATAATTTTATAACATTCCTCAAAAAGAGATAAATTCATCAAAAATAAGTATAACATATTCCTCAAGTTTATCTCATGCCTTTTTATTCCATCATATCATATAATAACCCATAATTACCTCAAAAGTAAGGATCATATAAACTCTAATTGTTACCTTTATAATTATTACCTAAACTTCCACATCGATTTGGTCATCTCGTACATGATGCATTATAGAACATACCAAGGTTAAAGTGGTTGATAACGACTCATTGATAGTTGTTTTAGAACAACCATGAGATTCCTCATTGAATCCCCCATTTCATCCAGTCTCTTAATCAGAGAACCACCATAGTTTCCTTCAAACCTTTTGTCTCTTTGGTGCCTGCTAGATCCATCATTTCACTAAAAACAGAAATTTCAGTGTGAGTATATCAACAAAACTATCATGTACTAATGAGGGAGATAACCACTAAGATATACTTACTCATTCACTTTATCTAAAACTAGGACTCTTTCTGAAATCCTATCCATTATGGTACTGTCACTTATGCTTAGAGAATACCCTAACCTCTAAAGTTATCTAAACCTCCCTTCGATACCAACTATAAGGCCCCGGCCTTAAACCTTACTTAATCTTGAGTTATTACAAGATTACACATTGAGAATCTTTTCAGGTTTAGAGTTTTAGAGAATTAGATCATGAAACTTGCATTACATTCCACATTTAAACAAAGTGGTTACATAAAAGACAGTATTCATTCTTCCCATCAACGAAAACATATTTAAAATAAAACATGGATTCTTTCTTGACACATCCTTGACACTATCATCACATCATGTACCTTTCCCTTGACCTGTGAAAAACATTTCAAAAACTTGGGATGAGCATAAAAAGCTCAGTAAGGGTTATAAAAAATATGGAAAGGAAACATGAGTTCATATATACATAAGAATGAAATCATACTTTACCCATAAAACATAGGCAGTTTAACATACCTCATAAAATCATGAATAAATCATAGAAATCATAAGACATAAAAGGTAACTTGAGGCATTCATAACATTCTTACGTAGGGAGTAACCCTCTTGGTTACGTTTGGAATACCCACCACAGTATATTCTCTAAATCTCTCCGGATAAACCTTAACGTTTCACTCCTTCGCGTTACCCAATGCATTGGAGAGCTATATCGGGCTCACTCGCCCTTAGTTTATCACGGAACCACCCATTTTCATAACAATGCCCAAGAACCATAACATAAACTTATCACATAAAACATGCATAAAGGAAACATTACATTTCCACATTTCAATCACAAAATAACATTTTAGTATATTGAAATAATGAATCCATTGAAAAAGAAACCATTTCCAAAACCATTTAAAACATTTAATAAAGAGATTTTTGAATCAAAGTGTCCCATACCACCTTGAAGCTTTTAAAATTTTAAACCATTAATATCCATATAAATAAATCCTTAAACCCATTTTAAAAACATGGATATTAATAAGAACAAATAATTAAAACATTTAAAGCGATATTTTGGTTAAAGGGGTTTTACCAAAATTAGAGACACTTGAATAAAATAATTGAGGAATAACATTTAGTCAGAACATTATAATATCATGAGAATAAATGGATTCATGATATAATATTACAAAGGAAAGTATATACACCATATAAGAGTGAATTGGTGCATAAAAACAATGAAGTCTCAATAGAAATGTCAAATGTGATGAAATCCCTTATAAAGAAGGTATCCTTAAATTAAGGATAAATCAATCTCAAAATTATGTGTGACAAATATAAATACACCCAATATAAGTGGATATTAAGTGTGAAACAATAAAAGGCCATTCACACATATTCAAAGGATGACATATTCAATAACTACATGTTGAACCTAAGGAAATCGAAATTGGGTTAAAAAGTTCCCTTGGTAAAATTCGACAGCCTAACGGCATCACTTCAAAATTCAGAAAATGAGTTGAGGAGAGATAAAAAGGGAATCTCATCACATGGACATAAAATTTACATCAATAAGGATACAAAAGAACATATCCCAACATAATATTATGTGAATTAAAAGACAAAACAAAATAAGTCTTTTAAAAAGAGGAGGGTGAAAGGTCCCCTTACCGAGTTGGGTAACTTTCGAAACGTACACCCCATGGAAGAAGGGTCATACAATGAAGATGTGAATACCAATAAATGAAATTATACTACAAAAAGTGTATAATAATAGGTATTACATACACCACTCAAAGGAAATTGTGTAAAATGTAGCATAAATCTCACGGGAATAAAAGTGAGATGATAAATCCCTTACAAAAACTCGACAGCCTAGCGGCGCCACTTAAAACTTCTAAAATGGATTGATGAGAGGAAATAGGGTCTCTCATCATATCAACATAAAGTTTACATAAATATTAATACAAAAGAACATCCCCCAACATAACAAATAAGAGCTTAAAGTAAGGGACATAATGGAGAGTACTTAAAAAGAAAGAGAGAGGTTAGATCTCTTACGAAAATTCGGCAGCCTAACGACGCCACTCAAAACTTCCAAAATGGTTTGATGAGAGAGAATAGGGTGTCTCATCACATGAACATAAAAATTACAGTAATATTATTATAAAATAACATCCCAATAACAAGAAATATGAGCTTTAAAAGGAATGACATAAAAGAGTGTACTTAAAAAGAAAGAGAGGAGTAGGATCCCTTACCTCAAGTCCAACTTGTCTTGTTCGTTTCTTTATATTCCTGAATAATAAACTTTGGTCAATTAATAATTGCCTAAGTAACTCCTTTAGAGATTATTATTCAGTTCATATCACATATTATAATGTCATAATAATTGTTTAATAATGTTAGTTCATATCAGACGTTTTTGCCGATGTTTGGTACATGAGTCAAAAATGAACTTGTTTGAAAAAAGATTGCCCATGTAGTTATAAGTAAATAATTTCCAGAATAGTATTATTGATTAAAATATCATATATATCCAGTAAATATTTATTTTATACTATTCCATATCATTTGGAGATAAAAAACGAAAAGCATCATTCATGAAGACGGTAGGCCGTACGTTCGCATGAACGCTACTTTCTTTTTTTGTCATATTAATGGAATTAAAAAAAATGAGATATATATATATATGTTATAATTACAGAATTATATCCATAATTTATATGTAATATATTACATATATATCCATTATATATATGTACTTATAATAGTACATTACATTTTGAGATAAGAAATGAAATGTACCGTTCATGGAGACGGTAAGCCGTACGTACGCATAAACGCTACTTCTATTTCTATTTCATATTTAATAGAATTAAAACATAATGATACATAATAGTATTTTAATTCCAGTATTCTATCATATATAATATCATTAAATATACCCTTTATACGTACCACATATGGTAATAACGAATCAAATTACTTTGAGGGGGTAGTAGTCCGCACTTCCTTAAATGAAGATATCGTGTTTACCCATGATGAAAACCATAAAGGTATGAAATAAATGAAAAATAAAGAAGCTTAAGTAAAACATAAACATATTATATATCATATATAAATATAGTATCATCTTAATGGCCACCTTTGAAGGTGTTAGAATAATGTTGAACAATCATCGTTTCGTGAGACAGAAATTCACCATCCACAGAAATAGTATGTTCTTTAACAATTAGATGTAGGTGTGTGTAAGTGTAGCTCGAATACTTATTATAAAAACATCCTAGTATATTTAAGATACTGGATTTGTTATAAAAGAAATGAATAAAAAGAGTTTAGGGGGTTGGAGAATCAAAATAAAACAAAATGACTCAAGTGAAGACATTACCTTAAAATCGGGTAACTCCCTTTGGTTTGAGCTCAAAGGCTTACTTGGGAAGACTTCTGCCCAAAGTGAGGATTAAATGAGTAAAAGAGGGAAGTGGAGAGACAAAATGGGAAGGGGTTGGCCGAGCCAAAGGCTTTGGGAGTGTGGGTAACGAGGTAGAGGTGAGGGCCTTTTATAAGAGGAGAGGAGGGGCACTCTTGTAAAGTTACAAAATGTTACTTTATTTTCAAAAGAGTTTCGGATTTTAAAGGTCCAAAATTGATGTATTTCGAGGATAAGGTGATAAGGGTTATAAATCCACTCATCCAATAGGTTTTGGACATGTTTAGGTCTTAGATATTAAATTATCATTCCATTTTATTTAAATCGTTAAATAATGAGGTCATCGCTGCATCATCATGATGTCATAAATAATTTAATTTACTTAATGTCTAAAAATTATAAAAAAATACTATGATTTAGGAAATCTTTTTAGATTTAAAATTATTCTTTATAGTCAAAAATATTACTTGTATAACCCCATGTAAAAATTGTTTTAGTAAAACATCTCATGTTTGTGTCATTTTTACATTAACATTAAATAAAAAGATATTTATGTAATTTTCCAACCAATGTGGCTCCATGGGGTCCCCAAGTTGACCCATGGATTGTCTTGGTCGGCCATGACACATCCAATGAGGGTAGGACATGTTTCTAGGTCATTTAATTTTATTAAAACATTATTCTTACCATAAACTACACTAAATACCTCTAATCGCAATTAAAAACTTCATAAGTTACTATTCACAAAAAAATTATTTTTATCCCATTGAACCAAATTTTATTTCTTAATTACAACCATGTATGTCGAATTTTTGATATTAAAAACACAAAGATGGAAAATTTTCATTTAAAAGGAAAAATCAGTTTTTATAAGTACCACTTAGTGGTTTCACTATTCATCAAAAATTGAAGTTTTTCAGAAAAATCCCAAAAATTCACCCTAAGATATATTTGATATTAAAAATTCAAAAATGAATTATATTTTACAAAATTCAAAACATATAAGTCACATTAATTAATTTAATAATTAATTCATATTGTTAGAGAAAATAGCGTGTTTTTATGAAACAATAAGTATCAAAAGATTGACTCTAGTTTAAGTCTGATTTCAAAGTGAAATTAATTCCAACGACCACTATGGGATTTAATGGTAAAAATATATTCTAATTTCACTTTAAAACCAATTTTAAAGATAATATAATCATATAAATAAATTATATTAAAAGGAGGTTTTGAATTAAAATACAACATTTTAACCTATTCATTAAAAAAATGAACTTTATCGGAAAGATACCAAAAATTTACACAAAGTAAATTTTGATGTCCCGATTCTTAAGAAGAGTTTTATTTGGTCCAATAGAATGTTTAAGAGTCAACAAAACTATATTTAACGATGGTTCGCCATCAAAAGGCGATAAGTGAGCCTTTAGTGAAAACTAGGGCATATACGCCTAAAATTGAATTCTTTCCGTATTTTAAGCCTTTATCTTTTATTGGATAAATGTAAAAACATTTAAAAACATATATAATCATATTTTAGTTATTTCTATCCATTCTTGCCAATACAACGGCTACATGTTAACTACCATTTAAAATAATGTTATTTTATTATTAGAGTGCAACGTAAGATTCCCAAGAAACTCGTTGTTGCGTGTTGGGTACGCCATCGAGCATAACATCCCCTTTAAAGTCATATTAATATTTTATTCACAAATATGGATAAATATAAAAATGTAATATTCTTTATTTACCTGGGGTGTTACACAAAATCATGGCCCAAACAGGGTGTGAGATACAATCCCAGTAGGAAATCACCCAAATATTTGTTCCTAATAGTCAATGAATACATGGCAGTACTAAAACAAGAAGTAGTTGACAGAAAAGAACAAACAACTACAATCCACAGTTCTAACAAGTATTTCACACAAGTAAGCAGCCAACAACAAGAAGAAAACAGGTAACCCTCTGGGAAGCTCTCACAGTCTAACCCCTATGGTTCAACCTCTAAGTACTAGAAACCCTCTGGGAGGCACACACAGTCTCACCCCTCTAGTTTAGCTACGTAAAATAAGAAGACTATCTGGGGAAGCACTCACCATCAATTCCCCCTTATAGTCTCATATCTTGCTAAAGGCTCTCTGCGGAAGCACTCAACGTCAATTCCTGCTATAGCCCATGTCGTAATTAAAAGACACTCTGGAGAATCCCATTCGTCAATTCTCCACTTGGTCTCGCATCGTGATTAAATGATACTCTGGAGAAGCCCTTCCGTCAATTCTCCCTTTGGTCTAATACTCCAGGTTCTCACAGTCCTGAGTAACTAAACATGCTCAGCACGTGTATACCGTCCAACTAAACCTCAAGAACTACTTGTCTATCAACTAAGGCTCAGCAGCAATAATAAAACAATAGTTCCACTATCCTATTACTAGGCATGGAAAAGAAATCTGAGCACAAAAAAAATACTCTAATCAAAAGAAATAACCTCTACTAAATCAATCAAGCAAAGCAGGCAAGAAACAAGGGAAAAACAGGAAACATGCAATACCCCATTCAAGGGTATTGGTGGAATTTGCACAAAATACTCAAAGACTTTCTACAGAAAGGCACAAAACACCTACCTTGATCCTAGGAGATCGATATACCTGAACCTCGATGACAGATTCCCCTTAGAATGATGTAGATCTGAGAAAACGTACAAAACGTTTATCCCACGATAACTTGAAAACAAGGAGGAATCAAGAAACAAGGCTCAAGTAGAAGGAAGAACTCACCGCTGTGATTCCAATGCAACTAACCGTGCTCGAATCGGAGAACGGGCGGCGAGGTAGGACTCCATCGAATATCTGGTCGTATGATCACTCTCGGACGGTCAAAAACTGAAGAAGAAGACGAATATGGGGGTTAGACGCGACCTTGGTCTGTTTAATGAAAAAAATAAAGTACACGGCATGTACTTTTTGAGTACATGGCGTGTACTTCGAATTTTTCTGTACTCTAAAATAACCAGCCTCCACCTCAGCCTTACACACCGTGTGTGTGGCCCGGACACGTCCAGCACACGGCTTCGTGCCAGAACAGAGTACATGGAGTGTACTCAGAAAGTACACGACGTGTACTTCTGAAATTTCCAAAAAATTATTTTTTCTCAAAAATTCTAGAAACAGTAAAAATGTACCTGCACGAAGATCCGAGTTCTTAAAAACTTCCCCCCTTAAAGAAATTCATCCCCGAATTTCCCTAACAAGGTGGAGAAGAAGAATCCCTGAATAGCTCCGGCCACTACGATCATACATCAGCCTCCCTCTCCCAGGTCTAGTCCTGTACTCGCCCGTGATGCCATAGCACTTGTACCAAAGGAACAGACCGCCCACGAAGAACCTTCATACTACGATCGACAATCCGGATAAGATGCTCCTCGAAAGACGCATCTACTTCAAGCTCGACTTACTCGGGCTGGAAGACGTGAGAAGGGTCTAGAAAGTAACGTTGGAGTTGACAGACATGGAGACACCGTGGATGGCCCGATACATCTGAGGTAGCTGCAACCGATAGGCGACTGGCCCCACTCTCTATAAGACCACAAACGGCCTGACGTACCTCGGTGAAAGATTACCCTATCTCCGAATCCATTTTTTCCCAACCTCGGTGAAACACGTAGGAAAACCTGATCACTGAACTCGAACTCCAGAGGTCGTCTCCGCTGATCAGCATAAGACTTCTGCTGAGACTATGCTGTAGCCATCCTCTTCTGAATCAGCTCTATCTTCTCTAAAGTCTCCTGAACAAGACGAGGTCTCAGCAAAGCTACCTCTCCTACCTCCAGCCAGCATAAGGGTGATCGGCATGGCCTACAGTACAAAGCCTCATATGGTTCCATCTGAATCGTTTCCTGGAAACTGTTGTTGTAGGCGAACTCCACCAGAGGAATATGCTTCTCCCAATAACTGCCAAAGTCAAGGATGAAAGCCCGGAGCATATCCTCAAGCACCTGGATCGTGCGCTTGGACTGGCCATCAGTCCGAGGACGGTATGCTGTACTCAAAAGTACCTGTGTACCCAAGGCCTTCTGAAGTACCTACCAGAACCGAGAGGTAAAGCGCGCATCTCTTTCTGAAACAATAGAGAACGGAACACCATGCAGACGCACAATATCTCTGATGTAAAGTCATCCCAGATCATCGACACTAAAGGTCTCCTTGATCGGCAAGAAGTGAGAAACCTTCGTAAGTCTGTCGATGACAACCCAAACAGCATCGTTTCCTCGTGGTGACCTTGGCAGCACAGTCAGGAAGTCCATCGCAACATCGGTCCACTTCCACTCCGGAATGGGTAACTAATGTAAAAGGCCTGCTGGTCGCTGATGCTCTGCTTTCACCTGCTGACAAGTAGAACATCTCATGACAAAACCAGCAACATCCTTCTTCATACCTAGCCACCAGTACTGGCGATGAAGATCCTGATACATCTTGGTGACGCCAGGATGAACTGACCAAAATGAGGAATGGAAATCCCGCATCAACTCCTCACGTATGTCTGCTGGAACCCATACGCATCCTTGGAAACGCATGATCTCATCCTCTCCCACTGTCCATCCAGGAAGAGGGTCCTCTCCTGACACACTCTCTCGTATGAGTATTCCTTCCGAGTCTGATAGCTACCTCATCCGTACCCGACCAAGTAGCGTGGAGGTAACGACTATAGAAGATAGAAAAGTCTGTCCCCGTCTGTCGTGCACCTATAGGTGCATCTCAGAGAACAAAGCCATCGACTGCCACTCACTACTAGCCTTTTGAAATGCCTAAATCTGAGTTCTCCTGCTCAACGCATCTGCCATGGAGTTTCCCTTTCCCAGCGTATAGGCAAGATCGAAGTCAAAAAAATGTAGATACTCAACTCACCTGCGTTGCTTCGGATTCAGATCACGCTGAGTGAAGATATACTTGAGACTCTTATGGTTAGTGAAGACCACAAAGTGATCTCCTAGAAGATAGTGTCTCCAACAGTGCAAGGCATGAACAACAGCTTCCAACTCCAGATTGTGCGTAGGGTAGTTCCTCTCATGTGGCCTCAGCTGTCGAGACCCATACGCAACGACTCCATCTCCCTGTATAAGCACATCTCCCAGCCCGATACCCGAAGAATCACAGTAAACAGTGTAGCTCTTTCCTGGATCTGGAAAGACTAGTATCGGTGATGACGTCAACCTCCCTTTCAGCTCCTGAAAGGCTGACTCACGAGAATATGACCATAAGAACTTCGCCCCCTTCTTGGTCAGACCTGTCAAGGGTGCTGTTAAACGGGAAAAGCCCCGAATGAAGATTCTGTAGTATCCAGCCATCCCTAGGAAGCTCTGTACCTCAAAAACATTCTTCAGCTTCTCCCAGGAAACTACAGATCTCACATTCTATGGGTCCATAGATACTCCTACCTCTGAGATGACGTGACCCAAGATGTGAATCTGATCCATCCAGAAGTGGCACTTTGAGAGTTTAGCATAAAGTCGATGCTCTCTTAGTGTACTCAAAATGATCTCAAGATGTGTGGCAAGGTCGTGTCGAGTGTGAGAGTACACCAAGATATCGTCCACGAAGACCACGACGAAAGAGTCCAAGTAAGGATGAAACACTCGGTTCAACAGTTCCATGAAAACTGCAGGGGCGTTTGTGAGACCGAACGACATGACTATATACTCGTAAAGACCGTACCTTCTTAGAAGGCTGTTAGAGGTATATCTGATGGTCTAACACGCAACTGATGATAACAGGACCTCATGTCGATCTTCGAGAACACCTGGGCTCCCCGAAGCTGATCAAAAAGGTCATCAATACTCGTCAAAGGATATCGGTTCTTGATCGTCAACTGGTTCAGCTTCCGATAATCCACACAAAGCCGAAGGGTACCATCTGCCTTCTTTGCAAACAGGACAGGCAAACCCCAAGGAGAAGTACTGGGTCGGATGAAACCCTTAGTCTGTAGCTCCTCCAACTGCTTCATGAGCTCCTGCAACTCATGTGTGGCCATACTATAGGGAGGAATGGAAACCGGTGCCGCTCCTGGCATTAGCTCAATAGAATAGTATACCTCACGCTCCGGAGGCAAACCTGAAAAGTCTTCTGGAAAGACATCCCTAAAGCGATCCACCACTGGATGAAAGTCAAACTGAGGAGTCCCATGATCATCTAGATAAAGGCTAGAAATGTGGGTCATCACTACTCCTAGACCAAGATGCTCGAGTCCCGCCCGACTCGCCCAAACGTCCCATTCGCCTCTATGAAGGAAAGATTCACCTTTTGGTGAAATGAAACTGACTCTGTGACGATAACAGTCAACAACTGCCTGGAAGGGAATCAACCAGTCCATGCCAAGGATGAAATCATAGCATGTCATCTCTAGAACATAGATATCCCATAAGAAGTGATACCCTGCAACCTCGAGAGGGCACTCTCTACACTGAAATACACTAGATGTCCTCATTCTCAAAGGTGTGTCTAGTGTCTACGAGTCCGCAGAAAAAAAGATGCAGAGTCCAAGGCTCTCCACAACGGAAACAGAGATAAAACTATGCGTAGCACCAGTATCGAAAAGGGATGAAGATAAAACTGAGGATACTAAAATCGTACCTCGAACAGTAGAAGGGTCAGGATCCTGTTGATGACAAGTTTGCTCCAAAGTGAAAGATTGGCCTACACCGCGGCCCTATGCCCCATACTGACCACTCTGAGATGAACCTCCCTGCTAGTGCTGAGGGACTAGTGGTTGAATGCCACAACCTCAACCTCCACATCGGCCTGAACGGCCGGAAGAACTCTAGTTCCTTGACTGGTGAGAGACTGGTGGGGTTGCTCCTGAACGAGGAGTCATGGAAGAACCCCGGTCACCTGCTGCTTGTGGGAAAACCTGGAAGAAAAGCTAAAGGTGACCCATCTTGCCGCAAGATCGGCACTCCATGGGGTCTCTCTGGCACTGCGGCCTTGTGTGCCATGTCCGGCCACACTGGTAGCATGTCACCTGGCTTCCTGTGGATGCGTCTCGCTTCCTCGCATCACCGCATGTAGGCTCCCTACGACGCTTCTTGCTGTCATCTGAAGGGAAGCTAGCCCTGGAAGCAGAACCGCCCTGACTTGCGGCTCCAGAGTCTCTCAAATTGCACTCCACAATCAGTGTCTGGTTGACGATGGAAGTAATGGAAGTCAGCTGGAAGATGTTCACCTGTGAGCGGATCTCCCGCCTGAATCCATCCTCAAACTTCCTCACCAAGAACACCCCTCTCCCATCCCGAAGGGGTGTAAAACACTGCAGCTCCGTGAAATGAGAGGAATACTCCATGATAGATAGAGTACCATGTTCTAAGCTCATGAACTCCTAGGCTCGATCGGCCCTCAGGGTCTCCGGGTAGAAGTAGTCGTAGAACACATGCTGGAACTCCTCCCAAGTCATAGCATGCTGCTGACCTGCCTGGGAGATCACGTCCCACCACCTCTTGGAGGAGTCTCGGAGCATGTAGGTGGCGAGATTGACCCACCTCTCTGGAGAAGTCTCCAGATGCTCGAATATAGTCATCATGGCTTCCATCCATGACTCTACAGCCTGAGGTCCTCCCTCCCCCGAGAACGTGGGAGGATGTTGCTGCTGAAAGACCCACGTCAAGTCTTCCATAGACGAGGTAGGAGGCGGTGCTCCCTAGAATGCCTGAATCATCCTCATGAATCCTTCCGTGAACTGCACATCAGCGCCTGCAACTGGTACAACAACCGGTGCCAAAGCTGGCTCGGTTGGGGGATCGACAGGAAGTCCCTGATCAGCCCTGTCTGGCATCTGATCACTGCCTGACAACAAAAGTACGACCGGAGGACATCTCGGAGGCATAGCTCTGAAGATCAAAAGCACACCTTAGATCAGAAAAACAAGGACAGATAACACAAGAGTACAAAATGGGAACAGGGGAAGAAAAACATACAAGATTTCAAAAACACGACTACACGGCATGTATAAAACTAAACGGCGTGTCTTCTTAAACCACTGACATGGGAGTGTACTCCTGCCCCTCATGTCCTGTACACTACAAACTACACGGCGTGTTGTCCCCCACACATGGCGTGTACTTGAAAACTATTCCCCTGCCCAAGTCTCCTTACACGGCTAACCCACACGGTCCGACTCAACCCGAGACTACACGGCGTGTTCAAAAAAAACACGGCATGCACTAGACAAGGCTTCGATGGTCCGTATTGTTGAGTAAACAGTCTTCTACACGACTGGACCTTACACGGCGTGCTCTGAACAAGCATGGCATGCATAGGTGAAGGCGAAACCGTCCCGTGTTGTTCGTGACATGACCGGGTACCTGGGAAAGACTACACGGTGTGTTTCGAACAAACGCGGCGTGTGGAAAGGAAGGTAACGTTGGCTCGTGTTGTTCGTGACATGACCGGGTACCTGGACAAGACTGGACAGTGTGTTCTCTGTGGACACGGCATGTGGAAAATAAGGTCACGCCGGCCCGTGTTGTTCGTGACACGACCGGGTACCTGCACAGGACTACACGGCATGTTCCCTACGGACACGGCGTGTTCTACCCGAGCTTCCCCAGCCCGTGTTCTCAGTGACACGGCCGGGTACACGGCTCCGAACTCACACAATGTGTACCAATGGTACAAACCGTGTTCCTGAAGTTACTCCTATGACACCGTGTTCTGCTCACACAGTCAGTGACACAGCCTGAAAACTACATGGCGTGTGCCCGAAAAGTAACGTCGTGTATTCTGGGTTTTTCTGGGCAGTAGCTCAGAAACTGCACAGAATTCCAAAAACACTAAAAACAAGGGGAAAAGGTGCCAAATTCTGATCCGTGTGGGCCCATAACCCATAAGTCAGAGGATCAAAACCTCCCTCTGATACCACTTTGTAATGTCATGAGTCTGGAGCCCCTCCACTGGTTCCCTGTACCCAGTTCTCCACATGACCTCAAGCGTATTTCCCCGAATGCCAGAGGCTACCGACTAGCAGCGAGGGCCTTAGTGATTCGGTGGGGAAATTATTCCCTCATTCGGTAAGGTATACAAGGTAAGAACCAACAATAAACAGCGAAAGCAGTAAACAACATGCATAACAACAGAAACCAAACAGCGGAAGCAATGTATATATATAACTATGATGAAAATGATGTAGCAGGTACAAGTATCTAAGGAAAACAGCAAACACAACAACATGATGAAATACAATTGAAACCAAGTGAAAAATAAAACAAGTAATCTCCTCTACATCGCGAGCCATGGCTCGGTCCCATGCTCCCCAGCTCCTGATGCAGTCAAGATCCTAAAGTAGAAGGACGCTTTCCCTTGTCTATACCTGCAGCAACATAGTATGCTTGGGCCCAAATGCATGGCCCAAACAGGGTGTGAGATACAATCCTAGTAGGCAATCACCCAAATATTTGTGCCTAACAGTCAATGAATACATGGCAGTACTAAAACAAGAAGCAGTAGACAGAAAATCACAAACAGCTACAATCCACAGTTCTAACAAGTATAGCACACAAGTAAGCAGCCAACAACAAGAAGAAAACAGGTAACCCTCTGGGTAGCTCTCACAGTCTAAACCCTATGGTTCAACCTCTAAGTACTAGAAACCCTCTGGGAGGCACACACAGTCTCACCCCTCTGGTTCAGCTACGTAAAAATAAGCAGACTCTTTGGGGAAGCACTCACCGTCAATTCCCCCTATAGTCTCATATCGCGATAAAGGCTCTCTAGGGAAGCACTCAACGTCAATTCCCCCTATAGCCCGCGTCGTAATTAAAAGACACTCTGGAGAAGCCCTTCCGTCAATTCTCCACTTGGTCTCACATCGTGATTAAAAGACACTCTGGAGAAGCCCTTTCGTCAATTCTCCCTTTGGTCTACTACTCCAGGTTCTCACAGTCCTGAGTAACTAAACACGCTCAGCGCGTGTATACCGTCCAAGTAAACCTCAAGAACTATGTGGATATAAACTAAGGCTCAGTAGAAATAATAAAACAACAGTTCCACTATCCTATGACTAGGCATGGCAACTGGAAAAATTCCAAACAGGCAGAACAAGAATGGAAAAGCAATCTGAGCACAAACAAAATACTCTAATCACAAGAAATAACCTCTACTAAAGAAATTAATCAAATCAGGCAAGAAACAAGGGAAAAACAGGAAACACGCAATACCCTGTTCAAGGGTATTGGTGGAATTTGCACAAAATACTCAAAGACATTCTATAGAAAGGCAAAAACCACCAACCTCGATCCTAGGAGATCGATATACATGAACCTCAATGACAGATTCCCCATAGAATGACGTAGATCTGAGAAAACGCACAAAACATTCATCCCACGATAACTTGAAAACAAGGAGGAATCAAGAAACAAGGATCAAGCGGAAGGAATAACTCACCGCTACGATTCCAACGCAACTGACCATGCTCGAATCGGAGAAAGGACGGAGAGGTAGGACTCTGTCAAAGATCTGTCCGTACGGTCGCTCTCGAATGGTCAAAAACTGAAGAAGAATACGAATATGGGGGTTAGCCGCGACCCCAGTCCGTTTAATGAAAAAAAGAAAGTACACGACATGTACTTTTTGAGTACACGGTGTGTACTTTGAATTTTTCCGTACTCTGAAATAACCGGCCTCCACCTCAGCCTTACACACCGTGTGTGTGGCCTCGACACAGCCAGCACACGACTTCGAGCCGGAACAGAGTACACGGCGTGTACTCAGAAATTACACGGCGTGTACTTCTGAAATTTCCAGAAAATTCATTTTTCTCAAAAATTCTAGAAAAAGGAAAAACGTACCTGCACGAAGATCCGGGTTCTTACAAAATGTATTTATGAATAGATGGGGAGAAGTTAGATAACAATAATAATAAAGAGAAAGATACATAGAATGCACCACCCCCACTTTAGGGATTCAAGTATAACTAAAATAGGAATTATTCTAACCAATTCATAAAACCAAGGGCTAATGTTGATGATTGATGTTAGTAACATATTATGCCATGTGATAAGGGGAAATCTCATTTGATCCGTTTTTCTTAAGGAGGGGTGAGATAATGATGTTTTTAAAGGTACACATACTATTCACTCTAGAACTAATAATGACTTATTTAAATCTAGATATATCCATTATTTTATAAATAAATAATTTTTTAATGGTATCATGATACCACCCAAATGACTAGATGTACAATAAAAAATGAAAACCACTAATGGTATGATGATCAAATCTCAATTATTTGATTCCCCTTTATTTTATGTTGGTTGGAATGTGCTTACTGTAAAATTTTATCTCTTCCTCTGGTTGAATTCGATGTTATCTTAGGCATGGATTGGATTTATCTACATAAATCCCACATAAATTTTTGAGGATGGTAAGTCACATTGGATATTCCAAGACAACATATTATTTTATATAAATGTGATGATAAGTATGAAATTTTTATCGTGATTAAATCCACATTATAGGACTTATTTTCTATTTAGAATGAGTGTTTATCTCAAATGGTTGTGGAAAAAAAATATTGATCATATTTTTATTGTTTATGATTTTTTTTGATGTCTTTACATATAAATTTTATAAACTACAACCAAAACTAGAAGTTGAGTTCTCAATAAAAATCATACATTGTTCCACAATAATGTCAAAAACTCCTTATAAAATGTCCCTAATTGAGTTATAGTAATTGAAGAAAAAACTCTATGAAAACCTTGAAAAGGGATTCATTCTTCCAAGTGTTTCACCTTGGGGTAAAACTATTATATTTTTTAAAAATATAGAAGGATTGATGTGACTCGACATTGATTAGTGGGGGTTGAACATCATCATGATGAATAACAAGTATCCTCTTCTCTATATTGATGATTTGATTGATCAACAATGTTCAGCTCAATACTCTTCCAAGATTGAACTTAGTTTGGTATATCACAAATTGGGGGTTAATAAGGAGGATATTCCAAAGATGGCATTCCATACAAGGTATGTACACTATGAATATATTGTGATTAATTTCATTATTATTAATTCCACTTCTATATTCCTGTATTTAATGAATAGATTCTTTAGATATTACTTTTATCATTGTGTGGTAGTCTTTATAAACAATATTATTATATATTAAAAGATAAAGTAAGAGCAAGAATATCACTTGAATATTTTACTAAATACCCTAAATAAGGATAAACTATATTAAAAATTTATAAATTGAGTATTTTTTGCGGAAACCGATTTATTTATGGGGTATTTAATATCAAGAGAGGGTATACCAATAGATCCAACAAAGACAAAGGCTATTAAATTTAATCCCAAACCAAACACAGTGACAAATATCTATAATTTTCTTAGTTTACCTAGATGTTATCAATATTTTGTGTAGAATTTCTCATGAATGTATAATCCTATTATAATTTTAACTTATAAGGGAGACAAGTTCCTCTGTACAAATGAATGTGAGGAAAATTTCAAGGAACTAAAGAGAATATTAGTTAGTGAACCTATGCTTACATTACCCGATAGTGGATTAGGGTTTGTAATCTATAGTGATGCATCAAATGAGGGATTGAAATGATTTCATATATATAATGACATGGTCATATCTTATTTATTATCACAATTAAATACTCATGATAAATATTACACAAATCCTAATTTGAATTTAGCTAGGTTAATTTTTTCATATATGATAAAGTAATTATCTTTTTGGAGAAACTTGTGATATATATATATATATATATCAATCAACATTTTTTATGTATATACATAGATAAGAAGTTTAATATGTGAAACGAAAGATGGTTATAACTGATTAAATATTATGAATGGTCAATACTTTACCACCCAGGGAAAGAGAACAAGGTGGTTGATGCTCTGAGTCAAAGGATCATGATATCTTATCCATGATGAGGATTAAAAAAATCCATCATTTCTAGATTTTCAAAGTATGCAGCCTTAAATTATAAATGGAAGGGGAAAATCATATATTTACCATTTGAATACTCAACCATCTATCCAGGTGAAGATTATAATGGCATAGAAGGAAGATTTAGAGTTGTAAAAAAAATTTATAAATTTTGTTGAGTTTAACCTTGATCATGATGGAATGATAAGGTTCAAAAACCATATATGTGTTCCATCCATAACATATTTTAAGTAATTTATATAAGAAGAACATATTTATTCATTAAATATTCAACCAGGAAGTACAATGATCTATAGATATTTAAAAGAATAAATCTTGTGGTGTGGAATTAATAGAGATATTGCATAGTTTGTATCATGGTTCTTGGTAAACTAACATGTTAAGACTGAATGAAAAGTACTATATGGGGATATTGAATCCATTACTTATACAATAATGAAAATTGGAAAACAACACCATGGATTTTGTTATTAGAGTCCCCAAAACATCTATAGGATGTAATTATATATGGGTTGTTGTAAATCACATTACTGAGTCACCAAACATCATCACTATCATTGAATACTTTCTACAAGATAATATTTCTAGGATATACATTATATAATACATAAGGTTGTGTGGAGTACCAAATTCTATTATATGTGATTAGGATATGAGGTTTAACTCAATGTTTTTGTGAAGTATTTAGAAATATATTGATACTGAAATGAATTTCAATATTGAGTATCATCCTCAAATAGATGGATAGTCTAAATGAACAATCCAAACACTATAGGATATGTTGTGATCTTTTTCTTTGGATTCTAAAGGTGGTTGGGATCAACATATTACTCTAGTTGACTTTTCTTTAAAAAAATGATTTCACTCAAACATTCTGAAATATTATTATGAATATCTTTGGGGAAATAAATTTACATCTCCAATGTGATGAAATGAACATGGAGAAAGAAATCCATTGAGACCTAATATATATGAAGAAATTTAATATAAGGTTAGAGAAATCAAGAAGTTCATCAGGGAATATTAGAATTAGCAGAAAATTTATACTAATAATTTTCATCATGACCTTGGATTTAAATCTGGTGATAAAGTGATTTTAAGAATTTACTTATTTAAGAGGGTTATGAGATTTGAGACAAAATAGAAACTAATCCATTGTTATATCATCACCTTCGAGATTATTAATCATATTGATACCTTATATTATCTCTCGTGGTACAAAAAAATATCTCTAAAGTCCAATATGAACCCCATGTATCTCTTCGAAGGTAATACATACCTAACCGTTCACAATTACTGAACTCAGATACCATACCACTATATAATAGTATTTCATATGAGGAACAAATAGTTTAGATTCTTGATATTATAGAGGATGTTTTACGAAACAAGACTACTCACCTAGTAAAAAAATTGGTTAAACCGCTAGTTTTAAGAATCTACATGGTAACTTGAGGTTATTTTGAGGACTAATTATCCTCATTTTTTGTATTAGGGTGCTAAATTCTAAGGGTGAAATTCATTTTATGCAGGGTAGAATGTAACACCCCTTGTTTTTATGAATTAATTTTTTTTCAAAAAAAAAATAAATTTCATTGGATGGATTTTTTTTATATGAAACACCAACTCAATCATGGTTTACATGATACAATGGGTTATCATTCACTACACACAAAACTTTATTAGGTTGTGTGCCATATGACATAAGGTTTTAACAAGGCTGTTGTATATTATTAATATTATTCAGATGTGACCATTATAACCTAGTTTTTAGACATAGAAAATGGAATATAAATAACTAATTGTTAAATATTAATTATAATGTTTTTATATAAAGGAAACACATTGATAATAAAATACATAATTTTTAGTAAAGTCTTTATATGTTTGAAAATACTCTTTTCTTATGGAAATTATTTTTATTTATTTATAGAACAATAATTAAATTATTGTTGGAAAATTATAGACAAAAATTTTCTAAAATAAACTTCACTTTTTAATTCATAATTTCAAAATTATCCTATTGTGAATTTTCAGGGTTTTTCTGAAAAGTTTAATTCTTTGATGAATAGTAAAAATATATATAATTTTAATTGAAAACAATATTTTCAAAAAACATACAAAGTTAATAATATTTTAAATAAGTTTTAAGGTATAAATAGTTCATTAGTATATCTATTAATCCAATTTAGTTCAATGGAATCAATTTCACATTGAAATTGGATATAAACAACTTTGTAAACTTTTGATCATATTCGCTTTAAAACCCCGTTTTCTCATCACATTTATAGGATTAATATTAAATTAATTTATTCAACATATATGAAAAGAATTAATAAAAATGGGTTCCATATTTTCAATCAGAAAAAACATAATATTTAATAATTAAAAACAAAATTCTGAACAAAATTAATACTCACTAGAGTAAAAATTAATTATTCCGATTAAGGTAAAATGGGTTTAGCTAGGGTCAAACTAGAAAGATGTTGGTAAAATTAAGCTATAAACTTATATAAAAGTTATTTTATGGGAATATTTAGAATCTTTAAACTATTATTCTTGATAATGGTTCATTTATAACAATTATTTATATTAAAAACATTGGTGGAATTCTCTCTCTGAAAAATTTTCAAGATTGTTACCCACCCCTCTTATAAAAGGCCACTAGATCTCATATCTTCCTCACCCCATGAAACCTATTTTTTTCATAAAATACCATAAAAAATTCAAAATTTTCCTCCCCTCATAATATAGGACTTATTTTGGAAATAAATCCAACCATGTAAGGTTTTTAGTTCAAACCTAATGAGGAAACCCAAAGATGAGGTAATGTTCATCAACAAATGATTTTTTTCATTTCTTCCTAAAAACCCTTAAAATATTTTTATAACATGATTATATAATATCATAACTATATTACATATACTAATATATTTTTATGTGAATTTTATGACCTATAACCACATTCACTTCCATCAAATAGGTTACAAAATCATCATTTGTGTTTACAGCTGACTACCGCCTCGTGAACCGATGTCGTTCATTTTTTCCATTACCACCTCTCAAGGTTGGTCATAATGATAGAACTACTATATATATATATTATTTATGATATTAATGATATTATTATGCCTATTTAATTTTTATATCACACATACATTTATGCTTTCCATTTTTTCAGAATACGACAATACTTCTTGTGTGTACAGTGGACTAACGCCTCATAATGTGGTGTGATTCATTCATGATTTACGTGGAATATATTAAGGATTGTTTTAATAGAAATATGGGATATATATATATATATATATGAAATAAAATTTATTATGTAATGATAATATATCATTTAATTTTCTTTCTTTCAAACCGATAAGAAAATAAAATACAGTGTTCATGTGTATGTACGGCCTATTATCTCCATAAAAAATGTATCTCATTTCCTATCACAAAATTTTATTGATTAATATAAATATATGTATACACAAAATATATATTTTAATTATATCATATTTATCAATCTTGATATGATGTAACCATAATAAAAGTAATAGGTCCAAAAAATTTACACATATAGAAATATATGAAAAAAAACAAGTTGTTACCCAAAACAAAACATTAACATGGAATTGTTAATAAATGGGTAATATAAATTCATAATAAAACAATATATGTTATGATATATATGAATATAATTCATTAATATATTTATAATAAACATATATTCACTATATAATATATTTTAATGAGTACAAAAGAAGTCATCACTTAATGTAAGGAGATTTCTAGTCTCACTTTTATTTCAAAGAGACATATTCCATATTCACCACTAATTTATTTTTCATGGTGTATATAATGAACTCTGAAATGATATATCATTAATATACCTCATTTAATGATAATTAATGTTTCCATTTATGTTATTATTTCATGGTGATTATGATTCAAAAGTTACTCAAGTAGTAAGGGATTTATGTCTTAATTTTCTTTCTTTGAGACGGATGTTATGTTGTATGATTATATTATTTCATAGAATGTATACAAATCCCCATTTACATGGAATATAATGAATTTATTCACCATAATTATATTTATATGTTTCATTTTATGTTTTTCATTCATTGGGTTTACGATTCAAGGATACCAAAGTGGTGATGATTTTATATTACAATTTCAATGTTTATCGAGATTGTTTATGATCAAGCATCTAATGTTGAAATATCATGTTATAAATATCAATAATTATCTTTATTTTAATTATACTTTGGTTATTTATGATATCTTCAATTATTGGTACCATTTTCCAACTCATTGGTGTATAATATAATTAAGAAAAAAAGTTTAAGGAAATTCAACATTATATATCACTTTAGTCAGAAATATATTTTATTTAAAATCCCTGCACTATGTAATTATTTTTAAGACATTTTTACCCATGTTTTACTTTTCTAAAAAAAATTATATTAATATTCTTGTAATTTTCCAAAAACAATGACTATTTTTATTTTACAGAAAATGTGAAATGAATCATTATTTTAACATGTACAACATGAATGGAATTTACTAACATGATGACCAATAATTGATTTGAATATTCCTTAATATGTTTTAAAAAAAATTCAAAGAAAATGGATTTCTAATATTTTTATTCTTTAAAAATTATTTTTTCAATCCGAAAGGATATTTTCCTCAATAAATTGATTAAATGGTCTATCAAATTTATTTTATACCTAATATTTCATATATTAATGGTATCTATTCCTTACTATGGATATGATCCAAGTATAACATTATTATTATTTCTGTGAAAGGTTTATGTTTATAAAGAAAAGTTATTTATGAAACCCACTTCTCTTCTATGTGATATAACATGATAAAATACTTACAAAACCCACTAATTTTCACTAGTTATTATATTATGGAATTATTGTGAAACTATCTATTTTCCATAGGTTATAATATGCTGAAATATTTATAATACCCATTTCATTTCATGGGTTATTATATGATGAATGATTAAGAACTTGTGGAAAACATATGTATGATGTCATTATGTGATGGTTGGTACCTATATCACCCCTCAATACATTGGATAAATAATTATATATCTCATGAGATACATAGGGATAAAACGGGGATAAAACCTTGTATAGTAAGACAATGATGGAATAGGGAATGAACTCTGTTTAATAAGACAAGGCTTAAATGAGGAGTGAAATTTGTTGTGAAAAGTACTTTGTCCCCTATGATATAATTGGTTGTGATCCTTGACCAATATGAAAAATATTATCTATGATTATGTGTATTACAAAAATCCATGTCTTATTCCAATTTTATGCTATATTGGATTATGATATTTTGTTTCCTTATGATTAATATCTTATTAACTGTCAATAATTATTCCATGATTTGAGATTATGATCATTGAAATAAAGTCTATTATTTTCAAAAGTAATTATCATGTTATCATACCCTTGTTTTCATGTTATTCTTATGTATCTCCCTTGTTTTCCCTTTCTGAGAATCTAAGATATGCATTTCTTATGTTTTATTTCCCCAGGTTATAAAGATATTTATTACGTATGATATGTCTAAGTGGGGTTATAGTTGTGAAAAATGTAGTGGGATATGATATAGCTCACTTATAGACCAGTTTTTATGTTTCCATGTTTCTAAATGCACTAAACTATTATATATCTCAACCATTTGTTTGTATAATGTAATGAATATTCACAAAAAATGAGGAAATGTCTATTTATGTTTTGTGTTGGTCACTATAGTGAAGATGACATTTCCCATAACAATATGGATTTTTGACACATCACTATATAATTCGACACATTAATTATGATGGTATATATATGAAATAATCACTTATGGGTTATAATGGATCCATTTACAAAAACATATCAACTAATCACCATTTAGTAAGAAAATTAATTGGTAAACAAGAAATAATATATATTTGAGAAGTGATGAGGTTTCATAAAAACTCATGATCAGTGATATAGAATTGTTATTTAAGCTTGACACAAATTCTATAAAGGTGTATTCAAATAGAAATAAGGATGTTTTAGGAAGTTTTTATAATATATATTTATTATGTATATTTTTATTCAATGTGGACCATTAAAACACTCTAAGACATGCAAGATCCAACTCTATTGGCTAAACAAATATAAGGGATCAATACTTTCACCTAAACAGCTTCTTATAAAAAACTATTTTTCACTAATACATTTATTTATCTATATATGAATCCTATTATGATAACCAATAAAAAAATTGGATGAAGTTTTAAAAGTAAATCTATTAGTAGTGTAATTAATGTAAGAAATAATAGATAAATTAATTTCCACTTAAAAACAACTCAGAGTATTATAACATAGATAGAATGATAAAAAATCATAAAAATGAACTTGAATTTGTGGTTATGGGTAAAGTATTCATTAAAATATATCAATACAATAGAGTTCTTTAGTTTTAAAATAAATGATACCTAATACCTAAAAATATTTCCCCCTTCATGTTGGTTGATCAAATTGAAGTAAAAGCCTATCAATTATCACTAATACAAAACAAATCTTAGGTACATAATTTATTTCGTGCCTCTCTATCAAGGAAGTATATAATATATGTCCATATTGTATTAAATCAATATGAGGTGTATTTGGAGAATGATCCCTTTCATGATGATAAAATGGTGGAATATGTACATTAAAAATTAAATGTATGATGATTTAATATAACTCTTCATATCAATGTATTCTATTAAAATCATAAGTATGAAGTGGAGACATTATAACCTAAGGAAGTAATTAAAAAAATACACTCATTATTTATTATCTTTGGGTTTGTAATAAATATTCTATTAATAAATTTTTATATGATGAAAAGTGAAATGTATGATACATTTGGAGGAAAAAAAATTCCTTGAAACTCATATAAATAAATTTTTTCTTTAAATAATTAAGTATAAATCCCTATGAACCATAAAAATATGAATAAATTATATTTTTCATATCAGAAAATTATAACTAAAAGAAAATTATATTTCATGTGATAAATAACATAATAATGAAATAATAAAAACATGTAAATAATAATAAATAAAATTTTATATTCACATAACTGGAGAAATTAACTATGATCATGGTTTATAGCTCTACGGTGATGAACTATGGCTGCAAGTTAGAATATATCCTTGAAAAAAGGTTTTATGGGGATGTAGTGTCCATAGTATAATGATTAATTCCTTCCACATCCACAGGTATCTGTAATAATTATATTCAAATAATTATAACAATGTGTGAAGTTTATACTACAACATGGAATGTCACCCACTTTTATAGGCTGAAATGAAAATGAAAATCCATGAACATGATCAACTAGGGAGCAATGTTGAATCTCCATATTTACACAAGCCACAATATATGTTCTAGTATACCCACGCATTAACCCATTACCACATCAAAAAGGCATTATAACGGTAGTAGGGTCCACTAATCTCCACCAAACACTATATTCTAACTAACCTATAGCCATAGATCCCTCTAGAGGATCCCATTAGCACCATAGGAATCTTGGAAAATGAAAATATCTGCAGTGATGGCACCCCAACCTACATAATCAAATTATTCTATGGATGTTGATTCCCTTGGATACCACATTAAAACCATGTTTGACAGTGGACATAACATTAAGTCACATTAGGATATTCCCAAATTCCTTGATCACATTTCCCATATACATATGTCCTATTCAAATGGATGGACATATATTATAATAATTACACTGATTATAATAATAAATATTTAATAATTATTTTATATATATATATATAAGATTTACTAGTTATGTTCTCTAATTAATTACAATATAAATTTTTGGCACATTGATCAAATCATCTTATGGGAATTTTTTTAATCTTACATATGATCTATCCATGAATATTTCTCATGGATCAAGGGTTATGTCTATTGGTAAAAACGATGGTATTAGACCTAATTACACTTCCACTAGTTGTAATTAAAGACATATATCCATGTAATATATTCCCTTGGAAACATTTATGTCCCTTATTCCTCAGTAAATAAGTTTTACATCCTTAAGAAGGTGCTAGTGGCTATAGGCCTAGTGCCTTTTTTGATAACTATAATATTCATGGGTCTGTTTTCCATTTCTTTCTACTACCATAAATAATATTATCACTCTTATATATATGGTCATATCATATTTTTATAGTTTTACTAGTTACTCATAGTATCCTTAAAATATTTAATCCTTGAACAACAAAGTGAAATAATACCAACATGTTATAAAAAATGCCTTCATTTTATAAATCAAGTTTAAATGACCTTGATATAATGTTTTGTGATTGATTTATAATTTAAATAATATTTATTTATAGTATTCATAATTATTATGCAGTGTTTAGAATAGTAGCAACCTGCTTAAATAACAATCCAATCATTTGAATAGTTATCAGACCATTAAAATAGTAAAATGACATAATTAATATTCTTATATAAAATAAATAAATAAAATTTATATAACATCATATAATGTCTTTTAGAATAATTTAACGTAATTAATGAGTACGTAGGTTTTTTATTTTGGTATATTTTTAATTATTTAGAAAATTAAACTAATTTATACTATTAATTAAGTAATTTAATTATAGAATTTATATTTATATTTTTCATAAATTGATATTAATTTTATTTTGGTAATTTTTAAATTATATGAAGGTGAATTTTTTATTTTCAGAATGATTTAAATTTTTGGTGAATTGTAAAAATATAGTTTTTTGTATATAGTTTGGTTTTTGGCGTCATTTCATATTGAACATGAATCATAAATTTAAAAATAATTTAATATAAAATAAAATGTATTTTATGAAAATGATAATTTTTTAAATAATTATAAGATTAATTTTCAAGAATCACAATTTTTTTAAATCATAAATTATATAATTTTACAAAAAAAATAATTTTTTATTTATTACATGTAATAAATTATTCAAATCATGTCATTTATAATGTAGATACTATTAAAATAAAATTTATTTTACAAATTGCTATATTTATTCAAAATAATCATAACATTTATTTTCTAGATATAAATAAAAAAATTAAAAGTGTTTCTTTAAATAAAACCCTTGGCATGTGATTATAAATACTTCCTTCCTACACAAATTTCTCATCACTTCTAAATCGTCTTACTTTTCCAATTTTATGATAAAATTTCTAATTAAACTCTCCTTTATAAATTTAAAAATATCGATTCAAACCAAAATAAAATATTTTAATCCCTAAAGTAATATTCTAATGGAGGGTTATTAGAGAAGAAAAATTTATCATACCACTAGAATTTCCATTCTCATTCATTTAAAAAAAACAAATTAATTCTATTATATACATATAATAACAAAATATCAGGGTTATAATATTAATGTAACATAATCACAAGAAATATATAAGTTATTTTTTTATTACTTATTAATCACTCTAAGACATCATTCAACCATTGAGTGTTTATACTACCTATGTGAATGATGATGTTATACTTTCACTTCTACAGTTCATAAACATCAAGAAATAAAGTTTTTAATAATAATTAAAATATTATAAAATAATTTAATTTGTTTTTCAGTATATATAATTATATATTTTAATAAATATAAGTAGATTAACAATACACCATCATAGTTAATTTAATTTCATTAAAACATGTTTATCAAGATATTCTTTATATCATAAATCTACATGAATGTGTATTTTTAATATATAACTACTCTACTACCATAATAAAATGAAACAAAAAAACATGAAAAACAATCATTTATGTAACCATTGGTCAAAAAAATTGACCATTACATTTACTTCAAAGAATATTTTAAATAGCTGATTGAATAATCCCGATTTATCATTAAGGGAAAAATCTATCTAATAAATGAATTGTATATGCTTATTAATGGATTATAATATGAGTAATATAAAATAATATTCTTTTAATATATTGAATGAAAATATTAAAATTTATCATTTAGAAGCTTTGATTATATTTTAAAGAGATTCATAACTCAAGGTAATGGTATACTGAAACATTAAATTATTAATGATCATTCTCCCCACACACCCCTCCCATTATCCCCCTCTCACTTCTGCTTTCAATTTTTCACATACATTACATTTATGTCCACTATAATCATAACTTGTGTAATTATATTTCATTTTATATTTATTTTTATAGATATATATATGTTCTTTAGGTTTTTTTATATTCATTTATTTTTTGTTAAACCATATGAAGTAAATTAGGGAATCTTATCTATATGATCAACCATTTATATTTTTATAAACTAATTACTATTATATTATTTTATTGATAGAAATAATTTTCTAAAAAATACACTATGGAAACTTTATAATTTTGATTAAACTATATTATCTTAACTCAGTTAAAACAGTTTTACAAAATTAATAAATCATTTGTAAATGGATTCATTTATAAATTTATTGTTATTAAATTCCTAAGATATATCGTCCATTCTGATCCCTATATTGACGTCATATTATTCTTTGTTGGGTTTTGGGCCTAACATATTTCTGTATCCTTACATTCCATTGGAACGACGATGATAGCATGTTGGATTAATTTTTATTACATTAATATTTTTCCATTTCCAATTCCTTAGTTTCTGTCACATTTATACATGATATATGATTTAGATTCTACATGTATCATATATTCACAATATATAATGATGATTTGAGAGGTCCTATAATCGTATAACTCCCAAATAAATTGGTTAATGCATATATCTCAGGAGAATATATGTATTTTTCATAAGTATTGATCCTTAAACTTTTTTATGATGTTTTATATGTGATCAGAAACATGTATTTGTGATGAAATTCTTTAAATATGTGTTAAATTATTATAATTTATCTAATTAACATATTTCTACAAGATCATCTCACATATGTAATGCTTCTATTTGAGTTTTTAGGGTCCTTCTCCATTTTTATATAATCATATTCCAATTAAATCTTATGGTATCTCCACTATTTATTATTATACACTAATTAGGATTTTTATATCAACATTTTAGTTATGTCTTTCTCAATTTTATCACTTAAAATGATATAAATATAATGAGATATATTCTAACAAAATATAGTTCAAAAATAAATTAATATAAAGTTTAATTTTATCTCATATTATTTATAAAGCCACATAAAGATATTAGACCATTAGTTTTTTTTGGATTATAATTATTTGAATTTTATGTGGAAATGTTATAATATTATATGTATGGTATATGGGTTGTTATATATCACCTAACAAGATTCATTATGTGACAAAAATATTATGATAAGACATGTAGTATTTCCACCAATACAATTTTAGGTCATATAATATTCCCCACAAAAACCTAATCCCTATTAAATCACACATAGGTTAGTCACACCCTCTTACCCACTTTTTCATATTTCACAATACATTAAATTTCAAATTAAGGTTTCTAAAATAGTTAACACCAAAATAATTATAGATTTCTACACACTTACTTTATTACCACCATTTTTATTAATGATCCCTAAATCATTATCATGTCTCTTTTGAAATTATCTCTCTATAATATAATTAAATTAATAATAAAATATATAGAATAAACCTTTTAGTAATAATATATTAAATTTAATAATCTATAATCTGATAACACTCACTAACCAATATATGATCATTATAATTTATTGAAATAGATTTTGAATGAATCAAAGATGACTCCAAGTAACCATATGAAGTAAATCACATAATTAACATTTTGGTTTTTTGAAAAATTGAAACTACAATTGATAAAATCAAATGAATAATTACATAAGAATGTAATATTTAATGTAAAGTTAATCTATATTTTTAGTTCCTTATTATAAATCCTAGTATCACTCTTATGAAGAAAACAAAAACATTTATGATGTTATTACATCACTCATTAATGGAATCAAAAAAAATACATTAATATAAATCCCTAAATAAGAGTGAAATATTATAGAAATAAAAAATAATAATAGGAAGTGAACTATAATCAATGATGTTACCACATATAATGAACCCTAAATAAATTGATAAATAATATAAGAAGAGGGTAAGTAATGGGTGATAAATCCCCTCTACTTTGATCCTATAAGAAGATAAAACCAATTTTTTTATGAATACATCATGAAAATTATAAAAGTTTCCCATGCTACATAGGATTCTAGAAGATATGACTAGAACCCAATAGAGTCTAGTAAAATTATAGTTTAATAGTAGTTCTTTAATGGGAGATATCGGACCCCTCATGATGGGATTGTTGAGTCAATAAGGTTTTCCTTATGAATTTTCCATTCCTTCTTGTTTTGAAAATCACAAACACCTTATACTTAAGAAAATATATATTTTACTTCTATAAGGAAAATTTCCTTCCTTAAAGAAATTTACCCTAACCTAGATTTCCTTATACATATCAATATTTTTCTTAAGTATAAAAATCGGATTCATACCTAAAACCCCGGAATCGTATAATTCTTAAATATGAAGCATCCTGTTTTAGGATCTGAATTCTGGATATGAACTGTAATGATGTTCCACTCCGAATTCAGGATTTGAACTGTAATGAAGTTCCATTACGAATTCTGGAGACGAACTCTAATGAAGTTCAACTCTAACTTCTAGACTCCGAACTTCTATTTGTTCGACTCTGAACTTCTATGAGTTCGACTCCAAACTTCTTTGAGTTCGACTCTAATATTTTACTAGTTCGACTCCGAACATCTACAAGTTCGAATCCGAACTCTGTAAGTTCAGATTCTGAACTCTAGTGAAACCATAATCTGATTTTTTTTTAGAAATTCAGACTCCGTATTTCCACAGAATTCAGGTTCTGAATTCCTACAAAATAGAATCCGAATATCTCTTTATTATAGACTCCAAATTTCAATTTGGTTAGACTCTGAATTATTATTTGGTTACATTTTGAAATTCAGTTTTTCTTACACATGTTTTATTACAAAATGATGTCGTACATTCAGTTACACATGTTTTGTTATAAAATGATGTCATTCATTCTGTTTCTAACTAACTATTGGTTAAGTGACACGTATACAGGGCCCTCTGAAATTTAAGGAAAATATGACCGTTGGAGGAGGGAGCCGACCGTTGGATCTTCTCCTATAAATAGGAGCTCATTTGAAAAGAAGCAACAACACTGAAACTGATCTTTGAAAACTTGTGCTTACATGCTGTTGAAGTGATTTCTAGAGAGAGAGAGGCTCTTATCAACTCTCAAGCTTCGTGCAGAAAGTTTGAACGGCCTGTTCAAACTTTTCCTTGTGCAGACGTGCTTCGTGCGACTCCGAATGTTTGTGATTACATTCGAGGGCTTCCGTGGATAGGAAGACAGAGGTTCCAACACCTTGAAGTTGAGGGCTTCTGGGGATAGGAAGACAGAGGTTCCAACTACCTTGAAGTTGAGGGCTTGTGGGGATATCAAGATAGAGACTTCGATCTTCGTATCGAGGGATTACCCTAGTGTGGATATGACAGAATTTCTTGAAAGTATAAATCAAGGGACCTTTATACAAGGTTGTTGGATACCCTTCTCTTTGGGTTAAAAGAATTATATCTTGTTACTAGTAGTTTTACTACTTGTTTTTTCGCCACAATTTGTATTGTAAGGAAAGTATAACATTCTTATATTTCCTTACACTTGTACTCTGATTAATTTAGTCTCTATACGCTTTAAGGTAGAATCTCATATTGTAAACTTTGGTTAAGTTTCAATTTCCGGATCCATATTTTTGGAACCTATTTTTCGAAATCACTTTCCAAGTTTAAGCAAGTGCATAGAACTTAAAGTTTGTAACTTCATACTTTGTCCCATTTTTTCTTTGGTGTTAGAGGTTTTGTGAATTTGATTAGTTTAACATTGTTAAACTTAGATCTTTCCTTTTTTAAGTAAATTTTTAAAGTTTACAATTCACCCCCCCTCTTGTATATTGAGAATCATCATCATTATTTTGATCCTACAATTGGTATCATAGGGGGTCTCTGAAATACTTATACTCACATATAAGTTTTTATTGCTAAATCTTTATTTGTTCTATATTTTTTCTTTGCTTAGTAATATTCTCCTTGAAACCGAACTTTTTTTATTAACGAGTTTTTGTATAGAAATATTTTCTTAAGGATGGAAGGTTTCAATGTTGGTCCCATCTACAACCTAAATCCTACAAGACCACCAATTTTTTATGGAAACGATTATGAGTACTAGAGAGATCAGATGAAGACATCCATTATCAATACTGGGGTAGATAAATTTGTTATGCTTACTGGAGGTTATCAAATTCCTGATAAGGAAGTTTTTACTTTCACAAACCAAGAGAAGCATGATTATCAATTAAATTATAAGGTACGCAATACTTTACTATGTTCAATGACTAGGAACATATATATCCAAATTTCTTCTTGTAAAACAGATAACTGTATATGGAGGAAACTTGAAGTTACACATTTTGGTACATCTAAAGTGATTGAGACTAAAAGAGCTATGTTGAGAGCTGAGTATCACGGTTTTCACTTTCTTTATGGAGAACCTATTAGAAAAGTAGAGTAAAGTTTTATGATTATTGTGAATAGCTTACAATATATGGGAGAGAAAGGTCTGGATGATGAAGCTCTTGTGGACAAGATCTTTGATATTATGCCCAATGAGTGGGAATCAAAGAGAACAGATATTGATGAGAACAGGAAGGTCACTCAAATTTCCTTAGATGAGCTGTTTGGAACTCTTCTCCAACATGAAACAACGATGAAGAGAGATTCTGAAAATATAAAGAAAAATAATGGAAATGGTACTGTTTATTTTACTACAACATCAAATCACATGAAAGTAAAGACTCTTAAGAGAGTAACTAGATCCAATTCTAAGAAGGTTACTATCCAATCCGAATCTAGTGAGAGTGAAGTCTTAGAGAATGAGTTATCAAATCTTGCTCGAAGAATGAACAAGATAGCTGGTGGAAGAAATTTCTAATCTAGGTATAAGAAGAAGGAAATAAAAGATAAGAAATATTCAGAGGTCACATGCTATGAATTCAAGAGGAGTGGACACATATGACCTGATTTCCCAATGCTTAAAAAGAAAGAAAGAAAAGAGAGGCATTCTGAAAGGAACATGAATAAGTTTTATAAAGTTAAAGCTAAGAAATGTCTGAAAACTAATACTACTTGGAGTGCTAGCTGTAGAGACTCTTAAGAAAGTAAATCTTCAGAATATGATTCATCATCTCAGAAGAATATGGGATTCATTTCTAATACTTCTTTTCCACATACATGTCTTATGGATAAGGTACGCTATGTTGAGGCTTTAAAAAATATATCTCTTGATAATAATTACTATTACAAAAATATTACTTCTAATGAAGACACTTCATCCTCAGAAAATGAAGAACCTTCATATGAAGAAGTATCTAGATTTTCCAAGTTACTTGAATCAAAAAATAGTAAAATTTCTAAGAAATTTGACAAGGCAAATACTAGAGAAGAAATTCTTACAAAAGTGATTTCAGATCTTTCTTCAGATCTTAAAGATAAAGAAGATCTTTTAGAAAATCTTTCTAAAGACCTTGAAAAATAAAATTCTAATAAGAAAGAACTTTCTAAAGATCTTAATAATTATATTTTAAAGATAAATGTTTTTGAGGAAAAATCAAACTCTAAGGAAATGATTCCGGAGGATAGGAATTTAGTCATTAGACTAAAATCCGAAATTTTTTCTCTTAAGAAAATTCTTGAAAAATTTACTTATGGGAATGAAAATTTTGACAAGATGTATTCTCAAATTAAACCTCATAGAAACACTACTGGAGTAGGTTATACTCACCAAAAACCAGTTTTCAAAAACAACTATTTTGTTCCTTCTAAAGCCCCTTTTTTCACTAAGTGTCAAAGTGGTGGGCATTGGAAGAAAAACAGTTCCTTGAATAAAGTTCAATATCTTGGGTTTTTAAAGCATATTTTTCTAAAAAAATGTTGATACCCAAAATATTGTTATCTGAAAATCTCGGATCCAAACAAGTTTGGATTCCGAAAGTCTAATTCTTTTATTATTTTCAGGAAGACAAAGGAAGTACCAATATCAATACTTAAAACATGGATAGTGGATTTTCTCAGCACATGACTGGTAACAAAATCTATTTTGAAAAGATTATCAAGACGAAAGGAGGGAAAGTAACTTTCTTAGATAATGCTCAGGGAGAAATTGTTGGTATAGGTAATATTGTTCTTCTTGGTAAAACCTTGATTTCAAATGTTTTATTTGTTAAGGGTATTAAGCACAACCTCATTAGCATAAGTCAATTATGTGATGAAGGATACATTGTGAATTTTAGGAATGATAATTTCTTAGTACACAATTCCAAGGAAGAGTTTTCTCCACTGTTGAAGCTGAATATGTAGTAGTTGGAAGTTGTTGTGCTCAAGTGTTGTGGATGCAACACACACTCACAGATTATAGCATGAGTTTTACTAAGACTCAAATTTTGTGTGATAACACAAGTGCCATTGCCCTTATTAAAAACCCTGCACATCACTCTCATGCAAAACACATAGATATTAGGAATCACTTTCTTAGGGATCACACACTTAAAGGAGATATCATTCTTCAGTTTATCGGAATCCAAGATCAACTTGCTGACATTTTCACAAAATCTTTACCTTCCGATAGATTTGAATACATTAAATAGAAGTTATGAATGATAACCATAAGGTAATCCTTTTTCATTAATTTTTTGTTAAAAAAATTCTCCTTATAGTAATAAACTCATTTTCATAGTGGGGTACATTTTCTTGTTAGCATAATCAAAATTTTTGTAGTCAGTTTTTCAAACTTTCGTAACTAAAATTTTCGTAATGAAAATTTTCAGAACTGATATTTTCGTAATAGAAATTTTTGGAACTGATATTTTCATAAAGGAAATTTTCGGAACTGGAATTTTCGTAATGAAGTTTTCAAACTTGAAATTTTCATAATGAAGTTTTCGTACTAAGAATTTTCATAATGAATTTTTCATATTGAGATTTTTCATAATAAGAATATTTGTAAAGAGAATTTATGTACTCATACATTTCGTACTAATGTTTTAGTACTCATACTTTTCGTACTCATACTTTTCGTACTGAACTTTTTGTACTCATACTTTTCATACTGGGGTTTTTGTACTCATACTTTTTGTATTCATACTTTTAGTAGTTAGTTTTTCGTAGTCAACTTTTTTCAAGAAGAATATCACCTATTACGAATAAACTTCATGGACAATCCGAAAGGTATGATTTCTTTACTTAAGTTTTTGTAATCGTATTTTACATGCTGTTATTTTCCTATGAGTCTTAAAGTTTCTCGGATTCTAGTTTTCTCAAATCTGATTGTTTTTATTAAAACCTCAAAAGATCAGATTCAAGAATTCCTTGTGGGTATGTTTTCAACTGTCAGATCAGATAAAAGGGTATTTCAACCGTTAGATGGTTTTTGGATGTTCAAAGGTCAAACCCATTGCCTATATAAAGGGGACCCCCGATGGTTATCCCATGTCGATTTCAATCCCTCGCATATCGAAGCTCTACATCAGTTGTTTAAGGTCGTTCTGAATCCTTCAAGGATCTCTATTCCGAATGTCTGTTGAAGCTACTTCCCAAGATATGTCTACCTCAAAGCCAATTTCAAAATGGTAAGTGAACAGGGAAAGACTGGTCCATCCTAACTTTTACATGTATGATTCTATCATCTCCAAGAACAGCAAGCTGAATGGTTGGGAAGATGCATGTGTTTTCAATACAGGTGATCAAGATGCTGTATATCCGGAGTTACTGGTATAATTCTATGAATCAACAAGTTTTATGAGAAAAATGGAAGAGAAAAGTTTTCTTTCAAGTATTATGGTAAGACTTACAAGCTTACTTACACCAAGGCGGCAAGCTTGGTAGGGATAGCTTACGAAAGAGAAGCTGAATTTTTTTCACACAAACTCTTGGATGCTCAAGGTAGTTTTGTTAAGGTTAAGTCCTTACAATGTATTGGACTTGCTGATGTCAAGACAACAAATATTTCTCTCATATCACCTAATAATCGGATTCTTTAGCTCTGGGTACAAGGATTCTTGGTTCTGAGAAAGGGTGATAAAGATACCCTGAATAAAAGTGACATATATTTCTTAGACTTCTTGGTGAATCTATGAAAAATAAATCTGATGAGGCATGTCCTTGTGATGATCAAGAATATCAAGGAAGGAAACTTAAGAGCTCAAATCATCATGTACCCTTCTTTACTATCAAAGCTGATAGTTCGGTGCTTATATTCTTTCAAGGTTGCATGTAAGTCTAAAGTTCAGAACTGTAAAATTATGCTTGTCAGTGATGATACGTTGAAAAGAATGAATATGGATTTTTCTAAGGAAACAAGAGAGTTTTATAGTTTTCCAGAGACAGAGGCTGAGACCATTCCATAAAATGTGGAAAAAGTTTAACCAGTGAATAAAGTTACTAAGAAGTGGAAGCTTAAGGAAGTGGTTGCTGAAGATAAAACCCCCAAATATAAGGAAATACAATCTACACCTCCCAAGCTGAAAAAATAGAAATCCTATCCAGATGAGGTAGCTGCTAAATGGAGAGAAGACAAGGAAAAGAGGAAAGAAGGGGATCCACAGTTCAGATTGGACCCTGCTGAGGCTAAGGCCTTAAGAGAAAAAGATGTTGATGAGTTAGAAAAGAAATAAAAAGATAAGAAGGTGGAGAAAAAGATTTCTGAACCTGATCCTATATAGTATTTGTTGAAAGCTACTTAAATTGCCTCTGACAAGATTCCCATTCAAGAAAACATTGATGTTCAACCTTTACCAGAGACTCCTTGAAAGAAGTACTCCACTCTGGAAAAGGCTAAGGGTAATGATATTATTGAAGAAGTAGATAAAATAGCTATTGAAGAAGTATAGGAAGAGGTTGTTGAAGAAGAAGAAGAAGAAGAAGAAGGAAGTGATGATCTATATGACTTGATCAAACAAGTATAATATTATCAATAAAAGTTTGAATCTGCAAAGTTAGTCACTTCAGTAAAGGGAGTTGAGAAAAATGCTTAGGCAGATGATTTTCAGGAAGAAAAAAATGAGTTATCATATGATGAAGTAAGCTATGAGAAGAATTTTATTAAGGAGGGAGTAAAAAAGGAGAAAATACATGAAGACAAGATCTTTCAACTATCAGAGAGTGAGGAAGAATCTCAAAATGATCAACCCATTCCAAAATCTGATAAAGGAATGTAAGTGCACATGGATACACCAAAAAATATGTTATCAGGAAGAAAGTGGTCGGTGGGTCTTCTTAAAGGACGATGGTGCAAACTCAAGAAGAACAATCTCCAAGCAAGTTATCAGATTCTGAGTCATCAGCACAGGGTCATGACTTTGTTGTTGAGTCTTTGAAAAAGTTGGTGGACACCATTTCGATTTTTCCCACCACAGACTCAAGGTGCCAAATGCTGCAATATAGTTTGAATCAGAATTCGGAATCCTTATCCATGGTGATGGATAAGTGTGTTAAGATTGAAGCAGATCATAGAAATATCTTTATCAATTACGATGTTCAGAGGAAATCATGCAGCAATGTGACTTTGTGGTCTAAGAAAGTTGAAGAATACATGGTTGAGTTTGATCGTTTTCAGAATGATGTTAAAGATGCCTTTGACACTGAGGACTCCAAGATTAAGAATCTTTAGGATGAGAAATTTTTTTAGCAAAGTTATCAGAGCCAACAATTGAAGGAATTGAATGATAAGGTTAATTCTCTTGCTCAAAATTTTAATAGATATATATATCTCCAGATTGAGCTCCAAGAAAAACTTGTAAAGCAAGCCGAGTTAGTAAAGATGCAGGAAGAGGCCATGAAGGATCAAGCAGAGGTGTTGAATGCTCAACAAGAAAGGTTCACATATTTGGAGAATTAAGCTGAGGAAGATCAAAAAGACTTTAAAAGGCTCAAAATCTTGTTGAATAAGCTTATTCTGAAGGAAAAGGAGGACAAATAGACAAATCCGATCTTTTGTTGCACTTATCTTTCCTTGTAATTTTTTTTTCAAAATATAATGAAATTTGGGTTGGTTGGATCTTGTGTTGTTATATACTAATGTTTCAGGTACTCTATTTATATTCCATTACCTTAAATTATTTTTGAAAATCAAAAACGGGGAGAAGGAAAAAGAACTACTAAAAAGGGGAGAAGGAAAAATTTAAAATGGAGAAGGAAACATTTCTAAGTGAAGATACCCTAAGTAAGGTGGAGATTATCTAAGGGGGAGTTCCTCATTACAAAGTTTTTCATTTCTAATGATAATGAAAACTCCACTCTGGAAATTCAGAATACAATTCTTAGAGTTCCTATGCCTAAGAGGGAGTTAGTTGTATTCACTATCATCCATGAACAAAGGGAGATAAGTTTTAATTTCAAAGTCAAATGAAATTTTTCAAAATCCTTATATTCTTTTTCAAAAGGTTGTTTTTCCTTTCCAAAAAGAAGGAGACTGTTGAGTCAATAAGGTTTTTCTTTATGACTTTTCCATTCATTCTTGTTTTGAAAATCACAAACACCTTATACTTAAGAAAATCGATATTTTACTTCTATATGGAAAATTTCCTTCCTTAAGGAAATTTACCCTAACATAGATTTCCTTATACATATCAATATTTTTCTTAAGTGTAAAAATCAGATTCATACCTAAAACCTCGGAATCATATAATACTTAGATATGAAGCATTCTTCTTTTGGATCCAAATTCTGGATATAAACTGTAATGATGTTCCACTCCGAATTTTGGATTTGAACTGTAATAAAGTTCCATTCCGAATTCTGGAGACGTACTCTAACAAAGTTCAACTCCAAATTCTGGACTCCGAACTTCTATGAGTTTGAATTTGAGATTCTATGGGTTCGACTCCGAACATCTATGAGTTTGACTCCGTACTTTTACTAGTTCGACTCTGAACTTCTGCAAGTTCGACTCCGAACTCTGTAAGTTCAGATTCTAAACTCTGGTGAAACTAGAATCCAAATTTCCTTAGAAATCCAGACTCCAGATTTCTAGAGAATTCAGGTTCCGAATTCCTACAAAACAGAATATGAATATCTATTTAATATAGACTCCGAATTTCAATTTTTTTAGACTCCGAATTATTATTTGCTTACATTCTGAACTTCAGTTTTGCTTACGCATGTTTCATTACAAAACGATGTTGTGCATTTAGTTACACATGTTTTGTTATAAAATGATGTCGTTCATACTGTTTCTAACTAACCATTGGTTAAGTGACGCGTATACAGGTACCTATGAAATTTAAGGAAAATATGACCGTTGGAGGAGGGAGACAACCGTTGGAGCTTCACCTATAAATAGGAGCTCATTTGAAAAGAAGCAAAAACACTGAAACTGATCTTTGAAAACTTGTGCTTACATGCTGTTGAAGTGATTTCTAGAGAGAGAGGCTCTTATCAACTCTCAAGCTTCATGCAGAAAGTTTGAATGACTTGTTCAAACTTTTCCTTGTGAAGAAGTGCTTCATGAAACTTTGAATGTTGGTGATTATGTTTGAGGGCTTCCGGGGATAGGAAAATAGTGGTTCCAACAACTTGAAGTTGAGGGCTTCCGGGGATAGGAAGATAGAGGTTTCAACTACCTTGAAGTTGAGGGCTTGCAGGGATAGAAAGACAGAGACTCTGATCTTCGTATCGAGGTCTTACCCTAGTGTGGGTAAGACAGACTTTCTTGAAAGTATAAATCAAGGGACCATTATCCAAGGTTGTTGGATACCCTTCTCTTTGGGATAAAAGACTTATATCTTGTTACATGTAGTTTTACTACTTGTTTTTCTGCTGCAATTCATATTTTAAAGAAAGTATAACCTTTTTATATTTCCTAACACTTGTACTCTGATTAATTTAGATTCTATATGCTTTAAGTTATAATCTCATATTGTAAACATTGGTTAAGTTTTAATTTCCAGATCCATATTTCCAGAACCTGTTTTTCGGAATCACTTTCTAGATTTAAGAAAGTGCATAGAACTTGAAGTTTGTAACTTCATACCTTGTCCCAATCTTTCATTGGTTTTGTAGGTGTTGTGAATTTACAAAGTTTAACATTTTTAAGCTTAGATCTTTCCTTGTTTAAATAAATTTTTAAAGTGTACAATTCACCCCCCCTCTTGTATATTGAGCATCTACATAATTATTTCGATCCTACAGGGATTTTCCTGAAATGAGGTGGAACATTAATATACTCCATTAGGGTTCTAGTGGACATTACTATAATCTAACTATGTAAACTTTTTTTTCTAAAATCCATAAAAACCACCTATTTTCATTTTCAATTGAATTTCCATCACCGAAGAAAAATTTTAATCATCTATAACATTACACTAAACTCTCTATCCCATTTTAAGATAAATAATTTTAAATCTACTCATGTTTGACTTTAGAATATGACTTTTCTCTAATACGTTGACCCCTTATCATGTTCATTATTAAGAAATATACCCCCAAACCTTTCTTTATTTTTTATAAGAAACTTTTTATATCTCTAATTTACCAGAATGATCATTATGATGTCATACACACTCTACAACCTATTTATCACACTAGTTGGGGTCACCTCGCCATCCCAACCAAACCAAATAATATATCCATTTTATTAAAACCTCTTACTATAGTATGGCATATAATTTGGAATTTAAATTATCGAAATTCCTATTTCCAATATCACATATATATTTTTGAAAACAAGGAGAATTTATAAGAGGTTACATCATCATATAGATATCCCCTAAAAAATATATAACCTACACATTATGATGAATTATTAATATTTCAACTCAATTATGATTTTCTAATCCAATTAAATATTTTGTATTACCTAATATCCAAAATCACACTAAAATTATTTTAAAATGTTAGTCTATTATTAAAGGAAGCCATTATACTTTTCCATGACTTATAACATCCTCTATTCTTCTCAAAATGATTTTAAACTGGTCATTACTAAACATTATATATTCAAAGATTCATTGAACATTCCCAAATGTCACTCACCAATATGCATATATCTGTATTTTCCCATAAACTATAATTTATTTTGAACTTTAACAAAATATTAAGAAGAATCCAAAAATAACTCCATTATGGGATTGTTTTACACATCATCTATAATTTTAACTAAAACTCAAACAAAATCAGAGTCTAGATCATATTTATTCTATGTTTCCCTACCCAATATTTGATTTATTTTGTCCTCTCTCAAAAAGAAACCAAATTTATGAGTTACATCAATACCTATCACTCAAAATCCATTCTAGTTTCATTTGATGAGATATAACCAATGATATTTTATCTATGTTCTATCAACATGAAGGTGAAACACATTGCCTTTTTTAAAAATGTCGAAAGATTTGTCATTGTAAAAAAAGAGTTGTGATGGTTCACATAAAATTGGAATCATTAATAAATAATAAATTATTCACATACTGAAACATGTTGAAAACTCCTCACCTTTCATAATTAATTCAATATTTTTTTTGTAATCTAACCCCTAAATATGGGTATCTCTCCTAATTCCCTATAACCGCACCCAAGTCACTCAACATCTAGGTGTTCCTTACAACCCCTATGCTATCTCAAAACCATTACTATTTATATAGATAAAAACAATGTACTAAAAAACCAATCATATATTTAAAATAGATCACAAAACCAAATATTTTAATACCTATACTATAATGACATTTATCTCATTATATTAATATTTTAGGCCAATGGTTCTTATTTGTTAATACATATGTTACCATTTTTAAGTCTACTATAGATATGACTCATGTACAAATTATAATTTTAATGTCAAACTTGATCATCCATGTGTAAGATAAAAAATATTATCTCTCACCATTTGAGAGGTCATTACATATAAGACCAAACCAAATGTCACGAACCAGGCTAGGATGTCATCTAACTCAACATCTGGATCAGTTTGAGACATATCCCAAAGGGTGTTCCTGATCCCCATGGGATGGAAACTAGTGTTGGGTATCAATTATAAACTGAGTTAGAATGATTTCAGCCCAAAGAATAACTATGGTAAACTAAACTAAAATAGACGAGCAATGAAAAACCAACAACTGAAACCCAAATAAATAGACAAACTAAATCAATTACAATAGAAAAATAGAATAGAAACTAAAAATACAAAACTAAAATATGAACCAAGATACCAAGACCTCCATGTTATCTCTTGGTCACCACCATCCCCAAGACCGAACCACTCCAAGAGCCAACTGAAACCCAAGGAACTAGAATAATAAGTTGAACCTATGAAACAACTTGGGCCTATAGGCACCGTGTGGTGCAAGTAGGGTGTTATCTAAGCAGATCAGTAAGAAAAACTATAAAATCTATATATTTCATTACCTAAAAATAGTCCATTAACACTAGTTTGAAATAAAGTTATAAAAATAAGGTTTTTCATATTTTTTAAAGTAAACACATTTCCTACCTTTTTCCAAAACTATGCATTCAAAAATTCCCTTTCCAAAAAAAATTGTCATTTTAAAACCCAAATCTAAACCAAGTGCCTTAGAATAAAACACTGGTTCGTGATGAAAAATAAATAAACAATACAAGATGAAAACCAATTACAATAGAAAGTAAACAAGAAAATAAAATGAGTAACCATAGGAATTTCCCAGACAACCCTATGGTGATCCCTTGACATATTTATATAGGAACCACCTATCGATGTATGGTGAATCCCTTAATTCTATAACCCACTGGCCTTCCTCAACTGACCAATCCAGTGACACAACCTACCTAGCCTCTCAGTGATCAAGGGGGTACCAACCCATCTAAGTAGGGATCTTAATCTACCATCACTCAATAATCTAAAATATTCCTAGGAACCCATGGTGGTAATATACTATGTATGGGGGAGTCCCTAGTGTGTGTGACTAATCTTACCTATCGCTATCGCATAGTCCTACCCCCCAACATAGAAACCACCTATATGATAAATCGTATAGGGAAATCCGTCATATAGAGGTTCCCAATATATATATATATACATATGTGTGTGTGTGTGTGTATCATATCACAAAAGGTTCCAATCAGGATGTCAAATCACTTAAGAATTAAACCCCTTCTTTAAAACTTACGAATTGCCAAATAGTCCTTCAGTTTTACATAACCAAATGAATTTGCCAACAATATTTACAAACTATATCCAACACAACATCAAACACAAAATTTTTATTTTCAATTCCAAATGGTCACTCTATTTCCAACCACACCTCCAAAACCCATCTTAATTATCAAATGGGTCATTACCCTTTTCAATGTCCAACTAAAAAAATCAAGTCCAAATTGGAAAAACATTTAGGAAAACATTTGTAGTTTCATTATTAGAGTGCTTGATTCAACACTTCCCCATTTTAAAACCATGGAGAAATTTTTTAAAAAACATAATGGAGGATATAAGAGAAAAATTTATCAGTAAGGTGTCTTATAGTGCCATCTTCATTTTAATTCACATCCATGAATGCACTCCATGAACCCATAGTTGTTCAAATATCAAATGGAACCCTATGTGTGTCTATGAGAACTTTTTGAAACCATTTTAAAAATCACCACTTTATTTTTAAACCAAACCAACATTACCATCTAATTGAAAACACATATAAACCCTTTCAAAAAAATAGAACCATTCAAAAACAAAACCACCTCAATTATCATGCCATAAAATATGGTCAAACCATACACTCTTTAGATTCTGCAGATTAAATCATATTTACAAAAAAAATAAGAAGGAAAAAATATCACAAAAGGCTTAATTCTAGTTTTAAAGAATTCATTACATTTTACCAAACACAATGGGTGCATAAATACATAATCATATTCAACGAATCATTTCAAATACTATTTTTAATAGTTTCTACCAATGTGAAAACACTATGATAAGCTATATATGTACTATATAAAGGTAAAAATCATATATAAAAATTAATATAAAATATGGAAGCATCAATGTGTTGTTCTATAATGGAAAAATATGGAAACTCTTACCTCAAGGGAGTGAGAACATAATAGAACCCCTAGAGAAGGAATAACTAATCGCCACAGACAATCCACACACCCTAGATCCAAATAAAATCACATCACACCCAAACCCTAACCCTTAATGTTTGGATAAGAGGGAAACCCCATAAGGAGAACCCTAGAAATCGAGGAAAAAGGGAAAGAAGAAGGGGAAAACAAATAAAAACCCCTAAAATTACCTTAGATTCAAAGAGGACGCACCATAGTGGGAAGAGGATCTAAGGGAGAGGGGACTTGGGACCCCTTTTGTGCTAAAATAAAGAGGGAGGAGGGGTTTTGATTTGGTGTTTCAGAAAAGAGTGAGATAAATATGGTTTTTATGTTTTTAATAATCTGGCACGATCACACGGTTTCTCCACATGGTTTAAAAAATAGTGTTCCAACCCAACGTTAGCCACTTCCTAAGCAGGGACCGACCACATGACCAGGCTTCAAGGTTTGTGATACAATGAACAAACTGTACTGTAGCTTTTATCCAATTCTTGGACTAGTTGCATGGTTTCTTAGGCTGACCGCATGGATTTTACTAACCGTGTGGTGCACGTATATAGGAAAAAATCCACAAAAAACTTCCAATAACTCAATAATTTTAACCTGGACTCAATCCCAAACCTCAACCAAAAGACATGAGACTAAGAAAAGAATAAAATTAAGGAGTATCCAAGGTTGGGATGTAATAATTCTCCCAACCAGACACTTTCTTCCCCAATAATGTCACCAATTCATAGGATAACCAAAAATCGAATGCACACCCAATCAAAACCAATAGAAATGATGGTCCTCAGGGTTATCTTTCACTCCATAAGTTACATCTTACTAATCAAGAAGAAACCACATCACACAAATGATGTAAAAACAAAAGAGCGTTCTCCCTACCATAAGAACTTATCTAGCACGAGAGCCTAAAAACCCAAACAACACCACCATGATTTAAATGGAAAACAAACTATGGAGTGACCCAGAAAACCGAGACCCCAGAACTAACTTAACTTCTTCACACTTACCCAATAACCACTTCATTGCAACTGAAATCTAGGGAACTCCCAATGAGATCAAATACCACTTCCTTGGGAAAAAAGAAACAACAACGCAACTGGATCTTGAAATTTCCCCACACACTAGAACCCCACCACATGGGGAAATTCCACCAAAAAAACTATAACCAAAACTAAATAGCGAACTGAAACCATTACCCATCAATTCCCCATGACTCGGGAACTTCGAAACCACCACTGATAAACTAAAACCATCCCACATAAAGGTTGATCACGCACTAAGAATAACAGATAAATTAGAAGACCGCATTCTAATAAGACTACAGCATGGATTATGATATAATAACACTATAAAAAGTTTACAATGAAATGATGAATTCACAAAAATAGAAAAACTAAAATAAGGAACTTTAAACATTTTCATCCCAATCCTTAAAACAAAAAATCATGCTAAGGTTTCCCCACACCCTTCAAAATTTCTGAATGTGTCTGAGCTTTACCCTGAAACTTGTGGTTGGGGCTCTAATGGATGAAGAATCTCTTATCTCATAGTCAAGCATTGGTATACCCCAATCAGGACCTCTTCATCAGGAAACACTTCTTACTAAACATTTCCAGGTGACCCAAATTGCCACAATGATGGAAGGTTTTTGGAGGGATGTGACAAAATTACTTTGAATTATGAAACCTACCACATTAGTGGCACAATAAAGATTGGTATTACAATATATAGAACATAACCAACAAAGAAAACTTCTTAAATATAGGTTCATCTATCATTCTCTCTATTCTATATGGGGAACCTTTATGATCAACAAGAGACCCTAGATTTCCAAATCCATGCACTCCAAAAACAAACTCAGCTAAAAATGATTCTTCCACCAACTTCTCTAAATGAAGATCTTGGAAGAGAGGATATGCTCCTTGATTTCTAAATGAAGACCCCCGAAGAAAAGAGAAGCCTTCATCAAATCCTACAATTCCACCTCCAAGGAAAAGGAAACCATCTCTTTAAAGTGGGCAACATAGACCTTCACAATTTTCTATCTTTTTGAATACACGTGATCTCTTCCCTCTTCTTCATCTTCATTTCCTCATGTATAATCTATCAGACAAAGGTAAAGATAAAAACTAACCACATAATCCCAACATGAATTGATGGCGGGGAGAACAACTCGCATTCATCCAAATATAGACCTTCGAACAAACCTATCATGGTTCAAACTTTGATGGATTCAGGAGTTCCCAATGATTTGAAGATGTGCTCCACTTCATCAATCCACTATAATGCCTCTAAAAACCTAAATTATCATAATAAAAAGCAAACACTTGAGATGAATTATAAACTAGGAATGAATCATTGGCGATCCTATAGAACTTTTTGGGTATCATTCTCTGAAAAACACAAAGACCACAAACCTAAACCAATGTAAAATAGAAGAAAAATAAAAATAAATACATTAATCCAAATAAAATAGGATCATAATCTAAAAAATTATGAAAACAACCCAAAAAATCTCTTTCAAAAAATACAATTTTCATTTAAATTCTAAGACCACCTCATTTTGAGGCTACTTCCCCAAAACAAACCACTTTTCACCAATCAAAACCACATTAAAAAACAAAAATACAATTTCCAAAATCATTTCTTCATCCAAGTCCATTTTAGAAAACCCAAATTAGACCTTCAATTTCAAACACTAACCCATGGAATTTTATAAACCTTCACATGTGAGTCCATCCATTTCTATCCATAAATGACAAAATGCACTTCCCACACCTACCCACACACTTGAAAATGTTTATAAGGAACACCAAGGGTTTCACCAAGCCACTCCTTATAAAATCTTAGAATCCACCAAATTATCAAGTTGAAGCACATTAAATTTAAAACCCATTTTTCTAGTTTAAATCAATTTGGAAGAATCCCATTTTTTTCATTTCCAAATCCATTTTTCGTTTTCAAAATCCACTTACACCAACCGGACTCAAAATATGACACAACTTGAAATGAACTACCAAAATGAGGACCTAGTTCCTATGGTTAACTAGGTGACATGGTATTGGTACATGTCCCAAGTAAGAAATAGCAACTAAGAGTTCCTTGAAGTGTAAAAAAGGACTCCACATGAGTCACTATTCATGTGAGGTCACAACATGACATAGGATCACCTTAGTTGTCATCCATCAATCCAAAACAAAAGTAGAAGACTCAATTCTAGGGCTAACCCTGGTAACTCAAGATTCATCATTAGTGGTGGTGATCAGGAACTGACCCATAACCTTCATGAACCCTGTCAATCCTAATATTAAACTAATAGACACCCCATGTAATAATTAACCTCCCTATGATACCATTTTTTCACGAACCAGGTCAGGATTCCATCTGACCCGACATCCAACCAAGATTGATACATAGCCCGAAGGGTGTTACTGATCCCCATGGGCAGGAAACTAGTGTTTTCCATCAAATATAAACTAAGTGGGAATGATTTCAGCCCAAAGAATAATAAGATTCAATTAAACTAAATTGGAAAACAAATGAAAACCCAATAACTAGAATTCAAATAAATAAAAAAATTGAACTAGTTACAATAGATAAATAGAATAGAAATGATAAATTCAAAACATAATAATTGAACCAAGCTACCAAGACCTCTATATGACCTCTTGGTCACCACCATCCCCAATATTTAACTGCTCTAAGAGCCATCTTGAACCCAAGGAACCTGACCAATAAGTTGAACCTACAAAATATCTTGGGCATATTGGCACCGAGTGGTACAAATAGGGTGTGAGCTAAGAAGATCTATAGGAAAACACCATAGAATCCATATCTTTTATTTCCCAAAAACATTCCAATAACACTAGTTTGAAATATAGTTATGAAAATAGGGTTTTCACATTTTTACAAGTAAACACATTCCCTTCCTATTTCCAAAAACCATGAAAACCAAATTTCCCTCTCCCAAAAAATTATCATTTTAAAACCCAAATCCAAACCAAGTTCCTAATCAAAAAAACATCGGTTTGTGATGAAAATTAAATAAATAGAACAAAATGAATACCAATTACAATAGAACGTAAATAAGAAAATGAAAGGAATAGTCGTGGGAATTTCCTAATCATCACTAGAGAAATCCCAGGGAATACTCGGTTCAAAACCACCTATTGGAGTAAGGTAAAACCCCTAAGTCTATAACCAATTGATCTCCCTCAATTGACCAATCCAGTGGAATAACCCACCTAGCCTCTCAGTGATCCAGGGGGTTCAACCCATCTAATCGGAGCTAGAAAGCTACCATCACTCGATCCTCTAAAATACACCCAGGAACCTATGGTGGAAATATAAAGTGCAGTAGATTCTATCCACTTCTTTGACTAGTTACACAGGTACATAGTCTGGTCGTATGGTTTCTACTAAACGTGGGGTACCCGTGCACAGGCCAAAATCCACCCAAATATCCAAAAACTCAATAATTGTAACAATGACTCAATCCCAAACCACATCCAAAAGACCTAAGACAAAGAGAAGAATAAAATAAAGGATTTTTCATGGTTAGGGTGTGACAATTATCCACACCATAGATACTTTCTTTCCCAATAAATTCACCAATTCAAAGGATAACCAAAATCTGAATGAACTCTCCATCAAAACCATGAGAAACCACGGTATTTAGAGTGACCATTCACTCAAAAAGTCACACCTGGACGATCAAGAATAATATGTATCACAAAAATGAGTGGATAACACACCTCTATAAGAACTTAGCTAGCACAATAATGTGAAAACCCAAACAACACCAACAAGATTTAAATGGGAAACCAACTATGGTGTGACCCAAGAAACAGGGACCCCAAAACTAACTCAACTTCCCACACTAACCAAACATCCCCTTCATCGCAATCATAAAATAGGGAACTCCCATCAATATCACATCCAACATTCATTGCAGAAAATAAAAAACACCACTATCGGATCCCAAAATTTCCCCACACACTAGACCCCCAACACATAGGGAAGGTCATCTAAAAGAACCAGAACCAAACCCAATAAGAAAATTTAAACCACTATCCATAAATTTTATAAGACTCAATAACATCAAATTGATCAATGATAAATGAAAACCATCCCACATAATGGTTGATCACACACTGAGAAAAAAAAATTTCCAAGGCCACATTCAAATCAAACAACTACTTGGATTATGAGAACAGTTGAATCACACATTTAAAATGAAATAATGAACTCAGAATTGTAGAAAAACTACAATAAGTAACAATAAACATTTCTATCCCAATTCTTAAAACAAAAATAATTACAAAGTATCCCCACACCCCTAGAAACTCCTGACTATGTGTGAGCTTCACTCCGAGACCTGTGTGTGGGGATATTTTGGCTGAAGCATCAATTTACTCATAGTCAGGCACTGTCATCCCCGATTACGACCTCTTCTTCAGGAAAAAATTTCTACAGAACATTCCCTGGTGACCAAAATTTCCACAAAGATGGAAGGTCTTCAGATCAATTCAATAATATGGGTTCAAAATCTTAGACCTACCACATTGGTGTCATAGGAGAGAATTACCTAATGAAATAGAGTATAGAACCAAAAAATAATACACCTTAGATATAGGTTCCTCCGGTATTCCCTCTTCACTATATGGTGAAACTTTATGAGAAACAAGAGACACCATATTTCTAACTCCATGTGCTCCAGAAACCAACTCATCTAAAAATGCTTCATCCACCAGCTTCTCAAAACGAATGTCCTTGGAATAGAGGACATGATCTTTGATATATAGATTAATACGCCAAATGAAAAGAGAAACCTTCACTAGTTAGTTCAATTCCACCTTTGGGGAAAAGGAAACCAGGTCCTCGAAGTGATCAACATAGTCCTTAACCATCTGTTGTCTTTGTTGAATACACATGATATCTTCCCTATTCTTCATCTTTATCTCCATAGGTATGAACCATTATTCAAATATGGACATAAAAAATTCCCACATCATCCAAAATAATATTTATGGTGGGTAAAACAACTTCCATTCATCTAAAGATAAACCTTCGATCAAACCTTGCATGATATGTATTGTAACGGCTTCAAGAGTTCCTAATGACATGATGATGTACTAAACATCCTCAAGCCACTCTGTTGCCTCTAAGTGACCTCAACCACCATTATAAACATGAAAGACTCAAAAAGAATGAGAAAATTGAAATGACTCATTATTAACCTTAGGAACCTTTCTAGGTGGTAGTTTTTGAACAACATGGAGAACATAAAAAACCAACATTGAACTGAAGGATAATAAAAAAACACTTTGAGCCAAAAATAACTGCCTCATAAGCCAAACATTTACGAACCCAACCAATAACATATCTTTCAAAAATCACAATTTTTATTTAAATTCTAATTACATCTCAATTCGAGGCTACTTACCAAATAAAAAACCACTTTTCACTAAAAAACACATTGTAAAACAAATACCAAATTTTTTAAATCATTTCATCATCAAAATACATTTTATAAAACCCAACATATCCCTTAAGTCCCAAAAACTCACCCATGTAATTTTTTGATTTTGTGTTTGTGCTTCCATCCATTTCCATCCATGTTTTCCAATACACACTTCCCACACATACCCACACATATGAAAATGTTCATAAGAAACACCAAAGGTTTCACCAAGAAAATCCTTAGAAAATCCATGTATTAATCAAATTCTTAAGATGATGTTAATTAAATTTAAAACCCGTTTTTACAATTTAAAAAAATATATGAAACCTCTTTTCCATTTCAAAATACATTTTTCATCTTCAAAATCCACCTAAACAAACCAAAACCAAAACAAGACACAAATTAAAATGAACTATCGGAATGAGGAACTAGTGCCTCTTTCTAACCTAGTGACATTATAGTGGGGAATTCCCTAATTAAGAAAAATAAACTAGTAGTTCCTTAAACATTGCACTTGGAATCTACATGGTCCACTATTCCATGTGTGGTCAAAACATGACACCATCTCACATCCCTTGTCATCCCTCAATCCAACACAAAAGTAGAAGACTCAATTCATGGACTACCCATGGTAACTCAAGTTCCTTCATGAGTGGTGGTGATCAGGAAAATACCCATAACCTACCTCATGAGCCCCAAAAATCCAAATCTACAACTACCAAATACCCCAAGTAATAAGGAACCTCCCCCAAATACGATTTAATCATGAACTAGACTAGGATACCATCTGACTGAGTTCGAGACATAGCCTGAATGGTGTTATCGATCCCTACGGTCTAGAAACTATTGTTGGGAAACAAATATAAACTGAATGGGAACTATTTTATCCCAAATAATAACCATGGTCAATTAAACTAAATTGGACAATTAGTGAAAAACCAAAAACTAAAACAAAAATAAATAATGAAAAGGAATCAGTTACAACTATTTAATTGAATAAAAACTAAAAATAAAAAAATAAAAATAGAACCAAGCTACCAAGACATCCATGTGATCTCTTGGTCACCACCATACCCCTGACCGAACTACTCCAAGAGCCATCTCAAACCCAAGAAACCTAAAAAATAATTTGATCCTTCAAAATAGCTCAGGCCTATCAGAATGAGTGGTACAATTAGGGTGTGAGATAAGAATCTCAGTAGGAAAACACCACAGAATCCATATCTTTCCTTTCTCAAAAATAGTCCATTAGCACTAGTTTGAAATACATTTATAAAAATATAGTTTTAACATTTTTCTAAGTAAACACATTTCCTTACTTTTTCCAAAAACATACATATTATTTTTCCATTTCCAAAACAAATTATCATTTGAAAACCCAAATCCAAACTAGGTTCCTAAGAAAAAAACATCAGGCTATAATGAAAAATAAATAAACAGCAAAAGATGAAAACCAATTACAAGAGAAAGTAATCAAGAAAATACAAGTAATAACCATGTGAATTTCCTACACATCCATGAAAATAACCCTATGTGTAATTGGTTAGGAACCACCTGTTGGTGTACGGTGAAGCCCCTAAGTCTATAACTAACTTTCCCCCTCAACTGAACAATATAGTGGCATATCCCACCTGGCCTCTAAGTGGTTCATGGGGTACCAACCCATCTAATTGGGGATAGAAAGCTACCATCAGTAGATCCTCTAAAAGATTCCAAAGAACCCATGGTTGTAATAAAATGTGTAATTGGGAGGCCCTCACATGCGCGACTCATCTTCTCTAACGCCACCACACTTTCCTACCCCCAACACATACCCCACATATATAATAGCTCGTATATGGAAATCCCTCCTAAAAAGGTTCCCACTATATGTGTGTGTGTGTGTGTGTGTATTTATCACATCATAAAAGAATCCAGCTGGGCCGTCACATCACTTAGGAATTCAACCATTTTTTTAAAACACTCAAATTTCCAAATTGGCCTTTACTTTTACATAACCAAATGCATTTACCAAAAATATTTACAAACTATTTCCAATAAAACATTAAACACCAATTTTATATTTATTAATTCCAAATGGGCCTTTAGTTCCAACAACACATCCAAAACACATCTCAATTATCAAAATTGGCCTTTAATCATTTCAAAATTCAACCAAAACATGTATCAAGGAAAAATGGGCCAAACTTTAATGAACACATTTATGGTTGTATTATCAGATTACTTGAAGTAACACTTCCCATTTTTAAAACCATGGAGTCATTTTAAGAAAAATGGGAAGTAGGAGAGAAGATAATATTTCAAGGGAAAGGTTCCTTAGAATTCCATCTTCATTTTAATGCACATCCATTGGTTCACTCCAAGAACCCATAGATGTTCCAACATCCAATGGAACCCTCCTTGTGTCTATGATATATTTTTTAAACGATTTCAAAATCACCATATTATTTTTAAACCAAACCAACAATCCCATTTTATTGAAAAAGTATATCAACACTTTCAAAATAAAGAGAATCCATTAAAAAACAAAACCACCCTAATTATCAATCCATAAAAGATGTTCAGGTCACACACTTTTCAGATTCTATACATTAAAAAAAATTACCAAAACATAAAAATGGAAAAATATTAAAAAAAAAGATTAATTTCACTTTTTTAGAACACATGACATTTTACCGAACACAATTGGTGCATAAAGACATAGGAATATTCAAAATTGATTTTAAATACTATTTTAAACAATTTATTCTAATGTGAAAACACTTTGATAAGATAACTATATAACTTATAGAGGATTTAATCTTATTTAAAAATTAATTGAAAACATTAAATCATTAATGGGTTGTGTCATAAAGTAATAAAGATGGAAATTCATACCTCAAAGGAGTGCGGAAACAATAGAACCCTTAGAGAAGGATGAAGTAATCCCCAAGGATGATCCACAAACCCTATATCCAAAGGAAATTGCATCACACCCAAACCCTAAACCCTAGTTTATGGACAAGAAAGAAACCCCATATAGAGAACCTAATAAATCAAGAGGGAAGGGAAAGAGGACAGAGAAAAAAACCAAAACCCCAAAAAAATACATTAGATTCAAAGAGGAAGCACATTAGAGGGAGAAGGATCCAAGGGAAAGTGGTATTAGGACCCCTGCATGCACCAAAACTGAGAGGGAGTATTGGGGTTTTATTTGGGGTTTAAGAGAGGAGATAATGGAATATAGTTTTTAAGTTTTTAATGATTTGGAATGACAACATGGTTTGGCTGCACGGTTTACCAAACTGTGCGCCAACCGTGCGGTATCCACTGCCTAAGAAAGGACCAACCTCATGAATAGTTCGCGTAGTTTGTACGACCATGCTTAAACCATGTGGTAGATTCTGTCTACATCCTTGAATAGTTGCATGAGTACTTGGGCTGACCGCACAGTTTTTACTAACCATGAAGTGCCCATACGCAGGCAGAAACCCACCCACACTTCCAAAAACTCAATAATTTTATCCAGGACCCAATCCCAAATCTCGACCAAAAGACACAAGAAAAAGAAAATAATAAAATAAAAGAGTGTCCAAGGTTAGGGTGTGACACTATATGTGTGATCATCCACTAAATCAGGTTGAAATTCCATGTCTTATATCTATATAGCATGGGATGTAAAATGTTTTTTATATTATAATAATCACACCTTCCAATAGATCATGTATCATTCTTATTTGGTAATGAATCAACTATTAATGTAGGCTAATCATACAGAACTCTTATATATGCTCAGTATTCCATGGTTGATCCTATATCATATTATACATTATAAAACACATGAAATCAGAAAAAACAACAAAATTATACACATATAATGATTGGGATAAATGAAACAAATCCGACATTGCTACATTACAATCTATATTATCTATTTAACTATACTCCTGAGGAGGGTTCTATTGTTTAAAACTGATAGGCAACACATATGGTGATTTTCGGAGTAATTTCAATTATTCATTGTCTCATATGTATAATAAATTCATCATGTATCTTATATATGTCAATCAAATTTCATACATGTTGTATTGTATGTGAATTCATTTCCATAATTACATAGGAAGCCAAGATTCTAAAATCAATTAATTTAGATGATATAAACTATGTATTATTATTTTCATAAAAAAACACAACCATTATCTACCTTTATAAAGGTATCCATGTTAATAGACTAACACCACTCTTGGGCTTTCCCATATTTCGCCACAATTTTTTAGTAGGAAAGGAAAAACATCGAATTACTCAAATCATGTTGTAAAATTACTCAAACATGATTTATATCTCAAAGACACAATGTTCCATTTTAGTATTTCAACTATAAGTACACTAGTAAAAATAATAATTTTAACATTCCTTTTTCAATCATTCATTTGAAAGTAATGATTTTTTCTACATTAGTTTCTATATACTTTCCTTATAAACTCTCAACATAGTGGTTTTTCATATTAGTTATCCAAAAATACACATGGACAATTTTTTCACGCCTATTTTTTTGTCAAATATTTAACAAACATCATTAAAATTATTTTCAACATAATTCACTAAATAATCATCAAAATAAATCTTCTATATCGTCAGTTTGATGTCGGTTATTCAAAAAACAAAATATGAAAAATTTGTCTTCAAAATTAACATAACAACCAAAATTATTTACTCTATAATATAAAACTAAGTTTTGATGTTAGTTTTACGTAAATATACTCAATAAAATAAAAAATAAATTCTGATTTTGTAAAAAATACATTCCCTAAAAATATATTTTTCATGCTCATTTAAAAAATGACATGATTTTATTTTTTAAAATTATATTCTTAAAAACTCACATTAAAACCATAATATAAATTTGATTTTTCAAAATCTGACCAGAAAATTATGTTATCAAAAATAAATTTTCACTAATATAACATCTCATCTTAATAAATTAATATATTTCACATCATTTTTTGACAAAAAACACATAATAAATATTTTAAATATCGTTAATAAAAAATATGTTAATGTTATTTAGTGAAATAATTAGTTACAATTATTAAATAAAAAATTTAACTCTTAAGTATTTAATATTTGGTATTATTATCATTAATTTTATTGATTATTTTTTAATGACTAATAAAATGTTTTAATTTAATATATATTAAGATTTTATTATTATTTATTAAATAATTACTCATTAAAAAAATATTAATTATTATTTAATATTAGATAATGATTACAAATTAATGATTAATATTCATGATAATTTATATTTCACTAATTTTTAAGTTTCTTTTCTTATGTATAATTAATTGTTAATTTAATAATCTAATAAATAACTATAAATATTTTTATTTAGCTTCTTTTAATTATTGATTTCTAAAAAATTAATGAAAATTATAAAAAAAAGTAATAAAATTTTTTAGTTAGTTTTATCACCTCAATAATTAAAACTGATAATTGATTATTTTAGCTAGAGTTTGAAACCTTCTCCAAAAAAATATAATATAAAACCATGGGTCGTAATAATGATTTTGATGACGACTATGATAATGATGATGATGATGATGAAAAAAAATGTCACAAGCTACAATGGAATGAGACACATGTATACACCTATAAGAAAAGTACAGATCAAACCCCACCCCCCCTAACTACTGACTCGCATATTAGATTACCCATTATAATTTGAAAATTTACAAAATCCCAATAATATCATATCCTGAAATCCTAGGAACCCAATTACCTCACTGAATACCAAAAAGGATAATTTTAAGTAATATAACCATTTTTAAAACACTATTTCAATGAAATAAACTAACTACTATTATACACAAAATATTTCATTGTGTTTCTATAACATATTCTAAGGTTGTACAGTACCATGAAAAAAATACTTACTAAATGGGGGTCATTAAAGATATAACCCATGAGTTGTTGGATATAGATTTGTATCTGGTAGCTAATCCACCACATGGTTGGTCCATAATAATGATAATAGAAATAATAATAATAATAATAATAATATTATTATTATTATTATTATTGGTAACTATTGAAAAAAATAAGACAAACAAAACAATAATGTCATGTTTTTCTTTCACTAAAGTTTAATGTATAGTAACTAAAAATGTTGAATTAATAATTATTTTTTTTTATAAAAATGGCTTAAAATATTTTTTAAAATATATACATTGATCAAATAAATAAATATTTAATAATATATATACATCATCGTATATAAATTTATAAATTAAGTTTATTATATAATTTATTAATACATCATGAATTGTTGGTAATTGTAAATATAATTTTACACATAAGAAAATATTTTGGAATTATATTGATAGATATTAAAAATAAATAATGTATATATATATACATGTATGTGTATAAAAATATAAATACATTATAAAAATGTGTTTATGATACATTAGAAAAATAAATATATAAATAATAAAATAAATTATTTAAAAGTATTTATAATAGCATTTTATAAATGAATTTATAATCAAGGATGATAATGAGTATCCCTTACCTAGAGTGCTGACACTACAATGCATAATTATATTGGATTATGGTAGGTTTATTTATCATTATTTAGTGTTAGGGTAGTAAAATAAACACTTGATTAATATATGAAAATGGTTAGTGTAGTATTCTCAAGGTATTGCAAAACCTGAACATGATTATAAAAGTTATTATTAATTTTTTAATCATATATTTATATGTAATATTAAAAAAAGTTTAAATTCATCACTTTTAATGAACAATTTTAAATTTATAAATGATTTATATTAAACCTAGATCTAATTGAAATTTTTATTTTCCTTTTAACTATATTTTTTAATGTATTACAAAATTTTAAAACCATTTTATTTAAGGTGAGATATTTTTATTTCTTAATTATAAATAGTTTTTCAAAAATAAATTTTGTAGAAAGTTGTTAAAATTGAATTTAAATATTAAATATATATTTCTTAATATAATTTGCTATAATTAGTTTAATAACTTTTAAAAATAATTTTTTAAAATGTGCTCATGTATAAAAAAAATTAGACTTGTTAGTGTTCGAGTATATCATGTTTTGTAACTTTTCATCCAACTATCAATACTATACAATGCATATTAATTTAAACATCATATATATATATATATATATATGTATATGTATATGTATTTAAGTGTCTATGTGTATATATATATTTAAAAATAATTTATTTTTATACAAAAATATTTAGATACATATATTACACAGAATTATATAAAATTATATTATATAAAAATAAATATACCTTATATTAATGTATTTTTAATTCAATTATTAAAATATTTTACACATTAATTTTATAAGAGTATATAAAAATATTATATATGTATATATATATATATATTACATAATAATTCTATATAAGTATATTTTTAATATATATATATATATATATATATATATAACGTTATATGAATGTATAAAAATAAACTATTAAAATTTATTAAAATTTATATTAAACATTATTTAAATATGTTATATAAATACATTAAAAATATATTTACACAATTATATGATATAATGATATTATATATATTTATACATAATTATATTATTTTAATATACTAATTTATTGAAAATAATTTTTAAAAAATATATGAAAGTATATAAATATAATATATTATTAAAATATATATATGGAATAAGTATATATTTATATATAATCATAAATATATATTGTTATGTGTTAATTAATATTAAATTATATATTTTGTGGATTTTATACCATATCCATTGGAAACTATATATATTTTTTTTTGATTATAATTATTAGTTAAAATGTTATGTGAAACGAACTAATATGTGAACTGTGTTTTCAAAACACATGAAAAAAAAGACTTATACTTCTACCTCATATAACTCTAGGCTATCCTTTTCCTACTCACCCACTCCACAACAATCATTCATATTAGTTATCTCTATACCCACTCTACCTACTATATGGTCTTCATCATATCATAAATTTATATATTGATGAAACCACCATAATAAAACTCGTATCCAAAAATTAATCATGGATTATGTCCTTCTATGTATTCTGAAAAAAATAAGTTATTCATGGAAACATTGAATAATTTATTAACTACATATTATATAATAAAAACATTATCATAAAAAGTATTTTTTAAATCAGATAGAAACATAGACATGTCATATGAATCCATGTCAAGGGAATAATGTCACTACTAAAGTATCTTACAACCCAATTCTATTAGTAAAACCATATTATGTAATTAAAAAATTGTTTATCAATATATACTTATTTTTAATAAATAAATAAAAATTCACTCCCTCATAATTTGTATTATCTCCATTAATTTAGTTTTATAGGGAAATATACATCTTTCATCCAATGTTCTGACTAGTCCTATAATTGAATACTATATCCCAAATCCAAAAAATAGACAAAAATAATTTTTGATATCAACAGGTAATATCATGGGATAGGTATATATTCACCTACCTAAACTGAGATTCAACATAATCTAGGACGTATATCATTTTATACCTGAGGCTACCATCTTCTGAAAGGGGTTAAATAAAATATCATAGGAAAACAATACACCTAGTATTACAGAAAAAATCATAGTTTAATAGAACATATATATGAATATGTATCAACAAAATTAACATGGATTCACAATTAAATTTAAACAAGCACAATAACATACACCATGTTAAAGTATATGAAGAACATGTTTAAAATTACAATCCATTTGTTCAATAGAAAATGACTAGATGGGGTGATCCTAAAAAAAGAATCCTGCAAACAAAAAATAGGTGAAACTATAAATAATATTAATCCTCATATTTAAATTTTTCCTACTTCTACAATGAGTTATCAATTCATTATCATATGTCCCTTGGTATTTCCCTTACTACTATGAAAAAAATATTTTTTCACACAAATAGATATGCAAATCTAGTGTGTGAGTGGAAATAATTATGAAAAAAACCTATATTACCCCTAATAAAATTAAATATAAATATTTCTATATGTAAAATATTAAATGAAAGATCTGAAAATGATAAAAAATCACATGATTTAGAACTTATATTTCTTATTTAGCCATAGTAAAGGTTAACTATTACCCGATGTGACCTATATTGATGTATATAGACAAGGTTTCCCAAGTTCTAGACTCATGAGTAATATATTTGGAGTTCAAAAAAATAATTTTCCTTCATTCCCCCTTAAAATCCAATAAAAATTATAATCATGAATCAGGGGTATATTTAATAAATGATTATATCTTTTTCATAAGTGTAAAATGAGATCTATCCTAAAAAACATTGTATTCTTGAATTAAAAAAAACCTATAATGAAAGGTTTATATGATGTACAGACCAGAAACATAACCTATATTGGAAGTATAAAATAAGTATCGAATTGGAAACACTCTTGACCATTAAAGTTGTGATTGAATAATTGGTTGGAAACCAATCCCATCCTATAAAGTAAAATGACATTATTAGAATAGTAACACCATCTATCCAATTTGTAATATCCCAATCATCGGTAGAAAATTCATCACATTATTTATTTAATAGTTCACCCATGGATGGAGAACAATCTCCATCTTGTAAATATTATATCAAACAAAATTATACCTCAAAACCCATATTTTACTTATTATGCCAATCACTCATGTGAAATAGTCTCTCTTATAAATGAATCCCTCAGTATTTCCGAAATTTCAATGTCGATGTTTGTTAACATCAATTGAGTCGTCAAATCATTGAATCAATTAAACCATCATGAATAACCATTTCATTAAAAATCATAGTTATTTCCCAACATGAACAAAGTCCTTGATTCATAATTCACCCATCCAGTGAAAATAAATATTCTAAAATATCAATTATGAAGAACATAATTCCCATCAATAATTACAGTCCATATGTTAAATAATCAAGTACCGTTATTTGGGAATGAAAATAAAAATATTATTTGATCCATCATGGTATTCAAAACATTATTATAATAATCCCTTAGTGTATAAATCACAACATCAAAGAAAAATTCAATAAAATATTCTAATATTTTTATATCAAACTGGTTCTTAACCCTTGATATTTAATACCTCATAGTCTTATTAAATATCCATTTATTTACACAATTTAAAAAGTTTCAATCTCATAGGTTATCCCGCATATGTTTAGTTGGGTATATAAGGATCCATATAAATCATTCCATATACCAACCTAAAAGTAAAATTGGGAATTGGATAGTTAACTCTTATATATAACCACTTTAAAACTACTTCAATAATTATAATCGACATCAAAAGTGTTCAATCAATAAATAGTGATCCTTTTAGAAGTTTACTAAAGTGACCATGCTTTTTAATAAATTACTATTACATAATTTTGAAGATAAACCACATAAAATTAGTACACAATGAGGATAAAAAGGTTTAGTGTCTTGGGAAAATTTGGATAATATATAACATTTACAAGTTAAAACATACATATTAATTTAATTCCTTCTTCTCTAGCTTCTTATTTGCCTTTGAATTCTTCTTAATACATGTAATCACCTAAGGATATACATTAAAAAGGGGTGATCTAAAATCCAAATAAAATGATAGATAGGGAAATGAAACAGTATAACATGGGGTGATCATAATCACTACCATCATTACATATGTATGGAATCATAATCATGAGAGAAAACATTATGAAAAGTCATGGAATGTGGAAATGCATAAAAATGAAACATCATGTCTCATTGGTCAAATACCACACATAGTTTTGAACAAAGATAGCACCATTTTCACACATATTTCATTTTTCATCATGAGATGCACCACATTACCCAATTAATTAGAGTGATATATAATTTCAAGATCACCCTTCACATCATAAGATTTTCATTATGCTATATAATTATGGGTGCACTCGTCACATCATAACATTTAAATTATCATGAATGCCACATAGAACATATATCAATATTTAATGTAAAATAACCAATGTAAATTAATGGGTTTCATTCCATAAGAATAAATTCATAAAAATTCGGTTCCATTATGAAAGAGGTAATAATGTACTTGAATCATCGACTTTGAAGGAACAATATCGAGAAGTAAAAGGTTTTTTTTAAGAAGTGTTATTTTGGAAAACGTTGAGTTAGTCATAAACTCATATAAAAAACATGTATATCCCATAAAATGATATATAATGATGATGAAATTATATTTAAGGATTATCCATGCTGAAAATTGGTTTAAATAGGGAAACCCCAAATAATGAGAGTTGGGTTCGAGAATTCCCCTTACCTTGAGTTCAAATACATTCTTCACATTAATATAATGTATAATAAGATTAGAATCATTAATTAACAAATAAAAAACCTTTTATCCTTGAATTTTATTCATTATGGTTTTATAAATTTCATTAATGGGATTTTATATGAGTTATAGAGTTTAATTTCATCATTCGAAAGCATTCATTTTCATGGTTTTCACGATCGTCTCACTTGTATTCATGAATGGAAGTTCGTGTAAAATGACGAAAAATATCTAGAATTTTTGTTATTTGTTATTAGTTATATTAAAAATGTTTTAATTATATGATAAATAATTTTTATTTATGGAATGAGTATGAATCATTAGATATAAGTTAATGGTTATTGTTTTAGGTTAATTTTGGAATTTTTTCGATTACAATGAATTTGTTTTGTTTTATCATTTATTATTATGTGTATAATTTAGTTCCAGAACATAAAGATGGTTATAAAAAAAATTAAAATATTATTTCAACCATTTAATGGTTTTATTAACATTCTTTAAGTTGTTAAAGGAAAATGAAAGTGTATCACCCATGATGTTGGTAAATTGACACATCACGAGCAACGATTTGATTTTTAAAAATAAAAGAGAGAGAGAGGGAGAGAGGGTAGATTTTAATGATGAATATTCCATTATCATGATATAATTCAAGTATATGAAACATAATAGATTTTTCATTCTATTTGGATGAATGGAGGTGAGGAAATAATGAGAAAAGAGATGAAATTGAGAGTAAATTAAAAGAAAGAGAGAGGATTTACCTCTTGAATTTATCATCCTTTTGTACCTATATAATGAATTTTTTTTATCTTTTCATGAGACTGAGAGATAATTGACTTGGAGGAGGTACTATGGATGATTATTGGGAAGAATTTTGGATAGTCTCAATGCCTTAGAAGTGTGACGAGAATAGGGTGTAAGGTATTTATAGTTGAGAATAACAGTGTTTTCTCAATAATATTAGTTTATTATTTTGGCTCAAGTCTATGAATAGTTTGAGCATTATCACTAAATATATTTAAATAATTAATTATTTTTCGAGATTAATGTGATTACATCATCCTTACATCAATAATAACTCAAAAATTCATATACTTATCATTTATTGAAAACTATTTTTTTAATTATTCATTAAAAATTCAAGTATTTCAGAGAAATTACAAAAATTAAACTTAACCATTTTTTGATGTGTAGAATTAAAAAATTACCTCCATATTATGAAAATAATTTCTCAATATTATTAATTTAATTTTTAATTAAAATCATCATTACTTGGAAAATACAGATTTTAAAATTATAACTGATTTTGTTACACTTTAAAAAACTACTTAAGGTCTCATATCATTATATTACAATAATAAGACACAAAAATATTAATTTATGAATAAATTTTATGTAAATAAATTTTTTTTTTAAAAATTATTAAATTTATTATAATATTTTAATTAAATATTTATGACTTATAAAAATATCAACACTTAATTAATAATTTTTAAAATATTTACTTATACCATGATATAATTATATCTCATTTTCACTTATAAGATACAAAAATTTTATTTATACTTTCATGGGTAAGGATACTATTCATTTGGTCAGTTTACTATTCATAATGGTCATATTACTATTCCTAAGATCAAGTTACTATTTCAACAATATTGGTTCCTTAACATCGAGAGATACTTCCTATTTCATTAATTATTCATTTATGAAGTTTTTATTATGGTCCACAAGTGATTATATTTGATTTATACTATATAAAAATACTATAAAATGGATGAATTACATTGATAAAAGTTTGGACCATTACATTCTTCCCACATTTTGAAATATCACCCTCAAAATATCATTTTTCATAAATAGTTAAGGGTACATGTCCTTCATTAACTCCTTTGGTTCCCAAGTTTCTTCTTCATACTTATGGTTCCTCCATAACACATTGAAAAGGTGGGTTTCATATTGTGTATAATCTTATCTCGTTGGTCAATATTTTTTACTGGATACTCCTCATAAGAGAGATCATTTTCTACCTATACCACCTCTATGTTTAATACATTTGATAGATTTAGTATTTACTTCCTAAATAGTGATATGTGAAACAAATCAAGAACATTATACATACTCTGTATATGTGCTAGCCGATAGGCCACATATCGTATGCAATCCAGGTTCTAAAAGGATCCAATGTACCTCGGGCTTAGATTCAATTTCATTCCAAACTAAATGACTCTCTTCCATGGTAATATTAGTAGGATGACTTTATCTCCAACTTCAAACTCTAATTCCCTTCAATTATTTTCAACATATCTCTTTTTTTACTCTGAGTAGTTTTCATATGTTTCTGGATGACTTGAAAATTCTATATCATCTCTTTCATAAGACCTAGTCCAAGTTGCTTTCTTTCCCCAACTTCATACCAACATGTTAGAGTTCTACGTCTCTTTCCTTGCAGATATTCATATAGATCCATCTGAATACTTTATTGGAAGCTATTTTTGTATGATAACACAACCAATTAGATATGTTGATCGTATCCACCATTTAACTCTAAATAGATGGATCTTAGAATATCTTCAAGCATCTGAATGTCCCTTTCAGATTATCCATCAGTTTGGGGGTGATAGGCCATGGTGAAATCCAATGCAGTACTCAAGTCATGTTGAAGACTCCACCAAAATTTTGATGTGAACATGGGATTACAATCAGATAAAATTGAGAGTGGAAATCCATGTCGTCTCACCACTTCATTCAGATATATCATTTCATGTTTTTTAACTGAGAGATGTTCTCGAATAGTAATAAACTGGGAAATCATGGTGATTTGGTCCACCACAACCCTTATCACATTATTTCATTTGAATCTATTTGGGATAAAGGTGAAAAAATATATAGTGACATTATCTCATTTCCACATGGTTATAGGTAGTGGTTGCAACATCTCTTTGGACAACAGTCACTCGCCATTAACTTTCTCACATATTAGGCGCCTTGATATATACTTCACAATATCCTTCTTCATGTTATCTTGCTAAAATTGTTCTATGAGGCCACGGTACATCATAGTACTCATGGGATGGATATAGAAATTTGATCATTGTGTATTGACCAATATTTCCTTCTTTATCCCTGGTGATGAAGGAAAACAAAGCCTCATTTCAAAATGAATCACACCATCATCATTGATATGAAACTCTTGCATATTCCATTCATTTTATACATTAACATTATTTTGTAACTCCAGATCTTCCAATTATGCCTCCTTAATCATTTCTTGGATAGATGGTTTGGAAATCCGTCGAGAAAGGTAGGATTAATTCCCTTCCACTATGATTTCCAAATCCATTATTTGAATATCCAAAAAGATACCATATTTCTCAATATACAACATGGATATAGTAGAATGTTCTTTTCTACAAAGATCTTCAGCTACCTTGTTCTCCTTGTCAGGATGATTGTGAATAGAGAAATCATAGTCTTTTATTAGCTCTAACCGTATCCTCTGATGCTGGTTAATCTCCTTTTGTGTGAATATATACATTAGTCTCTTATGATCATTATATATGTCACACTTCTCCCATAGAGGTAGTGATGCCATATTTTCAAGGCAAAAAACACAGTTTGATGCTCCAAATCTTGAATCGGGTAGTTCTCCCCATGGATCTTCAACTATCATAAGGTCCTGGATATTACATTATCATTTTTCTTGAGTACACAACCCAATACTTTCCTGGAAGCATCACTATATATCACAAACCTTTCTCTACTTTTCAGTAATGTGAGTACAAGTGCAGTGATAATTCATCTCTTTATATCCTTGATGTTTTCCTCACATTGTTATATCTAGACATACTTTACCCCTTTACATGTTAACTTAGTTAGTGGGATTGAAAATTGTTAGAAATTTCTCACAAAATTTCAACAGTACCCTACTAAGCCAATAAAACTTTGAATTATTGTGATAATATAGGGTCTGGTCCATTTCTCAATCACCTTTGTTTTTGGAGGGTCCCTTGAAATTCCCTCATTTATGATCACATGTCCCAATAATGTCACTTGATGCATCCAAAAGTCACACCTTTGGAATATGGCATAAAACTTCTCCTTCTTTAATATTTCCAACACAAGCCTTAGGTGTTCCTTCTCTTGGAGTAGATGATAATATTATTGATAAACACTGCAAAAACATCAATGAAGGTAATGTATAAAGACTCTATTCATAAAATCCATGAATATTTCATGGGAATTAGTATGTCCAAATGGAATCACCAAAAAATCATAGTGGTCATACCTTGTACAGAATGAAATCATCTGAATATATTCCTTCTTCACAATTAGCTGATGATATCAATAACGGAGATCAAAATTTGATAATTACTATGCTCCTCGTAACTGATCAAACAATTCATCAATCCTTGGAAGAGGATACTTGTTCTTTATGGGGATCATGTTGAGTTCCCGATAATTGATACACAACTGAATTTATCCATCCTTTTTCTTGAGAAAGAGAACTGGCATACCCCAAGGTGATGCACTAGGGTGTATGAACCCTTTATAAAAATTATCTTATAGTTGCTTTTTTAACAACTCTAGTTCAATAGGGTCTATCATATAGGGACACCTTGAGATATGAGTACTTCCGAGTATGAGTTCTATTGAGAACTCTACCTCATGATCCAGGGGGAGTCTGAGAAACTATTCAACAAATACATCCCTATATTCCCTTGTGATGGGAATTTCCCCTATTTTGATAAATTCCATTGACTCAACCATTTGAGCAATGTATTATTATTCCAAGGGAATCAACACCCAATCCATTGAAGTATTTTTAAAAGTATATTCATGATCTTCCTTGAATTTGTAAAGGTGCATGGGATGGTTTGGAATATAAAAAGATATTTCCTTTTCCCAAAACTTTTTAAATTCTATATATAATGAGATTAGATCCAATCTTATTATAGTATCGAATTCAACCAAGGGAAATCTCACAAGATTTTTGGGAAGAATCTTCCCACATATAACAACATCATAAGATTTTAACACTTGGGTTACCATGATTACACCACTTGGTGTTTTTACATATATCCTTACTTAATGGATTTAGGGATTGGATTCAATAGTTCTAGAAAATGTTCAAGATATAAAAGTATGCATAGAACTAGAATAAAATAAGAATTTTTCTATTCTTGAGTTTATATAAAGTGTACCTTTCATGAATTCATTTTCTTTCCCCACTTCTGCAGTAGTGATCATATAAGCCTTCCCTTTCTCCTTTGTCTTTAGTGGCTGATGACACTAATTATCCTAGAAGACTCAAGGTTTAGTGAACTAACTTTCATAGTTCCCTTTCTCCCTATAGTTATCGCATTGGACCATGGTTGGTGCTCTCCTTTCCCCCACTACATTTTCCTTTTTCCTCTAGTCTTTTAAAAATTCATAATCTTGATGGAATTCCCTCCCACACTTGAATAATTTCCTATTTCCTTTGAGGCAGTTCTCATGATGCTTCTTCCCAAATTTTTGACATGTGGGTGGTTGAGTTTTCGTTCCATATTTTTCATGAGATATTCCTTCATGAAACTCCATCTAGCATTTCTTATCACCATATCCATGGGACCATTATCCAAACTCTATATCCTCTTTTACACCACATCGAACAAATTATTCATTACTCCCAATGTCTCAAATTTATAGATACTTTTGAAGGTTTGGTTTTAAACCAATAAATAATCTATCAATTTTTCTTTCATTGTTAATAACAAAACCCGAACAGTACCTAGAAATCCTTCTAAAATTATCTTCGTAGGTCGTGATAGGTTATTCTTACATTTTCTTTAGCTCTATGAATACTCTATCCATATTTATTTGAAGAGTTTGAGGGAAATATTTATTAAGAAAAATTTTCATAAACTCCTTCCACTTTATATCATCAATTTCATCCCTTGGCTTATTATTCTTAATCAAATTCCACTATTGGCTAGCCTCTCCTTCTAGACGATAGATTGAGTGATCCACCTTCTCCATCTCATAAAAATTATCAATTGAAAAGATATTCTCCATCGATTTTAACCACTATTCTGCAACTAGTGTAACATAATATCCACTAAACAATAGTGGTCATTGTCACATAAAACACTCGATAACTATTTTCTCCCTCTTTGGTGGAGCAGGTCATTCTACCTTATTCAAGTTATTATTCATAACTTAAGATAGCTGGGTAAGCATCACCATTACGTTTTAAACTCCACCTTCTAAGGCATTGAGGAATTCATTCAGATAATTTATTCCTTTTTCTTCTCATGGGTTTTGGTTTGGTTTCACCTGGTTCCCACCATTTTCTAATATAGAAAAGGTTAGAACAAAATATAATTCAACAAATCATGAATAAATAATTTATTCCTTTGTTTAATTAAGTCTAAAGGCATATCTTATGGCATCCTTATGTTTATAATTTTCTAAAAAAAATATTATAGCATGATTTATTATACTTAGTATCATAGTAAGGGTTTTTAGTAAGGTTCACTAATCCTAATTCACAAATTAACTGGACTCTCCTCTATTACCAACTAAAGAAACCCTGCTTTTTATTACATTACTATAACATCATTTTAAATATAAAAAATATAAAAATAATTACATAATGAGGATACAAAGGTTTAGTGTCTTGGGAAAATTAAGACCATACATAACATTTTCAAGGTAAAACATAAACATTTATTTAATTTTTTCTTTTTTATATTCTTATTGGCCCTTGAATTCTTCTTATAACATGTAATCACCTAAGGATATGCATCAAAAATGGGTGAGATAAAATCCAAGTAATAAGATAGATAATAACATGAAACAGTATAACATGGGGTGATCATAATAATTATAATCCTTACATAGGTAGGGAATCATAATCATGAGTGGAAACTTTAAGAAAAGGCATGGAATGTAGCAATGCATGCAAATAAAACACCATGTCTTAGTGGTCAACTACCACACATAGTTGTGAAAAAAATAACATCATGTTCATACATATTTCACTTTCCTTCAGGAGATACACCAAATTAGAAAAGTCATTGAATATCTATATAATTTTGGGAACACCCTTCACATCATAACATTTACATTGTGCAATATAATTCCAGGTGCACTCATCACATCATAACATTTACATTATCATGCATGCAACATAGAACATATATCAATATTTTACATAAAATAAGACATGTAAAGGAATATGTTTCATTTCATAATCATTAATTTCTAAAAATTGGGTCCCCTTATGAAAGATGGAATGATATACTTGAATCATCAACTTTGAAGAAAAAATCTCAAGAAGTAAAGGGTGTTTTTTAAAAGAATATTTCTTTTGGAAAACATTTCATTTTTCATAAACTAAAGTATAAAACATTTATATCATATAAAATAAAATCTAATTATGATTTAATTATATTTATGAAATTATCCATACTGAAAATGGGTTGAAAGATGGAAAACCCCTAGAAATAGAGTTGGGTACAATAATTCCCCTTACCTTGAGTCCAAATGATTTATTCACTTTAATATATTGTATAATTAGGTTATATTCATTAATTAATAAATAAATAACTATTTATACATTAATTTTATTAATAATTATTTTATTGAGTTAATTTATGGGATTTATAATGAGTTATAAAGTTTAATTTTATCATTTGGAAGCATTGATTTTCATGGTTTTCATGATCAGTTTACTTGTATTCAAAAATGGAAGTTTGTGTAAAATGATGATAAATATATAGAATTTTTGTTATATTTTATTAATGAAATTATATAAGTTTTAATTATATTATAAAGAATTTTGTTTTATGGAATGATTATGAATCATTTGATACAAGTTAATGATGATCATTGTAGGTTAATTTTGGCGGTTTTTTTATCACAACGAGTTCATTTTGTTTTCTCATTTAGTATTATATATATAAGTTAGTTATAGAACTTAATTATGGTTATAAAATATAACTTAAGATCTTTTATCAAAAATTTAATGGTTTTATTAACATCCTTTATGGTGTTAAAGGAAAATGAAAGTGTATCGCCCACGATGTCGGTAAATTGACACATCACGAGCGACAATTTCATTTTTAAAAATAGAAGAGAGAGAGAGAGTGTGTGTGTATTTTAATAATGAATATTACATTAATATTATGTAATTACTATATATGAAACATACTATAGTTATAATTCCATTTTAAAAATGGACTTTAATAAAGAATAAAAAAATGAAATTGATAGGAAATTAAAAGAAAGAGAAAGAGGATTTACCTCTTTAATATATCTTCCTTGAGAACCTCATCCGGGAAAGGTTTTGATCTTTTAATGATACCAAGAGAATATGTTTTTGGTAAGGGACTTGGTAATAGTATTGGTCAGAATTTAGGTATGGCTCAAATCTTGATAAGTGTGAGGAGAAGAGGTTGTGAGATATTTATATTGCAGGAGAGGTGTGTTTTCTCATTATTATATTCATTAGTTTATTATTTTTGGATCCAGACTATTAGTTGCTTGAGAATTATCTATAAATATATTAAAATAGTGAATTATGGTTCTATATTAAGGTGCTTACATCAGAATTACCACAACAATGAATCAAAAATGCATGTATTTTACATTTTTCGAAAATTATCATATTTTTTTATTCATAAAAAAATGAAGTATTTCAACAAAATCGCAAAAAATCACCCAAACAATTTTTCTATGTGTAGAATTAAAAAATTAAATCCATCTAATGAAAATAATTTTCTAAATATTGTTAATTAAATTTTTAATTAAAATCATTATTTACTTGGAAAATATAGGTTTTAAAATTATAACTGATTTTGTAACACTTTGAAAAATTACATAAGTTCTTATTAAATTATCTTAAAATCATAAGACATCAAAATATTCATTTATGAATACGTTTTATGATAATAAATTTTCTTTTAAATTATTTAATTAATTATATAATTGTAATTAAATATTTATGAATTATAAAAATACCAACACTTAATTAGTAATTTGTAAAATATTTACTTACTTATACTAGGATATAATTATATCACATTTTCACTTATAAGATGAAAAAATATTATTTATACCTTCATGGGAGATTCTCCTATTCATTTTGATAATGTACTACTAATAAAGTTCATATTAATATTCCTAAGGTAAAGTTACTATTTCATTAGTATTGGTTCTCTAATTTCTAGAAATACTTCTTATTTAATTAATTATTCATTTATGAAGTTTTTATTATAGTTCATAAGTGATTATATTTGATTTCTAATATATTAAATTACTCTAAGAAGGGATAAATTTCATTGATAAAAAATTTGGGTCTTTGTGTTTACCCCTATTGGATAAAATAAATCAGATATGGTTGCTCCTAAAATAACTCACATGTCACTACTATATCCCATCAATTTAGTTTAATCTCATAACTATTGCATTTGACCTTCATTGTTAATTAGATCCATTATTCAATATTAGATACATTTTATGGGTTTCCCTCAATTGGTAACCCAATTTTATAACAATGTAATGTTTTCTTGGAAAAAAACTAGAGTGAAGGCTTGAATAGTCTCCACTATAACCTTATTTGGTCATCCCAAATTTTTCAATATTATAAATCTACTATTATCTCAAACTATGGTAGGTCTCACCCATATACACATGACCCAATAAATTAATTTTAATAAAAAAGTAGTACAATTTTGGAATACGTAAATTTTAATGGTATTATTCCTATTTATTAGATACCCATAATACTTATCATTACCCATTCAATCATCATCATGCACAATTAAATAATTTATATCTAGGTTATTATATAATTTATAATAAAACATTTATAGTAAAAAAATTAATAAATTTAATATATAACACATTGATTAAAAAATATATTCTACTACAAGAGTGACATATGATCAGTGGAATCCCATAAATTAGAGTGTATATATCTTATATAGATCTCAACCCACCTTTAAGATATATCATAAAAACCCATATTGATATTTCAACAAATCATTATAATAATTTTTAAATTCCTATTATAATTCCTCAAATCAATTAAAAGAACTGATGTATTGACAAAACATTTTATTTTAAAATTATCATGCTCCTTGTAAAATCTTCTCAAACCCACAGTTCACTTTTTATATATGCATCCTTGTATTTAAAATAATTTATTATTATCTTTTATTATATTGTTTCCCCTAATATTTTAATATTTTATATAGTTTCATTGGATTGTCATGAAATTTTATATTCACTATAATATAACTCTATAGGTTGCACCATGGTGATGGTTTGGGAGGCATGAACAATACAATGTAACTTGGGTGATTCAAAATATAGGTTTGGGGTTCAAAACCCATATAAATTCCCTTTCTTTCAGCCCCCACATCATTTCCTAAGAGGCCATCTCATAGGAGTGTAGGGAATCAGAATCATTCCATAGCCTAAGATTTTATTCCATAGGTTTTCTCAGAACCTTCTTCTTGATTGTTTCCAATGAGGATGTACCCTTATTGGTTATTCCATAGAAGTATGTATCATGCCACAACTTGAAGGGTATTTCATGTTGAATGCAACAATTAATTTTTTTAAAAATAATAATCTAACAATCTTTCCCCCTAGGTAATTTTTGTTTCATTAATTATCTTTCTATCTAATGTTTTAATCCCTATATGAAATATAAACGACTCTATAAACCCCCAATACCTTAAATATATTATAGTTTATATATCATATATGATATTTGGGAAGTTTTCAAGGTATGTGATTCCATACCTTCTAGATGGTATATCATTCCATTTTCCAAGATTCTTCTCACTCCCAATGACCGTGGAATCCAAATTTTAGCTTTATAAATGATTATTGTGAGGGTTTTTTGTCTTTATTATCCTTAAATACCTCCTAACTATATTTTACATCCTATCCCATTTCATTTCATCTATTTAAGTAGTGTGATTTCATAGAGGTGTGTGTATTTATATATTGGATTTGATTCATAATCTATAAATGTTTTATAGATTTAGAAGAATATTTTTATTTATTTAAATATTGTTATGTGAATTTTTAATTTAATTTTATATGTTATAATTTTTTGAAACTCATTCTCCTTTAGGTTTAAAGAATAATATTAAATTTCTTTGTCTGATAATTAAATACATAATAGTAATATTTTATTTATGAAACACCCCATCTAAATAGAAAAAAAAATGAAACTAAAAAAAATGTAATCCTAAAAATATTTTTCATAACACATGTAAACTAGGTTATATAGGAAGGATGACTAGGAAAATAATAGCTAGGAATGGTTTTCCTTATATTGTATTCACACTACCACACTATATAAAAATTATAATGATATGGTAGAGAGTCTCATGCCAGGGGAGCCCCTTTCTCGTTATTCCTTGAGACTACTCTCCCTTAAGGTGTTCACATATATGATTGTGATTGTTCAATAATTTAGTAGATTAATAATCCTATATTTCTTGGATTATAAATTCCCTCATACATTTCCATTATGCTAGTTTTAAATTGAATGATTTCCTTAGAGCAGAATTTTTGTTTTCAAAGTGTAATCTACTACTTCTCATAAGAATTGCTAAAAGAATATTTTTATACAGTCTATTTCCAAGATCACATATAATATTTATTTAACATTGATGTATATGAAAAATTTCATGGGATCCTTCTTGGAATGTTTTTATTACACCATACACACAAAAATTTGGTGTAATTAGCCCTTGGTTTTTCTAATTTAGTAAACCTTAATGTGACACATGGAGGTGGTGGCCACTGTAGTTAGTGGTGCAAGGGATATTATTTATGACATGGTGTAACTTATCCCTTGAATCACATTATGATTGGTATGTGATTTTTCTTTATTTTGATCTCATGTTTTGTTCCTTACTCTCATATATCAACATATATACTTTCTTTCACTTCGAGTTTTTAATATTTATAAATTTATGACACCTTTTTTATTAATGAATAGTTATTTTAATATTGTTTTTAATGTTTTATAAAATTTCACTCAGATTTGATATTTGATATCACATGAAATGAAATAACTATAATAGTTTCCATTATACTAAAATATGACATTAAAATTTCTCTTTATTCATAAAAGGTCTTCATATTAGTTTATTTTTTTCATTGGGAAACCCATTCTTAGATATATTTCTTTATTCTCATTGTAAGGAATTGTCCTTAAACATTACCGATCATAAGTCTTATTTAATAATTAATTCCTTACATTTGAGGAACTTTTTTATTTTATAGTTCTAGAGTATTAGATCATAACAAATATATATCATAACTACATAATACAAATTGAGCACTTTTAATTATTATCATTTTTTCACATATATGAAACTTTTAAGATATATCATGAGTTATTTTCATGAAAAATATTTATTTATTTAAATTTTACTTTTCTCTTTTCCTTAACCATCTTTAAATCTAATAAAAATAGTTTTTTAACATTGGGCGTGCATAACATTTCCATGTAAAGTTTTTAAAAGGAAGTAAAATCGTTATTCCATTGAAAAACATGAAAACCCATTAAATATTTACCTTTGTCTCAATGTTATTTTAGTGAATGAAATAAATAATTTACATATTAAAAAATACACACTTTTTTCTCAATTAAACTAATTTAAACACATAAAAAACAAATGAAAAACCTTTTTGAAAAATTAGAGCATCACATTCATAAACTATTTCAGACCCATATCAGAAATAACTAGAGCCCAATTAAATCTATATGAAAAACCCTCCAGTAACTCCCTCTTTATTTCCAGTTAAGATACTGAAAATTACTTACTGTGTTTGATATTCATATAGTATCACCCATCTTATAAAATAAAATGGGTGCACCTGGATTTATTTGGAAACACCCATCATATGAGTTTTATCTTTCTAACCAAGTGATATCTGGGTGCACCCATTGTATAAGCTCTAATGAACTTAGTTGGCACTATCTGGAAAAAACAATCATGTAAAATATATCAATCTCACCAATTTCTTATATAATTTTCATGTACCATATCATGAAAAAATTTATAATTTCACTTTTTCATCATAATTTTTTTGAAAATCTCTTATAAAATTGAATTCAAACTAATTATTGATATTTAAATACTATTCTACTTTAAAAAATTTATTTTCAATGAAAAATACCCTTTTGATTTGAAAAAACCATTTTTAATTCCAAAATACTAAAAAAATTGTATGAGGTTTTTTCTATTATTAAAGTAGGAAATATTATAAATTATGCCAAACTTCAAAAAATGGTAATGATGGTGGGAAAAAAGTTTCACTGTATACATTAAAATAGAAAATTCCTTTAGTCGTTTGTAAATAATGTCTAACATTCCATATAAAGATTCCATTTTTTTAAAAAACTGTGGAATAAATAAAATAAAACTTTATAAAACCCTCATATCTATATAATTACAATCAAAAAATCATTTTTAATACATGAACATGGAATTAAAATAAATATTGAAGTAAAACTTTAAAAGATTATTTTTTTAATAGAATCTCCATATCAACTTAGAAACATTTAAATTTTAAGAACTATAAAATAATTAAATTATAAAAACATTAAAATATCACAATAATAGAAAAATTCAAGATGTAATAGGTAACTAGGGATATATATAATAATCATAAAAGAATACAAGTTTATAAAATCCAAATACACCTCAATAAAAGGAAATTGAGATGAAATCCCCTACCTTGAGTCTAAATCATCACATATCATCTTTATCTTCCTAAATAATGAAATTATTTTAATTATTTTCATTATTAAGAACCTTATAAAGTTTATTATTCCTTTAAATTCACTTATTACCATGTTATATATGTTTACATAATCTATTATGTTCTCATCTGATGTTTTAATTATATTCAAGTAATGTGTCAAAAATGAGTTTAGTAGGTTGCCTATGCTATAATAGGTCATAATTAAACATATAAATAATAATACCCATGACCTAATTATCATTTTTATACATAAATTACACTTTTAAAACCAATCATTAATGATGGTTATGTAAAAATAACTACATTATGAATATGCATATGGTTGGTCGTACATACGCATGAGTAACATTTCCATTTCTCAACAATCATTATGGAAATAAGGTAAGTAATATTTTTCTTATAATTATTTACTATAATATCATAAATACATATTATTTCATTAAAATAACTTATATATATCATCCATTCATTTTTTTGATGAAAAAACAATCACATCACTTCGTGGAAGTGTTAGTCCAAACATACACATGAATGATGTAATCATATTTTATTGTAAGAAATAAAATGATATATTAACATTTTAGAGGGATATATATTTCATGAATTTGATAATTATTTCATTTAAATCACATATATTCATTTACAATATCTAAATTACCTTCAACATAATCTATTAGTGAAATGTGAATCACATCTCTTCGCAAGGCAGTAATTTTACAAACAAAAGAACAATGTTATTGTATCTCCCACAAAATGGAAATTAAGAATTTATATGAGATATCATAAATATATAAGTATATATAAATTAAAAACATTACATAAACACTTTAAATATCTAATTATATTTATCTTTGAGTGGCGATGATGGAAAAAAAATTATATCAATTAAAATGGTGGTAGTTCGTCATACAAACAAATGATGATTTCATATTCAACTTGATGGAAAATGTTATGGATTTGGTTAATTACATTAAAATATAATAAAAAAATTATTTTAGAAAATTATGTTTCTATATAATCATGATTTAATAATATATGAAAGATGTGGAAGATAAAATGAAATTAAAAAACCTGGTTAAGCATGATACCTCTTCTTTGGAGAAACTCCCTAGGTTTGCACCAATAACCTTTATAGGATGTATTTATGATAAAAAAATTCATCTAGAATATTTTGAGATAAGTAAAGAATATATTTTGGATGTAATTATATAATAAAATGGGCTTTGAAGGAGTAAATAGAATATGATAAGGGGGTGTCCTTTTATAAAAGAGGTGAGTGGGACACTGGAAATTTTGGAAAAGAGATAGGTGTAACCAAGTTTTTGAAATTCCATAGAGATCCAAAATGGATAATTATATATACTTAATCATTATAAGGTCTAAATATGTGTTTAAAATATATTTTATAAAAAAATTATGCCATTTTAACCCTTATCAATTTTTAACCCCCTAGTAAATCCATTTTTTCCTTAACCATGTTAATTAATCTTTACTATTTTCACCCTTCATTATCGTCAAAAATTAAGTTGAACTTATTATAAAATATTTATTATTATTATTAATAATATATAATACATTTTATCATATTCAATTTATATAATTGTAAAATTTTAATTTAAAATTATACCCACAGATGTGGTGAAAAGGGGGTTTTTCAATAAGTGTATTTTTTAGAAAAATTATGTTTTTTATTAAATCTATGACAAATAATAATAATTATATGAATTTAATTTATTTTAATTTATATATAGTATATTTATTTCGTTTAAATAAGTCCCCATTATTGATTTTTTAAATTAATTCAAATAAAGAAACATTATTTAGTTTAAAACTTTTTTCAGAAAACCTCATTTGTTAACCCAAAAATAAACACATACTAAAATCCAATATAATTCTGATTCAAAAGTTAATTAATTTGATTAAATATAACAAGATAATATTTATTTTAACTATAATCATATAGAAAATATAATGGAACATTTAAAATACTAAATTTATTGAAAATAATGAATATTTTCACAAAAAACTATATCTTTCACTCTTCACTAGAAAAATAAATATTTTCCCAAAATTCAGAAATTTCCACCCTAAGTTAATTTTTATTTTATTATTTAAAAAATGAAATTAATTTTTCCGAATTTAATTTCTATAATTTGTAAAATAAACTTCTAAATAAAATATTATACTGAAAGTGTTTAATTAAAACTACTTCATTTATGATTTAAAATTTACTTAATATTTTTATAATGTATATAACTATATAATTCATATTAATAAAAATGAAATTTATTTATTCTATCATTACCTAGGTCTTCTTCACTTTTTTAAATTACATCCTCTCAATTTTATTAACTTATTAAAAAATTGTAGATATCGTTCCCTTAAAGAAAATTTTGATTCTCATGTTTCTTATTCAACTATATCGTTTTTCCATAAAAATATAACCTAGTAATTCTTTTTATTCTTTATAATTTTCTATATATGTTCAAGAATCATAATAAGTTGTTCCTCATAAGTAAGGTTCTCTTCCAAGTGAACTAATTTAGGGATTAAATAATGAGATGAATCCAGCACATATACCCATAAAATTAAAACATGAAATATGTTGCATAGCTAGGATAAACACAAAGTAAAATCCATTAAGTATAAAACTAAACCAAATTTCCCCAAGATTTCATATGGTCCAAAAAACTAAAAACAAAACATTCCCTTTTTACCAAAATTAATAAAACTTTTTGAGTGATATACTTTAAGAAATACATAATGACCTGCCTCGAAAGAAATATCTTCCCTCTGGTAATATGCATAACTTTTCATTATGATCTTAGTTGTCCCCATATTTTTCTAAATCAAGTAAAAATTATTGGCCATTTACTCTTCCAAATATATACCCATAAACTTCCTTTATCCTACATCATCCTAAAAATATGATGTTTTACACCACTTTCTATATAATTCCTAAAAATGTTCCATCTATGTATTTAAATGAAAAATATTGTTATAAAAAGTAAACCAAATAAATATGATGATCCCATATTCTCTAGTAATCCATTTAACCAGAATAGAGAATTTATTTCGCGTTCTGAATTTTTGTATCAAGTTGTCTTTCAGATTGAAGAGGAAAATATGTACAAAAATTTAATTTAGTACTCAGGGACTTTTGATGTCCTTTCCAAAATCTATATGTAAACATGAGATCACGGTCTGATACAATGGAGATAGGGTCTCTGTGTAACCTACCTATATCCCTTAGATACATTTTAGAAAGATGATCCAAATATATAGTACCTTCAATAAGAAGTAAATGCTCAGATTCAATTAATAAATCAATAATAACCCAAATTGCAATATTACCTCATTATTTATTTGGTAATCACAATACAAAATCCATGGATATATTTTCAAATTTCCACTATATTGTCGATAATGTATGAATCATCCCTTTCATATAATATTATTCTTAATTAACATACTATCAAAAATATCAAGGTAAAGACAATAATATCTCTTTTCAATCCAATCCACCAGTAATACTCCTAAGGTTCTATTTACATCTTAGTGCTTCCTAGATGAATAAAAAATAGATAACTATTAGCTTCGCTCAAAAACTATATCTTCAATAAGAAATCAAACAATGCACACAATATCTTTCAAAATTAGTTTAAACCTTCATCATTAACATTAAACTCATATATCATTCCCTTCTTAATGGATTCTACCTTTTGCTAAAAATTTCGATCTTACTTATAAACATGATTACATGTTTTTTATAGAGTTTATTGCACTAAAACCTAAAAAATATAAGATTTCCCTGTATCCACAACTTGTAGGAAAAAATTAATCAAATAATTAACCAATGGGTTATGTTCCAAATATACCATGGTTAATATAACAATATATTTATGAATAAATTCATTAGTTACATTGTTTTATTTTCCTGGGTGGTAATAAATTATGTGATCATAATACATGATAAATTATAATTAACTTATTTATCTCATGTTGAATTATTTCCAAGTTAATATTTACTTCAAAAAAAATTTGTCATTATATATTTCAAACATTAATCCATAAAAATGATTCCTCAAAATTTTTAAAGAAAAAAATAATTGAATCATATTTTGGATCATGTGTTGGTAATTTAACTCATTAGGTCTCATCTGATGTGAAGCATAATATATTACATGGTCATTCTATGACATAACACAACCAATTCTCTTCAGTTAAGCATCATTGTAGACAAAAAATTCACTATATCTCGAAGGGAGGGATAAATTAGAGAATGAAACAATCCATTTTTAATTCCTAAAAATAATCATCACATTCTTTTATCCAGATTAATTTAACTCCTTTTCTAGTTAACATAGTCTCTGGGGTAGATAACCAAGAAACTTTATCAACAAACCATTGGTAGTTACCCACTAATCCATGAAATCTATAAATCAATGTGATAATTTTTGGACTTGGATATTCGTTTGAAACGTTTTATTTAGAAGAGTCAGTAGTTATACCATCATTAAGAAAAATATTACAAAGGAAATAAATTTATTGCAACAAAAATTCACAAAAACTAAATTCTCCATATAGTTTATTTTCTTTCATTGTTTTCAAAAAAAATACATATGTATTTTTCTTTTTTATCCTTATATTAAGAATATACCAAAATATCATCAATAAACAAAACCACAAACATATCCAGAAACTCATGGTAAAATATATTCTTAAGTTCCATAAATAAACTAGGTTCATTAGAAAACTGAAAGAGTATATCCACATATTCATAATGCTTGTATCATGTCTAAAACGCTATCTTTATAATTTCATCCGCATTGAAATTTAGCTGATGGTACCTGGACTCTAGATAAAACTTTGAAAATAAAATTCTCCTTGGATATGATCAAATAAATCATTTATATGAGTAAAAGAATAATTGTTCCCAACATTGATGTTATTAAAAGCTCCATAAAAAATTCATAGCCTCATGGAACCATATTTATTCTTAGAAGAGAAAATATAGCACCACAGAAAAAAGTTAATTATTGAATAAAACCTTTATCTAACAAATCTTACAATCAATTTTTCAATTCTAAAGGTTCCACTTCATCCACTTTATAAGACAGTTTTGAAGTGGGCTTAGCATAAAGCACTAAGTCAAGAGTAAATTCAACCTCACAATCAAGAATAACACCATTAAAATAAATAATAAATACATCCATGTATTCATTCACTTATAGAACATTTCTATTTCTAGAAACTTCTCTCTTTTAAATAATATGATCTAGGGAACATTCATTTCCATCTCAAATATATTTCTCATCTTCTTTGTATGTTATCAAAGGTATGGAATCATTTAATAAAACCTTATTTTCTCTAGAATCTATCTTAGAATGATAAAATAATAGCCACTCTATACCTAAAAAATATATTAAACTCTAATATGGGTAGTTCAACATGATTTTCAAGAAATACCATCCTACATATAACAGTAGGGATACTTCCATAAATATGGTGTCTTTAATATTTCCTCCTAGAGTTTTCACCAAAAGTTATATCTTATTTTCTTATGATGATATTCATATTTAACATGAAAATTTCTCAAAAATTAATTAATTCTAAGATCTGCAGACAAATAGGGCATCAAAATAATTGGAATAAATAATTATCATACCTATCACCACTTTATTGTATGGCCCAATATCGACTAAAATAGAAGAAAATGACTTCAATACACCTTACTATTTCAAATCATGATGATTTCCATCCTGTGAAACTATCCTAAGACACATTTTAGAATAATAACCGATCTCATTCATACTAAAACACCTCACTGTTGGATGGCTATCAATGACCCCCTTATTTGGTTATTTAGTACTATTTTATTTACAGTAATGAGCCATGCGACCAAAATGACCAAACCAGAAACACATTATAGATCCTTTAAAGAATAATATGAATATCATTTTCTACACTTGGAACATTTTGAGGGCCTACATATTAACTTCTTAGCTAGTTTATTCTCTTTTTCATTCCATGATATAATTTTTTACTATTTTCATCTCACAAAACATTGTTTTTAGAAATATCCATTATAAAATTATCATTAAAAATCAATTTTCATAAATTTTAAATTCTTTTGAGTCCTAATCACTTCATAAAATCGGTTTTATCCCTATGAAAAACAATTAATTTTACTATAAATGTCACAAACAAAATATAATATATATCTGGGAAATATTGTTATGATTGCTTCATATATCTACTACATAATCTTCATCTTTTTTCCAAAATTACAAAAAATGATTCACTATTATTATCAAAAAACATAATAAAACATTTCAAATAAAGAATATTCTTAAATGTGTCCCATTAAATTAGATCAGGATTATACTTCTCTCGGGTATTCTTAACCAAATATTACCATTGAACAACTTCACCTTAATAATTATAAATAGAAAGGGTTACCTTTTTTATGAACATGACATGTTATCAAATATATTCTATATGGAATTTATCCATCCATTAGATATCATATTGTATATTATCTATAAAATTATGGGGGATGTTGTCTCATGAAATTCTCTATTACAGACATGTTCATATATGGTTGATTCAGATATTTACTAGCATGGATACCACTACCATTTATGGATTATGTCAATTGATCTATCACAGCAACAAAATAATCATTTCCAATTCAAACCATCTCTAGATTATGGTCTGGAAGGATATTTCCTTCTTGATTCCTTCCTACTATAGATTCCTTTTCCCTATTTTGGAAAACAATTTTGACCAAACATAGTTAAGGTAAAAAAACATGGAAATCTTCAAATTGTATATCATTTAAACTTAACTACAAGGTAAAACCTTTCAATGGCATGATATTGACGTTATTCTAACCTCTAATGTTATCTAAACCATTCATGTGATACCAACTATAAGGACCCAACCTTAAACATTTCATAATATTTATTTTTAATTTAATAATTTATTCTCTTTATTTTAGGATCAATTTAGGATTAGATTTATAGATAGTTAGTCCATAACTCATAAAAAATGAAACCATATAGTATAAAGTTTAAAATTATAATATATATCCATTTTTCTGATGATATAATAATTTTAAGATAAAACCAGATTTGTTTTCATAAAAAACCCTCATGACCTTGATCATGACTATTTCCTTTAACATACATATTTTTATATCCAATGTAAAACATTTTAAAACATAGATAGATCCTAAAATTTCCTAGTAAGGGGATATGAAACCAAAGAAAACCATTATCACATTGAAATATATGAAAACCCATCAAACTTTTACCTTTATCTAAATGTTTATCAAGCAAATGAAATAAATAATTTCAACATAAAAAACACAGGAACCTTTTTCTAAAAGAAAATATATTAATCTTGTAGAAAGGAAATAAAAAAATCCTTTTCTGTAGTTGGGGTTTGGCTTAGTGGTAATCACCCCATAATCATACATGAAAAATGGGAGTTTAAAACCCATTGGGCGTAGGTACTGTAGCAGTACTATAGTAGTACTGTAGTAGATATGGTACTGTAAATAGGTAGGTATTGTAGCAGTGGCAGGGCACTGTAGCAGCGGCAGTACTGTAAGGGTACTGTAGCAGCCAGGTTACTATTCACAGAATAGAAATTAGGCCAAAAAATTGGGCCTACGGGCTATGTAATGGGTTATAAGCCCACTGGGAATTCAGGCTATGTAATGGGTCTCCCTCTACCCAGTTAAAAGAGGTCTTTGATTTTCTTTAATAATAAAATGAGGCTTCAACCCCAAAATTTTAAAAAAAAAATTAATAAATAATAAAATCCTTTGGAACTTAAAACATCAAATTTATAACCCATTTCAAACTCATGTGAGAAATAATTATAGACTAGTTGAATCCATATGAGAAATCCTATTATAACTCCCTCTATATTACATGTTAAGACAAGGAACATTACCTAATGTTTGGAGTGTTATCTAGGTGTTCTAATCATATAAACTATATCAGGAACACCCAACACTATCTGGGTACTCCCATCGTATAAGCCTTATTAGGCTCACCAGGTGTTATTTAAGAACACCCATCATACAAGATATATCAGGATCACCCAACACGATATGGGTGAACCCATCAAATAAGTTGTATTTGGCTCCCCTATTTCTTATATAATGATCAAGTACTATATCATGAAAAAAAAATTATTACTGTACCTTTTCAGCATAAAAAATATGAAAAAACTCATTTATACTCATATTGAATTCACTTTCTGATATCAAAATAACATTTTTATTAAAATAACCCACTTTCAATACCAAAATAACAAATTACTTTTAAACACATATTTTCAATACCAAAAATACTTTGAGAATGGGAAAGAGGGTTTTATTTGAATAAAATAATAAATCTTGTAAATGATTCCAAAAAATAAATAACAGTTGTCATGGAGGGAAAAGTTATTGTCTCCATAAATGTTAAAATAAAACATTCCTTTATCCATTTGTAATTAAACTGAAAAAATTCTATAGAGAATACTTTTTGTTAAAAAAATATAAAGAAAGATGAAAATTTCCTTTATAAAACACTAATTTTTATATTATTATATTAATAAGTCATTTTAAAAAAAATTACATAGAAGATAAATATAGTTTGAAGTAAAACATTAAAAGATGATTTTTATTAAAATCATGCCCCTTAAAACCTTGGAAACATTTGAATTCTAATCCCAATGAAATAAAGAAATTAAAAAAAAATATCATGATAATATAAAAATAAATTGTATGAAATGTTTATGGGTATTTATATACACCTCATATAAGAATGCATCTATATAACAACAAAATATTCTTCAACGAAAAGAAATTGAGATGAAGTCTCTTACCTTGAGTCTGACTCGTCACTCACATTCATTATCTTCTAGAATAATAAACTTATGTTAATTATTTAATTATTTAATTAATTTATAACATTATAAAGACTATTATTCCTTATATTTTCCTTATTAGTATGTTATATATTATTACTTAATCAATTAAGTTTATGGATGTTTTGACATATTCGTCTTATGTGTGAAAAATGAATTTAGTAGGTTGACTATGATCTTGTAGGTCATTATTCTACATCTCTAGAATAATAATAATGATATAATTTTCAATTTTATACATCAATTATACTTTTTTTAAAAATAATTAATGATTTTTATCCAAAATAAACTATGTTATGATCATGGACATGGTATGTTGTATATGTGCATGACTAACATTTAAATTTTTCAATAATCATTATAGAAATAAGGTAAGTAATATTTTATCATTTTATAATTATAATTATATAATAAATAAAATATTATTTCAATAAATATACTTATATATTTATCATTCATGTGTTGTGGTGATGAAAAAATAATTACATCACCTCGTAGAGGTTGTAGTTCACTCGTACGCACGAATGACGTTATCATTTTTCAGTGTAAGAAATAAAATGATATATTATCTATTTTTAATTATAAATATGTCATGAATATCATAACTATATCATTTATATCTCATATATACATTATACTAATATTTATTACCTTCCATGTAAATTTTTATTGAAAATTGAATCACATCACTTCCAGTAGCGGTAGTCCACTGTACACAAAAGTGATGTAATCGTATCCCTAGAAAAATGGATGGGTAAAAGGTGTATGTGGTAAAATAACTCCATAATTATAAATTGGTTACAAATATATTATATATAATTTATATTCATCATCATTACATTCCATGATAGTTGATGATGGAATCAAATGACATTTGTTCGTCTGGTGGTAGTCATCCGTAAACACGAACGACGATATAGTATCCCATTTGATAGAAGAAGATTTGAAGTAAATTTATTACATTAAAATAATAAAATATACATTTATGGAATAAATATTATTTTTTATACAAGCATAATTGAAAAATATTTTATGGATGATGAAGAACAAATAAAAAATGTTCAGTTAAGTACGATTCCTCTACATTTGAGGACCTTTTTAGGTTATCACCAAAAATATTTATAGGATGAAATTATGATCAAAAAAATGATTTTTGGTTGTATTAATTTAATTAATTAATCTATTTTGATTTTTATTGGGCAATACGAATAGATTTTTAGGATTTAAGAGGATGGGAGATAGGGTTACCTTTTATAAGTGAGGTGAATGGCAAACTTCTAATTTTTCGAAAAGAGAAATGGTAACCCATGATTTTCACATGAAAAAAAGATCTTAAATAAAAAATTCTAGATCCTTATACATGATAAGGTTGAAATATGGCTAGATAATAGATTTTAGAAAAATAACTAGGTCATTTTATAATTTATTGTTTTATATTAACCCCGATAAATCCTTTTTTACCATAACTACGATAATTGTTTTTTATTTTTTTCACCATTCATTATGGAAAAAAAATAATTTTATATTATTTGATAATATAAATTATTTTGATTAAAAATATTTAATACTTTTTATGAAATTCAATTCATGTAGCTGTAAAAATTTATTTAAAATTACACCCACATAAGGGAAGAAAAAGTGGTTTCTAAGGAGGGTATTTTTCAAGGAAACAAGGATTTTATATTAACTTTTTGAAAACTAATAATAATAATATGATCTTAAATTATTATTTATTTATATATAATCAATCTATTTTTTTAAATAAATCATCATTAAGGTTTGTTTAATAAATTAGACTAGATAAACATTATGCACATTAAAATAATATTTATAAAAAACAATTTTTTCTAAATGATAAACTTATAATAAAATCAAATATAAATATGATTAAAAAGTAATATACTATATTAAATATTAAGAAATAATAATTATGTCACCTAAAATCGAATTCAAAATATAATGTGACTTTTAAATTTCGGTATTTATTTAAAATAAATGAATGTTTCTCTAAAATCAGTATTTTCACTATTCAACAAAAAATCAATATATTCTAAAAAATACCAAAATTTATTTAACACCCCAACTAGGGAAACCCAAAGAAATTTTTCACAATTACTTTTTACACTAGGCCTTAAGTTCCCCTCCTCATATGATAGAGGCTTCCAACTAGTAGTGAGGGTCTAACGGTGGTTCCATGGAGAGACTATACCCTCTGGATCATAAATAAATACCAAGGAAGAAATATTAAATGAAGTATATAGAATAAAAAAATAATTGATCATCAATAATAAATGAATGAGTAATCACAAAAAAACATTCAATAATGAGAAACAAAAAAATATATCACAGGTATAGAAAAACAATATACATCGAAATGAAAAATGCCCCTTGGGCCTTCCCCACAAGCATCCTCAGCTCCAACTCAATCATGTGATCCTAAGATCCCATGTGCATTAATAACTCCATAATCATAAACCATGAACCTATACATGTAACCATGATGTCTTTTTGGGTACACCATTGCAATGATGGCCCAAACATGTTCTAATATATGCTCAGTAGGCCACCACCTATGGTGTCAAAAGTTATCTATTTCATAAATATAAAATATGTAGTGTGTATGTGTATCAAAATAAAGTAGTAAAAAATAAATAATAACATTATGGGATCGTGTTCCTAGAAGACACTTAGCTGACCATACATTCTTTTTCCTTATCCAGAATGTCTCTGGACACCTACCATCATGTATATATATGCATCCATATTACAATAGTTTGAAAATATATACATGCACTTTCATATACCTAAGGTTTAGTACGAAGTAATATACATGAGAGGATCACGTATCAGATAAATAACATCATTACGAGGGTTAAATTTATATTATAACAATCCATACTATGATATTTCTATGGTACCATACCAATAATAACTATATAATGGACTTCATGCCTATGGTTCCATACCCATAATCATAATATAAGGGATTACATGCCCAGGGTACCATACCCATAATCATAATATAAGAGATTGTGTGCCTAGTTTATGATACTTATAATAAAAATGTACAAATTATACTAATTAATTTAGGGTGAATATTAGATTCCATGATATTTAATTTAATTCAGTAATTTCCTTTTCATTGTATATGGAAACGATTCATAATATGTGTAAAAAATATAATCATTATATTATTGAATAATGTCTCAAGTGAAGTATAAGACATTTATCATTTCATTAAAATCTATTATAGTGAAAGGCATAATTCACCATTTAACAGGATCCATATAATACTCATAAACATTTATCATTTCAATTTATACTCATTTAGTGATGGGTATAATTCACTATTGATAAGGTTAGTAGAAATGGACTTTCCATTCACATATAATAATTTATAATTTAACAAATCATTGACTTCAATTTTCACAATAAGATATTTACCAAGGTGTTAATTCATTATAAAGATCACATCCTATGGGTAGTTTGATTAATCTTTACAGATGATATAAGGGATATATTTAAATTTTTATGTGGTAGGAGAGAAGTTTGAACAGAGGAAGGTTGTGTGTGGGAGGAATAATGTATGAAGAAGTAGGAAATAAATTTTAATGAGGCAAGGTAAAATATTCATCTTTCAACATTTAATAGATTATAGGGTTTGTCCACACGGTTTAGCTAACCATTCACCAACTGTGTGGTGACACTTATTTTGTTTTATTACCCAAGTAGGGTAAAAACAATATATGACAAACCATGAGGAGCCTTGGTAGAGGTACTGACTATGTACAACACCCCACTTAAGTGGTAATGCACATGGTTAGAAAAACCATGCGCTAACCATGTGATGCTCCTAAAATTTATTATATATGGTTTCATGGTTATAATTTCTACTAAACCTGGTCAAACAAACCATTTACCTTAACAAAATTGGTTATATGATTATGCTGAATACTTTTCACTAATAGTGTTCCAACTGTGTGCCCTTTTCTCCTTCACCTAAAACTGAGTTTTCAAGGATAAAACCATATAAAAATCATCTAAATTTCTGATAAAACTCGAGGGCCTTAAAAAATGACAAAAAATAAAACTTATAATTATTTCAATTCTAGTATTTATATTTCGAATCTTGGTAAAAAAATTTATCCTATCCACTAAATGAAAAGTTAAATTTCCCTTATAATTTTTAACTAGTATAAAACAATGGATTTCATAATATCCCCACCATAGAACATTTCATACTCAAGAATCCTTAGGGAAGTGATGAAAACAACACCTAGCCAATTCAGGTCAACAATTCCCATTCAAACTACCATTTTTTCAAACTCCCAACATGATTTAAAGCACTACTTTAAGAATATGTCACTTGAACTGTTAAACTGGGTCCAATTATCATATCCCAAATAGAGACATCGAGATAGTTCTTACTCCATCCAATGGCATGAATGCCTTTATTTTTTATTGATTTTTGAAAATCCACCTTCCAAGGGGTGAGGTGGAACCCTTACAAGGCCCGTAGGTATAAGTATACATGGCCCATAGGCCTTATAACGACCCATACTTTACATAAATTGTTATTACATCAGAATTTAAGCATACTTACTACAACATATAACAAAACCATGAAAGGACCGTATAGGTATAGTGTCTTTAGAAACTGGGAAACATAAACAACTGGTTCATAAAGCGTCTACACTATCTCCCATTTATTTCATCATATCTATAGTCCCTTTTGGCATATATTACTTAATAACCTTCTTCATGACCTGGGGAAAGAGAACATACAAAAGGGTGAGATAAAATGCTCAGTAAGGGTAAACAAAAGAAATATCTATCACATCATATTCATAAGAATATAACATTTTGGAAATCTTAACCTGCAAAAGAGATCATAATATCATAACATGGGATAAATCATAGAAGTGAAATGTAATCCCAATAATCATAACTTAGAACATGAAACTTTGTGGCATACACACATAATCATAGAGAATCATTTCTTATTAGTCAAGACTCATTGCCAAGACTATCTTAGTGGACAAAGTCCATTTCTGAACCGAGTTCACTCCTCGTTTCAGTCATGTTTCACTGAACCGGTATAACCTACCATTCCAGCCATATCTATCTCATGAGATATAAAATCTTTACCCAATGCATTGGAGGGAGATATAGGTCCCACCCATCTCATAATGATACCACTCTTATGTGTGCCACAAAATCACAAATCATACATCATTGCATAACCCATGTAATAAAAATGGGAATCTTAAACATCGTGACATATCAAAAAATTCATATAAGATAAAGGAATTCATAAAAATAATTCCATCACAACATAATCAAATCAATTTAATAATAGGGATAAAAACATAACCCTATATTATATTAGATGGAAAATAATTTTGATAAAACACTTGAACTCCATTCTTGAGGAAAATATCCTTTCTACTTCAAAAACATTTTCCTTTTTTAACATGTCATAAAATTTTAAACTAAAAGAAGTTGTTTAAAAATAAACTTGAAAACTTTTAAAGGAATCATATTGGAAATAATGTTTTAAAAATCCATCCATTCCGTATAAGTTAAAAAAACATTCTTCTCATACTTTTGTCAGAAAAGTCAAAAAGTACGTCGTACGAAAAACGAAAAAAGATTTCGTTCATATCTTTTACTAAAAACTCACCGAAGGGTAAAATTGGATTTAAATAGTTGTAGCTGGATGGAAACAATATTACATATTGAGAAAACATGGATGTGGACGATAAAATACACCGCAGTAAATACCAAAGTATAAACAATCTCGGATAAAAATGAGATTGTGATATTTTCCCTTACCTTAGGTCCAATTTGCTTTGTATGTGTCCGAACCTCCTGTATAATGATTTAAATAATTTTATTTACTTATTCCAGAATCATACTTATTTTTATGATATCATATATGGTCATATTCTTATCTTCTTATTAGTAATATTTCATTACTACTTGTTATTCGGGTGTTTATTACTTTTTGTTTTTATGCATGTTTGTCGAATAAATTCTTATTCTTATCTTTAGGTTATATATACCTCATTTACATAATGGTATTATTGTAATATATATCATATTAATTCATTCAATTCATTTATATAATCATTATGAAATGAAGATCATGCAGAACAAATCACATCACATCGTGGAGACGGTATTCCGTACGTACACACGAGCGATGATATCATTCCCATGATCGTGGAATTGTATTGGAGTGTATGTATACTATTTCATATTCAATACCACTTTAAAATAATCATATATATTCATTACTTTTACCCTTATACCCATCCAAGTAAGGTGGTGGTGGAAAATAGATTACGCCACGGCGTGGAGACGGTATTCCGTACGTACGCACGCGCGGCGATTTTTTTTTCTGTAGGATGGATAGATGGTGAAATAGGGTAGTTTCATACTTATAATAACATATCAGTATGTGAGTGATACTGATGTTATTAATTCATAATGAAACAACTAAATAAGAATAAGTGGAAGAAGAAATAAAGATGAAAGAATCGGTAACGGACACTACCTCTTCTTTGAAGTGCTTCTTTGAGACCTCCTTTTAGGGCACTAAAATAGGTCTTTGAATAAGACCAGAAACACTAGGATGTTTCTAGGGAAGTGGAGAGAATAAATTTTTAGTGGTTGGCCGAGCTTGAAGGCTCAAAGTGGTGTGAGGAAGAGGGGGAGGAGGTTCCCTTTTATAAGGGAGGAGAGGGGCACCTTTGGAATAACAAAAAATATTATTTTATTATAAAGTCAAATTCGGTTATTAATAGCTCAAAATTGATATATTTCTAATATAAGGTGGTTATGGGTCGAAATACTCTCATCCAATAGAATTTAGACAAGTTTAGGTATCAATTGTAACCTTATCATTTAGATTTAACTTTAGGTTAGATAATTTAACTTTTACCGTGTCTTCTTGTTTTATTACACTATAAGGTTAATAAACTTAACATATCAAGCCAAACGAACCCCAAGTTGTTTATTATTAATATATATAGCCTTATCTAAGTCATTTGTCCGAACCTTATATTTTTAGGAATAAAATAACAATTAGTAATATAATATTTGTTTTAAAAACTATTTTATGTCAATTTTGACACTATTTAGTTATTGATTTTTGTAAAATTCATAACAGAATGATTAGTTCGAAAAAAGTTACTTAAATAAATAAAAAAATATCATATTAACCTATAAAATTAGTTTAATTCATAAAAAGTCTCAAATTACATTTATTTGGGTATTTATAACATCAATTATGTCAATATTTCATTAATAAGATAATTACTGCATCATCGTTGTGTCATAAATAAATTAAATTATTTAATGTCTAAAAATTACAAGTAAAATACCATTTTGTAGGAAATATTTTTATCTTTCTAATGAATATTTATATTCGAATTTATCTTATGTATAACCCCATATTAAAAATGATTTACTTATTAAACTTTGATTTTAACTATTTAACCCTTCTTTAAATAAATTAATAATAAATGTCCTAATCTAATCCAAGTGGGACTAAATGGTCATATTTTATTCCTAAGGTTGTTTTTGGTCTAATTACACTTTTCCAATAGAATTAGTACATGTGTTAGGGTAATAATAATATCATTTTTACCCTTAATTACCCTATTTACATTTAACTGTGGTAAATAAAAGTAAAAAGTTACTATTCACCAAAAATTATTTTCATCTCATTGAACCAAATTTTAGTCCATGATATTAACCGTGTCTCTCAGATTTTCTAAATTACACTCACAGAAGTGGTAAAATTAAGTTTTATGAAAAAATCAGTTTTTTTAACTACCACTTAGTGGTTTCACTATTCATCAAAAATTGAAAGTTTTCAGAAAAATACCAAAATTTCACCCTAGGCTAATTTCGATATTCCGAATCCAAAAATGAAGTCCATTTTGAAAAATAAAATTTATAAAATTTCAAAAAGTGGTTATTACTATTCATAACGGCTAGTTTTAATAATATTTTAATAGCATATCATTGTTTAGTGAAACTCGGTATTGCGTACGATGCAAGCTATCGAGGAAGGTCGTGGTTGCGTGTAAAGCAAGCCAAGCTAGTGTTGTGTGTAGTGAAATATTTATTTGATGATTTATAAACAAAATATTTCACATATAAGTCTCGGGTGTTACATTCTACCCCCCTTAAAATGAATTTTGCCCTCGAAATTCGTCACTTTGTAACAAACAGATGAGGATACCTCTCCCTCATCATATCCTCAAGCTCCCATGTAGCTTCTTCTAATTGGTGGTTCCTCCATAAAACTTTCACCAATCGAGTGGTCTTGCTTCATAAGACTTTTTCGCTACGATCCAGAATCTCTATCGGCTGTTCTTCATAAGAAAGATCTTGCTCCAACGGTACAACTTCTGAGCTAAGTACATGTGAAGGATCAGGTATTTACTTTCTCAGGAGAGATACATGGAACACATCGTGAACTTGAGAGAGATTCAGTGGAAGCGCCAATCGGTAAGCTACCTTCCCAACACGATCCAGTATTTCAAAAGGACCGATATATCTAGGGATCAACTTCCCCTTCTTTCCAAATCTCATGACTCTCTTCCAGGGAGATATTCGTAAGAACACCTTATCACATAATTCAAAATCTAGGTATTTTCTTCGGTTGTCGGCATAACTTTGTTGTCGACTCTAAGCTTCTCTTATGTGTTGTTGAATAGATCTGACCTTTTCTGCCATTTCATCAATGAGATCAGGTCCTAATAGCTTTCTTTCCCCAACATCAGCCCAGCAAGTTGGAGTCCTGCATTTCTTTCCATAGAGAGCTTCATAAGGATCCATCTGAATTCTGGAGTGAAAGCTATTATTATATGAAAATTCCACCAAAGGTAGGTGTTGATCCCAACCACCTTTTAAATCTATAAAGAAAGCTCTCAACATATCTTCTAGGGTTTGAATTGTTCTCTCAGACTGACCGTCTGTCTGAGGATGATAAGCAGTGATGAAACTCAACTCCGTATCCAGAGTATGCTGAAGACTTCGCCAGAACTTCGATGTAAATCTCGGATCTCGATCAGATATAATAGAAAGTGGTACTCCATGCAATCTTACCACTTCCTTTACATATATCCTGGAAAGCTGATCCAAAGAAAAATCCTCTCTAATAGCAATGAAGTGTGCAGACTTGGTAAGACGATCAACTATGACCCAAATAGCATTATTGCCTTTGGATATTTTAGGAAGTCCTGTGACAAAGTCCATAGTGATGTTTTCCTATTTCCATTCGGGTATGGGTAATGGTTGTAACATCCCCTTAGACTTCTGTCTCTCAGCTTTAACTTGCTGACAAACCAAGCATCGAGAGACATATTCAGCAACATCTCTTTTCATGCCATCCCACCAGAAGTACTCTTTAAGGTCCCTATACATCTTCGTGCTTCCAGGATGAATAGAGAATGAAGAAATATGAGCCTCATCCAGCAGCTCCTTCTTTAATTTCGGGATGGGAGGAACACAAACCCGATTCCTGAACTTTATTATCCCATCACAATCAAGGTTGAATTCAAGAACATTTCTCACCTTCTTTTGTGACTCGACATCTTCTTTCTATGCCTCTTTAATCTTCACATTTATAGATGGTTGAACATTCATTTGATAAAGATAATATTTTTCCCCTTCCATTATAATTCCAAGATCCATCCTTTGTAAATCCATAAATATTGGATCTTTTGTGATCTGCATCATGGATAAACTAGCATGGTCTTGTCGACTTAATGCATCTGCCACCTTGTTTTCTTTCCCAGGGTGGTAATGGATTGAGCAGTCATAATCCTTAATCAGCTCCAACCATCTTCTTTGACGCATATTCATCTACTTTTGTGTGAAAATATACTTTAAACTTTTATGATCGGTATAAATATCACACCTTTCACCATAAAGATAATGCCTCTAAATATTTAATTCAAATATTGCCACAGCTAACTCCAAATCATGAGTTGGGTAATTATGCCCATGGATTTTCAACTGTCGTGAGGCATAATCTATCACCATATCATTTTTCATAAGAACACACCCCAATACCTTCTTGGATTCATCATTATAGATCAAAAACCTTTCTCCACTACAAGGAAGTGTGAGCACAGGTGCACTGGATAACCTTATTTTCAACTCCTTGAAATTCTCTTCACATTCCTCCGTCCAGACAAACTTAACTCCTTTCCGAGTCAACTTGGTGAGTGGATTAGATAATCGTGAAAAATCTTTAACAAAACATCGATAATATCCAGCCAAACCAAGAAAACTTCGGATCTCAGTTACTGTTATTGGTCTCGACCATCTTTCGATAACCTCTGTTTTTGCTGGATCCACAGATATCCCCTCTTTTGAGATTATGTGACCCAAAAATGCAACTTTTTGAAGCCAAAATTCACACTTGGTAAATTTGGCATAAAGCTTCTCCTTTCTCAGGGTCTTCAATATAATTCTCAATTGATCTTCATGTTCTTCCTTTCTCTTTGAATAGACAAGAATATCATCTATAAAGACTACCACAAATTGATCAAGATAGTCTCTAAAGACTCTATTCATCAGATCCATGAAGATAGCAGGGGCATTAGTAAGACCAAATGGCATCACTATAAATTCACAGTGTCCATACCTTGTACGTAAATTCGTCTTTGGTATATCCCCCCTTTTGACCTTTAATTGATGATACCCTGAATGAAGATCAATCTTGGAAAAGTATTGAGCTCTGCGTAGTTGGTCAAATTAGTCATCAATGCGTGGGAGAGGATATTTGTTCTTGATAGTGATCTTGTTAAGTTCTCGATAATCAATGCAGAGTCTCATTGATCCATCTTTCTTCTTAACACATAGAATAGGTTCTCCCCAAGGTGATGCACTAGGGCATATGAATACCTTATCAAGATTCACTTGGAGTTGCTTCTTCAATTCCTGCAACTCAATTGGGGCCATTCTATAAGGTGTCTTTGAAATAGGAAAAGCACCCAGTACGAGTTCTATTGAAAACTCAACATCACGATTTGGTAGAAGACCCGGTAATTCCTCTGGAAAGACATCATCAAACTCCCGTACAATTGGAATATTATTAATCGTGAGTTTCTCACCAACCATTTGAGATAAATAACCTTCATTTAGTGGAATCAAGACCCATAAGATGGAAGAAATTTCCACGGGAAGGTTACATTCATCCTTGCATCGATAGACGATCATAGATTGATCTGGAATATGAAATGTGACTTCCCTTCTTTGGAAATTGATATGAGCTCCATATAAAGAAAGCCAATTCATGCCAAGAATCACAAGATTTGCTGCAAGCACTTTCCCAAAAACTTCGATCGGAGAAGAATTATAAACTTTTGATGCGACTGTTGTGCCATTAGGTGTTGTCACAACTTACTCAACATCTAATTTTTGAGGAAATACGGTGATACCCTTAGAAAATTCTTCAGAAATAAAAGAGTGGGTGGATCCAGAATCAAATAAAACATTTTCTTCTTTAGAGTGGATGGTAAGTGTACCTTTCACCACATCGTTATCGTAATCCACATCACTGATAGAAATTGCATGTGACTTTCCTTTGTCTTTAGCCTTAAGAGTTTGTTGACGTCGACCATCATCATCAACCCTTGGATTAGGGCATTTATTGGCATAAGGCCCCATCTCCTTGCACTTGAAACATTGAAGTGTAGTAGGTTCATTCTGTGTATCCCTTCCTTTGATTGCATCATTAGACATCTTCTTCCCATCATCGCGGCATTCAAATGCCCGATGACCTTCCTTTCCACATTTGAAACATTTAATTGTCCCTTTAAGACAACTCCCTCCATGTTTCTTTCCACACTTTGAGCATAAGGGAAAGCTCATCTTCTTTTCAGTGTGCTCTTTAGATTTTCCTTTGAATTCTATTTTCCTCTTCTTATCAAACCCATATGACTGATGGGTTACTCCAATTTCCATCTCAACTTTGAGAGAACATCGAACGATTTCCTCATAGATATTGAAGTCCATTATGGCTAAGGCCCTTCGAAGACTTGGTTTTAATCCACTAAAGAATCGATCGATCTTACTCTCAGGTTGGATAATAATACCAGAAGCGTACCTTGCAAGTCTTGTAAAATTTGCTTCATAGATACCAACAGATTCATCATTCTTTTGCTTCAGTTCAAGAAACTCTTTCTCCATTTTTGTTCAGAGAATACGAGGGAAGTACTTATTGAAAAATAAGTTCTTGAACTCATCCCATTCCATGGACTCAATTTCATCCCTTTGCCTCGTATTCTTAATAAGATTCCACCATTGATCAGCATCACCTTCCAAACGATACACTGCTAAGATGACTTTATCATGCTCAGAACATTGAAGAACTGAAAATATCTTTTCATTAGTGCTAATCCATTGTTCCGCAACTAATGGATCAGTAGACCCGCTAAATGAAGGAGGATGCAGTCTCATGAAGGATTCAACAGAATGTTGCTCTTTACTTTGCTCGTTTGGAAGTCCTACATGATTCATAGCTTGAGAAAGTTGTGTGAGCATGGCTACAAGATTTTTCATTCCAGCTCCCATAACGTTTGGTTGCTCAGGGGGACAATCGTTGCATTGCCTGTCGCATTCCGCATTAACACAGTTCCTTCGGGTTCCAGCCATTGACTAAAACCAAGAAGAATACTATGAGAAACACTAATTATAATAGGAAAACCACATAATCAAGAATAAAATTTCACACTTAAGGTATTATCCTAGGTTATTCATGGCCATTTCTAAAACACTTAGATTGTGTTCTATGCTTAGAATTATCCTTAGGGTTCTTACTAAGGCTTTCACATCCTAGTTTCCAAAGGTTGACTATACCTTTCCCCTGATACCAACTATAACGACCCATACGTTAAATGCATTGTTATTACATCAAAATTTAAGCATACTTATTACAATATATAACAAAACCATGAAAGGACCATATAGGTATAGTCTCTTTAGAAACTGGGAAACATAAACAACTGGTTCATAAAGCGTCTACACTGTCTCCCATTTATTTCATCATATCTATAGTCCCTTTTGGCATATCTTACTTAATAACTTTCTTCATGACCTGGGGAAAGAAAACATACAAAAGGGTGAGATCAAATACTCAGTAAGGGTAAACAAAAGAAATATCTATCACATCATATTCATAAGAACATAACATTTTGGAAATCTTAACCTGTAAAAGAGATCATAATATCATAACATGGGATAAATCATAGTTGTGAAATGTAATCCCAATATATCATAACTTAAAATATGAAACTTTGTGGCATACACACATAATCAAAGAGAATCATTTCTTATTAGTCAATACTCATTGCCAAGACTATCTTAGTGGACAAAGTCCATTTCTGAACCGAGTTCACTCCTCGTTTCAGTCCTATTTCACTGAACCGGTGTAACCTACCATTCCAGCCATGTATATCTCATGAGATATATAATCTTTACCCAATGCATTGGAGGTAGATATAGGTCCCACCCATCTCATAATGATACCATTATTATGTGTGCCACAAAATCATAAATCATACATCATTTCATAACCCATGTAATAAAAATGGGAATCTTAAACATCGTGACATCATGAAACAATTCATATAAGATAAAGGAATTCGTAAAAATAATTCCATCAAAACATAATCAAATCAATGTAATAATAGGGATAAAAACAGAAACCTATATTATCTTATATGTAAAATAATTTTGATAAAACACTTGAACTCTATTCTTGAGGAAAATATCCTTTCTACTTCTAAATTTTTTTCCTTTTTTAACATGTCATACAATTTTAAACTAAAAGAAGTTGTTTAAAAATAAACTTGAAAACTTGTAAAGGAAGCTTCTTGGAAATAATGTTTTAAAAATCCATTCATGCCGTATAAGTTAAAAAAACATTCTTCTCATACTTTTGTCGGAAAAGTCAAAAAGTACCTCGGACGAAAATTAAAAAAAGATTACGTTCATATCTTTTACTAAAAACTCACCGAAGGGTAAAATTGGATTTAAATAGTTGTAGCTGGATGGAAACAATATTACATATTGAGGAAACATGGATGTGGACGATAAAATACACCGCAGTAAATACCAAAGTATAAACAATCTCGGATAAAAATGAGATTGTGATATTTTCCCTTACCTTAGGTCCAATTTGCTTCTTATGTGTCCGAACCTCCTGTATAATGATTTAAATAATGTTATTGACTTATTCCAGAATCATACTTATTTTTATGATATCATATATGGTCATATTCTTATCTTCTTATTATTAATATTTCATTACTACTTGTTATTCGGGTGTTTATTACTTTTTGTTTTTATGCATGTTTGTCGAATAAATTCTTATTCTTCTCTTTAGGTTATAGATACCTCATTTCCAGAATGGTATTAGTGTAATATATATCATATTCATTCATTCAATTCATTTATATAATCATTATGCAATAAAGATCATGTAGAACGAATCACATCACATCGTGGAGACGGTATTCCGTACGTACACATGAGCGATGATATCGTTCCCATCATCGTGGAATTGTATTGGAGTGTATGTATAATATTTCATAATAAATACCAATTTACAATAATCATATATATTCATTACTTTCACCCTTATACCCATCCAAGTAAGGTGGTGGTGGAAAATAGATTACCCCACGGCGTGGAGACGGTATTCCGTACATACGCACGCGCGGTGATTTCTTTTTCCGTAGGATAGATAGATGGAAAAATAGGGTTGTTTCATACTTATAATAACATATAATTATGTGATTGATACTGATGTTATTACTTCATAATTAAGCAACTAATGAATAAGAAGTGGAAGAAGAAATAAAGATGAAAGAATCGGTAACGGACATTACCTCTTCTTTGAAGTGCTTCTTTGAGACCTCCTTTTAGGGCACTAAAATAGGTCTTTGAAGAAGACCAGAACCTCTAGGATGTTTCTAGGGAAGTGGAGAGAAGAAATTGGCAGGGGTTGGCCGAGATTTAAGGCTAAAAGTGGTGTGAGGAAGAGGGTGAGGAGGTGCCCTTTTATAAGGGAGGAGAGGGGCACCTTTGGAATAACTAAAAATATTATTTTATTATAAAGTCAAATTCGGTTTTTAATAGCTCCAAATTGATATATTTCGAAGATAAGGTGGGTAGGGGTCTAAATAATCTCATCCAATAGAATTTAGACAAGTTTAGGTATCAATTTTACCCTTATCATTTAGATTTAACTTTAAGTTAGATAATTTAACTTTTACCGTGTCTTCTTGTTTTCTTACACTATAAGGTTAATAAACTTATCATATCAAGCCAAACGAACCCCAAGTTGTTTATTATTAATATATATAGCCTTATCTAAGTCATTTGGCCAAACCTTAGATTTTTAGGAATAAAATAACAATTAGTAATATAATATTTGTTTTAAAAACTATTTTATGTCAATTTTGACACTATTTAGTAATTGATTTTTGTGAAAATTATAACAGAATAATTAGTTCAAACCAAGTTACGTAAATCAATACTAACATGTCATATTAACCTATAAAATTAGTGTAATTCATAAAAAGTTTCAAATTACATTTATTTGGGTATTTATAACATCAATTATGTCAATATTTCATTAATAAGATAATTACTGCATCATCGTTGTGTCATAAATAAATTAAATTATTTAATGTCTAAAAATTACAAATAAAATAACATTATGTAAGAAATATTTTTAGATTTTTAATGAATATTTATATTCGAATTTATCTTATGTATAATCCCATATTAAAAATTATTTACTTATTAAACATTGATTTTAACTATTTTACCCTTCTTTAAATAAATTAATAATAAATGTCCTAATCTAATCCAAGTGGGACTAAATGGTCATATTTTATTCCTAATGTTGTTTTTCGTCGAATGAAACTTGTCCAATAGAATTAGGACATGTGTTAGGGTAATAATAACATCATTTTTACCCTTTATTACCCTATTTACTTTTAACCATGGTAAATAAAAGTAAAAAGTTACTATTCACCAAAAAATATTTTCATCTCATTGAACCAAATTTTAGTCCTTGATATTAACCGTGTCTCTCAGATTTTCGAAATTCCACTCACAGAAGCGGTAAAATTAAGTTTTATGAAAAATTCTGTTTTTTTAACTACCACTTAGTGGTTTCACTATTCATCAAAAATTGAAAGTTTTCAGAAAAATACCAAAATTTCACCCTAGGCTAATTTGATATTCCGAATCCAAAAATGAAGTCCATTTTGAAAAATAAAATTTATAAAATTTCAAAAAGTTGTTATTACTATTCATAATGGCTAGTTTTAATAATATTTTAATAGCATATCATTGTTTAGTGAAAATCGGTATTGCGTACGACACAAGCTATCGAGGAAGGCCGCGGTTGCGTGTAAAGCAATCCAAGATAGTGTTGTCTATAGTGAAATATTCCTTTGATGATTTATAAACAAAATATTTCACATAAAATTCTAGGGTGTTACAGGCCTTAGAGGAATTCATTTTCTCATAGGCTTCAAACATTACATACAACTTAGACTAACTACTTGTAACTTCTCCTCCCCATCATCTTCATTGTGAAATCAACTCTCCACCTTTGCATGGATATTCGGCTAGGCATTCCCATGCATGCACAGGCTTGTCCTGATGGCAGGTGTCATACCTTCTAATTCTTGCAATCTGTTTAGCTTCTATTGTGGTGAAATCTCATTGCTCATCCTTCTTGTAGAGCTTGTTCTTTATAGGTCGTCTGGTTTGAATCTTCACATAAGGTGGCCCTAAGGCCTTACTAACCCGAAGTCATGGGTTTCCCAAAGGCCTTAATGTACTCGGGGACAAAATTGGTGACCTGAAGGCCCAAACGATGGCATATTCTCGGTTGCTATAGTGCCAAACAGTACCCGCGACAATACCTACAGAAATACTGCTATAGTACTGCTACAATAACCTGGAAATAGTGTCTCCGCCTAGATTTGATCTAGGGTCTCCCAGATGCACGTACAGAGTCCTTACCAACCGGGCTAAGGCTCATGTGCGATAGTGCTTACTCAATACCGTGTAACCTGAAAAATGGTCACATTGTTGTCTATTTTATCAAATGTCCTATGGTTATTCCTACAATAGGTTCTAAATTCCCAAAAACCAATTTTGAGTTATGGTATAGTCACTATCATAATTTTCGACAGAAAATATCAATAGTGTCTTAGAAAAACTCCTTTTATTTCCATCAAATTATATATAAGGGCACTACCCTTGTTCTCTAATTTATCAAATCTTTTAATCCCCACTCAACCATCTCAAATAGATTATGCTATATTTTCCTTAATATCTCTAGATTACTCTTCATGATATACCTTTATCATCCCGATGGTGTGCCCGAGGTGATTTCTCACCAAACACATCCAACTATTTGAGATAATTCATGTTGAATCTCCTTCATTCGACTATTTTAAGTATTCATTTATCCTATTTCTGATGCATTAAAATAACCAAATCATAAATAAAAACCAATTTCATGTAGGAGAACTAGTAGTGACACTATCTTGATCCACTATCCATGTATCATCATAAGATAAACCGGGATTAACACCAATATCTGGATTTCCGCAAAATTAAGAATCAAACTCATATCTATAAGTTTTAATGGATTATATCCATTTTTTTATTCATTAATTTAATAGAATATGAGTTATTACGTGACCTTCACATGACTAGTCTTATAGTCCCTTGTCACTTCTCACATGATGGTTACCCACCAAAAATCAATATCCATCTCCCCGCCATAGGATAATATTTTTTTTCTAAATAAAGAAAATAAAAATTGATTGCTTCAATCCATGAACCATCTATACTAGATATATATTGGGTATGGATATGTACCAGCTTATACCCAACTAATATTTAATTTCACCCATTACTCATTCCTTCTTCTAGAAAACATTCCTTATAAAATTTTTCAAAAAATAAATAAATTGATGGTCAGCGCCATTAAATATCAATTCCTGTAAACACACCAAGTGTATTTATATTAAAATTATTCTTGAGCACAACTCTCATGGATTCCTTTTCCAGATATACAATAAACATTGGTTAGATCAGCATATAGCTAACACTCTATGAACATAAACAGTTTGATGTTATGATAAGGGACAATATCCCATCTAACTTGGAGTACACTGAGATTTTACTAATAGGAATGCATATCTCATCCAGATTCATTATCACATTTAGAATAGAGAATATCTAACTTCATTTATCACATGACACCACTTCTTTCAGCCATGATTTTTAAGGTCCATTTATAGTTCGAACATCTCATGACACCCAATCTATTCTCAAGACCTTATCCTAGTCTCTTCCTTTTAATTACAAAAATCTCCAGTCACCCTGCCCGTAAGTGTCATATTAGATGCATTTAGTCTTGAAAACTTACTATTCATCTCAAAGATATTAAATTTTAAAAAGTTTCCACATGAAATAGGTGTGAACTAAAGATACCATATATAGTCCATGTACATCTCTTATAACTTGATTTGACACATGACTCATGCATTGTGAGGCATCCATCAATAGGGTAAAATTGACCGTGCTATATGAAACATAAGTATTTTAATACACTAGGATTAAAGTTTTAAATCTTATTAAAAATTTGGAATTCTATATGTTTCATAATTTATCAAATGATTTCCCACCTCACGACATTGTTTCTGAGAAGAAAACATCATCCTCACAACCACTATAGGTCAAAAGATCCAAGCACTCAAATAGTCCTTCACATTGAAAATAGATTCCATTAATGATAATTTAGGGAGATTTTTGTAAGTAGATACATCACCATGACTAATTTTATAGACCCAAGTAGCTACCATGTATCATTCTAGAAAAGAGTATAAAATAGAGCTATCCGCAAAAAAATCAAACCCAATCTTCAACCAACCTCTAATTTAGGTTATCCATAATAGAATAACGTCATTAACCTACAAGATTCTGATTCATGTGAGGGGATATATGTATTTACACCTATCACAAAGTCCTATACAAAGATAACCACATATCATTCATGGGAATCAGTTACAATGTTTATAACAAGCCTATCAACTCTCTCTTGAAGTTAAAAAATTTAATTAGTTAGAGAATCATCGACCTATGATGGTCAAAAAAATCCACAAGGACAAAGACATCAACTTCCAATAACATGGATGCAAGATCCTGATCATCTATGAGCATCTGAATAGGGGAGTATATGTTTAAATGATACAAAATAAATGTATAAGAGGAAGGGCTTACACCCATCAGGTATCTATATTCAGTAATAATATCCTGAGGTTCAACTTAATAGAAAACCACTAATCTACCAGGGGGTATCAATTATTTCTCTAGAGTCCTACTCAAGACAACTAATACCCAAAAATAACCTCACATTTAAAAATTATATGTTATAATTTTTCAGTGATAATACACCACATGGGGTGAAACCTCAGTTATCCTAACCCCTTTTTAAATCATAGGGAATTGATTCCCAAACTAGGGTCACTCTAAATAATCCTATTATGAAATACAACACATCCTTTATGATTAAACAATAGTTTAAAATAATATAATTGATACCTATGGGAAATTATCATGATCTCATTTAAGCATCTATTATACAAAAATAAAGATAACCTTTACTCAATTATCCGCAACATAAAGACTTATATAAGGTTTCCTTTTAAGGTATTCAGATGATTTTTATTTATTACAACATTTTAAGCATCTCATATGAAAGTTATTTCAAGTACTAATTTAAATGAGACTATACATATTACATTATATGTCCATAACTAAACAGTATTGTGGGGAAAAGCCCCATAATTCTCATTGGATCATTTAGTCATTCATAAGGTACTCACAACTAGTCTTGGTTAAAGAATATTTCAATTCCATGTTTTGAAGGAAAACAATATTTAGTATTTAATTATAATTTTAACTAACTAATTCCTAAGAATAATAAATCTCAAAAGTAGACAATGGTTCATTTATCAATTAAGGGAACTAGTACAGTATTATGCCATCATATGTTCATATATAACACCATATTAATGGTAATGGTAACTTTAAATAACTATACCATTAGAAAACTATAACACCATGGGGTTGAGTAATAAGGCATGTAATGAACAAAGGTGACCTACTAGGGTCCCATAAAGTTAATCTTGTTTCAGTTAAGTAAAACATATAATTTTTGAATTATTTAATGTTATTACACGCCATTAATTAGTTTAAATCAAAAGAAACATTCCCCAACTAACTTACTTGGGTCCATTTGTGCATTTATTAACATAGTCATATGTGTCGTCATGCCTAATAGATAAAGGTATAAATATGGATTAAGGTATCCATTTTCAATAATAAATCAAATTTATCATATATATATGTATATGGTTTAGTTTGATGAATTTTCATTCCCAGTTTATATAAGTACTTGATTTATATATTACAATTTCAATTTATATAAGTGCAATATGATTTTTTTCTTTGATATTATAAAATAAAAGGCCTATATATATTAGTTTAATTACATGGGTCGCTATTCTCTAATTTATAAAGGCCCATAAACTTTTCAAATTAAACAATTATCTCTTGTTTAATTGAAACCAGTAATGTTTCATCCCATGAAACTAATTGTCTATTACTCAAAAATTTAATAATTGGTCAATTAATGTGCCACTAGAAAGATCTATGGTAAAACACCATTTAGGTTTATGCAAACACATTAAAGACCATGTGTTCTATCATAATATAAAAAATTATCATAGTAACAACGCCACTAAATATGGAAATGATTATATAAATCTAATATATAAGTATATAATATAGGAATACATAGAAAATTGACCTAAAACATGGTATACAAGAAAACATGTCAAATACTCACACAATCATTCCATACAAATCATCATTAATTAAGAAACCTACAAATCATTCTACATGGCATGGGAATATCTATGTTCCTAAAAATATTCATGTAATGATAATTCATTCTCATAATGGACTAAAGGTAAAATATCATAAATCTATGACTATGTATTTTAAAAATCATCCATGGTGAACTAATAATCAACTATGATATCTATCGGCATGAATAATATTCTCATCCCATGAAACATGATCTTTCCACAATGCTTGGGTAGGTTGAACCTATACATGATCTACTTACCAAGTTATAACACATTTTTAGTATCTATTCTATGATTCAAAAACATTAAGACAAAAGGAAAAAATGAAAATTTTGATACCATTTTTAATTCCCTGATTCAGGATCCACTTAGAGTGGTACCCCAAGTCAATTTTTAACTAGGTTTTAAGCATGCATCCCTATATTCCAAAGGCTTCTGAGTAGCAACTACAGTCTAATAGTAGTTCAATGGGAGACTATAACATTTTGATCAATAATAAATATCATGAAATCAATAATATATTAAGGTAAAAGAATAAACAATAACTTATATTCAATAATAAATGAACGAGTGATCATTCTTGATCATGCCATAATTAGAAGCAACAAACATACAATCAACATATATAAATAATATACAAGAAAAATAAAAATGACCCAAAGGCCATCTCCATGAGAATTATAAGATCTAGATCAGTCTTGTGTTCTTATTCCATGTACATGAATAATATCTCAAATGTATATTGTGAACCTGAACCTATAACCATAAAGTTTGTTCCAGTACCCTAGTGCAATAGTTTCATGAACGAGGTGTGATGTATACTCAGTAGGCCACCAAAAATGGTGTAAAAGAAACTCATTCCATGAATATTAAATAAATAGTTTTAAGGTATATTAAAATAAATATGTACATAATAAATAATAGTATTTCAGGCTCATGCTCCTCAAAGAAACCTATCTGACCATATTTGCTTCGATAAAAGACAAAATGCCTCTACACACCTTCCATTATGTATATATATTCATACGTAATATTATTTTTTTCACGGATATACTTCTACCAGTGTGGACCTGATATTTTTTAACATGGGATCCACATGAGAGGATCACATACCAGTTAAGGGATTTCATGCCCAGGGTCAAATACATGTAATCACAATATATGGGACTCCATAGCCATGGTTCCAAACCTATAATCAAAATATAAGGGATTTCATGTCATGGGTTCCATACCTATAATCACAATATAAGTGATCCCATTCCCAGGTTGTTATGCCTATAATCATAATATATGGTATTTTATTCCTAGGACTTCATAGCTATAATCACAATATACAAATTAAACTAAGTAATTTACGGGCTATATTGATTTCCACACCATTCTATTTATTTTAGTAATTTCATGTCTATTATAGATTTCAAAGATTCATAATAGGTTTCAAACCTTTAAAATTTATAATATTGATTAAGGTATCAAGTGAAGTATAATCCATTACACATTTTATTAAAACCTCTTATAGGAAAGAGCATAATTCACCATTTAACAATAGTTATGTAATACACTTAAAGAATTTATCATTTCAATTTAATCTCATTTAGTTATGGGAATCAATCATTGTAAATATGTTCTGGATACAAGGCCTTTCCATTCACATTTAATCATTTTGAATTTAAAATATCATTTCTACCAATGTTATCATTAAGACATTTACAATGGTGCTAAGTAATTTTAATGATTGCACCCTAAGGGTAGATTAATTAATTGTCAAGGTTTATATAAAAACATGAAATAAAAATCACCATAGGAGGTGGTATGGGTTGAGGTTGTCAACTGCCAACCATGTACAATGATGTCATGGCACATCTAAATGATGTCTAGGTAATTAATTTAAGGCATTTAATAATTTAAGATGAATTCATATATAATTCCAACTTGAAAAACAATGCAAATACTTTACAAATGATGAGAGTTTAAGAGAAAATCCAAAAACCACCTACCTTGTGCTTTTGATAGTCCACTCATCCAATATCGAGCATTTAGTCGAGCGAAAATGATATAAATTGAAAGAGTAGATATGAGGACATAAAAAACAGTGTGAAAAGATCAAATATGGATTTCGTATTCTACATTATGAGGGAAAATGAAAAATTAAGAAATAGGAGTCAATAGAATAAACATAAATTTCCAACATGCATGATGATATCTGAATTGAAGCTCTTATAAGGGAGATCTCCCAATGCCTAAGTGGGAGGAGAAGAGCGTGAGCATAGTGTTTCTTCACATGGGAGTAATAAGGGAGGAGGAAAGAGGAAATAATACTTAAGGAGGAAGGGAAAATTCATCATTTTCCCCATTTAATGAGTTGTATAGTTTGGATTCATGATTTATATAACTATGTGCCAACCATATGGTTCCACTACCTAAGTAGAATGACCCATCTTGGATAGGAACATAGTTTTACAAACTGTACATGTCCCATGTGGAGTTACTATCCAATTTATATACCCCCTTACATGGTTAGGTTTATTTTAAGACAAACCTTTCACCACTAATGTGATTCAAGTGTAATTTATTATAGAGGGTTGCATAGTTATATAGTACCCTTATCAAGGTTAAAAAAACTATGGCCCTTAATGAAATAGGTCACATGGTTGTGATGAATGGTAAGTATTAAAAATGTGCCAATAATGTACCCTTGCTCATTCAACCGAAGCTAATTTTTCAAGGAATGATTCTACTGAAACTCTTCTGATAACCCAAGACCCCTCTTAGGCCGTAAACCCCATCTAAAAAACAATCATTAATGTTATAATGTTCAAATTTACATTCAATATCTTGGTTAAATATATTTACTCTCCACCAAATGAAAAGTTTAATTTCCAATGGAATTTTCAACTGGTTCAAAGCACGGGACAAGAAAATTTCACGCAACGATAATTTTGATATATTGATTTTAAAATGAAATTCATTTTTGTAAAATTAAATTCCTATAACTTAGAAATTGAAATTATAAATAAAATATTATAATAAAAGAGTTTAGTTAAATATATTTTATTTTTTATTTAAATATTTGTTAATATTTCTATAAACAATATAACTATCTAATCCATATTAATAAAAATGGAGATGATTTATTCTATCATTACTTCAGATGTTACACACATACACTACATTATTACCTAATCAAATTAGGAATTCAATTTTTGACTTTTTAAATACTCTCTTGGGTGTCCTGTATAGGTTTAGTGGTCATTGTTCATTAAAAAATGGTATCAAATACTAGTTTTTGGTTTATGATGTTTGTATTTCTTGGTATAAAGAAGATAGGATTGGTAGGTCTTATATAATATCTATGATGAATTATATGGCCAACACTCTTAGTATCCTACCTTTAAAATCTATGGGATGTTTGGGTGTAATATTTTATCTTTTAAATCGAGTTTTTCTTCTTATATGATTATTGTGTGTTTTTTATAGAAAATACATGAAAACTGTGTATTATGAAATGGTATGGAATATCATCCTATTTTTATACTTTATACATCTCATTTACTAGTGTTTATCATTTGATATTATTTATTATATTTGATGGTATATTTTCTTCTCTAATTAGTTTGATATAGTTTCATACCCCTATGGTTGCTTCTTGTGAACCATCATGAGGGAGAAAATAGAAATATACAATGCTTAAATACTTAGATAAATTATAATTTTAAAAATTTTATGGAATTAAATGTATGATCTAAAGAACAGATAGTGATCCTTTTCTATAATAAGTCTATTGAAGTAGATTTAGTATCATATGGATGTACTAATTAGTCTCAATGGTTTCTAATGAATTTTATTCTATCCATTTTCTAGACCAATGATCCTAAAGAAGACAAGGATTGGTGGTAGAAGTCTAATATAATAACAGAATTTCATTTTAATATTTACTCAATTGATTTGATGTGAGATTCAATTATGATCGAGGGACACAACCATTGGTGGCTTTAGTTAATCGTATAATCTCTATAGTACAAAACATAACATACAAGGACATTGAGTTTCTCATTACACACTATTTTTATATAGATACCTTAGTATTAGAAACGCCTTTGGATTTTCTAAGCCACCCTCAAGGTATGTAAACACTAATGGAGTATGAAACCCATTTTTTAAGGTTTTTCATTTTTATTTAGAGCAAATTTCTTAATGATGTGTTAAAGAATCACCAATTAAAAATGGTTTTCACATTATTCTAATTTTATTAAAAATGTTGATATCTTATTTTTAAGGGGTTAACTATGAATTTTTTATTTATAATGATCCCATTGGTATAAATAGATTGGTTTGTGATCCATTTCTGATATATTTGGGTGAATTTGGTCCCCATAAAGGTACAGATAGTGCGAAATACGTATAAAAGGGGTTAGTGGTGGGTTTATTCCTTCACCCTAGCCATCAGTAGAAGTAGAATATGGCAGTGCGTTTCTGACCTATTTCCAATATGGTGTAGTTTTTTAATTCAATCCCTCTTTCCCAATGACCCCATGGTTTTTCACTAACATGTGTCCTTGTCAAATATAATGAGATTTTCCAAGATTACACCCCTAACAAAAAGTGTTGATGGTTATTTATATTAAAGGGAATAATCTATGAATTATTATATATCTATGGAAGCTGGAACATATTCTATAGTATAAAAAGGTAGGATTAGTTATTTATATGAGAAGATCTATTTACGGGATATGCCCAAGACAACCAGTGGGACTTAGATCTATCCATTTACCCAAAGTGGATGTAACACCCCAAGACATTGCAATATTTTTATTTTTCAACAAATTTAATTTTGTTTCTAGCGTACTTTATACACAACAAAATGTTAATCTTATGCTACACTAACAATTAGTTGGCTTATGTTACACGCAATGCTATGTTTTACAAAACAACTATATAATATTAAAATATTATTATTTAATATAATAATAGATAACATAGTCATTAAGTTGGTCATTACTAATATTATTAACCAACTTATGAAAATGTATGGTTGTATTTATTGGTTAATAATTAATTATAAATTAATATAGGAACCAAATTAATATATAAGAATTTTTTTGTAACGAACTATTTATATTCTCCCAAAGTCATTTTATCCTAATAAATTAAAATAATTACAATTATTGAATGATATTATGAAATATAAATATTAAAAATTTAATAAAATATTTTTGGAATTCATTGAATAGATTTCATAAGCATTAAATAAGAACAAACCAAATATTATACATAAAAATCAATATTTTTCTAAATGCATTTTTACCAACTTTTAATTGTGAACCTATTTTAAATCAAATTTTTGAAACATTTATTTATTTTATTTGAAAAAATAAACTACATTTTTGAATTATGATATAAAAATTTACTTTATCTTAAATTTTGTTATTTTTTTGATAAGTTTCATGTTTTGATGAATAGTGATAAAATATTTCATTTTAATTGAAAACATCTTTTTCATCTAAATAATTTATAGTGTTAAATTATATTTTTAATTGGTTTTAAAGTATAATTATATCAATATTTAATAATTTAATAAGATTTAGGTCATTGTTATCCATTTCATAATGAATTTGGATTTAAAAAAATTTCAATATTTTGAATGTTTTCATTTTAAAAACATGTTTTCTCATTCCATCAATGAGGTTAATTTTTAATTAATTTCTACATTTCATTTCATTTTAATTTTGAAAAATGGATTCATATTTGGAATAATAAGGTAAAAATTTAGTAAAAATGTCTCTTTTATTTTTATGAAAAATATGAATAGTAACTTTAGTAATATTTTTAACCACTATTAAGGGTAAATTGAGTAATTAAAAGAAAAATTATAATATAAATATCATAAAATTACCCAAACGCTCACCCTAATTTCATTATATGAGTATGTATCAACCCAAATCATCATTGGGATGAAATTGTAACCTTTTAAATCAATTTGGATGGAGTAAGACATTTATAATATTATATTCAAAGAAAAGGAAATTGTGTCACACGTTAGTTTTTAATAAGAGAAATATTTTTATTATGGAGTTATATGAGGAATATGTTAGACTATAAATAGTATTAAGAAATATAAAATATTTATATACATAATGTATATATATTTATAATTTTTAGTGATAAAATAATTACCTTAAATGGTTAAACAATGATGATGCAATAATTGTTTAATTAGTGGAATAATAAAATAAATTATATTAAAAATATTAAATAAAATAAAATTTTATATAATTAATGTCATACAAGAATTTTATGGATGACTTTTACATGTTATTGATAATTTAAAATAGTTTTTTTTAAGATATCATGTTATGATATTTTTAAGAAATTCAAGTTATGAATAGTAATAATATTGGCATTAATGATATGTTAAAATACATAATATTTTATTAAATGGTATAAAATTAAAAAATATATAAAATTATACTGAGTGATTGGGATAACACTTAAAATTTAATAAATTTCTCATTTAAACATATTTTTTCAATTTATCTTAAATGTATTAACCCTCAAAATTTAAATTACATGATATCATGGTAAGAATTAAAAAGGTTAAATTAGGTTTAAAGAAAAACATATAAGTATTAAAAAATATAAAAAACTTATCTAATTTTCATTTGTTGAAATTATTTCAACCCAAAATAATAATATATTTTTAATTAATAAGTCTTTATGCATTTATACTACAAAATTAATTTATATTCATTTAATATTTTGGGGATTTCTAAGAGTTACACTCCCCTCTCTTATAAAATAGAACCTCTTCTTCTCTTTTATTCACACTTAAAAACCTTTTTTTTTTAAAAAACTATCCAAATATCATCCCAAAATTCCTCAAACATCCTAGAATTATTAATTTTGGTATTAATCCAACCAAGTAAGTCCTTTTTTAAAAAATCAAAAGAAGACACCCAAAGAAGAGGTAACGTTCATCAACAAAAATATTTGTATTATTTATTCTATAATCCCATTAAATTATTTTTATTTAATTTTTATATAAAAAATTATCCTAATAATATTGATATTTTTATGTTTATTTTTATACCTATACATACACACACTTCCATCTAATGGGTAATGAGAATACCGTTATTGTGTACGGAAAACTACCACCTCACCAACTGATGTTGTTTGTTTTTCATTTACCACATCTCATTGTTGAGAATTATGATGGAAAATATATTTTAATATGATATATATATGGTATTTTTGATTTAATTTTTCTTCTTAAATTATTTTATAACACACACATTTATACATTATATTTTGTGTTAATAAGATAAGTTTGTTTGTGGACGTGTGGACTACCACCTCCTCAAAATGATGTGATTCGTTCACACTATTCATAGAATGCATTAAGGATTATTTTAATAAAAATGGTTGAAATATATGAAATAAATATGATATTATGTTTATAATATAAATAATTTACTTTTCATTCTTTTAATATGATAATGAAATGGAAGTAGCATTGCTGCATACATACGGTCTACAGTCTCCATGAACAGGACATTTATATTTTTATCTCCAAATATTATAGATTATTATAAATAAATATATAATTGATATATATGATAATAAAATCATGTTTTACATTATTTATATTATGAAGTAATTATCTAATTAATGATATTAACAAGTAACATGTCAAAACATACTAGAAAAACTAGGCAATTGACACCTGAAATTTTGAAAATAATGAAAGATTGTTAATAAATATGTAATATAATGTTATAAGTAAAAAATATATGGTATTATAGAATTAAATATGGTTTTTAATAAATTTATAATAAACCTATATTTATTATAACGTATTTTTTAACATGTACAATTATATTCATGACATAAAATAAGGTATTTTCGTCTCACTTTTATTTCTATGGGGAATGTGCCTTATACACTAATTATTTCTTTTGTGTGGTGTATATAATTCCCATGAATGTATTTTATTAGTATTATCTAGAATATTATAGTATTTTCATATCCATGAAAAAAAATTCTTTCATGTGCCATACTATTCTACTAATTATAAAGTTATAAGGGGTTATTCCACAATCTCATTATTATTCAGGATTTTTTTTGTTTATGTCTCCACTGGGGAATATTTATCTTCCAGGTTAGTGTTTTCTTAAGATTTTTTCAAAAAAATACTATTCTCTAATGATTACTTAAATTAATTTTTACCCACTTTTTACTTTCTTCAAAATCATTTAAAATGAATTTTCTTGTCATTTTCCCAAACAAAATATTGTATAACATTTCTTAAAAAAGTTAAATGATTTTTTTTAACTTATACAAAATGAACATTGTGACATAATGTTTTCAAGCATACATTACTTTTTTATAATTTTCTTTTAAAATAAAATATTTTCTTATATAAATTCATAGCATTTTAAAAATATGATTACAAAGTTGTAAGGGATTTCATCTCAATTTCATTTCATTGTGTCATATTATAATTTTATGCACCTATTTTATTTTATACGGTGCATATACTACCTTTTGAAATGTTATATCACAAATCATTTTATTTTCATGATATTATAAGTTTTATTTAACATTTTTTCTTCATGGATACTATGATTCAAATGTTTAAAAGTGGTATGGGACACTTTATAATATTTAATGAATATTTTCCTTAAGAATTTTTTAAATGATATTTCAATAGTATTTCTATTCTTCAATGTTAAAACCCCTTATTGTTAATTATCCTCTATTTGGGAATTATTGATAAATTTTTATTCATTATTCAATTTTATTTTGATAGGGTATATTATTTATTTCTATTATTCTATATGATAAATTCTTTGTACTGGAAATGATGGGTGGGGCCAAGAATTTATATATCCCCTTGATGCATCGACAGGTTCTCTTGAGAAAAAATAGTTGTGAAAATTAAATAGGTTTATCCCTATAGTTTTAAACCATATTTTAAAAGGTATTAACGATGTTGGTTTTCATGTGCCTCTGACATGACATTCGATAATTATGGTTTTCCTTCATATATATTTCAATCTATATTATAATTATCCAATATATTTTCATATGATAAAATATATGGATGCAATTCATTATATTTCTATTGATTAAATAGAATTATTATCAGTTATTTATCATTCCTTGATGATTTATTCTAATAAATGCATTATTAATTCTATTTTACATACCCTTATTGTGCACTTGAGCTCACCCTTATTATGTTTCCTTTACCCGGATTATGATGAGGAGTCCTTTAGATGAGTTTCAAGGATGTTATGATTTTACTTATGTTATTATTTATTTTATTTTCCAAATGTATTGTAGGTATCATGTATGTAAATGGTTTTTCAAAACAGATAATTTTTTCGGTCTTTTAGGATTTGATTCCTTGTAATCATTCCAATTTTTTAACATAATGTACCGACTCTGGGTTTCTTGGGTTAGGGAATTATAGTTTGTATAAAAGGAAGTTTAGTATAAACCTTAGAAACTAGTTTTTAAAAATCATATTATGGACCATAACCCTAATATAGAATTTGCGGATAAGTATAGAATAACATCCTATAATTTTGGTAATATAGAGATTATGTGCATCATCCTAGCGATACATCCATGTCGGGATACTACAACTGCACATGGTTCTGGAATAGATTGTTTGGGGATTATACAATATGTTTTATAAAGATATGAACTAATTTAGTGTATATAATAATTTATAAATAGAACCTCGAAGAAGTAACCTGAACCTCACCAATGTAAATGATCCAAAGAGTAAGAAGGATCACATCTTTTATAGTCTTATGAGAATATTTCAAGTGGAAATTTTCTCCCAATCATTATAATCATATAAGGAAATAGTATCAGGTGATAATGATATGGTTAAATAATCCCACATGTCATATGGATAAATAAAGTAAGAGAAGAATAGGATGGGAGGTCAAAATATGTATAAAGGGAAAAGGGGAAATAAATATTTTTTTTCCCACATGTGATAATTTTGGAAAGAAAACCCTTGATAATTTCTTGAATGGAATGTGAGTTTTTTATAATTGTGGATAAAAATGAAACCAAGTTTTTTATTCTAAGGGAAATAATGAAAATTCAAATGTGTAATGATTCCACAACAAGGACATGAGACACTACGCAAATCAACGTCTTGTGCATCAAAAGTAAAATGCCCCAAAATAGTCTACTAGATCGTGGTCAAGATTATGAAACTACCATAGATTAATAGTAATGATTATTGTGATTATGTTTAGATTCTTTAATTATTTCATTTGATTATTTTATCAATGATGTATTATTTATCATAATTATGTAATATATGAATATTTTTTGTAGTACATTTTTGTTAAGGATTTTAGATCATATAATGAATGGTACCGGGAAATTTTATTTAGTAGAAAGTAATTTTTTTTTGGAAAAAATAATATTTATGTAAATAAAACCCTAAATTTGATTATGATATAATGATTTTTGGATAGGGAGATGATTGATATGGGTAATGTAAATTGGATACTACTAGTTTCCTTGGAAATAATTCTAAAATTTTGGATCATAATACTTTGGAAGGGTCATATGGTTAACCATTTATAAAAATGATAGAATTTAAAATTGTATGAGGTTTTAGAGATTAATTTATTACTTCACCATGTGATGAAACATGTGATAAGAAAATAAGTGGAAATAGTTAAAGGAACAATGATAAGATTTTTCTTATATAAATGTATCAAGTACGTATATCTAATTATATCCATAGAGAGAAAGAATATCTCAACTTAAGGAAAATAAATCTAAAACAATATTGTATGATTATCAACATTTTTCATGATACCAATGGCATTTTTAATAATTGTTTTTTAAGGATTTTTGGTCATAAACTTTTAGTTGAAATTGTTCTCTATCACTCTCCATTAGAACTTGATGGTTAGATTTTTTCTTTCATGCCCATGTTTTTTCTATTTTTCTCCCATTCAAAATGCTATTTTTGTTGTAACCTTATCTTTTAATTTTCCCTCTAATTGAGAAGATGATTTATTGACCATATTTAAAATGTTGTTTTTTAATAAATGTTTATTTTTAAATATTAAACCCTAGACTATCGAGGTCAAGTTTAAATTGTGAGGAAATAATTTAATTAAGGTAGAGAGAATATAACACCCAAAGATTTTATAGTATTTTTATTTTTGAATGAATTTAATTATGTTTCTATATTTCTTTATACAAAAAACCAAGTTAATATTATGATGCCCACAAAAATGAGTTTTCTTTCAATACACGCAAGGCCAAGTTTAACTGAACAATATTTTGTTAAAATATTATTATTTAATATAATAAGATTTAACCTAGTCATTAAGTTTAGAGTTAAGATTAGTATTAACTAACTTATGAAAATATATGGTTGGATTTATTGGTTAAAAATTAATTAGAAATTAAAAAAGGTACCAACTGAATATATATGAATTTTTTTTTATAATGAACTATTTTTATGATCCCGAAGTCATTTTATCCTAATAAATTAAATTAATTACAATTTTTGAATGATATTATTTTAATATATATTATATATTCAATAAAATATTTTTTACATTCATCCAACAGATTTTTTAATTATAATATAAGAAAAAACAAAATATTACGTATAAAAATCAATATTTTCCTAAAGGTAGTTTTACATCCTTTTAATAGAAAACAAATTTTAAATAAATTTTTTAAAACTTTTATATACTTTATTTTAATTAATAAACTGATTATTTTAAATAATAATATACAAATTTACATTGGTTTAATTTTTTTTATTATTTTGATAAATTTCATGTTTTGATGAATTGTGATAAAATATTTCAATATAATTGAAAACAATTTTTTCATTTAAATACTTTATAGTATTAAATTATATTTTTAATTGTTTTTAAAATATAATTTGATAATTTTTTATCATTTAATATAATTTATGTCATTGGGATCAATATCACATTGAATTTTAAAATAAAAACATTTCAATAATTTTAACGTTTTCACTTTAAAAACATGTTTTCTCGTTCCATCATCAGGATTAATTTTTAATTAATTTCTGAAATTTTTAGGTTTTTAATTTGAAAAAATAGATTTTTATTTGGAATAATATGGTCCAAATTTATTAAATAGGTTCATTTTTTTTAGAATTTTAATAGTAACATTAGTAATATTTTTATTGCCATGGTTATGGGTAAATTATGTAATTAAAGGTCAAAATTATTTTATAAATATTATAAAATCACTATAATTGTTATCCTAATTTAATTTTATGAGTTTATTTGGACCAAAATAATCCTTGGAAAAATTTTTAACAATTTTAATCCACTAGGAGGAGAGTTTGACATTTATAATATTATATTCAAAGAAAAGTTAATTATGTCACAATTTATTTTAATAAGTGATATGTTTTTAATATGGTTTAATATAAGGGTTATTTGAATCTATAAATTGTATTTAGAAATATAAAATTTTAATCTAAATCATGGTAATTTATTCATAATTTTAGTGATAAGATAATTACATTAAATGGTGACATAATTATGATGCAGTAATTGTTTATTAAATGGAATAATCAAATAAATGATATTAAAAATATTATAATAAATATAATTTTATATAATTAATGTCATAAAAGAATTTTATGGATGACTTTTACATTTTAGGGAAAATTTAAAATAGTTTTTTCTAATATATCATGTAGTTATTATATTTAATAAAAAGTCAAGTGAAGAATAGTGTCAAAATTGACATTAATGATATGTTAAATAAATAATATTTTATTAAGTGGTATAAAATTTTTAAAATTATAAAATTCTACTAAATTATTATGATAAGCCTTAAAATTTAATCAATGGCACATTTAATGGTATTTTGTCATTTTATAGTAATTATATTAATGATTAAAGTGTAAATTACAAGATATCACGGTAAAAACTAAAAATGTTAAATGAGGGTTAAAGAAATAAGATAATGATTAAAAAATAGTCAAAACTCATCTAATTTTTATTTTATGAAGTTATTGTGACCCAAAATCATCATATATTATAAATTAATATGTTTGGTTCCATTTGTATTATAAACTTAATTTATATTAATTTAATATTTTGAGTATTTCTAAGAGTGCCCATCCCCACTCCTATAAAAGGGAACTTATTATTCTCTTTTATTCACACAGAAAACCTATTTGGTTCTATCAAAACCTATCCAAATATCCTCTAAATATCTCTCCACTAATCCTAGAAGCCTTACATTGGGAATAAATCTAACCAAAGAAGTCATTTTTTCCAAATCAAAATGAGATGCCCAAAGAAGAGGTAAAGTTCATCAATGAACATGTTAGTTTTATTTATTACATAAGACCCTGATAATATTTTTATTTAATTTTTATATAATAACACCAGTATCATAAATATACTGATATATTTTTATGTTATGTTCTTTACCTACACTAACACACACATCCATCTAATCGCTAATGAACTTACCATTCTTGTGTACAATGAATTGCCACCTCACAAAATGATGTTATTAGTTTTTCCTTTACCACCACTCATGGTTGAAAATTATGATGGAAAGTCTATTATTATATGAAATATATGTTATTTATTATGTATTTATTCTTCTTTAATTATTTTACAACATGCACCATCATTAATTTTATTTTATGTAAATACGATAACTTTGTTTGTGGACGTGTGGACTACTGCCTCTTCAAAACGATGTGATTCACTCACACTATACATGGAATGTAAAAAAGATTATTTTAATAAAAATATGTCACAAATATGACATAAATATTATATTTTAATTATATCATACATCATTTACATTTCATTATTTTAATACAATAAAGAAATGTAATTGGTGTTAATGTGTACATATGACATATTGTCTCCATGGATGGTTCATATCCTTTATTATCTCCAAGTGTTTTGGATTATTCAAAATACAATTATAATGGATATATATGATAATTAAACCAGGGTTTAGATCCTATATATGAATATATCATATTCTAACTAATGACATCAACAAGTAACTTGTCAAAACATACTTGAAAAACTAGATAATTAACACCATAAATTGTGAAGATAATGAAGGACCATTAATAAATGGGTAATATAAAGTCATAAGTAAATAATATATAGTATTATAGGAATTAATATGGTTCATTAATATATTTCTAATAAGCCTATATTTATTATGCATGAGGTTTCACTGAGTACAACGAGATTGAAGACATAAGGTAAGGGATTTTTGTCTCACTTTTCTTTCTATGGGACAAATGCCTTGTACACTATTTATTCATTTTTCATAGTGTATATACTAACCATGAATTTAGTTTATGAGTATTATCCAGAATATTATGTTATTTTTATATCTAGATAAATTTATTTCTTTCATTGGGCATACAATTCTACTAATTATAATTTTGTAAATGGTTATTTAAAAATCTAATCATTATTAGTGATTTTTTTGTTTAAGTCTCCACTAAGGAAAATTTATCTTTCATGTTAGTGTTTTATAAAGTTTTTTACAAATAATTAATATTATATAATGATTTTTAAAATTTATTTTTTATGTCACATCCATATTTTGATTTTTAGGTATTTATTTGTTTATTTTTAGTCTAGTGATTACCCATGAGTTTTCCGACTGAATTATGGAAACACATTGAGATTTTGGGCTTGAAAGAATGAGGCATGAAGTTGTCACATGATTTTTCAAATTGTACACCCTTTCCTAGTAAACCTTGTATCCATGTGATAGTTTTGGATAGTGGGAAACTACACAGTTTTTTAATGGTTTTGAAAACAATGTTGGTAACTATGTCGCATGCTCCTCTTAGATAGAGAGGGTTACACACTTCCTGTATAGTTTTGAAAATTGAGTGGGAAAACTATTAACCTTGTACAAGTAATTAAAAAAATTGAAAATTATGGTTGTTTAATCTTGGAATTTAACCCAAAATCACCCATTTTCTTCCACTTTTAGGATTCTCATCCTTAAGTGCCTCCCCCAGCCTTGTTTCTCCCTCGGACCTCCATATTTGTGGTGGATTTGGTGTGGTTTCTCCATGGTTCTTCTAGTTTCCTTCTCCCAAGGTTACACCTCTTTTCAAGGGTTTACCTTCTAATTTCTTGAGATTTCACTATTCTAGTGGGTTGGGTGGCCTATTTATGGTTTTATCATGTTCTTTGGGTTTAATCTTGATGTTCATGGTTCGATCATTCCTTTATAAGGTTCTATTGAGGTTCGGTTGTGGTCTCACATTGATTTCAAAAAATTTCTACACTTCAGGTAGATGGTTCCATTCATAAACATTATTTATTGAATTTTATATGCTTTATTTTCTTCTTGGTTATGTTCTATGAATTGAGTATGAGGTGATAAAAGTGTTTTAAAAATAATTCAAGGTGTTTTTTTGTTTAAAAGCAATTTTTCAAAGATAGTGGGTGGATATTCACGTATGTTTCATGTGTGCTTTCTTTTTTTGATCCTTAAAGGCATTTAATAAAAATTTTAAGTCATGAGAATTTATTTTAAAATGTTTTTAGGATGCATATGTCTTGAAAGTGATTTTTCTAAATGGAATTGGTTGTTTTCAAGAATCTTCCCTTGTTCTGTTTCTTAAATTTATTTTATAAATTGTTTAAGTGGAAAAATTAATTATTAAAGTGGTGAGAAACATGTTTTCATGTAAAATTAGTGTGCATGTGAATTTAAAATAGGTTTTGGGTCATGTAAATAGTGGATTATCATTTTTGTTATATTTTTTTGACTTATGCATGTGTGAAAGTGATGTTTATGTTATATGTGGAATGGAAATTGAGCACAAAGGGAGCCCTATGTGACTAGGTTAGAAGACTATGACTAGTATGTTAGTTGGATTAGTAGGGTTAAGGACCAATTAATTCTAGAGGGATTGACGATACAACACTAATTAAACTATGATGATTGGGGACCACTAGAATTTTGGATAGATTCCTCTCTAGTGGATCGTTAATGAGTATGATGATCAATGTGGTTTTTATACCATCTTTCACTAAGATATGAGGTACCTAGTGTTCCATTATATCTAGTACCTTTAGGGATTTCCTGTGAATTAATGCTCTTTTGTGATATTGAACTTACCATCAAAATATGGTGCATTTTTGGGTTACATTAAAATCAAAGCATGTTTTCCTTTAAATTGTTTTCTCTAAAAAAATTCTAGTTTCTATTTTATAATACCTTCATTAATTTTTATTATATTGTTTTGGAATGGAATATATTATTTATGTGTCATCCTATTAGGCTTTGGATAACACCCTACTTACACCTTTGGATGTAAGTAGACTTGGTTATGTTTGACTCAGGTAAAAGAAATATGTATCATGATGGTGTTCTAGGTTATTAGTTTTCTTCACCTACAAGTTTTGGTGGTGGTGGCTTGGGGGTGATAACCCTCATGTTTCATGGAGGCTTTTGGGTAGTGTTATTTTGTTATACCTTACCATTTGTGTTTTTTGGGGTTTTAATTAATGTTTTAAAATGTTCAACTAGAATGGATGCATATTTTTTTATATAAATATTTATCTTTGTGTGATGTATTTTTTTATTGTGTGGCATTTATAGTTGTTTATCATGGTTCAGAACATTCCCAAAGTTTAAATTCTACTACCCAGGCACTAGTTTCCATCCCATGTAGATTATGAATTCCCTTTGGATTGTGACATGGACCGATTCGAGTGTCGAGTTAGATGGAATACTGAGATGGTTCATGATAAAGTGGTATCAGAGCATGTTATGATATTTTTGGATTGAATTATTTGGAAAAATCATGATAGATCAGATCTAGGTTTGTCAGGGTTTGAGGTTATGGTTTCAAGTGGGGTGCATGGTCATAGAACCTCATGATTGGACTTGAGTCACCATGGGATATTGAGATTTTATTTTACTTCCTACTTATATTATACATATAGGAAGAAGACTATATATTGAAATTGGGTGGGGGTGGAGTGGTTTGGTTGGTCTTGTTATTTGATGGATTTGGTTATTTTTTGATTTGTGGATGCATTTTTGATTTATTTTTATTGATGAAATTTTTTTAGAACTATAGTGTTAATAGAAGCTATAGTTTGGACTATCCAAACATTAGGCCAGAGAGCCGGTTTTTTTCTTGTTCTGGTTAGAGAAGATGAACTACTTCCAAAGAAGGTCAAATGTCAAGAGTTTCTCAATAAAAAACCTAATTTCTTCTAAGGTAATGTGGAACCCCAGGAAGTTGATGAGAGTCCTGAGAATATAGAGAGGATATTCAAGTTTCTTGACACTCCTAATATTTTCAGAGTGAAATTTGGTTTGTTTATGTTAGAAGGTCCCATTCATAGGTGGAGGGACTCAGTTGTTCAAACTGTGAAGAGGGAGTAGATGAGTTGGATATATTTCAAGGTCATTTTCAATGAATATTATTTTCCTGAGTTATTGGCCTATGTCAGGTCTCGAGTGTTCATGGATCTCACTCTGGGAGACTGGATAGTCATGGAGTATACCAATCACTTCACAGAGCTAGTACGGTAAACACCCGAGATCATTTCTAATGAAAATATGAAAGGTCATAGGTATGAGATGGAGTTTCTACCAGAGATCTATTCTCAAGTCCATTTGTTTAAGCTGGGGACCTATAATGAGGTGGTTGATCACTCTTATATGGCTGATATCGATCAAAAAAGGGTGTCTATATTCCCCAGAGTAGTGTCTATTGTGGGTAGTGGCAGTTTGTCAGAGAATAAGATAAAGTGGTACAAGTATGGAAAAAAGGGTGGTGGTCTCTCATATTATCCTTTCTGACTATCTTTATCATTAGTTTCATATGCTGGATCAGTTTTGTGCCACCACTGTGGAAATGTGGTGAATGTTTGGTCAACATGTCCATCCACATCCAACTCTTACAATTATTGTAGTCATATTGGACACTTGCAACCATTTTCCAAGGCCAAATTTTCCTTTTAGGGTGGCAAAAAATCTATAGATTCCATTGGAATTTAGCCTAGTCAGAGATATTTAGGATGGTGGGATCTCAGTTTAGTGGTCATGGTAATAGGACCAGATCCTCTTCTAATCAAATTGAGTTAAGGACAGAATCGTAGTCTAGTGGTCATTCTCAGACTTAGTTTGAGACAAAATATCTACATCTTGTGGATCAGGCACCAGTGGGAATAGAGGAGGGACCTATGAAAGCTCTAGGTACCATTTTTATTACATGATCCTTAGTAATTTTTTGGTTTGATATTAGTTCCTCTTTCATTTCTAACTATCTTGTGGATGTGTTAAAATTTCCAACTGAGCTTATGTTTTATGTGATGTAGTTAGAAAAACTACTTCATAAGAAGTGAGAGAAGGGTCATAAATGTCTATATTGTTCACTCACCATGTTAGGGGTTGACCTGGAATGGGGTTTTCTGGTTTTATAAATGGACCTTTTTGATATAATCCTTGATAAGGATTAGATAGTGTTTTTTCAGGTTCACATTGATTGTTATAGGTGGTGCGTGAATCTTATGGAACCTAATGGTAGTACCCAGGTTCCTCATGGTAAATGGGATCCTTATTTGGGTCATGATGGACCTTCACTTCTGGGATTGGGAATTTTTTTTCCATTTATCACTTCTTGCACTAGATGAAAATGGTGATACTCTTAAGGGTGGATTACCTTCTATGGTTGATGAGTTCCCATAGGTATTTCAAGATGGCTTTTTAAGCTTTTCTCTGGAGCAGGATGTGTAGTTCTCTATAGACTTGTCACTGAGAACACAGCTGATATCTATTCCTTCGTATCATATGGCCCCCACTGAGTTGATGGAATTAAAAGTGAAATTGGACAATTCAGAATCCAATGGATTAATTTTCCCAAACATATCTCCTAGGGCATATGAGTTATATTCACGAAAAACACTGATGGATCACTCCAATTATGCATTGATTACCAGAGGTTGAACAAGGTAACCATCAAGAACAAGTATTGATGACCTCTTCAAACCGCTTAATGGTGGAAGTGGTTTTCTAAAATTTTTATGTCTTCTGGATATCACCAAGTAATAATTAGAGTGTCTTATGTCCTAAAAACTACTTTTCAAAGTAGGTACAATCATGTTGAATATTTTTTTCAGAACTTTTGGGTGGGTGAATGCTAAATTTGTCTTTATGGAGATTATGAATAGGGTGTTCCACCAATATCTCAATTCTTTTATTATGGTGTTTGCCGATAACATCATAGTCTATTCAAGAACTGAGGAGGATCATGAGCAGAATCTAATAATTGTTTTGGGTGAACTTTCATATCATCTCCTCTATGAGAAGTTTTCAAAATGGACCTTATAGATTAGGGAAGTAAATTTTTTCGGTCATGTGATCTTAGAAAGAGGGGTTTTAGTGGACCTCAATAATATCAGTTTAGTTATGACATGTGATCAGCCAAAAATGTTTTTTAGATCAAGAGAATTTTAAGCCCGGTAGGTTACTACAAGAAATTTATCCAGGATTTCTCTCATATTTCTTCATCTATGATCGCTCTTACCTAAAAAGGGGTAAATATTGAATAAAGCCCATAATTCCAAGTGTCCTTCTAGGATCTTAATTGGTGTTTTACTACTGCTCTATTATTGATTTTTTCAGAATCTGTAAAGGTTTATGTGGTTTACTATGATGCCTCATGTACGGTTCTAGGGTGTGTGCGAATTATGGATGATCATGTAGTGGCTTATGGTTCTTTCCAGCTCTGAACACATGAGAATAATTACCCAACCCATGACTTGAAGTTATTCGCAGTAATTCATTCCTTGAAGACATGGTGTCATTATATTTTTTAGGAGGAATTTTTGGTTTATTCTAATCCAAAGAACATATCCTAAATTTTCTATGAGAAAGACTAAAATTTAAGGTAGTGTCATTAGCTTGAGTATCTCCAGGGGTTTCACTTTGATATAATTTATACCCCAAGAAAATGTAACTTTGTGGCAGATGCATTGGTAAAAAAAGGTCTGATGTATGCATTTAAAAAGTCCAGTGATGAGTGGACTTTTATGGGAATATTTTTTATATTCACTTAGAGACCAAGTAGTATAGTGAAGGTGCATTCTTTGATAGTTTCCAGCTGACTCCTTCCCTTATAGAGTTGATTTAGTGAGAGAATCTTGAAGATGAGTTGTTTTAGTGGTCTATACAGTTTCATATGGTTGGGGAGGTTCATTTTGTAAGGTTTATGTATCCTATTGGAGTTTTTTGCATCAAGTGTCGCCTTGTTGAATAGTTATCTATGAGTAAGGTGGTGATGTAGGATAGCCACCAGTCTCAGTAGTTCATTCATCCTAGTTACACCAAGATTTTATATGATGTTTTTCAGAAATTATAGTGACTAATCATGAAGCAGAATATAGATAATTTTGTATCACAATGTTATACATGTAAGTAGGTTAAAGAGAAGCACCAAAGGCCCTTCAGTTTGCTTCATCCACAACCCATTCCTACCTATAAGTGGGAGGATATCACCATGGATTTTATTTTCATCTAACCTCTTACACCTCGGGGATGTGATTCCATCTTGGTAGTAATTGATCATCTAACCACATTATCCCATTTCATTCCAATTATGGATTCATCCCAATTTGATGATTTTTGATGGTTATATGTTCAGGAGGTATTGAGGCATCATGGTGTGCTGTTAAAAAAATTCTAACAGGGACCCCCAGTTTTTTCTGAGGTTTTTGGAATGCCTTCAGAAGGTGATGGGGTTGGAGGTCAGGTTGATCATTGCATACAATATTCAAATGGATGTTCAAATAGAGTTGGTGAATTGGATTCTGTAATACATGCTTTGGGTATGTTTTTTGGATTTTCAACATTCATAGGATAATAATTTTGGATTGTTTGAGTTTTTATATTATAATAGTTTCCAATAATCAATTTGAATGGATAATTTTTAGGCGCTTTATAATTGGTAGTGTTGGCCACCATTGTGTTGGGTTGAGATGGGAAAAACCTCATTTATTGGACTGAGCCTTGTGAAAGAGACTTTTGATAAAGTCAAATGGATCAATTAGCATTTTTTAACAACTCAAATTCACTACAAGTATTATATTTATTAGAGGTAGTGATATTAGGAATTATCTTTGGGTGACCAAGCGTTATTGAGAGTAGAACCTTGTTTAGGTCATCATCATTTGGGGAATAATGGAAATTTGACGTCGAGGTATGTTGGACCTTTTGAGATAATCGAGAGTATTGGTAAGGTGGAATACATGTTAGCTTTAACTTCAAAATTTACTTCAATTAAATATGTGTTTCATGTTTCCTAGTTGAAAAAGTATAAACCAAGTCCATCTCATGTGATGAATTAGGAAGAGTTGGAGTTTGAGCCTGATTTTTCTGTGATTGAGCAGACAGTGACGATTATAGATTCTCAGGAGAAGGTGATTCATGGGAAGTCTATTATATTGTTATGATACCTTTGGATATAAATTAATTATGAGAATGACACTTAGGAGTGTAAGTATTGGGTTGAGGTGGAGTATCCTTTTTTTCCTTTCATCATGATTCAGGTTGACTTTATGTGGGAAGAAATTTTTCATGTTTGGGAGAATTTTCACACCCATGTTTTAATTTTGAGGTATTCCTTTATTTATTTTCATTCTTGTTATTATGCATGGTTTTTTTTTGATATTTTAAAAAAAATGATATTTTGGGCTTGAAAGCATGAGGCACAAGGTTAGCGCATGGTTTTTCAAACCACTCACCCATTCTTAAGAAACCATGCATCTAGGTGACAATTTTGGATAGTAGTCAATAACATGGTTTCCATATAGTTTTTCTAACTATGTGGGAAATCATGTGGCTTGCTCCTCTTATAAAAATAGGGGAACATGGTTGCCGTATAGTTTGGAAAACCATGTGGGAAAACCATGTTCCTTGTCCAGGTCATTAAATTTTTTAAAATGATAGTTGTTTCCTCTAAGAATTTAACCCTAAATCACCCATTTTATTGCCCATACATAATTCTCAGCCTTAGGATCCACCCCATCTCTCTTTAACCCATGTACATGCATGTTTATGGAGGATTTAGTGTATTTTCTCTAAGATTCAGCAATTAAGTTCTCTTCTCCCTTGGTTAATTCTATTTTTCTTGGGTTTCTATTCTTCTTTCTTTGGGTTTCACCTTTCTAATGGGTTAGGTAAAATATTTAGGGTATTATATTTTTTTGGGGTCCAATATTGATGTTTATGGTTTGATCATTTCTTTATAGTGTTCTCTTGAGGTGAAATTGTGGTTTTGCTCTGATTTCCAAAATTTTCAACACTTGAGGTAGGTGGTTCCATGCTTAAAAATTATTTAGTAAATTTGATATGCTTAATTTACTTTATGGTTTTATTTTGTGTATTTTTTATGAGGTGTGAAATGCATTTTAAAAATAATTCCAGGTTTAATTGTGATGAAAAGTGTTTTTTTCAAAGGGAAAAAGTTAAGATTAACATGTGTTTCATGTGTACTTGCTTATTTTTCTCCTTAATTACATTTGATAAAATGTGTAAGTTTTGTGAATCATATTTTAAAATGGTTTTAAGATTTGTATGGCTTGAAAGTGATTTTTCTAAAGTGAATTCATTTTTTTCACGAACATTACCTTGTTGTGTTTCTTAAATGTGTTTTATAAATTGCGCAAGTGGAATAATAAACTATGAAAGTGGTGTGAAACATGTTTTTAAGTTGAATTAGTGAGCCTGTGAATTTGTAATAGGTTTTTTGTTATGAAAAATGGTGGGTTATTGTGTGTGTTATATTGTTTGGATTATTCATGTGTGAAAGATATATTTATGTGAAATGTGGAATTGAAAATGAGCACAAAGGGAACCCTAGGTGATTAGGTTGGTGGATTGAGACTAGTATTCTAGTTGGATCGACGGAGCTGAGGCTTGGTTCTTTCTAGTAGGATTGAAGATACAACACTAACTAAACTATGATCATTGGAGACCACTGTAACTTTGGATTTATTCATATCTAGTGGATCGTGCATGAGTATGGTGATCAGTATGGTTGTTATACCACATTTCACTGAGTTATGAGGTACTTAGTGTTCAAATATAGCTAGTGTAAGTAAGTATTTTCCAGGACTTACTTCTATTTTTTGATATCGTACATACCATCATTATATGGTGCACGTTTTTGGTTACTTCAAAAGAAAAGGATTTTTTCCTTTAAAATACTATAAAAAATAGTTTATATTTCATAAAACTTGCATGTTAATTTGTATTAAAATATTTTGGCTTGAAATCTCTTTTGTTGGGTGGTATGATACAAGGCTTTGTCTCACACCCTACTCACACCTTTGGGTGTAAGTAGACTTGGATATGTTTTACTCAAGTAAAGGCAAGATGTATCATAATAGTTGTTTGGGTATCTAGGGGTCTTCTCTTATAGTTGTTAGTGGTGGTGGATTCGGGTGATGACCCTCATGTTTCATGGGGGGTTTTGGGTTGTGTTTGGTTGGTATCCCCCCCTATTGTTTTTTTTGTTTTAGTTAAAGTTGTTAAATTTTCAACTTTAATGGTAGTATCTTTTTTGTTAAGAGTATTCATATTGGTGTGATATTTTTTTTTATTATGTTGCATTTATAGTTTTTTATCAAGGGTGAATTTATTCCCAAAGTGAAAATTATAATACCCAGGAACTAGTTACTTGCCCATGGGGATTGCAAACTCTATTTGATCCATGCCATGGATCAAGTATTCTGGTGGGTTGGATTGCATATTGTATTGGTTTTTGACATTTACACCTTTTTTACTTTCTTTAAAATTATTTAATTGGATTTTTTCTATCATTTTACAAAATAATATAGTTTATAACATTTTTAACAAAAGTAAAATGAATCTTTTTTAACTTTTATAGCATGAAAAAAAATTCTCTCCATAATTATGACCTAATGTTTTGAAGCATACTTTACATGTTTAAAAGTTTATTTCAAAATAAAATATTATCTTTTATAAATTATCGGCCTTTGAAATAACTTATTACAATTTTGTAAGGTATTTCATATCAATTTCATTTCATTGACATGTATTTTAATGTTATCTTCCTAGTTTCTTTTATATGGTGTATATACTGACTTTTGAAATGTTATATTATAAATATCATTATATTAATGATATTATATTTTTTATTTAATGTTATTTATTAATGGGAATTAAGATTCAAATGTTTCAAACTGGTATAGAACACTTTTAAATATTTAAATATTATTTTTCTTATAATGTTTTTAAATGATATTTCAAAGGTATTTCTATTCATCAATATCAACAACAATTGTTGTTACTTATCATCCACTAATGAATTATTTATAAATCTATATTATTTATTTAATATTTCTAATTGATAAGTAATGTTATTTATCTCAATTTTTCGATATGAGAAATTATTTGGAATGGAAACGATGGTTAGGGCTTAGAATTTATGTAGCCCCTCAATGAATCTATATATTCTTATAAGAAAATTTTTTTATGGAAATTAAATAGGTTTCTACCTGTATTTTTAATCGATCTTATGAAAGGTATTGATGGTATGAGTTTCATGTTCCTCGTATATGATTTCCAATAATTAATCATTTCCCTCATAGATATTTCAGTTATTGTTATTATTATCCAAGATATTTTCATATGAAAAAACATATGGATGTAAATAATTCTCATTTTATTGATTAAATTGCATGTGTATCAATTATTGACCTTTACATGAAGATTTATTATTATTGATTCATTATTTATTCCATTTTTTTTACCCTTACTAATCATTTGAGCTCACACTTATTATGTTTTGTTTCCCCAGGTTATGAAGAGAGATCCTTCGAATGGGTTTCAAAGCTCTTGAGCTTTTACTTATGTTATTCTTTATTTTTTTCCAATTTATTATGGGTATCATGTATGTAATATGGTTTTACAAAAGTGCTAAATTGTTTGTTCCTTTGGGATTTTATTCTTTATAATAATGGAAATGTAATAATGTACTGAACTGACTTTAGGATCCTAGGGTTTGAGCGTTACAATGGACAAGTTTTTTTCCAAGTTTAATATGGGATGGAGGAAAATTATTGGTATGATTACTATTAATTCTATTATGGATACTGAATTATTTCAAAAAAATCCTCTATTTTTTTTACTTATTCTTATGTGGGGGACCTTTTTAATCTTTCTTTTAAGCTCATTTTATATGTGATTAAAAAATGAACTCTCATTAGAAAGAAGAATAATCAAGGATTTTTTTTCCTTTTATATGAGATCACAACATTTTATGTAGTGTAGTCATTGGATTTCATGGTTTTGGAGATAAACCTTTTTATGTCTTCATTAGAAAAGAGTGGATGACTATTTCAAGTCCTACATGTACTTATATGGATGAATGGTAACATTGTCTATCACTAATCTAATAACTCATATATTTGAAGAAGAGTGGAACCCATATTCTCTATTGATAGGAACTCATTCTCCAGAGGTGGGTTAGATGATATATTATGACTTATTCATTTTGGTGGAATCTTATGAAGGGGGTTTTTTAAAGGAGCATCCTCCATTAGTAATGAATTTTCCAAATGTTTTACATCATGAACTCTTGGAACTACCCCAAATATAAAAATTTAGGTTCTTAATCAACCAAGTTCTAAGAACACATCTAATTTCAATTCCCCATTATCACATATCACATATAGTCATATTATAATAAATGATTCATATTGAAATATAATATGATAAAGTATTTTTTAATCAAATTTATCATCTTGGGATACCCAAAAGCTTTTTGCGAAAAAAATATGTTTCTATAGATTTTTTTATTAACTAGATAAAACTAAAAAGGGTTATTTTTTAAAATTAATATCCTTTTATGTGAATCAAATACCATTTGGATCAATTACATTTGGAAAGTAATATTTCTAAGATTGATCTATAATAAAGTTATCACCTTTTTAGTGTGATATAGGACAACATTCCTTATAATGATAATAAATATTGGTATATGAATTTTGAGAATACTGTGATTCCATTTTGATTGTTCAGTGCATGAGTGGTTTTTATAAAAATTGTGAATATGATATTCCATTAATATATTAATCTTCTTATTGAATTATTTTAGTAAGGAATCATATCTTATTTAATTCCTCATGGGTAACATGGATATAATCAATGAATTGACTTTAAGACCCCAAATAATCATAAATTGTATTCTAAGCTATCATAATATGACTTTTTTATTTAGGAAGTAATGTTCCATGGGTAAAAGTATTTTGAATGGTATGTTTCATTCATTTATAAAAAATTTAAAACCATTATTTATTTGGAGTTGTTGATGAGCTTTTTTGATATTAAAATTTGCATGGGTTTAGTGGGGTATTATCAGCAATTCATAAAGGATTTTTATTAACATCTATTTGGTATATACTAAGGGTTATATAGAGGTTTGAGTTCCATAAATCATTTAATAAATTGAATAAGTGGTTAACTAAAACCTCTATTTGGATTCTTCCTAAGGCTAGTTCGAGTAATGGTTTTTATTATGATGATTCAAGTTTGGGTTTGGGTTTTGTGCATATACAGAAAAATCATGAAGTGCTATATCGTTATCTTTACATTTATTCACATAAAGAGAAGAAAATAAACCAATATATTGAACTCGTGGATAATATGAAATCATAAAATTATTTGTGGAAATACCCGTTTGGATATAGATACACGGTCTACTCTAACAAAAAAAGTTTGGGTTATATCATCTCCTGGAAAGACATTAACCTCAAACAAGGGCCATGGGTGGAATACAATTAGGTATTTTATTTTTACATTGAATATATTCTATGTAATTGAAATTTGGTCACTTAATTTATTCATAGGATGATTACCTCTATATCTCTAAAACAATTTAGTGTTGAATGGAACCTTATGTGATTATATTCATAGATGCATCAATAGATAAATGCAGAAAAAAGTATCTTCTGTGGGATATCTTTAAGTTGACTACCTCTCTCATTTAGTTTATTTTCTAGGATCATCTGGGTGATTATGAAATCCAAGGGATTAATAAAATCAAAAAATTTAGGGAGACCATCAAAAATTTGTACCTATATTACATGTTTTTTATTTTAAATAGAATAACTTATATGGATCCAATATCATTGAAGAAGGATATGGTACATAATTCATTTCATTATCACTGGTTTTCTATCCCTTATTTCATAATGATGTATTAGTACAGGTGACATCAATTCTTATGGTCATTCTTATGTCTATATGTTGTAAAAAAATTATCTCAATTCTATACCTTTCAAAAAAATTATAAAGAGAATTAAAATCCTTTAGGGTTTATAATGCCTCAATTTTGTGCTCACAAAGTTATAGAATAATTTATATATGGATTTAAAAATTGATTCACCTCATACCCCTTAGAGGATAAATACTATTTGGATCATGGTTGATAGGCTATACATTCCCACTCATCTCAACCTGATCAAATACTCTATTAAAGTTTAAGATCATAAGAGGTTGTGTGTCCTAAAATGATGAGACTTTATATAGTTACATTATATATAATCTCTATAATGGAACCATAGTATACCTTTTTTTTTGAAAATCCACTATGAGCTAATGAGATCTTAGGTGAAGTTTGGAGTAGACAATCATCTATAGGTAGATGACCAGATGGAATAGGAAATCCAAATTCTATAGGATATTATTTGTTCTTATATGATATACTATAGAGCTTCCATGGATATCCATTTATAACTTCTTGATATTTATTAAAAGAATATATTCAATTAATTTATCATAATGGATTCGTTTTACACTCATTATGGCCATCCTTATCATCCTACTCTCTATTGGGATGTGGTGGGTGAAATCTCTCTAGTGGGGATGATTATCACATATGCGATGATGGGTGTGATATAAACCATTAATAATTCTTGAAAACTAATGAGATTCCATATAAGTCTTAATACTTATCATATCATAAGCCCAGGTAATTTTTTCATTTGCTTTTAATTAGTCAATATGTGTTTGGGGAGAAAAAATCAGGTGATACTAATAGGATTATTGTTACAAATTTATAAAATAACATGTGATATCATGCATGAGAAATTATACTTGAATATGAAATTATTGTTTCACTTATCTTCACTAATATACTTCAATTGTGTTAGTGGGTAAAATTACTTTGACTAATTTATATGATTGAAGTTGAAATGAATTTGGATTGAGATTGTGGTTTCTGAGAATTTTTGAAGAAGACCCCAATGAGATAAATTAAAAACATACATGATGGTAGATGCATCAACTATGTGGATAATTTTTGTTTGACCATGCCTATTATGATTTACCTCATGAATAATATTGGATATAATGTATACAGTGAGTTAAACTACATGAACGGTCAAGTAACTTCATAATGTGGCTAAGCATGAAAACATTATAAATGGATTTAATGAATAAATGGTCGTGTGACCTCATTAATGGTTTGAGTGACCACATATTATAAATATTTAAATTGTAGGAAGGTTTGAGTGACTACTTGAAGCACCTGTTGGGACCAAGTTGGATGGATAAGGAAGTAAGAAGAGTTTTCTGTTACAAAGTATTGTTTTTTGTGGTCAAAGAAGGTAAATAAATTCACTTTGTAAAGGACTTGTAAACCAGATTATGCTTTACTGGTATGTATTTCACAAATATCATAAGTTATGAGAACTTATGATGCAAGAATTATTAAGTAAAGGTGGAGAAATGATGATGCAAGTCATATACAGTTTTTATTTGAAGGAATGATTTTGCTGAAAGATAGGTAAGTTACAGTACTTTCTATTATAACTCTAATGATGTTAAATCTGGTCTATCAAAGAATATATATCATGATAGTGGAGCTCATTATGAAAGATGAAGAATGGTTATGGGAAGCAGTGAAGAGAGAAATGACAAAGGAACAGATAATCTGTAGGAGCACAAAAGAACAGTTTAAGGTGGTACCATTTTCCAGTGTTTGCCAACTTTTAGGGCCTGAAAATTAGAAAATGGAGAGAGTTGTTTTTGGAAAAGGGAGGTGCGCGAAAAATAAATCGGTGCGCAAAATATTAGTGGGGTGAATGAAAAATAAATTGGTGCATGAAATATTAGCGGGGTGAGTGAAAAATAAAGTGGTGAGTGAAATATTGACGTGGTGCACAAAATAGAGGAATGGAGTTTTTCGCACAAGAAGTGTTTCGAGATCAGAATCTCGAAAATTAGAAAAGGCATGAGGTACCCAAAACATTTGAGCATTGCGCAAAATTTGATGTTGTGTGAAATATTTTTTACACGCATGAAGAGGTTTTGACACGCATATTAGTGTTTTTCATGTAGGGTTAAAAAGGCCTATAAATATGAGGTGACGCCCTCTCTTTTGTTGCTACTCGTCACTTAGAAAAATCTCGAGCTCTGAAGTGCATAAAATTATACAATAAGTGAGTTATGCAAAAAAAACTAGGTTTGTGCAAAAAGAGGAAAGGTGCATGAAAAAGTGGAAAGTTATGCAAAAAGTGGAAAGTTACCCAGAAAAAGGAAGTTGCGTGAAAAATGTTTTCTGCGCCAAAAGAGAATTTTTACATGAAATACATTTGAATTGCGCACAAGGTACCCTAAATGTTGCATGAAAAATTTATGGTCTTTACACGTATTCGGTTGTGCATAAGATAGTTCTTACCGGCTTCTGGGTAAGAAAGTGAATATTTTTACATCAGAGAATACATCTGTTCAATTGTAAAGAAGAACTGAAATACTGTAATTCCCTCTTTATGAAAAGTGGGTGCACATACACTTATGGATTATTTTCCAAGTGCTAAAGGATTGTAAGAGTATATCCTACTCATTGTATTCTACATCAAATTATTTTTTTCTAGTAGATTGTGTGGTACTAGATTATTTCTATACCATACCAAGGATGTAGCTATTCTTGTTGACTAGTGAACCTTGTAAATCTTATGTTCCTATGGTTGTGTGTGTTTAGAAGAGAATAAACTTTTTAATAGTAGGAAAAGGTTGTTTCAAAAAGAAGGAAACATAAAAAAAATGACATCACTGATTCACACCATCCCTCTCTTAGTGATACTTAGATCCTGATTGGGAACTTCAGCACCTACCAACCACACATTGGAATAGTGTGCTTGAATGAAGCGGTTGAGTGATTGTTCACATAATGATTGACTATAAGTTGTAATGAGCTATCAAATAATGAAAATTAAATGACCATGAGTTTCATGGTAGATTGTTTTATAGTGAACTAATTTTAGTGATGAAATTTAAGGTATTTTCTAATTTTTAAATATCATGATAATTAATATCATGATTTTTGTAAATTAACCTCTTAAACTAAGACCAACAATATAAGAAAGAAGAGAGATCCAATGAAACTATTCTAGTGCACTGATGAAAAAATAAAGATAATGTTATTTCATATTGGTATTTGGAATTACAATGATTGATCCACGTCCTATTATCATGTCATGATTTAATCAATGGTCAAATATATTTCTCTATTATAAATTCAAGTATGTAATGATCATGAAAATTCACCTCCATGTTTATTCACATGTTCTTGGGAGGTTATGTCCAAAATACATCTGGATGATATTTGAAATATATAAACTAATGGGTGACCTAATAATATCAGTATATATATATATTTATATTTAGTGTCAATTGAATGATTTTAAATCCTTTGAAAAGATGAAACATGAAATACACACATTCATAGTTCATCCTAATCTATAAAATCATATGTCAAGTCCATGAGGATGATATTGATTCTAGTCATTTAACAAAATAAAAACATGATAAAATATTTAAGATCAATCGATACATGACAATTAAGATATTCTCAAATAATATCAAACATGTTTATTTTGGGAGTTAAATGAGTCTACTATTATTAAAATCCTTATGAAGAAACTAAAGACAGAATACCCTAGCCTTTTGAGTATTTAATATGAGATTCATGGAGGAAATAATTTTATATTCATTTGATCAAATTAAAAAATAGTGAACTTATTGTAGATGAATGGGTTATGCTGATGAAATCATGTGATAAAAGATTTGAATCTTATATAATTTAATAACAAATATTATAACTTTTTTATTATGTTTTTTAGATATTTTAATAACTGAAAATACATGATAACTATATATTCCTACTTGTAATGAATAAGAAATATTTTTTGATACTTTAAAATATTATAATAATTTTTAGAGATCGATAATTTTAATTATTTAATATATGGATGAGTTTGAATATGGAAGGATTTCAAAAGGATACTAGTTGTACCTTTTTTTAATGTTTAGAATATGACAAAGATCACTTATGATCTATTTTTTCTAAAGACCATAAGTCTTTTTCCTGATGTGGAAGGTCTTATAGAATAGTTCATAGGTGAATGTGTTCGAATTTTCTTATCAAGGAAGACTATCTGATGAAGAAGGCATTTCTACCACTAGATCAATATAGAATAAGGATTTTATGACTAGGGAATCTAACTAATAACGAGAGGATTGTGAGTAGGGTTGACTAACCAATCATAGAGGGAGTGAAATCGATGCATCTAACCAATTACCAAATAATTGTAACTAGGGTGTCTGACTAGTTGTAACCATATCTCTCTGTATTAGAGAATCCATGTAGAGGTTTCACACTAACCTTTCATAGAGTGTGTGTTTATAACAAACCTTTTAAATACAAAGTGATGATCTCTATATTCAATTAATGAACATGATGTGAGTTTATGGTATAATAGTGGGTAAGTCAATAATATTAATAGTTTTAATAGGTTGTGTTAAAAATAATTAACTTATAAATTGAAATGGGGATAATAGATTCACTGACTCCCCAATGTAGTGATCCATCCTGATATAGGATCAGAAATTGATATCAAAATAAATCTTCTTATACAGATCCATGATTATTTTTAGATATAAATAATAAAAAGATAACCAAAAGTTAAATTTTTTCCCATATTCAATGGGAGAAATTATCACAATTGGAGGAATATGATTCCACCATATCTCTTATTAATTAGTCTAGATAAAATATATGTATCCACATTGGGGTCTCCTTCCATTATTGAGGGTTATTTAATGTCATGATAGGATAATATAAATATATTGTTAGATGGAATATATATTTTTATATCTTTATGAATCTATTAGAGAGTGTATAATAAAATTTATCATTATTAAAACTACAAATGAAATCGTAGAATAATTAAAATTTAGTTAAACATATATAGAAAATAACAAGGAATCCACATTTAAAGTTTGGAGGAGATAATTTATAGAAGAAAATAGTTTTTCCTGATACCATTGAAGACTAATTTAAAAGGTTCAATGATATTATGATCAATATATAGTGTTTGGGTGAGATAATAGAATAATTTATCACTTCCAAAAGAAATGGATGTGTATTTTTCTTATTAATTTGATTCATAAATTTCATCCCTATAAGTGAGAGAGTATTTGGGAATATATGAGTTAAAAAACATACATGTAGCCAATAATATGACAAAATATTTTACTATTATGAAATATTACATGGATGAATTTTTCATTGAATTAGTGATCAAATGAAAGATTAATAAAGATGAAGCTCAAGAATCAAGTTGTTTTTTAGAAGAGTAAGGTTAAGATTACCTCAAAAATATTTATTCTTTCCTTCTAAAGGGATTTATAAAGGGGAAAATGTATATAAAAGATAAAAAATCACCAATGTGTTGTAATTTTTATAGACATGGAAAATTTACTAATGATTGTAAAAATATGCATGCATAAGAATATATGTATATATATATATATGACTAGTATAATGAGTCTTTTGCAAATAAAAAAAATGAAAATAAGAAGAAGAAAAATTCTAGTATCAAGAAAAAGAGTTTGATGAGTATGTATATGGAAGTTGATTCATCATGATGTAGGTCTTATAAATGTGATATTAATTGCTTTTCTAATATTTAAAATGATTTTAATTCCTCATATTGTGATGTCTAAGGTGACTAAATAGTCGATCTTGAATGGAAGGTGAAGCATAAGTTGGAAGAATATATTAATGAGTTTACAAATAAGAGGAATGTAAAAAATAATTTGAGAGGAAAATAAGGGTATTTTTTAGAATAAAAAGATTATCAAGGAGGGAAAAAACATATTGATGAGATCAATAATCATAAGATGATCTTTGTTGTGTTTGAAAGAATAGTGAGTGATTATATTGAAAATAGTGTTAAAAAACTCAGAATTGTTTTTTGAAATATAATCTATATGTGTTAAAGTTCATTATGATTTGAAAAAGGTTTGAGAGACATCAATATATTAATAGAAATTAATATATAATCTTCTCATGATAGAGAGATTATGGATTTCAAAAATCAGTAAATATATACTATATTTAATCCTCAACATAAATCTTTTATAACTAACATTTTAGGTCAAAAAATAAATCGTGTACATGTATAGACCAAGAATGATTTTGAGAAACACTATTCTACATCAATGAAAGAGGATATACTAAGAAAACCATTTCTACAAAGGAAAAATAAGTCAAATATTTATGCACAACTACATCAATATAAATATTCATAGATATATAATTAATATATAAGGACTAAAACCAGTGGTTTTTTAGCGATGTGGATGGTTTGGATATAAATCCTTCAGTTTTTTGGTATAACATATCAATTCCAGAAATGCAACAAGAAACATGTATGGGATTCAATGAGCAATATGGGATTTAATTGTAATTAAAGAAATTAGTGAATATATTTTTAAAAAATATTTACACTCAAAATAGATTTAAATTTCCAATGGATTTATACAGTGACAATAAAAAGAGGTTAGCAAGCTGAGGTATGAATAAATATAAAATAAAGAAATATTATTTATGATACAAGATGGAATAATTATAAAAATTTAAATGAATATAATGAAAAGTGATGAAAAACTAAATATTTGATGAAGTAAAATGAAAATAATAATAAAACTATCATGAAATTATTCTTGATAATCTAGCTAGAATATATAGAAATGTCCATGAAGAAGAAAAACTTTGAGGCACGTGGACAATAAGGTGCATCAATATATATGATTGATGTACAAGATTTTTTAACCAAAATTGGGTATATAAAGATCCATAAAAAGTGTGAACTATTAGAGAATGTTGGTAATGATATGTAGAGTTTCATGACTATTCGTCATTCTCAAAAGTAATTAATGAAAACATTGTTAAAGAAATTAAAATGAATATTCTTTAATTTCTAATGAAAATATGATTGTATCTTAAATAAAAATAGGTTATAGAGAGAAAATGAGTTAAAAATATTTTAATATTTTTTATATAAAAATAGGTGTTGGTATTGGAAGGAGTGAATGACATATTTTTCAAAGGATTTTTCACCCTGAGTGTCACTTCTGAGTAAAACACCATTCATTTTTATTCACTATAATTTTAATTATATTGATATAATATGAATGGAATTATAATACATGTTATAGTTATTTACTACTATATGTCATGAAGTTATTGAAATCCATGGTGTATACTAACTTCTATGAAATGAATGTAAATTAATGTATCTCTTTAATATGATAAAATATTGAGAAGGAATTCTTCATTATATCATTCCCATTAAAATCATAATTTTTAGAAATATGGAATATCCTAAGGAATGTGGTACGCATTCTCGAATACAAACGTTTTTCTATGTGTATTAATGGTGTTTATTAAGGGGGTGTTGATTTATAAAAATGAAAAAAAAATTGGTGTTTATATATTTTTCACTTAAATATTATGATATATTTGTTAAAGTATATCAGATTAAATATTTCATGATAAATATATGGTTTTTAAACCCAATATAAATAATGATAATGTTTGTAGAATTATATAACATGCATGTTTTTTATAGACTTTGTATACAACCTTGATTATTTATATATTTTTTCATCACCAAGTTATCCAAATAATATTTAAAGTTGACTAACTAGTGGATTTTTTCTTGGAGAACCATGTGGTATCATACATATCTCAAAAAAAGGTGAAGAAGAATCATGAGTGTGTTTAGGGTAAAATGATGAAATGATTGGTCCCCTACATTGTCCTATGAATTTAATTTTAAATAAGTGGGGTGGCTGTTGAAGGAAATCATTACACATATTATATTTAAAGATTGGTGTTAATATTGACTAAAAATATAAAGAGGAATGTTTTTTTGCACAAGTGAGTGTTTCAGTTGTTCTCAATTATTCAATATGTGTTTTGTGAGTGAAAGTGACATGTTGATGCTTCAAGAATTATTATATATTAACAAAATGGAATTAGATAACATGATTGAGAAATTATACATGAATATCTGATGATTGTTTTATTGATCTACTATAAAACACATGAATAGTGTTGGTGGAAGATAGAAGATTTTATACAATAAGTGATGATGTTAAATAGAATTAAGATTGATTTTTTAATGTTTGGGAAGTGTTTTAAAAGGAACTAGATGAGATAAATTGGATACTTATGTGAAGGTTTATGGATTGACCATATGAAATATTTTTTATTGACCATTGATGTAATGATCAAATGCACAATATACAATTGAACTATCATTCCAATCGAGATCCAATGAATAACCATCGTTGAGAGACCATTCCCATTGAAATATACCACATGAATAGTGGATTAAAAACATAAATGTGTTAAGGTGATCTACATCATAAATAGATTAACTACATGAATGGTCGAGTAACCAAATAAAGGGGTTGAGTGACAAAATTTTGTAAATGGATCAATCACATGATTTTTTGAGTGGCCACATAATGTAATAAGAGGCCACATGTTGGAATCATGAAACCACATGATGTTGTCAAGTGAACAAGAATTTAATGATTTATTTCATGTTTTAATAAGCTATTAAATTAATAAAATTAAACGCCAATGAGTTTTGAAGTTGTTGAGGTTATCTTGAAATACTTTTTGAAATGAAAATAAGGTTTTCCATGAAGTACAAATAACATTATACAGATATTCATGATTCTGATAATGCGGTCTCTTGAGTGAATAAAAAATAATAATTAAAGAAGATAGGTCTAGTGTAACTATTAATGTGTATTAAAGAAAATAAGACGTAATAGAAATTCATGAAAATTTTATTTAGGTATACCACATGGGACTAAGTGAGACATGCCCCATATACCAAAAATTCTTGAAGGTATTTTTGTGTTATAAATTTATGAATTCATTGATCATTTACATGTACTACCATTCATGATTTCAAGAACCTTAGATGTTATATCCAAAGATAATTTAGATGGTATTAAAATTATTTAAGTTCATGGGTGAGATAGTAATATCAATATATACATGAAATTCCAATTGCATCTATATAAATAAATTGATAAGAAAAATGGATACATTCATGCATTCGTAGTTTATCTTGTTCTAGTCATTCAGCCATGAAATCCATGAATATGATATAGTTTTGATTTATTCATAATTGTAAATCCATGAATGAATATTGAGTATAAATTTCACTATAATTTGAGTAATATTCTCACAAGAATATGAAACCTATGTTTTTTAGATTTAAATGAGGTTTCAGTAACTAAAAATTGTTTGAATAATCTGAAGTGATCATATATTTTATTTTTATTTATTTAAGATCATATTTATTGGGTAATAATGTTGGATTCATTAGTTCAAATATTATTCAAAAAAGATATAAATACTTTTAGTTAGATGAAGTTTCAATAATGTGATCATAGGAGACATGATCTGAATGTTCTATGATTTAATTAAAATATTAATTATTATTTAATTATGTTTTATTATGATTTTAATAACTACATATATAGTATTACTATGTATTCTTAGAGGCTAAGAGTAATAAAAAATATTTGACAGTTCATAACATTATAATAATTCGTATAGTGTAATAACAACCATTTTCATATTGGAATAAGAGTATAAATTGGAAGGTTTTCAAAAGTATACTAGTTTCACTCATGTATTAAAAAGAGAATATGATGACATAGATCACAACGGATATGTTTTGAGTCTCAATACCATAATTACTATTCAAACTTATAAAGAGATTAAAGAAAAGTACGCAAGTGAAGTTAATCAAATTTTCATATGAGGGAGGACTTCCTAATGTCAAATAATATTATATAATTGGATAAACTAAGAAGAAATAGATTCCAACATGGGTGTGTAACTAGTCATTGAATGATATTAACTGAGAAATAAATAAATAAAGATTCTGTGAAATTGGGGTTTCTAACTGATTATTAAAGAATTATAATCAGGGAGTCTAACAAGTTTTAACCATTGATTTATATAGTGTATAATATATGTCTGGGTGTCAAAACAACATTTAAAGGACTATGATTTTATGTCAAATAATGTAAAAATAGTTTACTAATCTATTTTATTGATTAATCCACATGAGGTGAGACTTTGAGATAAAAATGAGTGGATTGATAATATTAATATGATCAAGAAGTTGGGTTAAAATGAAATAAAAAAATAAAAAATATATCATTGATTCGCCTCTTCCCCCACTTAGTTGCCTATATTGATCTTGGAACATCATAGTTTATGTCATCCTATTGAATTTTTATCGAATAGTTTACATTAATGTAAATATGACCATAGTTAGTTCACTAGTGGCTCAATATGCAGAGAAATACTTATTTATATTATGTGGGCCCCATTATTTTATTATGAGTATTAGGAAGTTATCATACTAGTTTTAACATTCACCTTAAATGAAATCAATTTATAACATGTTCCATGTTTATCATTTTGAGAAGTATCACCCTATCCATTACCATGTTTTTATCTATAAGGAGCTTATATTTTATTAACTATTTCATTGATAGATAATCTTATTTATATTATAGGTTCCTAATAAAACATGATTCATGGAAATTAAATTTTATTGATCCAATCATTATGGAAACATTAGGATGATTATCATGATATATTAGAGTGGGAATAGTTTTTAAGGGAGAGGTTTCCTCGCCTATTTTTTTTAATTAACCATCTTCTAGTTGAATTTCATGGGGGAAAAGTAGTATAGTGGTGAAAAAATTCATACAAATTGTGAAAATTTATGCTATAAATATTTTATTTAATGGACTCAGTTATTATCATTCATTCTCAAGTGTATTCCTATTTTATTTAATGGATTTATTTATTCACAACAATACCCTTTTGGTCACCACTATGTTTCAGGCTAAGAAGTTATGAAATATAGGTGATGAAAAGGGGGTATAACACCTAACCCAACATAAAATACCATGTGTGAAATATACTCTTTCCACCTACATGTGTTATATAATGAAATAACCTTATAGGATAAAACATAAGATAGATAATCATTCTGTATCTCAATGTGATGTTTCGTGAAGCATGATAATGGAAATTTTAATAAAATAATGAACAAAAAATGTTTCTAAAATGTATATTTAACCACTTCCATAATCATTATCTTAAATTTTCAAACCCCTATAGGCCCTATGTATGATTCCCCACTCCCCATCCTCCTTGGGTCGATATTTTTGTGGTTTTCACCTAGAATCTCTCAGAATTCTTGTGGTTATGTGGCCCCATCATTTCATATTATTCTTTCATACTCCTACTATGGAACCCTCTATATACCTATTGTTATAGAATCTTAGGGTTAAAATCAATAAAATTTAATTAAATGGTTTTTGATTTTAAGGAAATTCCTTTACCACCATATGGTTTCCCCCTCCAATGAAAGTGAATTCCACCTTGATAAATTTGATTATGGAATCATTAATGTAAGTATTTTCATAAGATATATTTGTTTAATATTCCATAAATTCTTAGTTATTTATAAATAGGAATCCAAACTTTCATAAAAATACTATTGAATTTTTAAAAGTTATTTTATTAATTATAAATTATTGGTAAATAGATCTTCTTGGTATTTGATTATTAATGTGGATTGAAGAACATGAATTAGAAATGAGTTAGGGTTTTATATATTTTGTCTGATGAAATGACCATTTTAAATTTAAATCTATTACAATTGTTAAAAATGGATAGCTTTATATATCAAAACATTCATTTCATACATAGAAACTAAAACTTATTATCATAATAATCTCTTAAATATTAATATGATGCATGAAAAAACATGAATGGTTTATTTTCACTAGAAATCTAGATAAATAAATTACTGGTTAATAAATGATTTACATAATTTCCAATTATTTCACAATTAACACCATTTTTAGATATAACATAATTATAACTTTTCATCATAACATGGGTAAAGGAAACATAAGAAGGGGTGAACTCATATAATCAATAAGAGTAAATAGAATTGGTTTCAAAAAATTATCATAAGTCCACATAAGATTATAATAAAAGAATGTAAATATATTATAAAATTAATAATTTCATATCCATCAATTCATATATCATTATAATAAAACATTCCATAATTTTTTATCTATCGAAATACATAAGACATAAGAGCTTGAACTCATTAACAATCAATCATGAGATATAAAATCATATCATAAGTATAATCCATAAGTTTTTTCATAAACATGATAATATAAGATCATTTTCTTAGTCACTACGAAGACTATCATAGTGTAATGGGTTCACATCCCATTCTATCATTCCCTTAATCAAGGTACACTCCCAAGGTTGTCTTATTGGTCAAACCATTTTAACAGGGTTCACTCCCAATTTAAATTATTTTTATCTCATGAGATATAAATATTTACCAATACATTGTAGGGTTACTATAGACCCACCAAACCTTGGTTTTTAATGTAACCACATTTCTTAGGTATATAACAAAGACACCCATTAAATAATAAAATCCATACTCATGTGTACCATAAGATCATAAAACATTCAACATATCATCCTGAATTAACCCATGGAAAGGATACATGTTTCATTAAAATTTCATAATCATAATAATAAATTATACAAAAAAATAATAAATATGTTTTCATTAGATTTTATCTCTATTAAATCATATGAAACATCAAAGTATGTTGTTATAAATGAAAATTCCTTTATAATATCGCTAAAAAATTTACTGAGGGAAATATAATTTTCAATATTAACTCAAATAAAAAAATTAAAAAACATTCATAAATATTAATTAAAAAAATTATTTGAAAATAAAAAAAATAAAATTATAATAGAAGCTTAAAATAAATTATAAATCATAATGGTTGGAATGGAATTCATGGAGTATACATTTAGAAAAAAAATGCATTATCATTTTATATAAAAAACCAAAAGTAAAAAATTTGGAAAAATATAATAAAATAAATTTTAATCCATTTTAATGAATGTATAATATAGTTAAAAATAATATTAAATAATATTTGGAGAAAACTAAAAACACTAATGAATTTATTTTAAAAAAATACGTACATGGAAGAAACCATTCTCAACCAAAGAGAGAAATGAATTCAGTTGTCATTAAAAATTTGTATAAAAATTTTTAAACAAAAATGAAACATCTAATATATAGAAAAAAACTTATATTAGAGGAAATATAATAATATTTGGGATTAATATATCATATTATTTCATCAATGGAAATTTAATCATAAACAATACCACTAAAATGATTTTGTAAAAAAAATTGTTACTACCTAGGTAACATTCGAATCAAGAACTTGATGAAGTAATAAAATCATATGAAACTTAAAATAACATGAAAATAATGTTATTCTATATAAACCATATCAAAGGGGAAGTATATAAACCACATGAAATGCATAAGTAGTGAATATGTCATATGTCTCAAAAAATACAAGTGAGAAGAGAAACCCTTACATAAAGTCTGTCTTTATTCATAATATTTACAACCTATAACATTATAAATTTAAATTTCTCTATAATTATATATCAGAATAATAATCATCCCTATAATACCATACATTTCCTGATTTTAACATATTATCACATTTTTATTAATAATCATTCAATATCATCATCATTTCAAGTGTTAACTCCTTCATTTTTCATGTATGTTTTGGTTTTGTGGTTATGGACCATGAATTTAGATCATGGTTCCTTCATACACATAATTTTAATAGTAATATAAATATCCCATATATTTAGTATATACATAATTGTTACTAATTATATAATTTGGTGATTAAAAGATGAATTATATCACTACGTGGAAACTGTAGTATGTATAAATGCCTGAGTAATAATTCATTTTTTAGGGATAGAATGAAAAAAAAATATGTAAATAAACAATTATAGAATCATTATTATAACATAAATACCATATATAAAAATTAAATATATCATAAAAACCAACCATGACTGATTTTTGTGGAAAATGAATTTCATCTCTACTCAGAAGAGGTAGTCTATATGTACACGTGAGCGATATATTCATATCCCATTTCATTGATATGAGGTAATAAATGGTTATAATGTCACAAAAATAAAATATAAGTAAAATTATGATATTTTATTCATCAATTTATGATGGATACTACATTTTTATAGGATGTATTATAAGACATAAAATGAAAAGTTCATTAATAAGATCTATACCTATTATTTGGGCGACCACCTTTGGATTACACCTTAAGCCTTAAAGGATTTGTATTAAAAGAAAAAAGTAAGATCTATGATTATGGGAAATAATCTAGGAATGTTTTGGGGAAGGTATTTTCTAAACATTAAGGCCCAAATGGTGTGAATAATAGAGGAGAAGAGGTTCCCATTTATAAGTTAGGGTAGGGACATAAAGAAAATTTCATAAAATATTTCAATGATATATGGTCTCTATCACGATAATGTCACTAAAAATGAATAGGCATTAGAATTTTGAATTTTATATTCTTTAAAAAAAATTAACTGATAAGAGTTAGATAGGTGTGGGATGAAATCCTTCACTTATCTTTTTGTTTTCCCCTGATAAAACTATTTTTACCTAACAATTGTAAAAAAGTCATAGTGTTTTATTTATTCAATATGGAAAATAAATTAGTTGACCCTGTTATATTATATTGATTCTTAAAATTCCAAATATTCAATCTGTTTTAAAATAATTTTGGATCTATATCTAGAAAAAAAAATTAATAATCTTGAAACCCGTAACTAAAACCCTTTTTAGAAGAATAAATCTGTAAGCATAAAGCATAATTTAATTACATTACTTTCCCTTTAAAAATATTAAATAAATTTAAAAATATTTTATATAATATTTAATCTAGAATTTCAGTAAAACCATTATTCAATAGATGTTAATTTAATTTATTAATATAAAAATAAATTGCGCAGATAAGAACTGTTTTTTAATGTGTTTTAAATACTAATAATGAAATTATATAAAAATATATTATAATAATTATTAATATTTAATTAATTAATTCTTTTAAATCATATTATCCTTATATTAATTTATGATCAAAATCAAATCATAATTTTTCTTTTCTAGAAATTAAATGATATTTTTAAAAAAATCAATATTTTTCACTATTCACTAAAAATTAAATTTTGTAGACAAAAATTAAAATTTCACCCTAATATAATAATGGGATGATGATTTAAAATTTTAAAATAATTTATTTATATATAATTTCAAAAAAATTGAATTAATTATAATTTTCTCATTAAAAATTATGTAAACCCCATTTTTTAAGAGAAAATATTTTTTAAGTGTTAGATGACTTTATTGAAAGTTTTGTACTTATTTATTATGTATTAATCAATAAATTTGAATTATTAAAACCTCTATTTGTAATTATCTTTAATATTTTATTAATATTATTTCCTTCCAATTTAATTTCATGGTTATAATGGTTTAACATATTGTAGTTCCTATAGACTTTGTGTTTCATATAGGGAAAAATACCATAAATTTTATTTTTTATACTTGTAAAATATTGTGTTGTTACATTATTCCCCCATAAAATTAATTTCTCCCTCAAAATTATATCACTATAGTATAAAAGCTAATGATATATCTTCTCAATCACATCCTTGGTTCCTATGTAGTTTCCTTAAATGTATGATTCCTCCAAAGTACATTATTAATTCGAGACATTATGTTCTATAGAAAATGTCCTCTCTTGTCCCAGAATATACCCATTATCATTTATAGGAAGGATCGTTATTTTTATATAATATGATTTTATCACCTGTGAATTATATATTATGGACTTACTCATTATAGGTACATGGAACACATCGTAAATGTGATAGATGTTTGATGGGAGTGCTAGGTGATAAGATATACTCCCTACTCGATCAAGAATATGAATGGTACCGATATACTTAGGTCTCAACATTCAATTCCTTCCAAATATCATATCCTTATTCAATTGATAAATTTATAGAAAATCCATCTAATTAACATCGATTTCTATATTTCACCAATGATTTTCTAGAAAACTCATCTATCGACTCTGAGATTCCTTATTTTGACACTTAATGGCTATAACCTTATTTTCCATTTCCTTATATAGTTCAGGTCATAATGGATTTTTTTTCTTGAACTACATCCCATAATGTTAGAGTTATATACATCATTACATGGATTTCTTCAAGATTATACCTCTAAATGATTGAGTGAAAGTAACTATTGTAGAAAAACTCAACTGGTGGAAGGTTTTGATCATAACCACTATTGAAATCTGGAGAATATAATGTAAATATATCATATAGGGTTATAATGGTCCTCTAAAAATGTCCATATATCTAAGGTTGATAAGAAGTACCGAAACACATCTCTATGTCTATATATTTATGGATAATTCTACCAAACATCGGGTTAAACCTCATAACTAGATCAAAATCAATATGATATGGTACCCAATGTAATCTTACAACTTCCTTATTATATAACTTAGAATGTTGACCAAGTTAGAAATATTCTATGATTGTGAGGAATTGAATTGACTTTATAATGAAATCAAGTAAAGCCCAAATAGAATTTTTTTCCTTTACAGGTTTTGGGGTTTCTAGAAAAAAATTGTTATATCCTAGAATTTTAGAATAATATTATGTTTGATAACATATATAACACACAACATCAAGATTAAACGAACCATGAAATAGTAACATGAAATATTATAGATAAATCATACCCATTAAATTGGAATGTATTAATCGGATTAAACATATTATAAAATATATATTAATGTCCTACTCAAGTTAATTAAATTGATTAATTTAAATGAATTAATTAGTAAATATTAAATAAAAACTTATACATCTTGGAAAATAAGTGGTCTTTCAAAAATGATTTTTATTTCATTTCATGATAAAATATTATATTTAATTTCTATAAATTTAAAAAAAAACTAAAAAAGGTATATAATTTTTTAAACCATCATATTAAAATAATCTAACATTAAAAATTTGGATTTTTTTAAAAAATATTTATTTTTCAATGAATATTGAAAATTATTGCTTTTTTAAAAACTCTCATTTCATTTCATTAAAATGTACCATTGTGATTTGAATTTGGCATCAAAGGATAATAATTATTTTTCAATTATATATAATATATATAATTATTTTTAATCTATTTTATTCATGATTTTGGTATAAGTTCATTTTTTGGATTTAAAATCAATTTTTTAAAAAATATTTTTTTTAATTTTACGCATTTATATTAAAATTAATTTATTTATATTATATGAATATAATTTCAATAAACATAATTCATTTTTTTATTAAACAATTTATATTTATCCAAGGATGTATTTTTTAGATTTCTCTTAGGAAGTGAGTTTTTAGTGAATAGTGAAATATAAAGTTTTTGTAAAATATGTTATCATTAATGATATCACCAAGAAATAAATACGACATAATTTTTTTAAAAAAATCCAATGAATTATTTATGATATTTTAATTCAATTATCATAAAAAATTAAATAAATAAAATTATAATTTACTTCATGATAAATATATAAATAATTTTCATTGTTGATGCAGTGCTTCTACAGCACTAGAAAAGTGAATTTTTTGTCCTGATGATAAACTATTATAAGTGAGAAAATTTATCTTTACTTTTGTGATAAAAATTAAGTAATATTGATGATTTCTATGGATATATATTAGTCATTCAGTTATATTACATTTTTTTTATATAATTTTTTGTGAAAGGATAGAAAATTCAAAATAACATGTTAAATAATTTTAAATGATATATATAATAGTAAATATATATATTTGAAGGGTATGAAATATTTGTTTTAATATTAACAATTTATTTTAATGATGGTAATTTTTTCTAAATTTTTAGTAATTGTATAATTACCTTAAATTCTTATATAATTTTGTCATAGTGCTTGTACAAGAAGTAGAAAAACAAAGTAATACATTTTCAAAACATTAAAAGTAATATTTTTTTTACAATTATGTAATAACATAAATTTTTTATTAAATAATAATTTAATTTTTAAGGTTAAATGGATTAGAATAAAAATCTATTTTTTCTAATTATTTTCGATGTTAAATTATGTGAATAGTTCATAAAATGATAATAATTTTATTTTATATTAAATATATTGTATTAAATCATTTAAAAATCATAAAAATCTTGATAAATGACAAGTATAATTATAAATTTTTTAAAAGATAATACATTTTCCATTTATGATCTATTTTCTACCTTATAAGTATAATTATATACCTTTAAGATTGAAAAAGACATTACTGAGAGGAACTCTCAAATTGGCCAGTTAAGGGGTTAAACCAAAATATATGGTTTAAAATAAAATATAAACATATAAATATTTTATTTTTTTATTGAAATTAAACCATATAATAACTTTTTTTCAATAATATGACCCACTGGTTAAACTTTTATTTTATTATGACCGTTAAATTATTTTACGGAATGGATCAATAATAAATGTCACTCACTGGACTAATCAGTCTAATAAGTTTTCATAGGGATAAAAAGATATTATGCTAGGTTATAAATTATTATTTTAAATCAGAATGTATTTTTTATCAGTTTAATTTATTTTTAATTTTTAGTGATTCAGTGATGACCTTAAATTCTTACACATCATTGACACAATATTTATTCAATTAATAAAAAAAATAATATAAATGATACTAAAAATATTAAAATACTTAAACCTTTTATGAAATCTTTAGTTCCATAAATTTTTTTATAAATCTAACCAAGTTATATTTTATTAAGTGTTTATATTATAATTCTATTATAATATTTAAGACTTTTATGTGAACATAAATGAATTTTTCCAGAAAAAAAAGACATCATTGATATTTTATAATAACAAATTGTTAATTAATTGATTTAAAAATAAAAAAAAATAAAATCATCAAAAAATTTAAATTAATTTGTTTAAAATATCAATTTTAGTAAATTTATGGGCCACTGATCCTCTTATAGTAAATTTCATGACCTCTATTGTAGAGAAAACATTAATATCAAGGTAATTGTCAAAAGGGTTGATATGCGTTAAGATAAAGAGATAAGGGTAAAAGAATAATATAATAATGACCAAATTTTATTGGATTATATTATTTTGAATCATACTCATCATATAATATAATTATATCAATTTTGATCCATTTTTTCATGAAAATTAATTTATATTAATTAAATACTTTAAATAATTCCAAAAGTGTCTCACCACTAATTTATAAAATGAAATTTGATATCCTCTTATATATATACTTCAAGAGATATTTGGTTAAGAAACTTTTCACCCTAATCTCTTCCATAAATTCTAACCCACATTATAGAGATCTTATTTTTCGTATAATTCCAACCAAAGATGGATTAATTTTTAATTTAAACGTGGTTATCTGAAGAAGAGGTATAACTTTTAAAATAATGTCATAGTTTTATTTATTCTTCTGACTCCATCCAATAATATTAAATAATAATGAAATAATATCACTTATATGTTACATATTCATATAACTTTTAATGTTAAATATATAACTAATATCCAACTCTTCTTCCATCAAATGGTAAACAAACCTGTAATTCATCTGTATGGCGGACTACCGCTACACTAATTGATCTAATTCATTTTCCATAAATGCCACTCAAAGATAGTTTTAATGTTTGATTTAATTTATATATATGATATTAATTAAATGATTAATATTATTTAAATATAATATATCATATATTTTCATACCTTTTCATCTATTGAAAAATGAAAACATCATCTATGTGTATGTGTATATGACCACCTCAATGAAGCGATGTTGTTTATTTTTCGTAACCACTTCACAAAAATGCTAAATAAAAGTGTATTTAACTAAATTATATAATATTTAATATTTAATAGTAATTATTTAATGAAAAAAGTTTACTTAACTTCTTTTAATAGGGTTCCTTGAAAAATAGAAACATTACTCATGCGTATATATGGAATACCGTATCCATGACTGTAAGGTAGTTCATTTTTCATAACCGTCATTAATGGTTAGGTTTAAAATTTAAATTGATATAAAATAATTATAATTATTTCAATATAATTATACTGTATATTATGTAATAATTAAATCATTTACTATAGTCAACCTATCAATGTCATTTTGGATATATGAGCTGAATATGAAAAGCAAGGAATAACAAACAACTTGATAAAGGTGTAAGCTCAGGAAAGGCTCTATTCATCAGAACAAAGAATAATTTTCAAGACATAACAATTCTTATCATGATCTTGGAAGACATCCCACCCTAATACCACTATAGTATGGCATTTTACCTTCCCTCTTGGTTCGCGGTGCTACTCAGTGGCACTGGGTTTGTTGACATCCCAACTATTTGGGTCCAAAACTCAACACAGATGGCTCGTGAATCATTATATTCAAGTAGGGAGGTGGTGTGGTTCGATATCCCAGGTTCTATGTTATTTTTTCATAATCTACATAATTTGGTTGTGAACACTCCTTTTAATCCAAATCCATGGAAATGCTAACATGAATCTTTCTATGTAGTCAAGGGAATGTGAATCTAACAGTAGTGGAGATAGACTCATTAACTCTATATAGTTCCCCGGATAACACAAGTGATACTCCATGGGCTATATATTACATATTTAGAAGATTCGTGGGTTTTATTTACAACCAAATGGAGTTCCTTCATACTTGGCACGAAGGTAACAAGGTGGTCAACTATCTCTCTTCCATAGCGGGTAATGAGGCTGATATCACTTTCTACCCTAGTATAGACTTCCTACCACCTGAGGGGTGAATCTGGTTAGATGTTATTCCCTTAGAATTCATTAATTCAAACCCCCTTAAGTGGTAATTATCTTATTCTTTCTAGTTTCAGGTTTCAAATTTCTTATTATATTATTATTATATATATATTTTTTTAATAAATAAATTATGATGATAATGATGATATTCATAATACATAAGTGTAAGGATCATTAATAATTAATAATAATATATGAAAACATATTATAATCATTATACATGATTTTATTGAATACCCATAAGAATATAATATAATTTCTATAGTCATGGTTCATTTACAAGACTATAATAATCGATTAGGTTCACTCCCATGAATACCTTATTGGACAAAGTCCCATACTCAAGTGAGTTCGCTCCCCATTCAAGTTCTTACTATCTCAAGAGATATATATCCTTATCCAATGAATTTAAAAGATATAATGGACCCACCCTGTATAGACACGACCTTAAAAATTACGTATTCTAGTGTTATGATTCACATTAGAGGTTCTTTTTATTTTATAAATTTATATATTTAGGATAAAATCTTACAAATTAAACCTATACATTACAAGTGGACACTTATACTCAGTATCCATTTTTTCATAAAATAAAACACTTTAAAGTAAAACATGTTTTATTTCCATAATAACTCTTCAAGACTCTAAATATGACTTCTTATTTTTTCTAATACATCATATTAAAAAAATAAAAATTTGGGATGATCTAAAAAAACTCAGTAAGGGATATAAGATAAAAAAAATTGTTAGTCCAGTGAAAACATGAAAACTTATATAATTTTTACCATTATCATCAAATTTATTTGAGAATTTAAACTAAAACATTTACACTTGATAAAAACACATGAATTTTTTTCAAATAAAATCACAAAAACCCATATCAAGTAATTAAAACTCCTTTAGGTGACTTATAAAATCATATAATTAAAACCCTTTAAAACCCCATTTAATTGGAATAACCTTACGATCAACTTCCAATATTGTTATTACCCAATCAAGATATTATGGGCTTACCTAGTTCTATTTGGGTAACCCCATGTTAATATATAAAATAAGAATAAAATTATTCAATTTTCATGACTATATAAAAATCCTCTCTTTCTGTATAAGTAGAAAAATTTTCTTTTTGACTTTTGTAAAAAGAAACATTAGAAGAATATTTTCCATAAGAAATTACCTTAAAAATATCAAATCATTGAAGTGAATGTTAATAATATGAATTAATTGTGTGAATTTACTATAAATGAACATAAAAAGGTGAAATACAACATCATATATTAAAAAATCATATCATCAATAACCATATATAGACATAATTAAGAAGAAGATGTTTAACCTAAATAATTTAATTGGGTTAATAATTCTATTATACTTTGTAATCAGTCGGTTTGTATGCACCATAAAAGTAATAATTATTAAATGAAAAAATTAATATCATAAAATAGTGAGATTCATGATATTATATATAAAATTTCAATATATACACCACATATAAGAAATTAGTGGTGAATAAGTATTTTATCTCAAGGAAATAAAAAGTGAGACAAGAAACCCTTACCTCATGATTCCCTTTATTTTTTCATAATTTAACCTCTTATATAATGGTTTAAATAATGTAATTAACTAAATAAAAAAAATATTAATATTTATAATTCCTTAAGTGATTATTTAGTAATATCGTATGACCCATTCATTAATAATATTTCATTATTTTGATAGTTATGGGTGTGTTTGTTTTGTGTTTTCATGATCGGCTCATTTGCGTAAAATTATGGATGTTCTTATTACACATGATTATAACTTCATAATTGGAATTAAAAAACATTAATGAGATTATATAATTATTAATGGTACCATATATCATTTTTATTTCTTATATTATAATGATTCATTTAATAAAACTTTAATGATAAATGTTTAGTTCATTTTAGCGGATTTCCTAAAAATCACAAACTATATTCATTTTATTTAATACTATGTTCATATGATAGTTGATTAAAATTAAATAGGTTATAATGTACCTATTAAAATATTATTTAACTATAATATTACTTTTATGACTATCCATGAATATAGTAATATAAAATGATAATTCATTATTCATGGAGACTGTAAACCACCATAACTTGGATAATGGTTTGTTTTCTATGAATAAGAGGTGATGAGAAATAAAATTAATATGATATATTACATTATAAAAATAAAAATAAAGCATATAATTTTTTTTGGAGTTATCATTACTTTATATATGAAGTATGTGAGTAGAAAGTTGAAGATGAAAAAAATAGAGGTACTTTGAGAAAATTACCTCTTGGATATCACCTCAATGAAGGACCCCTTTAGGACCTTGGATTAGGTATTTTTATGAGACTGGTAGAACTTGGATGTGGGGAGTTTATTTTGAGATTTTTTGGCTGATATTTTAGTACAATAAAGGCTTGTGATAAAAAATTGGTAGGGGAGGAGGGGTATTTATACTTGAGGATGGGTGGTTTTAAGTGATTAAATAATGATTATTTTATAATAAAATCCAACCACAATGTGGTGATAATAATTTACATGAATTTGGATGATAATTAAAGTTTTATATTATTATTAGGGTCTATATATACCTCTAAAACCAATTATGTTCAATGGTTTCAGGTATTTTAAACCATTAACCTTAAACATTAACTCGTGTCTTTAATTTACCTACACTGCGGTAAATCTTTTTTTTACCATGGTAAATTTCATAGGCCTAAAAATAAAAATTGCCTTAATAATTAATTTTAAACTTATTATTTCAGATATTAAATCCATTTTACCATAATAAAATCAGATAATTATAAAAAAAATAATTTTAAAATTAATCCCACAGACACAACGGGAAAGAATGTTTTTAAAGTTAAAAAGTTTATATGTTTGAAAATTTTTTATATCGAATTTCAATGTCAAATTTATTCTAATAACCTAAATTGGTTTTATTTATTTATAATTTTTCTAATTATAATTTAAAACTAATTAAAAATATAATTTAACAATATAAATTATCTGTATGAAAAATCAGTTTTCAAATAAAATGCAGTATTTTTTACTATTCATCAGGAAAATTAAACTTATCAGAAAAATACCAAAAAATTCACCCTAAAATCCTATATATACTCATTTCAAAAAATGAACTTTATTTTTTAAATAAAATTTATTAATGGGTAAAAATTTAGTTTTAAGACAGGTGTTCCATTAAAAGGTGGTGAAGTTTCCTTTTTAAAAAATATAGCTTTCTATGCTTAAAATTGGATTTATTTTTATCATATACCTATCAAAAATAATATATGAATTTAAAAACATTTTATTAAATATATAACATATAAATTCTATTGTGTTCTTTCATAAATAATGATTAATTTAATTTATTAAGATAAAATTTCATTGTTAGTATGAAAATATATTTTAATAAAACACATCCTTTATATTCAATTGGTTTTTATTTCCATTTCTAATTAACTAATAAACAATGATTTTATTTTATAATCATGTGTAAACTATAATTTCTTAATTTACTTAATCTCATTCATCCGACTATTCCTATAGCTATGTGAGAACTATTATATTTAAAAAATAATATTTAGTTATTTATTTAATCTTGATGTGGAGTATCTTGTATTATATTGAACATAGTGTTTCATTTTAAAATATCAGGATGTTACACAGCCAAAATTGGTTTATAATATAAATTCCCATCCTTGGATTATAAAAGTACCATAGAATTCATAATGAAAACCATGCATATGTGTGTCATAAGATTATAAAAAATTGATGATTTCATCATTTTATAACAGAAGAAAATGCTAAGAGATTCACAGACATTTCATTATCAAAATAAAAAACTATCCAAAGAAATATTAAAGAAGATAAAATTAGATCATATCCCCATTAAATCATAATAAGCATAAAAAAATGTTTTTATCTATGAAAATGTATTTGAATGATTTATATATCATTTTGGGTGGGAAATACACTAAAATTTTGAAATCACTAACATAAAATAAAAAAAAATTAAATTATTTAAGTAAAAATATTATAAAAAATATTCAAGAAAAATTATAGTGGAATCTGAAATGAAAATATTATTCATCATTTTATGGAATTATTTTTATATGGTGTACCTTAAAATAATAATTCATTTCAAATATTCTTTAAAAAGTAAAAAAGCACCACTTTTGGAAAATAATAATATAATTCCATTTAAACCTTTGTAAGAAAGTAAAATACAGTTATAAATTGATATAAATAATCATTGTAGAATAATAAAATCATTATTTAAAACAATTAAAATAAAATATGGACAAAGTATAAAAGATTACCCAACATACGGAGAAATAATTAAGTTTTTCTATATAAACATTCTTTTTGGTTTCTTTAGTATATAAATGGAGGAAAATTAAAATAAAACATGAAATATATAAAATAATTATAGGAGAGTAAATGATATAATATTTAAGAGGTAAATATCATATAATTTATTCATCAGAAATTTATTCATAAACAATCCCTTTAAAATTGGATTGTAGCATAAAGCACATTTCTCTTGGGTAACGTTTGAGTTACAAAATACATGAAGGAATAACGTCAAATGAAAAACTAAATACCATTAACATACTGAAATTCATGATAAAACATTTCTAAGGGGAAATATATACCCCACCTGAAAGACACAAATGGTGATTATGGAATATGTCTCCCTGAAATAAATGTGAAATGTGAAGCCCTTATGTATTGATCTTTAAATATAAAAACAAACTTATGGTATAATAATTACATCCATAGTATATGAAAAAATCATCGTGTTTTTGAGAAATGATGCACCGTATAGATATATATATCTTCTTCACTTAATATGATTCTTGTAGGAATGGTATGTCTATTTTCACAAAGGGCTCATATCAAATTTCTTATAAGAAAATATTGCTTTATATAATAAATAAACCCTTGATCAACATGTAGTGTATGATTAATTAGGTTCTAACCATTTTAATTACTCTAATATTATGAGTTAAATAATTCCAACGAGGCAATTTATTGGAGTAGGGAGAATGTAATAACCTGATATTATAATATATATCTTCCACTAATTAAGTCAAATATGTTTGATATATTGATCCATAAGCAACTAAAAACTAAAATGAAAATATTATTTGATTTATCTATTAAATACTAGTCATTTAATTTTTTAAAATTATTAATATTATGTAAATTATGATGTATATAAATGTTATCTCATATAAATTTATTAAATTCTTTAATGTTTTTAAGAAACAATATTGTTGCGTAGTGTAATTTTTGTTAATATAAATATGTATATTATTGTTAAATTGTGATTTTAATAAAATTTAATATTTATTAAAAAAATCAATCATTATTAATGTTTTATATAAAATATGAAAAACAATAAATGGAATTTTTGAAATTTTATTTTCTAATATTGAGTTTTTCATTGTATTTTATGAATTTTTTTAATAGTTAAAATAAAAAATCTAAAAATTTATTTATAGAAAATAAACATCATTTTTTAATTTCTAATTAAAATATTATCTTAAAATGAAAATATTGGATTTTCCTAAAAAAATATTTTTAGGCGAATAGTGAAAAATGCCCTTTTTATAAATAAAATGGTTTTTATGACATTATTAGTATATAAGTACTAAATATAAATCAAATAAAACATTTTCTTGGAAAAAATATATAATCTAAGTGAATTTATAATTATAAAAATATTTTTTTAATTTAGAGAAGCAAATTTGACATTTTAAAACAAAATTTATATTTTAAAAAAAATGCATTATACTTTTAAGATGTTTAAAATTAATTTTAATGACAATTATAAGTGTAATATAACAAAAATAATTTAATATTTTCATTATTCATGCTAAAATTATAATAATATTAAATATTTTTATGTTCCTAAAATAATTTCTTTTTTTACAAATAGTGAAAAAAACCCCAAAATAGTGACATTTATTACCTTATCGATATATAAAAGAGACTTAGAATTTTTGAAAAAAAAATTAATTTATTTAAATAATAATATTGTTAAATTTATCTATATATTTTTCTATATTTATAAATCATATGATAAACCCTATAAAAATAATATTTTAATAATAAAAAAACATTTTTTTGGACTTTTCATTTAATAAAACCATATTTTCATAAAACTCGGTTTTGGATTGATATTAGAACCATAAAAATATATTTATTTTAATAAAATAACATTTCATTGAAAATAAAAATCATTGATAATTTAATCCCATAATTAAAGTTTATATTTAAAATGAACATTTTCTAAGAAATTTTTTTACACATTATTTATGTTAATAGTAAAATTCATTTATAAAAATCTTATAAATTTTATTTTGTAAAATTATTTCCAAATTTTAAATAAAAATTCTCAAATTATTATTTATTTTTAATTTAAATTTTTTCTAATAAAATGTGTTACTGAGGGTGAAATTGGAGTTACTGCAATAAGGGTAAATTAGGGGAAGATAGTTTAAAGCATGTGAAATTTGATAGAACATGTGAAAAAAGTATGATAATTAATGATGGAGGAATTTTATACATTATCATATTCCCTACACTATTATTGGGTATTTTTCATTCCTTATTCTTGGAATAATGAAGTGAAATTATTAAAATTTAGTTGGATTTTACAAAAGTGTCACTCCCTTTACATTTAAATGGGACCCACATCATCCCTATTTATCTAACTGTTACAATGATTTGTATCAACCAAAAATCTACCCTATAATTATATCAACACCCCATTTATGCCTATAAGTGTATAGTATCACCAAAATACCAATCTATGGAGGCTTAAATAGCTTCCCAAGGGAGAATATACCAAGGAGAGGTAATACTCTAAACCCAACATTTCATGATCTTAACATCTTAAACACCCATAAAATATAATCTCTCAATGAAATAATGATAAAACCAGAACATGAACTATACATAAGTGTTATTATACTTATTTACTATCCATTTTATATCATCCTTAAAAATCATTCATAAAAACATAAATGTTATCATGTGTGTGTGTAGACTACCACCTACATGAAGGATGTGCTTAATTTCCCATAAACACATTATGTGAAAGTTTTTAAAAATGATATATAGTTAACTAAAATTATATTTATAACATGATTATAATTATGAAATGATAACAATTCCATTTTTTACTACCCCTCCCATTCATAGGAAAATGAATGTGTTGTATGTTTGTTCGTATTAGCAGTAGCCTTCAAGAAATGACAAATAACTTTTTCCATGGAACCTAACATGGATGAATATAAACATTTATTCAATATTTAAAACACATATTTGTGAAAAAAATTAATATTTATTAATAATAATATTGTACATTCTATATCTTTGATAAATAAGAAATGGTTATAGTAACTTTAACCACACTAAATGGTTATATAAATACATAATTCTTAATATGTCACTATATTTGGATAACATTTGAAACTCTATAAGACTTCTTCTAATAGAAATATATGTTACATAATAATATAAAAATATAGATATCATTAAGTAATTTTACTACATCTTTTACCATGATCAAAAAAATATGTTTTTATAAAAAAATTAAGCAAATAACCCTAAATAACGTATATAAGTGAAAACTATATTAAGAATAAATGCCAAAATATAGTAAAGGGGCCTTGTAAAATTAAATTTAGATGAATAATGTTCTTAGGTAAATATTTAATTAAATTATTCATGATATTAAGGATAAATACATATCATTTTTATACTCTAGGTAAAGGATCATTAGTACAAACCTTGCTACTTTTGAGTTAAACATTATCTTTCCTATTCTCACATTTAATTGAATATTTATCTCATGAATATATTTTATATTCCTATATATTTCCCTTAAATATATACCTATTTAAAAATAATTTTAATTTATGGGGTTATTTATATTTTTAGTTACATTTTAAAATTTCAATTTAATGTAAACTTAATTTAAAGGAAAGTTCTTGTTTCATATCTCTTGAAAAGAATCATACCAACAAATTTTTAAAAAAATTAAAGGTATTATTAAAACCATAATTATTTAATGGGTAGATATTATTTTAAATATATTTTTATAGAAAACTATAAGGTAAATATTTTATTAAATGATCCTTTAGTTATTTTACAAAATATCCACAAAAGAAGTTCATTTTTTTATCTAATATCCAAATATCTTTCTTGAGTTTTATATAATGGAACTATATGTTCAAGAAATATGTACCATTTAAAAATAAATGTATAAAAAAATTTAATTCCATCTTCTATTGGTATCCCATATTATTTATCCTTTGGTTATGCAATGAATTGTAATTTGGGCATCCACTTATTTCTCATTGTTTTGATCATGTTTATAATTTATCTATAGTTTATTCTCTTCATGATTCATATATTTAATTTTAGTTATGTTATGTTTAGACCTAGAATTATATATCCATAAAATTAATTAGTTAATGTTTCCATCTATTTATATTCCATGTATGTTTCACTGGTAGTTATCCTAAGCACACTATGTTATCTGATGGGAGGAAATTTAATTACAGATCCCTCCAATGAATTGGGTAAAGAATAATATTTCATGATATGTTATGTATGGGATTAATAAGTGACCCTAATCCAATGTGGAAATTTTTACACTATTTTTAAGGGATTATTGTGTAAACCCAATACACCATGGAACTCTATCCACTATTACAGTCTTGGGAGTGACCCTTGACAAATTTCTATGATGTCATATCCTCTGTTATTGAAAATATTCTTTGATTAAATTATCTTATGATTTTATTTCCTTATTTATTATTTCCATGATCCTAATTATACTCTTTTTTATATCATTTCATTCTTCTTGACTCTAAAGTTATGATTTTTTACAATGTTTGTTCCCTTAATAATCTTTCTGGTTCACCTTATTCCTTATGTATTTTCTTAATAGTATCTTAATTAGTTTTAGAAGATATTTTAGAGTTAGGATCACTATTTGGAGTTTTAAATAATTCTTATTTTTAAACTTTTTGGATGATTTATATATGGAACTAATCATCTAAATATATATGATCTCTATATCCTTGGGTTGTATTTATTTGAAATTCATTTGAATGTTTTTGAAATTAATTGTGTTTAATGATTGGGTCATTATAATACTTATAAAGTAAGCATCAATATTATTGTAGATTAATTTCTATTTTATGGATATAGGTATATAGATTTAAATATTCATGATGTTAAAATAATATTTGAGTTGTCCCTTAAACTTAATGAGACTGTATAAAGATCCATTGATTTTTTTTTAAAAAAGAGAAAATTACACTCTGGTTGTAGTGATTTTATTTATTTTCATTCATGTAATTGATTCCCTTTTATTCCCATTAGAATGATAAAAATTGAATTAACCCTATATTAGTGATATATAAAGTATATTTGTGTACTATGAAATGTGAATCTATCTTATTTTCATAATTACAATTAATGTGGAGAAGGAGACTACATTCAAATATTTAAAGTGGATCCAACTCAATGTGACTATGGAAGATTTGTACACATTATTTAATGAATATTTTAAACATATAATAAAACATGACATGATTATGTCTCTTATATCAATAATTTTCAAAAAATAATGGTCACATACAATAGAAAATTACATCTTGAATATTTTTTCTAGGGTTATATTTGAATACAAATAGTTTTCTTTCTATAAATAAAAATATTAATACCAAATATAATGACCTATAAAAAATATCTTCAAAATATATATTGAATAAAAAGGGATATAAATCATATGGTGAAATAAATATGTCCATATTAAAATAATTTAAATGTTTTTTAGTTAGAAGGAGAATGAAAATTGATTCTAAAGATAATGGAGTCACTGAAAAACATTGAACTTTCATGGAACATGTTAAAAGATAGGTAATTATTATTTTTTAATAAATAAGAAATGAGATATGCAGAGAATAAATATTTATGGATGAAGATAAATCATTTCTTGATAAAAATACCATGGTCATGAAAGTAACCATGATGTTTACAAAGTATTACTATAAATTAAATGATATAGAATTTATTTTATTTACCAATTAAACATAATTTATATAATAACTCTAAATTTTAAAAAATATTTTTTATGGAGATGATAAACTATAAAAAATTATAATTAAAATAATTCAATAAAAAAAATTATGGATTTTTAGTCATAGTGACATGATTCTAAAAATATAGTAAATAAAGTTAATGGATACATTAAAAAAAACTAAAATAAAGTCTTCCTGATAAAAAATTAATACAATTAAATTTTTAAATAATAAATGTTTAAATATATATATGATAATATAGAAATTATATTTTTTAATATTACATGATTAAAATGAAATTATGGGTAAATATACTTTGAAAAAACTATTCAATACCAATTTTATATGAAAAGTTAACATATGAAATTTTAGAAAAAAATATTATCCCTGGAAGGGAAACAGTGTGATACCAATGATTAACCAAGAGATTAAGGATATAAAACAAAAAATAATACATTTTAATTTAGAATGGAAATATTCTTTTGAAATTCAATATGTTGTGGAGTGTATAGGAATATTGTATATCATTATTCATATAATATTTTATTCTATTATTTATAAACAATGATTGAATTAATATAGAGTTAATACATTGATATAGGAAACAACTTATAATCAATTTGAGACACAAATATGAAGTAAAAAAAATCATATTTTTGATTTTAAAAATATTTGAACACATGGAATAATCCTATAGATTATGTTATCTAGGTATCTATTATAATAATAAATATTTAACAATTCACTCAATATAATTTTATAGAGCAGTAGAGATAAAAATGACTAAATTTCATAAAAATGAAATGATTTTTTTTAAAAGAATACTTCATGAATAAATTAGAATAAACAATTCATTAAATCTAAACATTAATTTTTAATCTCACATGACTTGAAATTAATGTATTTTTAATAAAATTTAATTTCAAGATGGATAATAAGATTTTTTCAATTATATTTCTTTTATTAATAAAATATTCTCATAATTGTGATTGAATGATATAAAAAGAGTCCATAGATGTAATATTTGTTGTTAAGATAAACAAATATCTCATATATTCAATCCAATTATTATATTTTAACACCCTAAGGTTTTGAAATATATATTTTAATTTTCAACATAATGTGATAAATATTTTCCTTCACGTGTATCATCAAACCAAAACGAAACATATAACATTGTATAATAGCTAAAATATATCCATTCAATCGGTGGGTAAATATATAGTTAATTGAATTATGAAATATATGTTTAAATAAAAAATGTATTATTTTATACTAACTCACTGATAAAATTAAATTACAACAACTGGATAAAAAATAAAATAATTTTATACATAAATATATATATTTTTTAAAATTCCCTTTACATGTTCTATGTATATTTTTATATTATAGTCAAATAATAGTTTAAAATGAATTTACTAATAATATATAATTTAAAATTATCTAACATCTATCCAATAATTTTACAATGCTAGTAATAAATTTACTTTATTCTTAGAAGTTACATGATTGATAAAATTGTTTTTATGAATAATGCACGCTTATAATAAAACTGATTTTTATTAAATTTAGAAATTAAATTAAATGAAATGATTTAAATATTTTTAATCATAATTTTGAAATTATTTAATGTGATAATTTTTTTTTAGGTAGAAAAATAATTAACCCTAATAGATATCATTTATAATGATAAAACAGTTATTTTTTCAAGGAATGGCCCTTTTCTAAATTTTGTAGTATTAAATTAAATTGATTTATATTAAAATAAATACTCTAAAGTTACATTTTAATATATATATGAAAATAAATTAAAACTCTTTTAATTTAAAATTAATTTTATATATGAATAAGAATAGTTGTCAATTAAAATGAAATTTTCTATAAAACAATTCAACATGTTATATGATTTAAGTTAAAAGTAAATTTTATTATATGTTAAAATTAAATTATTTCAAATGGAGTTTAATTTGGATTAAGTACAATAAAATATGGAAATAATTTTTATCTTATATTTTCAGTAATAAAATAATTTACATGATTAAATTTTATTCATGATTAATATGTATAAAAATGGGTAATCTAATGTGGCTTAAATTTCACTAAATAAATTTGACACATATATCTTCAAGAATACCATTGAAAAATTGGAATGAAATACATATATGTATCACCAAAATTTATCAAAATAACTCACCCAAATTTCATTCAATTTCATTCTCACCCATTACTTAACATTATTTTCCGACGACCTGTCCCTATTTTTTACTAATGAATGGAGTTCACTTCAACTAACTTAATGTTTCACCACTAGATTAGGATACAAAAAAAGAAATATTTAATCCTTATATATATTATCTACACATTTTTTAGCCTTTACCATCAATAAATAATCTCATTTCCATTATGTCAAAGGGATACTTTATGATAATATTAAAAATATCGATATAATTATTATATAAACATTAACATTTTTCGTTATCCTCCCCATTTACCCTCTTCTAAACACATTCTATCCACATAAATATAATGAAATAAATATAAATAATATATAGAAATGTTTTTAAATTTATTTTATAACAATCTATTCCCCTCTCATTTAATTGAAAAAATGAAAACGTTACTCATACACGTGTGTGGACTACCACCTCTAAAAATTACGTAAATAGATTTTCATGGACACCATTCTAGTATTTTTCTATAATATATATTTTTTATTTCAATATTAATATTCTATATATATAAATTAATCATTCAATTTGTAATATTATCAATGAGCGATCATTGTAAAATAAACTCTCCAAAATGAACATACAAAGAGGAAAAAAACGATTTATTTATAATTGAAAACTTGTTTTTACACATTATAAAATATATTTATTCTAGTAATAACTATAATAACATCCAAATTGTTTAATTATACTTTTTGAAGTGCACTGTGTTGCATTTGTTGTCAATGAGGTATGTTGTTGTCAAGGAATGAATGGATGGATGTCAAGGAGGTTCAATATGTGAATGACAAAGGATGTGATGGTGTTGGTGATGAATGGAGAATGGCCATGGTACTTAGAGACATGTCACTTAAGAGATTCACTAAGTGACATAGGATGCTGTGGTTGAAACATTCTCATACTATATCAGACGATTGTTGAACTGGTCTTTAAGTTCAAAGAACTTGTATCCTGATGATACAATGTCACAACATTGATTGAAGACCATGCATTATCTTCACAATGCATGAGGAGTTAAAAGGATTTCCATCCACAACTACTAAGTGGATGATGTGCATTAATGAAGTCCATGCACTATCACTTAGTGCATGTGAATTGAAAAAGTTCCAATTGATCTCTGATTAGATCAATAAAGAACATTGAAGATTATAAGTGATTCAGGAGTTCGGTTGATGAAGATGAACCTTTTTAATTCCATATCCTAAGTGAAGATCATATGAGGAGAAGTAATGGAATTCTTAAGAAGAAGAATAGAAGAAGTGGAGAAGAAATGGCTTGAGTGGCATTTGGCATTTTCACTTGGTTACTTTGTTTTTATACAAAGTCCTAAGTGTTTTACTTAGCAAAAAATAGCCACCAAGGAAGGCCAGCTGAGGGTCATCACCCAAGGCTCATGTGGGACTCGAGGTCACCACGCCCATGGGGAACCCTCAGGCCAAGGCAGCATATCCCTGAGGCAGGAAGGTCGGGGCCGTGTATAAGCCCCGAGGCTACACGGTGGTGAAGCCCGCGCAGCGCGCGCGCCCGAGGGCACGCATAGTGGGCGCCAGTGGCGCGCCCGCATGGAGCAGAGTGGGCGCAGAGCGTGCCCGCAGGGAGAACACGGTGCGGGGAGGCACCGTGGAGGGAGAATATGCAACTGAGGTGAGGATGGGAGCACTTTGGTAATAAGTCACGTGAAAACAGGAGGCCGCTTCGATGTGGGACGCGGAAAAATCCCCGGGAGAAAATCTCAGCCGTCTGAGCGATCTCGCGCTTGATCTGCGCCGCACGATTCATCTGCCGCACGCCGCGATCTAATCCAGCCGTCCGATATCATCTCAACTCCGGATCCGACGGTTCTGAGGCGTCTTCAACCTCGAGCTCGACCGCTGCCACCCGCGAGCTCCGTTCGAACCAGAGGCCTCCCCGACGACAGAATTTGAGTTCTCGGCCATCTCCGATCAAGCCGAAGAGTCCATTGGGATCGTCTCGACGCACTGAACCGATCCATGCTTAAAAATACACTTGCATGCAATGTTTGGAGAGTTTTGAAGTTCGGCCGAAGCAACCGAAGGTGCGAGGCCATTCGGTGTTGATGCTTTGCATGGATTGGGTTTAAAAAAGGCCATGTGTACGTTTCCATGCACATGCATGAAGAGGAAAATAATGAAGGAAAATAACCCGCGTGAAACAGAGGAGAAACAAGATTTTGGAAATCTTGAAAACCCGAGATATTCGGGAGTTTGAATTTATATCCCACGTGGATGAACCGAGGCCCTCTGCCTATATAAAGAGAGGCCGAGCCCTCGAGGATGCTTGCTGATCTGTTGAAAACTCGAAGTCCCGTGAGTGCCATATGTGCCTCGCGAAGTTTTGAAGCCACCGCGCACACTTGCGCAGCTGAAGTTCCAGAGCCACCCGAGGCTCTGAAGGAGGTCCCTGCCCGCGTACTCGCGTTGCATAAGGAGCCCTCACTGCCCGCAAACTTGCGCGGCAGGAGGAGCTTGCATGGCCAAGGTGCTTGACACCCTGCGCGCCCGAGGTGTTGCACCTTGCACACCCGAGGCAGTAGCAACCTTGCTCTCCCAAGGCTGGTTGCACCTTGCACCCTGCGCGCCCTTGCCTCCTTGGGGACTTGAGCGGCAGTATTGAAGGAGAAAGGCCACACTACTTGCGCGCCTACTTTGAAGGTGGAAGACCCGAGACTTGTGCTTGTGTTCCAAGTGAAGGAGGAAGTCCCTACGGCTGGTGTGTGCAAAACAAGAAAGCCACCACAACGTTTGTGTGCAAATTAAAGATGAGGTCGTAGCCCTTGTGTGTGCAAAATGGAGAACCAAGTGTGTGCATAAGTGAAGTGCACACTTTGAAGAAGATTAAAAGGACAAGGAAGTGTGTGTGCTTAGTAAGTGAAGTAGGCCAAGCCTTGTGTTTTCTAATTGATCAAAGGAAGTGGGTGTGTGCAAACAAAACAAGTAGGCCGAACCTAGGTGTGTGCAAAGTGTACACATTTAGAAGAAGAAAGAAGAGGACATCCACACTAAAGTATAACACACTTTTAGTGTGTAGACAAAAAGAACAAAGTGTGTGAAGGAAGTGAGAAGGTGTGTGCTTAAAGTGTTACACCCTTTGTGGGTCTATTGCACCAAGAGAAAAGAAAGGGAAGTGCATGCTTGCATGCATGCACGTGAACACGTGAACAAGTCAAATCTGCTTGTGTGCATTGAGTTGTCCAAGACCAGAAGATCTTGAAGAATCAGAGTTTCCATGCATTCAGTGCATGAAGTTGAATTGCTGTGAGACTGGACCAGACTGAAGTTAAAGATATCAGTTGTCTGAGTATTCAGTAGTTGGAGAGAAGCCAGGTCATCCTGAGAAGAAGGAGATAAATCCTGAGCAAGATGAGAAGACCTGATCAACTCAAGTGATCAGAGGTACAGAGCAAGGCCAGCAGTCTTTATCCCAGACTGCTGAAGATACTTGAAGAAGCTTAAAGAGAAGAAGAGCTACTCGTGTGACTTGAGGAGCCAGGAGAAGACCCTGTGGGACTCAGGGAGAAGAAGTCTTCAGTGGGATTCTGGAGCAGGCCAGTGGGACTCTGGTAACATTGTGGGACGCAGTATAAAGACCCTCCTGTGGGACTCAAGAGAGATACAGTGGGACTCTGTATCGACCATTGTAATACTAACAGATTATAATGGGAGAATCCATGCTGGGAGAGCATGGAAAGGATGTAGGCCTTTGGTGTCGAACCTTGTAAATCCTTGTGTCCAGTACCTTTATATTTACTGCATCATTTGAGGAAAGGTGAGAGATAAAGAAGAGTGGATCGAGGGTTTAACCAGCCATAGAGGTTTAATTGATTAAGAATCAATTAGTAAAAAGTTTTAAGGGATCACTGATTCACCCCCTCCCCCTCTCAGTGATTCACACTGATCTGGGCACTTCAATTGGTATCAGAGGGAAGGTTACCTCTAAAAGATCCAAGAGAGTCTATATGGAGTGCAGATTTGAGGAAATGAAAGAACAGCCTCAAATGGAGATATCTGCCAACACTCTGAAAAACAGAATGAAGAAACAGGCAAAGAAGATGAGGAAGAAGGTTGTTGCAATCAGAGAAACTCCTTCTATGGAAAGAAATGTGAAAGTCACATCAGATGACAATTCCTTTTATCATTCTTCTGATAAAGCCTGCTCTAGCTGTGATGATGATGGAAGAAACAATGATCTTCTAAATGCAATCAAATATCTTCAGAAGACAGTCCCCAAGGAAGTGGCAATGTGTATAGCTACAGGCCTCCTTGATCTTCAAGAAGAAAAATTACAGCTAGAAGATGAAGCCAATTCTCTGGAAGTCCAATTGGCTAAAAGGGTTGGCATAACCAACACTCTCAGAAAGATGGTGAAGGCTAAGGATGAAACAGTTTCTCTTTGCAGTGATAGATATGAAGATACTTGTGAAGAATTGCAAAGAAGCCTTTCTGAGAAAGAAATATTTATGATAATGATCAAAGAAGTTTTCCATGCACTGGAAAAGAGGCACAAAGTTTCAATGAATGTCATAGATTCTCAACTTGAAGACAAAGTAAACAGGGTAAAGGAGCTTGACAATTCATTACAAGAAATGAAGAAGGTGCATGAAGACCAGTTAGAACAGCTGAAAGAAAATTGGGAAGGAAGGCTAAGAACTATTGAGGATGAGAAGAACTCCCTCAATATGAAATGCTTAGAACTGGAGGTGATATTGAAAAATCTGCAATCACCCAAAGTTGAAGCCTCCCAGTCAGCTGAAAGAAGAAATGTTGCTACTCAAGTGAGCTTTGAGAAGGATGATTCTAAGAGAAATACATCCTCTAATGAAAGGGAAACATCTTCTAAAAAGAAGGTACTATCCATACCATCTTGTACTGATGCTTCTAATTGTGTTTCCACAAAAAGTGCAGGATGGAAAAATAATTCCAAACAAGTATGGATGAAGAAAATGAAGAAGAAGAGCTCTCCTGAAGCAGCACAACAATTCAAGACAAGTACCCAACAATCAGAAGGACTGAAGAGGTCAAGATTTGTGGGTCAGTGTTGGTGTTGTAACAAGTATGGGAACAGTGCAAAGGATTGTTGGTACAATCCACTGAATTCCAAAGCACAGAGGAAGCCCATGCCTAGGGGGAGCAAGCCAGAAGAAAAGAAGCAGCATCCACAAGTCCAGAGACATCTGTTTACTGCAAATAGATTTGGATTACTTGACAACATCTGGGATGATTGCAAAAGTGGTCAAAAAGATACATGTCAATCTCCAACTGTATCCAGAGCTAAAAAGAAGAGAAGATCACTGAACCTGGCTAAAATGGAATCCTTGGGAAGCAAGCAGAAGAAAGTTGAAGATGCTCCCAAGAAGATTATGAAAAAGGAAGAGAAGACCTTGGAGTCTAAATCCAAGAAGGGTGATGCATCCAGAAGGACCACCAAGAAGAAATGCTTCTACTGTGGAAAGAAAGGTCATATCATGGATCTTTGTAAAGAAGCCATGAAATTCAATAGAGGCAGATTGAACTCAAACAGACAATCAATCCAGAAGAAGCAGAAGGGATTGGTTGAAAATAAGTTGCCTAAGAAAGGTAGCTTAACAGCATCAAAAGAACCATGTGGAACTTCCAGAACTGAGGCCACACTTCCAAGTGACTTACTTGTCATATGGCCAAATCAGTTGCAACTTGCCAAAGATCTGCAGAGAGCTGAAGATGAAGTTCTGGCAATTGCTAAGGCGAAAGGGAAGAAGAAGATTTCACATGAAGATGTATTGAGATCCACACCAGTACAAACATCATTGAAGATCAAATGTGCAAATGTGAAGAATGGTGAAAATGGGACATCTCGGTTGAGAGAATCTTCTCAACCTTGTTGTTCACATTGATGAACCAAGGAGGTTCCATCTTATTCCCTTATACTTTTGGTATTTACATGTGCTAACATTGCAGGGAATTGAAGATGATGATCATTCTCATCTGGAGAGTGGTTTGGACAGAATGGAGTGCACCCCTTGAGGGGGAGCCAATCAGAAGAAGATGGGATTCTAAGATTTAATACCATCTTGAGAAAAGTGAAGGTATTCCAATCATACTTTCATCCCTTGTTTCTTAATTGAGTTTATCTTGTCAATTAAGGGGGAGTATGGATTGAAGACAAATGGATGAAAGGGGGAGCTTTATCTTTGCACCTGAACTTTCTAATGAGTTTTGTGAAGTTGTACAGGATTTAGCAAATTCATTGTTATATCTGAAAAATTTCAAACCCCTTGAAGCATGATCTCACATGTATAGTGAATGTTGGACAGCATTGAGTACCTTGGTTATATCACTCTTGTTTTCTACGCTGGGTTAGCCCAAGTAGACTTAGAGTTGATTTACTAAAGGTTCTTTTCTAAAGAGAACATGTGACATCATCCCTCTCTCAGTGTTTTTCAAGAAAATACTTTTCAAAGGGAGGAAGAGATTTTTGAAAGAGAACCACACCACACCTTTGCATTTGGTTGCCAATAAGGGGGAGAAATATTGGCACACATATTGACCCATTCATATGTGCTCTAGTGTATTGCCAACAAATACAAAGGGGGAGATTGAAGTGCACTGTGTTGCATTTGTTGTCAATGAGGTATGTTGTTGTCAAGGAATGAATGGATGGATGTCAAGGAGGTTCAATATGTGAATGACAAAGGATGTGATGGTGTTGGTGATGAATGGAGAATGGCCATGGTACTTAGAGACATGTCACTTAGGAGATTCACTAAGTGACATAGGATGTTGTGGTTGAAACATTCTCATACTATATCAGACGATTGTTGAACTGGTATTTAAGTTCAAAGAACTTGTATCCTGATGATACAATGTCACAACATTGATTGAAGACCATGCATTGTCTTCACAATGCATGAGGAGTTGAAAGGATTTCCATCCACAACTACTAAGTGGATGATGTGCATTAACGAAGTCCATGCACTATCACTTAGTGCATGTGAATTGAAAAAGTTCCAATTGATCTCTGATTAGATCAATAAAGAACATTGAATATTATAAGTGATTCAGGAGTTCGGTTGATGAAGATGAACCTTTTGAATTCCATATCCTAAGTGAAGATCATATGAGGAGAAGTAATGGAATTCTTAAGAAGAAGAATAGAAGAAGTGGAGAAGAAATGGCTTGAGTGGCATTTGGCATTTTCACTTGGTTACTTTGTTTTTATACAAAGTCCTAAGTGTTTTACTTAACAAAAAATAACCACCAAGGAAGGCCAGCCGAGGGTCATCACCCAAGGATCATGTGGGACTCGAGGTCACCACGCCCATGGGGAACCCTCAGGCCAAGGCAGCATATCCCTGAGGCAGGAAGGTCGGGCCGTGTATAAGCCCCGAGGCTACGCGGTGGTGAATCCCGCGCAGCGCGTGCGCCCGAGGGCACGCATAGTGGGCGCCAGTGGCGCGCCCGCAGGGAGAAGAGTGGGCGCAGAGCGTGCCCGCAGGGAGAACACGGTGCGGGGCGGCACCGTGGAGGGAGAAGATGCAACTGAGGTGAGGATGGGAGCGCTTTGGTAATAAGCCGCGTGAAAACAGGAGGCCGCTTCGATGTGGGACGCGGAAAAATCCCCGGGAGCAAATCTCAGCCGTCCGAGCGATCTTGTGCTTGATCTGCGCCGCACGATTCATCTGCCGCGCGCCGCGATCTAATCCAGCCGTCCGATGTCATCTCAACTCCGGATCTGACGGTTCTGAGGCGTCTTCAACCTCGAGCTCGACCGCTGCCACCCGCGAGCTCCGTTCAAACCAGAGGCCTCCCCGACGACAGAATTTGAGTTCCCGGCCATCTCCGATCAAGCCGAAGAGTCCATTGGGATCGTCTCGACGCACTGAACCGATCCATGCTTAAAAATACACTTGCATGCAATGTTTGGAGAGTTTTGAAGTTCGGCCGAAGCAACCGAAGGTGCGAGGCCATTCGGTGTTGATGCTTTGCATGGATTGGGTTTAAAAAAGGCCATGCGTACGTTTCCATGCACATGCATGAAGAGGAAAATAATGAAGGAAAAGAACCCGCGTGAAACAGAGGAGAAACAAGATTTTGGAAATCTTGAAAACCCGAGATATTCGGGAGTTTGAATTTATATCCCACGCGGATGAACCGAGGCCCTCTGCCTATATAAAGAGAGGCCGAGCCCTCGAGGATGCTTTCTGATCTGTTGAAAACTCGAAGTCCCGTGAGTGCCATATGTGCCTCGCGAAGTTTTGAAGCCACCGCGCACACTTGCGCGGCTGAAGTTCCAGAGCCACCCGAGGCTCTGAAGGAGGTCCCTGCCCGCGTACTCGCGCGGCAGAAGGATCCCTCACTGCCCGCAAACTTGCGCGGCAGGAGGAGCTTGCGTGGCCGAGGTGCTTGACACCCTGCGCGCCCGAGGTGTTGCACCTTGCACACCCGAGGCAGTAGCAACCTTGCTCGCCCAAGGCTGGTTGCACCTTGCACCCTGCGCGCCCTTGCCTCCTTGAGGACTTGAATGGCAGTATTGAAGGAGAAAGGCCACACCACTTGCGCGCCTACTTTGAAGGTGGAAGACCCAAGACTTGTGCTTGTGTGCCAAGTGAAGGAGGAAGGCCCTACGGCTGGTGTTTGCAAAACAAGAAAGCCACCACAACGTTTGTGTGCAAATTAAAGATGAGGCCGTAGCCCTTGTGTGTGAAAAATGGAGAACCAAGTGTGTGCATAAGTGAAGTTCACACTTTGAAGAAGATTAAAAGGACAAGGAAGTGTGTGTGCTTAGTAAGTGAAGTAGGCCAAGCCTTGTGTTTGCTAATTGATCAAAGGAAGTGGGTGTGTGCAAACAAAACAAGTAGGCCGAACCTAGGTGTGTGCAAAGTGTACACATTTAGAAGAAGAAAGAAGAGGACATCCACACTAAAGTATAACACACTTTTAGTGTGTAGACAAAAAGAACAAAGTGTGTGAAGGAAGTGAGAAGGTGTGTGCTTAAAGTGTTACACCCTTTGTGGGTCTATTGCACCAAGAGAAAAGAAAGGGAAGTGCATGCTTTCATGCATGCACGTGCACACGTGAACAAGTCAAATCTGCTTGTGTGCATTGAGTTGTCCAAGACCAGAAGATCTTGAAGAATCAGAGTTTCCATGCATTCAGTGCATGAAGTTGAATTGCTGTGAGACTGGACCAGACTGAAGTTAAAGATATCAGTTGTCTGAGTATTCAGTAGTTGGAGAGAAGTCAGGTCATCCTGAGAAGAAGGAGATAAATCCTGAGCAAGACGAGAAGACCTGATCAACTCAAGTGATCAGAGGTACAGAGCAAGGCCAACAGTCTTTATCCCAGACTGCTGAAGATACTTGAAGAAGCTTAAAGAGAAGAAGAGATACTCGTGTGACTCGAGGAGCCAGGAGAAGACCCTGTGGGACTCAGGGAGAAGAAGTCTTCAGTGGGATTCTGGAGCAGGCCAGTGGGACTCTAGTAACATTGTGGGACGCAGTATAAAGACCCTCCTGTGGGACTCAGGAGAGATACAGTGGGACTCTATATCGACCATTGTAATACTAACAGATTATAATGGGAGAATCCATGCTGGGAGAGCATGGAAAGGATGTAGGCCTTTGGTGCCGAACCTTGTAAATCCTTGTGTCCAGTACCATTATATTTAATGCATCATTCGAGGAAAGGTGAGAGATACAAGAAGAGTGGATCGAGGCTTTAACCAGCCATAGAGGTTTAATTGATTAAGAATCAATTAGTAAAAAGTTTTAAGGGATCACTGATTCACCCCCTCCCCCTCTCAGTGATTCACACTGATCTGGGCACTTCACTTTTTTCTAGTGATATTGTAACAAAAGAATATATTTTATAGCTATAATCACACAAATATTTTAAAATGAAGTTGTTAGGTCTCTATAATGACCAAAATTAAAAATGTTATAAATTTATATCACAAATGGTTATGGAAATATGATTTTTTATATTAATAAATAAATTATGATTTATTGTTTTTATAAAATTGTAATATGAACTTTCAACTCGTTAATTAGTTTAACACCATTCATTCATTATAAATTATAAAAACTTGCCCATCACTGACTTCTTTATCATGAATTATAACTAAAATGTGATATCTAATTATAAAACATCAATTATATTTCCTTTTATGATCTAGTAATGAAAAATATTTAGAGAATAATATATAAAAACATTTATATTATGATACATGTTCAAAAATATAATGATTACTCACACTTGATATTTAAAATATAATATAAGTAACCAATTTTCATATAGCGAATAATTAAAAATAAATTTTATTAAAATTGTTTTATGATAAAAAAGGTATGGAAATATGTGATTATGATAGCTAATTTTTTTATAAAATATTAATGAGATTTTGTTGAAGTTAGGAATCTTCTAAGGGTTTCTCTATTTCAAATTTAATTTCCTAAATCATAATTATTATTATACGTCATAATATCTTTAATATGGGGTAATTAATATCCAATAAATATTTTTAGGATATTAATATAATTCATGGGGTTTAAATAGTATTATTGGGTTCTTTAAGGTATTTCAATTAAAATTATACTAATTTTTCATGGGTTATTATTAATACAACTACCTTCATTCGGTTCAAATGATTCTTCTTGATCAGATTTTTATATGATTGGTTTCTCACATATAATGATTTTATTTTATTATAATTTATCTTCTATAATAGTATAAATTTACCTTTTAATTCAAATATTTTACCTTTATAAATTTCTTCATAAATATATATTTCATTGTTGAAAATAATAATTATTTTATTAAATAGTAGTTTCTCAAAATATTCAATGTTACTATTTACAACTAATGTTATCCTTTAAATATCAAAAAATAATTACTTGTTATCTCATAGGAATTTTATATTTCCCTTCTACAATTTTTAAAATGATGTTTTATTACCCTTTTTATGAATTTGTATTTACATAATGTTATTTTAAAATAGTGAAAGGGTTTTTATTTCATTTTATTTTTTTATTTCCACTACACACTTCCATTAAATAAAATTTATGTTTATTCCTCTAAGCCTGAAGGCCTTTTAAATTTTTTATTTATTTTACCCCTTTATAACTAGGTTGAGGGAAAACCTTACATGGCGCATAATCCTAGAGGCAAATAAGCCTAATACATGACCCTTAGCCCCCAAATACCAAGACACCATAAGGAAAGATCCTCCTTAGAATAATATATATTAAACCAAGTATCCAACCTTGGAATAATTCATAGAAATAACTACCTAATGTTGATAATGGTGCCTTATACCGATGGAATATATCTTACCCTGTCACTCTTCCAAACTAGTACCTTGAAAAAGATAAGTGGTACTACTCTAAAGTCCACATATTTATCTTCACTATAGGATATCATGGTCAAAAGATTTTGTTGAACTTAATTTCCCATTTATGGTGCTACTCTGCTTCTCGACTGTCATCCAAAGCAGCACATCATCGAGCCTCCCTGCCTGTTTTTGATGACCCCATTGTATTTCGCTAAGGGATGATGTCAATGCTAACCATGTCACCTGACAAAAACTCCGTTGAGGACTACTTTGTGTTGTAATCACTAACACCAAACTCACTACCAACTCCTATTAGACCGAAATCCCCATCAACATTGATCTGTTGAAGAGCCCTCTTACTATCATCATTGATGTTTTGAATCGCTGAACCACTGGCCTTGTAGGCATCCACCACATCTGAAGTACAAATCATATAAAATACCCAAAAATTTGGGACACCATGAATTGATCTTGGTAATAATGGAGTATTAGGGAGGTCATTTTTCACTAGGCTAGACCCCAACTGCAATTTAATACTATTCATTGATCCTTTATTGAGGGTTATTTTGTTAAAATTAATTATTATCAAATGATTTCACTTTATATTCTTTAAAATATATTTTAAATGTGACTTGAATCATTTTTTTTATGATAATATTAAAAATATTTTTCTAGAATTTATTTTTATATTTTTATTTAATTTTAACACATCTTTATGCCATTTTTTCTATTTCTATGAAAAATCCTCTCTAGGACTACAATGATTCTCAATGAAATTGTTCATATCAAATTTTTATAAATAAAACTATTCAAATGGTTAAGGATATTATTATTTCTAGTTAAATTTTAAAAATGATCCTAATAAATGTTATTTAATTATAGACCAATCACCTCAATTAAATAGAATAATATTACCATATGATTTCATCTACATTCTTTCCATATACGGTCAATGATTATATTTTTTGTTGTTGTGTAACCAATATCCAAATTCGTTTAATTATAAATTGATATAATTCTATATGATTTATTTATGTGGAATAGATAATGTTAAATATATGAAATTTTCACACTGATATCACTAAAATGCATTGGGTAATTAATTAATCTATATAGGATATGTGTTCATGATACCTTATTTAAAAAACTTTATAATTTACTTTTATTAATCCTTAGTGTTAAGATTTGGTGATATTATTATGAATGTTTCATGTTTATATTTTACCAAAAATTATAATTTATTCTTCATGTACTTGTGATCATGTTATTACTTATGTGAATATCTTTATGTCATTATTTTTATATAATTATGTTATATACCAAGTCATACCAATGATATTTTTAGATTTCATTGATTATCCTTTACAGAGCGTCTGACCTCATACCATTCTTATATTTCCATTTTCTGAAGATATAATGAAAATTAATGTGTATGGTATTCCTAGAATAAAATCATTTGTGTATGATTTGTGAGATATGTTAAATACGTTTTATTGATAAATAAGTAAGTAATAAAATGGAAGAAACTTCCAATATTTGAAAAACCTAAGGTATTTTATAGTAATTATTTTTTCCAAATTCTATGAAACTCAAAACATAAATGTTATTTTCAATTACATAAAATTAAATATATATTTTAGTCATGTAATTGAGATGGTCACATCTTTGGGGAGATATAGCCGGTATCAGGTAAAGGTTTAAATAACATTTGTGATTAGGATGTTAGTTGAGGATTATATAAGGGTTGATAATTTATGGTTAATAAAAATTTTAAAGGTATATATATGTTTTTCTTTGTCCTGGGTATATTTAATATTTTATTAATTTGGAGAAGATAAATTTAGTTAAATATCCATGGAATGTCCTATGTAATAAATCTAAATATATGATGGAATCCTAAAGTTTTAGTAAATTAGATATTTGTTTTTAACCCTGGAATTAAATCCCCAAATGGATACATGTGTGTGGATTAAGATATGATCTATATTCACCAATGGGTAATCAAATAATAATATTCTACTTTAGTATCAACTCAATTTTTACTATAGTACACAATGAGTGGGCATAAGACTGCAGACCTAGCCTGACACTCTAAGGGGGTATGTTTATATCAATATACCTCTCATTAAAATCCATTATGACGGACTCATTACATAAAGTAATTAGGTTATGGAATAATAGAGAACCAAACCTATTGAAACCAAGATTATTTTTTTAGTAATTTTAGTTAAAATGAAAGCTATTATAATAATTTCAATGAATAAGAAATTTTTAGAAAAGAGTTTTTATATAATTATTTAAAAATAATTATTTAATAGTGAAAATTTATCATTTTTCATGTTAAATTATTTGGGTTTTAATAATGGTTCAATCCAAAAAGAGTTAAATTAATGATTGGTATAATAGACAATACATATATTTCCCTAATGATAAACATATCGAGATAAGAACTAAAGTGAAAAATATTATAATTATTCCAAACCATCCATCAGGAATTGTGATTAGAAATTTGAAATTAGTTTAAATTCCTAATAAAAGATAAAAATACAGGGATAAAGTCTCCCTTAATATTGGGTTACAAATATTATAAAAGAGAGAAGATTCAATTTCCTATATTTCAGTAAAGTTTTAAGAGACATCAAGGGTAATATATCCATGGAATTGAAAAATAATTATTTTGTGGAAAGGGTGTCAAAGAGAAAAAAAATTATAAAGAAAAGTGTTGAAAAATATTAACATGAGGAAGGGAAAATATTTGTTTCCTAGTCATACCCAAGATATTAAGGTACATACCTAACTATGAAATATCACTATTCATGACTATAAATTAGAATCCCCTAATAAATTTTATTATTGAGTGGAAATTAAAATATCGATGAAATGTTTTTTTAGGGATAATTTTACACCTAAATATATTTAAATATATATTTTACCTTAAGACTGAATGTGTTTGATATATTTCCTCACACATAACAAAAAACCAAAACGAATCCCAAAATTTTTTGTAACCATTAAAATATAGATGTTCAATTGATAGGTAATTATAATGGAAATTGAATTTCGAAATATATATTGAGATAAAAAAATTATTATATAAAACTATTGAATTGATAAAACTCATTTATTATTTATTAATAAAAAATAAAAACATTTAATATGGAAAAATATATCTTCTTAAAAAATCAAATTTCATGTTCTATGATATTTATTATATTATGGTTAAATAATTGATTAAATGGAATATATTGATAATATATATAAAAAAATAGGATAAAACTCGTCTAATAATTATTACTATGAAAGTGGTAAATTTATTTTATTCTAAAAGGATTCACGTTCCTATAAATTTTATTAATACATTATGAAAGAATATATTAAATTAGAATTTTATAAGTTATATAAATTGGATAAAATAATTTTTTTTTAATATTCTTAATCAAAATTACTAAATTAAGTAATGTGTCAAATTTTATTTTTTCTAGTAAAATTGAATTTCAATGAAAAATATTTTTTATAGTGATAAAACAATTATTTTTCAATGAATAATAATTTTTAAATTATTTTTCCCTCAAAAATAATTGATATATTTTAAAATTAAAATTATAATATGATATCTAAACATATATAAATACTATTTTACACTCATTTACATGATGGTTAATTAAAAATAACATTTATATGACCAAACCATTAAAATGGAATTTTTCTACACAAACTATTTTTTAATACATTGTATATTTTAATAGAAAAAGTTAATTTTCATATATTTGTAAATTTAATTAGATTAAATAAAGTAAAAATTTAGATTCACAACATTTAAATTCTATAATAAGGTTCATGTTATATTTTTTTATGAGATAATTAAAATAGTCAAGTTCTAATCAAGATTAATAGGTGTTAAAGTGGGTTATAAAATGTGGCTTGAATTTTACTAAATCAATATGACACATATATCCTTAATAATAAATTTGTTAGTATGTAAATCCACACCTAGATATATCACCAATTTTTCTCTATATAAATCACCTAACACTTAGTTATTTCTATTCATACCCCTTACTAACCATTATTTTCCAATGATTTGTCCCGCTTTTTCACCTATAAAAGTTTCTCACTTCCACACAATTCAAGATACAAAATAAATTTTAAATTCACATGAAAATATTTCAATTTACTTCTTCTGGAGACCCCATATAGTTTATTCAACCTATAGTCTCAAATAGTTACCCATGTCTTTAATTTCAAAAGGATACTTTTTGAGAATATCAAAATTATCAACATAGGTATTACAAAACCTTTGAACTTCCATTCATTATCCATCTCATAAATCATGCTTGAACCCCATTGTTAACAGATGTATATAATGATATAATTATAATTAATATACTGAAATGTTATTATATTGTTCGTATAAAAATTATTCATTCCCGCAATTAAATTACAAATATAAAAATATTAGTCATTTGTGTGTCTATAAAGCAACTTCCATGAAGGATGCATTTCATTTTTCATCACCATAATTTTTGAATAGTCCAAGAAATGAGTATTTTGGATAGATAATTTATTTATATAATTATGTTTATTTAGTAAATATAAATTATTCATTATGCGATTAATATTAGAAAAAAATTTGTCACTATAAAACTAACTGCCAAAAACAAATATACCATGAGGAAAAGTGATTTATTTACAAGTGAAACGTATTTTTAATTTACCATTATCATGTAAATATTAAAATTATAATTTATTACCTTACTAAAATCTAAATATATATCATTATTTTTTTGATAGTTATATTATAACTAAATAATAATTTATAAAGTTGTACTCACTCATAAATTGTAGCTTGTTCTAGTTGGGTCAGTTTATGAACCAGCATAAACAATGATATAAATTTATTTCAAGGATGTATTTGGAATCCTAATATTTGGTATTAATAAATAAATTACTATTTTTTATGGTTTGGTAATGGTAATATAAACGTTTATCTCATAAAATACATAACAATATTTATTCATTATAAATTTAAAAAAACTATCATTACCGACATAGTCAGTATGAATAATAACTAAAATAAATATATATATTTTTAAACCATAAATGATAGTACCTTTTATTATCTATTATGTTATTTTAGATATGATTGAATAATAACACCATTGTTACGAAACTATTTTGAAACGATAAACATTACTCACACACAATACTGAAAATATATAATATTTAACTAAAATATATGTATAAAATAACTATAAATGATTTTTGTGAAATTTAATAGACATTTAAAAGGTTCAGAAATAAGTGATTAGCATAGTCATTTTCTTATACATGATATTAAAGGGTTATAATTGATGTCAATAATTAAGGTAAGGGCTTCATTAACTCAAACATAATTTATTGAGACATAATTCTTATTGTGCGCAATTATTTATTTAGTATGGTGGGATTATGTCCCAATTAATTCCTTTTTACCATATTCAAATAAATCATTTATTTTGAATAATAATATTTTTTTCTTTCTTAAAATGTAATTAAATTCAAATTATATTAATTTTATAAGGTTTATTGTTAACTCAACTCTCAGAATTGATTTTAAATGTAACATTTTAAACTTCTACCACAATTGATTGTTTTTTCTACCTAATTATTTTATTTCATGGTAATTTTTGTTCCTCGATAGTTTAAAGTGGAATTTTGATTTAATACTTTTACCTTGATAAATTTATTTTTCAAAAATTATAACATTGATGAGAATAATTCAAATCAACTTTAATGATGATTTCCCAACATTTTCCAAGTTTCCCTTTCCACAAATTTATCATAAATATTAATAAAATTAATCATGATATATATCGTGTAACCTTTTTATTTCCCATATCCACTTCTCAAAATGATATTTTATTACTCATTATACGATGTGGTATTTCATCAAAGATATTTTAAAATGATAAAATGGTTTTCCATCCATCATTATTGTTTTATTATCTACTCCACAATTACATGGGATACTCTTTAAGAAATATCTAGGATCTATTATTAGAGGATGTTTTTTTAATGAAATCATTTATAATGTTTTCTTTTTTTGAAATAAATTTTGAAAATGACAGGATACATTGTCTTCTTATGATAATTTTAAAAATATTTTCTAAATTTTCTTTAAAATTTTTTATTCTACATAAACTTTTCATTATCTATTTTATGCATTTTCTTTTAAATATAATCTCTATACATTATTAGTTTATCAAAGAATTATCAAATCATCTAGTAATTTAAATATAAGTTTCCAAATGATAAATGATATTTTTTATTTCAAAAGATGTGCTTTTAATGTTACATAAAGGTTTTTTCATATATATTAACATCCTCTATTAAATAATATGATATTATATTATGATTTCATTTACCATAATTCTCTTTATTTCATATTCTTAAGTTTTACATTATCATGTAACCCATTTCCTTATTTGGATAATATATATTGATAGAATTTTGTATGAATTCCTTATATGGTATAAATAATGTTAGGTATATAAGGGGTAAACACGGATTTTGAACCAGTGATTTAGGTTAAGAAATAATCTCTAGTGATGATCTGTCAATGGTACCATGAAAATATTACTTGTTAATATTTTATGATACCATAGTGAAAACCTTGTCAATGTGAATGTATGACTCCATAGTGATGATATTTATATATATGATTATAAATGTTTATTGTTTAAATTTTAGCAATATTTATATGTTATTATTAAAGTAATTATGATTATGTTATACATAATGTAATAATCTTGAAAGTATTATTTTTATACTTTAATGTTATACCCCAAGTCATAACCATGATATGTTAATATTTCATTAAACATACCATTAAATCCATCTAATCTAACCCATTTTTTATGCTTCTATTTCACTAGGTTGTGAATAAAATTAATACACATGATGTGTTTGAAGAGTATGATTGGTGGAAGATTTTTCATAGATTTTGAAATCTTGTTACGGATTAATAATTTTATAATAGAGTAATAATAATTTTCATTAATTCCAAAAGTCATTTGTTTTTTTATTAATGATTTCACTAATTCTCTAAAATTTTAAAACTCATTGTTCATGGGAATGCATTGTAAAGTAATTTTTTTATTTCATTTAATTGAGAAGTCCACATGTATAGGATGTCATATTGATTCTTTAAATTATTATTTTCTGATGATAAATACATGTATTATAAATAACATGAATGAATGATATTTTTCCACTAAGGGATAATAAATTGGAATAAATATATTTTAGAATCAATAAAAATATAATAAAAGATATTAGAAAAATAAAAATGAGAAAAAAACTCTAGAATAAAAGGATTATTCATTGTTACTAAATGATTATGAGAATTATTTTAGATGATTATTCTTTCAGAGACCATTTAAAATTAATTATATAAATTAAAAATAAATTCAAAATATTTTAATTTTATAAAATAAATTTTTAATCTAATAGAAATATTGAAATATAGCCATCAAGGACACTATGGTAAATTTATTTTAATCTATATGGTTTTATGAGGAATCAATTCGTAAAATGATATCATTTTTTCAATACATTTATTAGTGATATAACCTAGATAATTAATGGGTTTTTTATGAATATCATGGACCAAGGAATTGAATTAAATTTAAATTAATTATTAAACGTTAGCTATGACATTTTATCAAGCCATTAAGGACAAGAAAAGGAATATAATATATAAGAAATGTGATTATTTAATTTATTTATAGTCATGATATTAACTGTAAGTAAAAAAATTTTATATACACATCAAAAATGGATTTATAGAAATAAAAAACTAATATTTTGAAGAAATGGGATGATATTGAAAAGTGAATTCAAAAATTCTAATTTCTTTGAATAAATGATTTTCCCACTAATTATTTTTTTTAAATTTGTTTTTTATAATGATTTTAAAAATATGATTTGTTATATGATAAAGTACAAGATAAAAAATGTATGAATTATTTAAAATTTATTATATAATATTTTAAATTTAAATTAAAAATTATAACACAATTATTTTTGATGAAATAGTTAAAGGATACATTTTAATGGGTTATCATTGTTGTAGAAAAGGAAAAATATTATGTAATATAAGAATTATAAAAAAAAGTAGATATTTATAATTCAATGTTAGGGAATATAATATAAAAATATAGGATCTATATAACAAAATTGATGAAAATAACATATTGAATAATAGGTTAATTTATAAATTATTTATTAGGAGGAAATATAATATCCATTGAAAACTAAAAATACTAACTTTGAAAATAAATTATGATGAATATAATATTCTAAATATTAAATATAAATATAAATATGTATACAATAATGTTAAAATAAGATGTATCCATAGAAATTAATAAGCAAAAAATAAAAATTGTCGATGGATGAGGATTAGTAATAAAAAAGAGTTTATATAAAATAATTAATCTATATTATATTATTAAATATGTTGAGCACAAAGAATAAAAAACTATTATAAATTATTATTTGTATCAAATTGAAATGAATAATACCTAATTTCAAAATAAAATACTAGATGGAGAAAATATAATTGGAACAAATTACTTTTTAAAATATTATCTTAGTAAAAAAGGTGATATTAAAGAATTTAAGCAGCATTGGTTTATAGAGGTTATTATTAAGTGGATTTTTTTGATTTTCATGAATTATTTACTTCTCTTATATGACCTGATTCTAATTTAAATCTTCCATCATTTAAGGTATAAAAATATTATAGAATATAAAATTATGGTAAATAAATTTAATTAATTAATAGCGATATTGAGGAATATGAATTAATTGAATAACTTGTAGGATATATATAAGATATAGGTTAATAAAAAATGTTTAGATTATAAAAAAATTAATTTTAATATGATCATCTGGGCTAGTACTCAAATTTTTTTAACTCTTTAAAAAAACATTTTGTTAAAGGTAATGTACAAGGTAATATATATGTGATAGAGAGAATAAAATGTACTATTTTTTACTTAGGACTTCATTTTTACAACCCAATGAGTGTATTTATGGAGTTTTTATAGTTAATATAAATATCTATACATCAATGAATTGTGAACTAAATTCATTATTATATTTTAATATTTAAAAATGAAAAATTATATTTTTCTACCTCCTAAGATAAATTATATGAAATAAATAAATAATTTCACTATTAAGGATTCAACATAGGTTTATATATATATATGAATACATGTGTAAAATTATATAAAGATATTTTAAGAAATATATTTAGTTGAATGTGTTACTACGTTGTTATTGTGATTTATCTAAATCATATTTTATCAAGACTATACATTTACTATTAAGTATATTTAATTATAAATTTTTATTTAATCCTAAGTAATCATATATGAAGAATACTAAATGAGTTTTGATATATGTTAATGGAGTCATAAAAGAAATATTTTTTATTATTTTACTAAGAAGTTTAATTTATTTTCCTACATCAATATAGTGATCAAATAAAATGCTTATTTAAGAATATATTATTCAAGACACAAATATTTTCTAACATTTTTTAATGACTTGGTAAAATAAAAAGAAAATGAAAGAATTTTTTTGTGTAATAAAGGTATTTATTTAAATACTACATGTTATTTTACAAATATGATATTTATTAAAAGATATTTGGCATATGTGATATGGATAATTGAAAAATAATTAATAATTATCTATGAAAACTAGTGTATAACTAATCTATCTAACAATATAGTGCTATGGGAATGACCAAATTAAAATGATTTTAAGTATCACATTATTAAGGAAATGATTATAAATTAAATATTGATACAAGAATGTATTCCAACACTGAATCATATTACATGGCACATTAAAAGTCTGTAATGAGAATATTTATTTATCTAATTATTTTTTAAATAAATATACATTCTTCCCCTCTTTAATGGTGTGTGTTAGTATATCCCAATTTTATTTTTGTTCAATCATCAATGATCTATAATATAACTAAAAAATAATATGAGTTTTCAGAAGAAAAAAAAAAGATAAAATTAGTTTCATAAGCTGCATAGTTTCTTTACACAAAGGGATAAAAATGTCTCAAAAATAATACACAGTTTAGTTACTTTGTGTAAAGACCCGGAATTTTCATGGAAAATTTTATCTTAAATACATGGTAATTTTACAAGTCTTTGAATGTTTATGGCGCTTGATTCTGATGCCCGGTGGGCCCGGAATCAATTTTTGAAGTTTTTGTTTGTGTACGTTTAGTAAAAGTACTAGTGCATTTTTATAACTTTTGAACCAATTCTCGGAATTAAAATCAAAGGGCACCATTGAACTCGCAGTGTCGGTATTCACTTAAGGAGACCTTCACCTCGACGTCAGTGAGTCGGGAATAGAAGTTAATTTTTGGGTTTTCTTGAAAAAAAATTACAAAATAAAGTGTGAAACGCTTTATTTTATTTGAGCCGCCAAGTAAGTGTTGGGTGGTTAAAACCTCCTCTTGGAATTTGGAGGTGGCTCCACCACACCTTAACATCCCATGAGAGGTTATGGTGGTGGGGCCCACCCAAACACAACCTCCCATTTGAGGATAAATGAGATGGGGACCACACGGGGCGTAACCCCCTATTAATGGGAGGAGAGGAAAACCTCTCAACTCCCCTCATTAATGACGGGGGAGCCTCTTGAAATCCCCATTAATTAATGGAGCCAACGCATAGTTTTTTATTCCAACTTCACCCCATTAATTAAATGGGTCATCTCATTTAATTAAACACAACAATTTGAATTTTAATCCCAATAATCTAAAATAAAAGACAACCTTTTATTTGGAGGGGCCAGCTTCTCATTTTCTGGTAAAGGAGGATTAGAGGATAATTGGGAGAAAGCTCCTAACGAAGAACCATTCTCCCAAAATATAACAAAGAACGAAGAACGTGTTCTTCCAACGAAGAACTCCGGAAATGATCTTCCATAGACTTCTTCCTCGGAATTCTTCCCTGAACACCTACCGACGTGAAGTATCTTCCACAAACGTCATGCAAATTCAGAAGTGGAAGAGTGCGATGGACGCGACAAGTGACAACTACGTCTTCATTCCGTGACTTCACCATCAATGACTGACAATCAAAAGGTAGGGGGTTTACTTTGAGTAATGTACCTTTCTTTTCCTCATCTTCGTTTGAAAGGAATCGATGCGAATATTTGTAAGAAATTGTTTTTCATCGTTCACCTATGATGAACCAATTGCTATCACCACTAAATGCGGAGGGTGCGGGCCAAAATAACATGGCACGACTCCCTCTGCCGATCTTTTGTGATGTTTCTTTGGCATGGCGATGAGGCGATGGCGAAGAAGGTGGCAACAACAAAGGTCGTGATACCCACGACCTCCGTGAATCACATCACCAAAGCAGTGCACCGATGCTCCCATCTGAACATCTTCGACCTGCACTGGCCTGATTCGCGCCGAACCGGACAGCTTGGCCTGCCCGCGGCCCCCCGCGCACCCGCCGACATGCTCGCGGCCTGCCCGCACCCTACCCGACGCCCAGCACGGCCTCTCTGATGCCCCTCCGGCCTGCCCGCGCCCCACACGGCCTTTCGGCGCCCTGCCGACCTCTCGGTCTGAGCCGCAAATCCACGGCCCTCACGGCACTGGCCGAACCGGCCCCGACCTCCGGGTCGAGCCGCCTATGCGGCATCCTCCGGGCTGAACCGCCCCCGTAGTCCTCTGGGCTGGGCCCAACGGACCGGGCCGAACCTAGCGGGTTGACTCTCCCAACGGGCTGGGTCAGACATAGCGGGTCTGACTGGGTCGACCCAGACTGAGTCGGCCCATTCTGGGTTGGCCAGAGTCGGTCTGACCAGGTCGGACCAGGCCCAGACCCATTACCGACCCTTTACTTTCTTTGGCCATATCATTGGCATCGGACGTCCGTTTAATGAACCGTCTGCAGCGCTAGTATTCTTAGAACATGACGGTCCCTTGGAGTATACCCCATTGGAGTTCGGGTTAATGTTGAGATACGGTCAGGTTGGATCGTACACGAATCCAACCGGCCCCCCTAGACAAAAAGGCTAATAACTCACAAACCGGGTGTCCGATCGACGTGTCGTCTATTGCATTGAGACCCCTATAATGAGGCAGACCTTTGAGATACCTCTACGTGGGGCTCCGTGACAGTTGGAGTATCGACCTGTAGCTCATGGAGTGGACCCTCCTGGAGACAGGCGAGTGGGGTATGGAGACCTAGTAGCTGGCTGAGACCTGACAACTGTTTGACGGATTCGACTCATAGTGATTCGACTAGCCCAGTGGGGAGCTCCTGGTAGTTGGCGGCAGACCCACAATGGAGGAGCACCAGGTAGTTGGCGGTATACCTATGGTACTCAACAGGATGCGTACCTCTACAGGCTATTAGGGGGAGCGCCTGGTAGTTGGCGACAGACCCACAGTAGGGAGTGCCTCTGTGTGAGCGCGGCAGACCCACGGTACTCGACAGGAGGAGTGCGTCAGCAGTCCAAGGTTAGTGGGAAGCGCCTGGTAGTTTGCGGTAGGCCCATTGTACTTGACAGAAGAGGAGTTCTCTAGTAGTTGTGGTTTCGAAAATGTGAATAAAAATCATGGTTGATCTGAGGTAGGAACTTTTGTGTTTACCTCATGATTGAGATAGATTACTTGATAACATAGGTATATGTATGGGCATATACCTAAGTAGGGTTATCTATTGATTTCATAATTTGTGATTTATCCTTATTGGATTTGAGATACCTTGAGGGTCTTTGGGTCCCTACTGAGTATCGTTATACTCACCCCTACACTGGCTATGCTTGCACCTCGTTGTGTTGGTTGCAGACGACTGACAGTGCTGACTGAGAATCAGAGTAGCAGGACTGAATAGTACCTCGAGGTGGACCTTACGACGAGTCGGTACACGGAGGAGAATGAAAGACGTGGAGTGCTGTGGAGGACATCTGTACCTACCCTTCAAGTAGGAACCCTAGAGGACGAACCATTAGCAGCTTTACTTTTCTTTAGTTGTACTTTCTTTTAAGTTGTACCTGAAATTTCTTGTTGGGATTGTATTTCTGGACACTTTTACTTTCCAACACTTCTTTTGTATACAGGTTTACTTATTGTTTACTTCCAGATCGTACTCTGTTGTGTGTTATTTCATTTTATAAAGGAAAATCCTTCCCAGTTTTAGGGATTCATGCCTTTGGTGCTAGTCGCATGCCCCTAGCCTATGGAAGGCGGGTTTGGGGTACTCACGGCACGGGCCCTGGGGGGACGGGTCGTGGAAAATTGGTACCAGAGGAGTCGGTTCTACCACAGAACTTAGGACTCAGATCTTTCTTTTCTGTGAATCAATAGTGTTATGCATACTAAGTGTGGTTTTCAGTTCAGGGATTCTAGTGTTGGTGCGGTGGTCGACGTATCCATACACCAAGACCCTGACTTCTGATTTCTGACTCAGTGTACGAAAACACTGATTGTGTGTGTGTTTTAAAAATATTTCTTTTTGTCAGCTCAAATAGTTCATCTCCCCAGGTATAATCATTTAACCATGTCATATCTGTTTCTTTCAGGATGCCTCCCCGCATAGGACCGGCTAGATCCCCGAGAGTTGTACGCACAGATATCCCACCGAACGACGAGGCCTCGGTGTAGGGCCCTCTTCCAGCGGAGGCACCAGTGGTACCACTACCCGTTGGGCCACCGATGCCACCAGCCCTAGAAACAGATGATGCACGCCGTTTGAGTGTGTTGCATGAGTTCCATCACCAGAGGCCACCCAATTTCAGGGGAGAGATAGACCCACAGGCCGCTAAGGACTGGCTGGAGGCTGTGGTGAGTGTCTTCAGATTGGTAGGGACACCAACTGACTTTATGGTGATACTTGCTGCCAGCCTTCTACAGGTAGTAGCGGGAAGATGGTGGAGCTTGATGCTCAAGGTTCATGATGAGATGATGCTACTATGGACATACTATGAGAGCCTATTTTGGGTGGAGTTTTTCCCATCCACCCTACGAGTGGTGCGGATACAGTAGCTACTACATCTACAGCAGGGTAGCATGATTGTAGCTCAGTACTCAGTGAGGTTCACAGACCTCTCTCTCTACTCCACTGATATGGTATGGGACCCATTCTTCAGGGCTCGGACCTTTGAGCAGGGACTCAGGCATGAGATCAGGGCTTTGATTATCTCTCTCAGCATCTCGACGTAGGCAGGGGTGTTGGAGTGAGCCCTCTTAGTGGAGAGCTTCCTTGTTGAGCAGTCTCTAGTAGTGAGACCCACCACTAGTCGATATGCAGCGGAGTCTTCTACAGCTGGCATTAAATAGATGTCACAGAGGTCCAAGAGGACCAGACCTACAGGTGGATGACCACACGACTCAAAATCGGTTTTGCGGGGAACCCAGAGTGGAGACAGATCCAGACATGCCAAGAGCGGACAGTGTTACTCATGTGGCGTGCATGGTCACATGGCTCGTGACTATCCGACCCGTCGTTCAAATGATCAGTAGAAGGTCGAAGGACCGCCCAGGCAGACACAGTGATTCGATCGAGGCGGTCCACAGGGAGTAGTAGGATGTGGCAGATTATCTGGTCATGCAGCAGGCGGTGGGCGAGGATTCGAGGTGTTACTGCCACCACCACCAGGAGGTCCACCCTGATCGCAGGGAGCAGGTGCATAGGGGAGAGCTTAGCTCCATGAAACTGAGGGTTATGATCATGGTTCTCCAGAGATGATTCGAGGTACAATATGGTTCTACTCCACCATAGCTGCAATTCTTATAGACATAGGTTCCATTCACTCTTTTATTAACACTACCCTCATTCGGAGCTCGAAGATTCTGATGGATCTATTGGCTCGATCCTTACTGCTAGAGACTCCTACGGGAGCAGACTCGATGATTATGCACTGGTTCTGGTAGTGTGAGCTTACTCTAGGAGGTGAGAGCATCAGCTGCGATATCCTCGTATCAGCATCGAGGCCTTACGATGTCATCTTGGGTATGGACTGGTTATCTACAGTTTATGCCCACATTGATTGTATTAGGCACAAAGTGTGGTGTGTCCTCACGGATAGGACAAGTTTCACCTTCACCAGCGATAAGGAATCCTTTGCAGTGTAAGATGGACTTACTCAGATGAGGGTGCAGCCGATTACTCATCAGTTGGCCTGCCTTACCCTTGGAGAAGTTGATGTGGAGAGTCTGAGAAAACCTGTATTGGTGGACCAGTATGCGGATGTTTTTTCTGATGATGTTCCAGGGCTACCTCCCTGCAGAGATGTGGACTTATATGTTGAACTATACCCCAGGAAGACACCAATATCTACTCCAGCATATCAGATGGCTCCCGCTGGGTTTCGTGAGCTACAGGTATAGCTGGAGGACTTGTCGGGGAAGGGATTCATTCGGCCTAGTGTTTCTCCCTAGGCAGCCCCAATTATGTTCGCCAAGAAGGCGGATGGGATCATGAGGCTTTGTGTCGACTACCGTCGCATGAACCAGGTGATCGTGAAGAACAAGTACTCACTCCCAAGGATTGAATACCTCTTTGATCAACTGAAGGGATCACGGTGGTTCTTAAAGATAGACCTCATATCAGGCTATCACCAGATCAGAGTTCGAGAAAAGGATGTGCAGAAGATAGCCTTCAGGTGTCAGTACGACCACTAGGAGTTCTTGGTTATGCCCTTCGGTGTAACCAACGTTCCAGAAGTGTTCATGGGACTCATGAATAGGATCTTCCAACCTTACCTCGATCGCTTTGTCATAATCTTCATCGATGACATTCTGATCTACTCAACTACTAAAGAGGATCATGCTTACCATTTGTTGGTAGTACTGGACACACTCTAAGAGCACAAGCTTTATGGTAAGCTCTCGAAGTGCCAGTTATAGATTTGAGAGGTTCACTTTTTGTTACATGTCATCTCGGAGGCTGGAGTTGCAGTGGATCCAGTGAAGATTGAGGCGGTACTTGGTTGGGAGCCACCCAAGAGTGTGACGGAGGTACGAAGTTTGCTGGATTTGGCTAGTTACTATTAGAGATTTGTTCCAGACATCTCCATACTTGCAACACCACTATCAGCCTTGATGAATAAATGGAAACCCTTCGTGTGGTCGGAGAGATGCCAGCAGAGCTTTCAGGAGCTGAGGCAGGGGCTGACTAGTGCCCCCATCTTGAGACTTCCAGAGGAAGGCGTTGGGTACGTAGTTTACTGCGACACATCAGGGATCGGACTCAGGTGTGTCCTAATGCAGGAGCGAGCAGTGATCGCATATGGTTCTCGACAGCTGAGATAGCATGAGTAGAACTACGCTAATCATGACCTATAGTTAGTGGCAGTGGTCTTCTCCTTGAAGATGTGGAGACACTATCTTATGGGAAAATGTTTTACCATGTGATCTGATCACAAGAGTCTCAGGTATATCTTCTCTTAGAAGGACCTGAACCTGAGACAGCGGCATTGGCTTAAGTTCTTGCAGGACTATGACATCGAGATATTCTATACTTCTGGGAAGGGGAACGTTGTTGCAGATGCGCTCAGCAAGAGGTTTGGTATACATCTTCTAGGGGAGGTGATAGAGCAGCTAGCTACTTTACAGATATGATTTGTGGATAGATATGGATCAGCATTTCTTCAGTCTCTTACAGTCACTCCCCCACTTCTTCAGCGAGTCAGGGAGGCATAGTGTAGAGATGCTGACTGCGAGACACGACTTGTTCAAATATCCACAGGGCAAGAAACTGATGGATTTTCTGAAGGTGGGGAGCACGTCATCCCTTTCAGAGGACGTACCTTGGTACCAGTAGCACTTCAGAAGGAATTGTTGATGGATTTCCACACTTCCTGTATAGCGTTACATCCAGAAGTGTCGAAGATGTACCTGGACCTTTGACAACAGCACTGGTGGCCAGGTATGAAGAAGGAAGTAGTGGAGTTTGTCTCTCGGTGCCTCACTTGTCAGAAATTGAAGGCAGAGCACCAGTTACCAGTAGGATTGGTTCAGCCTTTAGAGGTCCCATAGTAGAAGTGGGATGGGATATCCGTAGACTTCATGATGGGTATTCCATGTACATCCAGGGGACACAACTCTATTTGGGTGATTTTTGACCAACTCACCAAGTCAGACCACTTCCTACCAATCAGAGAGCAGGGTTCGGTAGAGATCTTGGGAAGCCTCTATGTGCAGGATATTGTGCATTTACATGGTATGCCTTCAACGATTGTCTCCGATCATGATGCACGGTTTACTTCCCGGCTATATAATGGGTTGGAGGAGGCTTTCAGGACACAACTTCATCTAAGCACCACTTCCATCCTTAAATAGATGGTCAGACTGAGAGAACCATTCATACTCTCGAGGACATGCTTCGTGCATGATTCCTCAACTTCGGTCGCAGATGGTAGGATCAGTTTCCTTCAGTGGAGTTTTCCTACAACAACTGCTATCACTCCACCATAGGGATGGCCCTTTTTGAGGCATTGTATGAGAGACATTGCAGATCACCCTTGTGTTGGACAAACCCAATGGATTCAGCACTGATGGGACCAGAGATGGTATGGGATACAACAGAGAAGGTGCAGATCATCCAGAAGAGGATGAAGACTACACAAAGTATTCAGAAGTCATATGATGACAGGAGACGGAGGCCTCTAGATTTTGAGGATGGAGACCACGTCTTCCTACGGCTCTCACCTCAACTAGGTCTACGGAGATTTGGCCGAGGCGGAAAGTTATCTCTAAGATTCAATAGAACTTTTCAAGTCCTCATCAAAGTTGGAGAGCTAGATTACCTCTTGGAACTTCCACCTCAGTTGCACCAGGTGCACGACGTCTTCAACATATCTCAGTTGAGGAGATACGTGCACGACCCTTCCCACATCATCAGCCATTGAGATATGGACGTCGACGATGGGGTGAATTTTACAGAGGTTCGAGTGGAGATTGAGGATCGACCGAAGAGGGTCCTATGTGGACGATCGATACCTCTGATGCATGTTCGCTGGCAGTATGGGAACCTCTAGGAGAGCACATGGTAGCGGGAGGCTAAGATGCATGATCAGTACCCCCATTTGTTCCCATAGTTCAAGTTGTACCTTACGAGGACATAAATCCCTAAGGTAGGGAGAATGTATTGACCCTGAATTTCTGTGGAAATTTTTTTCCTAAATACATGGGAATTTTAAGAGTCTACGAAAGTTTATGGCGCTTGATTTTGTGGCCCGGTGTGCCCGGAATCAATTTCTAAAGTTTTTGTTTGGGTACGTTCAGTAAATGTATGAGCAGGTTTTTATAACTTTTGAACCAGTGCTCAGAATTGAAATCTGTGGGCACAATTGAACTTGTAGCGCTGGTATTCGCTTAAGGAGACTTTCTCTTCAACGATAGTGAGTCGAGAATAAAATTTATTTTTTGGGTTTTCTTGAAAAAAAATAAAATAAAGTGTGCAACACTTTATTTTATTTGAGCCGCCAAGTAAGTGTTAGGTGGTTAAAACATCCTCTTGGAAGTTGGAGGTGGGGACACCACACCTTAACCTCCCATGAGAAGTTATGTTGGTGGGGCCCACTCAAACTCAACCTCCCATGTGAGGATAAATGATATGGGGACCACATGGGGCTTAACACCCCTATTAATGGGAGGAGAGAAAAACCTCCCAACTCCCCTCATTAATGAGGGGGGAGCCTCTTGACCTCCCCATTAATTAATGGAGACAATGCATAGTGTTTTATTCCAACTTCACTCCTTTAAATAAATGAATCATCTCATTTAATTAAACACCACAATTTGAATTTTAAACCCAATATTCAAAAATAAAATACAATCTTTTATTTGGAGGGGATAGATTTTCATTTGTTGGAAAAGGAGGATTAGAGGATCATTGGGAGAAAGCACCCAATGAAGAAATATTCTCCCAATAAAGAACAAAGAACGAAGAAGGCATTATTCCAACGAAGAACATCAGCAACGATCTTCCACAGACTTCTCACTCGGACTTCTTCCCCGGACACCTACCGGCATGAAGCGTCTTCCACAACCGTCATGCGTATTCAGAAGTGGAAGAGTGTGGCGGACGCGACGAGTGACAACTCCATCTTCTTTTTGCGACTTCACCATCAACAATCGATAATCAAAAAGGAAGGGGGTTTACTTTGAGTAATAAACCTTTCTTTTCCTCATCTTCGTTTGAAAGGAAGCAATGCGAAGGTTTGTAAGAAATTGTTGTTCATAGTTCTCCTTTGATGAACCAATTGCTATCACCTCTAAACTCGGAGGGTACAGGCCAAACTAACATGGCCCAACTCCCTGCACTGATTTTTTTGTGATGTTTCTTCAACATAGAGATGAGGCGACGGTGATGAAGGCGGCAACAACAAAGGTTGTGCTACCCACAGCCTCCGTGAATCGTGCCGCCCTCGCGGCACACTGTTGCTCCCGGTCGAACACCGTCGGACCGCACCAGCCCAAGCCATGCCAAACTGGCCAACCCGGCCTGTCCATGGCCCCCCGCATGCCTCATTGGCCTGCCCGTGCCCTGCTCGGCACCCCGGAAGGCCCGCCTAGCTCCCCGCCAGCATACCCACCCTCTCAGCGCCCTGCCCGGCACCCTGTCGGCCTGCCCGTGCCCCGAGCGGCATCCCAGCTCCCGACCAGAACCCTTAGAACCTCTAAGGCTGAGCTGCCGAGTCTCACTCCTCGCAGCACTGGTTGAACTATCCCCGAACTCCGGACTGAGCCGCCTATGTAGTGACCTCCTGGACGAACCGCACCCACAGTCCACTACGCCGGGCCCAGCGGACCGGGTCGAACCTAGCGTCCGGACCTACCCAACGGGCTAGGTCAGACACAGTGGGTCTAACCGGGTCAACCCAGACCGGGTCGGCCCAGTCTGGGTTGGGCTGAGTCGGTCTGACCGCGTCGGACTAGGCCCAGGCCCATTACAGACCCTTTACTTTCTTTGGACATATCTTTGGTACCGGACGTCCATTTGATGAACCGTCGGCGGTGCTGGTATTCTTGGAATGTGACGGTCCCTTTGATTATACCCCACTGGAGTTCAGGGTAATGCTGAGATATGGTCAGGTTGGATCATACCCGAATCCAACCGGTCCCCTGGGACTAAAAGCCTAATAACTCACAGACCGGGCGTCCGATCGACGCATCTTCTATTGCGTTGAGACCCCTATGACGAGGCATTCCTTTGAGATACATCTACCTGGGACTTCGGGATAGTTGTAGTATCGACCTGTACCTCATGGAGAGGACCTTCCCGGAGACGATCGAATGGAGTACGGAGACCGAAGTAGCTGGATGAGACCTGACAACTGCTTGACCGATTCGACTCAGAGTGATTCGACTAGCCCAGTAGAGATTTCCTGGTAGTTGGCGGAAGACCCCTGGCGGAGGAGCGCCTGGTAGTTGGTGGCAGACCCATGGTAATCGACATAAAGAGTACCTATGCAAGCTATTAGGGGGAGCGCCTGGTAGTTGGTGGCAGACCCATATTGGGGAGCGCCTCTGTGTGAGCATGGAAGACCCACGGTACTCGACAGGAGGAGTACCTCACCTTTCCAAGGTTAGTGGGAAGCACCTGGTAGTTGGAAGCAGGCCCACTATACTCAACAGAGGAGGAGTTCTCCAGAAGTCATGGTTTCAATAATGTGAATAGAAATCCAGGTTGGGCTGAGTCAGTAAATTTTTTGGTTACCTCATGATTGAGATAGATTACATGATAAATTATGTATATGTATGGGAATATACCTATGTAGGGTTATCTGTTGATTTCATACTTTATGATTTATCCTTGTTGGATTTGAGAGAAATTGATGGTCTCTCGGTCCCCTCTTGAGTATCGTTATACTAACCCCTACACGGGCTATGCCCGCAACTCATTGTGTTGGTTGCATATGACGGATAGCGCTGACTGAGGATCAGAGTAGCAGGACTGGACGGTACCCGGAGGTGGACCTTATGACGAGTCGGTACATGGAGTAGACTGACAAATGTATAGTACTATAGAGGCCATCTGTACCTACCCTTCAGGTAGGAACCCTAGAGGATGGCCCAGTAGCTTCTTTACTTTTCTTCAGTTGTACTTGCTCTTTAGTTGTACTTGTAATTTCCTGTTGGTCTTGTATTTCTGACCCCTTTTACTTTCTAGCACTTCTTTTGTATACATATTTACCTAGTGTTTACTTCTAGCTCATACTCTATTGTGTGTGATTTCTGTTTATAAAGGCAATGTATTCCCAGTTTTAGGGATTCACGCCTTTGGTGCTAGTCGCCATCCCCTGGCCTATGGAAGGCGGGCTTGGGGTAGTCACGACACGGGCCCCGGGGGATGGGTCGTGACACTTTGTGTTAATATTTTGTCTCGCATAGGGAAGGATATGGAATGTATTGAGATATTAGATTGATAATAAATATAATGGGGTTCATTTAAGAACTGATTGAACTATTATGAAGTTATTAGTATTTTTGTACATGAAATTAGAGAGGCATAAAGAGTTTTTGAATTTTTCTAAACTAGTTTATGAAACTCATTTTAAATTTTACAAATTTAACTATTTTATAATAAATAGAGTGTGTTTTTTTCAATTTCTATAAATAATGAAATTTTTTAACATTCTATGACTATATGAAAATTTTGAATTGAAATTATGTATGTCAGATGTAAATTTAAAATAATCCCCTAAATAGTCCAAGTCATGAACATAACGGCACATATTTAATAGTTAGAGGTACATAAAATGTTTCTATGTTTACTATAGATTTTTTTTGATATATAAATCTATGTAAATGAAAATTGACATTTTATATTTATTTAACTATATATCTTGTGGATTAGGAATAAGAGAACTTTAATTTCATAATATTTACTATAATTAGTATATTTTTTTATTATTAAAATATTAGTTATTTTCTTGTGTATTTCGGTGATATTTTTTTTACTTTTGAGAATATAAGAGAAAAATATAAAGAGGCTTTTAAAAACCACTGAATTGTAGTTTAAAATAATTTAATGAGTAAAAATGTTTTTATTTTGTAAGGTCTCGTGTTTTTATATATTCGAGTGAGTTTTTTAGACACATTGATTTAAATATACTCTAATGGTGTCTTGATTGAATTTTATTTGAAATAAAATTACAATATATTTTAAAAATGTCTGGGAGGATATGGAAGGTAATTCAATTTAACGTTATGATAAATAAAATTTTTTAATGATATTTAATTAGAAACTTGAAGAATTACTATTAAATAAAAGTTCTCATATTATAATGGAAATGAATATATTTATATTTTTGGATGTTATTATTAATCATGATAATTCCATGATGAAGGTTTTTTTGAAGGACTGGAATTAACATTTCTATAATTTTTTGGACACATGATGTTCAAAAAAGATCTATTGATTAATGTTGTGTTATTCTAAAGTGTAATAATGATATTATCTATTATGGTTATAATATTATATTTCAACTATGAAGTATATTTTATAAAATATTATGAAACATAATTCAAGAGAAACCCTTTTGACTTTCTTAATTTCTTATAATTTTTTATTTTCTTTATAATATTATCAGATTATCTATGAATTATTTTATAATTTTTTAATTTGGGATAAAAAATAATGGATGGAATGAGATGATTCATACATTAATTAAAATATAGTTTGATTTAAAATGAAATAGTTAAAAAGCTAACAATTTTTTAACCAACATTCTCAAAATTGATCTATTAATCAATCCTGGGAACCATAGTAACAACCTCACAAAACAATATCTTAAAATCCTAATAAAATCAATATCATTTTTTTAATATGAAAAAATTATTACGAAAAAAATAGAATAAATTCTATGTTTAATAGGTCTATTCTATCCACTGAGGAAAATATTTTGAATATAAATACAATTGAATTATGTCAATTCAACATATTTAGTAAATAAGAAATCATATCTATTATTTGAATGATACCCTATTTTATTCAGATAAAAATTTTGGAAGACTTAATATATTATGAAATGTTATTACATGTTTATGCATTTTAATTTGTTCTTATATAAAAATTTAACTCAAATTTACCATAATTTAGATAATATCTGTTCTGATAAAATTTATCTATGATTCTCAAAACAAATGGAGGAAATGAAATAAACTTATTAAAAATATTACACCATTTTATACATATTAACATTTTTTATTATTAAATATATGATACCCAGTAACTGAAACCGTAAATGTAATCTGTATTACTATAATAATATAATAGATTATAACAATAGGTGTGTTATCCTTGATTATTTGAAAAAAATATCTTAAATATTTATTTTGTTCCTCTATACTCATTTTATGGAAATTATTTTTCCATAAAAATTATAAATGAAATTATTTTATCTATTGAATCAAAATTAATGGAATAATCTTCAATATATAGTGATTATACTCAAAATAAACCCAACATCAATCTTGTTCATTAATAAATGTGAATTCCAAAATTCAATGAACATATAAATTATGATATTTTTTATTCTTTGTTCATTCAAATAACCCAAATATAATATTTATAATGATTTTTACATAAAATATAGAATAACACACATGTATATATTGAAAAAAAATATAATTTTATTACACATATTAAAAACATAGTCTATTTGTATCACTTAAAATAAAAAATCACCATTCATCCAAATGACTATCAAAACATCATAAAAAAGAATGGTTACTTTTTATAGATATTTTATTCGTCTATAAGGGTTGTTAATTTCTCCTTTAAATTTTATTTTTTATTAGATTCACATCCTATGGAGATACTGAACATAAAAAATCACTATACTGTTATTTAAGATTTTAATTCAAAAATTAAATTGCATCATTAACCATCAATTCAATTGTAATTGATCATATGAAATAACTGATAACAATATGAGTCCCCTTACAAAAAAAATATATGGATCGGAAAAGAATATAAAAAGTTAAAGGGAATAATTTTACAAAGGTCAAGAAATAATAGCTCCGCATTCAAAACAGGATGAGAAAAATAATAGTTGCATCCCTTAAACCATCTTCTATCATTTTTAATGTTTCAAAAATTATATTACCCACTCTATAAGTATGATAAAAACAAATTTAATTTTCCTATAGTACTTCATATAATCCTCCCAATCCACTCCAAGCCTCCAATAGGGAGATGATATATTTAATATGATTGGAATCCAAATGAAGGTGGATTATATCTCAAGATATAATTTTATCTATTTATTGAATCTTGTAATATATATTTTTGATATCACTCCTAACATATCATCTTCGTAGTTAATGGTCATCACACAATCTTCATAGATGCAAGTGAGTGTACTTGCATTCAAATCCTTGAATATTCACACACTGCCTACAATACCTAGAACTCTACTAGAGTGTCATCTATATTTATCGTGATCAATATAATATGTGGGTGTTTCTAAAAAACATATATGAATCTATTGTATTGTTTTTAGTTATGTTTAATTCTTAGATAGTCAAATACATAATTTTCATGGATTTATTTACCAGTTGAAATTAGTATTCAAAGAGTCAACCACCATGAATTTTGATAGTATGTTCCTCAGAGAACTAGTTCATATCGATGGAATGGCAGTCATATCTACAAACATTCCCAATTGAAAATATAAGTTCAAAGGATTATGTAAGAGAAATATAGTGTCTACTCTTTATCTATGAATAATCTTCAAAGATTTGTCAAAAACCAAGAAGGGAATTAGAATCATATGCCTTAAAATATACCACTTCAAAGAGTTTATCTATGATATTCTTTATAGTTTTATAGAGGAGTCATTTAAAGATGATATGATCATTATAGACTGGTGTAGATTTTTTGAAAATTCACATAATACATATAATATGAATTATTATCAAGTGGAATTCCTTTGTGTGATAATTTTTATAATCCTCCCATTAAATTATAGTTTCTCAAGTTAGGGTAAACAGGGTATTATAAAAATAATATGGAAATGAAGACATGTAAATGGGCATTCCCTAATAGAAGAAGCAGTACTACATGCATGTGATAGTTTCATGCATTTTCATCTCATAAATCATTGTGTTTTTACTTTTCATAAAATAATATGAATAAATGAACTCCCTAAGAGGGGTTGGAAATTGTTCTATTGATGATATCATTTTATCAATTTAAAAAATGGTACTTTCATTCCTCCCATGAATGTCATCAACTAATGATGAACTAAGAAAAGTATCATTCTAGAATCTAGAGGCTAGAATTATGTAACAAAACACCTCAAAAATTCATCATCACATCTATATAGTATTTTTTTAATACAAATATAAATAGAGGAGAAGATATAGTTGAATATTCCAAAACCCAACTAACTAAAAACTATGTGCTTGAAATATTAGGTTAATTTGAGTTTACAGGTAGTAGATCCCATAAAAATTGAGTTTTAAGTGCATCCTTAGACATGGTTAGGTTTTTAATGCCCATTCCTCCATCCAAAAAGATTGTAAAACTATATTATATTTTAAATTCAATAATTTACACTCATAGATAATCCAAATCCATATAAAGTTATTAATGATTTTATTTATGTATTTAATCAATAAACTATTCCATTTATAGTCCATACATTTGTATACATGATTTTTATTTAAAATCCTAAGATAATAGAAATTATTAAAACAATAAATAGAGGGGGAGATATATTTTTTATTAAGGTGTTTAATTATTTATTATTTCTATTATAAATGCCTATAATGTGAGAATCCTTTCATATTTTGTTGAACATGTTTACTACTATAAAAATAAATGGTCGAAAAAACTAATTATTTTTTATAGTTCTCATAATGATCATCCTTTCATCACATTTAATTTTATGATAGGAAAAAATTGATATTTATTCCAGTATATATGTTGGTTAGAGAAGGGACCATATTGGTCGGTTACCTCTTTGATGGAATCGATATTCCAAAAAATCACTAGAGAAATAGGATTATATCATCAACATGAGATATATGATATGGTGAATTATCTACTCTTATGACCTGAATAAACTAGATATTTCCCATTTTAGCTATATCAATATTTCATTTTCTTAAATAGTATTTTACAATGAAAATTAGAGTGGAAGATACACTAGTGTAAAAAACATTTTTTATGTAGGTTTTTCATGTTGTTTTTTATGGCGATGTTTTTGAAGGAGATGTAAAAAAATCATGTTTTTTAACATCAGTTAATATAATAAATATAAAAGAATTATTTCAGATGTTTTTCACAATGAATATTTAATAACAAATGTTAAAGTTACTTCTGTTAAGGTTTTTCACATCGGTTATTAAATAAATGACGCAAAAAACAGTATATTGTGTCTGTTTATAGAAAAACCGATGTGAAAAAATGCATTTGATATATTGGTTATTTTATAACCAACATAAAAACACCGTGGAAATATATTTTTAATGTCTGTTATAAAATAAATAACATAAAGACTAAATTTTCAAAAATAATTTATAAAACCCTTCCTCTCCACTGTAGAACCAAACCTAAAACAACCAAACCAAGACTAGAAACAAGAACATAAACAAGAACAAATAGACCAAAAACAAGAAAAACCAGCAATGAAATTACACATAAAATTTTATAAAATAAAAAAAATACAATATTAACTAAAAACAAATGTAAATCAACCAAAACAACTACCAAATACACATTTATAATTACAACATTCAAAATTACAAAATTCACTAAAAACAAACTAAAATCTAATCAAACCTATAAAATAATTTGACCATTCCACTTGTAAGTGTTTGACCTATTGTCCACTATAAATTTTATGGTCATCAAATAGCTACAAATTAAAAAAAAATAGTTAACATGTATAATAAATAGAAAAAATGAAATATAAATTTATAATTTATAAGGAAATATAACCTGATCTAACTTTGTAATAGTTCCAGTTGTAATTATTTCATCCATAAATATTAACATATAATATCTGTATTTGATGAAACCTTTTTGTTTATGAAAATTCTATTTAAATGATTTTTTCAATTCAAAATACCATTTTTAGGTAATCCAAAATGTACTAATTATAAATGGATATTTACCTTTACTTTTACATATTTGATCTTGGAAATCTTTTTCTTTGTGGATAATTAAAAGAAATACCATCCCCTATTAGAAAATAATATGAATAAAATAAATTTAAAATTAATTATAATAAAAACATCTATTAATAAATTAAAATTTACTTTTCCAACATGTTCTTAAAATTTCCTCACACATCGCCATGGATGGAGCATATCCAATAAAGTGTGTTCTCCCTTGGACAAAAACACATAATATCTAATGTTCACTGATATAAAAGAAAATTGAATGTTATTTTTTATTATGTTAAAGGATAAATTAAAATTTGTGAGACATATGTTCCATAACTCTAAACATACGGAAACATCCTACACTGCGTAATTATATTTGGTTGAAATCCTTCTACAATATAAACTTTTTTTGGTTCTCATCCAATTCACACCCTTTAGGTGAAATCAACTGCAGGTCCATCAACCCAAATATATATTTCTTCTCATTCGTATCACACATATTATAAAGATACCTAATATAAAATTTAAATAAGTATAAATTTTCAATAAATTTAACACAGGTAAATATTTGTGTTAAGATGTACAAGTAAAACAATTACACCTTGTTGATACCCAACTTATCTCCAGTAACAAGCTTCATGATATCATTTTTCAGAATCCCAACATCAATTTCATGTCCAAAAACATGATCTTATATTGGAAATGTATAATGACCTACCAACAAATTTGAATATCTTGAAAATCTGTCAGGACTACTAGAATATGAATCTGATTTCATATCATTTTTTCTTTGTAGTTGGCTATATAGTATTTATTTACCTTTAAAGTATTCCTATAAATAAATAAATAAATATGTTAAATTTCAAATGTTAAAAAAATTAATACTAAAAATAAAATAAAAGATATAACATACACATACTTCTATGGTAATGGTCCATAGAAGTCTAAATGTCCAAACTAAAAAGTGGTTGATACTTTTTCCAACATTCTCCGCATCGTCTGTAGGTAACGGTACTCTAGATGATATATCTATAATATCTTTTATAGTGATCCTATGCTACTCTAACTCAAACTATTTATGATGAATTGTATATTCTATATAATATATCATCTCATATGCAACTATAGGATGGGAAAAATCAACATAAAACTCACAATAAATAGAATGTTGTGGAGGAGGGTGTAGGAGTAGGATAAAAATGGGGTCTATAAGAGGATGTAGAGGATAAATAATAGGGTCCATTGGAAGAGGTGGAGGATAAATAATGGGTTCTACAGGAAAAGCTGGGGGAGTGGGAGCTGTTGGAAAAGGTGGATCAGAAGCTGCAGTCTAAAATTGTCTTTGCATGTCTTTAAACATAGACTGTACTGATGTTCTGATATTTTCCTCTATCATCACATTAATATTGTTAACTTTATCCTCCAAAGATTCTTTTTTTTATATAAACCCTCAATAAAAGAATTTTAAGAATGTGGTAACACTTCTCTTATTGATAAACCCACTGGATATCCTCTTACAAGACCCGGGTGTTCGGGCTTTCCCAATGTAGCAGATAAAATATCATACCTCCCATCAGCTTTAAATACCCCTTTTGTGCTCTGCTCCTCAAGATAATCCTTTATTAATTATTTGAAAAATTATGTAAGGATTAAAAGTATATAAATAATTTAATTAACTTAACTAAGTAAAATAAATAACTTACAATCCTCTTTAATACAACCCTCAATTATTCTATAAGATATTTTCCCTTTTTTCATCTAAGCCCTCTTCAATTTTTCATGTCTAGATGGAGGGGGTGGATGGGAAACCTCTCCAGAGCTATAAGACTCAGTTCTAGGTTATTGTAATTTTTTAGCAATCATTTTTTCTTCCAATAAAGTATACCCTCCTCGAGATAAAATATGAGGTATACATTTCTAGATTGGATCTCCTTATGATCTCTCCTTGATTACTATAAATTAAGAATAATAAATCATTAATAAGTCACTAATAATATCATTAATATAATAAAACTTCTAAAGTTTACATTTCACTTACTAAAAATGTTTATTCTCTTCTACTTTTGAAAAATAGTTTCTATGTTTCTTCATCTGTAAAATTATATATATGACATGGAATTTCATGATGCATATCCCCAAAAATGAAATTAGATGTGATGGTTGATTTTAAATCCCTCCATTTTCTAGCAGCCGTCGATAAAAAAAATTAGTTATATCATATTTTATCTGATGAAGAAGAGGTAAAACATATTATACTATAAAATTTTTAATAATAGTCAAACAATAGAAAAAGAGCTTACCAAAATGGTCTCTCACAACTGAGCTAGTTTTGTTTTGTCAATACTTCTCTAATTATTAAAAAAATGATGACTTTGATTTTACCCTGAGTTGATACAAAACACCTGAACTATTTTGCATTAGGACCTCTTGGAACATCATTTTCACCAATTCTACAACTATCCTTTAGTCCTAGCTATGAGCAAGTGATAATTTTGGTAAATTTGTGCTTCCATGTTTAACAACTCTCAAACTCTTTTTTGTGGTTGTGGGAGAACATGAAGAAGATTGGGGAACATCAAGAGAAGCATGTGGATGTTCCTCCCCAGAGGTATGATCATGGTGTTCATCTCTATAAGTTTATGTTTTATCATATAATATATCTTTAATTATCCTTAAAATAAAAGAAACAAACATTTAGTACACAATATATACACATTCACATATTACAATACTAATGTAAACAGAAAATAAAAAATTATCAAACACAAAATTAAACTAAAACTTAAAAAAATTTGAGTCATATTTTTTATAGTTAACTAAAATTCTAACAATAGTAATGATATATGAAATTTCATGTAAATGAATGAAAACAAATCCAAAATTGGTGTAGGAATATTAAAAATGGTCCAACCTAATAAATCAAGTTTTTACACATAAAAAATAGTTTTTAACATATAGATTTAAAATAATATTCATTAAACAAAATAAAAAAATACAAATTATGTAATGGTAAAAATGGTAAACCAAATAAAACTAAAATAAAATAAACAAAAATTTATACTTATTCGTTTTAATACGTGTTTTAATAAAGAAAAAAATAAAATATATAACATTTATGAAATTAATAATAGTAAACAAGAAATAAACATATCCTACTTGTAATATTATAAATGTACTAATGGATTTTTTTCCCAAATTCATTCATCATGATTATTCTTTATGGAACAAACCATGTCTATGACATGCTCTTCAATATTATATGTTAATCATTCCATGGAAGTAGGGATATCACATAAATCAGCATCTTCATCAAGTTGATCATCATCCACATATTTTTTCTCTTCCTTGTAAAACAATAGACCACTACATATCGGATTAATCCAGAACACAGAAAAAAATTCATGTATTTCCATTATAAAATAATCTGTTGTGTTTTCCAATATATTTATATTAATAAGTTTCATTCCAAATTCATCATGTCCAGTACAGTTTTTGCTGATAAACCATTTGTATTTAAACATGGGAACTTTAATTTTAAATTAATCAACCTCCCATATTTCTTCAATGATTCCATAATATGCACTTGATACAAAAATTGGGGTTTTTTCATTATAACTCAAAAAATGCATTGCTTATGCAAACACCAATACACCACTATTTCGAACTTCACTTCTGTTGTCCTGAGATTTAATATAAAATGTATTTCCATTAATTTCATACCTAGACTATGTTATCACATTTAAACATTGACCCCCCACTAACCATATTAATGTCTCTGATTCATCTGATCTACCATGCATGGCCTTTTTAAAACATTTCAAAAAAGTTTTGTTATGCTATTTCAAAATCACATTTCTTTCTTCGTCGGATTATATTGTTTTAACTCATTAATATTAAATTTTATATATGGTTGATAGTCATACATGTTATTAAATATGTATAAATATACATTCTTCATTTTTTCACCTAACAACTATTTGACTTTTAAGCCACAAATCCCCTTTCCCTCATTATTAACTCATTCATATTGAGATGGAGGCAAACCAATGTGCTTTTCCACATACAGGTAGCTCATACAAAACTCCAAAACCTCCTCAAAAATATACTTTTCAATAATTGAGGCTTTATATCAATATGGATTCTTAATATACCCCTTCAATATCTTCATATACCTTTCAAAAGGATACATTAAACATAGATATATAGGTCCTCAAAGAATTATTTCTTGAACCATATGAACCACTAAATGAATCATTATATCAAAAAAAGATGGAGGAAAATACATTTCTAATTGATGAAGTATATAAATTTATTCATTTTCCAGAATTTTAAAAGCATCCATATCAATCATATTATTATAAATTAAGTTGAAAAAATAACACACCATTATGATAGTCTTTCTGACACGAATAGGCAATATTTCATGCAATAAAACTAGTATAAGTCATTGAATCGGGATGTGACAATCATGATATTTTATACCTATAAACTTCAAGTCATTAAAATAGACAAAAAAATTACATTTTAAGAATAACCCTATGGAACATTGATATCATGAAGATACTGACAAAATCTAATTTTCTCCCTCTTGGATTATGTATGACAAGCTTTGGGAGTAAATTTTAATCTTTCATCGAGGGTGGGAGATAACTCCAAATGTATTCCCATTGTTAGTAAGTATAATATTTCATTCAACCCATCTTTATTCTTTCCTATAATATCTAACAATGTTCCAATAAAAATTTCATAGATATTATTGTACATATGCGTGATATCAATGTTATGTTTCACTTTATTATATCTCAAATATGGTAGCTCAAAAAAAATATTGACCATTTCTTCCAAATATGTCTATCATTACTAGATTTATGTATTTTTTCAATGTCACATATGGTTTTTAAACCCTATCAAAATACTCATCAGTGGATAAAGATTTTGGAGAAATATCAAATTATTGTTATTCATTGAATTCCTTTTTTAATCTTCTATAAGAGTGATATATAGGAAAAAAACATTCAATGTCCCATGTATAATGTTTTCCTCCCATGATGTAATTGGAAATATAAAGTCTGTTATTCACAAATTGGACATGCTTTATGCCTCTTAACACTATATCCAAACAAATTTCCATGCACTGAGAAGTCATTTATAATTAACATAGTCACTACTTGTAGTTGAAAATATTCTATTTTATAAGAATCATATACCCCTAATACTATCGTCCCATAAGAGTTTCAAAACATTAATTAATGGTGAAAAGAAAACATCAATATCATTTCCGAGTTACTTTGGTCCAGAGATCATTAAACTCAACATGACATATTTACACTTAATAAAAAATTTAGGAGATAGGTTGTAAATTACCAATAAAATATGCCATGAACTATGTATGCTACTGAGGATTTGATATGGTTTGATTCCATCCATACAAAACCCAAGTCTAACATTTCTAACTTCATTTAGGAATGTTGCATACTTCTCGTCATTTTTATTCCACTGTGGAAAATCTACTAGATGATGTATTTTTCCATCACTTATCCGCTCATCAACATGTCATCTTAACCTCTTTGCATCATATTAATTAGCAAATAAACATTTCAAATGAGGAATTATAGGAAGATACCAAAATACCTTGGTATGGATCTCTATAATTTCTATATCAGCCTATGATTTTTATTTCAACTTATACCATGATGTCCCACATTTAGGACAATCTAACATAAATCTATATTTCTTCCTAAATGTCACACATTCATTCAGACAGGCATGTATTTTATTGTATCCTAATCCCATTGGGCATAATATTTTATCGTCTTTATAATGTGAATATGGAAGATCATTTTCATTAGGAATAATGTCTTTCAAAAATTGTAGCATCTCTGTAAAATTTCTGTCACTCTATCCATGATTCACCTTTAAGTTAATAAATCTTAACACCAATGATAAAACTGTAAAATCCATACAACAAGGATACAATGGTTTTTCAGAATCACCATATAGACACTCAATTTTCGATTATTTCATAATTTGTTCTGATTCAATATCACGAATCATTTCTTCAATTTCATCATAGTTAGCATCTTGCAAAGCATCATCATCAGTAGATCTGAAATTCTCCCTAGTTTCACCATGCTAAATCCAAGGGCTATAACTCAGATTAAAACCATAACAAATTAAATGATCATAAATCTCTATACTTTTCAACTTCTTCATATTTAAACATTTTAGGCATGGACCGAAAAACATGTCGTTTGGAATATTTTTTTAGAAAATTCCAAAAACAAATATCACCATGTTCTTCATATTAATCACTCATTTGATATTCCATAATCAAAATTCAACTCATTATTACCTATAACAAATATCAATATTAAAAATCTTATTAAGATAAGACATTTTTATATTTCTGCACAATATTTGATAATTTTAAAGTAACACAATTTTGAAATATAAAACAAATATACAAATATTTAAGAAATATAATTACAAATTATTTACAATAATAAAAGATAAGTTTGAATATAAATGATAAATCATAAAAATATATACATGAAAATATAGTTAGATAATCCAGTGTTATATTTATATGGAATATTCCATAATTTGAAAGTAACAAAATTTTAAAATATAAAATAGATAAATTCTTATTTGAAAATTTTAATGATATTGTTTTTGGGAAATAAGATAGAAACCCACTATATAAAAAAACATCATCCACTACTATTATGTATTATTTACCCATCACATCATGAGTTTTTTTACTTAATTTTTTATCCTAATTATCTAAAATATTAACTTAACAGGTCTTAATATTGTATTAAATTGAAATATTTTCTTTATTTCATGTAATTTTGATGGTCGCATTTATGGGTTTTTACATTCTTATTGTGTTTGTTATGGAAAATAGTATTGTGTAAAAAGGTATTGTGTACAGGCCTTGATAAAAACCTAGATTGTCTTGGGAAGGTGGTGAAAATATCCCTTAAGCATAAGAATTTCTAATGACTTCATTATCAAGATGTACAACTATCGTCTAGTATCCCAATTATCGTCTCATCCATTTATAACACATCTGTATATATCAAAAATGTATATTGGGTGATATGGTATGCATACATTGGTTCCACATAATCCAAAATGAAATAAAATTAAAAGAATAAAAATGTAACACAACAAGGAACCATGGAATCATTATAATAAAGGAAAGAAACAACATACCATGGTTCCAAAAGAGCCAATAAAACTTAGGAATTTGATAAAATGAATTATGGTAATCCCATATAATTTTATCAACCATCACTAAGTATTAGGAGAAACTAAATAGTACCTAAGGTGTGATCATCCTAGAAATTAAAAAATAAACTAGATAAATTATTGGCTATTTTGTGTCTTACCTGAAACACAAACCATCCCTCTAGTACACACTAGCATAATCGAGGCCCTTCATCCCTTGTATCACATAACTAGGGGTACTAAAACTTGTCTACACTGAACTACTAAAGAATAAATATAGACCTCTATCTCAGTTCCTAGGGTTCCCATGAATGTAAACAAAGTGGATATATGAAAATAATGAGTCATTATATTAGTATATAAAAATAATTTCATATACATAATTATCATATCACCACTAATTCCCTTTCTAACCCCTTTTAAAATCAACCATGTCACAATTTCTAATAAAACACATCCCCCTTAGGGACCACAATCCATATCAAGTATAAAAAAATAAGAGGGCCAACAAATTTTCCCATCTTCAATATGAAAATTCTCTTATAAAGTTCAAAAGGAGCCTTTACCAAAATGAACTCCAAATTTCAATTCATTCCCACCATTTAAGATCCCAATTTTAATTTTCCACTAAAATAAAGCCATGGAAACCCACATATGAAACCATTTAAAGTGTAAACTGTATTGATTTTAATCATTTTTAAAATCCATCTATTTTCTTCTTTTCAAAAAAATCCATCAAAACCACACCTTTTCTATTCAAATAGCCAAAATTATTTTAAACCATTCAAAACATAAATTTTATTAAGAAAAAATATTTTAAACATTTTTACAAACATTTTTCATTTGAAACATATCTGTTGAAACTAGAAAATCAATAAAATTTGATTATTCCAAGTGATAAAAATAGTAAAAATATGATGAAATGAATTTATACTATCACATATAGATTTAATTTGACAAAAATGTAATTATGAAACATATATAATTAAATTACATGTAAATCAATGGAATTATACCGAAATCCTTACCTATATCAAATAGAAATAAGGATATTGAAAGTCTCTTACAATGATGAAGCTTAATAAATAAAATAAGATCCCTCTATAATTCCAAATCACCAAAAAAACTCCAATTAGAACCATACCAAAACCCTATTCTCATCTATATAGCCACTATGGTTTATAAGGATAGACATACCAAGAATTAATGGGTGTATGGAATATTACAGATGATGAAAAAGAAAAAAATGGGGATTGGCCTTAAGAATCCACTTGAGAGTTTCAAGTCGATCATATAGATGTGCCGATTAAAAACATGATGAATTAAGATCTCAAAACAATTTTGGAGTCCATGGGATCAAATATTAAAATGTAGGGTTTCCACGTGAGAGAGACCAAGTCACTATCACCCAAAAGAAAAATAACAGAATAACATGAAATCAGACTTCATAAAATTTTTAAAAGATTTATCACATCAGTTAGTAAATACTCAAAATGGTACAGAGTGTTTGTTTACATTTATCACTTTGGTTATATAATAACCAATGTTATAAACTGGCTTTATAACATCAGTTATAAAATAACTAATTTGAAAAATCAAAAAATTCATTTTTAATGATGGTAATAGTATAACTGATGTGATAAATAATTTTTTTCATCTTTTCACATTGCTTATTTATAAAAAAAATATAAAATGCCAACATGGTAAATAATTTTTGTATTAGTGATAAAGAGAACTGTATCTAATTACATAGGAGATAAAGAAATATGATTTTCAAATTTTAGTCACTAGATTTGTGATTTTGACTAATTTGAAAAAATAGAAATTCAAATAATTTAAAATTCCACTGGGGAAAAACTTTTTAAGGAACTTAATCATAAAATCCTAATTAATAGTTTCATAGGAATTCATTAAATATTTCTTGCACAAATGTTTACCATTTTATCTACGATTCCTATGTAGGTTGACACATTTTAAATCTATCAAAAGATTATTTTAGATCATTATCCATTGAAAGAAATAATATTGATAGTAAGAAACCATTTTTTATGATAATAGAGTGTATAGTGGATAATATTATTCTTATAATATTGAAACTTTAATTATCTTACACAAATCTTATAAAGGATGTGAGTGATTCGTTATCATTATACATAAGAAATATAATAAGATGTTGAGAATTTGTTCTCCTAAGGGGATATTGTTCCTAAAAAAGATATGTATCGTCTTCATTAAGTCATCTTGAAAATTATTCTAGTATATATGAAAAAATATTTGTGAATCCATAAGGTCTAAGATAACTCCCAATGATTTGGGATAAGATAGTATCCATAACATTCATATGACCCATCAACTGAGAAGTCATAAAATTATTTTATTGATATGAAACATTTCAAATAACATTCATAAATTAAGTAGGTTTAATAGGTTAATCAGTTTTAAAGAGATCCTTTTAATAATAAGAAAAATGATATGTGATTTCATTCTCCATGGTGAAAATTTAATTCCCTTCATTAAGCATGTAAAATGATTAAAATCATTTCTAAAATTTTAATAGATATTGGAAAATAATCTATTCTTTTTTCCATCTATTAGACATTCAATTCTAATGTTTTACATTATGATAGACTAACTCAATGTAATTTTTTCATTAAACCTCATAGATAGTTCCACCTGTCGATAAAAATAATTGATTCAGACTCATCATCATTCTTATTCTTTAGATCATCCAGTTTTATTTCTAAAGTCACTATGTCCCTATAAAAGAATATTAAATCCGCCATAATTCAAGATCTTAATCTATATATTGTGTTTCTTGGTGTCACTGACTATGAATTGAGATCATTATTTCATTCCATATCATACCATACATATTGATCATATCCCCTAAAGTACGAATGTAAATCGCAAACATTATTAAATCTGAATGGAATGGGTCACCTTCATGTCTGATTAATATAGTGGAAATAATGGGGTTGTGGTCAAGGATACTTTTCATAAGGTATCATATTTGGATATCCACCAACATATCCATAGAACTGAAATTTCCATAACTTCAATCAATCTTTATGTCCATTATCCTATTCATAAGGATAATAAATGTAAAATAAAATTCAAAAATATTATATTAGTGAACTATTAAATTTTATATAACTTTATTGACTCTACAATTACATTTAAAATAATAAAATTCATAATATATGAGAAAATTCATTTTTTATTCATAACTGTTTAATCTTAATATACATCCAAATACATTGAATTCTTATCATCAAAAAATAATTAAATAAGCATAATCAATTATTTTTTCATCGTGATATTTGTTCCCAACAATACCTAAAACCATATGATTTATAATTTGGGTGCATTAATCATAATTTTTGTCGAAACCTTGATATTATTCATTTATTCATAACGTTTTTCTACTCCATTTAGTAATTTTCAAGTAAAAGTGAATAATTTGTGTGAAATACCCAGGTTTTACTACTAAATATAAATTTTGAGCACTATTTGAATTAATCCAATCAAATCAGTTTACTATTTTAATTATAACTCTCATCATACTTATCCAAATTGTATGATTCTTATTTTTTAGGTTTCTTTATTCAATTTCCAACATATCATTATAATGAGTCTTCAGCAAATTTGGCCATTTGAAGGGTCATATGTGACACATAAAAAGGCTCAAAGAATATGTGAAGAAACTAGACAAGCCATGAAGATAGAATTTTTAGGCTCAATACATAAGTCCAAATTCTTTCATTCTCCTCCAAAAGTTAGGGTAAAATACAATTCATATTGGATAAAAATTTATAATCCCAAGTCCACAAAAAAGTAGCCCAAATTATTCTTTAAATTCCATCCCAACATTCTATACTAGAATTAAAATCAGCACACAATACTTGACTTTTCTCCTCATACTAACATCCAATTGATCTGAAATTTTATACTGTGAAAAAAAAAGGTATAGGTGGTCAACTTTTTAGAATAAATGGTTCATATTTGAGGGCATACTTCTATTAAAAACCCCATTCACATTTTGGAATTTGAAAAGGTGTTGATAAAAACGGACATCTGCACATTGTTTAGTAAAATAGCCATAACTCTGGCTAAAAAATCCAATGGCTGAAAAAGTTTTATAGTAGATATAACACAGTCATATAAAAAACTTATAAGAAGAATATATTTCAATATTTTGTTTTCTTTATGGTCCAATATTCAATCCAAGTGTAGGGGCATATTTGGAATGAAAAAAGTCCAACTCCTTGGGCTATAAATAAATTCACATCATCTCCTTGAAATGAGTTGTAATTTCAGAGAAAAGGAGGAGATTTTGTGACCATATTCCTTCCAAGTTCATGGGACGACTTTCCTTGATCTTTTTTTTACAATAGATAACTCTTCTCCACTTTTAATTTATTGTCTATTTATGTTTGTTTTTAATTGTAAGCGTGTAAGTTTATTTTCATTTCAATCAAATTTTAATGAATATTTTTTCTTAATTATATCTAATATTCATAAAACATCTATTGTGTAATTTTCATGTTCTTAAAATAGTTTAAATTAAGTATAAAACCCTTCCCTTATCTCACTTCCTGGTTCAATCAAAAGTCTGTATTTAATTATCTTCACTGTTTGTGTGTGTGTTCGGTGCACTACTATTATCTTGTACCTTTATTTTTGTTATATTTTTAACTCATAAACCTAAAAACTTATACTATATTTATACCATCTCAACGGCTGAGTAAATATATTATTGGTTTGAGTCATCATTTGGGTATATTAAGTGATTTATGGATTTTTCTTGTTGAGTATTCTTTAGGTTATCATTGTGTATGTTGAACTTAAAATGTCATGGATTAAGGACATGTTTTGTTTAACATATGGATTCCATGGATTATTGGAACCAATAATACACTACTATTAACAAGTTATGATTTATATTAGATCCCTAAGTTAAGTTAAGGCTTAGACTAAAACCTCGACACTTGGGAATTATGATCAAAATCATCTTGTGAAGTGGGTGTTAATTTAATGCATTATAAAGCAAAGATCAAGGGTATACTATTCTTAAAATCCCCAATAATGAACTCATCCCAATATTTATAAAAATTTTAAATAAAAAATTATCCATTAATCAATTAAATTAGTATCTCCAAATAAACCCCCATTAAAAAGTCAAACAAAACAAAAACAACAGACTATTAAAAAGTACCACCACTGAGGATTTGACCCAAGTGACTCAATACACATTAGCAGAGCACCAGGACCTTGAATAGTCGATATGAGACAATCAGTCATGCTTCAAATGGAGTTGTTTCTGGGGATGGTACATTAAGTAGTCAGTAGTTTTTGTTTTTTGTAAAAAAACAAAAAAAAGTTCAAAAAATAGACAAAAAAATTGAAAATAAAACAAATAAAACCCTTCTTTCTGCATTAAAATCATAAACAAAAAAAACAAAAATAAAAAACTACCTTCTCATAAAAATCATAAATGGAAAAAAAACACAAATAAAACCCCATCTTCCTCCGCTTTTCCAAATATCTCTCAATTCCTTGTAGCCTCTCAAACAATCCATCTAATTTTTTTGACCCATAAATCAAGAAAATTGTTCGACAACTTAGGAGGAACATTTGGGATAATAAAATAACTCTAGAACCATTAATTTTCCAACCAATTGAACTATATATGTACAATACTAGGGAAACCCCTTAGAAGAACTTGATGCCCTTGATATGATTATCAGCCCCTTGATATTCAATATCCAAATATTGAGGTTTATTTCAAACTCAAATTAGATTTCATTCATCGTCTACCTCATTTCTACAGGGCAATAATTGGGGATCCACTTTTTTATCTCAAATAGTTCCAAGTTGTGTTCTCTACCATGAATCCTGAAGGGGTTTCTGAAGAACAAATCAATCCTTGAGCATTCCCTTTCTCCCTAGATAACTCCACCAAGTCATGGCTATACTATATCCTTCTTGTTTCCATAAATACATGGAATGACATGAAGCGACTCTTCTTAGATAAATCCTTTATTTCTTATCATACTGATTCTATCTAAAAGGAAATAAGTGGTTTCTGTCAATTTTCTAAGGAATCACTCCATGAGTACTGTGAGAGGTTCAAAAATCTTATGGTAACCTACCCACACCACCAAATCCCTAACCAACTCTTGATACAATACTCCTATGAGGGGTTATTGGATATGGAGATAACTCTCATTGATGTCATAAGTGGCGGTGCTATTATTGATAAAACTCATGCAGCCTTATAAGATATCATAAGATATGGATGAAAACACACATCAATTTCATACTTGAGCACATGCTCAAATCCAAAAAGTCCAATAGAGTCAAACCATAGATCCCAACAAGATGATTGAGTGGATGGATGAACTCATAGGTCTTTTGAGACAACTAAAAGTGGATTCCAAATCCCCAATCTCATCTTCTCCACAATATCTATTCCCAAGACCTATCAATAATTGTGGAAAATGTGTCTCGCTAACTCATCCAACTAACACATGTACACAACTCTAAGAGGATCCATTTGATTCATCTAGTCTAATGGATCTCAATGCAGCATATTCTTAGAGGAAAACCATCCCTCAACAATCAATCATGTTCATTAAAAAATTCAACCAACCGTAATTTGATCCCTTCTTTTCTACCTTTAACCCATTCTTGAGGTACGATAATTCAATTTTTCATCCCCTACAATTCCATCCTCAAAACCCAAACCAATTCCAATATGGTCATGTTGTTGGTAACTTCCAACAACCTTACCCTTTTATTCCTCAACCTCAAAGTATCAATACTCCTCTTTCTCCTCCTGGATTCCATTATACTAATTTTCCTTCCAATTTCCCAACCTAATACAAGCACTTTCATAAGAACCAAAATCAAGGCAATCCCAATTAGGGTCAATCCTCTTCTTCCAAGAAATCTGGGAAAAGTAGGTTGAATATCTTTCCTCTTTCACCCATTCTGGCTGTAAAAACATTGAATTAAATTGGTCAACTTGCATCTCAAATGATCCAGCAGCAAAAACCAAATTCTTCTCAATTTCCAAATCAATCGTTACCCAAACCCAAGGGTAATCTAAGTTCAATTTCACTTAGTTTAGAAAATAAAATTTCTATACCTCATGATGGGTCCTCTAACTCCCTTTTTAATGTTGACCTGAAAAATTAAAATAAAAAAACCTAAAAACACTCCCTCACCTCCTTACATTCCTTTAAAAACCCAATTCATTTTCCTCAATCCATCTCTAAGTTAATTAAATCCTTTGAAATTGATCCTGAAATGCTCGACATGTTTATACGTGTTGAAGTGAACATTACCCTAATAGATGTAGTAAAACAAATTCTTAAGTATTCCAAGTTTCACAATGATTCATGCACCCAAAAGAGGAAAATTAGGACCTTTGAGATTGTTTCAACCTAGCAGTCTATACCCATGAAGTTGAAAGATATGGGTACCTTTACAGTTCAATGCCAAATAAGAAATTCAAACATAGATGATGCACTCCTAAACTTTGGAGGCCTAATAAATTTCATCCCCAAATCTATCTTATCCAACCTTGGTCTAGGTCCCTTACACTCAATGGGTGTTTCCATCCAGTTATCCAATCAAAGCACTACTAGTCTTGAGGGAATAATTGAGGATGTCCTTGTCCACATTAATGATTTTATCTTCTGAGATTATTTTTATGTCCTTGACATGGAAGGTGATCTCTTATACTTCTCACCTCATTATAGGAATATCATTCCTCCTGATGGCAAGAACTAGGATTGATGTCCATACAGGTATCTTATATAAGGAATTTTATGACCAACTAGTCAAATTCAGCATTTTTCAAGCCATGTGATACCCATATAATGATCACTATGCCTTCTAAATCTATGCTTCTGAGGAAACTTCTAAGAGTCAATTAAAACCCATTCCATCATGTTTATCATATTATAATGAGAGTAGATCTTGTGAGATTTCAACCAAGATTAACCAATTCATAAATAGGGAAGTTTATGTTGACCTTTCATACATAGACTCCATTAATATATAGTTTCTTGAAAACTCTCTGGAATCCTATCTCAAATATGATCTCTACTATTCTACTTTGGATAGTATTGAGGAAAATGAACCAGAACCAATTTAAATCCCTTCCACTATTCCTAAGTTTTCTATCCAACAAATGAAATATGAGACTAATATGAAACCTCTTCCCGAACACCTGAAATATGAATTTCTATTCAATGATCACTATTATCTTATAATTTTCTTTGATACACAACTGAAACCAAGGATTGAAAACTTATTTAAGTGTTAAAGGAAAAAAAATAAGGCCTTAGGTTGTAACCTAGATTACATACTTCAAATCATCCCTTCTTTTTGCATGTATCATGTCCATCTTGAGTAATCATCCAAACTAATCAGAAAACCATAAATAATACTTCATCCACTCATACTTGAGGTAGTTAGGGAAGATATTACAAGGATTATCCAATCAGGTATTATCTACCCAATTTATAATATTGAATGGGTTAGTCAAATTCAAGTGTTACCTAAGAAGGGTGGGATAACTGTTGTCACAAATGAACATGGAGAGTTTGTCACAACTTGAGTGAAAAACAAATGGTGTGTGTACATCGACTACAGGAAATTGAATGTTGAAACATTAAAAGATCACTAGCCTATTCCATTCCTTGATAAAATGCTATATTAATTATCTAGTAAGTCTCATTATTGCTTTCTTGATGGATACACCGGCTACTTCCAAATCCCAATTGCACCTCAGGACCAAGAAAAGACTACATTCACTTTCTCCTTTGGAAAGTATGCATATAAGAGAATTCCTTTTGTCCTTTTCAATGGTCCCTCAAAATTCAAGATGTTTATGATGAGTATCTTTTCATAATTAATTGAGAATTTAATGGAGGTATTCATGGATGAATTTACCATTTATGATGAGTCATTTGAATCATCATTACAATCACTCTCTCTGATCTTACAAAAGTGTGTCAAATAAAACATTTTGCTGAATTATGAAAAATGTCACTTCATGTGTACTAATGGGATTGTTCTAGGGAACATAATTTCAAAAGATGGTATTCAAGTCTATACTACTAAAATTGAGTTGATCCAATCACTTCCTGAACAAAAAATAGTTTAACACATCTATTCATTCCTTGGTCATGCTATTTTTTATCGGTGATTCATCCATAACTTCAGTAGAATTTCCCTCTAACTCACTAGGATGCTCCAAAATGATGTTACATTCTATTTCGATGAGGCTTGGGAGAGATCGTTCATTGAACTCGAAACTATTCTTACATATACCCCAATAATTCAACCCTCATATTGTTTCTTACCCTTTGAATTGATGTTTTATTCTTCTAATAGGTCCATTGGGGTTGTTCTTAGTCAAAAAAGAGAAAAAATTCCTCAGTTCATCTATTATGCCTCAAAAACATTGTATGAAACTCAATATTGCTACTCTATGACTGAAAAGGAACTTTTAGATATAGTTTTTTCCTTAGATAATATTCAACTCTATCTCTTAGCTTCCAAAATCATCATCCTCATAGACCATTATTCTATAAAGTTCTTACTCAATAAAAGTGATTCTAAAACAAGTATTATAAGATGAATCCTAATTCTCCAAGAGTTTGACCATGAAATCAAAGATAGATCAGGAAAAGAAAACCCTATGGCTGATCACTTGAGTAACATTTCTAATTCTTCTCATTAAAAAATCATTAATCCTAAATTCCCTACTGAGAACCTTTCATATATCAACCCAAAGTTACCATGGTATACCTCAATTGTAAATTACTTGGTTTCTAGTGTTTTTCATGAAATTTTTAAAAAGAATAAAAATTGAACCTAAAAAAGTGAATCAAATTTCTATTTTTGTGAAGATAATAAAATTTAGAAAACTAGGGATGAAATTGTAATTAGGATATGTGTTGATAAAGATAAACATTCCTCCATCTTTAAATTTTATCACTCAATGCCTAGTAGTGGCCACTTTGGACCAAAAAGGACCTCCCAAAAGGTCCTAGACTCTGGATTCATCTAGGATTCAATCTTCTTGGACTCACATGAGTTCTGTAAATCATGTCCCACTTGCCAAAAGTTTAGCATAATTTCAAAAAGAAATGAAATGAACCAAAAGCCTTTAATTTTCTATAGGAACTTTGATGTTTGGGGATTCAATTTTGTGGGACCATTTCCCCCATCCAATGAATTCTCAAATATTCTTATTGTTATTGGTTATGTTTTTAGGTGGGTTGACGCCAAACCCACTAGAAAGGATGATGCACATACTGTTAGTGAGTTCTTGAAAACCCACATTTTCCACCAATATGAAACACCTCGTGACATGATAAGTGAATTAGGAATTCATTTCTATAATCAGACCGTGGAATCTCTTCTTAAAAGGAATGGGGTTTTACATAAAACTTTAACTGAATATCACCCCAAACAAATGGAATGGCTCAAATTTCTAACAGATAAGTGAAAAGAGTTCTTGAGAGAATTGTAAATCCCACCAAAAGAAGATTGGCCAAAAGAATTTTTAAGAGCTTTGGACTTATTGAACTGCCTATAAAACACCCATTGGGATGTCTCCATTTAGTCTAGTTTTAGGTAAAGTGTGTCATTTACTAGTTTAAATCCAACACAAGTCATTTTGGTCTGTAAAAACATGTGATTTTGATTGTGAAAAATTTGGTGAAGAAATATTTTTGTAGTTGACTGAATTGGAGGATCTTCTTCTAGATTATTATGAGAATTATAATCTCTACAAAGAAAAGGCTAAAGAACTACTTAAGAAACACATCCTATGAGAGGTATTTCATGAGGTTGAAAAGGTAATGCTCTTTAATTCTCTATTTTGGATTCAACTAAGTAATCTTAATTCTTGATGGGAAGGTCCTTTTATTATTATTATTGTTTACCCATTTGGTTCAGTGAAAATCCAAGACCCCTCTTCCAAAAGGACATTAACGGTTAATGTACATGGGATAAAGTATCACCATGAGAAAAAACACATCCCATGGACCACATTGACTTCCATAAAATCACCAAATTCTATATTTTACCCACCACTAGATAAAGATGGATACCCACCAAATCTAAACCAGGGAGCACCTATTTCCCTTTAACTCCTCATCTCTATCTCTCCCTCTCTCTCTCTCTATCTTATTACTCTTTTATTCTCATTTTTTACCACTTTCCTTATAAAAATTTTTATTTACTCTTTATATTTTTTGTGCTTGTGTCTTTATAAAAAACTAAAAAAAACTAAAAACATATGAAAAAAAAGTCATAATTACTCACCATTCATTTTTGAAATTTTGTCCAAACATTTTGGGGAGTAAAAAGACATGTTTTTATCTAAAAAATTATTTTCATCATAAATTTGTATAAATAATTTTGTGTTAAGAATAATAAATTTTGAATGATCATTTTTAGATTTGTAACATGATTCTAACCCAAATATGAGGAACAACATTATCTTTTATTCCATGGACACCTATAACCATTATTTCAAAATTATTGTTTTTCACCCCCGATTGTGAGTCTTTATTTTGTAGAAATTTGAGTTTAATTTCCTAATTTGGTGTTCTTTAATATGATAGAGGAATTTTTTGAACCACATGAGAATCACAATAGTCAAATCCTACCATTAAACTTATATCAATCCTCCTTTTGAATGCCCCTTCGATCCTATGAAAATATTTTCTTTTATAGCCACATTATAATCCCATTACCATGTCCCACCCAAAATCTACAAGGAATTATATTGCATAATTTATTGAAATTTAATTGTGGGGTAATGTATTCCATTTTGGGTATCTATTTATTGATTTTCAACATGTTTTCATATGCTTTAGGGAAATAATTTATTTCAATGTGAGGGAGAGGTTTTTATTTGGTGAGTTTGGGGAATAGATTTTCATTTATGTAATTTAGTACATGTTATTGAAAAGTATTCAAAAATTTGAAAAAAAAACTCAGAAAATCGGGTTGTATCTTAGAAAGGTCAAAAATCACTCTCCCTCAACCTTTTATCTTATTATAACTATTAAAATTAGTGTCCTGGGGATATCAAACATGGGTTGGGAGATGATTGTGAGATTTTTTCAAGTTCAACTCTCAAAAAAATAAAAACAAAAAGAACACTTACATTATATATTCTTGTGTCATTTGGGGAAGTTTTGTGTCTTGTACATATTTCACATTTTCCTCCCCTTCAAATTTTAACCATCTCTTTTTTGTCATCCTTCACACAATCATTCTCTTGTAAATATGTGTTCACATAACCTTTCATGTCTTATTTCAAATTTTGCTTTGATTTTTTCATGTTAGTGTTTTACCCCTATTTTCCTCTCTCTTGAACATTAAATTCCTCCAATACCATATCCATAGAAAAATCTCTAAAAAGGACTTCTTGATTCTTGTGCACTTTAGTATAGGTAGTAAAAGCTGATATCTCTTTCAAGCTCTAAGATTTTCACTTTTGGTTGGTGAATTAGTGAACCTCCATAAATAAATTTTTATCATCTTGAGAGGAGTGAGTTCTGAGTACCCACATTTTCCATTTATAAATTAGAGCATGAAAATTGAATTGTTTTTGTAATATTTATTATATAAAAAAATGTGTTGGAATTCAATATGGATGAGTGAAATGGTCTAAACCTCCCTTTATTAGGGAAAACAAAATTTTAATATTTATTGGTGAGTGATAATGATTTTTTTATATTTTTATATTTGTTTAAAATGAGTACATGAACAAGAATAAGTGTGGGGAGTTAATGTTAATCATTTATTAATAACTTTTTTTCTAATCCCATTAGTATTTTTCATGTAAAAGTGTATAATTAGTGTGAAATACCCATGTTTTACTACTAAATATAACTTTTGAGAATTATTTGAATTAATCCAATCCATTAAATTTAATATTTTAATTATAAATCTCACACTACTTATACAAATTGTATGATTCTTGTTTTTTAGTTTTACTTATTCAATTTACAAAATATAATTAGAACGATTCTTTGGCCAATTTGGCTATTTGAAGGGTCATATAGTCTATATAAGAAGGCCCAAAAAATCTGTGAAGAAACTAGACTAGAAATAAATATAGAATTTATGGGATCAATATAGAAGCCCAAATTATTTTATTCCCTGCCAAAATTTGGTGTAAAATACAATTCATCTTGGATAAAAATTTCAAGGCCCAAGTCCACGAAAAATGGGCCCAAATGATGCTTTAATGTCCAGCCCAACATTCTATCCGGGAATTAAAATCATCACACTATACTTTACATTTCTCCTGATATAGACATTTAATTGATCTAAGATATTGAATTGTGAAACCTATGATATATTTGGCTGACTTTGTAGAATGAATGGTTCATATTTGAGGGAATATTCTTATTCAAAAACCCATTCACATTTCAGCCTATGAAAAAGTGTTGATAAAAATGGAAAGTTGCACATTGTTTAGTCAATAGCCATAACTTTGGATAATAAAATACAATGGAATCCAAATTTCTATAGTAGATATTAAACATCCATATCTAAAAGTTGTAAGAATAATATATCTCAATATTCTACTATCTTGATGGTCTAATCTTTGAGCCAATTGGAGGGTAATATTTCGAATGCAAACAATCCAACTCCTTGGTCTATAAATACATACCCCTCCTATCCTTGCAAGGAGTTAGAATTTTAGATAAAAGAAAGATATTTAGCATGACTATATCCTTAAAAATAGCATGGGAGGACTTTTATTGATCTTTTTTTGAAAAAAGATACTTCTCCTCCACTTTTCATTTCATGTCTGTTTGTACTTGCTTTCAATTGTAAGCATGTCAGTTTATTTTAATTTAAATATAATTTTAATGAATGTTTCGTAATAATTATATCTCATATTCATCCAAATTCTATTGTGTAATGTTAATGGTCCAAAAATAGTTTAAATAAAGTATAAAAACCTTCCATTTTCTCACTTCCTCATTCAATTGAAAGTACATATTTAATTATCTTTAAAGTTTGTGTGTGTGTTCGGAACACTACTCTTATCTTGTCCCTTTTTTCCTTATCTTTTTAACTCATCACCCTAAATAGATTAAACTATATTAATACCATCTCAATAGATAAGTAAATTTACTATTGCGTTGAGTCATTATTTTGGGATATTGAGTGATTGATGACTTTTTTTCATTAAGTATTATTTGGGTTAACATTGTGTATGTTGAACTTAAAATTTCATGGATTAATGACATGCTTTGTTTAACATGTGGCTTCCAGGGATTATTGGAACCATAAATACACTGTCATTAACAAGTTATTATTTATATGAGAACCCTAAGTTAAGTTAAGGCTTGAACTGAAGCCTCAACACTTGGTAATTCTGATCAAAATCATCTTGTAAAGTTGGTGTTAATTTAATTCAATATAAAGAAAAGATCAACGATATAATATGCCTAAAATATCCAATAATGAACTCACCTAAATATTTATAAAAAATTTAAATCAACCATCATCCATTAATCAATTTAATTAATCTTTTAAAATAAACCCCCCATTAAAAAGACAAACAAAACAAAAACAATCAACTATTAAAAAGTATCATCGTTGACGATTCAACCCGAGTGTTGTTATACACATTATAAGAGCACTAAGCCCTTGAATGGTTGATAGGATAAAATCGTCCATGATTTACACCTGCTTTTTTTAATTCTCACAAATCATGTGAAATATTTTTTTAATAGTTTTTATGTTTTCTGATAGCATTTTATAATATAAGGTAATTTGGTGAAAATTTGAATAAGTATTGAAAAGACTCATCATTGAGGATGAGTCTTCATTGGAAAATACTCATCATTGAGGATGATTCATCACCAGAAAAGTATCATTGTTGAAGATCATTCACCAATAGGAATGTCTCACCACTATAAAAGAGCCTCTTTTAAGATTAAGTCACAATAAATATTGAGTCAACTCCAGACTTTACCTACCACCAGAAAGGATTCACTGTTGAAGATTACCCAACATAAGATGAGTCATCGTTGAGCCAAGTCACTATTTATATAAGTCATCATTGAGATGATTCACTGTTGAGATGAGTCTCTATTGAACATGAGTCACTACCAGACCTAACCTATAGTTAGATGACCTACCGCTAGCCTGACGCACCATGAGCCTAACTCACCGCTAGACATGAGTCACTGATAGAATGAATCACCATTTCTATTTTGGGATATTTGAATTAAATTATTATAATGGATATATTACAAAATTTAATTTTGAGGATTTTTTTTAATGGTTATTCTTAAACCATTATAGGGAACATTAAATGATTTCAGAACTAATTATGAGGATGTAGAATTCCCGGATGATTGTTCCACAAATTTTCTCTCCATCCTGCAGTGATATATACTCAAAGAATTCACCCTTGTGTGAAAAAAGTGTATAATAAATTCATGCATGTTTAACAAGTGATAACATGTAATCAAGTGTTCAATTCACTGAAGAGCTTCACTTGAAGCACTCTTACCTACAACTAACTTTTGAAGAGTGGAGCACATAGAACATATGGTTCCTTTTGAAAAGTAAGAACAAAGAGAGATTATGATGCTCTATTTTAATGTGTTTTTCAGAGAAATGAATCGAAATCCTCCCCAAGATATATTTAAGGAGTATTAATATTAAGAGAACATCAGACTGAGAAACTCTTTCTTTTATACATTTTTTTAATTTATCTTTATGTTTGTTTCATTTATATTATAGTATATAGTTTACCCTATTTATTGAATGCATACTATCTCCAACACTATAACTCAAAGATACAAAATATCTTATTAAAAATAATTAATTTTTTTACCCATGGTGTTTTAGAAGAGGTCCTTGTGTGGCCTGTGACTATTTTATTCCCATGTTTATTGTTGAAGAGGGCCCTACATAGGTTGGAAATATTTTATATATTGTCTATTTACTTGATCCAGGTTGCGAACTAAGATTATTTTATATAATATTCTTAGGATTGGGTGATTTCTAAGTGTAGGGGAATAGTTCATAGCTTGATACTATGACTCTTGTTTTAATTCCAATGTTTTTTTTTGTTTTTTTTCATTTCTAAGCATTAGCTGATTTTTTTTTAAATATAAAAAAACCACTAATTTGATTGTAAGTCTTAACTAGTGTTTATATAAGTATTTTATTGTGTAAATTTATTACAAAAGTTAAAATAGTTTTCATATTATTTTAACTGAGCACTAATCAGGCCTTGAACAAAATTTTAAAAGCTCAGAATATATATGGATATTATATTTTTATTAACTAGTTTTTTTAAAAAATTTAGGGTATTTTATATAAATATATCTTTAACAAAAACAAAATATCAGGTACTCAATTCACACCCTTCTTCTTGAGTGACTCACTCTGAACAATATTTATTATCAAAGGATTTTAAAATATTTTTAACTATGATTTTAGTTGTGTTTTAAAGATCTTAAATTTCTATAAATTCCAAATTTAGTTCTTTAAATTAATAATAGACAATAAGCTTCTTATACAAACATTACACATTTCGTTAATGTAAATAATTATTATCAATGGAATATAAAGATGAAAATTCACATTAAAAGCATGGGTTTTGAAATATGGACTGCTATATATGATAAATAAGAATTACCTGCAAATTCTAGAGCAACATGGGCCAATGCTACTAAGATTTCATATTAAAAAATTGAAAATACATGAATTATCTTTACTGTGATTTAGGTTATGAATATTTTAATAGGATTTCTTCTTTTAAAACTTCATATGAAATTTGGGACACATTAGTTATTTATCATGAAGGAAAAATTAATGTGAAATAAATGAGATTGAATACTTATACAATTAAATATGATACATTCAAGATAAAAACTTCTGAGTTGGTTTCTAAAATGTATCTGATGTTTAATGAGATAGTGAATACCATGATCTTCTTGGTAAATCTAGTGTTAGAAAAAGATCAAATCATGCAACCACTAATATGTCTTATAGATAGATAGAGGGTAACATCAGTTTCAATTGTCTCGCTTCGCTCACGGAGCTCAAATACATAGCCACTCATGATTTCCGCGAAGCGAACATGGTTGCTGATAGTCTTTCCAACAAGGGGACTAATCAGGATATTACCTAGCTTGATGATTTTTCTAGTGATCTTCTCCCATATTATGAAAGGCATTGTAATAAGATTTCGTTTTTTAGACTTTTTTAACTCCTTATTTTTTTCTTGATCAATAAATTGTGCCTTGGTATTTTACTGAGACACTACCTATTAAAAAATGTGTGAGGAAGAGATAAAATTTAATTTTGAAGATGAATATGAACCTAAGAGAAAATCTGTAGCCTTAAATACCACTACACCAAGATATAAAAAAAGGAAAAAAGTACAAGTTGAAAGTTCCTGTGATGAGGAATCACCAGTAGACATTGACGAGGAGATAGCCCATCTAACTAGAAGGTTTATGAAATTGTATAAAAAGAATAAATTCTTTAGGAAACTAGGTTACAAGGTAATGTATGATAACAAAGTGAATTAGAAGAAAGACTGAAAAAGATATGATAATCCAAATGAAATTACCTATTATGAGTGTAAAATAAAAAGACGTGTCAAGGTGGGATATTCCAAGTTAAATTACAAAAAAATATGATGATAAGTATAGAAAATGTAATAAATACATGAAATCCACCTAGAGTTCCTATATGGGAATCTCTGGTGAATCAGACTAAACTCATAAGTAGAATACTGATAGAAAAAATATATATACTTCATGAAAAACATATCTGAGGTATATGCTATCTATCATGTACATAATTATAATCATTATAGAGTGTAAAATGATAATGATATATCAAAATATGAAATGTTGGAATATTTCAACAATCATGAAGATACATTCAATGATCTTAAATAGAAATACAAAATTCTAAAGAAACATGATTCTTTATCTACTAATATTAAATATAATTTTGTTGTAGAAAGAGAAATGAATAATCAATTGTTGAAATAAAATGAAAAACTAAAATTTTCAAATTATTAGTTAAAGAAATACTTAAATATATTCACTAATGGTAGATAAAATCTAACTCAAATACTAGTAAAATAAATTGCACGCAAGTATATTACTATATTAGGTTTCCATCTAAGACAAAAGAGAATTTTAAAGACCAATTTTATTCTTAAATCCAATTCTGAAAATTATTCTTCTAGTTACTATTCAGGTGGAACAAATAAAGTTTTTATTTCAAAGAGTTTACAATCTACTTATAAGAAACCCATCAATGAAATATGGGTTTCTAAATCTCTAATCACTAACATTTCCAGACCTAATAAGTTTTGGGTACCAAAATAATTTTTGGTATACAATTTTTTTATAGGAGAAATTCTTGAAGAGATCTAGTAAAAATATATGGTATCTATACAATGGATGTTCTATACATATTATAGGAGATTACTCAAGCTTCAAAAAACCGATAATGGTTGATGGTGGTAATGTTACCTTTAGTGAAAATTCTAAAGTAAAAAATAATATTCCTTGGACAAATCAGTAACACTAAATCAATTTTAATTTATAAAGTGATTTTTATTAATGGTTTAAAATACATCCTTCTTAGCATATCATAGTTATGTGGTGTTGGTTTTCAGGTAAATTTTGAAAACAATTCTTGTAATATTTTTTATTCTGAAAATGATTTAGTATTTAATTATTTAAGAAATAAAACTTTTTATGGTTTTAATCTTGATTATTTAATTTCACAAAATGTTTCTTTCTTAAGTTACTTCAATATATAATATTACCTTTGTCATAGAAGACTATTCCATTGTAATATTCACTCATTTATAAATCTTATTATGAAATGGTTATTGAAAGATATACCTAAACTGGAACTCTCAAATGATAATGTATGTGACCAATATCAAAAAAGAAAACATCTTAAATATAGTTTAAATTAAATAAATAAGTTTCAAATTCTTAACCCCTGGAGTTGGTTCACATGGACTTGTTTGGAACATCTAGAGATTCTAGTCTAAAAGGGAAGCACTATGTCTATGTTCTTATAGATGAATTTTCTAGTTATACTTATGTATTTTTTTTATCTCACAAAAGTGAAGACTACTCTCACTTTACCAAGTATAAAAATTATGTAGAAAACCTAAGTGGACTTATAATTAAGACCTTAAGAAGTGTCCCATGCTATGAGTTTAAAAATCAAGACCATGAGTCCTTTTTTTACAAAATGGATACAACCATAAATTTTATGCTTCATGGATTCCCCGTAAAAATAGAGTTACAGAAAGAAGAAATAGAACACATAAAGAGATACCTATAACAAGATTAATGAATATGAATTACCTATCTAGTTTTGGATGGAGGTTGTGAATATAGCTTGTTATATAATTAATGGAGTTTTAATTAGTCTTATCTTCAATTAAATCCTTTACAAACATTAGAATAATAGAAAATCTATGTTTAATTAATTTAGATTTTTTGGATGAAAAGTCATTATTATTAACACTAAAAATAATCTTCATATGTTTTCCTTCAATATCGATTAAGGAATTTTAATTAGTTATTCAACGTCTAGTAAATCTAATAGATTTTTTAAAAAAATAAGTAAGACCATGGAATTTCTTTTCCATATCATGTTTGATGAGACAGATCCACATGAGCCTAAATACTTTTTAGAAAACCTATTGGATGATTGATCCACTTTAAAAATAAATTAAAACACTTATTTTACTACTATAAAACATGTAGAAACATCATCCAGTTCTGAGGAACTTTCAAAACCTAAACCTAAACCTATAAAATACTATGAGGTGACTAACCCTACTTTTTATATATTTTTTAGGAATATTAAATAACACACTTTCGATTTTGTAGTTTAAGAATTATATATAGGTAAACACACTAAAGATTATCTAAAAAAACTAGGTTTTTCATCAATATTCTTGTCATAACTTGAACCTATAAGCATAAATTATGTAATTAATTAGGGATTATGGGTAATGGATATGCAATAATAACTTAACCAATTTGAAATAAATAGGATTTGGGAACTTATTCATAGAACTAAATACACCTTGACTATAGGCACTAAATGGGTTTTTAAAAATAAGGTTGATAAATCTAGAATAATAATAAGAAATAAGGATACACTAGTTTCACAAGGGTATAGTCAAGAAGAGGGTATATATTATAAAGAAACCTTTTCACCTATATCTAAAAATAAATATATTGGAATATTGTTATATTATACATCACATATAGATTCTAAACTATATCAAATGGATGTAAAAATTGAATTCTTGAATGGTTATACAGTTGATGATTTTTTTATTTAAAAACACTAGATATAAAAATCCACATTTTCCAAATCAAGTTATCAAACTAACAAAATATCTATATGGTTTAAAATAAGCTCCTAGATCTTGGTATGATAGGCTCAACTCCATTATAATTTCTAAAGGTTTTTCAAAGGGTATAGTTGATCAAACCCGTTTTATAAATAGAATTTCAAAATATTTTCTAGATTCTTAAATCTATGTAAATGATATTATTTTTTGATATTCAAAAAATTCTTTATGTACTAATTTTTCAAAAATAATTCAAAATGAGTTTAAAATGAGTTTATTGGGTGAACTGAAATTCTTTATTGGATTTTATATTTTTCAAAATAAAGAATAAATTGTTTTAAATAAAAGTGAATATTTCAAATACCTTTTAAAAACTTTTGGTTTTGATAATACTAAAAGTAGTGACACTCCTATGAGTGCCACCTGTAAGTTGGATCTTGATGAAGCTGGAAAACCAGTGGATCAAACCAATTATAGAGGTATGATTGGAAGTCTTATTTACTTAACTACTATCTAATATGAAATTATTTTTAGTGTGTTTATGTGTGCTCATTTTCAATCAAACCCAAAAGAGTCACACTTACTTTCTAAAAAAATAATTTTTAAATACCTCAAATATAAAATCAATTTAGGATTGTTATACCATATGGAATAAGCATTTCACTTAGTTAGTTATTTATAATCATATTTTGGTGGTTGTGATCTAGATAGAAAAAGAACCTCTGGAACATGTCATCTTTTGTAAAAGTCTCTAGTTTCTCGGTGTAGTAAGAAGAAAAATTTAGTTTCACAGTTTACTGCTAAATCTGAATATTGATGAAGAAAAATTTAGTTACATTGTTTACTGTTGTGCTCAAATTTTGTAGATGAAACACACTCTACTAGACTATGGATATCAATTATGGAATGTACCTATAAATTATGAAAACACAAATTCTATATAAATTTTTAATAATCATATGTCTCACTCTTGAAAAAAACACATTGATGTAAGACATCACTTATTGAGTCTCAATTTTCAAAAAGGCGATATAACTCTCGAATACATTGGAATTGAACATCATCATGAGGATAATTTTAATAATCCATTGAATTATGAGATAATTAACTACATTAAACCTGAATTAGGAATTATTTTTTTGGTTCAAATTAATTTTCTAGGGACAAACCATTTTATTTTACCCACCATTGGAGTTTACCCACCGTTGGATTTTACCCACCATTGGAGTGTACCCACCATTTTAAATAGCCCAAAACTGGAATAACCCACCACTGGAAATAACGCATTGTTGGAAATAACCCACTATTAGAATAACCAATCATTGGGAATAACCCATAATTTTAAATAATCCATAGTTGGAATAACCCATCATTGGAAATGACATGTCGTTGGAATTTAAGTCATAATTGCTAATTTTTCATTTTTGGATTAAATATTTAATTTCATTGTGATTAAAATGTTTTTTTTTTCTGATTTTTGAATCCCAAAATGATATAAATTTTAAACTTAGTCTAATTTTAATGCTATCTCTCTCGCACCATACCTTTGAACCTCACCACGACCTTTTCTTTCATTACTGTTTGCCTTCCCTAGAGCTCATCTGAACCTTTTGAACTGTTTGTGATGGTTATAGGTAATCATGCAATAGTATCATATCCTTACATGTTTCTTCCTTCAAAGAAACATTGAGAAGAATCAATCCAACTAGATATAGAGCCATGAAACCCATAGCTTGTGAAGCATACAGTAGTTCCTGAGAAAGAAATGAATGTTTAGTGGTTAATGTAGAGAAGATATTTGGGGGTTATAGTAATCAGAGAATAGGGATAGGTATAGTGGTTCATGAATAATGATAGTTAATTCTATCCTATTTTAGTGCATCATTTTTATTAGAATGTGGATTTTATATTTGGGGAAGATAAATATTGGGTTGTAAGTAAGATAAATGGGAAATATTTTTTATCTCTTCAACTCATTGGGCTAAATGTCTGAAAGTACCTCATGAAGGTGTTTTAAATGATTATAAAGGATTGATTCCAAGTGATAGTGATACTTTTAAATATGAAGATTCCTTATATAATATTACTAAAAATTTTATTTTTAGAAGACTAGATAGAACTGAGCTTTATGGTGAGTTTCATTTTATGTTCAAATTTATTCTGCACATATTATTCCCAATAAAAGTATATTATAGTAAAATCTGATACCAGGATGTGTATCTATTATATTTTATGAAAATTAGATACAAAATCAACCTATGTAGGTATTTTATGGTTTATATGATGGATATGTGTAAAGCATAATCTAGGTCATATTATCTAACTTATCCCAAGTTCAATTTGGCCATGATGTAGGCAAAGGGTTTAGTTGATGGGGAAGAAGAAATTATGTTGAACTATGGTAGATTTTGTTTAACCAAAGTCAACATTAAGAGAATGAAAATAAATTTGAAACCTTGTAAGAGGAAATGATTTGTTGATATTAAAAATATTTATGATGAGTTCAGACTTATTGATCACCCTACAATACCAAAGAATCTTTTGGATCCTATCTTAGATCTAGAGGAAGTGGTTGTGTTCTCAGATAAAGAAGAGGAGGAGTTCTTTTGCCTCAGTTGATGAGGAGTATGAGTTCTCAGTTGATGTAGGTGTTACCTTGACTTGCCTAATATCCCTCTAGCTATCACTTTCATTCTCGTCAGTCATCTTGGTTCTCTACCTGTTAGAGAGCCTCTTTTGAGAGAAGGAAGTTAAGAAGAGGAAATAGAATAATAAATAGAAGAATAATATAAATTTTATTCTTCCAAATCCTTTAAGGAAGTTGTTTATGTATTTGATGTATATAATTAAGAAGAATAAAATTTAGATGAAAATAAAGAAGAAAATTTTAATGAATAAGATAGTGGAGATAATGATAAAAAAGAAGGAGATGATAAGGATAAATAAGATGGTAATGTAAATGGAAGTGAAGATAGAGATGGTTATAATCATCATAAGCCTTAATATCATGTGATTTCTCAAGAACATGTTTCTTCTATAAGATTTTTATTTGATTCTTGGTCTGATGAGAGGCCAATATTAGTTTGAGATGTTGATAGAACAGTTAGAGATGATTTGGTATCATATTTTGAGGGGGAGGAATTCCCAAGACTTTTTAGTCACCATGTCAACCCTGTTGATAAAGATCATGTTGAGGTTATATTTGATGATAAGATAGTTTATGATAATATGGTTGTTGAACATGTAGTTTTTGAGCCTACTATTGTGACTTCTATCAGGTTGGGAGACCCATATCTTGAATAATGGGAATCATATCTGGGGTATGTGAGGCTAATCTTGGAATACCATGACTTAGATGGTGATAAAAGTATACCCAAGCATGGTTGACCTATTATTCTTGTTCGAGTAGAGATAAATCCTAAGTAATTAATGGTGGGATAGATATATGTTACAGGGGAGTTAAAATGATTTTCTTCAAATATGCCTTCTAGATCTAAGATAGTAGAGGCTGTTGTGTCACCTACCATTGCTTTTATTCCCATTGGTAGTGTATCCAGAGCTGACCTAGATTCTTTCAGAGAGAGGATTCTCTATGATTTTGGTATGATATTGAGAAATCAGGATCCTCATGTCCCTAATCTTAGTGATGAATATGCTAGATATTTATTTAATCTTTTGATACCCTATATATATCCTAACATGATGCATCATATTCAATAAGTTGAGATGGAAAAAAGGTGTATTTCCAATGAGATGGATTCCTTGAAGACTGTGATGGAGGAGATGAGATCTTATTTTTCTGATTCACTCAATGATTTGTTGGAGATGTTGGAAAATATATCTCTCATTGCTCTTACATCCAGTGATCCACCTCTTTCCTTGGATATTGAGTTGATTAGATCAATTGTTAGAGAGGATATTTGGGAAATTCATGAGATGTCCCTGATATCCATTAAAAATTTTTGATGCATATTAGACATTACAGTGATCATGTGTATAAAATGGTAAGGTAATGCATGAATGATATTAAATATTATATAGAAACTATCACAAAGTTAGTTAAGTATTTATTGACTTGGATCTATACTAATAATGAGCAGAACACTTAGTTCAAGTTTATTATTGAGAACTTTTAGTTACCACCAGTTACTATAGATTTTAAAGAGAATGTCTCTTAGTTGAATGAAGTGACAACTATGATTTGGTTATTCATAGAGGATAAGTAATATTTCTTCACCACCATGGATCGAGGAGTCCAAATCGTCATGGACTTCATCAAAATGATGAAGCCTTTTCAGTATGTGTCTAGGACAACAGTGGTAGCACATGAGAACATTCCAATGACTTGTTATCTGACTCCTCCAGCCACTTATCCTAAGTATTTCAGACCAACTATTACTCAAGATCCCAACTCACCTCTTCCCACTAAATTTATACCTCTGATTTTATCTCCAATGTAAGTAGTTTGGCAACTTTATCCAGTGATCATTAGGGATATTCCACCTCTACCTATATCCCTACCGCTACTATTTCAGTCCCTTTATCCTCCACCATAGTTAACTCATCCCTAGTGTCTAATTCTATTCCCCCCACCTCTAAAAAGATCAAGTCACTTCTATTCCAACTACCCAGGCTGAGAGTCATTGAAATTAGGATTTTTTTAATAAGGAATTTTCTATGTATTTTTTATCTCTTTTCAAATGTAATGATTTTACTTTTGTCATTAAATGGATATTATCTTCTTATTCATATTTTTATTTTTTATATTTCTTGTTTTTATTTTTCAATTTTTAATAATCCCAAAAGGGAGATAATGCTTATTGAATTTATATATTTCCATTTTCATATCCTTGGTTCCTTCATTGATATGATTCTTTGATACCATACCATTTATGCCATATGTATTTATACTCTAATCTCCATACCATCCTTTTTAAGTACATTTGATAAATTTTTTTACCTAATATCTCTAATACCTTTTGTTTTAAAATCTATGTTCCAACCCTTACATTATCATTTTAAAGTGTTAAGTAGATTGATTTTAAAACTGAATTTTTTTCTATATAGGGTTTATAAAATTCCATGAATTGTGATCATCAAAAGGGTAAGATTGTTTCCACCTCTATGTTTTAATACTCCCAAATTATGTTAATTATTTTTTAATGTTTTTTATTCTTTATGAAATCATTTTATAATATAATTCAATTTGGTAAAAAATAGGTAAAGTATTGAAAAGAATCACCATAGGGGATGATTCACCGCTAAAAAGACTCATCATTGTCAATGAGTAACTACCAGAAAAGACTCACCAGTAAAGATAAGTCACCACCGTGAATGTCTCACCACTAGAAAATAGTCACCATCATGATTGAGTCACTATTAATATTGAGACACCACAAAACTTTACCTACCACCATAAAAGAGTCACCACTGAAGATGACCTACCATTAGACAAGTCACCATTGAGATGAGTCACTATTGAAATTAATCACCATTGAGACGATTCATCATTGAGATGATTCACCACTGTACTTGAGTCATATCCAGACTTAACCAACCTTCAAATGACATATTGCCAGCTGAATGCACCATTGGCCTAACTCACCACTATAATGACTCACCATAACTATTCTGGAATCTTTATTTAAATACTTCTAATGGCTATATTATCTAATTGAATATTGAGGATTATATTATTGGTTATTCTTAAACTATTGAAAGAAACATTAAATGATATCAGAACTAAGTACGATGATGAAAAATACCTAGATGAGTGTTCCTCGAATGGTCTCTCTATCCTGTAGTTATATATATTCAAAGAATTTACCCACATGTGAAAAAGTGTTGAATAAATTCATGAATTTTGTCCGAATGAAGACATATGATCAAGTGTTCTATTCACTGAAGAGCTTCACATGAATCATTCTTACCTACAACTAACTATGGGAGAATGGATCACATCAAACAAAGAATTCCTTTCAAACAATCAGAATTAAAGTTTGTTTTACTACAATTTTCAAAGAAACAACTCGAGGTACTCTCCAAGATACATCTGAGGACTCTCAATCATTAGATAACATTAGACCAAAAACTCTATCTTTTATACATTTTTTATACTTTATCTTTATATTTATTGCATTTACATTCAACCAGTGTGTGGTTGACACTTTATGGAATGCACACTATCTCCTTCACTATAACTATAATAAACAAGATATCTTCTTAACTCCATTTACATTTTTTTACCAATAGTGTAGTAAAAGAGGTCCTTGTGTGACATTTGACTATTTAATTCCCATGATTATTGTAGAAGAGTTCTTAGTGTGGCCTAAATAGCAAGTAGTTATTGTCTATTTACCCTATCAAAGTTGTGGATCAAGGTTATTTTATATAATCTACTTGGAAGTATGTGATTTCTTAGTGGAGAGGGTTAGTTCTTAGATTGAGACTGAATCACTTAGTTTAATTTTGTTGTTTGTTTTGTTGGTTTCATTTATAAGATTTAAATGATATTTTTTTTACTTTAAACAAAACCACTATTTTGATAGTTAGTCTTAACTAGTTTTTATATAATTATTTTATTCAGTAAACTTATTTCAAATGTTCAAATAGATTTTATATTATTTTAACTTAGAACTAATAAATCTTTGAGAATATTAAAAAGATTAGAACTCGTATTGATCTGTTGTTTTGATAAACTAGGTTACATTAATTATTTGGGGGATTTTATTTAATCTTGACTTTAATAGAAATTTTTATTGGGTACTCAATTCACCCCAATCTTGAGTTACTCACTCTGACCGACAAAGTTATTTTAAAGAGTAATTTTATAATATTATTTTTAAAAAATGTTCAGTACAAATATATTTTATTTATGCACTATAAAATTATATTATGTATCATACATTATAGTATATAAAATTATATTGGGAAAAAATAAGTCCAAAAATCATGAAAAAACTAATAAGATCAATTTTATAAAATAACTAACCATTCAATTGAATTAAATTACATAGATTTGAGGAATATTCCTTTTTATTGTAAATAAATACTATAAAAAGTTTTACTAAACATTATTGATTGAGGTCCCTCATTGAAAATAAAATTTCTCCCACCTCTAAATGTATTTATATGTTTTTGAATCTCCATATTTTTAGGTAATCTTTACTATTATGGTATAGTAGAATAATATATTGGAATTTTGATTGTAAGGAGATCTATACCACAAGGATTCTTACATAATATCAAAAAACTTATACAATTAAAATATATATATTGAGAATACTAAGAGACAATTTATATATACTTTCAATGGGTGACCTTAGAACCAGAAATATTCATCATTGATTATAATGTTTCATAAATTTTTCATAACAGTAAAAAATATTTATACAGTTGATTATCTTAAGGATTAATTATTATTTGTGAGGTGTTTCTCTCTTGTAATAGTGTGGAATGATTTCATGGTTAGTGTAAAAAAAATAGTATGGGTGGTCTACTAAACATATAAAGGAGAATATTTCCTTTTCTAAGATCCTTTTATAGATTTATGAATATTAAAAAAATACTTCTCAATAATAATACATGTTATGTTCCTAATGAAAGATATTATTCAAAACTAATGAATTTAAATTAATACTATGCTTTGAATTATATTATCAAAAATTTGTCAAAAAAATATTTTATGCTATCATTAAATGAATATTAATATATATTATAATATTTAATGTCTTTGAATAATATGTGATTGATAAGGATAAGTAGAAGCTTTCATCTATTTTTATTGGGAACTGTGGATTCATTCATACATATCCAATATGGATGGATAAATTTCAATTATATTAGATGTAATGTTTTAAATCATTATTTAATAGAAAAAAAATCTGAATAGGGTAGAAAAATTATTTCTAGTGAAGAAAAACATGTTTTTCTAACTCCAAGTGTGTAGATAAAATTTCAAGACTTTTATATTCATGAAATACGGTCAGTTTATTGTCTTTTTAAGTTTTAAAAAATGAGGAAATATTTAATTCCTATTTTTTTAATGTAATAAGAAACAATATTGTGGTATTTTTAGTTGTGAATAAATGACTGATGAAGTACTTTTTGAGGTCATACAACCCAAAATAATAATTTTTTTTGTTTAAGGTAATATTACTAGGACAAATATGTGAATGTTTCCAAGAACTTTCTTAGGAAAATGACATATGAATGAGAAACACTTGTATATTTCATTGATATATGAACATAGTGAAGGTGTGGAGATTATGACATATATATATCCCCTAATGAGAAATTTTGGTTATAGAATAGAGTGAGATCATTAATTAATATTCTAATAGAGAAATCCATTATAAAAATTCTGTAAGATCAGTTTATGTAGTGGTTGAGTGATAGTGTGTTCCTAATACTATAATGGAAGCTAAAAATGAATATCTTTACCATACTAATCGTCCTTAAAATTATTTCTATGAAGAATGATAGAGATCCATCAAGAAAAATCATCATCATATTCAAAGGGATACTTATTAAACAACTCAATAAATATCTACTATAGTAATTAGAATTCCATGAGGAATAAATTTCATTGAATAATATAATCCCCTTAATAAAGGAAAAAAAATGATTTTATGGGATACATGAGTATAAAAAATGACTAACAAATTAGAGTAATAAAATATAGAAGAAGTGAAAAGATAAAAAATATTTTTTGAGGTTGTAAATGAGTGAAATTGATCCACTAATATAATAAGTGACTCTTTAGTGAAGTGGAAGGGCTTTGACCATGTATGTGATTTGGGAGAATCATTATCCATTATTATACATGATGGATGCATGAAAAAATCTTTGAATAAAAATATATTCAAACAATATTTATCTCATGTTCTTACCAAAAATCATTATTAAGGATTTCCTTCACTATTTTTATTTTAAAATAAATGAATGGTGGCCTTTTCCAATATATTATGTTAAAAACAACCCATCATACAAAATATGTTTATATGAATTCTTGTATTTTTATAGATTATTAAAATATGTTTTCTTGGCATAAACATTCTTTTATAGATAAAATAATTTATTTCAGTTTTCATGGTGATTTTTCATGTGTTTCTAGCCAAAGGCACAAATCAATGATGATCATAACAAAAAATGATATATATATATATATACAGCATGTACTTTATAAACACACGTCATGTACCCTTTCCCAGGCATGGCTTAGTCAACCCAAGTACATGCCCATGTATTTGACCAAGACCCATGTGTTTTGTACTTCACATCTACATGTCCTTTATGTCCTTCCAGAAGTAGTTGGTGTCTAATAGAGATTCTATATGCCATGTGTGTTGGAACACATGACATGTACTTCCACCAACCAATTGTTGATGATTCTAATTTAAAGGGTGGCATGTTTTTTCACCTACCGGTGGAGAAAATGTTGATAAATAAGATTGACCCAAGTATACAATGTTTAAATTTGAGTACACACCATATAATCTATTTTTCTCTAAATAGATAGGAAGTATTCCAATTTATGGTTGTATACTCAAGGGGGTAGGTGTTTCTTCTCTTCCATTCAATATCCCTCGAATCCAAAATAGGATTTTTTATCTTCTGACTAATTTTTTTTAGTGTAATTGAATCCTTTTCCTATCCTCATCTCATATCCATTGTAGGGGTTGAGTTTCTTCCCAAGATTCACAACATGACCATGGTCATAAAAGGTTGATCTTCTTTTTTAGGTGTTGTAATAAAGTTATGGTCATAGATTAATAAAACTTTTGATGTGTTTTATATAATTTCGATTCTTCTTTATAATTATTTAAATGATAAAATTCTTCATACCACCAGTTGTGTCATGTCATAACAATAATGACACAACTGGGGAAAACTAAAAGATCTACAAAGGGTGAATCCATGACCATTTTATGATCCCGTTGCCACTATTTTAGGGTTATTGATCTGAAAATGTTTATTTTAATGCTCAATCGCTGGACTAGGGGATTGGTGTTTAAATACATGAATTTCTGTTATCATACCAAGAAATAGTATTTTAATTTAATCCCTATGGTAAAAAAATTATAAATAATTTGAATACTGAAGAAAAACTTTTTCAATGTACCCTAATTGATTTGTAACCTCGACACATCCATTATTTGATTTTTTATTTCTGTTCTTTATATCAAACCAAATTTTCTCAAATCATTTCACACACTTTTCCCTTATCATTTTGATTATTTTGTCTAGATAATTAATAGATACTCCCCAACTCACGTTTCTCATTTATTCTTTGTCTTTCACTGTGGGATTGACCCTAACTACTGCTAGCTACCCAGTTATTCAGATTATAAGGGAAAACTAATTTTTGATGCCTCGTGAAGAGCACAATAAAAGTTTGGCACTTTTGTTAAGTAGATTGAAAAAAGAAGCATGAGTCTGAGTCAAGGTTGTTTTACCCAGTCTATTCCTTTTTATTTCTTTATTCCTTGGGAACCTTGACCTATCATCCCTATGGATTTTTATTCAACTAGAGGTTGGTAAAATTCATTAGGAGAGTACTTTTATCCATATGATCTAATGTTTTTGTACTCGTATCAAGAAGAATATTATCTATACATGGATGATGGGTTTCAATATGAGGATTACCCATTTACATTATTCACCCCACCCATTTCTTCTTATCTTATAGAACTATCTTTGGTAAATTCCTAAAAAATTAATATCAATGGTGGAAAAATTTACCACACACAATTTAGACCAAACTGAAAGGTTGGGATGACTTGGAAATATGGTAGAGAAACTTTTTTGAGATAATTTCAAATATAGGAAATTTGGTTAGGTATGAATTTGGGTGTTCTCGTTCAATTTCAATTGAGGAAGAATGTTAAGTCATGTTCCCCACTTGTTGTACACTAAATATTTTTAGAAATAATTTTCAAAATATAAAAATTTAATATGGGAACACGTCATGTCATTTTAATACTAAATTTTATCAAAACTTTATTTCTAAAACCTCAGTTGATTTCTTACTTGATCTAGACGATTACTCTGATTATTTTCAGGTTTTTATCATAATGAAGTAAGAAATCAAGGAGGTGGAGTACGTACATGATCACACCAAGTCACAAGTCCACCATCGGCATTTACTAGCCAGGGAGAAAGGATATTATAAGACACTACCCAAACCACCTAAAGGTCGTGAAAATTGGATAAATAACAAGGGTTTCGGACATATATGGTGGTTATCACAATGGAATTCATATCCACTTTTAGACTATGGTTAAGTAATCTTACTCAGGTCAAGACAAAGAGAAAAAAACCAAGGCACTTGCTGGGAGGAATCCCAACCACTCTTATCTCTCTTTTTATTTTGTTTTTATTATCTACATGGCATGTACTTCTCTTTCACACATTGTGTACTACCATTTCATTCATATACTATTTAAATGTGAATAAAATGAGGTTACAAGATTTGTGTATCACTATACATGGTGTTTAATTTACTATTTATTGTATAATATAATAGTACTCTATGTATAAATAAACAATGATTAAGAAAATAAACATGAATGAAGCTTATGTCAATGGAGAGGTCTTCATAATGTATTTGAGCCATTTCTGGTTTGAATCACTCCACACACTCCTTTAGTATAGGGTAAATTCATGTTAATATCATGTATTATTAAATGGAATGTGTTATATTTTCAAAAGTAATTAAAATAATATAAAAATAAAAAATCCAATGGTGGGGATGAATTGGATGACATGGTCATAGCCCAAGGTTAAAAAGGACTGGGTTTGAGACCTTCTAGCTAGTTTAGTTCTATATTCTTCCACTAAAATAAAACCACATGATGTTTATTATAGAAAACATAATGTGTTATATTTTCATTATAATTTAAAATGTTTTCAAAAATAATAAATCACCCAGGGGTGATATGGGTTTATTGGAAGAGTCGTAACCTAGGGTTCAAAACGCCTAGGTTCAAATTTGAAAAATCTCCATACATCATCTCAGTCATAAATAATTAAAACCACACATTGTGCATTATTCCTTTCACCGTATAGTGTTATAACTATGACTAAAATATGAAAATATTAGAAAAAATACTACTAAAACCTTTTCTCCAATGGTTAAGGGTGCACACATGGATTATCCCAGTTTCCGATTTGAGTCGTGCCTCAAGAACTAGACTGAAGATTATAGTTTTATTTTTCAAATTTTAGAAAACACAATGCGTATTTCTCTGATACACTACATGTATAGATTTATTTTCATTTATAAATATATATTTATTTTCATTATAAATAATAATAAATAAATACATAATTTTAATAACCATTTATATTAAATATTTATTTATTTATTTATTTATTTATTTAAAAAGACACATACATGGAGTGTACTATTACATACAAGCCATGTTTCCTAGAAATAAAATTTGGGAACCCTAACTCAGCATGTACATGTGCATCTCCCCATTTTCCTCTCCCTATGGCTTCCACCATATACCTCTCACACCCCTCCCTCAAATCCTTCTTTTTTCTTTGATTAAGACCTAAATTTATTTCTCATTCCAATACTAGATTTAGTTATGTTGTTCCTCACCCTTAATTTCAATGATTTTGATGCATTATACATGATTTACGGATTGGGTGAATTTTTTTTTTGAAACCCGCAATACATTGGAACCCAGGAAGAACACACATCATGTATATTATGTACATAGGTAAAATCTATCCATTATAAATTTAAAAGTACATATTTTGTGAATTTGTACCATGTTGTATATATATTCCTTGGGCTAGTTTTAAAATAACCCATGTCTCGAAGACCACACACATAGTATCCCATGTACTAACACACAATGTGTGCATTTGATACATGTCATGTACATCATCCCCGATGATTTGGTCATTTAAGGGCACACACATGGTTCACTCCCCATTTTATTGTACATGGTGTGTGTGTGTGTCACATGTCGTGTTGGTTAATTTATACCCCCCCCCCCCCCCAGTAGAGTTTGTGTCAGAGAATACACATGGATAGATCCACATGTACTAATATGTGGCATGTACCCATTACACACGCCATGTATTGCAATTTTCCCACACACATGCCCACTCGGTATGTGTATCCAGATCGCATGGGCTAGAAATCAGACCATACTACACATCGTTTATTCTTTATAGACATGTTGTATACTTTTATTTTATGATTTCTCACTTTTTTCATCATTTTTTGTTTTTTTTTCTTGTCTTCTTTCCTTTCAGATCATGGAAGATGGGGACCGAACCAATGGGAAGTGGATGAGGCACGCTACTGATGAGGAGCGCACTAACAAATGATGAGTCTGGATCAGGATGCCAGGAGGGTGTTCTACAGTTGGTTTACCACCCCACCAACAGCCAACTTTGGAGATTATTCCTCCTCTTTTATTGGCTACAACATCTTCGAAAGAAACTTCCAACCATGCAGACACTATAGTACCATTAGGTGAGTTCATGAAACATTCCATATCTATTAAGGGATCCTATGTTGTAGATCCTAGCACCATCACAACACCATAAGTCCCCACTCCAGATGGACCATCTACACCGATGACTTGTGCACCACCATAGTAGGCACCTACAATTGTATGAACTGAGCCCCACCCATGCCTTATCTATGTCAAGTGTAAACCTAAGGCTGAATGAATATAGAAAATTTCAAGGAAGACGATTCAACTATGTGGATGATTGTTAGATATCAGTGTTCCAAAGTGACTGGGAATTTGGGAGGAGATCGAAGGGCTCTTTAGGAATACACATATGATCAATAATCTCTAAGTCATAACTTCTACATTCAGATACCCTTTTTTGCAGTTTTCTACTACATTCGAGTTTGATGGGCCCATATATCAAGACATGCTGATTGATATAGTGAATCCAATCTGATTCTGACTCAGCATGAGACACTTTTCAGTCACTATGGTATAGTTTGGTTGAGGGTGAGGCTTCTACCCCCATCCATCCACCCCACCCATGTTACCACCCTCACCCACCCTAGCTGTTAATAAATATTTTATATGTTGAGGGAGATTGTTGGACCAATAGACGGTATGATACAACATTATAGAAGAGAACCCTCATCATTTCTCCTAGTATCCACTTCATCCACTGCTATTTTAGTTCCATTATTATCCCCCACCATTATAATATGGGTTTTATTTCCATACGCGACATGCAGGTCCTTACCTATATCATCTGGCATGATTATCCTAATCTCCCTTACTTCACCACCTCATAATTCAATGATATGTTCATTTCCCATCAGGGAAACCTAAATGGTGGGTTTTATACCACTTGGTTGGAACACCATCTAGGGGTGTTTGAGCTATCTCTCCCTCAATATTTCTTAGGTTCTCCCCAGTGGATGGAATTTGTCATGCTTATTCACATGAAGATTATTGAGAGGTGGGGATCCTTTTTTCTCATGCAGGATCCCCCATCACCAGATATGGAGGGAGATGATCCACTTTCCCTTGAGTCTTTTGTTGCTCCGATTCCACCCCAACCACCACCTCCACCCGCACCTTTGGCTGATCTCCCGATATCTGTCTGTATGGCCATCATGAACCTCCTCCAAGATGTCATGGATCAATATCTCAATAATATTGAGGGAATATTGGTCCTTATTATTCATCAACTATACATTTAGTTCTCTCCCTCACTATCCCCTCATCCATATCATCAACCGTTAGCACAATAGGCCCCGTTAATAGCCCTATCCAATAACTTAGTGATTATATCCTCTTCTGGACTAGCGGCCACTTCAACGTATGTAGCCATCGATATTCTGGCTCGTCTAACACGGTAGAGTAAGGAACCCACACCTATATCTTATACTATTATTTTCCCATCCTTGTAGGAACCCTCAGTATCAAACAGTACTTATCCTAATGATACTCAATGACTATTTCTAAAACACAATTATTTCATTTTATATATATTTTTAGTGCTTCTTTCGATGTAATTCTTTTGTGCATGAAGTACACATATTACAATTTCATAAATAGTCATAGGTACTCTACTATATCGTTGGAATCTACTTTCAACTTCATTCCAACTTTTTCAAGCTCTCAATTAGGGGAGTATATTTTTGGAATTTATTTTTATTCAGTTTGTTTATATTACTACTTTCACTTATCTCCCTTCCCAAGCCCGGTTTTGTATTTTTAGATCCTCTGCTCTTCCTTAGTGTTGTACTTGGAGGACAATGTGAGATATTAAGTGTGGGGGAGAGTCACTTGAGTATTCTGATATTCACCTTAAACTAATTTAAGAGACATCATTAAATACTTTAAATATTTTAAAATGTGGAAAAAATCTATTAATTATAATTATATTTAATAAATACATTGATATAAATTATAAAAGTAACATTCTTATTTTACTTTTAAATTATTCTAAAATGATTTCTAATATTTTTTTCTTTTTGTTTTAAATTCTTGAATATTTTCATTTATTAGACAGGTCATTTTTATCCATGTCATGACCTGATTGACCCATTATTATCCTCATTACCAAGAGGTATTCTGATCCCTTTGTCATATTCTTATTGATACCCTCTTTCTTGAGAAATTATTAGGATATTAATAACTTCTAGATCTTGAAATTTTTTCTCTTAAAAACCTGATGCTTTTGAATCACATTAAAATGACTGAGGTATATAATTTATATTTCCATCCCATTTTGACCTTTTATACCAACACTATAAAATGCCTTTATAGGAATCCAAATTACAATCATTTTATCATTCCTACCCTAATTCATTGATTATATTACATGATTATTCATTTTATCTTTAAATAGGCAGTTTGGAGATTCATGGAATATTTTAGTGAGCAGAAATGAAATTAAGTGTGGGGGAGAGTGAATCTTTTTTATTTCGTTAGAAGGGTTCCAAAACCACCATTCCTTGTATTATTAAGTGTTTTCTCTAAAAAATGATGAAAAAATAAAAATAGGACAAAATTCATTCATTATACTTATTGATGGTTTACGAACCTATGTTGACAAGGGATGATCATGGTGATGTTGACCATTAAGAGATGTTTATGTGGATTCATTTTTTATTGATATTTTTCATTTAATGTCTTGATTTATTATTTAATAATATATCATTCTTTTTCAAGCCTCTGAAATTATTTTTCACATCATTACTTACCTACCCTTAGCCTCAAAAACATCTAAAAATATTGAAAGACCTTATGATTTTTGTGATTTAATTTCTAAGTGGAAATTTTTATTACTTGCGAGCTTATGTATAGATTTCATATGAATAATATTGAGCATATCAATGATTAAATGATCTTGAGTGATGAGTGTGTCATTTTATGTTGAGGTAAATCATCTGCCATCTTATATATTTTTGAAAAGTTAAAAAATGCAACTAAAAGAGGATGAATGCATTAAATTAAATTATATATAAGGCATGATTAGAATATATTTGAAATGAAAATATGTTTTCTATATTTTAAAATCCTCTAATATTAATATAGAATTTATAATTATAATTAATTGAATCCTTCCCTTTTTAGAGTATGGATTATTTTTATTTTGAAGTTGAATTTTTCTTAAGGGTAAAAAAATGATTATGTGTGGGGAGTTTTACATTCTCGATTTGTTTATAAAAATTCATATATTTTATATATTATTAAAACATTTTTTCATCCGATACACATTATTTTATGGATAAAATGCTTTATTTTAGGTTTCATGGTGATTTTTCAGGTGTTTCTAGTAAATACCATAAATAGGGGATGATCAGAGCAAAAATTGATATATACACAGTGTGTAATTTATAAACACACACCATGTACGCTTTCCTAGGAACAGATTTTCTAGCCCATATACATTCTCATTTAGCAAACGAAGACCGACACACCATGTACTTCACATCTACATGTTGGGTACATCCTTCCAAATGCAGTTGGGGGCTAATATAGATTACACCAACCATGGGCAGTGACACACGCACTGTGTACTTACACCAATTGGATTCTGATGATTCAAATTCAAAGGGTGGAATAATTGTTTACCTACTAGAGGAGAAACGGAGTAAAATAAGGTTTATCCATTATATGATGTGAAATTTTGAGTACAAACTGTGTAACTTATTATTCTATAAATAGAGAGTCAGGCCTCTAAATTCAGGGTTAGAAACTCAAGGTGGGAGGTGTTTCTAATCTAACATTTTAACTCCCTTTATTCTAAATTTTTATTCCCTTTTTAGTGTAATTCTCTCATTTCCCCATACTTCTCTCATATCCATGGTAGGGGTTGAGCTTTTGGTCATCCCACACACTGTGATCATATTCTTAAGAGACTAATATTATTGTGTTGGGGTCTTAATAAAGTTATAGGTGTGGTGTAATAGAACTTATGATGTGTTTTCTATTATTGTGAATTTTTTTTATAATTATTTTAATGGTTAAATTCTACATAGAACCAGTTGTGTCAGATTGGACTAAGAATGAAAAAACTAAGAAAAAATAAAGTGGTTATAATGGGTCAATCCATGGCCATTGGATGAGATCATTTACAATATTTTAGGGTTAATGATTTCAAAATTTGTATTTGAATGATAAATCACAAGACCAAGGGGTTGTTGGTTAAATACACAAATTCCTCATATCAGACCAAGAAATGGTATTTTAATTGAATCCTTGTGTAAAAAAATAAAAAAAACTAAATACTAAAGAATAACTTCTTTAATGTACCCTAATCAAGTTAAAACCATAACATGTTAGTTTTCTAATTATTCTTTCCTTTCTTCTATTTCAAACCAATTTTTTTATAATAGTTTCACACACTTTTCCCTTCTCATTTTGATTATTTTTCTGGATAATTGTTTGAGACTTTCCAACTCATCTTTCTCGTTTCTTCTTCATCTTTCCCTATGGGATTAACCCAACTATGACTAGCTACCCGGTCAGTCAAATTAGAAGTGAAAAAATAATTTTTCGTACCTCATAGCAGGTGCGTTCAATCCTATATGAATTTTTTTTCTAAAAAAATTTTAGGTTTAGTTTACGAATCTATGAAATTCTATTCATGATGTTTTTATATTTACTTTTATTGAATTTTTCCTTAGAATTTTTTGGTTGAATATAAATAAAAAGTGGTATATTTATTATAAAATAAGAGTCAGTCAAATAGAATTAAAATATATACGTGTTGTGTCTTTTGAATATGGTTTAACCTAGGGTGAATGGTCATATTAGATCAAGGAATGTTCTTTTCATAGATTAGGGAATGTACTCTACCTAGAGTGGGTGTTCCAACATTGAACTATCAAAAAAATCCTCAAACATTTCCTCATAAATCATATACCCATTAGAGAATATTCTTGAGTTCCAAAAAAATTATACTTATGAATTATATCTAATAAAAATATAAAGGATTGAGTTATTAAGAACAAAATGAACTTTTTTATATGTTTTATATTTCAACCAAAGTTCTATATGAATCATCACTCTTCATCCTATAGATTTCTAGTACCACCCCTATATGGGTTCTCTATCTAGAATAATAAATCCTTTAAACCAAGCTCTCAATTTCCAACCTAGTTCAACCACATTACAAATATAATTTTCCATAGGTTAAGAATTGATTTATCTGATGTAGTACTTAGTGAACAAGGCATATCCAAAGGGTTTGGGTGAATAGGGTTGTGTGAATGAGATGTTTTTTTCAAAAATATTTATAATTGCACTATTATACAAGAATTTATACATTCTTAAGAAAAAATTACTTATATTTAATTTTTAATTTTATTTTTCATTGGGTTCTCTATGAAAATGTGGTCTCATAAATTGGACCTTGATCTTTTTCATGTAGTTGAGGAAAAAAATGAGAAATTTTCAATGATATCATTCAGGAAATAATTCCTTATTATACCACCCAAAAATATTTTCTTTCATTTTATTTATTATAGAGACATAAAAAAATTTCATTACAAGACAAAATATTAATATATATGTATTTAAAATGATTAATGGAATAACTATACTACCCCAAAATCAAAATATTATACCATTATATATTACAGGTGTGTTAATGATGTATAAGAAAAATAGTTATTTATTATGTAAACCCCTACTGAATAAGTGGTTCTTATGTGGTATTTTAATGTTAAACTTGATGATCGTTGACATAAATAGGAGTAAAAGACACATTTTTCACAAAAAAATTATTATTTTATGCTTGTTTATAAACATTAAGGATAGAATATGTGTTTCTAAAATTTCTATATGTGTTGATTCATGTATTTCTCTCTATGGGAACATTGGGTGATAGAAATTTATGATTAAATTAATGAAAAACTCAAGAATGTTTAAATTGATAACGTTACATAGCTATTTTGTATATATTATTACAATAATATATATTAACCATGTTCTTATAATTGAATTTATTTCATAATAAACATATTATAACTTTTACATGTGGATGTATAAATTATATTATATAATGTGCACAAGATTTTTTCCAAAAATATCAATAAATATGTCTAATATATTTCTTCCACTAGTGGTTCCTTGGTGTTCTATTGATGAAAACCATTGATTGTTATATGTTTTTCTAGGATAATCTGAATACCCTATTTGTTGTGAGCAATAAAAAATAACTAATATTAAATGTATGATATGTTTCACTGTTTTTTTGATAATTCATAGAGAGGTTCTGATTTTTAATTCAAAATATATATATTGAACCATACATAGTAGTGTAGCATATATAATTTGTTGGATGCATCTATAGTAGGTGTAATATCCATATTTTTAAAAAGATAATAAAAACTATCTTGTTCATAAATTATACATTTCTTATGTGAAAAAAATTATTTATGAGTGGAAATAACTCAATAAATGTGTTAAAGGAATTAAGTAAGGGTAAAATATTAGTTAACACTACGAAATATTAAATCAAATGTTTTTTATTTAGACACTATATTGGTGTGAGATTATTAGGTTCATAAATACTCAACCAATATAGAATAAAATTACTAACTAAATTATATTAAGAACATGTATTTTATTCAATATAATTGAATAGATCTAAAAAATTGCATTTTATAAGAAATTTGAGACCACCCTTAGGTCTGAAACACATTTTTTACCCTATGTTGGGTATAACACATGTAATTGTTAGGAGTTTTCATGGATCACTTGCAATAAAACCCATTTTTAGTTTTAATTAATTATTTATTCTATTTTTTTAACTAATAAATAATTAATATCTCTCGAATAGTGTGTGGTATAAGAAATATGAGCATGGCGTTAGGTCCAGAGCATGGGGTTTACACTAGGTCGGGTATAACATTTATACTCATTGGGAATTTTAATAAGTCAACCTTTTTATTAAAATTATTTAATATTTATATTAAATCATTATTAATTTTAATTCATTAAAAAAATAATTCAATACTGATTATCGCTTCCAATGCCTGAAAAATCCATTTGAACCATTGGAGATTTTCAAATTTCCAATTTACCACCATTTAGACCACAACTAATTTATCAACACCCTAATAAATGTAAATCAATGACTTCATCATAGATTTTAGGCTGAACCGGTGTTTAAATTGGGTTTTTGAGTTTTTACATTAGACACATACGGGTTGAGGTGTTCATAGCTGATCATTTTGATTTTTGGGTTGATTCTGTGAAAACCAAGCTACCTCAAGACTCCTTTCATGCATTTGTTTAAGGTCCTATGATCGGTTTCGAATCCCTATCGCATGGTTTCCAACAAATGATTTTTTTTAAATTAATAATTTAAAATGAAAATTTTAAAAATATAAAACAAAAGATAAATTTTCATTGCATTTGATGATTTTGATCATAATTTTAAAATTATCTAGGAATGATAATTATCATCACATGTTATGATCTAAATGATAATTTAATAATTATTTAGGAGAGAAAATACCATCACATGTGATATTTTAATAAATAATTCCAAAATTATCTAGGAGAGAGTAGGTATCATTGAATATAATATTTTATTTCATTTTGAAATAAAATAGTATTTTGGTTTTATGAAATCCTAGATATGCCTCAATCATCGACATTTTGATAACTCAAAACATTGAGGTGTCAAAATTGATGATAATTAAACCACAAAAAAGACTTTCTAATTTTTGATGTAGGAAGTTCCTTACCTTCTTGGACTCATGTTTACACTTTTTTCCTTGTTGATTATATTTTTTAGCATTTGATTGTTCATTCTTTATTTTATTGCATATGTGTATATTTTTTTAGGCCATAAAAAATGTTGTGATTCAATGAGTGATATTAGTGTAGCTTTTATCCATGTTTGATTATGATCATATGTTGTTGTGTATGCTACTATATACTCATGTTGATATATTATGCCTACCTGTGTGCTCTACTTGTACGTTTATTACCATACCTTATTGTTTTTAGTGGTATTTGAGATAGGCGGACCATCATGAAATATTTAATTACCTAGTGGGGTATATTTCATGATTTCAACAATAGCAATGAGGGACTTGAGCATGGGGTGGAGGTACGAGGTAGACATGGTGTTTTGTCGAGGGTGTACTTCAGGTAGCCTTGATTCCAAGTTCCATTCACCTTGAGATAGTCTGGTTGATGTGAATACTAGTTATTCTAGTCTGGAGGATCCAGGTTACATGGTCCTCTTGAGGGATATATGACATCAGGTATCATTTCCATGACACATCGAGGATGTCGTACTAGGAATGGTTTGTTTCTACTGACCTTTTTTGATATCTTACAGCGTGGAGCTGAAGCAGGTATGGTTGGGGGTTATGGCATCTTGGTTTGTTCACTATAAATTGGTTTTGTATTGTATGTTTATGTGTTTTATGCATTTATTATTATTATTATGGCATAAACTTGTATACTTGGGGTCATCAAGTTAAGGATTCATTGGTGGTGTCCTACTAAGTCCTGTACTCATACCCTACTCATGAATTTCAATGTGCTAGTATATTTCATGAGAGACCTAGTTAAAGAAAAGGGTCATATGGTGGATATCTATGTCGATGGAGCATAAAGCTAGGGCAGACCAGGATAGACACTAGAGGACCCTATAGTTCTTTTATTTATTGTCTATCTTATTCATTCTTGATAGGACTTCCAATTTGAGAGATTCTTTTATTTTCATGAATTGTATGTCATTTACTTTTTTCATAATTACTATGATTATATATTTATTATATTTTCTTATTTAATATTGATCTTATGACGTGGTACTGAGGGTATAGTCTCCCAAGTGATGGACTTAGACCCTCGCTTCTAGCCAAAAACATCTTACATATGAGGAGGAATGCATGAGGTTATGTGGAATTCTAGATAGGACTTAGTGGTTTGGATCAAGACATTACAAAATGGTATAGATTATGAGGATTCACTAACATGTTTCTTCTCTTAGTCTTGGTTTGGGATAAGTTAAATAATATTTAGGAAAATGGGACTCGGGTTGGGAAACTGTGTCAGCGTCTGGAAAACACAACATAGTGGACCTCCGAGTTTTCATATGGGGAAATTTAAGTTCTATTATTAATATTGATTAAATTCACCTTGGGTGGAACACATGATTTTATATATGATTTAAAAGAATTTTCACATGTTCATGCATCATGACTTGGAAGTTAGGTTTACATTCCATATATATACATGTTGTAGAGTGTTATAGTAGTTCATTAATTAAATTCCTTAATTTGTGTTATATGTCTGGGATAGTTTGTTCTGTGTGATATATTTGTGTTTCCATGCTGTATGATATATATTTATTGGAATTAATTAGTTGAATATTGAATGATGTTGTGTTAGTATATATATAATGATTGTGACTAACATGCGGGGATATAATCAAGGGTTATTACTGGGAGGGGTATACATTTGGTTAAGAGTAGACTCCTTGGAAAATGATGTTTGATCCCATGGACAGTTTAGGATTTTACATGTTCATAATCCTATTCTTTTTGTAGAATATTCTACCATATATACATTTGGTGGAATCCCCATCCAATCAGGATTCTCCTGATCATGTCCTCACACCATATCTAGTGGTGCAAGAAGTGGTTTGTAATCAGCCACCATCGAGATCCATGATTGATGCGCAAGGGATTTACAGCTCCACCATCCTCCATCCTTCCAGGGAACTAGTGGACCACAAGATACTGAGGATTGGGTGTAAATCATATAGGGTATATTTAACCTCATGGAGACACTATCAGACATGATGGTGAATTTGGTAGCATTCATGGTACAAGTACTCACTAGGCATTGGTGGGGAGTTATGGGATAGGCTGGATGACGTGAGGGTCTCACCTACGATGCCTTCAAGACCTTATTTTTGGACAATTTTCCCCAAAACACTGAAGATCGATCAATCACATAAGTTCATGGAGCTCCATCAGGCTTCCATGAGAGTATTAACATAATCTACATGTTTTACCGAGCTCCTTTATTTTTCACTGCTTTTGGATACTAATGATACCCAGAAGGCCATAATGTTTGAAATCGATCTTCAAACTGACCTTAGACAGTAGGTATGGAGATTCAACCTAGATTCATACCTAGAGGTTCTATGGGAGGCCCTGACCATTGGTATGATTTTGGAGGATTGATGAACATGTGTCATTTTCCTAACATTCACTAATCATACATGTGGACCTTCCACTACTATTTTGAAAACCTCTTATGATGGAAAGAGGAGGAAGACCAAGAACATGGGGAAAATAAGTGGTGTGCAAGTGTATCATATCTCCGTATCTTCATTCCATTATAGAGGTAACCTATAGTGCTTTAATTTTGTGAAGTTTGGGCATTATCTTCAGTTGTGTAGAGTGTATCAGAGAAAATTCAGATAGTGTGACATGACATGACACCTTCAGTAGTTTTATTCCAGAGCATCAACTAGGAGAGGAAGGCCAAAATGACCAGGGGTGGAGGTCTAGTAAGGTACCTCAGTAAAAGATTTAGACTTCTCGTATGATAGTAGCACAAGGAAAATGTAGTATATTTGACACAAGATGGGTTTATGCAGTGGATCATATTCCAATAGATGGTGGGGAGGGACCATCCGCTGTTTGAGGTACAGTTTTGATCACTTCCACTCTATCTACTACTTTTTCAATACAAGTGATTCCCATTATTTCATATCTTCATAAGTAGTTGTTTCACAACACTTACCTGTCAATTCATCATCTAAGTTAGTATCCCTTGATACACCATTAACTATGAGATTATACCATCTTCACTGATTCCCAAAGTGTCCACTAGTTTTTGTAAGCTATGGACATATTTGGGAATTCATGATTCTGGAGAAAATAACTTTCGATGTGGTCCTCTGAATGGAATGGATGACCAACTTCTGAGCTCATATTTATATCTATCATAGATGGGTATCTTTTACTTATCTAATGGTAAATAAGTTCTTGATGACTAGAGAGTGGGAATGGGGAGCAGGTATAGTTGGACCAGACTTGAGTCAGCTCAGGATGATTATAACATAGATGGAAAGATTGGAACTTTCAAGAGGATTAGTGGTAGTCCCCTCATATTTTCCACAAATCATGGAGCACTATATGAATATTTTTCTATATGTATTTATAGGACTTCCTCCTGAGAGAGGTGTTGACTTTGAGTTAGATCTTGTACTAGTTGTGCAACCCATTTCGATATCTGCATATCATATGGATCCAACAGAGCTAAAGTTGATCAAGGTACAACTAGAAGACTGGGAGATGAAGGGTTTTATCAGACCTAGTACTTAACCATGAGGTGCACCTATTTTATTCTCCAAGAAGGAAGATGGTAGTCTTTGGATATGTATTGATTACCAAAAGCTAAAAAATGTGACGATGAAGAACCAAAATCCATTGCACTAGATTTATGATATCTTTGCTAAGATATGAGGATCCTGGTGGTTCTCTAAGATTGATCTTTGATCGGGCTATCAGTATTTTTTATTTAGAGAGGACGACATTCTGAAGATGAAATTTTGGACCATATATGGGCTAAAAGATTACTTGGTAATTCTGTTCAGGCTGACGAATGCATTGACAGTGTTCATGGCCCTCATTAATAATATCATCCATATATTCTTAGACTCATTAATCCTAGTATTTTTTGATGATATCTTTATCTACTTATAGACACCATAAAAACATGGAAGTCACCTAGTGATAGTCATGAGTATGATTTGAGCCCACATGCTTTATGCCAAGTTGTCAAAGTGTGATTTCTGGATTTGAGAGGGGAAATTTCTAGGACATGTGGTGTATAAGATATGTATATTTACATACCCAAAGATGGTTGAAGTAGTTATGTCCTAGACATATTCCCAAAATTTGTTTGATATTATGAGATTTTTTGGTTTAGTAGGATGTTACTGATGGTTTATCCAGGACTTCTACTGACTTTCAGCACCCATGAAAGCACTATAAAATATTAGAGTGAAGTTCTAGTGGTCAAAATAGTGTGAAGAGGTTTTCCTTGAGCTAAAGATATAGTTAACAATAGATCCATTACTGATACTCCCTGAGCCTAGGATTTATTATTCAGTGTACTTTGATTGATCAGGAATTGTTTTGGGAGAGGTTTTGATGATAATAGAGCAGATAGTTTCCTATGGGTCTCGTTATCTATGACCCCATGAGAAAAACTACCATACAGATGACTTGGAGCTGGGAGTAGTGGTTAATGATTTGGAGTGTCAGAGACACTATCTATTTAGTGATATATTTATTGTTTACACTAACCACAAGATACTTCTATATATCTTTACATAGAGGGACCTGAACATGAGATAAAGGTGTTGGGTTGATTATCTAAAGAAGTTATACTTTGAGATAGTGTATGCACCTAGGAAAGGAAATGACATTGTGGATGCTCTCAGCAATAAGACATAGGTTGAGCATGGTATTGGTGAGAGGCCGTTAGAGGATCATTAGTGATTGATGTCCTTATTGGTTGACTAGAGGGTTGATGCTTCAAAGGATCCGGGATCTATGACTTTTTCCATTTTTTATTACATCTTCTCTTGTGGACTGGGTGAAGATTGGACAAGAGATAGAATCGGATTATGTTGTCATGAGGGATTACCTAGCTGGGGGTGACCCAAAACCTACATAGACTTTAAGTGATAATGATGTGATCATGGTACATGAGAGAGTGGTAGTCCTAGCTTCCCTCAGAGAGGAGTTGATGAGGGATTACCATACCTCTATATAGGTAGTGCATCTTGGTGTGACCAGGATTTACCATGAATTTAAGAAGCAGTTCTAGTGTCCAGGTATGAAGAGATACATTGATGGTTTTGTCTCTTGATGACTTACCTATCGAAGGGTAAAAACTGAGCACCAATATCCTTGTAGATTGTTACAATAAAATAAGATACTTATGTGGATGTGGTAATACATCATGATAGACTTTGTGACGTGGTTACCGAGAACCCTGAGGAGTCATGACATGCTCTGGGTGGTTTTTTATCAGTTAGTGAAGTCTACTCACTTCTTACTAATTAGAGAGACACAATCAGTGGAGGAGATAGGAAAGCTCTATGTTTGAGATATCGTACACCTTCATGGAGTTCCTTTCAACATTGTTTCAGATATAGATGCACATTTTATGTCATTTTTTTGGTAGGGGATGAAAAAATCCCTAGGGGATCAACTAATGTTGAATACGGTATACCATCCCCAGACCAACATATAATCCAAGAAGACTATACACATATTATAGGATATGCTTCAAGATTTCATGATTGATTTTGTTGGATCATGGGATAACCACCTTGTCTGGGTTCATCTCTCGTACAATAACTGTTATTGGGATTTGACTCATATTTCACCTTATGAGGATCTTTATGGGAGGTCCTTTCACTCACCACTATGTTGGCATGATATGGGTGAGGTGGCGGTTGTTGGCCCCAATATGGTTCATGAGACCTCTAAGAGAGTACAACTGATATAAAAGATATTGATCACCCACTTAGAGTAGACAGAGATTACATACCAAGGGTAAGGGGATTCCCTTGGAGTTTCTTATGGGAGATTAGTTTTTCTTGAGAGTGACTCGTCGGTAAGGGCACAGGCATTTGGGAAAGAAGGGAATGTTAGCACCACATTTTTTTTGACCCTTTGTGATCACCGTGTGGATAGGGGTAGTGACGTATCATCTAGACCTCCTGTATCTCTATCAAGATATGAATGAAGTGTTCCGTGTTTCACAACTTCAAAGGTACATACCCAACCCTGTTCATGTTATTGATTGAGGGGTTATTGAGTTGGAGACAGTTGCATTTTATGAGGAGCGTTCGGTGCAGACCATACATCAAAGAAAGAAGGTGTTGTAAGGAAAGATAGTATCACTAATCAGGATTCAGAAGAAGCATGGACGGATCTAGGAAGTGAAGTGGGAGCATGAGTCTGATGTTTGAGATCAGTGGCTTGAGATATTTGAGAAATACTTCTAGAGATACTTCTTGAGGAATAGAAGTTGATATAGTGGGAAAATTATAGTATCCAGATTTTTACAAAGATAATAAAAACCCTATTGGTGATAAATTATAAGTTTCTTATATAAAAAAAAGATTTATCAGTGAAAATAACTTAATAAATGTGCTAAAGGAATTACATATGGGTAAAATCTCAGTTAAATTTTTTAAATATTCAATCTAACATTTTCAGAGTTGGAAGCTATGTTGGTGTGAGATTCTGAGGCCAAAAAATCCTCAAAGAAGTTGGAATAAAATTATTAATTATATTATATTAAGCTGTACAATTTACTCAAAATAATTGAATAACCCCAAAATGATGTGTTGTATGAGAAATATAAAAACATTTTTTTATCTGTAACGTGTTTTTTTACCCTAGGAGGGGTATTCCATTTGTAAGAATCAGACATTTAGATGGATCACTCATGATAAAAACCATTCTCATTTTTAATTAATTATTTATTACATTTTTTAATTAATAAATAATTAATATCTCTCAAATAGTGTGTCTTATGAGAAATTTGAGACCATCGTTAGGTATGGAATGTGGGGTTTACCCTAGGAGAGGTATAACTTTTATACACATTCAGTCTTTGGATAGGATGCTCATTTTTTTAAAATTATTTAATATTTATATTAAATTACTATTAATTTTAATTCATTAAAAATCACTATTGATCATCCTTTCTATTGCTTGAAAACTCTATTTGAACCATCATAAGTTTTCAAACATCCCATTTACCAACGTTTAGACCGTAATTAATTTAGAAAAACCATAAAAAAAATTAATTAAATTACTCCATCATATATTTTAGGTAGAATCCGTGTTTAAATTGGGTGTTTAAATATTTACATCATACATATACGAGTTGAGGTTTTCATAGCCAATCATTTTGATTTTTTTGGTTGATTATGTCAAAACCAAGCTCCCTATAGACTCCTTTCACACATTTGTTTGAAGGTAATATGATTAGTTTTGAATCCATGGATCATGGATGTTCTTCTATGGATGAAGGCTTCTTCCCTTTCCTTGTGCATCTCTTCTAGGTGACTTTTTATTCTTTATTTTTTTATTTTATTTTCGTTTCAATTTTATTCAATAATTAAAATTATAAAGAAAAAAATGTAATATGTTAAAAAACAAATAAATAAAATAGAATAAGAATATCGATGTCAAATAAAAAAATTATAATAATTAAAATTATCAAGTGATAATTTTAATTTGAATATCAAAAGATATTTCTGAAAAGAAATTATCAATATACATTTAAAAAAATATCAAAGGTTAGCAATAAAATTATTAAATGATAATTATAATGTTTCACAAAAGGATAATTTATCAAAATTATTTACGGGATAAAATATTGAATTGATTTGTCTAAAATATATAATGAATTATACAATGATAATTTTAGAGAAATTACGACATGAATATTATTGAAAGGAATATTGTAAATATTTATCAAGCGATAATTACAAAAATAATTCATAATATAATTGAAAAATGATAATTTGAATTGATTTATTAATATAATATATTTATAAAAATTATTAAAGGATAAATGAATTATTAAATATAAATTCATAGGTTAAATATTTCAGTATAAGTACTCACTTTTTATAAAATTTATTTTATACTTCATAAATTTGTTTTCTTCCAAAATAATTTTTATTTACTTTTGTGAGAAAATATTATAATTTATTTTCAAAAAATATATAAATTGTATTCTATGTAAATAATATTATTTTTAAAATCATCATATCAAATTATCATAGGCTGAAATTTTTTTATTTTTCTGAAAAATATTGATTTCCTAGTGAATATTAGGGAATATCGATTTTTATAGAAATTTGTATATTTATTTAAAGATTTTACAAAGTTACATTTTATTTTAAAATGATATCAATTTTGAATTAGTTTTTTAATATTATTAATAATTAAATTTAGTTCATTGGAATCAATTTTATGATTTAATTTGGTATAGAAACAATTTTAAACACAAAAAAACATTTTGTCGAAAAATTATTTTCATTGTGTTTTTTATATTGATTTTAAATTAATTAACACCACTTAAATAAATTTAATAATGAAAAATTTATTACATATTTAGATTTTTGAGTTCCATATTTGGTAAATAGGTCCCTTATTTTTTATTATTATGAATAGTAACTATAGTAAATAATTGACACCATGTTAAGGGAAAATCGGGTAATAAATGTACACATGATAAAGATAAGAAAATAATCTTAACAGTTTTCTTAATTTTATTTGATGAACATATTTATTCCATAATCAACCAATATTTGAAAATATGATCTTTTTTCAATTTTTTTGGATTTATACTGTAATATTATTTAATTTAATGAAAAGTAAAAAAAATTCATTCTCTTTGATTTATTAAAACAAAAATTCTGAAAAAATGATAAAGAGAGGATATGTTTGGATATATATATATATATATATATATATATATATATTAAGTATAGATTCTTTTTTCAACATTTAAGTTTATTTATAATTTTTAGTGATGATATAATTACATTAAGTATAGATTCTTATGAAATATTATGGAATTTTTAGAGTATTATATTTGAATTATTCCTTTTTCATGATTTATTTAATGTCATGTTAAATGAATAGTTTCAAGAATTACATTATTAATATTTTATAAAATATAATATTATATTAAATTTTTTAAATTTTTAATAATATTAAATTCAACAAAATTAATGGGATATGGTTTAAAATGCCATTAATGGTCCATTTATTGGTCATTATTCCTTTTATCATAACATTCATGACCCTTAAATGGAAGAAAATTTTAATGTTGGGGTAATCTTCAAAAGGGCTAATGGGGATTAAAACTAAATGATAAGGGTGGAAAATAGTAAAAACATGTTAAAATTTTATTCTGTGGGATTATTTTGACTCATCCTCATATTAAATTTGAATTATATCAATTTCATGCCATTTGGATATGAAAAATAATTTATATTATTTTATTAATTTAATAAATTTCTAGAATACCCATCCCCTCACATATAAAATGACACCCCTTAATTCACTTTATTACACCACATTGAGAAAACAATCTTGAGAAATCCCTTAAAATTAATCTTTTAAACAACCTTATCCAAGTTATGGAGGTGACGGTATCCCTAAAAGTCCATCCCCAGATTTCTTAATAAAGAATCTAATATAGGTCTTCTTAAGATGAGGTAATCCTCTTAAATGATCTCTTTCAATTTATTTCTTCTTCTACTTCTTCTAAATATGTGGTATCTATCATGAAATAATAAATTAAATATAATTAATATAATTAAATGTTATTATGACTCTGAAATTCCAATTATCTAGCATCTATTCTCTCAAATGGTAAGTTAAATTACTGATCGTGCGCACATATGGCTTACCGCTTACACATAGAGATACAATTAATTTTTAATCATATTTATTTATTAGTAGGTATTATGATGGTTTTAATGTTTATATATGATATTTTAAAAAAAAAATATGCTTCTAGATTATAATATCATATCTGACTTCTTACCTTCCAATCTATTGGAAAATGATAATGTCACTTCTGCGTACATGTGGAATACTACCTCTATATAGTGATGTGATCCATTTGTAATTTTAATTTTAGTTAGATGGTAATAGATAAATATTTAATTAATATATATGATTGTTATGCTATAATAAGGATTCTATAGTGTTTAATTATTTTTTACATTTCTTTCATTCCATCTATCAAAATGTGAAAACAATGTTCATGCATAGGTACGGCCTACTATCTCCATGAACAGTGTAATTCATTTATCTATCTCTATCATTAATGGATTACTCTAAATAAATATATAATTAATATGCTAAAAAATTGGAGATGATAGACCCATGATAAAAATACAAGGACCAAAACTGTAAAACTGAAGCATGTATGGAAGACGTTGTAGTTATCACCCAGAACAAGGATTTTAATAAAGAATTACTAATAAACGGGTTATATAAGGTTATGTATAAAAAATATATTGTATGATATATGTTATTATAGATCTATAATATATGTATAATAAATATATATTTATAATACTGGATGTTCCAACATGTATAAAGGAATTCATACTAGAGTTAACAGATTTCATAACTCAATTTTTGTTCCTTGGGTAATTTTACTCTTTATTTACTTCATTATGCTAAGATTATTTGTGGAATAACCTTTTATTATTTAATATATTATTTAAACTTAATATATTTTTATTTACATTTGGTACACATAATCAGTTCATTAATTAATTCTTACATCAATGTTAAGATATATGTTAGAGATTTCGTCTCAATTTCCACTCCTTCGAGACATATTTGTTATAATGAACCAATTGATTTTTAACATGTGTCCCTACTTCCCCTTTAATATGTTATATCATGAATATATTTATATTGATGAAATTTAATGTCTAACTTTATTTAAGTTATTCCATGGGGGTTATGATTCCAAAGTTACCAAAGTGGTAGGAGTTTATTTCACAATCTCATTATTATTTGGGATTATATGTGTTTAAGTTTCTGATGGGTGAGTTCTTTGATTTTTATATATTAATCCAAAAAAAATTATCCTATGGATATTTATATAAATTATAAAGTTTTATTTAATATAACATTCTTTTAGTACTCAATATAATAAAATCATGCTTTCAAGGAAAAACAACTTACTTCTCCACTCGATATGAAATATTTTTATTCTATGACCATATTTTGATTAAAATATTTTAAAGAATGTTTTTAATATTTTAAAATGATTTATTAATTACATTTTTACACATGTTTTAATTTTTAAAAAATGTTTTACAAGTAATATTTTTACCATTTTTAGAGGGAGGTATATTTTTACTTTTATAGAAAATGTTAAAAGAGTCTTTATTTTTACATAACCTTTATTGAGTATCATAGCTCACTATTATTTTGTTCCTTTCCTCATGATATGATTAAGTAATCATTAAATGAGTTCAAGGATATGAAATATTTAATTTCACATTGTTATGTTTTTTATGTTTATCAATATAATGTGAGATTCACGTATGTGTATAGTTTACCTTAACTATTAAAATTTTTAGTACCTTGGGATGTCATTGATTGTATCTAGTGTCAATGTAATAAAATAACCATTTTCTCTAGGATACTAGGGTTAGTGTATTTATTGTTGGTATCATATCATATATTGTAGAAACCTTAGGAACAAGATTTTGGAAATCATAGATTAGGGAGCATAACCCTTTGACTATTTTGTAGATAAATCTATATAAAGAACATCAACCTAAAAAAATTTAAGGTAGATATTTTTTGGGATTCCTTAAAATACATTCCTTTATAAATACTAAAAGTGGAATTTTTTTAGTGTAGATTCATCTAGGGGTAATTACCCATAAAAGACTGGGTTGAGTATATCTTTGCCATCATTCTAGAGCATAATGATTTTTCCCTTATTGTGCACCCAGTTTGACACTCTCATGGTATTCTATTAGGTGAAATAACATATTATATATGAATAATTAAAATGAATAAATTAATATATTCTATAAAAACATTTCATATTCAATAGTATTAGGGGATAAGCATAAATTTTCATGGGATAATGTGTCTAAGTTTGATCATAATTTTAAAGGCCAAGATACACCTATTTATATTTTTTTGGGAATTTAACATGATTAAGAATACTTTGGGAGACATTTATGGGAATATAACCCTTTGGTTAAGTAAATGTTTTATTGAAAATATTATTTAGGGAATAATGCTTTTTGTTTTATAGTCATAAGTTTAAAGGTATTGAAAACCTTCAGGATTTATATGATCATTGATGATGTGGAAAATATGGGTTATTAAAATTTGTCAACATATGTTTTATCATATAAAAAACTATGATATTAAAAATTCATTTGATGATTATTGTTATTTTTATAATGATCTTCATGTTTTTTGGGAACGTTATAGGGATATTTTTAATTTAGTTTTATAAAAATGATAGCCTGTAGGTCGAGTGATAACTCATCACATCTGGTTAGGCTACGAGGCATGAACCCATAACTAATGGGAGATTACAGTTCATCTCCTACCACTAGACTATGTGATTTCTTGGTAAGTATGAAATTTATTTTACACTAATTATTTGATGGATAAATATTATGTTTATTTTGGGAAAAATATTATTGGATCAAATGATTTTGAAATTTTATGATTTCTAAGTGATTAATGATATTTCAGGATACATTTTATTGGGTTTATATATATATATAAACATTAGGTTTATCATAAAGTGTTATTTGGTAAGAGTTATATTAAATTTTTGGAGATGTATGATTTAGGGGATTATATAACCTTTAAGGTTAAAACCCTCTTTCATGTTGAAGTTTTTGTGGTTATTTGGGATGTAAGGTTACTTATTTGTGAAATAATATATATTCAACCCTTGGTGTTATTATAGAAATTTTGAAGTAAAATGTATTATCTATTTACATGAAGGATTATCGATTTTGGGTACTATCTTTATTGTATTAACCACTTCATTTTTTCTTAATTTCTAAATACATGTGGAATAGTTTTTTATCAATTTATGGATTATGTGACTCATTATAAGTTTATTTCAGTGTATTAGGTATGAAAATAGTTCTTGAATACTCATCGTTTGAAGAAAAATATGAGATTGTTGTGGAAATTGAAAAAAGGATGAAATTATATTTTCCATGTATGTATATTTCCTTATATTGATAGTCTATATGGTAATAGAATTCCTCAACTCTAGGAAAAATATATTGAAAAAATGTTATCCTATTACTATTATTTTTGATAAATTGATGGTCTTTTCAACGATCAATGATTTATATTTTTGTGGTCATTAACATTATCTTATCCTTGTTAAATATCACTATTTATTAGTCGTTGGTCATTATTGTTTTCATCCATATCTATATTTCCACATCCCATTAATGTCGTCCTATTTTTAAACCTTGTTATGTGTTATTAAAATTAACCAAAATATTTCCCTTATATCTTTTCAAGAGGAATTTTTATTAACCCTTTTTTATAATGTGGGTATTACACAAAGAAACTATCAAATACTAATACCTTGATTAAATAACATATGTTTAAATTTCGAGGATGCAATTTATTGAAGGGGATAATGTATCACCCTATGATTTTAAAACAACACTATGTTCAACAAAGTATTCAACTTGAAAAATCCATCTTCAATGAATAATAACATATTAATATTTAAATATGACCATTCTCTCCTAGTCATTGAATTAGGGGGTATGAATAGTATTAACTAACTTGTGAAACATATATAAAGTAAATGCACAATAAAAATAAATTTCTTAATTATTAGTAAATAAGTACTCAATTTATAGGAATGCTATTTTATTCTTGAAAAATATGTTTTCTTCGATAATGATTATTATTTATTTTTATGATGATATTTTATAATTATTTTTTGGAAAAAAAAATATTTAATAAAAATAATATCATTTTTTAAATCATCTTATCGAAATAATATTTTGATGAAATTTTCATATTTTTTTGTAAATATTTATTTTCTATTGAATATTTAAATAGAAATATTTTTATTGGAAATTGAATTTTTTTCTCAAGAAATTGGAAAATTAAATTTTTTTAATTGATTTTATATTATAATTATTTTTTATTTTATTAATAATTCAATTAATTTTATTAAAAATTATTTTGTTATTGAGTATGTTATAAAACATTTCTATACACAAAGGGAATTTTTCTATGAAACTATTTTTCATTTCCTTTTGAATTTTGATTTTAAATTAATTATTTTCACTTATAGAAGTTTAATATTGAAAATATATTCCATATTTGGAATCATGACGTCCATATCTGGTAAATAGATACCTTTTATTTTTGGTCATTATGAATAATTACCACAGTAAATAAATATCACTGCAGTTTGGGTAAATCAGGTAATTAAAGATAAAAAAATATGACGAAGACTATAAAATGACCAAAAAACATTACATAATTTCATTATACGATCCTATTTAAACCACAATCATAAAATATTCTAATATATGAGCTTTTTTCCATTTGTATGTGATTTTGAACTTTTTATTATTATATTTATTGAAAAGTCAAAAATTTCATTCTCATTATTTTATTATCATTATTTTTTTTACATAATGATAAATATAGTCTATATTTAGTTTTAAATATTTAATTGAATGTTAAATAATATTTTTAAATCATGTTAATTTATTTATGATTTTTATTACCTTAAATGCATACACAGCACCGGCACGGTATTTATTCAATTAATAGAAAAGTAAAATAAATGATGATAAAAATATTAACATCGATATAAATAAAATTAATTGATGTGTCCCATGAATTTTTTATATTTATATAAAATTATATGGATGATTTAATGGATTATATTTGAGTTCCCCCATTTTATTAATGTATTAAAAGTCATATTAAATTAATAGTATCAAAAATAAAATTAATAATATTTTATAATAAATAATATTTTATTAAATGATTTTGAATTAATAAAATTAATAAAATTAATAAAAATAATGGAGATATATTTTAAAACATAAAACATGGTATATTTATGGGTCTTTTTCCTTTATTGTAACATTCTTGATACTTAATGGGAAGTAAATTTTAATATTTGGGTAATTGTCAAAAAGGGTTAACATATGGTTAAAACTAAATGGTAAGGGTGAAAACAAAACCAGAACTTATTAAAATTATATTGGATGAGGTTATCAGTATTCATACTCATTTTATATTTTAATTATATCAATTTTGAGACATTTTTACAATAAAGATAATTTATAATAATTTAATACTTTAAGATATTCAAAAATACCCTCTCCCCCTACTTATAAAAGACACTGCTTTCTTCAATTTTTTACACCACCATTAGCATGATATCATGACCAATAGCTGACCATTTATCTTAAAAAAATAATTATTCAAGATATATAGGTATTGGTATCCCCAAAATACCAACCCTAGGTTCTTTAAGAAGGGATCTAAAGGAGGTTTCTTGAAGAAGAGGTAATCATCTTACCCAACCTCTTGCAATTTGTTTCTTCTACCTCTTCTAAATATATATAGTTTTCCATAAAATAATAACATATGTATCCTTAATATACTTAAATTTGATTATTATTATGAAATTAAATTTATCCATACTCTTTTCTATCGAATATGAAGTGAAAATATCTCTCATGTGTGCGTACGGCTTATCGTCTCCGCATAATGATATAATTCATTTTTCATCGCTATCATTTATTTAGGGGTAATATGATGGGTAAAATGTTTATATATGATATTTATGAAATAATTATACTTTTTTAATTATAATATCATATCTAACATCTTACCTTCCAATCTATTGGAAAATTATAATGTCACTCGTGTATAAGTGTGGACTACCACCTCGACTAAGTGATGTGATATGTTTTTCATTTCTATTTCATTTTTATGTTAATAAGGATATATTTAATGAATGTAATATATATATATATATATTATAATGGTTATAATTAAAAGATTATTTATTATTTAAATTTATTTTTTCCCATTATCCAAAAAGTGAAAACAACATTCATACTTACATATGACATACCATCTCAATGAAATTTATAAATTATTTTTAAAAATATATCATTTAATGTTTACACTAAATAAATATATAATTAATATATAGGATATTTATATCATTTTTAAGAATTAATGATATGATTTAATAATAAAAAATCTACAAGGACCAAAACTATAAAATCAAAATATACATGGAAGATGAAGCAGTTATCACTTGGAACAGTGATTTTAATAAATAATTATTAATAATAGGGTGATACAAGGATATAAATAAATCATATATGGAATGATATATATTATTATGGTTATAAAATATATTTATAATAAATATAAATTTATTATACTAGAATTTTAAATATGTATGAAAGAAGTTGGGTCTCAGATAAGGGATTTCATAAAACAATATCTTTTTGTTTATTTATATTACACTTTATTGACTATGTTATTCCAAGATTATGTGTGGAATTACCTATGAATATTTTATGATTTATTTTCACTTATTTTATGTGTAATCACAATTGTTTCACATAACCACTTCATTTATTAATTCTCATAAGAACTGTATGATCTATGTGAGATATTTCAACTCAATTTCCTCTCCACTGAGACATATTTGGTATTATGTGACAATTTATTTTTATAATTTGTATCTACGTCCCCTTTGAGATTATATATCATGAATCACTTAATATTAATGTTTCTTTAATGTTTTATTTGATTTTATTTATATCATGGGAATTATGAAAAAAAATCAATGTGGTAAGAGTTTATTTCAAAATCTCATCACTATTCAAAATTATTTTTGTTTAAGTATCTATTGAGGGAATTATTTGATCATAAAATATTTAAAAAAATTATAATCCTATGGTTTTTTCACTAAATTATTAATATTCAATTTATTTTACACTCTTTATGTACTAAAAAAATACTAAAACCAATTTTTAAGGAAAATATACATGTTTTTCTACTAGATCTAGAATATTTTTCATCAATGTCCATATTTTCAATAAAATGTTTTAAATATTATTTTCACTATTTTATAAATATTTATTAAATAATTTTTTTACTATGTTTGACTTTTTTAAAAAAAAATTTCTAGTAATGTTTTTTTATTTTTCCAAACAAGGTGATTTTTTATATTTACTAAAAATGTGAAAGGAATATTTGGTTTAATATACTATACATGAATAGAATTTATCACCATAATGACTACTCATTTCATTGAATATTCTATTATAGTTTTCCATGATTCCTTTCAAAGAATTGTTTTTATTAATATTATGAAAATATTTAGTTTTTAAAAGTTATTTTTGAAGTGAAATGAGTATTTTATTCAAGAATATTGCAATAATATTTTTATTATATTTCTATTCATAAATAAGAACAACCCTTTCCTTTAATTATGATCCACTTGGAATATGTTTTAATGATTCCATCCTTATTCCTTTTTTATGGTTTTTGATCAGTTTGACTAGGTAAAATAATAACATTTTGTATGCTAGGATTTCAATCCAAATTTTTATATTGATTATGCTATTCTCCCCTTTAATATTATGAATGCACTAGAAATAGTATGTGATGGGAAGGGGAAACTATAACCCCTTGATGCATCAGAAAGTATCCTAGGAAAGACTAGTTTGGGTATTTGACCAAATCATTATACACATATGTAATATATCTTGTTATGAGGTCTTGACGGTATTTTTATCATTTCTAGCATTATGAATTTAATAATTATGAGATTAGTTATTTATGTACATTTAATTATTTGAATAGTTATGATATCCATGGATAATATTCAAGATCATGTGACTATTTATATTATTTTATTTTAGAATCATTTTTTCATTCTATGTTATTCATTGTGTTCATGTTATTGTTTAAATGGAATTTTTTCTAGTTATTTACCTAGCCATATTGATTATTCGTTATTTAATTGGGATAGATTCCACTATACATAACCCTTAATGAGTATCTGAGCTAACTCTTATTTTTATTATTTCACTAGAATATGGAGAAGGAATCTTTGAATGAGTTCAAGTATGAAAAATATTTACTTTCACAAATATATTTATTTTATATTTTAAAATTTAATGATAAATTCATGTATGTGTCTAGTTTATCAATACGACTAAACTATTTTGTCCATTGAGATGTGATTCTATGTATCTAGTTCCAGTATAATAAAGTAACTATCATCTACAGGATTATGGTTCAGGGAAATTACAAATTTAATTTTATAAAATGGATTACATATTTTTAATTTTCCTAATTAATATTTTTTGGTAAGTTTATCTTGATTTTTTTCATAATGAATAGTAGAAACTATAGAAATTGGTTCCCATGGTTAAGGTCAAAACAGATTTTCCAGGGGTTAATCTAAAATGATAAGGGTTAAAATGACCTATAAACATGATTAAAAATAAATTTTTGGTTTTAATTTAGATTCAAACTTATGAACATCTATTTTCAGTCAATTTTTTATCCATTTTTCCAAAAAAGGGACTTAATAATTTTTCAAAATATTAAAAAATTACAAGTGTGTCAATCGCCTCAAATATTAAAGGGAACGATCTATCCTCACTTATTCACACCTATTAATAAATTTATCTATAACAGTTCCTAGAAAAATATATCCCCAAGATCCTTATCCATAATATAGTTATTCCAATCTTACCAAATGACCAAGCCTAGGCTCCTTATGAAGATATCCAAATTAGGTTTCACTAAGATACGATAATCAACATAACAAAGTTATTTCTTGTTTAATTATTTTTTTAAACCTTTTATTATGTATAAATAGTTACAATATAATAACACCAAAAAATCACTTAATCTATGATGTTATTATTTTTATGGATTAACATTTATCCATATCCTTATCAATTAAATGTTAAACAAAACCATCGCTTGTGTGTATGACAGACTTCCACAATGTAAAGACTCGTAAAATTCAAGGGAAATTTTTTCTAAATTTTCTTTGGGATTTTACATGAACGAAGTTTTAGACGGAACCTGATTCTGAGGCCCGGTGTGCCCGGAATCATTTTCTGAAGTTTAGCTCGGGTACGTTCAGTGAACGAACGAGCGGGTTTTTTTAACTTTTGAATCGGTGCTTGGAATCGAAATCCGAGGAAACCGATGGAATCGCAGCACCGGTAATTGCTTAGAAACACCTTTTTCGGAGTTGCGTGTGCTCGGGTGTGGTTTTTAAATTTTGGGGTTAAGTAAAGGAATAAAATAAAAGTGGTGCAACCAATTTTATTTTATTTTTGTTTAACCTAAGCTAAGTGGATGAAGTGGGACCCACAATATCCTACCCATTAGGTAGGATAATTTTGATGTGGGACCCACATGAGCCCCACCGTTTCTTTTCTTCCTAAACTCCCTCCTTTAACAAGGTAACGCACCTGCACCCCTATTAAGTGGAAGTCAACTCTTGCGTTTTTATGTTTATGAAACGCATCATTTAATTTGGCGGTTTAAACGTTGCAATTAATTCACTTAATTGATTGTTTCGTTTTTTAATTTCAAAACGCATGCATTGAGAAATAAAATAAGACAAAATCTTATTTTATTAAGGGTTGTTGGGTTGTGAGAGGCTTGGGAGAATTTCCTCAAGTTCTTGATGTTCTTCTTCCTCGATGAAGAACGCGAAGAACGCCGACCTCCGACGACGGACGACGGTGAGAGACGCCTTCCTCGGAGATCGATGACCCGACGCGCATCACCTCGTTCTTTCTTTCCACGTCAAAGGAAGGGAGACACCGTTCCTTCACGACGTGACGATCCACCTTCTTCCGCGGCAATCAATTCCGTGACGTCCCTTTCCGAGACAACCTCGTTCGACGACTACACTCGAGGTAGGGGTTTATTTTAATTATTGTTCGTGATTACTTCCGTCACATTCTTCTTTTCAATTTGAACCGCCTGATATCGCAATAACGGGAGGAGGTTAGACCGCATGAACACGGACGACCCTCCTCCCCCTTGTTGGTTTGATTTTGTTGCGGCACGTGGAAGGTGGCGCGGTGCCGAAGCACCGCGCGGGGAAATATGAAAGGAAAGGCGGAGAAGCGCGGAGCCGTCGCGCCGCGCCTTTGAAGACGAACTAAACCGTGGCGTTGTCGCGCTGCGCTGGAGAATCACAAAGGCACGGCGGCCGGAGTGGGGCCATGGCGGAGGTGTGCAGCGTCGTCGCGCCGCGCCAGACGGACCAAGGCCGTGGTTGAGGCCGCGGCGAAGCAGGGACCGGCGGCCGGTTCTGGGCCACCGGCGTCCGAGCAGGGGACCGGCCCATGCCGGTCCCGTGGCGGCAGCAGCCGGCCGGCCGGAGAGGGCCGGCCGGTAAGAGGAGGAGTCGGGGGTTACGACCCCCGGCTGGCTGGACAAGAGCGGCCCTCCGCATGGGGGCCGCAGTTACGAATAGGCGGAGGACAGCGTGCCCCCCCCCCCCCCCGCACCCCCATCCGCTCGGCCAAAACGGCCGAGCCACCTGGCCAGCGCCAGCTCGCCGGGCCGAGCTGCCAGGCCGGACCGCCAGGCCGCGCCACGCCCAGGCCGGGCCTGGCCGTGCCAGCTGGTTCGGGCCGCGCCCAAGCGGGCCGGACTCGGACCCGGGTCGGGTCGACCCAGGTGGTCTCGGTCCGGATCGGTCCGGGCTCGAAACCCCCACTTCCATACCTCTTTCGGTCTTTTGCCCATATATTGGGATGTGGACCTCCGATCGATGCACCGTCAGCTGTGATGCGATCCTTGGATCAAGACGGTCGTTTCGTTATATTACACTCAAGGTTTCAGAGAACTTTGGGTTCGTATGGGGTGGTTCATACACAAAACCAACCGGGCCCTCGGAGCAGAAACGCTTATAACTTGAGCTCCGAACATCCGATTGATGTGTCGTTGACTTTGATGGATCCCTCTTAGTGAGACGGACCTTTTTTCTTCCTCCACTCGAGGTTTGTACGTAGCTAGAGTACGGTCGGGTTGGTTTTGACTTAAAAACCCACCGAGCCCCTGGGACGAAAAAGCCAATAACTCTCAGACCGGGCGTCCGAATGACGCGTCGTCTGTGACATTGAGTTCTTGTTGACAATACAGAACTTTTGGATATATCAACTCCAGACTATGTGTCAGTTGATGTATCAGCCCCTCGCCTCGTGGAGCGGACCCTCCCGAACGAGCTTGTTGTGTGCGGGAACCCTAGAACTGGTTGCGACTGCGACGACGATGACGACTGTACAGAAATCCTCCGTGGATTCAACGGCGACGACTACAACACTCAGTGATCCTATGTGGATCAGTTCTACAGATCCTGTGTAGGTCAGATCCTGTGTGGGTTAGTGCTCAGCGGTCCTGTGTGGGCCAACACCTACAGATCCTGTGTGGGTCCGATCCTGTGTGGGTCATTACGGGGGTTAGTACCTATCGATCCTTTGTGGGTCATTGCGGGGGTTAGTACCTATCGATCCTTTGTGGGTCATTATGGGGGTTAGTACCTATCGATCTTGTGTGGGTCCGACGGATTAGATGAATCTGTGGCTACATCTGATCATCTCTATCGTCATACGAAGAAGTATACCTGTGTGAGCTGAATATTGATTTGCTTTCCTATGTGGATTGTGTTGTTCTATCCTATGTGGATGTGATCGAACTTGGGCTCGGATGTTGGAGCCGAACTGGAATTGATAACTTAGGTATATGAATGGCCATATACATAAGTAGTTTCGGATGTTACTTCGTGATTGTATCTTTCCTTTGTGGATTATCCTTTGTGGATTCTGGGAGACCTTCGGGGGTCTCGGGGTCCCTACTGAGTAGCTTATACTCACCCCTACACGGGATATTCCCGCACTACGTTGTGTTGGTTGCAGACGACGGACAACTCTGATCGTGGATGAGGCTTGCGGAGCAGGTCGGTACCTGGAGGTGGACCACTGGGCGGTACGTACTCGGAGCGGACGGATGGACCTGAGGAGCTGTGGAGGCTATCTGTACCACCCTTCAGGTCAGACTTTCAGTTGATGGCTCGAGGTTGCGGCTTTACTTTTCATTTGTTGTACTCCCTTTTTCAGTTGTACTTTACTTTCAGTTTGGGTTTGTATGCTGGCCCACTTTCTTTCCGCACTTACTATTGTACCCAGTTTTTACTTAGTGTTTACTTCTGCTTGCTTGCTCTGTGGTGTTTGTTTACTTTACAAAGTCAATGCCTTCCCTTTTTACCGGGAATTACGCCTTAGTGATAGTCTCCAGCCCCTGTCCTATGGAAGGTGGGCTTGGGTTAGTCACGACACGGGCCCCGAGGATGGGTCGTGACAAATTGGTATCATAGGAGTTTGGTTCTACCGCATAAATTTGGACTCTGATCTTTCTTCTATGTGAAGCAATAGTGTTAAGGTTATTGGGTGTGGTTATCATTCCAGGGAGTCCAGTCTTGGTATGGCATCCGACATATCCATACACCAGGACCCTGACTTCTGATTTCGGACATAATGCACGAAAACATTGATTGCATGTGTGTTTCAAGTTTTCGTTGTGATTACTTTGTGTGAGCTCACCAGGTATACTATTCTGATCATGGCGCACCTGTTTCTTTTCAGGATGGCCCCACGATGGCAGCCAGCTAGGGTTCCGAGCGTTGTGTGGGACAATAGCCCACCGAGCGACGAGGCCTCGGTACAGGGCCCTTTGACATTAGAGGCACCGGCGGTACCTCTACCCGCCAAGACACCGATGCTACCAGCCCCAGCCGCTGACGATGCATGTCGCCTTAGTGCACTGCACGGGTTTCAGCGTCTGCGACTGCCCAGGTTCCGCGGGGAGACGGACCCTCAGGCAGCCGAGGATTGGCTGGAGGTAGTTGTACAAGTTTTCAGGTAAGTGAGGACACTAGCAGACCTCATGGTGATCCCCGCAGCGAGCCTCCTGCACGCGGCAGCAGGAAGATGGTGGAGCTTGATTCTCCAGGTGCACGACGAGGCATCTCTTTTCTAGACAGACTTTGAGAGCCTCTTCCACTCAGAGTTCGTCCCAGCCACCCTCCGTGCGGTGCACATACAGGAGCTTCTATAGCTGTGGCAGGGTAGCTTGACGGTCGTCCAGTACTCGTTGAGATTTACAGATCTCTCACGCTATTCGACGGACATGGTACGAGACCCATTCTTCCGGGCCCGGACCTTCGAGCAGGGATTGAGGAAGGAGATCAGGGCGTCGCTGATCTCCCTCAGCATTCTGACATAGGCAGGGGTACTGGAGAGAGCCCTTATCATCGAGAGATTTCTTGCTGAGTGTACACCAGCGGTGAGACCTACCGCAGGGCAGCACGTAGAAGAGTCTTCTGCAGCAGGCAGTCGACGGATGACTCATGGGTCCAGGCAGACCAGACCCTCAGGCAGACGACCTCAAGACACTGGCTCAGTGGTGCGGGGCACACAGCGTGGATCCAGTATTTTGAGAGGCAGACAGTGCTACGCATGCGGCGGGCAGGGCCACATGGCTCGTGACTGCCCGACCCGCCATGCCGAGGAGCAGCAGACGGTTGAGGGACCACCAAGGCAGAGGCAAAGGGTCGACCGTGGAGGTCCGCAGGGAGAAGGTGGAAGAGGCAGAGGAGCTGGCCAAGCAGAAGATGGTGGGAGATGCTTTCAGGCTCTACCACCACCACCACCAGGAGGTCCACCCCAACCACAGGGAGCTGGCGGGAAGAGACAGGCACAACTCAAGGCAGCAGAGGCCTACGACCACGGCGCGCCAAAGATGATTCGAGGTACTATCTGTGTCTATTCCACCCTTGATGCAGTTATTATAGACACAGGATCGAGTCATTCTTTCATAGTCGCTGCCCTTGTTCAGAGCTCGGAGATTCTGACAGAGTCGTTGACTCGATCATTATGGTTAGAGACTCCTACGGGAGCAGACTCGATGATTATGCACTGGTGCCGAAAGTGTGAGCTTACCCTAGGAGGCAAGAGATTCAGCTGTGATCTTCTTGTATCGGTGTCGAGGCCTTAGGACGTCATCTTGGGCATGGATTGGTTATCTACAGTCCATGCTCAGATCGACTATATTAGGCGCAAGGTGCGGTGTGTACGCACCTACAGGAGCAGGTTCACCTTCACCGGCGAGAAGGGAGCCTTCACAGCACATGATGGACTCTCGCAGAGGAGAGGACAGCCCTTCACTCATCAGTTGGATAGCCTCATCCTAGGAGCAGTTGATGTGTGGATTCCTGTTTTTCCTGCAGTGGTGGATCAGTATGCCGACGTTTTCCCCGACGACGTTCCAAGACTTCCTCCTAGCAGAGAGGTAGACTTTTATATTGATCTGTACCCCGGGATAGCCCCGATATCCACCCCAGCATATCGGATGTCTCCCTCTGAGATTCGAGACCTATGGGTACAGTTGGAGGACTTGTAGGGCAAGGGATTCATCTGACCCAGTGTTTCACCCAGGGCTTCCCCGATATTGTTCACCAAGAAGGTGGACGGGAGCTTGCGACTTTGTGTTGACTATCGTCGCTTCAACCAGGTGACAGTGAGGAACAAGTATCCGCTATCGAGGATTTATGACCTCTTCGATCATCTCAAAGGATCACGGTGGTTCTTGAAGATATACCTCAGGTCAGGATATCATCAACTCAGAGTTCGAGATGAAGACGTGCAGAAGACGGCCTTCAGATGTCGGTATGGCCACTATGAGTTCTTGGTTATGACATTCAGCGTAACCAATTCTCCAGCATTGTTCATGGGCATCATGAACAGGATATTTCAGCCATACCTCGATCCATTTGTCATGGTCTTCATCGATGACATTTTAATATACTCGACAACTGAGGAGGGGCACGCCTACCACTTACGGGTTATACTAGACACACTCCGAGAGCACCAGCTTTATGGAAAGCTCTCGAAGTGTCAGTTCTGGATACGTGAGGTCCACTTCTTGGGACACGTCATCTCTGAGGCACGAGTTGCGGTGGATCCTGTGAAGATCGAGGCAGTGCTAGCATGTGAGCCACCCAGGAGCGTGACGGAGGTGCGGAGTTTCTTGGGACTAGCTAGATACTATCGAAGATTTGTGCCAGACTTATCCAGAGTTGCGGCACCACTCTCAGCTTTGACGAAGAAGGGGAAACCCTTTGTGAGGTCATACAGATGTCAGCAGAGCTTCCAGAAGCTGAGATAGAGATTGACCAGCGTGCCTATATTGAGGCTACCAGAGGAGGGATTTGGGTACGTGGTTTACTTCGATGCATCAGGGACCAGACTCGGATGTGTCCTGATGCAAGAGTGGGTCGTGATCTCCTATAGATCACGTCAGTTGAGAAAGCATGATCAGAACTATTCTACCCATGACCTTGATTTAGCAGCAGTGGTCTTTGCTCTGAAGATGTGGCGACACTATCTGATGGGAAAGCGCTTTACAGTCTATTCTGACCATCAGAGTCTCAGGTACATCTTCTCACAGAAGGACCTGAACCTGAGACATCGGTGATGGCTCGAGTTCCTCCAGTACTATGACTTTGAGATAGTCTATACTCCTGGAAAGGGGAACGTAGTAGCTGATGCACTCAGTAGGAGGTCGGGCATTCATCTACTTGGGGAGGCGACAGAGCAGCTATCCTCTTTGCGGATATCCTTCGTGGATAGTGATGGAACATCCTTTCTTCAGTCACTCACAGTCACTCCTCCACTACTATAGTGGGTCAGAGAGGCACAGTGTGGGGACGCCGACTGTGAGACGCGGCGTGCGCAGATATCCTCAGGACAGGCACCTGATGGTTTCTCTGTAGGAGGAGAGCACAACGTCCTTTTCATATGACGTACCTTGGTACCAGTTGCTTTATGAGAGAAGGTGCTGAGAGATTTTCACACTTCCACTTTGGTGGTACATCCTGGTGTGTCGAAGATGTACCAGGATCTCAGACTATAGCACTGGTGGCCGGTCATGAAGAAGGTTGTGGCAGAGTTTGTTTCTCTATGCCTCACCTGCCAGCAGGTGACGGTAGAGCACCAGGTACCAGTAGGCTTGGTACAACCCTTGGAGGTCCTGGAGTGGAAGTGAGACGGCATATCTATGGACTTCGTGACTGGACTTCCACGCACTTCCAGAGGTCACGACTCCATTTGGGTGATTGTCTACTGACTCACCAAGTCGTCCCACTTTTTACCCATCATAGAGCAGGGCATAGTGGAAAGCTTGGGACGTCTCTACGTTCAGGAGATTGTACGGATTCATGGTGTGCCATCATCTATCGTCTCTGATTGATATTCTCGCTTTACTTCCCGGCTTTGGAAGGGGTTACAGGAGGCTTTCGGGACGCAGCTACGTCTGAGCACCGCCTTTCACCCTCAGACAGATGGTCAGATGGAGAGGACCATTCAGACTCTCGAGGACATGCTCTGTGCATGTGTCCTCGACTTTGGTCACAGCTGGGAGGAACACCTACCCTTAGTGGAGTTTGTGTAAAACAACAGCTACCACTCCACCATCGGGATGGCACCATACGAGGCGTTGTACGGCCGACCTTGCAGATCTCCTCTGTGTTGGTCAGACCCTGGGGAGTCAGCACTTATGGGACCGGAGATGGTCCAGGCCATGACAGAGAAGGTCCAGGTTATCCCGGAGAGAATGAGGATAGCTCAGAGCCAGCAGAAGTCTTATGCTGACAGGAGGCGGAGGCCACTGGAGTTCGAGGATGGAGACCACGTCTTCTTGCGGGTCTCAGCTTGACATGGATTACAGAGATTTGGCCGAGGCGGAAAGTTGTCTCCACGCTTCATCGGACCATTCCAGGTCCTCAACAGGATTTCCGAGGTGGCTTATCGCCTGGCTCTACTACCCCAGTTGCACCGGGTGCACGAATTCTTCCACGTATCCCAGCTGAGGAGATACGTGCATGACCTGACGCATATCATTGACCACGAGGAGTTGGACATTGATGATGGGGCGTCTTTTGCGGAGGTCCCGGTGGAGATTGAGGGTCGAGAAGAGCGAGTCCTATGTGGACGCTCGATTCCTCTAGTGTGCATCAGATGGCAGCACGGGAACCTCCAGGATAGAACTTGGGAGCAGGAGGCTCAGATGCGTTCTTAGTACCCACATTTGTTTCCCTAGTTTTTGATGTATCTTTATGGGGACGTAAATCCCTGAGGTTGGAGTAATGTAAAGACCCGTAAAATTCAAGGGAAATTTTTTCTTACTTTTCTTTGAGATTTTACAAGAACGCATTTTCTGACGGCACCTGATTCTGAGGCCCGGTGTACCCGGAATCATTTTTTGAAGTTTAGCTTGGGTACGTTCAGGGAACGAAGGAGTGGGTTTTTCTAAATTTTGAATCTGTGCTCGGAATCGAAATCGTAGGACATCGATGGAATCACAGCGCTGGTAATTTCTTAGAAACACCTTTTTCGGAGGTGCGTTTTCTCAGGTGTAGTTTTTAAATTTTGGGGTTAAGTAAAGGAATAAAATAAAAGTGGTGCAACCAATTTTATTTTATTTTTGTTTAACCTAAGCTAAGTGGATGAAGTGGGACCCACAATATCCTACCCATTAGGTAGGATAATTGTGAGGTGGGACCCACACGAGCCCCACCGTTTCTTTTCTTCCTAAACCCCCTCCTTTAATAAGGTAATGCACCCGTACCCCTATTAAGTGGAAGTCAACCCTTGCGTTTTTCTGTTTATGAAACGCCACATTTAATTTGGCGGTTTAAACGTTGAAATTAATTCACTTAATTGATGTTTTCGTTTTTGAATTTCAAAACGCATGGCTTGAGAAATAAAATAAGACAAACTCTTATTTTATTAAGGGTGGTTGGGTTGTGAGAGGCTTGGGAGAATTTGCTCAATTTCTTGAAGTTCTTCTTCCTCAACGAAGAACGCGAAGAACGCCAACCTCCGACGACGGACGACGGTGAGAGACACCTTCCTCGGAGATCGACGACCCGACGCGCATCACCTTGTTCTTTCTTTCCACGTTAAAGGAAGGGAGACACCGTTCCTCCGCGATGCGATGATCTTCCTTCTTCCGCAGCGATCAATTCCGCGATGTTCATTTCCATGACTACCTCGTTCGACGACTACGCTCGAGGTAGGGGTTTATTTTAATTGTTGTTCGTGATTACTTCCGTCACTTTCTTCTTTTCAATTTGAGCTGCCTGATATCGCAATAACGGGATGAGGTTGGACCACCCGAACACGGCCGACCCTCCTCCCCCTTGTTGGTTTGATTTTGTTGTGGCACGTGTAAGGCGGCGCGGTGCAGAAGCACCGCGCGGGAAAATATTAAAGGAAAGGCGGAGAAGTACGGCGCTGTCGCACCGCGCCGTTGAAGACGAACTAAACTGCAGCGCCGTCGCGCCAACCTGGAGAATCACAAAGGCACCGCGGTCAGAGCGGGGCCTCGGCGGAAGGGCGCGGCACCGTCGCGCCGTGCCGGACAGACCAAGGCCGCAGCTGAGGCCTCGGCGAAGCAGGGACCGGCGGCCGGTTCCGGGCCACCGGCCTCGGAGCAGGGGGACCGACCAATGCCAGTCCCATGGCAGCAGTAGCCGGCCGGCCGGTCAGAGGAGGAGCCGGGAGTTATGACCCCCGACTGGCTGGACAAGAGAAACCCCCCGCATGGGGGTCACGGTTACGAACTGGCGGGGGGTAGCGCGCCCCCCCCGCACCCCCATCCGCTCGGCCGAAACGGCTGAGCCACCTAGCCAGCGCCAGCGCGCCGTTCCATGTCGCCTGGCTGGACGGCCAGGCTGGGCCGCGCCCAGGCCGGGCCGGGCTGGGAAGTTCCAGCCAGGTCGGGCCGCGCCCAAGCGGGCCGGACCCGGACCCGGGTCGGGTCGACCCGGATCGGTCGAGGCCCGAAACCCCCACTTCCGGACCTCTTTCGGTCTTTTTCCCATAACTTGGGTTGCAGACCTCTGATCGATGCACCGCCAGTGGCGATGCGATCCTTGGATCGAGAAGTTCGTCTAGTATATTACACTCAAGGTTTCGGAAAACTTTGGGTTCGGCCGGGTTGGTTCGTACACGAAACCAATCGGGCCCTCGAAGTAGAAACGCTTATAACTTGAGCTCCGGACGTCTGATTGACGTGTCATCAACTTCGATGGATCCCTCTTAGTGAGACGGACCTTTTGGATTACTCTTCTCGAGGTTTTTATGTAGTTGGAGTACGGTCAGGTTGGTTTTGACTTAAAAACCAACTGGGCCCCTGGGACGAAAAAGCCAATAACTCTCAGACCGGGCGTCCGAATGACGCGTCGTCTATGACGTCGAGTTCCAGTTGATGATACGGAATGTTTGGATACATCAACGCCAGAATATGTGTGAGTTGATGTATCATCCCCTCAGCTCGTGGAGCGGACCCTCCCAAACGAGCTTGTTGTGTGCGGGAACCCCAGAGCTGGCTGCGACTGCGACGACGATGACGACTGTACAGAAATCCTTCATGGATTCGACAGTGAAGACTACAGTACTCAGCGATCCTAAGTGGATCAGTGCTACCGATCCTGTGTGGGTTAGATCCTATGTGGGTCAGTGCTCAGCGGTCCTGTGTGGGCCAGCACCTACAGATCCTCTGTGGGTCTGATCCTGTGTGGTTCATTGCACGTGTTAGTACCTATCGATCCTTTGTGGGTCATTGTGGGGGTTAGTACCTATCGATCCTTTGTGAGTCATTGCGGGGTTTAGTACCTATCGATCTTGTGTGGGTCCGATGGCTTAGATGAATCAGTGGCTACATCTGATCATCTCTATCGTCAAACGAAGAAGTATACCTGTGTGATCTGAATCTTGATTTGCTTTCCTATGTGGATTGTGTTGTGCTATCCTATGTGGATGTGATCGAACTTGGGCTCGGATGTTAGAGCTAAACTGGAATTGATGACTTGTGTATATGTATGGGAATATACCTAAGTAGTGTTGGATGTTACTTCGTGATTGTATATTTCCTTTGTGGATTATCCTTTGTGGATTCTGGGAGACCTTCGGGGGTCTCGGGGTCCCTAATGAGTAGCTTATACTCACCCCTGCATGATCTATGACCGCACTACGTTGTGTTGGTTGCAGACGATAGACAGCGCTAATCATGGTTGAGGCTTGTGGAGCAGGTCGGTACTTGGAGGTGGACCATTGGGTGGGACATACTCGGAGCGGACGGCTAGACCCGAGGAGCTGTGGAGGCAATCTGTACCACCCTTCAGGTGGGACTTCCAGTGGACGGCTCGAGGCTGCGGCTTTACTTTTCAGTTGTTGTACTCCTTTTTTCAGTTGTACTTTACTTTCAGTTTGGGTTTGTATTCTGGCCCACTTACTTTCCACACTTACTATTGTACCCTATTTTTACTTAGTGTTTACTTCTGCTTGCTTGCTCTGTGGTGTTTGTTTACTTTACAAAGGCAATTCCTTCCCTTTTTACTGGGAATTACACCTTGGTGCTAGTCGCCAGCCCCTGGCCTATGGAAGGCGGGCTTGGGGTAGTCACAGCACGGGCCCCGAGGATGGGTCATGACACACCACGACAACCAATGTAATTTTTTTCCATCGCAACCACACATGGATAGTCATAATGATGGAACTAGTGGATATAAATAAGAATTATGACATAATTTTTGTTATTTAAATTTAATATATCATCCACTATTATACCCTTTCACCGATTTTAAAATTAAAATATTTCTCATGCATACATACAGTTTACCATATCCATGAAGTGATGTGATTCATTTTCCATGTATACCATTAATGAATGATTATAAAAATGTATCTAATAAATAATGATGATATTTATAACATTAGTATCACTATATTTATAATTAAACTATAACCTATATGTAAGAACCAAAATGTCAACAATGAAACATATATTTGAAAATGTGTCGGTTAATACATGAAACAATGGTATTAATAAACAATTGATAATGAATGGGCGATAAGATGGTATAAGAGGATCATATATGATATTATAAATATGAATATGGTTATGTTATAACGTAATAGAAATTTTAAAACCTTTATAATATAGGTTAAAGGACATTATATTATCTCAAAGAATGTGGTGAGGGATTTTGTCTCAATTTTAATGCCATTGAGACATATTTTATATTATAAATCTATTTACCTTTATGTGGCATATATACTACCCAATTTATTTATTTATCATGAGTATATATTTATTCATTTTGATAAATTTTTCAATTCATGTTACACTTTTAAGGGGTTACAAAATAAAAGTTGCCAAATAGGTAATAATTTATTTTATAATTTCATTTATTTAGGGTTACATATATTTTTATTGATGGAATGTTCTAATATATCCTTCATAAAATCTATCTAGTTTATAATCCTTTATATATTTAAAGTGTTTACATATTTTCATCTAGGTCTTCATCTCAATGGAACTTTATTCATGTAATTAAATGTTTAAAAGAAAAAATGATATTATTTATCTTTTAATCATGTATATTTTTCTTTCATATCTGTATTTTCCATAATTTTTTTAAAAAATACCTTTAATTTTCCTAAGTTATTTATTAAGTACATTTTTCATGATCCTTTAATTTTTTTAAAAATTGAAATGAATGTTTCTAAATTTTTTAAATGGTTCATCTTTTCCCATTCTTTATAAAAATAAAAAAGGAATGTTTTCTTGTTAACATAAATGACATTGATTAATATTCTCACCACCATAACCATTTTATGATATTTATCTTTTTTAATAAGTTTGAATTTTATTTACAATTATAAATATTTAATTAAATCTTATTCTAGTATTTTACTACCATTTTGATTCATTATTCAAATGACATGATTTTATTATGAAACCTATATTTTAGAAAAAAATTAAGTTTATCTTTTATCTCTTATTAATATAGTATACATTTACTTTATTCTAAAACATTCACATTCATGTGATCCTGTTTTATTAAAAATTATAACTCTATAAAATATAGATATTCTATATATCATTGATATGCTTATTTCCTAAACCATATAACATTTTAACATACTGTGTTTTACTATGAATTTTATTTTACTGGCTGGTGAAATTATGATATTCTATATCCTTTACTCAATACAAGTATTTTTTTTATAAGGAAATTTTATTTTGAATTAATTTTTTCATTTAATGTATAAGGAATGCATTAGAAATTTAGTGAATGGAAGGTCCTGAAATTATATAACCCCTGGATGGATTGATAGGTATCATGAGATAAACCAGTTTATTAAACATATTAAATGTATTTTTTTTGTATATCTAACCTTAAATTAAATTGTCTTAGAATAAAGCCTTGATGATAAAAATGTCACAATTTTTTAAATCATTATGTATAATATTATGCATTTCCTTTTTTAAGAATTCAGTTTTTATTATTCATGAGGTAACTACATTGATATTCTCCATTTATTCATTTCATGTTCAATATATTAATTAAATGGAATGTGTTTTTAGTTTTCAATATTTCCATATTGATTATGACCTATTTACTCATGATGGGTTCCTATATACATAAAATTTATAGAGAATTTGAGGTCACCCTTATTTTTTTTCTTTCCCCATGATATAAATAATATATCATTGAATGGGTTTGAATGATGTATAATATTATCCTTAGTCATATTTTAACTTTTATTTCCAACGTGATAAGGGAAATATGTTTATATCTGGTTCTTCAAGACTAATATATAGATTGATCATTGATTATGTGATCCCTTTTATATATTGACAATATAAAAAATTTGACACTCACTCTGGGTTAATAATATTAGGATAGTTATATTTTGTATCAAATCAAGTTTATTTAAATATTTAGAAATATGATTTGAGAAAATATATATTACAAAAAATAACTCTATTTCATACATTGAGAATACATCTAATTTCATGAAAATCTCATTAAATTTTTATAAAGGTAGAGATTTTGTGGTTTTCATAGAAACAAATCCCATTTTAGATACTTCATGTGACTGTTTTTTTGGTATAGATGCATCAAGGGGTAATAACTCCAAAAGGGGTTGGTTGATTATATCTCAAATATCATTATGGTTCATGATGAATGTTCCCTTATGGTGAACCTGGTTTGACACTCCTAGGGGATATATATGAGTTAATTCACTTTTTTTCACACCATTATGAATGATTTTAAAATATTTTTATGATTTAAAGATATCACCAAAGAAACTATGTTTATATTTTTGATATTAACAATGCATAACTATTCTATTTATGATAATTGTTAGACTATATTTATATTTATATATTATCATTGAAAATAAATAATTTCATAAATTAATAAAGTATATAAAATTATTTTTTTAAGGGAACCTGAAAGAAAGAATGGTATCAATACTCACGGACAAAGTAGAAATTTCTCTATTGTTAAATCTAATAAAAACGGTGTTGGAGTTGAGAACAACGTACCCATATAAAATTATATAACCCAAGTTATAACTAATAACCTTAAAAATAAGGAGAAACATGTTGTTCCAAGACATGATACACCTATATTAGATAGTTTCATATGATATAAGCCTCTATTATTTAGTGTAACTACTAATAATGTGGTATCTAAGAAGTGGATTAAGTCCCTTGAAAATAAATTTATATCCATGTGGTGTAATGAAAGAGAAAAGGTTATACTAATAGTATATTTTCTAAAATTTGATGATAATCAATGGAAGTCATTGATCTAGAATACTAGGGATGAAAAAGAAAAAGTAAAAATGAAAAATATTTCTTTTAAAGTAACATCCATCAAAAAAATCCTTTATAAAAACACTAAAATTAAGAGAAAGTTCCCCAACTTAATGAAAAATGAAGAAAAAAGTGTTGTCGAGTATGAGGATACCTTTACAAAACTAGTTAGTTATACTATAGATAACATATGTAATATGGGAAAAATATTGGACATCATTTTGGGTATCATCAATAGTAGGTGAAAACTAATTATATTCTAGAACAAAAAAAATTGTATGAGTTGTGGACATTACAAGTTTATAGTAATTAAATTTGGATTAACTAATACACCATCTGTTTTTACGGATCTCATAATAAGAATATAAAAGTAATATCTTGATTTGTTTTATTCTTTTATGATATATTAGTGTATTCTAAAATCTATGAGGACCATGAGAATTATTTTTGGATCATTAATGAGACTATTAAAGTAATATAGTTATATTATAAATTTAGTAAGTGTAAATTATAGCTCTAGAATGATTCTTTTCTTGCCCATATTATCAAAATGGGTGGAATCTCATTTTATCCTATAATTAAAAATTATTTCAAATAATATTATGCAGTAATGAATATAACTAAGGTACATAGTCTCATTGTTTTGGTGGGTTACAATTAGGGTTTTGTTCAAAAAAATCATGATTAACATACTGATTAACCAGTATTACGTGTAAAGGGGTTAAGTTTACAAAAAAAATGTAATGTTAAATATGTTTTGTAAAAATGAAGAGGAGGTTGGTTAATGAACTGATTTTAAATCTATCATAAATAAAGGATTAATTTTTTATATATAGTGATGCATCAAAAAAGGGACTAGGTTATAACCCTGTGTAGAATGATAATGTTATTTCATATGAATCAATGATGTCAAAGTCTCATGAATAGAAATATCCAACCCATGATCTTCAGTTGGTGGTAATAATATTTTATTTAAATATATTGAGACAATATATATTTATATATGGTGAAATATGTGATATATATATAAATTATAAGAGTCTGAAATAAAAAATTTCCAATAAAAAGTTCAATGTGGGGAAAAGGAAATTTCTCAAGATACTCAATGATTAATATTTCATAATAAACCATCACAATGGGAAGGAAAATAATATAGATGGTTTATTGAGAAGGAATGATCATTGAGTCCTAACCAAAATGTGGATTGATAGGGATTCATGTTCATAGATCTAGTAAAGATGGATATTAGAATTATTATAGAAGGGGAAAAATATCATATTTTTCATATGTCTTAAAAACAATATTTATATTGAAAGATAAAAATTTCTCATCCTGATGATGAGATTTTTTAAAAGAAAATTAATTCCATGAATGATGGAAAATTAATATAATTATTATATTAATATGGAATTATGAACTATTGGGAAAAGGATATGTGTTTCATATATACCTTAGTTAAAAAGGTAATTATTGGATGATCCTCATAGCTCAAATATTTCTATACACCCTGGTAGCACCAACATGTATTGGGATTTGAAGATAAAGTTTTTATGGGATAATATGAAGCTATAAATTGATGATTATTTATCAAGATGATTTGTTTATCAATAGGTGAAGTCTGAGAGAAAATATCCTAGAGGTTTCCACAACCTTTACCTATTACTATTCAGAAATGATATGAAATTATTATATACTTTTCACATTATTAGCAAATACTCCTTGAATGAATGATAAAATATGGGTTATTTTTTATCACCTTACTAAATATTCACATTTTTTATTTATAAGAGAATATTTAATTCTTCAAAACCTCACATGGTTTTTATTAATGATGTTGAGATACTTTATGGACCACCTCTTTCAATTGTGTCTGATCATGACTAATAAATTATGTCAATATTCTGGAAATTTCTTATGATAATTCTTAATACTGAGTTTCCTTAGAGAACCTCTTATCAACTTCAAACTAATGGATAGTCTAAAATGAATATTAAAACATTATAAGAAGATTTGAGATCAAAATTACATAGATTTTAATGGATTTGGGGTCAATATTTAAATTTTGAAGAGTTTTTCTACAATAATATATTCTATTTCTATATTAAAATGTTTTTTATGAAGTTTTATATAGAAATATATATTTTACTCGAATGTCTTGGGATTATCTTGGTAAAAGTAAGGTTGTAGGACAAACACATGTTGCAAAGAAAACACAAAAGGTGTAGAATATTCAAACTCATATTAAATTATTTAAACTTATATAAAATATGTATATCAATAATTGAGGTAATTATTTAAAATTTCATGTGGTAAATCACACTTTCTTGAAAGTATATCAATGGAAGGGTGTTATACTGCTTAGTAATAATGGAAAACTAAGCCACAGGTATATCCAGCCTATTGAAATTATAGAAATAATCAAAGTTATTACACACAATTTGGAAATTAAATGGAGCATCCATAAAGTATATGATGCATTTCATATCTCATTGTTAAGGAAGATCATTACATACCCAACACATGTTCTTTCCAATGAATAAATAAAATTGGAACCTAATATATTTTACTATGAAGAGCATATCAAGATTCTTGAAAATAAAGAATAAGTGTTTAGGAATACAATGGATTGATTGTTAAAGTTACTTTGTAGAAATAATAAAATGGAGGATGATATGTGGGATCCTAAGTATCTTTTGAATAATAACCACCCACATTTTTTAGAAATTAATATCCATGAAAATGGCAAGAACTTTTTTTTTTGAATGTGGGAATAATGTGGCACCAGAGATTCAATTATAGTAAATTGAACATTGTATATTGATAAAACTATAATAAAATGAACATTTTAATATTTCATGGCACAAAAATACTAATTTTAAATGATGAAAATTGATTCTAGATTGTCTAGGTAAAAATATTATGCAAATTATAATTTGATATTTCTCTTAAAAATATGTTATAATGAATAATTTAAAATTTAAAATCTAAATATTCCTTATTTAATTTATAATAATATGTTGTGATATATATAATTTAGCATGAATTAATTATCAATTAGATATAAATAAAGATAATATCATTTGGAAGTAAAAAGTAGATATTTTTCAAAAAACTGGTTTTAAATGCATAATGTCTTTCCATTTTAATTAATTAATACATTATTTAATAAATAATACTTAAATTGAAATTTATAAATTATATATCTAACTGTATGAATTAATATCTATATAATGATGAATAATATTCATATATTTTACATAATATCATCTTATTCTTATGAAATTCGTTTCTTAAAAAACTTTTTTTCATCATAGATTTTTATTTTTTAAAATTAAATTATTTCATTTCTATGAATTGAATATAAGAAAATAGATTCCATATTTGGAATCATCATAATTAATTTTATGTCATAAGTTAAACATAATATTTATACATAATTAATAATAAAAATAGTATAAATTGGTAATCGTGGTTAAGTTCAAAATGAGTTTATTATGGGGTCAATCTAAAAATATTTTGGTTAAAATGACCTAAACACTTGCTTAAATTAAACACCCTAATATTTTATGATATATCTCTTTTAAAAAAATGAATCTATTTGATATCTTATGATACACACAGCCTAGAGTTAAATAAACTATAATATCATATATCATTATATCATATCCATTAAATTGGTGGTATGAATAGTAATGACCATATTTTAAAAATATGTATAAAGTCCTTATATAAATCAAATATATTTTTTTAGTTAAGTTGTTATATGCTCCAAAAAATATTTTCCTTAAAAAAATTATTTCTTTATGTGAGAAAATAATATAATTATTATTTTACTATTTTAGAAAAATTATTTTACACAATGAACTTCATTTTTTAAATTTATATTTCAAAACTATCTTAGAGTGCATTTTTGAGAAATTTTTGAAATGATTAATATTTTGATTAATATGAAATAATACTAATTTTTATCAAAAATTATCTTTCCATTTAATGAATTAAAAAAGATTAATTTTGTTTAAAAATATTAAAAAACTAAAATTAGATCCATAATATTATTATTCATCTAATTTAGGATATTTTAATTATTTTTATATTGAAATTTGATAAAAATATTTTTTTACTTAAGAAAACTTTTTTATTAGAAAATAGATTTTTATCGCATTTATAGGTTTAAAATTATACTAAATTATTCCACTTATGTAAATTCAATTTTATAAAATCTATTCCATATATTGAATCAGCATAATTAATATTAGTCAATAAGTTCAACTAAATTAGTGTTAATAATGAATAGTAAAAATAGTAAAAATCTATTACTACGTTTAAGGTTAAAGCAAGTTTACCGGGGGTCAAACTAAAATGATAAGGGATTTAATGACCTATAAACTTTTATAAATTCAATTATATAGGAAACATTCGACCCTATATAATATAAAAATTGATAATTTTCTAATTTTAAGATTTTTGGTTTGAATAATACATTAATATATTTTATTATTTTCAAAAAATCTAAGTGTGTCCTCCCCCCTCTAATAAAAGGACACCCCTTATCATCTCCTCTACACACTTCAAGGGACATTATTTGTATCCAACAGAAGACTAAATATCTTACTTAAAACCCTTAACAAAACTTATAGTCCTTATTTTTTTAGAAAACCATCCTAAGATAGCATTATTTATAGACTTAAAGATGTTGTCCAAAGAATAGGTATAATTATTAATTAATAGTGTGTTTTTATTTCATTCATTCTTATACATCTTTAAAATATTCTTAAACCATTATGATATATAACCATCTATGTATTCCATTTATTCAAATTTTATTATAAAAGTTTTATAATATATATCCATCTTCCCATCCATAAAATGGGAAACGAAATCATCATTCATGTGTACGGCAGACAACCACCTCGTAAACGGATTTAATTCATTCTCCATCACCACCTCTTTAGGTTGTATAAAATGATTCATTTAAGGTATATATATGATGTTTAAAAAATTATTTTACTTATTGATTTATTATATCACAACTACCTTCTTTCCTTCCAATCCATTGGAAAATAATAATGTTGCTATTTCATGTTTGTGGACTACCACCTCCCTAAAGTGATGTGATTTATTTTTCATTTTATATTAACATGGATAGTAAAAAAGATATTTTAAATTAATATATATCATATATATGATATAATAATTATTTTTTAATGTTTAATATATATTTTCCTATATTTATTTTAATTCTTTGAAAAGCTAAAACAATGTTCATATGTATGTACGACTTACTGTATCCATGAACAGTGTAATTCATTTTTCTATATCTATTATTCATGAAGGACTATAAATATGTATATAATGAATATATATATATATATATATTATTTATATCATAATTAATATTCTAGAGATAATTTATCATTAATCTATGTACATGGAGTATAACTACAGATCTGAAACTTGTATGAAAAAATGAAACAGTTAACACATGATAATGAATATTTTAATCAGGAATTATAAATAAATAGTTATTAAAATATTATAATTGGTTATTTTATTATATTATAAGTATTTATATTATTATATTATATATTTATGATAATTTAAAATTTATTATACATGAGTTTAAAGTGATTTCAAATAAAGTGGTACTCGAGGTAAGGGATATTCATGTCATGTTTACTTGTGTATGACTGATGTATTATTCACCACTTATTTCTTTAATGTGATTTATTATATTCCCATGCATTCATTTTATAATGATTTTAATTATAATTATGGGTATATACATATCCATATAAGTTTATCTCTTTCATGAGTTATTTATTTCAAAGTAACCAAAGTTGTAAAGGTTTTATGTTACAATCTCATTGTTTTTCAGGATTGTTTATGATTATGTTTCTGATGATGAAATATTATGATCTAACTCTCAATAAAATCTTTAAATTTATAATCCTCTATTTTTATCTATTTAATATATTGTTTCACTTAATTTTCCTATATTTATGTACTCAAGTGACCAAAATAATATTTTTAAGGGAAACGGAATATGTTTTAATATTTGGGTAGGATTCTTTCTCTTTTAGGACATTGTTTTCTTTAAAAAAATTCAATGAATTTTTTATATCTTCCTATGAATGATTAAATTCATTTTTACCTAAGAGTTTATTTTTCTTAAATGGTTTAAAAGGAATCTTCTTATCATTTTCCTAATAATGGACTTTTTAATTTATATAGAAAATATGGAATAAATGATTGTTTTAATATATACAGAATTAAAATAATCTCTTACTATCATGAAAACTCAATGAATGGAATCTTACATTATAATTTTGAAAAATTATTTTCAAATAAAACTTTTCCCATAATATTTTTTAAATTTTTAGATTTTAAATAATCGATTTCAATGTGAAAAGGATATTTTTCCTCTATAAATATTTCAAGTTACCTTTAAAAAAAATTTATCAAAGATAGCATCCTTTGATATTACTAATGCTTTATTCAGGATATGTTCTGATTAGAAAATCATTATTCTTTCTCCGTATTGATTGTTATTATTATGATATGATGTTTATGAAACAAATTTCTTTTCTATTGGTTAGTATTTGATGAAATGATTATGAAACCCATTTATTCTTAATGGGTTATGATGTGATGAATATTTTATGATATTTTGGAACACATATATATATAATTTTTATTATGTGATTTTTGGGACCCAAATTATATTTCCCTCTAATTAATTTGGTAATGTTTTATATATAATGAGATAAAAAAGACTATAATGGGTATTAAACCTAGTTTAGTAATGAAATTTTCCAATTATGAAAGTCTTTAGAGTGAAACATGACTACTACGATGGTTTGGGGAGTGAACCCAATCAAATATAATAGTATTTGAAGTGATACTTAAATACTAAGTAAATTATTTTATATAATTATTTGTATACCAAAAAAAATAGGTCTTATTACAATGTTATGTTCTCATTAACTAATTTATTTTAATTCATTATGATTTGTGTCTTATGATCTATCAGTAATTATTCCATGACTCATGATTGTGATCTATGAGATGAAGGGTATATTTTTCAAATGATATATTCATGGTCTCGTACTTTTATTTGTAATTTATGTTTATGTAATCAATTATATCTCCTTTGTTTCGCAATAATGTGAATCTAAGCTCATAGTATTTTATGTTTTCATTTCTTTAGGTGATGAATAATGGTATTATGTATGATATGTCTAAGACAAGTGATAGTTATAATAAACTTAGTTAGAGATGATGTAGTTCACTTATGAACTTGTTGATTATGCATCCATATTTTAAGAGGAACTAGAAATATATGATCATGGTGTAAATATTTATGTTATGTAATGAATATTTATCTAATAATATGTAATATATATTTATGAAATATATGCGTCACTATCATTATTATCATAGCATGGATTAGTAACCTTTGGAAACTAAGATGAATAAAATTTAGTGATTCTATTATGGATTGATCTATGTATTGGATAATACCCTAATGATTTTGTAATTATCATCAATTTACTAGGTTAATCTTAATGTGTCATATATTTAGAAGAATTTTTCTTTATTTATATATCCTATAAATGATTTTTTAGGATTATGAAGCTTTTCACTATGATTATTGTTTCTCATAGTACGATTTCTGATTGTGGTAAATTGATAAATCCTAGAAAAATTGTGTCAATGATGAATGCGATGAATAATGTAATGATTTTACTTTGTAGAAACAAATTGTTATAGAAGTAAGAATAAAAAACCTCATTTTTATGATTACAAAAATTTCTCAATATATAAATCTTGATGAGATTCCAAACAATAAATGGATGGAAAAATATTCTATGGATTCATTCATGAGGAAACACCCACTATCTTTTAGTGGGTCTTTTTATACACATGTTATTAAATGATAGATTACTAAAATTGAAAGGATATCTTTTTAATATCCAGTTTTCAAAACATGAAAAATATAACATTGTTGTTTATTATTTGGAAGGAAAAACAAATCAATTTTTTAATCTTATCAAGAAAACAAATAATAGTGAGAAAAAATTACTCCATAGATTGGGATGTGTTTATAGTATTATTATTCAATAATAAATTTCCCTGTAATATTAATATTAAAATAGAGAGGGTATTATATTACCTAAAGAATAAGGATGATTAATATGTTAGTACCTATGAGGTTCATTTTAATGTCCCATGTTTTGGACCATGTTGAATTTTTTCTAAAGGAATTTAAAAAAATTCATTAGTGGATGGGTTGTTTTGAAATTAAATAATTGGAGTGAGTTTACAATTGTTTGATCATTCTAAAATGGTGTTTTTGTATGTGTTTTAAGTTTTAGAGGAAGTCTTGTGGGCTCGAGTGAACACTGAAGGAAGAACAAACATGCTAGGCTACTGGAATAAAACACTGTTGGAAATTCATATCATATATATATAATAAACAAAATGAATGTGGTTCATGGGGTGTGCCTAGAGTTAAAAGGACATAAAGTCCCTAGGGTTTACCGCAAGGAATTTGTGATTTGTATCTAATACACATCGTAAATTTTTTTCACATCCTGTATTAGTTACACATTATGAATTAAGCAATCAGTTTTTAAAAAAATGATAACATGGACTTGACAAATCATTTATCCCGACATAGAGAGGGAACCTAGGTCACAGTTCCTCATCCACCTCTCCTAGGGTTCTTTAGATTTCTCCAATCAAGTGTCTTTATTTATTATCATCAGTCTCATTGGTTTCGTATCAGTAAGATATTGAATCATCCTTCCTCCTTTCTTGGTTTCTCTTGCTATTCTAAATGATATCTTTTATGACAAAATTTGACCAATTTTTTGGACTTTTTTTCATTTCATCAATTTATCTTGGACTAGTTTAAACCAAATCTCGATATTCGATGAGTGGACCATCCTAATAATGAGTTTATTAGTTTATATCTTTTCCCTTGAGTATTTTCAATTTATAAATTATGATATTATGTTGCATGCAGGTATTTCCATGAGATACCTATTAAGTATGAATTTAATTATGTAGAACCAAATGACTGAGTTTATTAGTGTTTTTTTCATTAAACATTAACTGTTTGAGTTATTATTACTCATATTGAATCATCCATATGGAATATCTCACTTTTTTGTCATCACCTATGCTTCATATTTGTAATGTAATAACATTTCTAGGGTTTTGTTTTAAATTATTATAATTATAATTCCTTTCCCTATTTTTAATTTCATTAATGTTTGTTGAATGAACTCTCATGTAAGGGTTGTATAGATTCTATCAAATGATATGGTTTTTCCCTTGTGGATTATTGTGGATTGGATTAGTGGGATATGTTTTTATACCATGTCACGAGCAATAATCAGTCCCCTATGTGATGTTCCCAATATGAACTCAGTGGTTTATGCCTTGATACCATACCAAGATTGATACTTGGGATTCCTCTTTATGAATCACCTTACATAGACTCTTACAGTAATGGGTAATTATAGTTATATTGGTGTTATAGTTGGGATTAAAATTTATAGATCACATTGGAAGGTCCCAGGATGAATTTCCCTAAGAAAGTTAATGTATATTTTTAAAATATATAATATATGATAGTTTATCAAATTTAAGGATGTGTCTGACAATCCAAAGAATATACTTGGGTTCAGTCCATGTTTTTATTTTTATTCAACCCCTATGATAGGCCTATCTATGTTCCATTTTGAATATTACTAGTAATTATATATGTAAATATATATATGTATAGGTTGACCCTAGTTCATATATATTTTGACTTAGGTCAAAGTAGATATGGTCACCAAGTTTCCATGAAGAACCTAAGCCTCACATGATTATTTGTGTTTATTTATTTATTTATTTATTTATTTCCATGTCAGTTATACCTGTACACTACTATTGTAACTCTCGAGACTTTTATAAGAAATATTTTGTTTTTATCAAAGGAATCCTTCACTACACACAACACTAGCTTGGCATGCTTTACACGCAACTGCGGCCTTCCTCGATAGCTTGCGTCGTACGCAATACCGAGTTTCACTAAACAATGATATGCTATTAAAATATTATTAAAACTAGCCGTTATGAATAGTAATAACCACTTTTTGAAATTTTATAAATTTTATTTTTCATAATGGACTTCATTTTTGGATTCGGAATATCGAAATTATCCTAGGGTGAAATTTTGGTATTTTTCTGAAAACTTTCAATTTTTGATGAATAGTGAAACCACTAAATGGTAGTTAAAAAAAACTGAATTTTTCATAAAACTTAATTTTACCGCATAGGTGAGTGGAATTTCGAAAATCCGAGAGATACGGTTAATATCAAGGACTAAAATGTGGTTCAATGAGATGAATATAATTTTTGTTGAATAGTAACTTTTTACTTTTATTTACCACGGTTAAAAGTAAATAGGGTAATTAAGGGTAAAAATGATATTATTATTACCCTAAAACATGTCCAAATTCTATTGGACAAGTGTAATTAGACCAAAAACAACCTTAGGAATAAAATATGACCATTTAAGCCCACTTGGATTAGATTAGTACATTTATTATTAATTTATTTAAAGAAGGGTTAAAATAGTTAAAATCAAAGTTTAATAAGTAAATCATTTTTAATATAGAGTTATACATAATATAAATTAGTCTATAAATATTCATCATAAAGGAAAAACTATTTCCTACATAATGGTATTTTATTTGTAATTTTTAAACATTAAATAATTTAATTTATTTATGACACAACGATGATGCAGTAATTATCTTATTAATGAAATATTGACATAATTGATTTTATAAATACCCAAATAAATGTAATTTGAGACTTTTTATGAATTACACTAATTTTATAGGTTAATAGGACATGTTAGTATTTATTTAAGTAACTTGGTTTGAACTAATCATTCTGTTATGATTTTCACAAAAATCAATTACTAAATAGTGTCAAAATTGACATAAAATAGTTTTTAAAACAAATATTATATTACTAATTGTTATTTTATTCCTAAAAATATAAGGTTCGTCCAAATGACTTAGATAAGTCTATATATATTAATAATAAACAACTTGGGGTTCGTTTGGCTTGATATGGTAAGTTTATTAACCTTATAGTGTAAGAAAACAAGAAGACACGGTAAAAGTTAAATTATCTAACTTAAAGTTAAATATAAACGATAAGGTTAAAATTGATACCTAAACTTGTCTAAATTCTATTGGATGAGAGGATTTCTACCCTTTCCCACCTTATCTTCTAAATACATCAATTTGGAGCTATTAAAAACCGAATTTGACTTTATAATAAAATAATATTTTTAGTTATTCCAAAGGTGCCCCTCTCCTCCCTTATAAAAGGGCACCTCCTCCCCCTCTTCCTCACACCACTTTGAGCCTTCAAGCTCGTCCAAACCCTAACAATTTCTTCTCTCCACTTCCCTAGAAAAATCCTAGAGGTTCTGGTCTTCTTCAAAGACCTATTTTAGTGTCCTAAAAGGAGGTCTCAAAGAAGCACTTCAAAGAAGAGGTAATGTCCGTTACCGATTCTTTCGTCTTTATTTCTTCTTCCACTTCTTCTTCTTTAGCTGTTTCATTATGAAGTAATAACATCAGTATAACTAACATACTGATATGTTATTATAAGTATGAAACAACCATATTTCACCATCTATCCATCCTACGGAAAAAGAAATCACCGCGTGTGCGTACATACAGAATACCATCTCCACACCGTGGTGTAATCTATTTTCCACCACCACCTTACTTGGATGGGTATAATGGTTTAAATAATGACTATATATTACTATTATAAATTGATATTGATTCTGAAATAGTATAAATACACTCCAATACAATTCCATGATCATAGAAATGATATCATCACTCGTGCGTATGTACGGAATACCGTCTCCACGATGTGATGTGACTCGTTCTACACGATCTTCATTTCATAGTGATTATATAAATGAATTTAATGAATGAATATGATATATATTACACTAATACCATTCTGGAAATGAGGTATCTATAACCTAAATAGAATAATAGGAATTTATTCGACAAAACACACATAAGAACAAAAAGTAATAAACACCCGAATAACAAGTAGTAATGAAATATTACAAATAAGAAGCTAAAAATATGACCATATATGATATAATAAGTATAATTATGATTTTGGAATAAGTCAATAACATTATTTAAATCATTATACAGGAGGTTCGGACACTTTCGAAGCAAATCGGACCTAAGGTAATGGAAATATCACAATCTCATTTTTATCCGAGATTGTTTATACTTTGGTATTTACTGGGGCATATTTTATCATCCACGTCCATGTTTCCTCAATATGTAAAATTATTTCCATCCAACTACAATTGTTTAAATCCAATTTTACCCTTCAGTGAGTTTTTAGTAAAATATATGAAAGGAATCTTTTGTCGTTTTTCGTACGAGGTACTTTTTTACTTTTCCGACAAAAGTACGAGAAGAATGTTTTTTTAACATATACGGCATGAATGGATTTTTTTAAAACATTATTTCCAAGAATATTCCTTTATGAGTTTTTAAGTTTATTTTTAATCAACTTCTTTTAGTTTAAAATTGTATGACATGTTAAGAAAGGAAAATGTTTTTTTGAATTTGAAAGGATATTTTCCTCAAGAATGGAGTTCAAGTGTTTTATCAAAATTATTTTCCATCTAAGATAATATAGGGTTATGTTTATATACCTATTATTACATTGATTTGATTATGTTGTGATGGAATTATTTTTATGAATTTCTTTATCTTATATGAATTTTTTGATGATGTCATGATGTTTAAGATTCCCATTTTTATTACATGGGTTATGCAATGATGTATGATTTATGATTTTGTGGCACACATAATAATGGTATCATTATGAGATGGGTGGGACCTATATCTCCCTCCAATGCATTGGGTAAAGATTTTATATCTCATGAGATAGACATGGCTGGAACGGTAGGTTAAACCGGTTCAGTGAAACAGGACTGAAACGAGGAGTTAACTCGGTTCAGAAAGGGACTTTGTCCACTAAGATAGTCTTGGAAATGAGTCTTGACTAATAAGAAATGATTCTCTATGATTATGTGTGTATTACAAAAAGTTTCATGTTGTAAGTTATGATTATTTGGATTACATTTCACTACTATGATTTATCTCATGTTATGATATTATGATCTCTTTTGCAGGTTAAGATTTCCAAAATGTTATGTTCTTATGAATATGATGTGATAGATATTTCTTTTGTTTACCCTTAATGAGAATTTGAGATCACCCTTTTGTATGTTTTCTTTCACCAGGTCATAAAGAAGGTTATTAAGTAAGATATGCCAAAAGGGACTATAGATATGATGAAATAAATGGGAGACAGTGTAGACGCTTTATGAACCAGTTGTTTATGTTTCCCAGTTTCTAAAGAAACTATACCTATACGATCCTTTCGTGGTTTTGTTATATGATGTAATAAGTATGCTTCAATTTTGAAGTATTAACAATGTATGTAAGTTATGGGTCGTTATAGTTGGTATCAGAGGAAAGGTATAGTCAACCTTTGGAAAATAGGATGTGAAAGCCTTAGTGAGAACCCTAAGGATAATTATAAGCATAGAATACAATCTTAGTGTTTTAGAAATGGCCATGAATAACCTAGGATAAGACCTTAAGTGTGAAATTTTATTCTTGATTATGTGATTTTCCTATTATAATTAGTGTTTCTCACACTATTCTTCTTGGTTTTAGTCAATGGCTGGAACCCGAAGGAACCGTGTTAATGCGGAATGTGACGGGAAATGCAATGATTGTCCCCCTGAGCAACCAAACATTATGGGAGCTAGAATGAAAAATCTTGTAGCCATGCTCACACAACTTTCTCAAGCTATGAATCATGCAGGACTTCCAAACGATCAAAGGAAGGAGCAACATTCTGTTGAATCCTTCACGAGACAGTGTCCTCCTTCATTCAGCGGGTCTACTGATCCATTAGTTGCTGAACAATGGATTAGTACTACTGAAAAGATATTTTCAGTTCTTCAATGTTCTGAGCATGATAAAGTCATCTTAGTAGTGTATCGTTTGGAAGGTGATTTTGATCAATGGTGGAATCTTATTAAGAATACGAGGCAAAGGGATGAAATTCAGTCCATGGAATGGGATGAGTTCAAGAACTTATTTTTCAATAAGTACTTCCCTCGTATTCTCCGAACAAAGATGGAGAAAGAGTTTCTTGAACTGAAGCAAAAGGATGATGAATCTGTTGGTACCTATGAAGCAAATTTTACAAGACTTGAAAAGTACGTTTCTGGTATTATTATCCAACCTGAGAGTGAGATCGATCGATTCTTTAGTGGCTTAAAACCAAGTCTTCTAAGGGACTTAGCCATAAGGGACTTCAATAGCTACTAGGAAATCGTTCGATGTGCTCTCAAAGTTGAGATGGAGATTGGAGTAACCCATCAGTCATATGGGTTTGATAAGAAGAGGAAAATGGAATTCAAAGGAAAATATAAAGAGCACACTGAAAATAAGATGATCTTTCCCTTATGCTCAAAGTGTGGAAAGAAACATGGAGGGAGTTGTCTTAAAGGGACAAGTAAATGTTTCAAATGTGGAAAAAAAGGTCATCGGGCATTTGAATGTCGCGATGATGGGAAGAAGATGTATAATGATGCAAACAAAGGAAGGGATACACAAAATGAACCTACTACACTTCAATGTTTAAAGTGCAAGGAGATGGGGCATTATGCCAATAAATGCCCTAATCCAAGGGTTTATGATGATGGTTGACGTCAAAAAACTCTTAAGGCTAAAGACAAAGGAAAGTCACATGAAATTTCTATCAGCGATGTGGGGTATGATAATGATGTGGTGAAAGGTAAACTTACTATTCACTCTAAAGTAGAAAATGTTTTATTTGATTCTAGATCCACCCATTCTTTTATTTCTGAAGAATTTTCTAAGGGTATCACCGTATTACCTCAACAATTATATGTTGAGTTAGCTATGACAACACCTAATGGCACAACAGTCGCATCAAAAGTTTATAATTCTTCTCCGATCGAAGTTTGTGGGAAAGTGCTTCCTGCAAATCTTGTGATCCATCCTATAGTGTAATTTGATGTGATTCTTGGCATGGATTGGATTTCTTTATATGGAGCTCATATCAATTGCCAAAGAAGAGAAGTCACATTTCATATTCCAGATCAATCTATGATCGTCTATCGATGCAAGGATGAACATAACCTTCCAGTGGAAATTTCTTCCATCTTATGGGTCTTAATTCCACTAAATGAAGGTTATTTATCTCAAATGGTTGGTGATAAACTCACGATTAATAATATGGCCATTATACGGGAGTTTGATGATGTCTTTCCGGAGGAATTACCGGGTCTTCCGCCAAATCGTGAAGTTGAGTTTTCAATAGAACTCGTACCGGGTGCTTTGCCTATTTCAAAGACACCTTATAGAATGGC